>CM034308.1:37238403-38733474 GCA_019925795.1 Dendrobium chrysotoxum
ATTGAGCACCATTCAATGTGAGATGAGCTGTTGCGTAGGAGTCAAGGAACCAGTCGGCTGTGGAGGACGAGTCGGAGGTAATGTAGGTCTGAGGTGAGCTCTGGAAGGAAGTATCATGATGGTACCAGCAGGAGAGAGCGGAATGACCACCTTTTTCGCAAATCTGACACTCAACATATGGATGAGACCGACGACCACCATGCGGAGAAGAAGGGATAGAACTTCCACCGCGAGAGGAGAAGACTGGCGAAGATGTGCGCCCACGAGTAGAATTAGAAGAAGCGCCACGTCCACGAGTTGTCGCTAGAGCAAAAGGCATGTCTGTGACAGCAGGAGACGGAGTTTCACGAGTGAGTTTGCTGGCAAGATTGAGCTCTTCACTACAGAGGAGAGCATAGAAATCATCCAAACTAATTGTATTTAATTGGGTGCGTATAGCCGTCTTAAATGCCTGATAGGTAGGTGGTAAACCAGCTAATGTGTAGAGGATGATGTCTTCGACATCAATAGAGGAGCCAGCTGTAGAGACCGCATCTACTTTTTGCTTGATATCTGAAAGGTACTGACCAACGTCTTATCTTTGAGTTGGAGCTGATGAAGTTCGCTCTTAAGCTGAAGAAGACGCGATCGATTAGTAGATTGTAATCGACTCTCAAGCGTGAGCCAAATCTTAGCAGTGGAATCTAAGTTCATGACATATGGTAAAAGAGAGCTTGAAATAGTGGAGTAGATTGCAGCAGACAAGTTTTGATCAATTAAGGTCCAGGTTTGATGCAAAGGACTAGGAATGATGGAGCCATCATCGGATAAAACTTGTTTTGGGCGTTTTGGAGTGGCACCGATAAGGTAACCATCAAAACCATTTACACAAAACAATTTGAGAAGCTGAGATTTCCAAATATGATGGTTTTCTGCAATAAGCTGAACCGAAATATTGTTTTGAACATTGATCATGAAAAATTTGAGGTGAGACGGTATAGCAACATCACTGTGGAGAATGAGGGTTTGAACAGAAGAAGATGTAGTGGAAGAAGAAGCCGCCATAACAAGATCATAAAAGGAATCAAACAAACTGCTCTGATACCATGTTACGATTCATAAACCTGCAAGGATACAAGAACTACAAAGAATAGAGAACAGAGATTAACAACTCAAAATCATATTTCCATTCTATTGTTCTTAGCTACAGTAGCTCAATATATAAGAGAAGAAGGAAGCTCAGTGAGCAGTTACAATCGGATGGTGAATACTTGTTGATAGACAAAGATAAACGACTAAGAGAAGCTAGTACAGTAAAGTGCCAACAAATTGCATCAGAGCTAGTGGATATGTAAGCCGTTTTTCAGAATAACCATACGAACTTATCAGGTTATCTTATCAGATTTTAGGAGGCACAAATCAATGAGGATTCCATACTTTCAATATGTCAGATTCTCTAGCTCTTTAACCTTCTTAGTCATAATCTTTTATCAATAAATATTGGTTGCATCATATAATGGGGCCTCATGGGTTTTAGCCAAAGAAGTACAAAAGTAATAATTATTTAATGTTTGATAATTTGGATATTCAAATCAAAATGTTAATTTAATTGAACTTATATTACTGCCAAGATCATAACTGCCACTAAATATACCTAGATGTTATAAACCCACCTAAGTGAGTTTAAATAGATGTCTTTTGGTTTTGAATTTAATATTGATAAAGATAAGTTAGTGACATGTATGCATTAGGTTATATTTTCTAATTTGAAGCTTTAAAACTGTATGAGAGTGTTTTTATTAGGTTATGATCATGCAATAGTTATACTTATATATATATATGATGCATAATTGAATTAGTCAAGCCAAAATGCTCGACCTCCAATTAGGGGTGTCAACATTGGACCCGCCGCAAAAACTCAACCAGAATCCGACCCGAAAATTTTGGGTTTGGGTTGACCCGAACCCGAAGCGGGTTGGGTTCGGATCTGAAAAACCGACACATTTGCAAAACTGGTTCGGGTTCGAGTTGACCTGAAAACTCAAGAATGACCCGAAAAAACCCGTCTGCCATCTCTGACCGCCCCTGCCCGTGGCTGCCTGCGTTGCCTGCCCAGGTTGCCCCACGAACCGCCTGTCCTGGCTACCCGCATAGCATCACATCGAGTCGTTGTCGCGTCTGCCCAAGTTCGCCTGCCCCGCCTACCCGTTGCCGTGTCACCGCTTGCACCACTGCCGACGGCATCGAATCGCGTGTGTGAGTTACGAGAAATTGGTAACCGAATAAGGTTTAAGACTTACGGGTCTGGTCGGGTCCGGATAACCGACCCGTTTGCAAAATCGGGTCGGTTCGGATTGACCCAAATAGTGCCGGGTCAGTTTTGGGTTTGACCCGAACCCGACCCATGACCCGAAATTGACACCCCTACCTTCAATGCACAACCATTAAGAATTTCATGGTTACTCTAGCAAGACATAGATATAATATTTAAAATTAATTTTAAAATGTTAATTATAAAAAAGTGATCAACAATTTTATTCTATCTAAAAAAGCATTATCATAAGATTGATTTTAATTTTCTTGCATTTAGAAGTGATATAAGATTTAATTTTTCTTATGAGCCTAATAATATTTTAAAGTTTCATGAAATTATCACATTATTAATAAAATGATAATAAATCAATTTTGAAAATATCAAAAAACGTTTTAGCAAATTATACAGCTACACTATACAATAAGCCCTAAGAAATTAGAAAAAATGTGCAAGTGGACTTTGCTTAATATAATAGTAGTAGATATAATAAACAAAATTTACACATAAAATTAGACAAGTCTATGATACAACTTATTTGTTCATTGTCATTGCCTTCATGTTGTTTGTTTATTTGAATGAAGTGAATCTGGTACATGTATCTTACACTTGTTTCCAAGGCATTCCAAGCAAGAAACTGTATAGGTAAACAAAATTACATATGGGGCGCGCAAAATACATATACATTTCTTTTGAATTTTATAAACAAAGGACTAAGCATTAGCATTTTTCTTAGCTTTTCAACACATCAGAAAATTATATTTCTATCTTAATGTGCATGATTGTAAGAAAGTACAATGATAATTGACCAAGCATTACAACACATCACAACATAGCAAAACCTAGTTACACCTTAACCTTAGACCATAAAATATAAACTGTGCGCTTATTATTAACACTAGAATTATCGACACAATGATAGTAATTTAAGTGGCATTTTCAAAATAAAATTGGGATGATCATTCTCATTTTCATTTATTTGGACTTGAATGATCTATTTCTCTTGTTTGGACCTCTAAGTCACCTTTAGTGATGTTTCAAGCAAACCTCCTCATTAATGTCAATTCAACTTCAATCATTAAATCATTCTTTAGAATCTTTCCCAGCTTAGCCTAGCAAGAAAACCCTACATCAACCTTTAGTATAGCTTGAATAGGAATTAACATTAGAATAGCTATGGGATCTCATTGGATGTAGAGAAGGCCATAGCAAGGATCCTCTATATTAAATTTTAAATAATCTTGAAGTCGATTTAACATCCTTTTAATAGGTTTTCCCTTAGCAACCTAAAGTAAACCTATTTCATGCTTAAAACTGATTGGTCTTAGTAGACATAATTAATGGCATAAGCACTTAATCCTTTTCTCATTTGTTTAATTAGTTGTTGATTAATTGATTATCATACTTCTTGAGTTTGGTTTGTAATATTTGGCCCATGGCCAAACTAACTTTAAACAACCTAAGATACCCTAGAATCCATGGGTACATTTAGTAATATTGAACCAAGTGACCTTTTCACTAGCCAAACCTCTTATATTTAAATCATCAAACAATAGATAACTTGACAATAGTTGGCCACTAGAATAAGCTATATCCTCTTTAAACTGAATTGGTATTTTTTATTTTTTGCTTTAAAATCAAATCAATATTAAAATGTAGTGTGCAAAAGTTTTTTAAGAGAATAAAATATTCAAACAAAAATCAAATAAGATTTTTTTTTTACTTTTAGAAAATATTTTTTTTTTCAAAATAAAAACATCAACTAGAGACTCACCCAAAATTCTTCAGCAATAATAACCAAAAGTAAACTAAAAAAATCTCCACAAACCTAACCAAAAGTAAACTAAAACAAAGTAGAGTGTGAAAAATAAATTGCAGGAAAGTAAAGAGCATGGAAATCAGATTTATAGTGGTTTGGTCAAAATTGACCTATGTCCACTCAAAGGTTTTCCTCTTTGGATATTGCACTAAATGTGACTCTCCTTTCAATAGATATCTAGGCGAAGAACCCACTCTCACTTAACCAGGTAGAGAATGACCTTTACAGGCTCTTCAGATCAGAAAAAATCTCCCTCCTTCTGCCTCCTATACCGATGGGGTTGTCTTCCCTCCTTTAGCTCCTCTCTTTAGAGGAGATGTTGATCCCTCCTTTTCGCTTCCAAGCTCGACAGAGATGCTAACCCTCATTTATCTCCTCACTTTAGTGGAGATGGTGATGCCTCTATTCACTGGTTGGCATGGCAGAGATATTGATCCCTAGCCTCCTTTGCTAGCAAGTCTTTCGATCTAAAGACTCTCCTTCTTAGAGATCCTCTCTAAGAGCTCCACAAAAACACAACTAGAGGACCAAAGATGCATGCTAGTCAAAGAAATCATGTGAATTCCCTCACACCCCTTGACTCCCTCAAGGCAAAATCCCTCTCTCAAACCTCACATCCTCTCTCTCTCTCTCTCTCTCTCTCTCTCTCTCTCTCTCTCTCTCTCTTATGAAGTGAACTCTCTCAAGCTCTCTCCCAAGAAAAAAATATCTCTACTGCTCGAGAACTCTTGCCTTTAAGAAATAATAAGATTTTATAAAGTGAGCTCTTAAAACCCTAATTTTCAATATCAAGCCTTCAAATCAAATAGTATGATTCACAGATTATATAGTATGATTAGTTCAATCAAATCATAGATAGTCCAGGGTGAACCGGAGTTCATACATTAAGTTCTTGGGTGAATTGTATAGTACGATACAATATTGCACAGTATGATCATTAATGAAATTTTTTATATGATTCAGTTCCTTAATCCTTGAAATTAAATTAGGCAATTTTAATTAATGTTCATATAGTACAATATGATCAATTTAATTTTTAAATTTTAAATGTGCCCAATTTAAATAACTAGGATTAGATGGTAGAGTTTCTCAAAATTGCTGATCATCATGTATGATGTGGTGGTCGTACACTATAATTAGTTATAGCCAAATTTTAATTATTCTCATTTAATTAAACATTTAAAATTAATTTCTGTTTGAATAGATTGTATAGTGTTATTTTGATCGTATTGTATGGTTAATAATAAATTTTAAATATTCAATTTTACTGCCCTTGTGTGTGTGCATGTTTGCTTAGGACAACATATACCTAATACAAAAAATAACTCAAAAAAATAAAAAGTATACTCTGTCAAACACAAACTAACTTATACAATGACGATACACTATCTTTAAGTCTCATTTTTTTAATGTTGCTTGGTGTATGCTGTACTTAAAATTGTTAGACACACAAGAAAAATATCCAATATATATAAAGCATGAATAAGAAAATACTCATCCAATAATATTTGTAATCATCAAAACATAAAGTCAGGCTCCCGGATTGTAACACATGGTGCATTCATGTGTATGATCCATCACATGCTAGTGGTCATGTCATGCATTTGCTCATGAGCTCCATTATAAGTTGTTATTTCCATAGATGCCTTATCCAACAAGCTCCAATAATGGCTTCCTCAATTATTTTCTTTATAGTTTTGAGGGTTCGGAGAATTTGAGGGAGAAAGGTAAGGATTTTACTATTGTGTGTTATTATAGTGGAGTGATCAACTTACTAATTAGTGATGATGTGTTTGATAATGATGATGAGTAAGGGTTAAAGGACTCAGTCGCCTTCGATATCTCACATGATAAGCACATCTCTTGTACCAATGTTGTATGAAGAGGCTTGCATGTTAAGGCATTATGTGATCGACGGTGTGTTAAGGAACTCACATGCAATGGCATTATAGAATTGATGGTGTGTAACATTGTTTAAAAAACTTTGACAAAGGTATTATGATGTGTAATGAAGGCATCAAACATGTGATTAATTCAAGTTCAAATGTTGGTTTGAACTTAGTTTAAACTATTTTTTAATAAATGTTTGAATCAAAGTTTAAATTATAAATTAGTTTGAATAATTTTTGTTATTGAATGACATTAATAAGCAATTAACAAATACAAGATGTTCATATGAAATGAACTTTTAGACATATTTCTTCAATAAAATAAGGGAAATTTGATGTTATACCCCCTATAATAGCAAAGATTTGAGAAATATGTCCGTTAATTACTTTTTTCTTAAAGAATTATTCCATAAAGTTCATTTCTAACTAAAATATTGCCATTTTATATAAATAAATTTCAAAGGGACTCTCAACCATAATAATCACTTGAAATTTAGAGTTAGAAGCTATTTGACCTTTCTTCTTCTTAGCTCTTTCTCCATTTGCGTATGATCGACCATCAACATAGTTTATTTTGTACCCTAAGCTAGTTTTTAAGAGTGACGAAAAAGATGTGCTCAGTCTAAACTGTAAACCTCAAAACACATTAGACACCACATTACATGCTTTAAATATTGATCAAAATTTGCTTAAATCTTGTACAAACAAGGTCCAACATTGATTGTATTTTCTAACAAGATTTGAATAATGTTCAAATAAGTTTTGATGAAACTTTGAATCATATTCAAATAAGATTTTAGTGAGGTTTGATCATGATTCAAATAAAGTTCAATTAAAGTTTAAATAAGGTTTGAGTAAGATTTAGGTTTCGTTTGGGACGGCTTTCTTATTATTTTTTAAAGCAGCTTGCTAGTACAAAAATTAAAATTTTTGTACTAGAAAGCTGCTTTAAGAAGCAGAAAGAAAGCCGTCCCAAACGAAGCCTTAGACAATTTGAGAGCAAGGTTCATATATGGTCTAAATTATATTATTTTATGATCACTATCTCTTCTGGAGCTCAATCATTTGAGAAATTTTATGTATGTAATTGTCTTCTCTAATCATATATCTGGATTGGCATTACCCTTGTCACTAACCCACCTAATGTAACCCATAGGCAAAAAGAATCATATAGTGTCAGATGGTGACAAAACAATATCTTGAGGATCTAAATTGAAGAGAATTAAAAATTTTTCAAATATTTTACTAATTATAGAGCCATTAAAATTTTAATTAAAATAGATATGTACTTATCATCAAAAACTTTTTCAATCATCTCAAAAAATATTTACAATTAAAATAATTTTGTATAAATAGTACATGACATTAAAAGTACAGATTAAAAGGAACAAGCTATAATTACCAAAATCTGACTAACATACCTATACAAACTCTATCTCAAGACCTGCAATCTTCCCTCCACTCAACCTGCTCCTTCACTTTATCCTGAGCTGAAACAGATACTGAAAGCAGGCATAAGCAACCAAAGCTCAATGGTCTACATTCAACCCACCCGAGTCTCCAATAATAATTACTGTGGATAAAATTAACTCATGTAATGATGACCACTGGTTTTGCTTTTAAATATATCAATTAGTTTTTTTATTTAAATATGCATAGCTTAACATTAGGTACATTCTAGTTTGATTTTCTTTTGCAATACAATAAGATAAAATAAATATATATGCAATGCATGTATGAATATGAAGCAAATATAGACAAATTGAAAGCTTAATTATGCATGTCATGACATCCAAAATACTAAAAATAAGCAAACACACCAAGGAAACCTTCCATGCAAAGGTACACGCCTTAAACTAAGCACACTATAGCCTAACCTAAGATTAGTCAGCGGACCTATCAAACCAATTCTAGCATGTGAAAAAATATTGTGTGTTTGATATGTCCTATGAGGGATGTTTTTGTTTAAGTTATTTATCAAAATTTGATTTGTTGAAAGCCAAAGGGTCTCTAATTTGAGTTTAGATTTTAGTATTTTGATATTTTAGGATAGACCTTAATTGTTCAAATTGAATAATGGTTTATTGTTTAGGGCATTTAAATGCTTTAAGTGTTTTTAATGATTTGGGTGAATATTTAACTAAATTGAATAGTAATTATCTTTGTTAAACCAAGGCTATGAGATTTATTTCACCCTCCTTGGTGCTGATTAGTTAATAGTCTTGTAAGCTTGGATTACCCAGTAATCACCTATTTATTTAAGTTTGATTATTAATTGATAATTTTTAATTAATCCATTTCATTAATCATTATTATTATTTTTATACTATTGAATTTTTAATGGTTATGTAAGTTGAATAGTGGTTGCCTTTGTTATTTAAATTTGATTAATTAGTTAATCATTGATTTATTATTAATCATTATGCTGAGTGATAATTCTCTTTAACTTTGGATGAATTAGACTTTCATAGATTTAGTTATGAATTTTATATATTCAACCTCTTAATTAATGGATTAATTGAATGAGTTATTTAATAAATTTTATAATTTTAGTGATTGTATATTTGGTATTTAATTTGAATGGCCTTAGTTTTAGCATGTATTTATGTGCTTTAATATGAATGGCTCAATAGATTTTATTTATTAATTGTTGATAAATCTGATTTATTTATGTTTGATTGTTCTATTTTTATTTTTATTAACATGTTTACTTTATTATGTATATTAGGATTTAAGAAAATAAAAAAGGTGTATCTTGGTTGGGTGATAAATCAACGCTACGAAACTCCTAAGTTTAGCACTAACGAATACATCCTGCTCACTAATGGGTGATTGGGTTTAAAAATTTAAATGCAGAGTTTCTTCAAGGACCTATGTTTTAAAGGATATCCAATTTAATTCACATGTAATGTTTAGAATACCTAAGGGCTAGAAGTTTTATAGAATTTACCTCATCGGAGCAAGTCAATGGTGAAAGCCGACTGTAGCACATCCATTTGAAAGAGATGGAGACGACTGCTCTTTAGCTTCATCTTCCAATCAGTTCCATCATTACCTCATAAATAAAGCGAAGAAAGAGATATGTGTCAGAATTCTACATATTCAAATATACCGACTAACACGTGTATATAAACATGACAATGGCATAAGAAAGACTAATGTAAGCTAAAGGTTATGTGTGATATTATGAAAAGAGGAAATTTATCATCAAAAGTATAGTTAGAACAACTTTGAGAGCATTTATAACAATTTTACATATCTAAATATTCTAATAATGAATATGATGAATCTTTGGCTTACTAATTTTTATACAAATCAGTGCTCCATAACCAATAATTTTGTGAAACTTAAAGCATGTGATGAATAGATAAACCAACATCGAGGAAGATAAAATACTTCCAAGAATTTGAGTTAGGATTCTACATATACCTTTAAATGAATCATGGGAAAATTGTCTAAGGTTTATGTTAATATCAATAAAGTAATTTTGACAATATTTATCTTATAAATTTATTTTTCTAATGTATTATTGAAGTACAGATTCTAACAAAATTATACAACTAAAATAATTTGGTTGAGAAAATTAGAGATAACATGCTTTATAAATTTGAGAGGTGGGAATTAAAGCAAAATAAGACTTCACACAATCTTTATAAATATACCATCTATATTTATTAATATACACACGATCATTAGATTAAACATATAAATGTAATTGTAATTAAATATTGAGACTTTGCTAAGTCAAATGGTTACAAGAGAACATGTATGTAGCTTGAAGGTTTTAGGATCATCATATGAAGGTAAAATGTAAGCATGTATGCAAGGATTCGGGTGTGATTATAGCTCACCTTATATTATATATATATATATATATATATATATATATATATATATATATATATATATATATATTCTAGCTT
This sequence comes from Dendrobium chrysotoxum, assembly GCA_019925795.1. Lineage (NCBI taxonomy): Eukaryota > Viridiplantae > Streptophyta > Magnoliopsida > Asparagales > Orchidaceae > Dendrobium > Dendrobium chrysotoxum. The sequence continues at coordinate 37,248,325 of CM034308.1, forward strand.
TTCTCAACATGCAAACGGAATTAAAGTCCAGCTTTTTTCTTAACTCGAGTAATCATCAAAACAAAATGGCATTACTCAATTAACAAACACCGAAGCAGAACCTCTTTTTTTTTAATCTTCAGTAGAAAACATCATTATACATTCATGTAAAACCTCGGCAATAATGCAAGATCAATAAACTATCTTCTTCACACATGTAGCCATACACCTTTAACTGGAGCATTTCAACAAACAGCCTCTCACAACAAAGGACTAGAAATGTGCACATCAATAGAGATGGATAACAGAACAAAGAACATATATATATATATATATATATAGTTGGATTCAAATAATTTATATACAAGCTTGATGAATTTTTAAAGGCATTCACATCTATTCAATCTACAAGGAAAAAAAATAAATGCTATTTGATTTTTGATAAACAAAAAGTGTGGCCTTTTGATTTGGGAGAAAGAAATGATCCTTACAGTCACTATTCTTATACAAAGAAGTAAGAAAATTGGCTATTATTGCTTGATAGCAAAAGAATGATTGATGTTCTTGTGTGCTTAGAAGAGAAAACTACAGACGGAAGGAAGAAGACCGGTTACTCTCTCGAATGATAGGATATCCTTATCTGGATCGCACAAATCGCTACTCCTGTATGGATCGTTTCAGCCTTCTTGCAGCCCTTCTCTTGGAATAGATTGATTCTCCTCTTTGAATGTGGATGGATTGAGAAAGGAGGATTTAGTTCACGAAGGCCAGCGATGAAACTAAGGCCGATAGTAGATTTCTATGTGTTCTAGGATCAGATAGGAAGCGAGCTTCTTATGTGAGGTTCTTGCGTGTGGATTGCTCCAATCGCCATTTTCAGGAACAGTAGTTTTGGCCTGCCTTAGCAACAGCTGCTAAAGGTGTGAGTGTCACACTTCGTGATATATATTGGAAGAATTTTATCTGCCTTTCATTTTAACCATTTAACTATAACTTACTAATGAATTGTAGAAAAAAAAACATGATTATATTTTCATCTTATCTGGAGCCTCATATCATAGGATTATTTCTGCCTTACCCTTTCCTAAAAATATGTAAAACCACGTAATAAGCACATAGCCCAACAAGTTACTAAAATCTTATAACTGAAATCAATGCAAGATAAAAGATAATAATATGTTATAAATCATATAAAGAAATATATGCATCAATGTCTATACTGATTATAAGCATCAATTTATCCTTCTATAGTTCATCACATCTCAATCCATTACATCATCAGTCACAGTAGCAGTAGAAATTAATAGTAATAATGCCAGTAACAATATTACTATCATGATCAATAATGTTAAATAGTATTAGTGTTAGTCATAATATCGGTACAGTGTTCGTAATAGTGTCAATATCAGTATTTAGATATCAATGAGTGTATTTTAAAGGTATATTGCTTATGTATTTATAGCTCTCAATCATTCACCCCTTATAACTCCTAATCAATGTACTCTTTATAACTCTTCCTTGAATTACGTGAATCAGTCGTCCAACTCCTTATAACTCTCAATCAATCTCCAGCTCCTTATGACTCCCAATCAATAAATCACGTGAATCAGTAGGATATTATATGGATTTATCATATCATGTATCTGATATCATTTAGTACTTTATTTAAAATATAATAAAATCATATTAAATCATTGAGAATGATCAAATTTAAAACATATCTAAACTTGCATGGTGAATCACGAGATAATATATTTTTGACAGATTTAAGAGAGATAAAATTTATAGAAATAAAAATCATTGAAAATAAAAGTAAGAGATTAGTCACTTATAATGAATATAACAAAATTTGTAACAAAAATTACTAATAATTATGATCTAAATATTTTTCTCTCTCCTCTCTCTTCTTCCCCTCTTTTTAATTTCTTCCTAACTAAGAAATCAAGTGAGGGAGTCAGTGGGGTGAAGCAAAAAATTATATATATATAATGTTCATGGCCTACGCCACAGCGCTCACCAGATCAGAGCCAAAACGCTTTACTTCAAAATTATCATATTTTTCAAGAAACTTTATTTCATATATTTGAGTTATTACAGTGACATGGGTTGTGTATGGAATAGATGTGTGAGAATACAGCTAGGGATAACTTGAGAAGATGAATCGTGGAATCAGAATAGCATAACTCCCTTGGTCGGCCCTAATTCCTTTCTTCAAATCCTAAAAAAATGAAGAAATCAAATAAAATGACAATCTTAATTACCCATGCAAACCCTTGATCTGATGGATCATTCTTGCTCCTCCTACCCTTAAAGATTTAAGGGGAAGAAGGCTATTTCACCCTTGCTTGATTTTAGAATTCAGAGCTAATATTGAGGCTGAAATTAAGAGGATTGGGGAGCTAAATGTAATGAATGTTCGAACTAATCAAGCCAATTTCATTAGACTTTGAGTTCACACTAAATTGGTTGAATGTATTTGAACTAATTAACATCGATTTGATCTATATTAAGCTGAGACAGATTAAATTGAGCCGAGAGGAGCCATCCAGCTTTAAATTGCATAGGAATCGAGTCGGATTGACTCTATATTGCTTGGTTGAATTTATTTAATAAAAATCAAATTGGTTTTGAATAAATTTGGGCTCGATTCAACTCTATTTAATGATCGGCAATGATGTTGAGGTCAAATCAAGCTCGAAATGAATCAAATCGGACTCAACATATTCAAATTTAGTTTGTGTGATCAAATCGACCTCAATTAATAATCCGGATGCTATTGAATATTGATTTTAAAGAAAGATTGATGATAACGATTACAAGCTAGATTGTAGGCTAGGACGATTGTAGCGCAAGGTGATCTCATACAGAAACGAGGTAAACAATTGCCACAAATAATATGCAAAAATATTAAGGTAAAGTAAATTTATCGATGTATAGGTCCAACCAGATTGCTCAAAATAAATAAATGTCTACATAGAAACATATTGAATATCTAAAGTATCAATCAAAATAGGAAAACAGTTAGAAAATAGAGTAGTAAGCGCTTCATAATCATATATCAAAATAGGCATAATTTCTCTCAGACCCTTATACCTTCCAACATATAGTGGCGGAGCCAGAAACTTATTTATTTATTTTTTTAAATTTCCCTCAACTTTTTTCATTCAAGCTTGGGACCGGTATTGACAGTTTTAAATTTTTTTTAAGAAAATAAACTACTATATAATATGAGATATAAAATACTTACAATTTGTAGTATCTGCTCTTCATATTCTGAAAAAGTTAAATAATAACATTATTATCAATACAATCTAATATTTCATTTTCAATATAAGATAGTAAAGTATCATTCATCTATTGATCTCCAATTTGATTTTACAGTCAATTTTTTATGATAACCATTGCAGAAAATGCTCTTTTAACTCATGTTGTTGTAACGTGTAATAGTAATGCCAGCTTTAATAGCCTAAAAATAAGAGGATATAGAATTTTCTTCCTGCTCTGAACCCCTTTTTCAGCAAGACATTCAATATCTTTTAACAATAAAATTTATACGTCGGACCTCATATCCATAATATAAGTTTCTAACTTATTATCAAGAATCATCAAATCTAAAAGAGTGAAATTATTTGGATATAAGTTTGTCATTCTAATTAACTTGCTTTGTTGAATCCATTGAATGAATTCGATGGATTCAAGCAAGCAATACACAAAAGTAATTCAATATTTGTCTATGTGATTTGAAGTGCATATTCTAGTGGCCTAGATTGAAGTGAGAAGTAGCAGAGTTTGTCTCAAATTATGAAATGTGCCAAGTTGTGAAAGCTGAGCATAAAAGACCTAGTGGATTATTGCAACCATTGTCTGTTCCTGAGTACTGAAAATGGGAAGAAATTACTATGGGTTTTCCTAAATCGAGGCAATGTTATGATGCAGTGTGGGCGATTATGGAATAGGTTGATGAAGTATGCTCAGTTTCTTCCATTGAGGCAGACTAACTCTATAGATAAGCTGGCTCAACTACATGTGAAGGAGATTGTCATATTGCATGGAATTCTCAAGGTTATAATTTCTGATCGAGATGACAGGTTCACTTCAAAGTTGTGGAAAGGTATTCAGGAAGGTCTTAGAATGTACTTGATTTTTAGTAAAACCTTTCATCCCTAGACATACGGGAGTCTCAGAGAGTGATTCAGATTTTATAAGATCTACTTAGGCTCTATGTTTATAATTTTGGTGGAAGCTGGGAAAGTCATATTCCTTCTATTGAATTTGGTTATAACAACAGTTTCCAAGCAAGTATTAGTATGGATTCATATGAACCTTTGTATGGGAGAAGTTGTAGAACTTTATTATCTTGGACGAAAACAAGAGAAAGGAAATTGATAGGTTCTAAGCTGGTAGACAGTGCCACTAAAAAGATTAGACTTATTAGGAAAATGTTAAAAATCTATTTAGGATAGGTAGAAGAAGAATTTTGACCCAAATTATAAATCTATTTTGTTTCAAATTATTGATTTTTTCTACCTAAAAGTCAATCCGACAAAGGGGGTAAGCAGATTTGGAAAAGATAATAAGCTAAGTCCTAGAGATATATGACCAATTGAAATCATTAAAAGAGTAGATAAATCTACTTATAAATTATTTCTACTTGATCATATGTCTGATATTCATAACATATTTCATGTGTTACTATTGAAAAAATGGATATTTGACATTGCTCAAAGAGTTCTTAAAGTAGAGGTAGAGGTGGAGCACACTCTGACCTATAAGAAGGAACCTGAGAGTATCCTTGCATTTGATGTTAAGCAGCTAAGAAATAAGTAGATTCCAATGTTTAAAGTCTAATGGAAGCACCAGGCAGAAAGGAAAACAACTGGGAGAAGGAAGCTGAAATGAGGCGATCTATTTTGATTAAAATGTCGAGGATGGTATTTTGTCTAAGGAGGGGAGATTGTATTATTCATCATCTAAAATTTAGATAATTCTCTGTTAATAAACAACTCGATAAGTCCCATGGCATATTTTGTTAAGGTGCACTAGATGAATCTCAAGATCTAAATTTTGGAAAATTTTCAAAAATCTTCTTCCAATTTAAATTAAAGACAATAATAAATATAGAGCTATTCATAAAATCCAGTACTAAAAATAAACTCATCCAAAAACTTTTCTTTTCTTCTATCATTAAAATTCATATATAATCACAGCGCATGGTTATAAACAAAAGCTATAAAATAGAGTAATAAAAACTAGTCATAATTATGCAAAAATAAAAACAAGAAATACCTACAAACTCAGATGAGATTCGTGAAACTTTTATTCAACATGCTCTTTTCCTTTCCCAAACCCTGAAAATAAAATACAAAATAACGGTGAGCTAAAACAACTCAGCATGCCATAAATTTCAATCTAAATTCTAAATATTTATTTTATTTTATATTTTCAATAATTATTAAATACAATATAATAATTCACTATGCATAGCAAATCATAATAGTATAGCAATTATCCAAAGATTCAAATAATAATGCTGAGGAAGTAAATAAATTGAATTTTATAACAACTTTATTTCACAAATTAGTTTGTAAAAGATTTCTCCAATCCCAAACATAAGCTAAAGATTAGGACCCCTTATAATTTCCAATAGATAGATTTTCCTTTCTTTTAGACATAATCCAAGATTGTGGCCCTTTATGACTCCAACAGACAAATTTCCCTCTCTTTCAAGCATTATCTAAAATTTTGGTCCCTTATGACTCCAAATAGGCTTATTTCACATCAAAACTCATACAATTCATTCAGTATAACACATAAGTCAGTGCAATGTAATCATTAAAGCATAAAAGAACTTGGCGCAAGATCTCCCAGTTTGCTATAACAACTTGTAATAAGATATACTACTAAGAAAAAATGTACTATTTTAGAATTTCACTAAATTATCAGGGTTGTGTAGAACACTATTTAAAGACTTTAATCGTACTACAATAATATTTTCTGGATTTAAATTTATTTTCTATTCAATTAAAAATGTGCACATTTTAAAATACCCTATGTAAAATTTATAGAAAATATATAAATATTCAGAATCTCAGTCTCTATGACATACAGAAAGTTACACGGTTAACATTTTACCAGTGTAAAGTTATTCTCATTTTTCGATAACGAAAAATATAAATGTAATAAAAAATTTTGAAAAAAATCTTCATATTTTTAAAATTGTGATATATATAATGTGATCTACATCAATTCACATAACTTTTATAACTTGGTCGATAGCTGAAAATGACCTGAAGTAGCCCAAATCCTCCTCTCTCTCTAAAATCCCATTCCTCTCTCTAGGCTCACTACTTGCGTGAAACGAGTGAAATAAATAGTGGAAAAAGATGAATTTAAATGTAGAAATTTGACTAGTGTCAGGGCACCACTGTTCAAATACTGGGGTGAAAGTTCTAAAGTTGGTTGTTAGAGCTACTAGAATTATAAAAGCACACCAAGAGGGAAGGGGGGTGAATTGGTATTTAAAAAACAAATTCCCCTTCTTGAAATTTTTTTTTAAAAAATAATGAGTGAACAAAATGCAAGTGGAAGAAACTATAGAAAATATTTTTGATTATTTTTATTTTTATTTTTTATTTTTTTTTCAAGAAAAACTTAAGTCAATTTCAACAAACTCAGCACATATTTGAGAAAAGTAAATTTGCATGAAAGTAAATATGGAAATAAAATACATGAATTGTAGAACAAGCACACCAAAAATTTTATAGAGGTTTGGTCAACCTTGACCTATGTCCACTCCCCAGAGTCCTCATCTCTGGGTATATCACTAAACTTTTAGTGTATCTCCATTAGCCCCCACACCAAGACGGATAAGCCCTTACACAATCTCTTTCACCAATACGGTGTAGTAGAGTTCCTTGAATCCTTTTTCACCCTCCTGGTGAAGGCAGAGTACCTGGATGTTTTTTCTCCCTCCTAATGAAGGCAGAGAACTTTGCAATCTTTTTTCTCCCTCTTGGTGAAGGCAGAGAAGCTTACAATCCTTTTTCACCCTCATAGAGAAAGCAGAAAACCTAGATCTTTGAACTTGAAGACTTTCTCCCAAGAGCTACCCAAAGACTAATAGACACTTGAAGGAACCAAGGCAGAAGCTTGCCTGGAGCAATCACGTGAATCCCCTTACACTACTTCTCCCTCTCACACAACTTCTCCTTCTCCCTCTCCAAGCTCTAAAACCTCTCAAGCACTTTTACAGAATTCTCTCAATAACCAAAGACTTCTTCAAAGTCAGTAAGAGTATTTTTATATGAGACAATAAAAAAACCCTAAAATTTTAATTCTCCAGTTTCAATTCATATAGTACAATCTGAGATCATACAATACGATTAGTTTAAAAACTAGTTTCATTCAATACGTTTTGAATAGTCTCAGTATGATTAGTTCAAAGTTGGCACATTGATCATACAATATGATCATGGGATTGTACATTACGATTAGTTTATTATTCTTAAGATCGTACAAGATGAACGCCGGGATGATTGGAAATCATCTTTGCCAGTCATCCAGTATGATTAGTTCAAAAATCATGATTTCATCTAGGATAATCCCCGGGACGACCAAATATCGTCTCTGTCTATTGTACAGTATGATCTACATAGTATAGTACAATCTACCATATTAATTAAACTTGATTTGATTAAAAAATTAAAGGGATTAATTTAGGTAATATTTTAAATATTGTATATTACGATTAGTTTGTACAGTCCGATTAGGTCAAAATTTGAAAATAAAATACTTATCTAATCTGATGGGCTACTAGGGTTTATGAGATGAGTTGATCATACTACACAACCTATTTTGTATAGTACGATAGTTCAAAACCACTAATTACACAATTAACTGTTTTAATAATTTTTTCTGAATACTTGATCATATAATATGTTCTGAATCATACACTACAATTTGTTCAGAAAATTTGAACTTCAATTTTCTCACTCCCCTTATGTGTGTGTATGCAGTCACCAAGTTTTTATACACATTTTACATGACCATGACTCAATAAATAAAAAATAAAGAAAAAAAGGAAATACAGACTCTTTCAAAAATATTATCCTATTCTACCCAGACTTAAGCCATGAATCTTCTAATGCACGATGTATCTAAAATTTTAGTACACACAAATACAAATATGCACTAAAAATATTAGGAAAAATAAACAGATAATCAATAATGTTTGTTATTATCAAAATCACATGCTTGGAATCTTAGATTACAACATGGGGTGCTAGTTCATTTTCCAAACTACAGAGATCGCTAAGGCCGAGGTGCCATTGTTCCAGTATTACGGCACTCCGGGGGAAATTCGATATTTTATAAACATGCATTCAATTCCATGTAACTCGCTCCAGAACACATACATATCTTTTTTATGCACATAGATCATTCTCAAACACATCCAAAATAGTTTAAATATAAAAATTCTATAGATTATCTAACTTCTAGTCGAGTCAGACTAGTTTGAACAACACTCTAATCCTGGAGGTATCATAACTCTCCCCTCCTCAAAAAAATATCATCATTGTCATTTCAAAACTCAAATCATGAAAATAAACTGATATATAACAACTTTATCTAAGATTCCTTCTCCCAAGTAGCTTCTCATTACATATGTTCTTCCATTGAACCTTAACAATTGGAATATATTTATTTCTTAACTTTGTGACATCATAAGCCAAAATTTATTATGGTTCTTCTCTCTAGTTTAGATTCAGACATTCCTCAATTTCTTCAGCAGATTTATGCTTTCCATATTAGGATTCCAATTTTCTCAGAAGTGACACATCAAACACATTGTGAATATCATGCACATGCTCTAATAACTATAACATTTATGCAGAATTTCTAATCCTTTCAATACCTTTAAAAGGTCAAACGTACATTGGACTCAATTTTTCTTCTTTGCCAAATATGATGATGCCTTTCATTGACTTAATCTTCATATATACAAAATCTCCAACTAGAAATTATATAATTCGATGCTTAGCATCAAAATACTATTTATGCATGTCCAGTACAACTTTTGATCTATCTCTAATTAGATAGATATTTTCAGTATTATCATCAGCTAAAGATGACCCAATCAAATTCCTTTCACCCACTTCTATCCAAGATAATGCAGTATAATATTTTTTATTATATAGAGATTCATATGGAGCTATACTAATTCTTGATTGATAATTATTGTTATGAGAAAATTCAATCAGAAGAAAGTGGTCTTCTTAACTCCCACCAATGTTCAAAACACACAATCTCAAAAGATGTTCCAGTACCTGAATAGCCCATTCTGAATGTCCATCAGTTTAAGATGAAAAGCTATACTAAAATGTAATTTTGTACCCAAATCTTGTTGAATGCCTCTCCATAATTTTGAAGTAAATATGTTATCTCTGTCAAAAACTATAACTCTTGGTATCCATACAGCTGGATAATCTCTCATACATATACTTGTGCCAATTTGTCCACAAAATTAGATTGTCAAATTGAAATAAAATGAGCTAATTTCTTCAGAAGGCCCACTATAACCCAAACAGCATCGGGTCCCTATCTTGACCTTGGAAAACCCATAAGAAAATGTTTTATTTTCATGATAATTGTGTAATGTTATATGATATCCTTGATGTCTGTTATGATAGCTTGGTTATAATCAATGATACATTCATACACAATAAATTGCATAAATAAATAGAAATGAAATTGTGAAAGTCATGTTATGAGAGATATGTCAGCAAGTGATAATCTATATAGGAAAAGGAAAAAAAACGGGACGAGGTAAGCCTTAATAGGGACCATATCGGAGGTACCTAACTCTCTCTTAAAAAAAAATGAAATGTTTAGATCCAACATTGAATGGAGGGGCCATTAATAAATGGTTAGCTGACGGGCTAGGTGAAGACCTATTTTGAATATGCTAAAGTCTATAGTTACCATATAACTTCTCAAAAATAGTATACATAAATCACATAAGAGACATGAGATAAACATGAATGCTATCATATAGTAAATTTTACAGTGTTATGCTTTGCTTATTTACTAAAATAAGATACAATCAATTCATTTCTTTTGAATTATACATGTGTGCTGCTTCTGCCTCTTGTATTAGTTTGAAATGCTAGCGTTCATATTGAATGCTTCTTATTCTTATATATTTAATATTGTAGTAGGATTGTGTATTTTATTAAGCATTTAACTCACTAGCTGATATATTGCAGGAAGGGAAAATGAACTAGCGGGGTTTTAAGAAGTGATCGACTACCCAAAATGACTACCCAATATACATAGTCATTTTGGGTGTACAATTTTGGGGTAGATAGAGGACTGATCAGTAAGCTGTAAATTAAATTTTTTGGGCATGTAAAATTTTATTTGAAGTTTTTAGTAAAGCTCTGTATTATATTTTGCTATATATTGTGCATATTTTCGAACATTTAATCATGAGGTATAATTTTATGGTTAGAGTATAATTGTGTTAGGATCGCCTGAACAGATTAATTTTGTACTCACTCGATCCTGATGAATATAATTTAGAATGAGTGTTAGTGAGAAAGACATCTAATTGAATTTTTCATCTTTGTCACACCTTAGGTTGACTAGGAGGTTGTCAAAATAGGGTGTTGCAATGAAAATGATTTGAATTATGACCATCTTCAAGAGCTTGTATGTTCACTTTCCTATGTATGAGTATTACCATCTAAGAAATTAAGGTTCACTGTAACTCTAAAGTTCATTTTTAATTATAATGGTAGATATCTAAGGTGCACAACTGTGATATTTCATGAAAGTTACATGTGATTGCATACAATTTCAAATAGATTTTTTTTTTTACACTACTGTTTTATATTTTGAATTATACTCTATTATGTTATGGCTGTTTATCATTCTATCTTATTAGCCTTGAAAGTATAACTACATATTTTGCATTTTTTATGTGAAATAAGATATTTTATCACTCAACTTGCAATTATATATATATATATATATATATATATATATATATATATATATATATATATTATTTCCTGAGTTATTATTATGGGCATTAAATTACAGTCTTACGAGTCATATAATCAAAATTTCCATAATTAATTTATTTGTACATAGAATAACAAGTGCGAGTCAAATTAACTATGACACCTCTCATTTTCATGGAAAATTATTAGGTCCGGACACCGAACCTATAGATACTTCCGGATGTCCACTGAAAAGTTGACACGTGGATTGCGCTTTTGTTGTGCTTTTTGACTACGTTTTGATTGCATTTTACCTGCATTTTTATTGCACTTTTATTGCGCTTTTACTATGCTTTTGCTGCGCTTAAAATTCTGCAAACACATTAAATATATAAAGTAAACAATAAATCCACATGTCCACTCCACATGTCAATTTTTGATTGGAGTCCGAAAGTGTATCTCTGCGCAAGGTGTCCCCTTTCTCCTTACTTATTTTGTATTGTTATGGATGCCTTTTCTAACTTAATTGATAGTAAGCTCTCTGGTAACAATTTTATAGGTTTTAAAGTGGGTAATTCTAATATTTTTCATTTATTATATGCGGATGATGTTCTTATTTTTGGGAAAGCTACGAGGAGTAATGCCAGAGTGCTTCAAGATTTCTGGATTATTTTTCTAGTTGTTCTGGTCTTCATGTCAATCAGCACAAAAGTATGATTATCTTCTCAAAAGATGCTTCGGAAAGAGGCGGTATTTATCAGATTTTGAATTTTCTTTTTCTCAGGATGGTTTTAAATACTTGGGTATTCCTATTTCTATTAAAAGGCTTTGTGCTGCTGATTTTTCTCCTCTTTTTCATAAGGTAACTGAATTACTTTCCGGTTGGAAGGCTAAAATTCTGTCTTTTGCGGGTAGAGTGTAATTTCTCAAGTTCTCTATTTCTAACTTTATTGCTTATTGGATTAGAGGCATGATTCTACCTAAATTTTTGTCTCAAGTTTATTAGGAAAAGCTATTCTAATTTTCTTTTTCATGGTGATATTCATTCAAAGAAAATGCATCTTATTGCCTGGAAAGATGTCTGTAAGCCAAAATGCTATGGAGGGTTAGGTATTCCGGATCTTAATGCTCTTTATTTTGCTTATAATTGCTCTCTTATTTGGAGAATTTTAAATTCTAAGGGTCTTTTGTTAGTTTGGGTTAAAGCTAATTATATTTCTTTATGGAAGATACCCCCCTTCTAAAGCTTATAGACTCTGGAAAGATCTCTATAAGATTGCTTATTCTATTAAGGATAAAATCTCTTTTATTATCACGGTTGATAGTGATTTATCCTTTTACTGGGATCCTTGGTTGGAAGGATTTTCGATTCAAGATTTATTGTCGAATCTTAACTCTTATTGGCATAATATTTCGTTGAAGGATGTTATATTAGATGGCAATTGGTCTCTACCGGATTGTCTCCAGTTTTTGAACGTCTCTATTGGTATCCAAAGCACTTCTATATCTTGCCTAAAATGGGAGAGTGAGTTCTATCTGAAATTTAAAATTTTTTATATGGCTCATTTTCAGGAGTGTGTTAAAGTCTCCTAGTTTAATTATATTTGGCATAAACGATATGCCTTGAGGTACTCCTGTTACACTTGGATGACTTTATTAAGTAGGCTTGAAACTGCTGATATTCTCTCTCATAGGAATATTTTTATTCCTCCTGTTTGTGTTTTATGTAATTCTGATTTAGAATCTCATAATCATTTATTTTTTTATTGTTATTTCTCTTTTTCCATTATCTCTTCTTTATTCCTAGTCTTAAGCATTTTTTTCTTAAACCTAATCTGTTTCAAGTTTTTGATTTTATTATTGAGCTTAATATCCCTCGTGATGTAAGTATTATTATTACTTAACTACTTGTTGCTGCTTATATTTCATTTGGCGTGAACGGAAGCTAGGAGATTTTCTGAGATATGTAAGGATTTGGATTTTGTTATTATTCTTATTCGAAAAGCGGTTATTTTTAAGATTTCTGTTTGGAAATCTGTTAATGAGATTTCTTAATATATTACCTAGTTGGTCTGTCTGGTGGTCTATCTACCTGTTGTTTGTGGCTACTTTTGTCAACCGATTTTTGAATCTGGATGGACATTAATAGCCAATTTTTTTTGTTTTTGTCTATATTCTTCTGTTTTTCCTTTCTGTGGCTCTTGGTTGTTTGGTTGGCAGGATTCGTGGAGCTCATTATTGCATATTGTGGATATTGTTGCTATTGTTGCTGGATTACTGGTAGAGGTCATGGGTGTGTCTTTTTGACACTGTCTTTGCTAGCTGAGGATTTGCTGGTAGTTCCTAGTTGGAAGAATTCGAGATCAAGTGGATTCAGAATGTGTTCTTTTTGTGGTTGATGTTAATTGATGGTAGCTGTCTGTGGAATTTTCATCTGGCATTGGTTATTTCTGGCGGTTGACGTTGCTGTTCGGCTGTAATGTTCTTTTGCTTCAGCCGGTTTGGACGTTGCTGTTGCTGGTTGGAGTTTTCATGTGGATGGAGCTTTTGTTTGTTTTGGTTTCTGTCTTTGGAATTGGTCTCTTTGGACTTAGCCTTCGTTAGTGGTCCTTTTTTGCTCTTGTTTGTGAAGGGTGGTTTGTTATTTTTAGGAGTTTCTGCTGTAATTTTAACTACTCTGTTCAGTAACTTTTGTTTATTTTTCTTTTTCCTTTGCTTTTTATTTTACATTAGATAGTAAATTTTTCTTATTTTTTTACTACCTTTTATTTTCTTTATAATCTTCTTGATTTAATAAAAATTGGTCATGTGAAACTTACATGTCCGGACCTAATAATTTCCCATTTTCATCCCTTTTTATCTTCGGCGTACTAACTACTAAACCCTTGGCGCCAACTCACGGCTAACTCAGAAACGAGAAACCCTTCCTGGACCCCGCTCTCCATTCTCCACTGCTCCGTTGCGCGACTGCCAGCAACTCAAGGACGCTACTTCCGGTACCGTCATAACCTTCGATCTCGGACCTACTCACTGCTCCCATTCAATTTATAGCCCCAGTTTCCTTACATTGATACGTGCTCGGTTACTTCACTTCTGTGTTAGGCGGAAGGTCCTCCGTAAGGGGGGCGCATCAAGTAAACACCGTCAGTACTCTTTCCTTGGTAATCTCATTTTCCTTCAGTTTCTTCTGTATTCCATCGTTTGAAGTTTCTTGTTCTTGGTTACGCTGAAATGAGGATTTTTTTTTGAATTGTTTGTTACCGAGTGCTGTAGCCACATTTATCTTCCTAGCGTTTGTACGCTCGATTTCCTTGGAACCCACAAAGTTATTATTTATAAGAAAGGGGGATTTTTGCTGAAATGGGTATCATACGGCTTCTGTATTTTGTTTAAATTGGCCCCTACTCTTGTACTAGCATGATGATGCGAGAGGGGGATATTATTCCGTCCCTGAAATATATTTATGATACTCTGCATTCAACTCTCTATAGTTTGCCCCATTGTTGGAAAGGAGCAATGCTGTTTAAGCTTGATATATTATCAAAAAATTTTCTTGATAGAGCACGAATCTCGAGGCAAATTCGCATTAGAAACTTCTAAAATTAAATTCGGGACCATCCAACCTCCGTCGCCCGCCGACTACGGTCCTTCTGACCACCGTCGCCCGACTACTACTGTCCTTCCAACCACTGTCGCTCGATGACGGTTTTTCGACCTCCTTTGCTCGACGACTATGGTCCTTCCAAACCAATGTCGCTCGACTACGATCTTTCTGACCTCTATCGCTCGCCGACTACAATCCTTCCAGGTTATATCATTCGCCGACTATGGTCCTACCGATCAAACGAACATGTCAGCACTGATTCTTCTAACTCCCACCATGTAATGCATTCTATATGATATATATTTACTACATTGAGCCAAGGCCTTCTCCCCAAGGAATGACCTCATTTGCAATCAATTGCAAACACTAGTGGATTCATTTAAACTACAAGGCCCCATGGTTTTCCCCCCTTTTAAGTGGTTTCCACGTAAAAACTCTGGTGTCTTTTATGAACAAATACCCCTCTTTTATTGTACGCGTGCTAGATCTTTGTACAAAGCTAATACACTAAACTTTATATTTCTCTACCGCCACGAATATTACAGGACACAACAAAACTTATTATCAAGTCTTCATAATTTTCATTTCTCAGTTAGCAAGGACAATTAAATTAACTATTTTATCATTCTTTAATTATATTCTTAATCATCTTCGTCCTTCTCATCTCTCTTACATATTAGACGTGCCCCCTTCCACTATACGCCCTTCTATTGCACCAGAGTTTGCTCTGGGAAACTTGTAAGGGACCTAGACATGCTCACTGGCCTCGAGGAAGGATCTTGCATAGGATGACATGATCCTACAAGATCCATTAAGGTCAGGGTCATATGCCTATGCTTATTCCTGCTAGGATATTACACAAGAAGATTATGGTAAGGTCTCTTTTGTCTTTTTTCATGGCTTTTGCACTTAAGCCGAAAACCATGTTTTAATTGACTAATAGTCCAACCCAAACATATATACTTGGGTTGCACTCAGTTTCCAACGCTGGCTTAGATTTCCAGGTTGGGTGCTACACATGAATCTCTACCTAGCTTCTTGTGTTAGATTGATGCAAAGGGTAGTGGGAGTTATGATAATGTCTATAACTAAACTATAATTAGGATATTTAGCATTAATTGACATTACTATAAAGAAGTGTACATTATAATGACTTGCATTTAAATATGAAATAACACCATCCTTTTTCATAAGGGGTAAACCATAAGGAGGCTTTTACAAATTTCCATAATTTCAATAATCTCCCAGCTTGACTATAATTACTGGGGTTTATGTCATATTTGATTGTTGGAAGTTTCAAGTGAATTATAGCCCAGTTTCCCACAACCAACATTTGAAAAGAATGCCAACTCTATATGAGGGAGTCATGCATAGATAATGGATGTCTTTGTTATTGTTTTCCTCTTGTACAAAGAATCTCATAGCTAAACTCTTGCTTTCTTGTCGAGCTGTAGTTGATAAGTGGCGATTGATTTGAAGTATCCGTGTCCACCTCTTTGTCTTTTGTCAAGTTAGAGTTAATGTAATGATTGATTTGAGTTGGTTGATATCTATTGGGGGAATTGCCTAGTTTTGTTGGTGTTGATATGGATTTGTTGATCACATTGAATTTAACCTGTTATGATAGGAGGCACATACATGAAAAGGTTGGAGTAGCTCCAGTGGAAGATAAGATTAGAGAGAGTCGCCTTAGATGGTTTGGTCACATAAAACGGCGGCCTTCCGATGACCTGGTTAGGAAAGTAGAGGTATTAGATTTGACTTATGTTAAGAAAGGTAGGGGTAGACCTAAAAAGACTTGGTTAGAAAATATAGAAATGATCTTTCTTTATTAGATTTAAACGAGAATTTGACTTTTAACAGGACACAATGGAGAAAAAAGATTCATATAGTTGACCCCACGTAGTGGGACAAAAGCTTGATGTTGTTGTTGTTGTATGATAGGAGGCACATGTTTGGTTCAAAATAAATCCAAATTATTATTTAAATGGGTGACCAAGCCTATTAAAATGACTCAATAACTAGGTTGGTTACCAAAACCACTTTGTATGACCCATTTAACTGTTAATTAATTATTGTTGAGCTTGATAGAATTGAACATAGTGTGATAATTAAGTACATTTGCTTGTATAAATGTTCCATCGGATATTTGTGCTCAACTTGATTCCATAACTTCATGAAAAATTGTCTTATGGTTGGCAATATACTTTTATATTATTTCTATTGAAATTTATGGGTGTTCAGGGTAATATTGTGAAAGCTGGCACTGAATTTATGAATGGATTTAAATAAATGTTCATTTTATTTTATAATGTTGCCATTGCTAATCATTTGGATTATCTTGACTCGCATATGATAGTCTTTTGTGATTGTTTGCATGTGTTGCAACAATGTTAGCTATCTTGTGCTGCCCAAGTGTTATCTAGAAGCTACCTTCCAATGTGAAAAAGGTGGTATTCGACTTTGCACTTGAAGGTGGTGGAACCAATAATGCTGGTGGTGTGACAATGCTTGAAAAATGACATTCTGGTGGACTAATGGTCATTTTTTTACAATTCAAAATTAATATATCAGAAAGCAACTCCCATGTAAATGTGATCAATTAGGACATGCGAAAGCATGACCTAATTGATCCAATTTAATTGGTTAAGTTTGGTTTTAAAGGGTTTGACACTCAATCAAATTCATATTTGAATATGGAAGGGATATCAGTGATCAAAGATTCAGTCTCTTTAGTATGAATTTAATGTTTGATTGGAGATTGAGAAGGGAAGAAGTTAATCAACAATTAGAAGTTTAATCTGACTTCATTTTCTATTCAAGTGCTTAAGGTTTGAACCTCTTAATTTCATAATTTTTGATTTAGGCTATAAGGGAGTATGGTCAAAGGGTTTTACCAATGGTTAGCCATTGATTTGGTGAAAATTCATCCATATTGAACCAAACCTGTAATCATCTCTCTTCATAGGATGGAAAATTAGATAGTAAAATCTTAAAATAGTCCCTATACCATTCTTGTATGGCCAATTTAGTTCAGAGTATCATGTTGGCCCAATTTAGTCCTTTAACCATACAAAATTGATCAAAAATAGTTCCTCATGTTGTAATTGTGATTAAAACTGATCCAATTTAGTCTCTAGATTTTACAAAATTGGTCCCAATTAGTCTTGAAGGTACCATTTTGGATCAATTTTTTATAGTCGATGGATTAAATTTGAGCAACGTTATACTGTGGGACTAAAATGACTATATACGAATAGTCGGTGGATTATTTTGAAATTTAACCCAAAATTTAAATTTATTCCTTCTTATCTGATGGATCTCCAAATGCTTTATATTGTGTTAGTGATTTAACTACTATGTTTATTAGAAGTAACAACTGAGGTTATCTCTACCTGGATCTTAATTGCTGCAAGTAATGATTTTTGCTTTGTTTGTACTCTTTTATGGTGAGACCTACAATGCTTTATGGTGCCGAATGTTGGCCATTAAAAGAGAAGCATAATACTAAGTTAAGTGTTGCAGAGATGAGAGGATGCTCAGGTGGATGAGTGGCTTTACCCTTAGAGATAGGATACGAAATGAGCATATACGTGAAAAGGTTGGAGTAGCTACAGTGGAAGATAAGATTAGAGGGAGTCGTCTTAGATTGTTTGGTCACATAAAACGGCGGCCATCCAATGACCCGGTTAGGAAAGTAGAAGTATTAGATTTGACTTATGTTAAGAAAGGTAGGGGTATACCTAAAAAGACTTGGTTAGAAAATATTAGAAATGATCTTTCTTTATTAGATTTAAACGAGAATTTGACTTTTAACAGGACACAATGGAGAAAAAGGATTCATGTAGCTGACCCCACATAGTAGGACAAAGACTTGATGCTGTTGTTGTTGTTGTACTCTTTCATGGGGTAATTCAAAACATTGGGCTTCATGGCTGGTAATATTGATCTTCTGTGAGCAATGTTTTTTTTAATGGTCATCTTATTTATATGGCATCGTCAAGGGAAATTAGCACGGCATTAATGCATGGCTAATTAATATTGAGAATTTAGTTTTAGTTGATTTTTTTACAGTCAAATTAGTATTATAAGAAATATTTCTCCACTAAGATTGTAATGATAATTGCAAGCTTAAATTACATCAATGTTTCTAGGTTTGATCTAGTTGCACTTATGTTCATTATTTTTTATTTTTCACCAATGGACTCCTCAAATTTAATCCGAGGTTTCTTTGGGTTATTTCAACTTCAATAAGTTAATTGATAACTAAATGGTATAAGTATCCTCACCCACGGGTCCTTCTAGCATTATAAAATCATCAAGCACGTCACCATAGGCTTCCCATCAATGTTACTTCTATTGCTTCCATTGGCGTCAATGATGAACTTCCTAGCACTCTTGCATTTCCGCTCCCACTGGTTACTGCGGCAGCCTGCTGTCTCTTAGTATTTCCAACCGCCAGTTTGCCTGACAGTGTTGTATTACCCACTGTTGCTACCTCTAGCTTCAATGGTAGTTTGCTAGTGGTTGGTTGCATGGCGGGATGGATTATTGATAAGCGACTGAATGCTGGAGGGCATGGGAGAGGCAGCAAGTAATGATAGCTGAAGATATGGGATAACGTGTGGTGTCACTTTTTTGTTGACTAATGTTGAAGGGGATTTCACTCATTTGAATGTCCATTAATCCTTAGTAGCCATGGTCAATGCAAGGGACCTAGTTGTGAAAATGGAAATTTAGGGGACATGAACAACACTATGTCTCATGCAAAAGAAAGTACCAACCATTCAACTACCTTGAATGTCATCTGTGAAGTATAGAGCTTGAAAATAAGACATAATTGGGCATATTTATTGTATGATGATTTAATGTTTGAGACTTATTTGATTATCATCCAAACAAAATTTTTTTCCTTTTTTACAGTTCATACAGATCTATGTTGATCAATTTTTGTTGTGTTTTTCCCAGTACATGTCAAATAAGGAGATAAAACACTTGTCTCGCAATGTCTACAATTCATTGCGATCGAGCACATTTTGTTTGACTTGACCAGAGTTGTTGAGGAACTTGTACATAATAGTGTGGATGCGGGTTCTTCCAAGGTAATGATATGTTGCTTTTCTTGCATTTATGCCTTCATTGCATTTTCCTCTTATTGTTTATTTTAATTTATGATTTCTCTTTTTATCATTGCCAACTAGGATTAGTTGACTCTACCATGTTGATCCCTCTCAATCACTGTTATCACTCTTCTTTCTCAAAGTCGCCATTTTTCCTCTGGCTTCTGCAATTTTTGAATGATGACTATTTAAACAACATCCAAATGTTGCCAGGTCATGTTTGGTATATGACAGAGATATTTAACCATTTCTCTTTTGTTCTTTTCTGCGGGCAAGAAAATCCAAAGAAACACCTTTTTGATGATTTTTCCTAAGCTTGCAAAAGTTTCATTCTTTATGCTTACTGACAATGGTAGACATTAGTGATTGTGGAAACTCAGCTTTGTCAGCCATATCAAAAAAACATGCTTTGAATATGTCAGAATTTGCTGATTTATTTGGATTTTTCATCTAATCATAAACTTTTGCTTCTATTTCTTGTTGCATCAGTATGCTTTGCTTGGCATCGAGGCTTGTTTCTCTTAGCTCATTAAGCTACTTATAAATAATTAAATGAATTATTTTGTTAACTTCTTGATGCGAGTGTCCATAGTTAACCATGTGGCTCCGAAAATTCCAGCTCTGCTCTTCTAAAAGAGTTTATATTGGTTAACTTTTCGGAAGGTAGACTGGATTGCATGGATAAGACACAACCTTGAGATTTGGCTTTTGTTTTGCGAGGACTTTATAATCGGGTTTTAGGTTTCCTATAAGCATAAATCCTTATGGTTAATTTCCCCTCCCAGGCATAAGAGAAAACTTTTGGTTAATGTTGGTTGATAGAAGCTAATTGCTTAGCTTATAGTGCTAGGAATTTTGGATATAGGAGTAAGAAAATTCATCACCATTAGTTTAGAGTGGTTGATGGGGGGAATGATGATGAAACAAGTAGGATTCTATGGTTTCGTTGTCTCGAGTACTATGAACCTTGATCTACTTAGTAGATGAAGTCAACCAAACCTATCCGAAGAATCCTTACCGACAACTATGAATTGTGCCGTCTAAGAGAATCATTTAGATACGAGGTGGATGTTTGCCTAAAGATATATTTTGAAGTTGATATTACTAACAAAGGGCTTCTTACCTTATCAAATGCACTCTATGAATCACCACTTAGGGGATTTGGGCCATTAGGGAACTTGAGGACTTTGGTTGTGGTTCTAGTTTAATTTTGTTATTTTGTGCTGAACACTCGATTAGGGGCCCTAATCATAACTGTACTTTTTTTTGCCATTTGGTGACAAGATTACCTAGTCAGAGGACATGCCACATTCTTATTGGCTTAAGATCTTTGAGAGTGATCATATATACATGTTCGATATGACATTGACTCTTTATAAGTTAAGGTTAATCTTAATTTTGTCACCCTCGACTAGTTGTTGTGGAGGGTGGGTCGATTATTCTTTGAGTTTACAATGATATATTTCATTTGAAATATTTTTATATTTTATTTTATTTTTCAAATTTCTATTCTTGGGATTTGAGCCAGAAGGCTATTCGTTGAGATATGGGGGCATTTTGAAAGTAAGATTCCTTTGATTGAGGTTTTTTTGTCTATGTAAACATCATCAGTGCTATAACTATTTGCATTTGTTTTTGAAATTTAGAATTTGTTTTCTTTTTTAATAGTCCCCTCCGGTTATGATGTGCGCAATGATTATGCCTATCATATGGGTATTTGAATAATTTTGTCTTTGTTGCTTTGGACTTTGCGGACTCTGCTTTCTTGTTTGCAAAGAATAGTGTATGAATAGTGAATTATGACTTGTCATATAGGTGATGTGGCCCTGAGAGTTTGCATTTGTTAAAAGCTTTGAGGGTCTTATGCAAATGGAAAACAAAAATGATTTTATGGATTTCACAGTTGATTACTTGGATCCCATTGCATGGTGATATAAATTTATTTTATTAAACTTTAAGAGGGAATTTAAAATCATTATTTGGCCATGATTGTCTTAAATTTATTGCATGAATAAGTGTCAGAGGGCTCAAGTCTTATTGACTACAGTACTTGCGGCATGGAGAATTAGGCTTGATTATTTTTGACTGATGAACCTACCCTATATATAGGATGGCTCACTTGAGACCATCACACAGCCTGAATAGTTTGAACATAGCACTTAAAAATGTGTTTATGAATTTTAAAATAATTGAACTCATTTTTGAACAATTGCACAGTTCTCAAGGTGGTGCAAATTTGAATTTATTTTGCTTTTAATTCAAATAGCATTCTAATCATTAAATTTGGACATTGACACATTTATCAATGCACATGTCAGTTTTTTTGCTTTTGGTGAGTATGCATGACTCATAACCATTCACCAATGCTGATTTGGCAGGCTGTCAGGCATATCGTTGCCTGTTTTTCTATGAAGGTTGAACAATCAATCTATTGTCTTGGGGATTTTTGTCCTTCCTCAGAATCACCTCAACTGCACTCTTATATATCATATTTTTCGTTGCCTTAATCACCTCTTCTTTTGTGGAATTAGTTTTCTTAGCTATTATTTGGAAAACATTCATGATATTTTTCTCCCACTGCTTTAACCTTTCTTTAGGTGTGCTTTTGGAAACTCGCTCTAGAGATCTTGGGGGTGATGCAACTATTTTTCTAACATCCTCCTCACCCTTAGATACATAAAGAGGATGAAATTTTCTACCGTCAGCGAGAGGAGAGAGATCCATCATCTCGGCCTCCAACTTAGCCTATTCTTCTTTCTCCAACCTTTTTCTAAGCCTTCTATTTTTGTTCCTTTTGTAAGAGTTAGTAAGTGCATAAGCTGAATAGCTCATTTTCTCATATTGACTGGAATGAAAAATTTTCTCAGACACTGGTTGAAGTGGAATCACTGCGATAGATTAGATTGACCCAAGCTGTTCATCAATTGACATTTGCTTAACTACTAGGGAGTCAAAGCTATTTGTTTTTCTCTGAACTTCTGAACCCTAGGGAAGGTTAGACTGTTAAAAATAGAAGGTCGAGAGGCTAAGGCTTTTGGTGATATCTCAGCCACCCTCTTCCTACTTTTTTGAGGAGATGGGCTCTCCCTAGCTGGCAAGTTGATTTCTAGGACCCTCTCAATTGAAGGTTGGTTTTATGAGGCTCTATCTTTAGAACGCATGAGGTCTTGGAAAAGTACCTCTATCTCATCGAATCCTTGACCAAATTTGATAATGTCCCTAGGGGAAAAGCCAGACTGATAAAAAAATAAATGCAGGTTTTCACCAAACTTGAAGATTAGTCTACCTTCTATTGTCTGATTGAATTCTCAATTATTCGGCTTTCAATTTTTTTTTCTGAAAATCAAAATTTCTTGTATCAATTTTTCTGCTGTATTTTCTTGAATTTAATTAGTGCACTTTACTTATGGGCTTTCTGACCACTGACTTGAATCGCTGACTCCCATAACTGTGAAACGGATTTAACGGATGATCACTGAATTTTGATAGAATTTAGAAATCTTATACCACTTGGCATTGCTTGGTTATAAATAATACAAGAACCACAATTGTAAGCATAAGGAATTTGGAAAATGTGTTTTTCAAAAAGTTTAATGTAGAAAAAAATTTGATTTCATTTTCTGAAAGAAATTCTAAAAATTCATTTTGAAAGAGACATTTTTTACTTGCATTAACATCACTCAACACAAGAGTGAAATGGGAGAGGCTTATAACAGAGATTAATTTTTCAAATATTTTTTACCCAATTTTTAAGATGATTAAATAAAATCACTAATTTAGATGAAAAGTGACATCTTCTTAAGTGGAGTTGCCACAAAGCCTGTTGATAAAATTTTGTCATTCATCCTCCATGGATTGAGATATTTAATAATGAAACACAACATAAAAATTAATATAGTATCTCGAAGGATAAAAATATTTTGTTATGAACTTAATAACAAATCTCACAATTTTGTGTATTAACAGAGATTTTAATTGAATAAGGTTTATTTTATTCTGAGGTACGGATGCCCCGTAAGGGTTATATTTGAGAATTTAAAGGGTGATGTGATTAACTTTAAATCAAATTTTAGGAATAGAAGCCAAAGGGAGGAAAATGTATGAGCACTAGATGTTGAGAAACTTAGAGGTGCTCAAACTATTCTATATTAGGCTTTATATTTTAAAATTTTTGTTTGAGTTGACCAATTTGATTAGAAAATGGGGGCTTATATTTCAACAATACAAGTTGAAGAAAATGCTCAGAATGTGAGGGCTTATGTGGTGACTAGATTCAACCTCAGCCTTAGATCCTAGATCCGGTGAGGACTTCTGAGGGATAGTATCTCAAATCTAAGTCTAATGGAATGCAAAGGATTTATAAACCTATACCTCACCTGAGGTTAAGTCTGTCCGATCTTGGGACTTACAACCCTACCTATAAAGGGCTGCCAATTTAAACTCACCTAAACGCTTTTAAAATCATGAGGTCTGATCTCAATGTATATGCAAGAGAGGTAAGGCTTTGATTTAGAAGATGAGGCTTACAGCTTGGCTTTTAGGTCAAGATGCCTGATCATGTGGGTATGCAAATGCTGACTTATTGAATGCATAACTTTGTTATATGGTCCTTAAATGAGATCTTCTACATGAGATATGG
The DNA here is from genome assembly GCA_019925795.1 of Dendrobium chrysotoxum. Taxonomy (NCBI): domain Eukaryota; kingdom Viridiplantae; phylum Streptophyta; class Magnoliopsida; order Asparagales; family Orchidaceae; genus Dendrobium; species Dendrobium chrysotoxum. The sequence goes on from CM034308.1 coordinate 37,272,670, forward strand.
TGGGCTATGCATGATCATTTTGTTTTAAAAACTTGGCTCATTAGAGTGAGCCATGCAATTTTTATTTATTTAGAAAATTGTTTATCCTATGATTAATTTTAGATTATTTACATATTAATTGCTAGAAAAATTAGTTTTGTTCTAAGAGCCTGCCACATAACAAAGTCCAAGCCACTCCAACTTAAACAATTTAAAAAACTTAGGAAAAAACATGCATTTCTAATGTGCATTCAGTTCAAAATCTCATGATAATCAAGTTATTGTTGTTTATAACCATAAGTTATGCAATCTCATTTAAATTATTTTATTTATTAATTTTTTGATTGACTTAATTATTGTGTTTTATTTGTAATTAATATAATAATGCTGCTATAAGCTCTGGTACCAAATTTAATGTGAAGAGGCTAGGGTTTAGTAAAACACATAAAGCTCATTCCATATGGCAATTTAAATAGCTCTTATATCTAAAATTAAGGGTGAAAAAAAAAACCCTCAAAAATTATATTTCACGGCACAAAAAGAAAATCCATATTTAGCAAGGAGTTGATTTGACCAAATTCAATTACGCACAAAACCAATTGCAAAATATGCAGCTAATAAAAGAATAGTTATAGAAACACTAATTAGATAATCGAGGCCTTATGCTAAGAAAAGGAGAAGCTTCCATAAAAATTATTATCAATGCTTGCACTACACTCAAATAATTAATGTTAATCAACTTAAGAGTTTTTAGAAGTATTATAAAATTGTATTAATTAGAAAATAAAATTTTACATCCTCAGTGTTCTATTTATGACTCAAGAAGACCCACAATTGGTTTTTTATCATCAACAATGTCAAGTATTTATCCCAATACGTGGGGTCGGCTACATGAATCCTTTATCTCCATTGTGTTAGGTTAAGTTTCAAATTCTCATTTAAATCTAATAAAAAAGGTCATTTCTAATATTTTCTAACCAAGTTTTTTAGGTCTACCTCCACATGTCTTAATATAGGTGAAATCTAATACATCTGCTCTCCTAATCGGGTCATTTGAAGGCCGACATTTTATGTGACCGAACCATCTGAGGCGACTCTTGCTAATCTTATTTGCCACTAGAATTACTCCAACCTTTTCATTCATGTACTTATTTCGCATTCTATCTCTAAGAGTGAAGCCACTCATCCATCTAAGCATCCTCATCTCTGCAACACAACTTAATATTAGACTTCTCTTTTAATGGTCAACATTCTGCGCTATAAAGCATTGCAAGTCTCACCATCATTTTATAGAATTTTCCCTTTAGTTTAAGTGGTACTTTTTTATCACACAGCAGGCCTGATGCATTCTTCCACTTCAACCATCCAACTTGAATTCTACTAATAATATCTTCATTTGTTTCATCATCACTTAAACAACTGATCCGAATTATCTAAAACATGTACTCTTATTAATGATTTGATCACCCAAAGTCAGAATCCCCCCACTAGATTTGTTACTATTAAAATTACAATCAATTTATTCAGTTTTAGATTCTCTTAAACGAAAACCTTTAGACTATAAAGTTGACCTCTATAATTCAAGTTTACTTTTAACTCTATCTCTAGTCTTATCAACAAGAAGAATATCATCAACAAAAAGCATACACCAGGGTACATCCTCTTGCAAATTCTAGTAAGAACATTCGTGACTAAAGCAAAAAGATATGGGCTTAAAGATGATCCTTGATGTAATCCAATTGAAATAGAAAAATATTTGGTCAAAGTGTCAAACTACCTTTTGTGTTTGAACATATGTAACAGCTCCTACATACATATCCTTGATAACTCAAATAAAATTATTATTAACCCTTTTCTTTTCTAGAACTCTCTTGCGCACTTCTTCTAAATCAATAAATATAAAATGTAGATTCTCCTTCTTCTCTATCAAATCTCTTAATAAATGTATGCTTCCATAGTAGACCTACCCAACATGAATCCAAATTGATTTAGAGTACGATACGTCGTAACATATGCTCAATAACTCTTTCCAAAAGTTTTAATGTATGACACATTAACTTAATTCTTCTATTTGCACAATCTTGTACATCACCTTTATTCTTAAAAATACGAACCCGCACACTCATTCTCCGCTCATCTGACATCTTTTTAGTCTTCAAAATAATATTAAAAAGTTTAGTAAGCCAAAAAATCTTTCATCTCCTAAGCTTTTCCACACATCTATTGGAATATCATAAGGTCCAACAGCTTTTTCACACTTCATTTTTTTGAAGCCTTTCTAACTTCTATTTTACTAATACGGAGATAAAAATAAAAATATTTATTTTCATTTTGGGTGCTAAGGTCACTAAAGTCAATTGTATTCTTACAATCTTCTTTGAAAATTTTAGCAAAATATCTCATCCACCTTTGTTGAATATCATCTTGCAATATTCTTATATTCATTTATTATATAAATCATTCAAAGCTAAAATCTTTGCATCACATATTGCTTTCTTAGACACCTTATGAGCATCTTTATATCTTTCCCAATTATTAGAGCTTTTGCATCACATAACAAAGCTTCTTATTTTTGATTTTTTCTTGCACATTTTGATTCTACCACCAATCATTTTTACTATTAGGAGCTTTTCCTTTGATACTGTAAGCATATTCTTTGCAACATTCTTAATATCACTGGCTAATTTTTCCCACATAATATTAGCTTTCTCACACAGTCAAAATATTAAGATCTTCAATTTTTCTCTCAAAAATAATTTTGTTAAAGTTCCTTAAATACCCCTGTCTAATCCTAGGACAATATTTTACTTTATTGTTTATATTCTGTCTCTTCATTTTAAAGTCCAAAACTAGTAAGCGATGCTGGGTACATAAACTTTCACTTGGAATAACTTTATAATCTTTAAATCAAAACAATCTATTTTTTTATAAGAAAATAATCAATCTGAATTTTATCACATCCTTTCTTAGAAGTGATGAGATGCTTTTTTTTTCTAAAATAAGAAATTAGCAATTAAAAAATCATAAACTAGAGCAAAATCTAATATAATCCTACCATCTTCATTACTCTTTACAAACCTATAGCCACCATGAATTCTTTTAAAATCTTCTAAGTCTCTACTAATATGTCTATTTAATTTTCCTCCAATAAAAACTCTTTCTTCATGAGTTTTTTTGTAAATTCTTCAAGTCATTTTAAAATTTTAATTTTGAACACATTTCAAACATACTTGAGGAGCATAAATGCTTATAATATTAATAATATTAGTATCAACAATAATTTTTAAAGTTATATTTCTATCTCCAATTCTATTAATTTCTACAACATTATCTTTCAAACTCTTATCTATAATCACAACTACACCAATCAACAACAATTTTAAAACTATATTTCTATCTCCAATTCTATTAATTTCTACAACATTACCTTTTAAACCCTTATCTAATAATCACACATACAGCATTTCTAGTTCGACTCTTATCTTAATACTATAGTTTAAAACCTAAATTATTAATCTTCTTAGCCTTCTCTCCAACCCAGTTAGTTCCCTGAATATATAGAATCTAATTTTTTTTGTGAATCATAATATATACTAATTCTATTAATTTGCTTGTAAGAGAACCTATATTCCAAGTTCCTATCATAATTCTAGTTTCATGGACTAATTTATTTGTCAACATCCGTCCATGATGTGAGAACCTTGCTTATTTAACACTGCAGCCGTGCACTTGTACAACAACCCTTGCACACTTCTCGCTGTATTTAGGCCATACAGTGCGTCGCTTTCAAGGAACACCGTAGCATTAACACTATGTATTAAATGATTCATGTCATGATTATTCGACAAGTTTTGCATTGGCTGTCGACTACCTAATGCAACTCTAAACTTTTCTTACAAGGACTTGGGACCTGGCATCAATTGGTTGTTTCTCATATTTCTCAAAATTTGGCCTAAAATTGAGTTTTGATTTCAACAATCTTGAGTTCCAACTAAAACAACAATTTTCCAATTCTTAGTTTCAAACAAATAGTTAAAATCTTGGTTTTATCTCCCACGTTCAATTGTGCCAAGTATTGCAGCTGTGGGGGATTGCACATAGAAGGGTGAACCGATAACAACCCGAACTGATAAGAACGGATAAGTAGTCAAACATGGCAACATGCGGCACAGTAAATACGTTGATCACCAGGCAACGGAAGGAACATGTAACAACATGTTGGAAATAGTCTAATAAGGTAACAACAGCAAGCAAGTGAAACCAATTAATGATCCCAAACTATGTAATGATCGCCAATTAAACGCTAAAATTTACAATAGCAGCTTGCAAAGAAGGAAACATGGTGTCTAGTTATTGTGAGAATGGAGCTATCAACTTTTGGACAGAGCAGGGGAACCAACTTCACGTTATAGTGAAGATAATCATTTTACAACAAAAACACGAAATACTGCAAAAATGAACATTCTGAAACCAAAATTAGAATTTGTGCTGACACAAGGAATTTGAAAAAACTGAACTAGGGAATCCATTGAGACTGAATTGAAAACGCTTGCAGCAGTACATCAGCCCATCAAGGTAATTAATGCATTGGAAAAAATATCCCATTTTCATAAACACCATCATCATTGACATATTTATAATGAAACAAACTTAAAAAGTGATAAATGAAGAATTAAAATAACTAAAACTAATTAAAATAATATTGCAATAACCTTGATGCTCACATCTTGTGTTTTTGATGAGTGTAAGCTTTCAGATCTCCATCACTTATACTGATACTTGTTGGGATAAGCTTTCCATTGTATCTGGTTCTGTTGCCCTTAATCCTTACGAATTATGTTTTTTGGTTTCTGCTTGTCTTAATTCTGAAATGTATTAAAGTTTAATTTGTATTTGTTCAGGTAGTTGTCTCTTTAAGTGTTGGATCATGTTACGTTAAAGTAGCGGATGATGGTAAGAAATGGCTTCATTCTTAATACCGTTGCTTCTTTGATTAAATAATGTTGTACTTATAACATTTTTGGTTGCTTTAGTTTAATCTATGAAATGCTTTTAATCTTTTAGGATGTGGGGTCACTCGAGATGGGTTGGTTATTTTAGGTGAAAGATACGGTAATTATTCTATCTATTGTTCTTTTCTATTCCATCTTTAGAATTGAATGTGGATGCTTGAATTTTCCCCATTCTTTCTTTCAATATTTCCACTTAATGCATTAAGTGCCGCACAATTGCTTGCTAGTTTAATAAATGCATGCTTCTGGTCCTGTATGCCCCTTATCATGAACATTATGGATGATTTCAGTTATCCCAATTCATTAACAGAGCCCTAGGCTAGGAAGATTTGGCTGGGAGTTGAACTCAATACTAATCCAATTTTATGATATTCGAGTTTCCATGTGGTATGGTAGAACAGTGTGCAGCAATGTGGTTAAAGGGTTTGACTTTTGGATAAATTACATCCAGCTCCCTTAAGATTGAACCTTAACAATTATGTGCAATATTTCCCTTTAGTATTTAAAAACATTTGGGCTCGATGAAATGATTTTATGTCATAGAGACATAATTATCAAATTTTAAGGTTGGTGAACCTAATCATTTCTGAGCAAAAGTCGAGGGATTTGAATGTAATTTACCTTGAATTTTTTATTTTTCAAAGATTCATTTGAGAGGATAATGTTTACAAACACACACACACACTTTGACGTGTACCCACCCCCACCCACCCACGTGCCAAAAGAATCGTCATTGTAATTCTGATCACATATAAACATTCAAGGTTTTATAGGAAATGAAATTTTCTATCACATTTGACTAAATTAGTAGCTTAACATTTCTTAAACATCTAAAGGTGCTTCTTTGATAAACAGGTTTTTTCCTTTTAGTAATTATTTGAAAATGGTCATTCATTCCAATTACCGAGGTCCTTGAATATTTTTTTAGAAATTATGAAATCTCATATAATATTCTTGATGCTTGGTGCAAGAGAAATTTTTATTTCTAAGGAAGCACATCTAAGGAGTTTGCAGATTCTTTTTCCTTTTTTTGTTAGCATATGATTATCATTGGCTTTATTCCAACTATTTTGAGCCGGCTTTTTGAATCTCTGCCTTTATTCATTCCTCTGCAGTCCTGCATGAGACTGTAATTCTACTTTGTTCAAGTAATTTTGCACGACTTTTATCCTTTTTACTTTTGATCGATTCCTTTTTCTACACAAGCCTTCCACATTGATTATATTTAGCTGCTTTTTAGTATTTTTGCACTCAGTTGTACATGCTCAATCTAATTTTGATGCAGGCAAACTAGAAAGAAAAGTCAAGATAGGAGAACACTAGGACTAGTAAAACATAACTCAATTCAAAATTAGTAAGCTGACATCCAAACAAACATCAAGACAAAAAAAAAAACCGAACAAACGAAACAAAAATAAAATTAAAAAAAAAAAACACTACCCTCAGAACAACCCACTAGGGGTTTCCTCACATGCAACGAAAGAAAAGTAGGCTATATAAGATAAGTGCTTAGGGCTAGCAAACCAAGGGTCCACCACAGCTACAAGGTCCAACGTCCACCAAAACTCCTCCGGCAAATGTCACCAAATCAGCCAACAAACACCTCCAATAGCTCAAGAAGAAAGGTACAAGTGGAGTGGAACTTGCGGAGAGAAGAAGAGGTTAGAAGCCAAGACGAAATAGAGAGGAGGAAGAGAGAAATGGAACAAACTCGCAAGCTTTTCCAATGAAGAAGAAACCCTAAGGTTTTTAGAGACTTTGCTCACAATAATCAACAATCTCTTATGCATAAAAAACACCTCATATATATAGGAAAAGGGGCAGCCCAAAAGCCAAAACCCACCTCCAACCTATCCAATTAGAATAGGGGAAATGGAAGGCCAAAAGGTGTTCAGAAACAGTAGTCGAAAAGCCTCACAAAAAATCGAGAGAAGGCAACCACGGGACAGGCAACCAGGGGAGGAACCGAAGGGGCATTACAGAAAATCAGAACCAGCAGGAGAACCGGAACAGCCCAACCAGAAAAGGCAGAAACCAGCCACATGAAACAGCAACAGGAAGGAGAAACCAAGGAGACACAGGGAAGGGAAAAAACCAACCTCCACTCCACATAATGAGCTATCAAGAGGAATTAATTTTAACATATTAATGAGCTAAAATCAAGTAGCTCCAAAAACTCCACTCAACACCAAGCAGCCCAGCTCAACTTGAGAAACACCCAGCAACACAAGAACCAAAAGAATCAAATAGCTAGCACCCTCAAAGCTTGCCAATCCCAAGAACTACCTAGCATGATCATTGGATGTCTTCCATCATAGGGTAGAAAATAAAAAATAAAATAAACATAATATTCAAATTACAATAGATCAAAAGAAACAGAAAAAATGAAAATTTGCAGGCATCAATTCCCCCCTGGTGGGAGATTCTCATCTCCTGATGAGAAAGCTTCATCAATTTTTTTTATAGAGCTCCGGATGATGATTTTTAAGCTCAACAACATCCATCCATGTACAGTCAGTTAATGGACGATTACTCCATCTAACCAGGAACCTTTTGTGCTCGCCATGTCTAGTCTTAGTAATCCTGATATCAATAACATCTTCAATCTATTCATCACTGTTTAGAACTGAAGTGGAAAGTGGCAAACTTTCAACTTCCACAGAATCATCAGAATTTCCTTCATACAAAGAAATGTCAGAAACATTTAACACAGGAGAAGTTCCAACAGTAATAGGGAGATCTAAGAGATAAGCATTTGTGCCCAAATTTTGTAGAATACGAAAAGGCCCAAATTTCTTCCTGCTTAATTTGCCAAAAGTCCCAACAAGAAATCATTGACGACGAAAGTAAGCCATAACCAAATCACCCTCCTTAAAATAAACTTCCTTCCGATGTTTGTCAGCAGCAGATTTGTATTTAATATTAGCCATTCGGAGTTTTTCAAGGACTTGCTGTTGGACAGATTTGATATGATCAAAAGTTTCTGTGGCTTCAGCACTAACCTTATTAGGTAATGGCAAATAATTTCTATCTAAAATGTGAGGTATAGGCTGACCATAAATAATCTCAAAGGGAGTTTTACCAGTGGAGCGATTAACAAAATTATTATATGCAAACTCAGCTTGGGGCAATATCAAATCTCATTGGGATGGTTTCTCACCAGCAAGGCATCTCAGTAAGTTTCCTAAGCTTCGATTGACAATTTCAGTTTGTCCATCAGTTTGTGGATGATAAGTACTATTAAACTGAAGAGTAGTTCCTAACTTAGCCTAGAGTGTTCTTCAAAAGTAACTCAAAAATCTAGTATCCCTATAAGAAGTAAATGTTCGAGGAATGCCATGGAGACGAACAATTTCTTTAAAAAATAATTCAGCAATATATGATGCATCAGAAGTTTTTTTGCATGGAATAAAGTGTGCCATTTTGTTAAAGCGATCCACAACAACAAAGACAGAATCATACTTTCGTACAGTAATTGGCAACCCTAAAACAAAATCCATAGTAATATCCTCCCAAGGTTTATTTGGAATTGGAAGGGGAGTATACAAACCAGTATTTTGAGATGTTTCTTTAAAAGTCTGACAGATTTTACATTGTTTCACCAGCTTAACAATTTGCTTTCTCATATGAGGCAAGAAATATTTTTCTTCCACTAAGGCAATAGTTTTTCCTTGACCAAAATGTCCACCCAAACCCCCACTATGAAGCTCTCGCACAAGTTGTTCTCTTAAAGAATTTTTTGTAATGCAAAGTCGAGAACCTTTAAATAAAAATCCTTGTTGAATGACAAATTGAGCAGATTGATCAGTTCCAGTAGTGAGGCAAGATTCCCAAATACCCTTAAAATCTGGATTATTCGCATAGGTGTCTTTTAAAAAATTAAAAGAAGTGATGGCTGGGTAAACAGTTACCAACAGATGAGACCTTCTACTTAAAGCATCAACCACTTTATTAAGCACCCCAGTTTTATGCTTTATATGAAATGAGTATTCTTGCAGAAAGGAGGTCCACTTGGCATGTCTTTTGTTCAGATGTTTTTGAGAACCCAAGAATCGCAAAGCTTCGTGGTCAGTGTTTAAAACAAATTCTCTTTGAATTAAATAACATCTCCAGAATTTCAAAGTTTGAACAATGACATAAAATTTCAAGTCATAAGTAGAATATTTAGATCGAGAATCATTCAACTTTTCACTAAAGTAAGCAATGGGCTTTCCTTCCTGGTTAAGCACAGCACCGATACTAACATGCGCACAATCAACTTCAAAAACTTTTTCAAAATTTGGCAGGCTAAGGATGGGAGCTTGACTCATTTTTGCCTTAATTAATTGAAAAGTTTGTTCAGCTTGAGGTGTCCACTTAAAGACTCCTTTTTTTAAACAATCAGTGATAGAAGCAATTAGAGAGCTGCAATTTTTAATAAACCTTCATTAGAAAGAAGCTAAGCCATGAAACCCTCTCACCTCGCTTGTTTTTAGGAGTAGGCAAATTTTGAATTGTCTCAATTTTTACAGGATCAATCTTTATTCCCTTAGCAGACACGATGTATCCCAAAAATGTCAAACTTGAAGTCATGAAAGAACACTTTTTCAGATTGATGTACATCTTTTGTTCTCGTAGAGTTTGCAGAATTTGTTTCACATGATTAAGATGCTCAGAAGGGTGAATACTATAAATCAGAATATCATCAAAGTACACCACAACAAACTTTTCAATAAAAGGTCTCAAAATATGATTCATTGTTCTCATGAAAGTACTAGGAGCATTTGACAACCCAAAAGGCATAACAAGCCATTCGTACAAGCTTGCCTTAGTTTTAAAAGCAGTTGTTCATTCATCTCCCGGTTTTATTCTAATCTGGTGATACCCACTTCTCAAGTCAGTTTTAGAAAAGATTTGAACACCACTTAACATATCCAACATGTCATCCAACCTAGGAATTGGAAACCTATACTTGATGGTGATTTTATTTATAATCCGACTATCCACACACATTCGCCATGTTCCATCTTTTTTAGGAGTGAGTAAAGCAGACACAACACAGGGACTTAAGCTTTCCTTAATTAAACCCTTCTCTAAAAGTTCAGACACTTGCTTATGAAGCTCTTTATGTTCAATTGGGCTCATTCTGTAATGGGGAAGATTAGGCAAAGTGGCTCCAGGTATTAAATCAAAGTGATGTTGAATGTCTCTCATTGGTAGCAAACCTTTTGGCAACTCTTCAGGTGTTAAATCAGAAAACTCATCGATTAAAGGTTGTATTTCTTTAGGAATTTGAATGATTGGGTCAGATTCTCTCCCTAGCACCAGATATGCCACCTCAGATTGTTTCAATTCATTAGTGTTAAGAAGCAGCTCAGGAGTGGTTGTTTTTGCAACTTTGGTATTTTTTGCCGGTGAATCAGGAATGTGTTTTTGAGGATAAAGAGTGTATTCCTTATTATTTTGAATCAAAGTGTAGGTATTCTTCTCCCCATTATGAATGGTTTTGTGATCATATTGCAAAGGACGACCCAATAAGATGTGACATTGATAGGATATGCTTGGTTTCACAAGCAATCCTATCCAAAATGACAAGCAAACAGCAAAACTGCTGCAGTTTTGAGCAGAAAATCAGCCAAAATCAGAGAAAAACAGTAAAATCTTAGAGAAAAACTGAGGGGAAACAACTCCAATAGGATATATTGCACTAGTAGATGATTAAAAACAGCAAAAGATACAACGTTCTTCAATTTGAGAGGAAGAACAACTCTCCAAAACTCTCTTGCAACACCAAGAGCCCAAGCACCAAACCCTAGATCTCAAATTAGATTCAAATTCAAGATAATCCCTTTTCCCTCCTAATCCCCCTAATTAACCATAAAGGATTCCTACAAAATACCCAAACAGCCCTTTGCATTCAAAAATTTCCCTCCCATGCAATCAATTCAGCCCCAAATGGGGCCCACCTTGTCCGCCCCCTCCCTGCTCTTCCGCCTCCTGGAATAGACGTGGACCGGTCCAGGCTGGACCGGTCCAGCCGGCCCCTCCTGGGCCGGCTCATGTGTAACAGACATACTTCAAGAGGAACAACATTATAAACAACTTGATCTTTGTAAGAACTTCCAATTGTTAAATTAATAGTGCATTGTTTTGTTATTGGAACCTCACCCCCTTCTTTAAACCAAGAGATTTTATAAGACTTGGCAAGTGGTTTTGATTTCAATTTAAACTTATCAACCATTAATTGTGAAACAAAGTTGCCTGAACTTCCACTATCAATAATTAGAGTGCAAATTTTTCCCTCAGCTGTGCAAGTGGTTTTGAAAATGTTTCTTGTAAGCGACCTATCCCCATTTTCCATTTTAGCAGTTAAGACTTGTCGGATTACTAAAAGTTCTTCACCTTCATCGCCCTCTACATTAACTTTTTCCAATTCAATTTCATTTTCAGGTTCAGATTTATTTTCTTCCTCTTCTTCCATTTCTTCATCATTTTCAATGTAGTTATTTCTTGGAGGATTATTTTTTGTACAAGCCGCAGAGAGACGACCATAAAGCCCGCATTTATAACATGGTCCAATCAGTTTTGGTTGTTCAGTAGGTTTAGGCCCTATTATTCCTTTACCCTTATCCAAAGTTTGAGTTTCAAATGTTTTAACCCGCACGCCAGATGTTCCTGCAGAAGATTGTGAAGGTTGAATTTTAATCCCTCCAGTTTGTCGTCATTTATATGTTTCATTTACTTTGTTATGACCCCGTTGATGTTGCTTTTCAATTTTCAATGCCATTCGATAAGCCTCATCTAGTTTAATTACATGGTGAAAATTCAATTGAACTTGGATTGTACATTTTAGACCGTTGATATACCTTGTGACAGTTCTTTCTTCAGATTCATCTAAGCCATTTCTAGATTGGAGTTTGTAAAAAGTTTCAGTGTATTCTTCAACAGTTTGATTACCTTGACGCAAGTTATTAAATTCTTGAAAGATGGTTCATGCGTGGTCTGAAGGCAAAAATTTCCCTCTCATTTTCTCTTTCATTCTTTACCAATTTTGAATTTTTTTCTTTCCCTCGCCTTAGTCTATTGTTTTGAAGATTTTTTCACCATGTGAGTGCATGACCAGTGAGTTTTAAGCTTGCAAATTTAACCTTCCTGTTATCCGATATTTCTTTCCATTCAAAAAATTGATCCATCTTTTCTACCCATTCAAGGAATTGGCCGGGTTGCAGTTTTCTTTCAAAGTTGTGGACATCAATTTTAATCCCATGATCCCAATTTCTTTATTGCCTATTTTGGTTTCTAGGGACCTCCTCCTCACTTTTAGAAGTTTGAACATTAGGATTAGCATTAGCATTATTAACATTCAGATTTGCAATTGCCTCAGCCATGTTGTTGATTTGTTGTTGCAAATTATTCAATTGTTGCATCAATTATTTCCAATCCCCAGGGTTATTTTGATTAGTCATTTTGGTTCAAAAAACTCACACACTAGCCTAGGATATGCTAACCTAGGCTCTGATACCAAACTTGATGCAGACAAACTAGAAAGAAAAGTCAAGATAGGAGAACACTAGGACTAGTAAAACATAACTCAATTCAAAATTAGTAAGCTGACATCTAAACAAACACCAAGACAAAAGAAAGCCGAACAAACGAAACAAAAATAAAATTAAAAAAAAAACACTACCCTCCGAACAACCCACTAGGGGTTTCCTCACATGCAACGAAAGAAAAGTAGGCTATATAAGATAAGTGCTTAGGGCTAGCAAACCAAGGGTCCACCATAGCTATAAGGTTCAACGTCCACCAAAACTCCTCCGGCAAATATCACCAAATTAGCCAACAAACACCTCCAATAGCTCAAGAAGAAAGGTACAAGTGGAGTGGAACTTGCAGAGAGAAGAAGAGGTTAGAAGCCAAGACGAAATAGAGAGGAGGAAGAGAGAAATGGAACAAGCTCACAAGCTTTTCCAATGAAGAAGAAACCCTCAGGTTTTTAGAGACTTTGCTCACAATAATCAACAATCTCTTATGCATAAAAAACACCTCATATATATAGGAAAAGGGGCAGCCCAAAAGCCAAAACCCACCTCCAACCTATCCAATTAGAATAGGGAAAATGGAAGGCCAAAAGGTGTTAAAAAATAGTAGTCGAAAAGCCTCACAGAAAACCAAGAGAAGGCAGCCACGGGACAAGCAACCAGGAGAGGAACCGAAGGGGCATTACAGAAAATTGGAACCAGCAGGAGAACCGGAACAGCCCACCCATAAAAGGCAGAAACCAGCTACGTGAAACAGCAACAAGAAGGAGAAACCGAGGAGACACAGGGAAAGGAAAAAACCAATCTCCACTCCACATAATGAGCTATCAAGAGGAATTAATTTTAACATATTAATGAGCTAAAATCAAGTAGCTCCAAAAACTCCACTCAACACCAAGCAGCCCAGCTCAACCCGAGAAACACCCAACAGCACAAGGACCAAAAGAACCAAATAGTTAGCACACTCAAAGCTTGCCAAGCCCAAGCACTACCTACCATGATCATTGGATATCTTCCATCATAGGGTAGAAAAAAAAAAATAAAATAAACATAATATTCAAATTACAATAGATCAAAAGAAACAAAAAAATGGAAATTTGCATGCATCAAATTTTATTTTCTACTACCTTATTTATAATCGTTTCAATTTATTCTTCTTACTTTTACCACATTCATCTTACCACTTTTGTTGCTTCCGCTCACCTTTGATAGCAATGGTTTCTTTGTTGCTCAAACCTCTTATGCCACAGTTTGTCTTATGGGTAGTTTATAAATTTATTTTAAGATTTCATAATATTCTCTTATTGCATAGTTCTCTACTTCTCTCGTGGGAGTTCTGTAGTTTAACCACCAACTTTATCATTAGAAGTTATTACCTCATCATATGTTCATTCTTTTGTGTAATAAATCCAAAATACTTAAATGTATGACACCTAACTATTACTTGGTTTGCTAATAATATATTTTTTGATAATTATCTATTTATATTCCCTAAAAGGCTAAAATTACATATCATATAGTTAGCATTTCTTTTACTTGCCCTATGCCTCTCATTTTAAAAAGTTCTGCATTACTCTAACTTTTCGCTTCAAAAAAGGTCTCACATATTAAACATCCCTTTATTTTAGTAACGATTACATGCATACGTTCTAGATATAAATAAACAAAATAAGAAATTTTGTATTACGTGTTAACCATCTCCCAATTTTTTGCTAGAGTCAACCCCTATCTCAACAGGTCTAATTTGAAATGCATCCCTGAAAAAATACTCTACTGTCACATGTGTTGCAAACAGACAACATTGACACATTTAGTGCGTTGATATTAACAAGAAAGGAACATTGTGATTGATTTTATTGAATATAATGAAAATGATGGCCAATGGACACAATGTCACGATTGTCTTCTTCAAAATGCATCGATTATAACACAAAGTACACAATTGATGCCCATTTTACAAAATAGACCATACCATGTGTCATGAAATTTGAAATTACCAAGAAAAATAGCCTTATGATGTGCTGACACGGACACGAGATGGACACGTTTTTTTTTGAAAATATAGGCCACAGGTACAGCGCGGACACGACATTACATTTTTTATATAGTGTATAGATATTAATGTAACATCATATTAGAAATAACAAACAATAATAAATGAATGACATGATAACTTTTCTAGCTTATAATATAAAATGTTTAGTATAAAATGTCTAGTACAACCATAAAAATATAAACAAATAACTATTTACTACAACATCAAGCATTCAAGCTTCAACTAATAGGATTAGCTTTAGAGGTTTGTTTTTGGCCTTTAATATCATCATTATTGAATATCATTGCTTCCAACTCTGGTTCATCAAGAGAAAGATTTGCAATAGTTCATTGGATATCATATAAAGAAAGTTGGTTCTTCTTTGTAGCTATTTACTTCTCTAGTTCGCTAGTTCTCTCCCATAGCATTTCTTTAATCTCTAATCTAAATTACAAAGAATGTATCTATTTACTTCTATACTTCTCTAGTTCTCTCACATAATAGTTCATTGGATATCATATATTAATCTTTATTCTATTAATCTTAAATTTTTTATATTCTAAATATTTTCTATATCATTATAACTTTTCACCTATTTCAACAAATCCCATCAACTAGAATTACAATAAGGCATGCACATAAAGATCTTCCAAACATAATCAAAATTCTTCTTATTCCACGTCACTAAAAATTGAAATATAGGTGGACATAAAGGTTTTCAATAATCATTACTGCCTCTAAAAAAAAGATTCATTCTCTAATAATCATGCCTTTCAATAATCGTATTGATGGATATACGAGCGAATGTGATGTTTTATTTGATTTAGTAAATATAAAAAATATAAAAATTTTATAATTTAAAATAATTTTATCATAAAAAATTAGGACACACGTGTCCCAGTCGTGTCTGGTTAAATTTAAACATTATTTTAATCGGACGTGTCTGACACGTGTCCCAGTCGTGTCGGGCACATGTTCGTGCCGACACTGCATTCTCTCTTCAAGAGATGTGTCGATGCATCATAGAAAATAACTGTATTGCTTGGATTGGTGCACAAGAAAATTAAAAAGTCACCTACGTGTTAGGCGACATGAAATTTGAGGCTCATGAATGATGAGAATTTGCGAGAAAGAGTTAATATAGATTGAACAAAGGGAATTTTGTTTTCAATGAGTCCACTAAAGCACTAAGTATTAGGCCAACAATTATTTTCCATTAGCCTAATATAAGTCTTAAGAGTTAGGTCACGGGCATGTATTTTTCCTTCAAGTTCACCTAAGTAGAAAGCACACGACTGATGGCTTGCTCATTTCTTTGACAATTTGATAAAGACAAGCAAGATCAATCCCTTCGCTAAGTATGTTAAAATGCAAATCTAGGGCAAAGGAATTCTAAATCTCTAATATGTAAAAAAAAATCATTATGATCAAGTCTATTATGTACAAAGCGTTAAACTGAGTAGAATCTCCCTTGTCTCAACACTCTGTTCCAATTGGGCGGGAAGAAATTTGAGTTTTACTTTCAACTTTAGTGTCAAATTCTCTTCTAAGCTTTAACAAGTTTTTTAAAGTAAAGAGAAAATGTCAACCATTGATTACCTTTCAAAGTTGAATGGCTACATTCAAAAATTCAAATTCACCCTTACATCAACTTTTGTGAACATTACAAGGGATTTAAAAAAAAAAGACATTTAGTGTAATATCCAAGAAATTTTTTTGGTGATTGGCATGATTAACTAGTTTGCAACTAACATCATCCATTCTATGTGTACTTTATATACTGGGGGAGCATTTGTTGACCTTATGTATTTCACATATTTATCTTATTGAGTGCGACAAAAATGATGGAGGGTATAATATCATGCATGGAGAAAAGTATTGCTTGTACAAAATATACCCTAAAGTCGCTTGTTTCACAGAGCAAACAGTGTAGAAGCATTCAGAGCATCAAGATTAATTAGGAAGGACCCTGACAATCAATTTGATCAAACAAGATGAAAAAATGGCAAACAGTGCAGCATTGCATGAGTCTTATTCAAAACATCATTAAAACAAGTACACAATTGAAGCTATTATACAAAATTGACCATGCTGTTGTGTTTTAAAAATTAAAAATAAAAAAAGGTGGGAAAAACCATGCTGATGTGTCCAAAATGTTACAATTACATGGAAAGGACAAATATGTTGCTTGGGTCATCATACAAACTACAAAGTAAATTCAAAAAATTTATCTACACGTGAAGCAATGACATGAAATTTGATGCTCTCGAATGACTATAATTTTCTAGAAAGAGTTAATACACATGTTAATATCTTATTCTTTCTTTGAAATTTTAAAAATATATTAAAATCAATTCCCCTTGCTTCAAATCTCTTTCGATTAGGGGCGTCAATTTGGGTCAACAGGTCGGGTTCGGGTCGACCCCAACTTGACCTGGCCATAAAAGGGTCAACACTAACACAACCTGGTTTTACAAACGGGTCAAGATTGTTAACCCGGACCTGACCCGTGCGGGTTACTGGGTTGATCCGACCCGACCCGCGAGGGTTTCAATCACATGCTTGTCAAGCGGCAACGACAGAGCGGGCGGGAGACAATGGCACTGCGACAGTCTTCGCTCTTGCGGAATTACTACCGGCAACGACGGCAGTAGCACTACAGCAGCGAGGGCGGGACGATGACAGTAGGAAGAATGGCAGCGGTAGCTCGAGCGAGACGGTAGCAGGCCGACAGCGGTGACGCGACGCACTGAGTGATGCGACACATTGATTGATGCGCGACGATTGACACGACGACGCAGCGACCGAGTGACGAGACAGGTCACGCGGGATTACAAACGGGTCAATCCCGGTTGGTTTCGGGTTGGGTCGGATTTTGCACAGGCTTTTTCCATTTCAAGTCTTCTTAGTTGTAGAGAGAAAGACTAATGGGGTAAAATATTGAAAGAGAGAGGGAGGAATGACTTTCTATTGTGGACAAGAGATCTCCTCTAAAGGATTTGGCTAAAGCTAAAACTGAAAGCCTTTTTTTTAAATAAAAAAAATTGAAAGCCTAAAGAGGCTTAAAGCTGATTATTTTAGTGGCTTAACAGAGCACTAAGTTCACAAACGAGGAAACCTGCTCTAATTTTTGTAATTCTTCCTTTTAAAGTTATTTATTAATCTAGAGAAGTCACCAACATCTTTTTCTGGACACCTGAAAAGCATCAATGGTTCATTTTCCCCTTTGCTCCTCTCTCGCGACTCGCGATCTTGAGCACGGCTTCCGTTTTCTATTTCGCTCCTCTCTCGCCCCCAAATGAAGACAACCCGTGGTAGATGTTTATATCTTCTAAGCTCTAAGGGCCATGTTATTTGCATTCTTAATTTTGATCTTAAAGCTCCTTTTAGCTCCGGTAATGAGACGACAAACGGAACTATTTAAATATACTCTAACCTTGCAAATGAGACGACAAATAGAACTATTTTAATTTATGCCCCCCTTGAATAAAATTTCTGGCTCCGCCACTGCTCATGACAATCTTAAACTCAAATACAAAGCCTTGAAAATTATGCAAACACCATGAAAAGCATGTACATCCATTATGCATCAAATTGCTTGCATGTGCTTTGATAAATATGTTAATGTTACATTGAAAGATCAAAATGCTGTGTAGGTTAAAAATAAAATAGACATAGATCCCCCCTCCCTCCCTCCCTCATGTTTTGAAAGACTTTTAATTGTTTTGAAAAATTCAAACTTCTTTTTAAAAGTTAAACTCAAACTCTTCAAGGTAATCATGCCCTCGTGTGGGCTGCCTTATGTATATGGTAGAGTGGTAAGTTTCTTATCTTAAATCTGATCGTCCACATCCCAAAAAATTAGAGTCGATAGGTTTTGAACTCCTTGAAAGATATTCAAGCAATAACTTTCATACAAATCATGGTTAAAGAATAATTTCAAGTCATACTCTCAATGCAATTATGTAAATTTGCTATCAGATAATTGATCGTGGATCTCACAATGATATTTAATATTTTGTTTGCTTAAGGTCTTCAATTCCTCTTACAAGAAAAATTCACTTGCAAAATGCAAACTCTATAAACATGTCTATAAGATCAATTATGTGTTATAATCCACATGCATGATCCATTGCATATGAGGGTGGAGTTGACAAGGTCTATAATCAACTGAATGCCCATACATGAACTCGATCCTTCATAAACAAGAAGATATGCTTGATAAGGTTCCAAGTAATCAAATGCAGCCAATCAAATATCGTTATAATTGGTTCGTCTATTGCACATGATATTCGGAGTGGTCCATTTAAAAAACAAGCTATCAAGTTATAAAAATATATGCTTCAAATTTCACACCCTTATGATTGACATATTTGTTGTGCATCATAATTGGAGGGATTTGATTTCAAAAATAAAGCTCTCAATTTTAAATGCAAATGCTTCAGGCAAACATCATTATTGATGGCCGCCTTAATTGAAAATCTCAATCAAAGTGGATCCTATTATTAAAATGCACCAAAGTCTCAAAATAAATCATTTGGGGCTTAAAATCTCAACAAAATAAAAAAAAGAAAAAATTAAAATATAAAAGTATTTCAAGCAATAAATATATTTTTCAAGCTTAAGGTAACAATCCATACACCATCCATAAGAGTTTGATGAGGGTGACAAATTTAAGATAAATTTAAGTTCACAAAGTGCTAATGTCTTATCTAGTGTCCCTCTTTGGTCATTGTTAAAATTTTCATGCTATTGGATGTGGAACTTGTTGAGATGATTTTGCCATCTAATGTCACAACATTGGAATGATTATGATTGGGGCTTTGTGATTGGGTTGTTATTTGCAGAATAACTTCATTAAGTTATAGTTACAACCAAAGCTTGCAAGTTTCCTGCAGGCCCAAATCTCCCGAGTGATGAATTATAGAGTGCACTTGATAATACATAAATTCATTTGTTAGCTAAGGTTAATTCTAAATTATTCCCTTAGGTTAACATCTACTCTAGGTTTATAAAGCTCCATTGGATGATGCAACCCGTGGTTGCCAACAAGTATCTTTTGGGCAGGTTGGGTTGATTATGTTCGCTGACTAAGTAGGTTCGGGTCTATGATTGTTACCTGGGATGATGTAATTATGGGGGGATCAGATTTGTCATCATTACCCCATCATCCGCTTTAAACTTATGGCAACATATTTTTATCAATTCAAAATCAAATTGTTGCCATTATATGCTAAGCACTTAGCCTTTGCCAACTTGCTTTAATCGAATATTCTCTCTTGTCAATGTGAAGTGTAATTAACTATATGGGCTTACACTTATGAAAAATGTAAAACTAGATCATGAAGTCTTTATAAAATGAGGGCGAAATGTCTGGGTAGTTTCTTATTTGTAATTTCATTTGTCTTATGAAAATTTAACATGAAATGCACAACTCTTTAAGGAAAACCGAGCACAAATTTTTGGATCCCACAATGATGTTTTTATCTTTAATAAGGGTTTTGAGGCTATGAAGAAATGTGCTTTCATTTTTTGGATTGAAGGGCTAATTCCCTTGGAGAGTTGGGAGTGTGAGAGATTGACTCCAGTGATACCAAATTTCCTATTTTAAGCATGTAGTGGTTGGTGATCTGTGTTTTTTAGGCCATGGTTTTGTATGTCTATTTTACCACCTCTCATAAATTTATTATTTGTTTTTACTCTAGTTACCACAATCTTGTTTTAAAAACCGGTGTCAAATAAAATTCTCATTTTGTCTTTTTATGAATACTACTCGTTTTGAGGGCATTCATATCTTTAGAGTTTATTTGAATTAATTTCTTAAATTATTTGTATAAGATTAATATTGTGAATAACATGTGACTGAAGGGGGAGTGGATGTAGATAGAGTGAGGCTTAAAATGTCTTTTTTTTTTTCATTTTGTTGCCAATGCTACCAGCTGATGGATCTGATGCTATTCTAATGG
Source organism: Dendrobium chrysotoxum (assembly GCA_019925795.1). Taxonomy (NCBI): domain Eukaryota; kingdom Viridiplantae; phylum Streptophyta; class Magnoliopsida; order Asparagales; family Orchidaceae; genus Dendrobium; species Dendrobium chrysotoxum. The sequence goes on from CM034308.1 coordinate 37,293,182, forward strand.
AGGTGCGGAAATGCTTAGGAGATGAAGGAATTTCTTGGCTTACGAAAATTTTCAGTATTATTTTGAAGACTAAAAAGATGCCAGATGAGTGGAGGAGTGTGTTGATTCCTATTTTGAAGATAAAGGTGATGCACATGAGTGTGCGAATTATAGAGGAATTAAGTCGTTGTGTCATACTTAAACTATAGGAGAGTTATTAATTGTAGTTGACGACATTTAATGTTTCTCAAAATCAAATTGGATTCATGCCGGGTAGGTCTACTATGGAATCTATAATTTTATTGAAAGGTTTGATGGAGAAGTATAGAGAGAACAAGGAGGATCTACATATGATATTTATTGATTTAGAGAAAACTTATGATAATGTTCCAAGAGAAGTGCCATGTAGAGTTTTAGAAAAGAAATGGGTTAATAATGCTTATATTCAAGTCATTAAGGATATATATGCAGGAGCTGTTATTTGTGTTCAAACATAAGGTGGTTTGACCAATGTTTTTCCTATTTTAGTTGGATTACATCAAGGATCAGCTTTAAGCCCATATCTTTTTACTTTAGTCATGAATGTTCTTATTAGACAGTTGCAAGAGGATGTACCTTGGTGTATGCTTTTTTGCTGATAATATCCTTCTTGTTAATAAGACTGGAGAGGGAGTTGAAGGTAAACTTGAATTATAGAGGTCAACCATAGAGTGTAAAGGTTTTTGTTTGAGTAGATCAAAAATCGAATACATGGAGTGTAGTTTTATTAGTAATAGATCTAGTGTGGGGATCGTGACTATGGGCAATGAAATTATCAATTAGAGTACACATCTATGCTAGATGTTGTCTTGTTCAGAGTGATTGTGAAATAGATGGGGATATTGTTAGTAGAATTCAAGTTGGATGATTGAAGTGGAAGAATGCTTTGGGCCTGTTGTGTGATAAAAAAGTACCCCTCAATCTTAAGGAAAATTCTATAAGATGGTGGTGACACTTGCATTGCTTTATGGCACCGAATGTTGGCCATTAAAATAGAAGTATAATATTAAGTTAAGTGTTGCAGAGGCGAGGATGCTCAGGTGGATGAGTGGCTTTACTCTTAGAGACAGAATGTGAAACGTGCATATACGTGAGAAGGTTAGAGTAGCTCCAGTGGTAGATAAGATTATGGAGAGTCGCCTTAGATGGTTTGGTCACATAAAATGTCGGCTTTTCGATGATCCGGTTAGGAGAGTAGATGTATTAGATTTGAACTATGTTAAGAAAGTAGAGATAGATCCAAAAAGACTTGGTTAGATTAGAATGACATTTTTTATTAGATTTAAATGAAAATTTAACTCTTAACAGGACACAATGGTGAAAAAGGATTTATGTAGCCAACCCTACAATGTGGGATAAGACTTGTTGTTATTGTTGCTGCAAATGCTACTAGCATATTGGTAGGTCTTTCATTTTGGCTAGCTTGGAAAGAGAACATGCCAGGTTGGGGTTTGGGGAAAGGTTCTGTCTACTTTTCTTGGGGTTACAACTTACATTAAACCAATTGTCACCTCTTACAAAATCCAACTTTAGACAATGGAGAACTGTAATCTATGATGCACTGACATTTGTTATCAAAGAGACATGCTATCTGATACGTATCGGACACAACTCGCCTCCAACATGCCTCTGATGTGTAGATTACGCCAAAGATGTGTCTGATTAAAAATATTAAAAATAAATACTTTAATTTTTTTTTTAAATATAGTTTATTTATCTCAAATTTTTATCTAGTAAAAAAACAAAAACTAAACTCCAAATCAAATTTCCGAACTCAATACCTTATTCCCCGATCATTCCCATTTTAATTTCTATTTGGTAAGTTGCGGATTGGGTTTCACAACAACGCTCAAAGCCATCTTAATGTCAATGTCCAATGTCATTGCAACATCATTATTTCAAAACAATATCAAAATCATAGTCTAACATTGTGTTGACAATGAAATTTTATGCCAACAATTTCTACACCCACAATCATGCTTCTATGCCTTCTCGACATGTCATCTTTGTCCAATATTGTCTTAATATCGACGACAGACTTCATCTTGAGATCGACGACCGATGCCATCTTGACATTAATGCCTGATCCCATTACACAACACCCATGCCTGACTATTGAGAGCATTGTTGTCTCCCCTCTCGATAGTTAACCCGACATCGATGCCCGACTCTCGACACAATAATATTATGGGCGATTTACATACGTAATACTTGAAAGTTGCTTATTTACATATCTAACATCTAAAATTCTTAAAATATACATACAATACCTACTTCATTATCCATTCATTTCTACAACTCCGTTCCGTCTCCGTGATTTGCGAGTGAGAACACTGCCCTAGTGACGTTCTAATCTGCGCGTGAGAGAGTTCCTGCTCTCGTGAAAGTCGCAAGTAGGTCACTCCACTCCGGCCCTATTCCTCATGCCCTAAATATTTTTCTGCTACTCGTCGTTCTTCTTCCAGTGAGAACTTCACTTGCTCTATTTCGGTGAGAACTCCTCTTGCTCTAAATCTTTCTCTGTTGTTTGTTATGTTGGGATAACTCTTTCCCTAGTGACATTCTTCACTGCGATCTTCTCATCGTTGGGATAACTCCTGCTCCGATGAGAACTCCTGCTACAGTGATTCAAGTGATGAGTTTTTTTTTGAATTTATCACATTGCTGGATGAATCATTGGATGAGATTTTTTTTTTCATTATGTCATGAGAGAAAATAGTTACGGCATACAGATATTTCTTAGAAAAAAAATGTTTAGTTTACCTTCGATATTCTGTTGTTGTTGTTCATTTTTTTCTCTACTCATTGGTTATTCTGCTAGGCATTTCAGACAATGAGGAATATAGGGCTACTCTTTGGTGCTTGATTCATGTTGGATGACCCTGTACCTGGATGATCTCCGTTGCAACCGTGATCCACCTCACATACTATCTTGACCTATGTTAAAGATAAATAATGACGTGGGATCCCTGGACGACAATAGGACCAACCGTAGGAGGCTTCATTTTGCTGCTGCTTTTCTACTCTCTCTTCATCTCTGTAGATGAATTTTTGATTTTGAGTCTGATTTTTTTACAAGTTTTTTGTTTGATACTTTCATTTGTTTTCTGCTCCTCCGCTCTAGTCTTGAATTATGTTGTATTTTAAGTGGGAGCAATGAAATATAATTTTAAGAAAACTTGACATTGAATGTCGCCTGTTTCCTATGGATTTGAATATCAAAAACTTGCCTACATTGAATATCTTTTGAAAAAGAGGCCTTCCATGGTTGCTAGGCGAGAGGAGATGCAAAACAACTTGGAAGAAAAAAGTGAGGAAGGGCATATATATATATATATAATGCTTGCAGCTTGGAGGATCTGGTGTTTAATCTATGTTCATTTGTGAAAGTAATGAAATGTAATTTTAATAGTTTATTGGTGCATTTTGAATTAACAATTATTGGTTTGAACACTTCAAAATGTTTTCTTTAAAAGATTCTTTGAAGCAGAGTGATTTGATATTCTTATTACTTTTTTTTAAATATTTTTGAGAGTTAAATTTATTTTCTGTCATGCCCGCTCATGTCACCCTTAAATACACTTTGTGCATGCATATATTTCAGGTATCGTGGTGTTCGAAATTATGAGTTTAGGATGTTCAATTGGATTTACAATTAATCACTCACGTTAAATTTTCTGTTACTGCAACCTGCGAAGCGTGATATTTAAAACATATTGAAGTGAAAATCGTGGATGACGATTTTATTGTTGCCCTCTAGATAGGACCCAAGACGATTGAGACTTCTTCCGGTGGGTTGATGAAGCTGATTATTCGTCGTCAAATATAAATCATCGAAGAATAGTGATGACAGAGGAAATGACTCTAGAAAATTTTAAGTTAGTCAAATATGAGATGATATAAATTAAAGTTATGTTATTAGCTTGGTTTGTAGTCTCGACATTAGTGTTCTTTTATAAGTGTTAAATGTCTTGATATGTTGGATGGAGACTATTGAAAATGAACGTTCTTATTTATATATTGCAAATGTATATAATCAGCCATTTTGCATTATACAATGCCCTGCGTTGAAATTTGTTCATTTTAATTACTATGCCCTTTTGAAACTGCAAGTGAATTTGGCCATGTATGCTGTCACAACCCAACCCGACCAGGACAAGTCCTATCGCATTGAGCTGTGACAGGCAAATTTCAAGATCTAGTTTTGGAATTATTTTAAATTTTCTGTCAATATTCATTGAAATAAACTACAGACTATAGAGCTACTAAAATATCCAAATACTAAAAATAAACTCATCGGTCAATTTTCTTTCATTTCATCAAAATAAATATCTACATTACAGTACATGGCTACAGGCAATAGCAACAAAACTGAAAATTTAACAAGCCATGACTGTACAAAAATCAAAATAGCAAAATACTTATGACCTCAGATCTGATCCTGAAATGCTAGTCCACAATTTTTTTTCTCTTCCAAGATCCTAAAAATCAGAAGTAAAATCACAGTGAGCTACAACAGCTCAGCAAGCCACACAAACCAATCTAAATTTTCAAATATTCTTTTATTTCAAATATTTTGTCAAATATTTAAAAGCAGTTAAATGTAATTTAAATCACAGAACTAGAAAATATAATAAATGCATAGCAGTTATTCTCTGATTTAAATAATAGTACAAAACAAATAAATAAATTGAAATTCATATCACAGAGTAGTTTAGATCATATTTGGACTAATAATTATTATTATATGTAAATTCTATCAATGGGATATGATCTTCCCAACTGCCCCCAAAATTCAAAACACATAATCTGAGAAGATCCTTCAGTACCTGAATAGTCCTTTCGGACTGTCCGTCTGTCTGTTGATGAAAAGCCGTACTGAAGTGCAACTTCGTACACAGTCCTTGCTGAATACCTCTCCATAATCTAGAGGTAAACCCGCCATCCCGATCAGATACAATCACTTTTGGCACACCATGCAACCTGATAATATCTTTAACATAAATTTGTGCTAACTTGTCTATCGGATCTGTCTATCAAATTGGAAGAAAATAGGCAGATTTTATCAGTCGATCGACAATAACCTAAATAGCATCATGCCCCTGCCTCGATTTGGGGAAACCCATAACAAAATCCATTGTTACCTCTTTCTATTTCCACTCTGGAATAGGTAACGACTGCAGAAGACCTCTCGGTTGCTGATTCTCTGCCTTCACTAGCTGACAGGCCTCACACTTCGACACAAACTCTGCTATGTCCTTCTTCAATCCAGGCCACCAAACATACCCTTCAGATCTCCGTACATATTGCTACTTTCTGGATGAATAGTATAGCCTGAATAATGAGCCTCATGTAGAATCTCCTACCTCAGATCTCCAAAAATAGGAACCCAAAGTCTATTCTTGCAGAAAATAACACCAGAATCAGAAACTCGTAGTTCAGATTTCTTACCAGATCAGATCTGATTAATTAACTTCGAATATTCTGCTTTCAGATCACATTTTCCAGACCCAGACAGAATCTCAAAGGATTCTGGACCCTTATGACTCCCTTTTTATTTGTGCTTATAGCACCAGAACATATCACATATTTCTGTCTTAGATAGAATCTCAAAGGATTCTGGCCCCTTATAACTCTCAGAAATTTCCTGACACAGACAGAATCTCAAAGGATTCTGACCTCTTATGGCTCCCAACAGATATAATTTAATCACATATGCACATATAATATCAATTATAACAATTAAAGAGTAACTGAGCATGCATCAAAATTTCACAGTATTGTATAATGGTAGACAGTATTGTAGAACGGTAGACAATAGAAAATCTAACTAGACAAAAATACATATTTCCAAAAAATTTCCAAATTACCAGGGATTGTGTACAATGATGTTTTAAAGCTTTTATTGTACTACAACACTATTTTTCAACATCCCGATAATTTTCTATTCAATAAAAACTCCATAAATTTTAAAACCCCCGGTGAAAAATTTTCAGAAAATATTCAAGATATGCATAATCCTAATTTCTACAACATACAAAAGGTTACGCGGGGAAAGTTTTACCCGTCCAAAGTTATCACCATTTTTCGCTAACGAATATAAAATTTTAATCGAAATATTCGCTAAAACTTGCACATTTTTGAAAATTGAGATAGGCCTAATGTGCCTTTCCTTGAGACGAACAACTTTCCCAACTAGACAGACGAAAATGGCCTGAAGTCACCCAAAACATGATTTTCTATTTCTCTTACTTCTCTTTTCCTCTCTTATTCTCTAATCCGTTCTCTGTTAAGCATTTTGCCATATATATATATAAAGGAATTTAATAAAGTGATGAGTGGAATTAGATTTTTTTATTTAAATATAATTATTCTAATTATTTAATATTAAAATATAAATTTTATTCAAATTCTATTATATCTTAAAATCCGAAAATTACAGAAACACATTCATAAATTAACAAATTTTATTTAAAAAATTCTGATGAAATCGGTTTGCAAAATGGACACCTGACGGTCCCAAAAATCCCACATGTACCAACTGGTGCCGATTTTTTAAGAAATTTCGACAAAACCCAAAAATTATGAAAAAACTAAGGAAGCTAAAGCACAACATTATAAATGTTCTAGCGAAAATGGTTTGTGATTTGGACTTACTATAACTCTAGAATTAAATATTGACTGTTTTAGGTAAAAAATATTTATAATAAAACTTAGGGTTTCACATATGCAATCAATAATTCAACATACTTTTTGATCACTTATACGGTAAAAAAGTCAAATATAAATGAACAACTGGACTAGTGTTATTTATCTCCATTAACTTGGATTCAAAATCAGATCTTCTATAAGCATTGACAACAGATCATACTAAGTTTCGCAACCTAGTGTTGACATGTTTTTCACGTCAACTTGACCCCAATCGAGCCCAACCTACGCTCGATCAACTTGATTGGGCGCTGTCGAACAAAAATTGACCTAAATTGAGCCTCAATTTAATTAAATCAAGCTCAATTTAATTAAATTAAAGTCAAATTGATTGGGTCGACCCAAAATCGGTCCAAATTAAACCTAATCGGATTTCGTTGAGCCTTGTCGAACCAACTTCGATGTAATTCGGCGCCGATTCGAGCCCAATTTTGCAACATTGGCTCGATCGGACCCGAATCAACCCAAATCAATTCGAATTGGGTCCAATTCGGACCCAATTTTAGCCCAATTAACCTAATTCAAGCTTAATTTGACCCCAAACATGTTATATTGACTTTGTGGCCCTCTCTCGTCATTTTCCCAAATCAGAAAATCTAACAGCTAAAATTCAAAGATCTCAGCTATAGGGTTTTTTCCCTCTGACTTCTGCGACGGAAGATCAGGATATCACGGCAGAAAATCTTATCGAGCGATCGATGCCTCGTTTCTTGTATAGAGAGCATGGGAGACGGAAGACAGGGTCATTCGACTTCGTCTGTAGCGTGTCTCCATTCAACTGAGTGTGAGAAAGAGGATTTGGCTTCCCCTCCTTCGATTTGTCTTGCTGCTTGCAGCATCTAGAGCGGAACCGATCCAGATAGCAGAGAGAGGGAGTTGTCTTCTGTCTGGCTACGCCTCATGTGAGGTGTGGTTTGTAAGTCCTTTGCATTCCGTTATTCTTAGGTTTGAGGCACTACCCCTCAGTAGTCCTCATTTTAGTTCTAGGGTTTGAGGCAGATGTTGACCTTAGTCACTTCATAAGCCCTCACCTTCCGGGCATTTCCTCCAATATGTGTTGTTGGAGGATAAGTCCTAACATTCTAAATGAAAATGATCAACTTAAACAAAAAATTAGATTCTAAATGTAAAACCCAATATATGATAGTTTTGAGAACATTTGAGTTTTTCGTCAGAATCAAGTACTACTCTTCCTCCATTTGGCTCTCATTCCAAGAACTCCAAGCAAAATTAATCCCCCTCTTTTTTTGAAATTCCTAAAGGCCAAATATTTAAACAAGAATTTCATGGATTTTAAAATAAAAACTTTTAGTCAATATTTCGATGATTTTCAAAAGAAAGAAAATCACTAGTTTAATCAAAAGTTTTCTCAAGTACAAAATACTTGAGATGTAATTAACCATAGGGGTTTGCCCTTTGGGGCATCCATATTCAAGAATAAAATAAACCCTATTTAACCAAATGTTGAATGATGGAATCTCTGTTAAAATTGTAAATTTTGTTATTAGTCTATAAGGAAATGATATTTTTGTCATCCGGGATAATGTATCACCTTTCTTATGCCTTGCTTGATCACAAAATATGTAATCCTTTGAGGATGACAAAATTTCTCCAACACCTGGGACTATCAGAATGACAAGCAACATAAAAAGATTTAGGGCATGAAGAATAGGGTTGGAGTGGAGTGACTTGCTCGCAACTTTCACGAGAGTAGTTGCTCTCTCACGTGCAGATTAGACGTCACTAAGGCAGCGTTCTCATGCTCGACTCACAGAGACACAACAGAGTGGTAAAAATGAGTGGATAGTGAAGAAGTAGGTGTTGTATGTGTATTTTAAGAGTTTTAGGTGTTAGATATGTAAATAAGCAACTTTTAAGTGTTATGTACGTAAATCTCCCTAATATTAATTATTTTAAGTACACATCCTAGTTAAGTTATTTATTATTTCTCAATTATTCTTAATGTTTTAGTAATTCAATTTTTATATACAATTTTTAATATATAAACATATAATACTGTGTGCAACCTGTGTTCGTGTCTTATACAGTGCTTTAAAAATCGGACCGGCCTGTCCGATCAGTTCGACCGTGAACCAGTCTGAGGGCCGGTCCGGTTCAACCTGAAAACCGGCTTTGCTTCAAACCGCCCGGTTTTAAAATGAACTGCCGGTTCAACCGGTGAACCAGTCCCGGTTGTTTAAAACCAGCCAGTTCAAGTTTTTATAATAATATTAATTAAATAAATTATTTAATATTAAATAAAATATTAAACTTAATCACAATTAATATAAATATTAATATAAAACTCCTAAATTTGTGTTGAACTTTAACGAATGATTATTTATTATTAATTTCAATAAACTCATATGCCTTCATTATTCCATATGAGCTCTTATCATGAGTGAAAGTAAGAAGCTATATAAACTATACAAAGCAAAACTTCCAAGTGATGTGGGACTAAACCATACAAAGCAAAAAGCCACCTTTAGTTTCATATGCGCACTATACAACTTATTTTTTCAAACGATTTTTTAAATTAATTTTTATAATATGAATAACATTTATTTTTTTTAGTTGATAATATTTATTTTTATAGTTGATAAAATTTAATTTTTATCTATTTATTTTTTAATATTTTTTATTATATATATTATAAAGTTTATGTGGATTCGTCTTTGCTCGTCAAGCCACTCGAGTACAAATTATATGATATAAATTATAATATAAACAATTAATTTTTATAATTTGAATAATATTTATTTTTTATAGTTTTTTTGAGAAATTTTTATTTTATTTTTTTGGTTAATAATATTTAATTTTTACCAAATGAAATACTCTTATGTTAAAAAATTTGCAAAGTTTTAGTTTTTCACCTCTAAAAATCTTTTATGTTACCAAATGAAATACTTTAATATTAAAATATTTAATTATATTTATAATTTTATATTGTGAGTTTTTAAATAATTTATATTTATAAATTAAATTTAAATATGTAATATAAATTAGCAATAATTTATATTAAATTATATGGTTATTATATTTCTTTATTTTGTTGATTTTATTAATTTTTATAATAATATTATTATTTATTACGTCATCCGGTTCGACCCCGGTTCGATCGGTCGAACCGTGAACCTCTTCTTCTTCCGGTTCCTTGTTCGGTCCGATTTTCAGAACATTGGTCTTATATTTTCAATAATTAACGTGTTTCCTATTCGTGTCGTGTCGTGTACATATCGCCGTGTTTGTGTCTGTGCATCATAGGCTGGAATGTGTCGTGACACCCCTTTGGGTTTCTTGGCTAGAAATCAATGAGTAATGGGACTGAAATATGGATTTGTTCTCTTTGCCCTCTTTGTCCTTTTTGTCAGCCCTCTGTTTTGGTGCTAGAATTCTCTGTGCTGTGATATAGAGAGCAATTCTTCAATGGTCTATGTGGGCATTATTATAGTGAATTCACTTAGGGTAATGAGCTAGATGTATTCGTTTGCTGGAGTATCTTATGGTCTTTCTTGTTCAAGTGAAATGATCTTACATTCATATTTGGTTGATTACTGAATTGCAATGAAATTTTTTTTTTGTCTATGTGATTATGTTGTGCCCAGAGTTCATTATGAGTGCATAGCAAAATAGTGTTTCAACACTTGTATGATTATGCTCTCCAAAATGTGCTATTCCATCGATATTTGGAGTTCTATTTTACATGAACAGCTACATCAAAGGTTCACCTTGTGGCCGATGCTGGTACTGGTGCAGAGGCCCTTGGTTTTAGAGGAGAGGCTCTGTCTTCCATTTCTGATGTATCTTTATTAGAAATCAGGTCGAAAGCTCGTGGAAAGCCAAATGCATATTGCAAGATTATAAAGGTATGTCCTGTTGACATACTTATTTTGACATTTATCTGAACGATTGTTTCCTGATGCTTTTCTAAACAAAGCAGAGCTCGAAGTGCTTATTTTTTGGAATCGATGACCAGCGGGAAGATGTGGGCACCACTGGTAATGTTCTCTTTGCTCTTCCATTATAGCATAAGAATATGGCACCCCAATAGTTATGATGACAAGGAATTACTAAATTTTCTAGCTCTAGGAACTCCAAATTTGCTCGGCTAATTCATATCAAACATTAAATAATTCTGTCAAGGAATTAAATGGGATTACCTTGCATGCCGGAAAGTTTCGTTCTTGCAGAGTTTGTCTGTCTAAAAATTTTCAGTGCCATGTAGCAGAACTCTGTTGTGATGAAACCGTTGATTTTTGTCTTCCATTTATAAGCGCTTTAGTAACACATCCATTGTACTTCAGTATGGCTAGTCTCCAAAAAAAAGGCTGCACATTATGCTGCTTCAGCATTGATCTCCTGATGACTGGTTACCCATTTATAATAAGAGTCAAGTGTCACAGTGTGTGTTTCATACGAGCTTGGGTTAGCCTCCCTTTAATACTGGCTGTTTATGACATTTCTTAATCAGACTTAGGGATTATGTTTTCTCTTTTGTTATCCTATCCTGTCAGGGTATTCAACATGGAAGCTTTGCATGGATGTATTTGACATCAACAACTTTGTGAGTAACAATTAAATGCAGGCATGGGTTGGCAACCTATTTGGCTCGATTACCTTGACTGAAATACATGCCAAGCCAAAGCATGGAAACAACATGATGCTCTTAGGGGGTAGGGTTGGGCAGTGGAAAAGCGACATTGTTGGAACTTAATAATGGTAAACCTAAACTGATATGAAGACAGCTAGGTTTGGGCCGAAAACTAGCCCAGCTGTTGGACTCTATTAGAGGCTCTCTTGATTTTACATAGCCCCACTTAGGCCCAGCACAGTGGAATTCCAAGCTTTTGCTTATGCTTAACAAACATTATGAACTGAAGTTTTGAGATTTCAAATGTTTAGAATAACTTAATTCTTAGTCTCTAGTTTCAGAGAATAGATTATTGATGCATGTTTGCATACTTCTGTCAGATGGTCTGCTCAAATAATTAGCTGATTCAAACTTGGGAGTGGAAACAAAGGATTGTCCTGTTGACTAATGCAAAAGAAAAAAAAGAAAAAAGAAGAAGAAGAGATACATCTCTTCATGAAGCAACCAACCTGCTGTCGATTCGGCCTCACCTCATACAGTTGATCGCCAAATGACGCAGTTCCTCGTCACCGTAACTCCCTTTTAGGCAATTGAAGCGATAAAAAGACAGAAAACGAAACAACAGAACTTACATTGTTTTTGAATTCTCATTCCAAACTCACGGTGACCTTGCTTTCCAATACTTCCATAAACCGTAGTCTACTTTCAATCCTTCCAGAGACGTGTACAGGCAATTTGTCTACACGCTCGTGCCCGACTTCCCTCACCAACACACCCTCCATACCTCTGTTTCGTCCGACCCAACACGCTCGCCTGCTTCCGCATGCGACTGCACTGTGACCGAACCCGTCCACTCGCTCGCTTCGCCTGACTGCACTGCCTTGTGTAATCCAATCCACTCGGCCTTGCTTGCTGATCAACCAATCGCCACCATCGAGCAGTCCGAAGCCAACCCGTCGTTTGACCTCCACACTTCCAGACCCTCGGCCTCCTCCCATTGCCGTTCGTCCAGATGCAGAAGCCCGCAATCGATCCCCTCTCTTCGTCCGACTCAAGCCTCTGCCCGCGACCTAAGCCCGTTGTGCGTTAATCCTCCATGTGCAAATCCACCGTGCAAAGTTTCAGTACGTAACTCCTCTATCCCAACCAAGTATAATACCCTGATCGTGAGTAAGTATTCACCTCTATGCCAACCAAGTATAATACCTTGATCGTGAGCAAGTATTCAAGAAACGACATATTGGCCTGGTTTATTAGTCTCTAATGCAGAGATAGTGGCAATAATTGTCTATAATTTTATCTGTGTATAAGTTAATGATGGTAGATAGCAGTGTATATAATTAAATTAAAATCCCTGTATAATTAATTAAATAATAAACAGGGACCATCAGATCCAAAACTAGGGCTGCAAATGAACCGAGCGTTCGACGAGCTACTCGTGGCTCGGCTCGATAAGAGCTCGTTTATGTTCGTTTGATAAGGTTAACGAACAAGTTTGAACACCTTTGATAGATACTCGATAGGTAAATAAACAAGCTTGAACAACCTCACGTTCGGCTCGTTTATGTTTACGAACAATATCATTTAGAGCTCATGAACATGCTCGTTAATAAGTTCGATAAAAAATCTCATTATGTCATATTTAATTTAGAATAAATATTATATCTTATTTGATTAATAGGATAATTAAATCTCATATTATTTACCAAATTATATATATATATATATATATATATATATATATATATATATATTATTGTTTGTTTTAAAATAGAAAGTTGAGTAACTTATTTAACAATTTTTTTAAACAAATAATCTCTCTCTATATTCCTGCCTACTCTCTCTCTCTCTCTCTATATATCTAAATTCTAAAGTTTCATAATTTTTTCATTCTCCCGCCCGCCCTCTCTATATTCCCGCCCACCCTCTCTCTCCTCAGTGGCATCAACACTCAAAAAAAAAAAAAAAAAAAACTGTGGGACGTTTAGTCCCACACCGCCTGGTAAAATGTTTTTTTGCTACATAAAATCAAATGCATGCAGAGACCAATTGCTAGCCAGCGGGCTGACGGACGGGCAGGCAGATCTTGCAGGCCGGGTTGGTAGCAACTGCTCTAATATGATTAAATAAAAATTTATTAATGTTTGTGGTCTGCTCGCCTCCTTAAGGAGCCGCTCGATAAGGTATTTTTAAACGAGTTCAAACCGAACATGAACTGAACTCGAACATGGTATTTTTAAATGAGCTCGAGCTCGAACAGATGGCGAAAAAGCTTGGCGAGCTTTGAACCGAGCTTGAGCACGGTTTTGACAAACGAGCTTGAACTTCAGCAGGCTGAAGCTCGGTTCGTTTGCAGCCCTATCCAAGACCTCGCATCGTCGATTTTAAATCCGGTCGGGAAGAATTTCAATTGAAGACCTTGCGTTGTTGACCTTAGGTCCGACCGAGATGGTTTCAAATTCAAGACATCGCACCGTCGATTTTAAATCCGATTCGAAAGAATTTCAATTGAAGACCTCGCGTCGTCGACCTTAGGCCTGACCGAGATTGTTTCAAATTTAAGGCGTCGCGCTGTTGACCTTAGGTCTGGCTAGAAAGAAATTATCGACAAGTGCCATCCCGACTTCCCCGCGAGGGGAGGGGACGCCGGGAGGTTGTCGAAATTGTCTTAGAAATCACTTAATTGGAGAGCGACTCGATTTGAATTTGAATTGATTAATTTGATTAATTAATCAATTGATTTAATTAAAATTAATTAATTAAAATGAAATTGATTAAGTAAAATTTGATTAATTACAAAAAATGAAATTGATTGAAATTAATTAATGAAAGATTAATCGATTGAAATTTAATTTCAATTAATTAAATTTGTTGGAATTAATTAATTGAAATGAATTAATTAATATCAATTTATTAACTGAATCTAATTAATTAATTGAAATTAATTAATTAAACAAAATAATCAAAATATTTGCTTTTGAAGTTGTTGTAGTTTTATATATACAACTAGAGATTATTTAGTAACTTACGTAGGGAAGTGTCCAAGTTAACTGAAGTTACACCTGCACAATTTTTCTGGCTTTTCGACGGTGTCCTGCAGAGGATCTGTGCTAGCTGGAAATTGGATGCCTGCTGATTTCCCTGTATCAGCCAGCTGTGGGCAACATATTGTTCCACCGCCATTGTTTGTTTTCTCCGTTGACCAAAAAAAAAAGACCTTTTGAAATTGTCATAATTGACACGTGTATTCCGTTTTATCTGCAAACCGTTTCTAGTGGAAGCGCCTGGCTCATACTGTTGCCTTAGCAGAATGTTGCTTTTTCCCCGAATAGTAGGGAAGATCTCTTTTGCGAAATTTCGCCGCTTGTTTATGTACCTGCAGCGACTGAAGCCAGTAATTACATAGCATAGAGCAGCCAAATAAGCGCTTACTCTAGTCTTAGCATTCCATCATTTTTGCATTTCTATTGGTCACTTGAAAATGACTGCAGCTTGTTTTTATTAAATTAATTATTTAACAATAGATTTTATTTTTTTTCTTCTTGCAGTAATTGTTCGAGATTTATTTTATAACCAACCAATTCGGAGGAAATTCATGCAATCTAGGTTAATGTCTATCATGTTATTCTATCTTTTTAGCTAGGAGTTTTAACTAAAATCACTGCGTCACATTTTTTGTGGAGTGACACGTGTTTTGTCCATTTTCTGCCTTGAAGCCTTAGAAAGGTACTGCATTCTGTGAAGAAATGTGTATTTCGGATAGCTCTTGTACATCCACACGTGTCATTCAAGGTTATTGAAATTGAGGGGTGAGTTTGTTATATAAGAATATACATCTCAGGATCTTTTAAATTTCTTGTTTAATTTCAGTTATATTTGTTAGTGCAGTGAGCATAAACTGCTTAGCACAATTGCTGGCCAGTCTTCTTTGTCTTTGGTAAGTGATGGTTTTGGAAATGAGGTTTCTAGTTCACTCCGAGATATTGTTTACTCTGATCGAGAATTTACCCTTTCTGGGTACATATCAGGGCCAACAGATGCATTCTCGACAAAGGTATTTATATAGTTTTCTTTGGCGTAAATATACTTGAGCATAATGTTGTTTATCAGTTCATTCAGTGTATTATTTTCTCTGCAGGTATTGCAGTATATCTGTATCCTATTTGCCCTTGTGTGTAATCTATTTCCTTAAGATTCAATATTGTTTCCTTCACAGTTTCAGATATCAATGCAAGATTCGTCTGCAAGGGTCCAATCCATAATTTGATTAATAGCATTGCAACAAATTTTCATTCCACTACTGCTAAGAGGAGGGATAGCTCTGAAAATCGTTGCAGGAAGAGACAAAAAACTCAAGGGTATCCAGCATATTTGCTTAATCTTTGCTGTCCTATGTCAAGCTATGATCTAACTTTTGAGCCTTCGAAGACCATAATTGAATTCAAGGTTCTATCCCATGGATACTTTCTTATCATCTTCCTTCTATTATCCTTCTGATATTCTTACTTCTTCGAACCACTTGTTACCAAGAATGCATTTATGTATTTTTAGCATCTACATCTTAAAGAATGATTTACTGAATTTGCTAACTGAGATTCTATTTTTTGATCGTTTAAGCTCTCTTATTTCTTATAAATTACTGTTTGTCATTTTCTAAGTGAATGATTTGTTTGGCAATTTCTCTTTTTATAGCATAGGCTATCAAGGTAGAATGTGAGGCATGAATGATGCATCACAATTTAAAGCTGCTATTGCTGCTGCTGTGGTATTCTCTTGAGATAATGCAATTTTAGTTTACCGAACTAAGGTGATAGCGAAGAATTTTTTGAGGAATTGTGAATTGTCCAATGAAGTTTATGTAAGAAGTCTCCTTATTTTAATCACTATTAATTTTTATTTTGGTATGGTAGTGCTAGAAAATTTGCTTTGAAAAACATAAGAAAGAGGGATTTTGGGCTTCAAAAATACCCACCCTATTCTATTCATCGATTCCAGTGATTTCGGGTTGATTTTTTAGAAGGCATATTGCATATTAGATTAGACAATGCCTAAAAACTTATACTAACACCAAAAATGTGGGTGGAGGTTTCTATCATTACATGGCTTGGGAGCTTGGAACATTAAGACAGAGCAAGTAGTTGGATGAAAATTTAAATATTTCTATTATGGGGCTATTTGATTTGATGAAAAAAAAAGAGTAAAATGAATACAGTGTATTAAAATTTTTTTGGGGTTGTGTGGTTGAGGGCACTACAAATGTAGAAGTTTATCTTTTATTTTAGTTTGAAATAAGGGAATGCATAGTAAAATAGTAGTGCATTTAGAATAAAAGTTGATTAGAGGTGGTCGATGGAGGTATCGAAATGTGGTTACTATCATAGTTGGGTGGCGGTCATTGCAGATGACGGGTGATAGTGGCGGTAAGCCGGTAATTGCAGTTGGCAGAGGTGGGTAGTGGATGACGACCGACATCACCTTTACCCAAATTGTGGATTTGGAATTACTTGAAATGAGAGAATTCTAAAAACGCCCAAAGTGATCTTGAAGCTGAATTTGAAATTCACTCTAAAATTACTTTGAATTTGAAATGCAGTTTTCCAAAATCCCAAAATTTCAAAATGATGCAGGACTAAAATGCCTAGGCAGTATTAAATAAGAAATTGCACGTATTTAGATGATAACAATATTAAGTTTTAAACTTTTAGTGATTTAAACCATGACTAAAAATGAGAGAGGGGTAAAACGAGCTTAGGCCAAGTCACACAACTAGAAATTAAGATTATAAAAATAGTCAATTATTCAAGCATAACATACATGACAGATATTCAACGAGAAATCCCTAACTTAACAATGAGATTAGTCACTACGAAAGAGATCCCTCACTCAACTCTCTAAACTACTAAGCTTAGCGGAGGAAGTTAACACAACCGTTATGAATCTATTATAACCACAATTGAGAGCAATTCAGAAGATATAAAATTCGGAGAAAGAGTTCACCTTCGTCAGGGTTTAGAAATAATCTGCCACTGCACGGAGGACAGCTGTTCGTCGATGGCTCCTGTGAGGGTGAAGACGATCCTCTCGACGTATTCTTCCACAATTTGGTCAATCTCCAAATTGAGATCGAAGAATGATGATTTGGGGATGTCGACGTGACCTTGCTCGTTGTAAACAAACCAGTGGTCTTGTTCAGGATCCGCCATACAATGGAGAAGGAAAATCGGATATGAGATTTCGGATTTGGTGACTCGTGGTAGAGAAGATGTTTGTGAAACAAATATGAAATTAATTCCAGAAAATTGGAATTCTGAAATTAGTTTGGGGAGTAAATAAGTGGGAGGGGAATTATTTGAGAGAGAGCGAGGAGAAGCGATGGGGAGAGGGGATAAGGGGTGGCGGCTAAGGGGAAGGGGAGGCTATGGGTAAAATTTGAATTTTTTTTTCAGATTCGCTTAGGAGGGAGTTTAGGGTTTGAGATTTGAATTTCAAAATTGAGGGAAAGGAAAGAAGCTTATTTGGAGGGGAGTTGATTGGATCCTCAAAAGGAAAGGGAGTTATTGTGGAATATGGGAAAAGAGGGGGGGGCGACCATTGCTTTAATTGGTATCCTAAATTAGGAACAATTAATTTAAATCAAATCCAATTAGAAATTTAATTAGATTTAATTTAATTAACTTTCGTAACATAGACTTTCTTAAATTAGGAAAGTATTTCAAATTCAAAATTGTTTTGAATTTGAAATCAAATACTTTCTTAATTTAAGTTGATTAATAAATGAAAAGTAGTAAAGAGAGATTTGAATTTTGGAGGCAAAGAGGGAGGGGAAAGAGAGCCGGCGGCTAGGTTAGGGTTAGGGTTGGAGTTTGGCGGCTTGGAGGTGGGGGAGATGGGATGGCCGGGTAGGAGGGGTGGGGGGTGTGGAGGTCGGCCGAAATAGGGGGAGGGGGTTGAAGGCCGGCGGCTCTTGGGAAGGTTGGCTGACGGTTGAGTGGGGAAGAGGGGTGGCCGACGGGGTTGTAGTGATGGTAGGGTTCGATCAAGGGGGGTGGAGGGTGGGGAAGGATTGGAGGAAGATGAAGACCACGAACCCGGACGCTTCCTGCGGTTGGTGGGTACTACGCCGCCCTCACCAAGGGACTTCTCCTTCTCACAAGAATTCTAAGCTCTCAAAACAAAGTGGCTAAAATTTTCATAATATCATTCATTAGTCTCAAAAGATGAAGAGGGTGGCTTTAAATAGGCATATACAATGAGGAAAAAATAAAAGATCAACATGCCCTTAGGTCTTACACATGACTAGGCCCTCAAGTGAGGGTATACATGAAAAATACAATAATAACTCATAATACAAAATAAACTAATACAATGATAATAAAAAATAAAGTGGTGCGATCGTGGCCGTAGGTCGTCGGCCCTGCCTCTGATAAACTCTTCATGGTCGGATGTCCTCATCACAAAACCCTTAATATCATAATCCAATATTATGAAACAACTAGTATTACAAAAAGTTTATTTAAACAAAAAATTCAACAATTTTACAATTGTTTGCCAATCATCCAGATAGTATAAATACTATTAGTTATAGCACCATTTTAACTGTACACTTGCCCGCTCATTTAATTATCAAGATTTTTTCATGTAAATATATTGATTAAATGTAATGGTGAGTTATAAACACAACTCATTGGATAAATCATATCTCTATGTTATAATAACATAAAGGAATTTAGAAAATAATATATATGCTTGTTGTAATAGATAAATCAATATAAATCTTTTAGCCATTAATTATATTTAAATATGACAACATAAAAGGTTCTAAAACATTCAGTAGTACATAATAAGATGAATAAGAAGAAACCATATAATATTATATCTTGTTTGTTTTATTTATTTTTGTATGATACAACTATCACAAAAGCATTACCATTTAAGGGGAAAAAAAAGTACCATTTAAGGCTGATCTATTTTAATATGATTTTTCAAACCTTTAAATACACAATCATTTTACACCTGGGTATATTTACATTTACAACTTGTATTATAAGAGGGTGAATTTTATTAGTAAACGTGCATGTGCAAGCATTTTTATCTAGATTATTTTTTCTTTTTTTTTGTTTTTCTTTCCTTAATGCTCGCCTGCTTGATCTCCTTTTTCTACTCGCTTGCTTTTCCTTGCCAATCTCCCTCTCTATCTCTCACTTTGGTAGTTCGTTCTCTCCCTAACTTTGATGCTCACTCTCTTTCTCCGGT
Organism: Dendrobium chrysotoxum; assembly: GCA_019925795.1. Taxonomy (NCBI): domain Eukaryota; kingdom Viridiplantae; phylum Streptophyta; class Magnoliopsida; order Asparagales; family Orchidaceae; genus Dendrobium; species Dendrobium chrysotoxum. The sequence continues at coordinate 37,312,752 of CM034308.1, forward strand.
TCCATCCCTAGCTCCTCTGCTTACTATTAGAATTTGCAAAACGTCAATTCACTTGAACTGATGCTAACCGACTTATCTTCTTATTTTATTTTATTTTTTCTCAAGATGCTTTTACAATCTTTTCTTCTAAAATTTTTTTATGTTTAAATTCAAGGAAATAGCAACCATGCCTTAATTGAACTATTGTGGATAATGTTCTCGCATGGTTGATTCTTTCTCCATTTGTAACATATTTTTCGGTTTTATGCTTCCACAAAACTTGAGCAAAAGGAATATCTCGATTGCTTGATTCATTGCATAACTCAATATCTGCTATGATTCTTCTTTATATGTTAGGTCAGTTTGTATGTTTATGGAATATGTGATGACTTTGCTGGACTCAGCTATGCATTTTTTATAATGTAGAAATATGTAAAACATTATTTAGTTTTGAATATGAGCTGGAAAAGTCAATCTCTAAGCCGCCTTCCCAATTCATTCAATAATTTCATTAGGTCTTCCAACTGTTCAGTCTTTCCAAAACTCTTCTCCATTGTGCCCTATTGAGAGTTAAATTCACAATTAAATCTAAGAAATAAAAGTCTTTTTTAATGTTTTCTAATCATATCTTTTTTGGCCTACCTCTACCTTTCTTAAGATAAGCTGGATCTAATACCTCTACTCTCTTAACAGGGTCTTTGGAAGGATAACATTTTATATGACCAAATCATCTAGGGCGATTGACTGTCTTTTTTCTTATCGTCCGTTGGAGCTACTCCAACCTTGTCATGTTTGTACTTGTTTCACATTTTATCTCTAAGTGTAAAGCCACTCATCCACCTAAACATCCTCATCTCTGCAAAACTTAACTTAATTATGTGTTTCTCTTTTAATGGCCAACATTCTATGCCATAAAGCATTGCAAGTCTCACCACCATCTTTTAAAATTCACTTAAGTTTGAGGGCTACTTTAAAATCGCACAATAGACCCAATGCATTCCTCAACTTCAAACATCCAGCTTGAATTCTACTTATAATATTGTCATATATTTCACTGGGAATATTTTGCTTTGTCCTAAAAAGGTTAGGGGTATTTTGGCTACAACCTACACAGATTCAAGAATATTTTGACTTACTTGAGGGGGATTTAGAACATTTGGTTTTTCTTAAAAGAGTTAAAAGGTATTCGCTACCTATTGAAAGTTCTAAGAGGCATTTTGACAACCAATTAGAAGTAGAGTTCGCCTTATTTATGCAAGAAGAAACTCAAAAGGGGCTAAGGCTAAGAGTATTTTGGCTACTACTTAAACCTTAATGCTATTTGGTACATGGTCATCTATTTTGGTTGGATAAACTTTAACATTTAGAAAGACTAAATGATATTTTGACAACCAGTAAAAGTATCGATTTAAATAGATTTATTGATGTTTAATTTGGGTAGAAATAGATCTAAAAGACTAAGCTAGAAGAATCCTTAGGAGGTTTGAATTCTACCTAGACTCAATTTGACTTTCTTTTGGAGAAAGAGAAGACTGACTTTCTCCTTGAGAAAGATGTTTGATTTGGAATTTCGACCAAGGTTTTCGTAATATGGGCCAAGTCAAGAACCGGTTGAACGGAACATTTCTTTTTGAGAGAAACATTCATTCATTGATAGAATTTGAAAATTTGATGCAATCAATTATAGTATATTTTTTTTACCCACCGAGGCTTAGGGTGGTTGATGGGCGAGTACGGTTGGGAACCCCTCATCCCGGGTTCGAATCTCCTCTACTATGACCTCGCCTCTTGAGTGGGGTAAAGCAAGTGTGGGCGGATGTCGGTGGATGGCCTCGCTAGGTTCCGCCGAGAGATTAGTTACGTCGCCAAGCGCTCCCTATGGAGTGACAGCGGGTAGATACCCCCGTTTCAAAAAAAAAAAAAAAATTATAGTATTTTTTAAGATAACGTCTATTGATAGACAACATAGGATGTTCTCCATTTTAATCAGTTAGATGATTAGACCCTCCTTGCTAGATTTTTTTCTTTCACAAAGGGGCCTTCTCACATAGGCTCAAAATTGCTTTCTATTTTACGGTGAGCTAGAATAGGTCTGAGAAGAACTAGGACTAAGTCATTGACCTTAAAAGTCCTAGGACAGATCAATTTGTCATGGGCTTGAGCCATACAGGTTTGGTATAACTAGAGGTTTTCTTGAACTTGCAAATGTTTCTCATCTTAACCAACAAGTTTTTCCAGCCTCATGTGGGAATTTTGTTCACTTGTAATTTCATTATTGATTGCAATTTATGAGAATTCAAATAATTGGTGGATATCAACTTTTCATCCACAACAATTCAACAATTTGTGGACAACATTACATTTTAGTTATGTAGTTAGTTATTGTTTCTAAAATTAATGGCTGGTTTTTAGATTTGTTTCTTTCCTTGACAGCTTTCAGCATCTATTTATGTACAATTTATCTCTCTCTCTCTCTCACACACATGTGAATAAAATTCAAGTTATACAATCTTTAATTTTCTACTCGTATTTATTCTTATTCTAATTTTTTGTTCTACTTCATTGTATTGTCTCTCCTCCTTGCTAATGAGCTTTTCACCCACACTAAAACTCAAGTTGGAAGAATGAAACTTTCTTTCTTGAACATCTAAAAGTTCAAAGAAAACTCATCATGACTTGAAGCCTATGTCTACATGTCATCCTTTCTTGTTTGCCTTATTAAGGTAGGCGACTCATCTTGCATTATTGATTACACAGTTCAAAAATTGCCCCTTGACTTGCGACCCAAAATTACAAGTCATCTCTCACTTCTATGGCTCCAAAAGCCTTAGAAGATTCCCTACCCTAGCTCAAAAGCTATGGGTTTCCTCCCAATCTCCGAAACCTAAAATTAGGAGAATGTTTATTTCTCTTTGAACATCAAATGTTCAAGGAGCATCCACAAATTTGCAATCCATATGTTGTATTTTCTCTCTTCTTCTCCACAAATCAAAATTGTAGAGAAGTTCATCCTTCTACAGCTCAAAGATTGTAGAAAATATCTCCATTTCATCCTTCCAACCCAATTTGGAAGAGTGAATTCTTCTCTTTGAACACCTAAAAGTTCAAAGAGAATCCATGGCGGCTTGTAGTCCAAATATGCATATCACCTTCTCCTGTTTTCCCAACACAAGTTGGATAGATTATCTTCTTCCTTTGAACATCGAATACTCAAAGGAACATCCATAAATTTGCAACTCATAAGTTGCATTTTATCATCTCTTTTCTACAAACCAAAATTGTAGACAAGTCCCTTTTCTTACAACTCAATGGTTGTAGGAAGTTCCCTTCTTTCTACAACCCAAAAGTTGTATGAAATTCTCATTCACTTGATCCATATCGAGTGAATCAAACATACACCCAAATCAATTTACTTGTTGAGCCAAGATCAGCAAGTAATTTCGTTGTAAGCATAGGAGTCAAAGTCCTATCTCCAATTCATCCTTCCAACCCAAGTCGGAAGGATACAACCCTCTCTTTGAACATCAAAATGTTCAAAGATATTCATGAATTTGCAACCCATAAGTTGCATATTCCTTTCTTTATCCTATAACTTACAAGTTGTAGGAGATCTCTCTCTCCTTAGTTCCAAAAGCTAAGGAGGATCTTCCAACACTTATCTCAAAAGCTATATGTTGGACACTTTCCCTTCCTCTTCTTTAGCCCCAAAGCTAAAAGAGGTATCCTTTTCCCTAGCTCCAAATGTTAAGGAGAATCCTCCAACACTTAGCCCAAAAATTAGTATTGGACATCTTTCCCTTAGATTCAAACTCTAAATAAAACACCCTTAGTGTGACATGCCACACAAACCTCACACACTTAGGTGCACAACCCTTTAGGCATGCTAGGATTAGGATTTTTCTTTTTCTACACGTGTTTGATGCTGTGGTATGATTGCCTATTGGATTGTCTTTGTTGTGGGCACTTGCCCTTAAGTAGTTAGTTATATGCTTTTCTTGCAGGTGGTCAATTCCAAAGGGGGGTGCAAATAAATCATAAATATAAAAATGATTGCATGACAGGTGTCGCTTAAAACCCCCAAAGTGATGTGGCCAATAGGGTAGAAGCAAGTGCTTAGCACTTCAAGTGCTAGGCAAAATTTTGGATGTGATATATTATATGAATTGCCTTCTAACTCTGTTTTATAGCTCTGAGTCTTTTATATTTTTACATGTATTTGATAGAATTAGGAGTTGTATTAGACTTGTGGGGTTTGTATTAAAAGAAGGAAGTGGACCAGAAGGATGTACCTGCTGAAGGTGAAGCCCGATGTCCACTTAGAAGTCAAAAGCTTGAAGTCCCCCCCACAAGTAGAGTCTATAAAAAAAAATAATTGGGTTGTATAATAGCAGGCAACTCAGCTGCCAAACTTGATTGTAAGAGCTGAGACATTATTTACATTTCTGACTTAGTTAATTTATACATTCAAGCATGTTTGATCTGTTTACCTGATTGCGCACTAGAAAATGCATGTTTTTCTTAGGTTTCTTCCTTGTTTTGCTTGGCGGTAGCCTGGACTTTTGATGCGGTAGGCTCTTAGGACAAAAATAAGATTTGTACCCATTAAAATGTAAGCAATCTTAAAAATCAAATTAGGCTCCACATTTTTCTAACAAAAGAAAAATTGCATGGCTCCTTTCAAGGAGCCAAGTTTTTCAAAACCTAAAATGATCATGCATAACCCAGTGTGTCGCATATAAAAAACCCTCACCTAAGGACTAGAGAACAAAATCAATTTTTTTTGAGTTAGCACTATGCATACCCTTCATAATCAGACATCTTGGCCTAAAAGCTAAGTTGTAAGCCCTACTTTCTAAACAAAACAATCTCTCTACTCTTCATATGCACTGAGACAAAAAATCATAGTTTTAAAAGCAACTTGGTGGGTTTAGCTGGTAGCCCTTTCCAGGAAGGACAATAAATCCAGATGTCGAGTTGGTTATGTCTCATGTGAGGTGTAGTTTGTAAGTCCCTTTGCACTCCGTTAGACTTAGGTTCGAGATACTATCTTTCAGTAGTCCTCACCTTAGTTCTAGGGTCCTAGGCAATGGTTGATTTCAATCACCATACAAGTCCTCGCCTTCCTGGCAATTCCTCCAACATGTATTGTTGGAATGTAAGCCCCAATATTCTAATGAAAATGTCAACTTAAATGAAAATTATATTCTAAAATGTAAAGCCCAATATAGAATAGTTCGAGTACCTCTGAGATTTCTCAGAATTAAGTGCTCCTACTTCACCTCCTTTGGCTCTCATTCCAAAATCTGATTTCAAGTTGATCCCCTCTCTTCCTTGAAATTCCTAAAGGCCAAAACCCTTTAAACAAGATTCTCATGAATTTTAAAATCAAACTTTAGCCAATGTTTGAATGATCTTCAAAAGAAATGGAAACCATTAGTTTAATCAAAAGTGTTTTCAAGTGTCAAAAGTTTGAGATGTAATTAACCATAGGGGTTTGCCCCTATGGGGCATCTATACCCCAGAATAAAATAAATCCCATTCAACCAAATATTGAATGGAAAAATCTTTGTTAAATTGTAAATTTTATTATTGAGTCCATAAGAAAATGATATTTTTATCCCCTGGGGTAATATATCATGTTTCTTATGCAGTACTCGATTATAAAATATGCAATCCATTTGAGAACAACAAAATTCTCCAATAAGATGAGGATGCTCAGGTGGATGAGTGGCTTTCCTCTTAGAGACAAAATGCGAAACGAGTATATATGTGAAAAGGTTGGAGTAGTTCCAGTGGTAGATAATATTAGAGAGAGTTGCATAAGGTGATTTGGTCACATAAAATGTCAGCCTTCTTGTTGACCTCTGAATATATAAAAAAAAAGAGTTAAAAAATTACCTCTACCACGACTCGCCGAAGCCCATTCCGCCGTATCTACAGTGCTCGTACTCTATAAATGCCGCCGTTCGCAGTCTGTCGCGTGTCTCTATCCCAACTACGCCGAATTGATTCGCTCCTCTATAAAATGGCGACGAAGGCCTTCGGTTCTTCCACTCGCTCCTCTTCAATCTCCGAACCCAACGCAAGACTCCCGATTCCCTTCTTCCTTCTCACGCTCTAGTCTCCGATCTCCTCTCCTGAAAGCCGACCTACCCTTACCTCCTCAGCTCCTCTTCCCTTCCCAACCACCAATCGAAGCCCTAGTTTAGCCGCCACAGACCGTCCGAGCTCCTCCTTGCCCTAGCCTTCTTTGACGGTGTTTCCCCTTCCTGCCGGTTCGGAAGTTATGACATTTTGTTTGGAAGCCACGACGGGAGCTCACTGTGAAGGTAATTTCTCTCTTGCGCGTGCTGCTTCGGTCATATCCTGTAAATTCGATCGCCAAACAGCCTCTTAGGGCAAGCAAAAAGAGAGAAACAAAGGATTATTCCATCGTGAGATTTACGAGATCTCTAATCCTACCTAAATCCTACTCAAATCCAACATAAATCCCTCACAAATCGTGCATAATTTCTTCTAAATTAAAATTAATTACTTTTAGTTATAATTAATTGTTACTGATAATAATTAATGATATTTAATTAAAATTAGTTATAATTAAATATTTAATTATATTTAATTATTATTAATAATGGTTTGGTCACATAAAACGGCGGCCTTCCGATGACCCAGTTAGGAAAGTAGAGGTATTAGATTTGATTTATGTTACGAAAGGTAGAGGTAGACCTAAAAAGACTTGGTTAGAAAATATTAGAAATGATCTTTCTCTATTAGATTTAAACGAGAATTTGACTTTGAACCGGACACAATGGAGAAAAAAGATTCATGTTGCCGACCCCACGTAGTGGGACAAAGGCTTGTTGTTGTTGTTGTTGTATTAATAATGATTAGTTTTAATTAAAATAAAATATAATTAATTTTTATTATTATTATAGTTAATTATTATTATTTAGTAATTAACTATAATTGCTTAAAAATTAATTATAATTAATTATTTTAATTATAATTAATTATGATTATTTATTAATTATAATTAATTATTTTTAAATTATAATTTATTATTATTAAATATAATTAATTATAATTAATCATAATTAATTATAATAAGAAAGAGAGAAATGCCTCTCTTGCCTTGATCCACGAGCCAACATCGCCACCTCGCCGACCACCAAGGTATAGCCTCCCTAACTTAAATCCATCCTCGGCGTTCGTGTCGAGTTGGAAAACCGCCCATACACGCTCTTCTCTAGCGTGGTGGGAAGGGAACCCGGTGCGATACTTTCGGCGAGGCTACCCTATACACGCTTTTCGTAGCGTGGTGGGGACGATTCTAAGTACCCGTATGCGGCTCTGTACCTGCGGGGAAACAACTGTACTCTTTTGAAACAGATACCGAAGGCCCATACACGCCTTTCTCTGGCGTGGTGGGATTGAATATTTCATGGCCGCGGTGTCCGAGGACACCTACCGTACACGCTTTTCTCTAGCGTGGCGGGAGGCCCAGTTTTCTTTAGTTTTCGCTAAACGGGGGAGACACCGGGATGTTGCCGAAATTTCAGGTGAACGTAAGACTGTACATGGACTTGATTAAACTCAAAGGGCGATAGAACTTGGACTCGAGCTTGTAAATTGAATAAACATCAAATGAACTATGCTCAAATAAACTTGAGACTAAACTTGAAAACAAAGAACTCGGCTGGATCAATCAACAGAATATTTGAACTTGACTTGAATATTAAGTGAATATGATTTGAACAATTCAGATTCAAATTGAAATGAACAAGGAACTTGATTGCAAACAAGACAACAGAGATTTGAATTCAAATGGACTAAGTGCTAAAGACTTGGGTTTGATTTGAACTTGAAAGGGATGACAGGGGACTTGAACAAGACATGAACTACAAGGGACTCAAATTTGACATTGAATTAAAAGTGAACAAGGGTCTATAAAGGAGGTACAAGGACCTACAACAAACAAATATTCTTATGAATACATGCAAAAGACATGTAGTGAAAGAGATAGTTAGCTTACAAGCATGAATGATGTGCAAGTGAATATACTAGCTTGTAATAAACAATGGTGGATAGATTGTGAACACAACAACTCTCCTTCAATCAATATCAATGAGCCAATAGAAACTCTTTGCATGCAAAAGGACAATAATCTACACATGATTGTGAGCATGAACACAAGGCTTTCATAAAACACAACAGCTCATTTGTGGGGACAGTTGAAGATGAAGTACACAAATAAATATACAGATATTTTGCATGTAGGATTAATGTGTAGCAAACGTGGCTACACTTGTGAATGATCGTTTACAACATTAAAGTTCAATTAACCTACAACAACGTCCCTACCATCTACAACCATGCAATGTCAAGCAAGTAAAAGACTATAATTTCTAAAGATCGGCGTACTATGAATTTAGTAAGTTGTTGATAAGTATAACTCAATCAGCAGTCAACAACTACAATGCAAGTTCATCATGCAAACTACAATCTGTTCCCAAAGATACTAAAAGGATTTGTAATGTTCAACACGATAATACACAACAAATACAACACTTCGCAATCAATGCCAACGTGCCAGACATGTTCAAATGAGCTATATTGAATACAAACCATTCGTAGCTCATATCAACAGGTTGCAAATAAAGCATTTACCTGATTCAATGACGATGGATATGTAAGATTGAGAATGTATTCTATGATCAAAATGCAAACAAAACATTAGTTCACCGCGAACATATGATGAATACTAATCTTATATGTATGTTTGTGAACAACCCCTAAGGATAAAGAGCTTGCACACTCAGCTTATTTGCAAGTAATAAGAAGATCGTGGGAAATGTAATTTGGCTACAAGGTCATGACATGGAGTCATTGGATCAAGGCAATTGACTTGTAGTACTTGACACAATTTGTTTGCAGCTAATTCTGATTTGCTTGTAGTTAGTGACGAAGAATTTATAAATGAACTCATTAACCCGCCAGCGATTAACGAGAAGTGTATGCAAAGTATTTGCAGCATAAGCAAAGTATTTGCAAGTTACAGAAGCAAGAATATTACGACACTCCGACAATCAACAATAGAACACAAAGAACCATGTTCAACCTTGCAAGCAATGGAATGGGAGAGATTGTATGATTTGACTGCAGACAGATTAGCTCCTACGAGCCACCGTAGGAGATCTGTCATGTATACAAAATGCCATCCATGGACAAAAAAAATAAAAGATCCGCAATACATATGAGTTTCCTACGAATATAGATGTACGCATCACATGCCATCCATGGGTAGATACAGAAAGACTTCAGTAAGTGCAGTATCCTGTAGTCAATTTCAGTCTGCGAATGAATACATCTACCTGCAATAATAGTGGATGTATTGTAGGGACCAAAACCACATTGGAATGCATAAAGACTTGCATTAAATGCAAGTATCTACGAGTAAAAAGCAGGAGATTTGTTAATGTACTACAATCTACCTGCGTAAATCATGCAAGTAGTGCACGTCAGTCTACCTGTACAAGGCAGCAAACAACTCAATCCCCAAGCTGCTGCAAAACGCCACCGGATCTGCAACCTATATACAAGCAGACAGAAGGCGTGTACGAGCTTCTAAATAGAACGCTGCATTCAATGAGAGTTTCTCATACAACTAAGCAGTGTTAAATATATCCAAAATACCCCCGCACATGCACTTTAATTTGTATATACATAGGTACACAGAAGGGGATATATAATAGACCCGTATGGGCCCCGGCGAGCGTGTTGTGAGAACACACGTGACGTCTAGGGATGCTGCGCGGGTTAATAAATTTGAACCCGATCCTCCTAGGCAAGTAAATAGGATTCGACAAGGTTCAATAAATATTTATAAAATGCTCCCAAACGCCCGCATGGGCCTCGACGAGCATGTTATCGGTACACACATGACGTCTAGGGATACTGCGCGGGTCAATAAGTGAATTCAAGTTCCAGCCCGATCATTCTATTCAGGTAAATAGGAGTCGACACGGCTTGAACTACTAAACGAATATACAACCACTCGGTCGACTGAGATATTTGTTTTATACGTTCATATTAGGCTTTCAAGGCCTATAATCAAGAGAATTCACTTACAAAGGTATAAAGCCTAAGAAATTTGATCCTCTATCGACAGCCTGATAGAGTCGACAAGGTTCAACCCATAAATACAAATGATCCATTTACACCCTGATGACGGCCGTGTTGAATGTAGATCTCAACCGGAGGGGTTAACTCTGACCATTTCAAATGCATCCAAACTCCCACAAAGTTTAAGTTCTCACAAAACACAAATGTTTTCAAATGCCCCCACACCCCGATGATGGCCGTGTTGAATATAAATCTCAACCGGAGGGGTCCACACAGATCATTTCAAATGCCCTCAAACGCCCACAAAACCCAAAATTCTAGAGAAGTTCCTAAAATTCAAATATTTAAAATTGAAATAAACTAACAAACACTTAAAACAAAATTCATCCACCCTTCGCAACAGTTTGTCGAGATTGACAAATTGAAATATACTTCAGCTCACATAGAGCTAATGCCTAATCGAAAATATCACTAGGATCGGTTCTCAAACAATCTCCTGCTAGTAAGGACGTGGTACGTGTCCTTTAACCGGCAGTTTTGCTGCTAAATGGCATTGCAGGACAAACGGTTATGACCCGGGGCCCTCTGAACCGAGTAGTTTTGTCGCCAAATGGCACCACGTGATACCGGTTATGGCCAGAGCCAATACGTTCCTTATTGACATCAAATTCTTGAGATATGAATCAATAGGATATGATCGATAGGGCACAAAGCCCTCTGTTAGCTAAGGTGGATTCAAATTTGTCCCCTTAGACAAATACTCACCCCAGGTCTACAAGGTACCCTTGGACGAAGCAACCCATGGCTGCCGACAAGGATCCTTCTGTCAGGTTGGGTCAACTACCTCCTCTGACTAAGTAGACTAGGGACCACGATGACGCGAGACGACGGAACCATGGGATCTTGATCGGGTCTATCATCCATTCCCCCACCATCCGCTTTAAGTGCAAGATGGTGACATTTCTAATTTTAAATATCAATTTTCTAGCACCCTAAACCCATGCTGCTACTATATGTCAGATACCACGTATTTCTACGTATCTGATTGATGACTAGCCTTAATCGAAAGTTCTCTCTCGTTGGTGGGAGGGGTAATTAACTATAGGGGCTTGCACCTATAGGAAATCAGAACTCAGATTATAAAGTCCTCGCAAAATGAGGGCGAAATCTCTGGGTAGTGTCTTATCTACAAACCCATCTACCTTCCAAAATTTACCCCGGAACTTAATCCGTTAAAGCTCCCCCGAAGAAAGCAAAAGCGGGTGGAGGCCGGGGCCGAATTTTCGGAGCCCACACTTCTGATGAACCGGTTAAGAGAGTAGATGTATTAAATTCGGTTTATGTTAAGAAAGGTAGAGATAAACTTAAAAAGACTTGGTTAGAAAGTATTATAAATGACCTTATTTATTTTATTTGAATGAGAATTTGACTCTTAACAGTATACAATGGAGAAAAAAGATTCATTTTGCCGACTCCGCGTAGTGGGATAAAAGCTTGATGTTGTTATTGTTGTATTAACTCAACACAATTTGATCTTTATTTTCTTTTGCAGTAAACTTGGACTTGCATCTGCATCATCTTAATATTAAGAATATTTTCTTACTGGGTATTTAAGGAGGAAGTGTACATGGAGATCCCGCCTAGATTGGAAAATCATAAAAACATATATAAGACATGTAGACATAAAAAAATTGTATATGACCTCAATTAATCTCCTCATGTTGGGTTTGGCAGTTCTCCAAATATGTTAGAAGTGTAGATCCATTCATTGTTAAACTGATCACATTCTCTCTATCAAAGACTCGCCTAAAGGAGAAAAGGTTATTCTGATCGTATCTATCAACAATATTATATTGATAGGTGACTTTGTTGAAGTGCTAAATAGATTTTAAGGGTTTTTTGGCAAGATAATTTGGGGAAAAAGACTTAAGAAATCAAAAGTACTTTCTTGGTGTTGAAATGCCACGATATATAAGATTTTGTTATTCCCTAAAGGAAGTATTCTTTATATGCTTCAAGAAGTATGAATGATTGGATGTAAGCTTGTGAAATTCTTATGGAAACAACTATGAAAATTAGGATAGTCACTAATAGTATGCTCATTGATAGAGGCAGCTATCAACATTTTTTTTTTGGTAAACTCATCCACCTTCTCTGACATTGTTAATATTGGATTCTCTCTGTCTTGTATGCCAGTACATAAACAAACCTACTAATGACTACATAGAAGTTGTTACCAGTATTCTATGGTACCTCAAAATGACCAAAAATGCTTGTTATAAAAAAAATTATCCAACATGAAAATTGGAATTTTCACATGTGCTAATTGGGCTAGAAATGCATTAGACCACAAATCTATCTATGGTTATTGTACTCATGTATGGAGAAACTTTGTTACATGGAGAAGTAAGAAAAAAAAAAAAAGGTCTAAAGAAGCAATGCTGAAGATTAATATTGGGCATTGACAAGCAGGTTACCATAAGTTTTGCAAAAAATTCTGTCCACTATAATATTACTAAACATGTTGAGAGGGAGCAATATTTCATCTTAGAAAAAAATGAAAATGGAGTAGCCCAAATAACTAATGTTCAAATAAAATCTCTAATTTTAGATATCCTCACCCAAGCTTTATCCAGAATGAGTTTTGATAAACTTCTCAATAAGCTAGGCATGATCAATGTATAGAACATAATCTAAGGGGAAGTGTTAATAACAAGTTTCTATCTACAACGTTTGAACAATTAGTGAACAATAGTTTTCCAATTATAGTAATTCAGCAATCCATGGATGGCATTATTCTATTTTTGTTTTATTGTTAATTCTAGATTCCTAGATTAGAGATTGATCTTCAATTTTTTTTCTTTTCTTCATAGTTATTTCTCTATTTATTTATTTATAGCTTCTCATCTTATTATTTTTCACAGAACAAGTGAATAAAATTAATTATACAATCTCCTATTTATTACTCTCCTCTCTTATCATTTTAATTATCAAAATTACATATTAGCTAACTAAAATAAAATTACTTATGTGTTTATATATCATATATATTTTCACACACACACACTCACACACAATATTATTTATTTTAGAATTAAATTGTTATTATTATTATTATTATTATTTGTGAGAATATGTACATATGTGTGTATGAGCTCTTGCGTTTCTTCTGCTCGGGCATGGGGATTTTTTCCTCATACCATAACTCGACTACTAGGTTTCTACTCAGACTATTTCGACGTGCCAAAAGTTCCAGAAGCACTGGGACTATTTGTTTGGCTGTGAGATATAGATTTAATATACTCTGGGCTGATTCCTCATGAAATTGCATCCATCTTTCACCATTATTTTCGCATCCAAATGTAACGACTTGTTCATCACATATAGGGATCAACAATAATATTGCCTAAATGTTATGTTATTAGTTTTATGTTATTATTTGCATCCTCTTTCTTTTGATGCACCGTGCATTTCGTTCATACAACTAATGAGATCATTAGACACTTGATCGTAAAATTTTCATTTATCAATTGTTTTTGTAGTTTGAAATTTTTTACTACAATCAAACTTGCCTTTAGAATTGTCAGATGGCCCAGAATTTGTAAAGACTAAAGACTACCCATCGTTACAAGACTACACATCTTTACTCAATCATCTCCATTGTATAAAGATATATGTGATTATATATAATTAAGAGAAGAAGTAATAAATAAAATATAATAAAAGAGAGTATTCTCATTTATCAAGAAATATTGTAATAATAAATAATGCTAATTCCTACAACAAATATTTTTAAGTTACTTGTTAATTTAGATATGGTAACATGTTCTTCTCTACAATCTAAAATGGCATTAAAGATCGGAACTTTAGTTTAGAAACAATAGTAAACATAGATAAAGTAATATAAGATTTGTGGAATTTGTGAAATACAAGATTCTTGGGAAACAGGTTTTGTGAAATACAAGAGAGGTGCGATTGATTTGAGAAACTAAGAGTGGTGCGAATTAGATGCAAATAGTTGGCTACAAGATTCTTGCTGCTGAAGGCACTAATGTGATCCTTAAGCAAAGGTATTGATAGAAGACGTCTCGATGGAGGTATTAATAATGATTGTTAACAAAGAATGTTGATAAAGAGCACTTACAGAGGTTGGCTTAGTGAGATGAAAGACATTGACACAACTATTGCTGGGGAAAAAAGGCAGATAATAGAGGTTTATAGATTTGGTAGAATTAGAGGAGGCTAAGTGCCTCAGTGTTATGGAGGTGATCTCATCGAGGGTGAATTCTCTAGACCAATGACTGGAAAATAGTAGAGTGGAGTTAGCAATGATTTGAAACAAGTGTAAAGATCATTGTTGGTTTTGAGAAAAGAGTTGATCCCATAAACTTCACTCTAATAGGCATATTGGCCTAGTTACTCAACTATTATTAATGCTTCAAACACATGTGCGCACGTTTAGTTTTTTGCATTCCTTCATGTCTCTTTTTTTTCTTAATTTGCTCTTTCAGGACTGGGGCACCGTTTTATCATTCTTTGAGCAAGCAATAATACCATACTGGGAACAGTTTGCATCAAATCTATTTCAAGGTCAGAATTATGTCCATGCAGAACTTATCTGGCTGAATATATATATTTTCTTTGAACCATGCTTAGAACTTGTTTCAAATTAATCAGATCCTTTTTTTATGTAGGGGGAGGTGCTTCTTGTGAAGCTTCTTTTCAAGAAAGTGGACCGCTGAGAGAAGGTAGAAACTTCTCATTTGATAATAGAGGATCTTGGTGTTTCATTTACTACCACAGGTTCCTGTTTTGTGGCGGATGTCATATCTATTTCATAGCACAATTAACTATTAGCCTACTTGAATTATTTCGTATTGCTCTATTTCGTTTTTCCAAGAAATGTGAAAACTATCTGCTTGCTTATATAATTGAAATATTTATTATGCTTTTTACGACGCAACTCTTCTAGCAGACTTGTTCAGTGAAGGTATCACTAGGAACTCCGATATCAGATCAATGAAGGACAGTTTTAATTTTTTTGAAGGTTTAGGCTCCCGTTTCCAAATTAGCAACCCATTGGTTACCTCTTTTGGTTATGCAAACAATTATCAAAAACACAATCGATTAAGTGATGATGAAGCAGATTACGTTTCATGTCCTAAGAGATTTCATAGTAAGGATGATCTTGTTAAGCTGTGTAACAGCCTTATCCAACATGAAGATAACATTTTACTGGGTACTTCTACCAATGGTAAGCATTCAAGACATATGAACTGCCAAAGATATGCGCCTTGTGAAATAGTAGGTGACATATATCACTCTCCCATAGCTTGCAATGGTTCTGCTAAAACTTATGCTCCCATGGAAAATGAGTTGGTTAACTCAGCATGCTGCTCATCAAGCTATGTGTTTGGCGAACATCATGAATTTTTGAACGAACCTTTTTCTGTTAAAGAAGAATGCACTTTAGGTGAAAATCAGTATAGCAGTTGTTTACATTGCAGCGACAATCTTATTTTCAAAAAGAATATCAGCGATTGTCTTCTTCAAGAAAGAAGCAACTCACTAAGTCCTGTGGTTGGTGTCATTAGAAAATGCCAGAAGTTGACTCAACAATCTTGTTTTGAAATTAGCCCTTCTTTTTGTGACCATGCATGCTTATCTGAGACCAGCCTTAGCCATCTAAACTTTGAATATGTTGATGCTGATTCCGAATGGGGGTTCTCACATTTTGGTTTCACAGATCCGTCGATTGCTAGAACACCTCCAAGGCATCATGAAATTATGTGTGACTCTACCTTGATAGAGAATCATTATGCCATTGAAGAGACAAATGCTGAATTTCTTGAATCTGTTTTGAATGAATCACGGGAGCTTCCGCCTGACCTATACTTTACAGGCAGAACTGTGGTGGATCACAAATTTTGCTCAAGTTCTATGAAGCATCTTCAGTATGACTACCTTCTAGATCAATTCACCTCCACAAAAGGTGGTTCAGCGTCTATATTAAAAGAAGAAAAAGGCTGCTTGCCGTCTGTGTCTTCAAGTATTAAACATACAGACATCTATAGCACCAGCCTTCATAATTTGGTCATGCAAAATTATGATGAAGCTGCTGAAAGCCCCTCCAAGAACAATGAGTTTCAAAATTCTTTATTTTCTGATGTTCGAGAGTTAAGATCGAGGAGAAGAAGTCATTCTGCTCCACCATTTTACAACGGCAAGAAGAAGTTTCCTATCTTAAATTGTCTTTCGACAGATCATGTCAGAGAAAATTCTAAAATGATGTCATCTCATTGTATTGATGAGCCAGGTTTGTTTTTATTGAATTATTATTTTCTTTTGCCATGTTTAGTCATTTTTTTAACTACTGTGATTTTTTCTCAGGATTAAACTGTCAGCTAGAACCTTATAGTGCCTCACAGCCTTGTATGAAGCCGATTACTGAGCTTAAAAAGCCATGCTTATGGTAGTTTACTAGTCATTTGTAATTTTTGGATTGAATTTTATTTGCAATCTAACCATTCTTGTTTCTATTATCAGGGAATTAAATTATGAGAAGTCAAATCATAGCAGCCTGATTGAGATACAGACTTCTGAAGAATTTGATAATGGTAAATGCATTGTATTATCTTGAGTCCCCACATTTGGAGATGCATTGTAGGTATGAACAATTCCATTTATTTACATCTTATTGTTGTTGCTGTGAATCTGTTGTAGGTTATGAACCTGATGAAATAGACCCTGCATCATCTTCACTGACAAAGTGGCGGACTGGCTGCGTGCAGCCTGCATTTAATCATGTCTAAGATCTAGTCTAATTTCATGTCAAATAATCAACTTCAAATTGATGTATTTACCTAACCATGGTATTTTTTTTATTTGCTAGGATGGTGCCATGCCACATAAGGTTGATGTGCTAGACATTTCTTCCGGCCTTTTACATCTTGCTGGTAGTTCATTGGTGCCTGCTTCCATAAATAAGGATTGCTTTGATAATGCAAGGGTTCTTCCACAGCTGGATCGCAAATTCATTCCAGTAGTTGCAAGTGGAATTCTTTTAATTATTGACCAGGTTAATCTTTTCATACAACAACAACAACAACATCAAGCCTTTATCCCACTACGTGGGGTCGGCTACATGAATCCTTTTTCTCCATTGTGTCCTATTAAAAGTCAAATTCTCGTTTAAATCTAATAAAGAAAGATCATTTCTAATATTTTCTAACCAAGTCTTTTTAGGTCTACCTCTACCTTTCTTAACATAAGTCAAATCTAAGACCTCTACTTTCCTAACCGGGTCATCGGGAGGCCGCCGTTTTACGTGACCAAACCATCTAAGGCGACTCTCTCTAATCTTATCTTCCACTGGAGCTACTCCAACCTTTTCACGAATATGCTCATTTCGTATCCTATCTCTAAGGGTAAAGCCACTCATCCACCTGAGCATCCTCATCTCTGCAACACGTAACTTAGAATTATGCTTCTCTTTTAATGGCCAACATTCAGCACCATAAAGCATTGCATGTCTCACCACCATCTTATAGAATTTTCCCTTAAGTTTGAGGGGTACTTTTCTATCACACAATAAGCCCGATGCATTCCTCCACTTCAACCATCCAACTTGGATTCTGCTGATAATATCCCCATCTATATCACCATCACTCTGAACAATAGATCCAAGATATCTAAAACGTGTACTCTTATTAATGACTTGATCGGCCAAAGTCACAATGCCCTCACTAGGTCTATTATTACTAAAATTACACTCCATATATTCCGTTTTAGATCTACTCAAGCGAAAACCTTTAGACTCTAAGGTTGACCTCCACAATTCTAGTTTACCTTCAACTCCCTCTCTAGTCTTATCAACAAGAAGAATATCATCAGCAAAAAGCATACACCAAGGTACATCCTCTTGCAAATGTCTAGTGAGAACATCGATGACTAAAGCAAAAAGATATGGGCTTAAGGCTGATCCTTGGTGTAATCCAACCGAAATAGGAAAATACTTGGTCAAACCACCTTGTGTTTGAACACAAGTAATAGCTCCTGCATACATATCTTTAATGATTTGAATATAAGCGTTATTAACTTCTTTCTTTTCAAGAACTCTCCATAGCACTTCTCTTGGAACTTTATCATATGCTTTTTCTAAATCAATAAATATCATATGTAAATCCTCCTTATTCTCTCTATATTTCTCCATCAAACCTCTTAATAAATGTATGGCTTCCATAGTAGACCTACCCGGCATAAATCCAAATTGATTTTGAGAAACATTAGTATCACGCCGCAACCTATGCTCCATGACTCGTTCCCATAGTTTTAAAGTATGACACAATAACTTAATTCCTCTATAATTCACACAATCTTGTGCATCACCTTTATTCTTAAAAATAGGGATTAACACACTCATTCTCCACTCATCTGGCATCTTTTTAGTCTTCAAAACAGTATTAAAAAGTTTAGTAAGCCAAGAAATTCCTTCATCTCCTAAGCATTTCCACACCTCTATTGGAATATCATCAGGTCCAACAGCTTTTCCACCCTTCATTTTCTTTAAAGCCTCTCTAACTTCGGTTTTACTAATACGCCGATAAAAATAGAAATCTTTATTTTCATTTAAGGTGCTAAGGTCACTACAGTCAATTTTATTTTCACATTCTTCATTAAAAAGTTTAGCAAAATATCTCATCCACCTTTGTTGAATATCATCTTCTAAAAAAAGTACTTTTTGATCTTCATCCTTAATACACTTCACTTGAACTAAATCCTTACTACTCCTATCTCTTTGTTTGGCTAGCTTATACATATATCTTTCTCCCTCCTTAGTATCTAATCTATTATATAAATCACTAAAAGCTAAACTCTTTGCATCACATATTGCTTTCTTAGATTCCTTACGTGCCTCTTTATATAATTTCCAATTATCAGAATTTTTACAATTAAACCAATTTTTATAACAAATCTTCTTATTTTTAATCTTTTCTTGCACATTTGGATTCCACCACCAACTATTTTTACTATTAGGAGCTTTTCCCTTTGAAACTCCAAGCACATCTTTTGCAATATTCTTAATATTACTAGCCACTTTTTCCCACATAACATTAGCATCCTCATGCGCAGACAAAAGCTTAAGATCTAAAATCTTACTCTAAAAAATATTTTTGTTAATATTCTCTAAAATCTTTTCATAGTTTTAAATAATTAATTTTGTTTTGAATGGCAAGTCATTAAATATCATCCATCTTAGAATTACTAAGAGAAGAGATAAGAGTAGAAAATTGGAGATTGTACAACTGAATTTTGTTCTCTCATTCTGTATAAAAAATAAGATGATAAGCAATACATAAGTTGATTGAGAAATAACTATGACAAAAAATAAATCTTGAAGCTAATCTTTAATTCTGGCATCCATAGTTAATTATACTGCATAAATGAAATGCTACTCATAAATGAAATGCTACTATCCACGAATTTTTGAACTATTATAGAAAGAATGCTGTTGTTCATAGGTTGCTAGATTGCTGTAGATGAAAAATTCTTATCCACGGATTGCTAGATTGCAGTAGATGAAAAGTTTTTTTCAATAAATTGCTGGTTGATTGTAGATGTAAATGTGTTAGCCACAAATTCTAGATTATTTCAAAACTTCTCCTTAATCTGGGTTGTATTTGTTGTTCATGTCTAACTTATTGATTAGTGATAAGAATTGGAGAAAATTGGTTGAGTATTTCATTCTAATATTTGTGCAGTATTTATACAATCATTGGAGTGCTTTTAATATGAAACACACAAAATTAGGAAGAATAATTACAAAGGACTCAAATTGATAAGTTAGCAGAAGAATTTGTAAAATTATTACAATAGTTCATGAATTGATAAATAGGTAGTAGGCATCCCGTAGATCAAATGAGGTGGTAGCAGAAGGGAAAAAAGAGGGCAGAAGTCTTGGTGAGTGTGGGTCCTAGCTAGTATGTAGGCATTTCACACTTCTTCCCAAGTGAATGAATTGATCTCATCCTTTATAAGCTTGCCTGATAATTTTTTAAAGATTGTCCATGATAATATTTTTTTTTTGAAAATGTCAGTAAGTTCACCTACAAACAGAGTACATATTAGACCATTATCGAGCTTCTCCTTTATAAAGGGCTTATCAACTTCAACATGCTTTGTACATTTATACTGCATGAGATTATGCACAATATTGATGGCTGACTTGTTATCACCCGTCTTATAAGTTCTTTCCATTCAATCTTTAATACACCCAAGATAATTTTTATTAATAGAAATTTGCGAATTCTCAGTGCCATAGATTTAAATTCAATTTTTGTATTAGATCTTTCTGCCGCATTTCTATTTTATTTTACTTTTCTAAGCCATGAGGATGTCTCCTAAAAATGTTTAATATTTTGAAGTTGTCATATATATCACCTGTGTATGTATGAAGAGTCATTCATCTGTACATGTATGATAAAACATGTGTAAGGGATGTTTAGTGGAAGTTTTTGTAGTTTCATTTTTAGGCTCAATACTCAGTATTTTTAGTGATAGGGATTGATTTATTTGATTGGATTTGAATTGATTGAGATGCTTTTTTCTTGAGCAAGCTTGTTGTCACACCCCATGCCACCCCAAGTTGATCCTACTTCAACCCAGCGATGTAGGCTGCAACAGAGGCTATAACAAAGCATTTACTCTTCCATTACACTTAGAAACAATTCATGCTCACAAAGTGAAGTATTACAAAAGGCATCATAACCTGAAACATTCAGTATAGGTGGAAGCAGTTCAAAAATTTCTTTTTTTTCCCCAAAAAGTTTCATATACAGAGCAGCCACAGCTCAAAAATCAAAATATTTACTATTAATAAACCACTGACCATTATCCAAGCCTTTCTTACAAAGATAAAAGTAAACTTAAAACACGACTAAACCCTAAACCTGGTACTAATCTGGCTCAACTTTGTTGATGTAGGCGGGGGGGGGGGGGGGCGCTCCCTTTGCTGTGGTTGTTCAGTTTCTGCTTTTGGCTTTTCCAGTTTCCCTTGCTGGATGTTCGGTCCCTTGCTTTTTCTGTGGTTGCCTGTTCGATTCCTTGCTTTCCCGTGGTTTGCCTGTTTGGGTTCCTGGCTGTTGTTCGGTTCCTGTATGTATTTAGAGATGGATGGTTTGTCTTTTGGGCTCCCAATGTTTTTTAAATGCTACCTTTTTCTTCTCGTGTTTTTGGTTGGCTGTTTGGGCGTCTGTTTAGGTGTCTTTTGGGCTTCTTTTCCTCAATTTATAGTAATGTTTTGTGGCTGTTTTAGATGTGTTATGTGATAATTTTTTGGAAGGAAAACCTGAGGGTTTTTCTCTAGCTTGCGAGCTAGCCTTCTTCTTCTTCTCCTCTCTATAACTTTGTCTCGGGCTTCTTATCTATTTCTTCTCTCCGCAAGTGTCCACCCCATCTGTATCTTTCTTCTCTTAAATTATCGCAAGCTTTAAGGGTGTTGTTGTGTCTAGAGTTATTTACACGTTAAAAGTTGTATTGTATTTTTTAAGAAAGTATTGTTCGTTTGAGTTGTGCCTTTTTAAAGTTATATTAAGGAAAATCTTGTCTAAGTGGTGTTTTGTCATATTGTTGTGTTTGTTTTGAAAGGAAGTAATTATTTGCATGCCTAGTAGGCTTTACGGTTTTTCTAGGTTGCATCAATTTGGTATCAGAGCTTTAGGTTGTCTTGTGTCTTTCTTTCAGAATATCTAGGTTGTTGTGTTGTTGTGCGAGTTTTCTAGTGAGTCTTGTCGTCATGTTTTGAGTCTATAAGTAATAATGGATAGTCCATGCAATCAACCTTCGGAAGCCTCAGGTCAAGATACGAAAGAGTCCCAAGGAGAATTTGATCCTGCCAAATTTAACAATCAACCAACTATTCAGGATATAAAGATTCCATCTGCAGGAGGGGTTCCGCCTCATGGAGATTCAACTGACCCAATTCAAAATGAACTTTACAAGATACAAAGATTGATGTACTTATGTGACGAGAAATTTGAGAAAAGAACTCGGGCACTTCTCACTGAATTTAATCAAGAAAAGGATTTGCTTAAACAGAAGTATGATGCTATGATTGAGGAATTGGATCGGTCATGTAATGAAAATTCTGAATCAAACTCATCGGGAGACGAGTTCTTCCACCAGGGGGGATTGATGTAGGCAAGGGGGGGGGGGGGGGGGGGGGTGGTCGGCTGATTTGCTGGCTGTTTGGTTCCTGCTCCCTTTGCTGTGGCTGTTCGGTTTCTGCTCTTTCCTTTTCCGGTTCCCCTTGCTGGCTGTTCGGTCCCTTGCTTTTCCTGTGGTTTCCTGTACAATTCCTTGCTTTCCCGTGGTTGGCCTGTTCTGTTCCTTGCTTTCCCGTGGTTTGCCTGTTCGGGATCCTAGCTATTATTTGGTTCCCGTATGTATTTAGAGATGGATGGTTTGTCTTTTGGGCTCCCAATGTTTTTTAAATGCTGTCTTTTTCTTCTCTTATTTTTGGTTGGCTGTTTGGGCGGCTGTTTAGGTGTCTTTTGGGCTTCTTTTACTCTATTTATAGTAATGTTTTGTGGCTGTTTTAGTTGTGTTATGTGATAATTTTTTGGAAAGAAAATCTGAAGGTTTTTCTCTAGCTTGTGAGCTAGCCTTCTTCTTCTTCTCCTCTCTATAACTTCGTCTCAAGCTTTTTATCTATTTCTTCTCTCCGCAAGTGTCCACCTCTTTCTTCTCTTAAATTATCGTGAGCTTTAAGGGTATTGTTGTGTCCAGAGTTATTTACAAGTTAAATGTTATATTGTGTTTTTTAAGAAAGTATTGTTCGTTTGAGTTGTGTCTTTTTTAAGTTATATTAAGGAAAATATTGTCTAAGTGGTGTTTTATCATATTGTTGTGTTTGTTTTGAAAGGAAGTAATTATTTGCATACCTAGTAGGCTTTACGTTTTTTCTAGGTTGCATCATTTGTCTTTTCCATTTCTTTTAAAACAACTAGAATAATAATCTGGTGAGCTATGACGCCCATAAATATATGTAATTCTATTACGATAATCAGTGTAGGAAATGATTGATAACATGAGCATTGGTAGATACTTCAATATGCGCTAAAAAACATATGTAAATAATTTGAGGCTATAATAACAATAATGAGAAATGTACAAGTATGTAGTAATAACTGTGATAAAGAATATACTGGCATGTAATATGTAAACTGCAGCATGAAAGTACTAGGTTCACCTGAATCTCTTATTCAACTTCATGTTATATAATTATCAATGGCATCATTGTGCGCCAAATTCCATTATGCAGGATATGTAAATCACACCATCACAATATGCCACCATCATTATAAATTATGTTCATTTCTTAACTTCCCATTGTTAGCTTTAAGATGTGTCATTTTAGGATGTCTAGGTTTAGGTCTATAGCTCGTAAGCTTTTGAGGTCGCACTGTCTTTATAGCCCGTAGGATTCTTAGCCCGTAGGCCTCAGAATGCTATTATAGCTCATAGGCTTTCCCAGATATAGCCTTTACTGGGTTGCACTGCTCATTGGGTCGCATCGCCCTCAGATGCCTATCACCTAACATGACATTTCTTTAGGCTTTTCTTATCATTGCTTTTGCCTATATATGTTATATGTTTTTTGACTAGGTATAAGTATTGAGATTCAAATAAATCCGATTGATTGTGCGGTATATCAATGTATAAGTGTGTTTAATTGGATAAGTTATCCGTTTTCATTTAACACACAGCAAAAACTACATACCCAAACATTCTCACATCTCCAAATTAATGACATGAAATAATTATGTATAATAGTTCAGACTAGTTCCACATGTAAAATGCAGATGCGAATGTTACGTTACTATTAAAGTCTATGCACTTATAGATTCATATAATCACTTGCAGATCTTACCCCCTTGTTGTTCAGACTTGTCAGATTGGCACCTCGCATCCGCTTTCACGTATAGGGTAATCATTCAATACTCATTCCTGTTATCTACTATTCGACTAACCCAATTATCTCAATTCACAACTCAAATACCTTCCAATTTACCTTCCAATTTTCATCTCGCATACATAAACTCCATGAATTAATTTCCCTCCCACACTACGATTAAGCTGAAACATCAATTGATATATTTAACCAAACTCCTTTTTTTCCACATCAAATTTAAAAATAAGCATAAATTCTTTACCTTTTCCTCTCTAATATTTTCTTCCTCTCCCTTCTTTTCTTCCCCATTTTTTCTTCTTGTGTGTTTGTTTTAAGTACTTTTGTTTTGTGTTCTATATTGTGTGTTTGTTTGTGTGCATGTGTATTATTGTGGCATTGCATCTATTGTGCTAATCTATAATTTTTCACAAAACCTTTTTGTTTGTGCTGCTATTTAGTATTTCTTTAGCTTCACCTTTTTCACCAACAGTGGATCCTCTCTTCCAGCATGCTGCGGACGAAAGGATAAGGCTTGAAGATTTACGGAAAAAGGTGAAGATCTCAAGATGAGCCTTTCCTAGATTCGTTGCTATATCATGTATTATTTCAATACCTTACAACTCTTTCTTGCATTAAAGGTTTTGCATGGCGAGCTACAGAGCAGTACTTATCTTAACCCTGAGCATGAACTGGTATAGCTTGATTTGTTAATGTTACCAATTCTTCTATGTGCTTTAACTGTGCACTTGTCTTTTGCTATCTACCTTTTGTTTTTTAAACTGTGATTAATCACTTAGATTCTTGATTAGATTCTTCCAGAGATGGGATATCAATTGCTTCAGAAGTATGCAAAGCAGATAAAGAAATGGGGTTGGATCTGCAAAATTCAAAGTCAGTTTTCGGAGTCATTTACATGGTGAGTTCTGAGATTTCTTAGCTTGCAAAATGCATGTTTTTTTTGATAAAAAGTCCAATTATTTCAAATTTTATCGTTTTATTTCTTAATGGAAAATACTATTTGTCAAGAAAATAACCTTGACATCGTAAATTTTTTTCTGGGAAATTTCATTCTTATTTTCCTTTATGCTTACTCCATGTTTGAGTCCTTTATAATTGACTTGTTAACTGCACTTGAATGAATTGCACCTTGAAATAAAAAAAAACCATTATTTTGATTTTTTTAAAATTTAAAATTATATATTTTATTTATTTTTTAACTTCCCAAATGGAAGGTGAAGTTGAATTGTAGCGCCCTTTGTACTTTATTATCTTGAATAAAATTTTGTTAATATTATTAATCATTTTTAATATTTAATAGTAATCTCAAGATATATCGATCATAAGAGATAATAATACTCTTATGCAACAACTATATTAAAAATCAGAGAACTGTAATATAATATATATTGGACAAATGTACACTTTATTTAATAAATTTAGCAATTCATTTAAATTAATAAATTGTGAATATTATTATAAACAGAATAGTTTGATTAGTGATCAAACCAATATTTAATAAACTTAATAGGCTTGCTAGAATAAACTTGAAATCCAACTTGAAATCAGTCACATATCACTGTTGACTTGGTTCAAACTTGGCTAGAATCAAAATCAAAATATTCAATTTTAAGGGTAGGTTGACTAGCTCTAATTGCACTCAATAGCACCGCCCCTACATTGCATCCCTGCAAAGAAAAATGACAAAATAATAAAATATTTCTTTTTTAAATTAAATAGTCGATATATTATTTGAAATTCAATTATGATATAGTAGAATACTTGTTGATCATGGAATTATCATCAATTTATTTAACATTTATTTATCATATTTAAAATTGATAGTTCTTGATAAAATAATTTATTACCTTAGCATACTTCATATCTTACATGAGAGCTTAAAGTTAATCGAGTGAGCTATATAGTTTATTAAAATAAACAATTTAATACATTAACCAAATACTCAAGGAATGGAAATAACATGATATTGCTAATCATGAACTGGATAGAATTAAGAATATGATCATATATTAGTCTGCTATAGTACATATAATCATTATAAAATGAAATTCTTGAATAAGGACATAGCTTAATAGTAAGATAGTTATACTTAAGGATTCATAACATAGATGCCAATGTCCAATCATTATATGCACGGTACTTGTCTAGTATTAGTGGGTATACCTTAGACCAATCACATTATATTATTCATTTGCTTATTTATTTTTTCATACTTTTTAGCATATCCATTCATATAAGATTAGATAGAGTCACCTTAGATGGTTTGGGCACATAAAATATTAGCCTTCTAATGATCCAATTAGGAGAGTTGATGTATTAGATTTGGCTTATATTAAGAAAGTTAGAGGTAGACCTAAAAAGACTTTGTTAAAAATAATTAGAAATGACATTTTTTTATTAGATTAAATGAGAAATTGACTCTTAATAGGACATAATGGAGAAGGAGGATTCTTGTAGCCGACCCCACATAGTGGGATAAAGGCTTGATATTGTATTATTGTTGTTATATCATATCCATTCATAGCCTTATAATATGCTAAATATGGATGGCTAGGTTCATTGCTATCATAAGATAGTGGACTGTATTAGATCTACACCACTTATCATTAAAGGTCGTCACCCAACCCATCAATTAACTTTATAAAATTTAGTAGATCCCAGGTTTAACCCAACATCATTGCTATTAAACTACCAATCCTAGGAATAATGTGAGGTTAAAATCCTTTTTCCTCCAATAGGAGATATTTCATCAGTTCGTTGCCCCACTATACAGGGCATTATAAACATTGCCAATCTATCCCACATAACATTCTTAAGTTCCCTTCATTTTTGCATCATAGAATATTTAAATACATATCTTATTCATCTTGAATAGGCTAATCAACATTATGCATCAAGATGTAATTTACAAGTACAAGATCTTCTTTTAAAATATAATATTTTAATAAATTGTTAGCATAGTCATAATACTTCAAACATGTGCATTGCATAATTTAAAATTGATGCATGACCATTTAATCATAAATTTAAGACATTACAAAATAGATAACATTCTAATACATTGCTTACATATAAGTCTAAATCATGCATAAAACTTACATGCAAAAGACAAGCATATTTGCTTCTTGAATTAAAAATTAAGTATCTTATACAAACTAGTGATCGACTCCTGGACAAGCTTCCTTGCACCGATCCCCACAAAATCTTGTTCTTTTATATGAAATCTGTAAAAGATAATTTCTTAAATCATAAGATTCTTTAACTTATATGTCAAACGTTTAACCAAAATAACCTCAAAAAAAACTTTTATCTCAAACTTAATTTTATTTTAATGTTGAATCAAAGGTAAGTATTTAATGCTGGTGGAAGCACAAACCACTTTTTCAAAGTAGCATATTTATGAACGGTTGAGATTATTTTAAAACTGAAATATTTGGATCATAGATTGGTCGAATTTCTTGCCACTTTTTAAATAATAGTATAGATTAGCTCTATTAAAATATTCCACTTCATATTAATCTTCATTTTCTCATCCTCATCTTATCAAGAACAATCACATCTTTTTTTTTTGTTGAAATTTCATTTGTACGCTTCCAAATATATAGAAACCTTATGGTGAAATATGAATGTCTTACACAAATTTAGAGCTATGGTTTTTCCTCATTCCATAGTCGCCTTCTACAAGGTAGTTGGGGTTAACAACAAAAAGAATATTGATGTTGAAAAGGGTATCATGTTTTTCATCTATTATAAAGACGTAAAATGATTTTGTTTTGCTTATTTTACACTTTGTTATTGAAGAATATTAAAATGTTATGGGAACTTAATTTCTGGTATTTGAATGTGTTGGTTTTCCTTGAGAACACGTATGGTCTTAATGCTAGTGTTATGACATGTTAGGCTTGCTTGATTGGGGACTAGGTTAGGCGTAAACTAGCTTAAGTCTCCTAATCCTAGCCAAATAACCCAAGTGCACACCTTTTTAGCCAACTTGGCTTGTATTAGCTTAGGTGATCATAAGCTTAGGTCTCAGAGGGTTATGCACTTACCACTTTTTATTTTTTCCGTTGCATCTTCAATCTCCTCTGCGTTCCCTCTTATTGTTTCAGCAGACTTTCTCCAGTGGTTAACCTATTCATGTGATCACCCTTTATTATGACAATTATCCTTATTGGGTCGTTGCTTTTTCACCAATTATAATAGCTCAACTTTTTCACCAAACAAACAACTTAACACTGCTTATGGCTTAAGCCCGTAATCGCTTGGCTTAGCTAAATATAAGTCCCAACCAAGTAGACCCTTAAGCTGGCTGATACCATACAAATATGTATTCAATTCACGAGGCTCTTGTGAATGCAATGACTAGGGAGGGCTTGATGCACTTTGACTTGCCTCCGGCATTATAAAAAATAAATTTTGTTATCAAATCCGTGTTCTCAAAGTCGCAGCAGAATCAATCTAATCATTTCTCTAGACCTGTGCTTGAAATTGGTACTGTTAACATCATTTGATGTGTAGCTTACTTGATATATGGGAGTAGGGGATTATAAAATGGCACAGGCTTATAGGTTCTCTGCTTGTAGGATAGCCTTTTTTTTGAAGGGACTCAATGAATGCTGTCCCTTTTTGCTGAAGTTTTGCAAAGTTAATACTACTTGCTTTTAGTAATTTACTTAATGCTTTTACTTTGCCATGCTCTCCTATTCATGCTGATGCTATTATAATTTGTAGTATTTCGAAGTATATGTAATATGGTTGTAGTTTTCTTGTCCTGATAGTCAATTTGGTGGTTTATGATGTGTTTTGATATCCCCGTTAACTGTTAACTGTATCTCGATTTTGACAAACTGTATTCCTTCTTCCAGTAATTAGCAATTTAGCATAGCCCAATTGCTTTGTTTGCAATTGTCAAGTTTCTTAGACAAATGATGAAAAAATAGCCTAATAAAAAGAGGGAATATTCAGTCTTCTGGGAAATACAAAAGTAGCCTATTATATTGGATTTTGCCAAGCAGGTTATTCAATACCATAAACACATTATCGCCTTACTAATGGTTTATACCTTAATGTGATTGAAATGCGTCCATTAATTGCGTTAATCAGCAATGTGCATGGACAATTTCTATGAAGTTCAGTGAGATCAGTCAAACACTTTGTCATTTCAGAAATTGCTTGGCAACTTCCACATTCTCAATCACTGCTGCAAAATAAGTCTATGAATGGCACCAAAAACCTAAAATCATGCATTTTCTGTTGGTTTACCTATAAATGGCTGGACTATCCTTCTTTGTTATGGAGTCGTCAGTCGTGCTTCTTATGAACAAACTAAAGGCAGTCTTTCAAGTTTTGAAATGAGAATATGAGACAGGTCCATAGTTATTGGAGGAAAAAATAGAAGATTCATTCTTTTTGGTGATATGGATCCTTGGGAGTCACTGAATATTTTTAATCAAACTAATAGTCCTGTCTTGTAGGTTATCAAAACTCGAACATCAATTGAGAATATGAGCAATCCTATGCTCTCCACGGTTTCTGGGTTTTGCAAGTCTCTAGGGTGCTTATTGCTAGCCCCAATTTTGGAGTAGCATTAGGAAGGTGGTGGGTCTAATTAATTTCGGGAGGAAACATAGAAAGGATTTAAACTAATGTAGCCTGTTGAGAAGTTGTTTAGGAATATTATTCTAAAGCCCGACTTGCATAGAAGATAGGTTTTGACCAAAATGAATGGAAAGTAAGGTTTTGATGATTGTCACTGGGATGATTATGCAATATGCACCGTTGTCAGTTATTGATATTGAAACGAGCTCAACAAGTGAAAACTGGAAAAAAAAAACAACAATAACTTTCTTGATTGATTTGATGAGCAAAATTTGAGTTTTGCTCGTTAACATCACACAGGCAATGCATCAATTCAAGATAACTTTCTGTTAACTATTGATGCTCTTTATGATGCTAGTCGTTGTATATTCTCCATGCAGTATTTTCCTTTTTGTGATTTGTTATTGTAAAATAGGTTCAACATACTTTTTTCCTACATAAAATGTCCTTTGTAATGTAATCTAATTCTTAGTTTATTTCATGTTTTTCAAAATTTTTATATAATTTGAACTCATTTCCCGTGCCTCATACACTGTCGAAGTTTATATTTTAATAAAATGTAGTCGTATTTTTGACATTAATTTTTTAAGCAGAAAATGAAATTCTCATTTTTTACCTCTGAGGCCTCAGTGAATATTTAATAGCCAATGAATCAGTATTAAATCAACATTGTTTTTTGATCTATATAGTAATTTAAATTTGTCAAATAGTTATCAAATCTTGCCTTCCAGAGCATGGCCATTTCTTGTTATTTTTATTGGCTGCTAACTGTTAATACAATTTATCCATGCTTACGCGGTTACATCTTGAATTGTATAGTTGCTTTGCAGTTGGCTGCATCTTTGATTTTATTAGTGTCCAAGGAAAAAGCTTATCTAGATAGGGGCCAGAATTATGACAAGATGATTGTAGTGCAAATTTGAAGGCTTTTGTTAAGTTCATTGTGAGCTATAGGCATCGTCTCAATAATATGACTGCATTTGTATGTAGTATAAGATAAGTGATATATTACTGTATTCACCACACTGATACCACCACAAACACATGCAGTACTCTATTCCCTTAAATCACGAGGATTGCGAGCAAGGCTTTTTTGTTTTATCGAAACTTTTCTAAGAAAGATTCTCTAGGCTCTTTGTTTGCTTAGACATTTTTCATATATGAGTAACACAGCCAAGATAATTGCGTTTTTCATATGTGAAAATCTTAATATAAATCTAAGATATCTTCCAACCAGGTAACAGCGTTAAGGACCATCCAGTTATTCAGTATTTATATATTTAATGGAAATACAAAAGTAGCATTAGGAGAAGAAAAGGAACAGCTCTTAATAATTTATAATCTATTCTTTTAACCACATTTGTTGAATTTTAGATAGTGATGTTATATTGAGTTTTGACTTGGTTCTCATGTTTATTTGATTTCAATGAATATCTTCACTTCAGGGGCATGGATTTTCGAAGGCAACACGAATGTAGAGCTACGCTTGTTGCTGTAAGTCCTTACTTGTTGTAAAGACTGATTTATAAAAATTGTGATATTGCAATTGGTCCGTGTACTTATTGGCACTTAGTTTTCACTGCTATATTTACTAATTTAGATTACACTTTACTTGCTTTAGGCATTGTGGTTGGATTACTACTTTCTCTATTGATATTTATATTAAGTTTTTTTCAGGTACCGCAGATTTTGGGTACTGAATTGACAGGCAAAGATCTTCTAGAATATATTGAGCAGGTAATTGCATACTTAATGATCTACTTTAGCACGTTATCTTTCTGTATATTGTTCTAATTCGTTTAGATCATATGCCTTGACCACTTTTTTAACTCCCCCTACTGAGGTTTCTTGATTCCATGACACGTACGCTAGCCCTTTTATCTGTGCAGGTGTCGTTGTAGTGAGTATTTTTTATTTCGATGTAACTACTTGCACGCCAATGTACTAGTATAAAACAATTTTGTAATTCACTGCCTATTTATTTACTTAAAAGCATTAAACCTGGCAGTTTAACTATCCAGGTTCTACAGTATCCAAAATTAAAAAAAAAAAGAGATGAAAATCTCTCCTAAAAATTATACCTTATTTTTCACACATTTAAAAAATTATTGAAGCTATTTTTATAAGATTCTAAATTTTATTCTGATAATTTTTGTTGGATAGAAGTATGTATAAATAAATACATATATTAGTATTTATTAATTAATTTTTTAATTAAATAAAATTTCCTAAGTACTGTTCATCCAGTTATTGTGCACTAGTAAAAACAGAATCTTACAAAATTCTACATCGTGCAAGGGTAGATCAACAAATTGATGACGAGAATAATTTATAGGATAATTTAATTATATAATTTATCACTTAACTTAAGGACAATCTAATCCTATCCCATCTTAAATCTTATCCCTCTCATCCTTATTCCTCTATGCTACCCGATGCAGCAGCTGGAGGCTCGGATAGGCTCAGAGCTGGAACTGGGCATTATAAGGGAGCTGCTATGATGAAGATAGTAGTAGGGTTTAATAGTTAATACTTATAAATATAGGTTACTCATTAAAGCCTAAACAAGTTATCCTTATCCTAACCTATAGCTGGAGGCGGAAAGAATATTAAAAGGGGGGCTCTCGGGCAGGGAATTAGAGAAAAAAAAAAGAAGAAGAAAAGGAAAAGGAAAGAAGAAAAAGAAGAGAAGAAGGGAAAAAGGGAAGGAGGAGGAGGAAAGGTGAAGCTGAAGAAAAAGTAGAGGAAGAAAAGGGGAAGAAGAGGATTCAAGATTTTAGGTATCCTATTTTAGTATTTTCTTTCATAAATTGAGATTGAATTTTAGTTTATAGGGTTGAAGGCTTAAATGAGGAGAAATCATTTTGAGATAAAAATATTAGGTGATGTTAATTGATTTAGCTTCGATGTGACAAATTAGAAATTTATCTTAAATTGAAAAAATTATGATTAATAGGTTGTTTATGAAAGAAAAAGACATCGAAACAATAAAAATTAAGAAATTTATCTTGAAGAAGATCCTAAAATTCCTTTGAGATACTTAATCTCTAATATAAGGAGCAAATAATTCTTAAGATTTAATATTTTTCAAATTCTAAAGTCCATTGAATGACTATGTGCATGCAAGTAGACATTTCCTTGTATTGAGCATAGCATGATGATTTTAAGAAGCCTAATGAATTTTTATGAAATCACTTGTTTAAAGGAATTTAAGATATTTTCAATTAAGATTTTTTAATAGAATATAATATTTACTTTAGTATAGATTTTATCTTTCACATATTAAGTCAACTCTTGATGCATATTAAACATATCAATTGATAACAGTTGAATATCAATGCTAAGAAAATTAAATGATTATACTAATGATATTAATTGAAAGAGTCCAAGAAAATATTATATCATATGGTTTAGGTTGACAGACGATGATGATCTGTGCTGAAGAATTTATTGAACATTCACAATTCAATAAACTAAGGACTAAATGCAAGCAACAAAATGGACTGTTTTAAATGTACTATAAGAACCTATACTGTAACAAAGGCCACCAGATTTGCAATAAATATATGCAAGTACAAAAGATCTTTTAAAGCACAAAATAAAATATTGCATGCATCCTAATGACCCAACGTTAGTGCAATTTACAAAATCATGATATTTGCATATCAAAGGCATGCATCCCGATAAAAGTTTTAAACTCAATTACAACATATTTAAAAATGTGCATGCACGCTATCCAAATTACATAAAAATCATGCATATTATTCGAGAGAAATTTCAAGTCATTAAAAATCGAACATTTGCATTTGCCTGACACATATACTAAACATACAAGTTTTAGAATGCTACAGAGGATGAAAATAAATTGAATTTAAATTTACCTTGCCTCAAGAAGCATACGACCATCATAAAAAATATTTGTGCTGTCACTCTAAACTAAATTTGTTATTTTTTTTAAGATTCAAACTCTCAATGTGGCATGATGTTCTCGAGTGGGCTACTTTGCCTACAAGATAAGGTCATAAGTCCCATGTTTTAAGTACAATCCACCACGTCACAAAAATTGAAACTTACAAAACTTGAATCCCATAAATCCAATCCTCTACTAGCAAGCGAGGAAGTGTTCGAAGTGCTAAAATACAAATGTTATTACCTTGATGATGGCTATGTTAGTAGAAAATCTCAATGGGAGGAGACTTTATTTTCAAAATACTCTCAAATCTCAACGCTACTTATTTCAAACTAAATTTTTATAAAAATATGAAAATCTATAGAAAGTTACAAGATATAAAAATACTTAAGTGGCATTTGTCATCAAACAGGGTGGTTTTATCGATAATGGGCACCACCAAATAACATTTATGTCGGACCTTCTAATCGAGTGGTTTCATCGTAAACTAGCTCCATTATATTTTAGTGATGGCCATAGCTAGATGTTTGCTAATAGCTCCAGTCCCTCGAGTTGTGAAGCAGAGATTGCACTTGATAGGGTGCAAAGCCTTTTGTTAGTTGAGATCTACTTTAATTTGTCCCCTTGGTTAGACATCTATCTCATGTCTACAAGAGTACAAGGTCACTTGGTGGAAGCAACCCATAACTTGTTAGCGAAGATCCTTTAATCTGATTAGGTTGATTGCTTATGCTTACTAAGTAGATATGAGTTCGTGATAACTCGAGATGATGGAATCATGTGCTTTTGTTTAGGTTCGTCATCTTTTCTCCTACCATTTGTTTTAAGCAAAGGACAGTAAAATTTATGTCCTAAAGTTAATCTGCTGTTCTATATGATTGATGCCTTTCGTCTTGCTTTGATCAAAATTTCTCTCTCATCATTAGGAGTAATAATTAGTGGAGTTTGCACCTATGT
Organism: Dendrobium chrysotoxum; assembly: GCA_019925795.1. Classification (NCBI taxonomy): domain Eukaryota; kingdom Viridiplantae; phylum Streptophyta; class Magnoliopsida; order Asparagales; family Orchidaceae; genus Dendrobium; species Dendrobium chrysotoxum. The sequence goes on from CM034308.1 coordinate 37,347,287, forward strand.
GAAACTTGGAATTAGATTCTAAAGTTAATGTAAAATGAGAGCAAAAACTCAGGGTGGTGTCTTTTTTTCAATCGAAGTACAAATATCAGATGCTCATGAATGCAAGATCTCTTTGAAAGAAAGAAGTTTGTGAAGACTTTTTGGCATAAGTATCTTAGCAATTTCTTTGATTTTATTGTGGTAGATCTCAATTTCTATATGACATTCAATATATCCAAGATTCTTTTCTGAGAAAACTCTGAAAGTCCGCTAGAGAGGATTTATTTTGAGATTAAGCTTCCTGGTGCTTACAAATATGATCCTCAATTCCTCATAGTGGTTTTTGTGATCCTTGCTTTTAACAATAAGATCATCAATGTTGCATTCTACTGCTGACTAAAAAAGAAAGATTTCGAATAGATGCGAAGCAACACACCTGTCTCCGCTGGCCCCACCTCGCATGATCTTCCCAAACAACGCAACTCTTCGCTTTTGTAACTTCCTCACACAGCACAACTTCTTTGAGCCCTCTCTTTTGATTCATGCAAACTCAAGCAACTTCCTTTCTCCCTCGCTCATCTTTGTGCCGCATGCAAACAGAGAAAGCCGAAGCCCTAATTTTCTCACGGCCTCCTGTTCCGCGTGAAACCCTGTCAAGCCCATAGTTTGTTGGCCGCCCTGCTCCTGTTCCGCGTGCCTCCAACCCACGGGAGCCTAGTGCGTGAATCTTGCACTCGTCCAATCAAACCCACACACGAACACTACCTTCCGATACCCCAATCCGCTCTGACCCGCCTCACATTCACCTCACGTAAGAGTTTTAAGGCCGAGCCCTCTGTTTGCCTCTAAACCTTGATTCCCCTCTTCGACGAAACCCATGCACGATCGTCTTTACTGTTTCAAGCGACCAGACTCACGTTGCCCGCCTTTATCTAAAGTACTCACATTTGAGTAAATTTGAATAGTCGATTACAGTAAGCTAGGGAGTTTTCAAGAGCAGTCTTTCGGCTGATTATTGCCTCAACTTTTCATTCAATTAATCTAGAATTGAATAATTTTTTTTATTGATAATTGTAAAGGAATAAGCAACAAGGTATTCGCCAATTTGAAGACTCGTGCCGTGATTTTTAATCCGAGCAGATAGTTTTAAAATTCAAAGATTCGTGCCGTTAATTTTTAATCCGGGCGGATGGTTTTAAAATTTGAAGACTCGCGCCGTTGTTTTTTAATCCGGGCGGGTGGTTTTAAAATTCGAAGACCTGAGCTGTTGATTTTTAATCCGGGCAGATGAATTTGATAAATGGAAGACCTTGCCATTGATCTTTGATTTAGACAAAAAGAAACTAAGACAAATGCCATCCTGATTTTCTTTAGTGGGGAGGGGATGCCTAGAGGTTGTCGAAATTTCTCGGAAGACCGTAGAACTTTTCTTTTGGAGTATTTGAAGAGCGGTGATTAATTTGATTAATTAATTAACATGAACTTTTAAAACTAATTAATCTAATTAAAATTTAAAAAACCTTATTTTAATTAATCATTTAAATAATTAAAACATAATTAAAAAAATATAAATACAAATCAAATTAAAACTTTAATTAAAATCCACTTAATTTAATCTTTAATAATTAAATAATCAATAAAAAATAATAACAAACTTAAAATCAATTTAAAATTCAAACACCATTTAAACAATTTAAAATCTCATTTAACTAAATAAAATTTAAACAATTTAATTAAAATCTAATTAATCAAATTTAAAATTTCATTTAATTAACCAAATGGATTTAAATCAAATTCAATTTTAAAATCTAATTAAAATTAAAATTTAATTAAATTAAAACTTAAAATCAACCAATCAATTTAAAATTCAATCAACCAATCTAATTAAAATAAAATGAAATAAAATGCAATTAAAAAATGGTTTCCACTAAATAACAAACACAACTCACAACTCAACTCACAAACGCAACCCCTATACAAACAAAACTCTCCAACTCAACACTCTCACTCAAACAACTCGCCAACTCTTCAGTATTCCTGGATAAGGTTCCAAAATAACACGAGTTCCTGCAACAAGAAAATAAAATCAATTAGCATCAGAATTAAATTAATATAAAAATAAATGCTTAAACAGAAAAAGAACAAGTGCTACACTAAGCTACATGTAGAAAGTACAACAGGCTACTGAAAGTAGAATAGTGCTGAAAGAAAAAAGAGCAGGGTAAAGTGTTGAACTACTAAAACAGGAAAAAAAACTACTGTAGCAAGAAACACCAGTGTCACACAATAATTGCTGGCTAGTAAGTGTTGAGCTAGTAAACAACTAAAATTCACAGTCTAGTGCCAAGCTAACAAACAAGTGCTGTCCACTCAAACAAACAAACAAACAATTAAACCTTTGCGCATCCTAATCTATAGGACTAGGTTGTAAGACCCACTATTAAGCCACTTCTAAGTGAAGTAATAAGATCCAAACCTTAGGGAATCTCTAAATAAAATGCAATATCTCTAAAATCTCAACTAAATTCAAATTAATGGTCATCTTAATCCAAAAGAAGTTGTGTGACCTGTTACTTGAGAGAAACTCCTCTCAAATTAAATCCAAATCAAAACAAACGGGCAGTTTAGCCTATTGGGCTAAATTGTAAGACCCACTAATGTGCTACTTCTATAGAGAAGTAGTAAGACCTGTCCTACCTAAATAACTAGGCAACTTTTAATGAGTGTAAAATCTATTATTGAAAAATTTCTAAATGTCAAACCCTTAAACAAAAATTAACGGGCATCATAATGTAAAGGATTAGGTTTTAAGACTCACTTTTAGACAACTTCCAAAGAGAAATTGTAAGACCTACTCAAATAATTAAATCTTTGGATAGCATTGCTGTAGAGCTCGGTTGTAAGACCCGCTAACAGGCAACTCTTAAATAGAGTCATAAGTCCTACTCTAAATTAAACCTTCAGGCAACTTCTAAAGGAATTTACTTTTTCCCAACTTATTATCACACAAAAAAGAAAACTTAATTTAACCTTTGTGTGAATCTACCTTAATCTAATTTTTTTTTTAAATTTATTAAATAGAAAGAGTGTTCCACAAATAAAAGCCTTACCTAGAATTGAAATTATATTTTTATGATTATTATTTACATTCTATACATTTTGTGTATTTATTAATATTTGAAAAGATTGTTTGCTTTGCAAAATTCATAATATATATATATATATATATTCTTTTTCTCTCATATTTAACTCATTTATTATCAAAGAAAAAAGTACTAGACCTTGCATATCAACTTACCTCATAAAGTTGCCACTTTATATCAACTTGAGGAATTTCAAAATAATGTGAATAACTTTCGTGAAATCAGAGAAACAAAATGGATGCTATTGACAAAAAAGTTTGCTATGTTTAAAATTATGATTCAAACTCCAATGGTGTGATTTTCATTGGCCTTGCATTCTGATGTTTGTTTTTATTCATCTAATGATAGTTGGTTGAAACGGATGGATCATCCATGATCCCGCCAGCAGTGCTTCGTGTACTAAATTACAAAGCCTGCAGAGGTATGCACTTGTCCCCAACTCTTAGCATTAAATGAGCATTTTTTGAATGTGCATCAAATAATTAATCTCGATCTCTGTTTGTGCCATAAAGGTGCCATAATGTTTGGAGATGCCCTGTTGCCTTCCGAATGTTCCCTCATTGTCGAAGAACTGAAAGCAACTTCATTGTGCTTCCAGGTTTGATCCTCTTGTTGAGTAAATAGAAACTACTTCACTTTTCTTGCAGAATTCAAGGAAAGAATATGAATAATTTATGTTTATATCTATTATTGAACGATGCTTCACTCTATAAATAAAACTTCGTCTGAGACGGCTTTTTAATTACTTCTTAAAATAAAATTTTAGTAGAAAAATTAAAATTTTTGTACTCAAATCCCGTTTTAAGAAATAATAAAAAAGCCGTCCCAAACGAAGCCTAAATCTCTACTTAAAATGTGGCAACATCAACGGCCCATTTGATAACTTAATTCATCCCGAAGATTAGGGTCCTGTAAAAGCTATAGAATTTGAGCTAATTTAATTATCTTCAAAGATTTTCATATACGAGTTGACAACCTTATAAGATATATTTAAGTGAAACACAGTAATATCAGAGTAAAATATTTTATAGCTTATAAAATCTTATGCATGAATTGAAAGTGTGAAGGAAATCATATATTTGAATAATAAGCCTTGTATTTGATACAAATCTTATATCAAGGTTCAAGACTTGATATCTGATTAAATCTATATCTAGATTAAAGTTCTTTTATCTCATGAATTCTTCTAATTGTAAAATTTTTTTATAATTGTGGATCTATTTGGTTAGTGTGGCATTATTCTTTACAATTTAATGTTTCCTTCTCTATATGTTTATCTTCTTCTCATTATTGCATGGGGTTGCTAGTGTGCTCATGGTCGGCCAACCACTGTACCTCTTGTTAATATGGTAGCCCTGCATGAGCAGTTATCCAGACTTGACATGCAGATGCCCGGTCGCTCGGATGAGTGGCATGGACTGCGCCGGCACTCTCTGAGCATTCATCGTGCGCGACAAAGATTAGAGTCGTGTAAAAGGTTTCTCCATGGCTGATCTTGCGCTATCTTAACAGAAGGCGCCTTCTCCTGTTGATGTACTTTGTATGGAAATGATGTATATGATGCAAGTCATTTGTAAGCCCCATTCTTTGATGATTTGATCAATGGAATATACAAATTCAGTGTATACAGTTCCTTTTTTTTTTCATGTGAATAAATCTCTCTTCAAAATTGAAGTGCTGTAATTAAACATCTCCAGGTCTTTTGATCCCTATGTTCAGCATTTTTTTGTGAATAAAATATCTCTTCAAAATTGGCACAGATGACCATGAATCACCTTAAAACCAAAGTGATAGAATATATCAAAGAGAATGAAACATTTGAAGGATCTCAAGAAAATAACATTTTACAAGATCATGGCTCTTTTTGTGAATTCAAATATCTCAAATGAAAGTTTGCTAGAAGTACAAAAAAATTCTAGAGATTTTAAGCACTAACAAATGAAGTTTATTTATTTTTGAACAAAGATTGATAGTAAGTTCAATGTTTATTAGTCGATTGTATGTCTAATGTGTTTTTAGTAAGACAATAATTCTTGATAAATTGTCATGAAACTTACATAGTTCACTATGATATGATAAATTACAAGGGAACTACATATAAATATTATAAGTTGCAAATCAATTGAAATAATAATTATAGAGGGAACAAAGTTTCTCAATGAAAACACTACCGTTGTCAGGTCTCAAGTTCTAGATGAGAAAAGTAGAGGGTTGCGTTAGGTAGTCGACAGCCAGCATAAAACTTGTCGAATAATAATGACAATGTTAGAACGTCCTCTGAAAGCGACGCGCTGCATGTCCTGAATACAGTGACAAGTGTGCAAGGGCCGCTGCATGAGCGCCCGGGTGTAGTGTTAAATTGGCAAGGGTTCTCACATCAAGGACGGATGTGGGCAAAGAAGCTAGTCTATGAAACTAAAATTAGGATATGAACTTGGAATATAGTTTCCCTTACAGGAAAATTAATGGAATTAATAGATATTATGATTCATAGGAAGATAAATATTATGTGCATTCAGGAAATAAATGGGTTGGAGAGAAGGCTAAGGAGATTGATAGTTTAGGATTTAAACTTTGGTATTCAGGTAGGAGTCGTACTAGAAATGATGTAGGTGTGATTTTAGACAAGAGTTTGAAGAATAATATTATAAAAATTAATAGAATTGGAGATAGAATTATAGCTTTAAAGATTATTGTTGATGCTAGGATTGTTAACATTATAAGTGCTTATGCTCCTCAAGTGGGTTTGAATATGGGTTTAAAATTAAAATTTTGAAATGACTTAAAAAAAATTAATACAAAAAATACCTCTTGAAGAATGATTGTTTATTGGAGGAGATTTAAATGGACATGTTGGTAGAGAGATAGATGATTTTAAAAGCATTCATGGTGGCTGTGAGTTTGGAACGACAAATGAAGGTGGTAAGTCCATATTAGATTTTTGTTTAGCTTATAATTTTTTAATTGCTAATACCTTATTTAAGAAAAGGAATGAGCATCTCATCACTTATAAAAATGGATATAGTACAACTCAGATTGATTATTTTCTTATAAGAAAATTAGATCGTTTAGATTGTAAAGATTATAAAGTTATTCTGAGTGAAAATTTATGTACCCAATATCATTTATTAGTTTTGGACTTTAAGATAAAAGAGCAGAAAATAAAAAATAAAGTAAAATGATATTCTAGGATTAGATGGGGGCATTTAAAGAATATTAACAAAAATATTTTTGAGAGTAAGATTTTAGATCTTAAGATTTTATCTGTGCATGAGGATGCTAATGTTATGTGGGAAAAAGTGGCTAGTGATATTAAGAATATTGCAAAAAATGTGCTTGGAGTTTCAAAAGAAAAAGCTCCTAATAATAAAAATAATTGGTGGTGGAATCCAAATATGTAAGAAAAGATTAAAAATAAGAAGATTTGTTATAAAAATTAGTTTAATTGTAAAAATTATGATAATTAGGAAATATATAAAGAGGCACGTAAAGAATCTAAGAAAATAATATACGATGCAAAGAGCTTAGCTTTTAATGATTTATAATAGATTAGATACTAAGGAGGGAGAAAGATATATGTATAAGTTAGCCAAACAAAGAGATAGAAGTAGTAACGATTTAGTTCAAGTGAAGTGTAATAAGGATGAAGATAAAAAATTACTTTTCTTAGAAGATGATATTCAACAAAGGTGGATGAAATATTTTGCTAAACTTTTTAATGAAGAATGTGAAAATACAATTGACTGTGGTGACCTTAGCACCTTAAATGAAAATAAAGATTTCTGTTTTTATCGGCGTATTAGTAAAACCGAAGTTAGGGAGGCTTTAAAGAAAATGAAGGGTGGAAAAGCTATTGGACATGATGATTTTCCAATAGATGTGTGGAAATGCTTAGGAGATGAAGGAATTTCTTGGCTTACTAAACTTTTTAATACTGTTTTGAAGATTACAAAGATGCCAGATGAGTGTGTTAATCCCTATTTTTAAGAATAAAGGTGATGCACAAGATTGTGCAAATTATAGAGGAATTAAGTTAATGTGTCATACTTTAAAATTATGGGAGCGAGTTATGGAGCATAGGTTGCGGCGTGATACTAATATTTCTCAAAATCAATTTGGATTCATGCGGGCTAGGTCTACTATGGAAGCCATACATTTATTAAGAGGTTTGATGGAGAAACATAGAGAGAATAAGGAGGATTTACATATGATATTTATTGATTTAGAAAAAGCATATGATAAAATTCCAAGAGAAGTACTATGGAGAGTTCTTGAAAAGAAAAGAGTTAATAACGCTTATATTCAAATCATTAGAGATATGTATGCAGGAGCTATTACTTGTGTTCAAACACAAGGTGGTTTAACCAAGTATTTCCCTGTTTCAGTTGGATTACATCAAGGATCAGCCTTAAGCCCATATCTTTTTTGCTTTAGTCATGGATGTTCTCACTAGACATTTGCAAGAGGATGTACCTTGGTGTATGCTTTTTGTTGATGATATTCTTCTTGTTGATAAGGCTAGAGAGGGAGTTGAAGGTAAACTTGAATTGTGGAGGTCAACCTTAGAGTCTAAAGGTTTTCACTTAAGTAGATCTAAAACGTGAAAGTTTGATAGGGATGTTAAGCCCTAGTGAACTAGTCCCGAGGCTAACCAAGAGGGGGGGGGGTGAATTGGTTATTTAGAAATTTCACGAGGAACAGAAAAATCTTTTCGATATTTTGCAGCGGAAACAAGTAAACAAGAACGAAAAGATCAATCACAGATATTCACCCAAGCAGTTAATATCAGAAAAGTAAAGTGCAAAACAGAATCAGAAAAGCAAACCAGATTTTATAGTGGTTCGGTCAACTTGACCTACGTCCACTCCCCGGAGCCTCCCCTCCGGGTATTGCACTAAACAAAAAGTGTCTCTCCTTTTGCTCCCACAGCAAGGCGGAGAAGCCTGTACAAAACCTCCTTTTCACCACACGGTGAGGCAGAGAATCCGACCTCCTTTTGCTTCCACCTGAAGCGGGCAGAGAACCCCGGATCTTCTTGCGAACGATCCTCCCACAACGAACACCAACTAGTCGAAAGATGATGAGCGGAGAAGACGACTCTGATCCGTGCTTGGAGCAACCTTAGTGAATCCCTCACTAACTCCCCCTCACAAGATCCTCTCTTTCTCCCAAACTCTCTCTCTCTAGGGTTTCTCTGGGAAGGAAAGTGGAAAAAGATTTTTCTTGTTGGAAGAAAAATATCTTTTATAGGAGGGCTTAAACGTTGCCCTAAACCTCAACTGGTCAGCCAAGATCATCCATGACGATCTCTAGATTGTCTTGTACGATCAGTTCAAAATCAGCTATTTTAGCCTGGACGATCAGTAGAAAAAATTGTTCATATCGTCCCGTACGATCCTGCGATCGTCCGGGACGATTAGTGCAAATCGAGGAATATCGTCCAGAAGACAGTTCGGGTCGTCCAGAGAAACTTGTGCTGGACGACCAAAAAATGACTTGATCGTCCAGGACGATCGGGATATCGTCCTGTACGATTAGTTCAAAAAGTGCCAAAATCGTCCTGAGCATAGTTCGGGTCGTACATCTGAAATGCACTAGACGATCATGATCGTCCGGGACGATCCTGCGATCGTCCAGGACGATATGATCGTATCAATAAAAAATAAATTACTTTCCTTAATTACCAGATTAAATTAGGCATGATTGTACCAAATCGTCTAGGGCGATACACGTATCATCCGGGACGATCAGACCAAATACCTTAAAATAAAAACTTGCCTAACTTGATCTGGCGGCTGAGAATTTCTGATTTTAGCAAATCGTCCCGTACGATCCAAAGATCGTCCAGGACGATCTGCTTAATCAGACCCTCTTAACTTAGTCGCCCTAATTAGGGTTTCTATTTTTTACCTGATCGTTCAGGACGATGTGAATATCGTTCAGGACGATCTGAACAAAAAATGAACAAAAACTCTAATTCACTCAAGCTCTCCCCCTGAGTGTGTGTGTGTAAGGTTACTTAGCTGGGGGATCAGTTACATTACAATTGACTCAAAAAAAAGAAAAATAGTACATTGGACACACTTGGACCCGATCTTGAGTTGGCTTGAGTGGTTCGTGAACTTTTGTGCCTGAAACGGGTTAGCCAAGCAAAACACACTGGAAACATGTTTGTCATCATTAAAACCAGATTTGCAATAATCTCTCCCTTTTTGATGATGACAAACATTTGTACAGTAGTTTGAAAATAAAAAATAACTAGGAGATCAAAACACAAATATTTTTTCAAATTTTCATTTAACAACTAAATCAATACAGGAAACATAACACATAACAAACACAAAAACGACTACAACTGACTCCCCCTTTTGACATCACAAAAAGGAGGAGGGTAAACAGAAATACTAAAACATCAGTACATAACAGAAAAGAAAACAACGACAAAATAGAAAACTAGAATGGAGGCGGATCCTGATCGGAAGAAGGAAGTGGCGGTGGAGGGTTGAAGTAGTGGTGAATGGCTTGAAAATGGGCTCCAATCCAGACAATGTCCTGGTCATGCTGCTGTTGCTGCTGTGCAGCATAGTCAGTGAAGCGCTGGATGTCCTCGACGTGCCGCTGCTCCTGGGCAACCACATAGGAGTCGAATCTGGCCTCCCACTGATCGAAGCGCTGCACCAGGTGGTCAAAGGGAGAGGCAATGCGAAGGGGAGCAGGTGCCTCGGGTGCAGCAGGAATTAGAATAGCTTCTTCCTCTTCCTCCTCAACATCCGGGGCGGGCTCCGGATGTAGTCGAGTGCTGTGTAGGACGTGGAATGAGTTGTTTGTGAAGAAGGAAGGGGGGACATCAGGAGGGACAGGATACTGAAGGTCATATTTTGTTTCTAAGGCATAATGAATGAGATGACCTAAAGCTAGATTTGGGCGACGCCTGTGACCCAGATCTCTAATAGTGGTGAGGTGTTCTATGTATCGGATAATAAGGTCAGAGGCATTAAACTCTCTACGGGCCATGATATAGTATGTGGTCAAGGACAGTAACGGGGTGATGTGAATTCGATCCCCCGCCTTTGGAATGACGGAGGAACGAAGGACATGCTGAATTGTCCATGCATCCTTAAGAAATGAAGTGCAAGCGTTGTCATGATAGGGTGCGTTTGTATTGCGAAGGAAGTGATTGACGACACTCCAATCATAGTCAGGATCGGTGATAAGCGTGTGGAGTTTGTCGCCAGTGACAGAAAGGTTAAGAATATTATGAAAATCATGGGTAGTTAGTTCCACGGGACGTTGATTGACGTATGAGCGAAGAGTGGAATAGTCCGTAAAAAGGTGCAAATTGGCAAAGAAAATTTGAAGGAGTTCAAGATTAAAAGGAAAGGCTAAGGTCAGGATGAAGGTGAGGGAGGTGTGTGCGAACAGATCAAGAATAGGATAGGTGAGGGTGCGGGGATTTACTATTTTAGAATGCGTGATCCCCACGTCACGATAGCACTCAAAAGCAGCCTGATCGGCTGTATTTGGGAAGCGAGGATCAACATGTCCCCGAGAGGAACTTGCACCCTTTTGCCGCGAACGTTTGCCACCAGCCATTAGAAATCAAAAGTGAAGGGAAGTAGAGGGAAATGTGTGAAAGAAAGGATGAAAATCGGCTGTTTAAATAGACTTGGTCTGATCGTCCCGTACGATCGCGAGATCGTCCGGGACGATATGGGCATTTATGACGTCCTGGACGATTGGTCAAAAAGGCGGTCCGATCGTCCAGGACGATCAGATATCGTCCAGGACGATTAGACACAGGCGATCATCCCGAGGAGTCAGGTTGGACGACCGTTGACGAAAAGGTATCGTCCAGGACGATCAAGTTGATCGTCTCGGACGATGTGCAATAAGTGTGTCGGACGGGCCGAATTCCAATCGTCCAGCGGCTGACACGTGGATCATCCAGGACAATTAGGTGGATCGTCCAGGATGATGCCCAATAATTGGTGCAATATCAGCCGTTTGATCAGATCAGGAAGATATGGATCACATCGTCCAGGATAATGTAAGGATCGTCTAGGACGATCACCAATAATTGGAGTTTTTTCAACAGCAGGAGCAGTGTGGGGACAATTTTGAATGAATCATCCAGGACGATGTTTGGATCGTCCAGGACGATCGGGGTATCGTCCAGGATGATCGGGGTATCGTCCAGGATGATGTGAAGAAAACAGAAAAAGATGGAGGATGAAGATGACAGATCAGGATCCAAAAAATACAACCATAAAATTAAAACAAAACAAAAATGAATAAAACTCACAGCAAAAATATATAAAAGCAACATTTTTTTTGATCAAGCTGCTCGAGTAAATCAGAATTTTTCCTTAATTTTAGATCCAAAAACTAATAAGATGATGATTGACAGCGCTGAAATCTATAAAAAGTTAGAAAAATTGACTTTCATAACTCCCACCTCGGGCAGCTTATCGATGCAAATCTCTTTCAAAACAAACATCCAATTCAGAAGAAAAGAAATTAGATTCGAAAAGAGATCCTTTCAAGCCTCGTTCCAGAAAAATATCTGATATAATAGTGTTACAAAGTAAAAAATCAGAAATCAGGATTTTCAAACACAAGCTTTTGAAAGTATTAAGTGGCGCACAGATTTCTCTAAGACCGTTAACGATCTGAAAGGAAAGAATGATTGGTTGGGCTCATTTTATGCCTCTTTTTCAATTTATTTGGCGCTTTGCGCATTTTTTCATTTTTGATACATTTTGTGTATCTTTTACTTGGCGACATTTAGCATCTTTTCAGCTTTGGGCTCATTTTGTGCCTCTTTTTCAATTGATTTGGCGCACTGTGCATCTTTTGTAAGCTTTCTTCTTTTCATAATCGTTAACTAGTCTCAGCTGTGAAATTACCTTCCAGATATATGAGATGCTCTCCACGATAAGGAAGAGTAATTCACAAAACAAAAGCCAGACGTCATATGATAAGTGCAATCACTTGGTTTAGAAAATCAAAATAATGACTCAAGACTTTGAAAGCACTATTGATATGAGGTAGATTACTGTAGGAAGATAAAATAATCTCTATTTCAAAAACTAACATTTTAATTTTGAAGAGGATTTTTATCCAAAAGAAACTATACACCAGTAAAGGAGTTAGAGGAAGAGAAACAATCATCAATATTTCTTCACTTTAACAGATTCAGTGGAATTAATCACTGCTTACCAGCTTCCAAATAAAAACAAGGTAAAACTCCTAGTCAGAAATTCAGATTATCAGAAGTAGTGAGCGGTGATCAGATTTTAAAAAGCATAAAATAGTAAGTGCAAGATATGAACCAGTGAATAAAAAGCAGGTAGAAAATCACATCAAAGTAAATGCTCAAATCAAACTAACAACAAGGCTAAAACAGAAATCAGCAGAAGAAATAAAATCGACTGAAAGCAAATAATTAAACCAAAAACTAACTAACAGAAAATAGAATAACAATCAGAAATCAGCAGTCATCAGAATCAAGCATTTATATCAATCACTCCTAATCTGGTTCTCAAAATGCTGAATGAGTCAAAGGCCAGTGGTTTAGTGAATATGTCAGCCAGCTGATTTTCAGTTGCTACATAATGTAGCTCAATGTCCCCTTTTGTAACATGGTCCCTAATGAAGTGATGCCTTATATCAATGTGTTTGGTCCTATAATGTTGGATTGGATTCTTAGAGATACAGATGGCACTAGTATTATCACATAGAATATAAATTGTGCCAACAGGTAATCCTAAATCCAAGACTTGTTGCTTCAACCAAAGAACTTGGGCCACACAACTCCCTGAGGCAATATACTTAGCTTCAGCAGTGGAAAGTGCGACTGAGTTCTATTTTATACTGGACCAGGAGACTAAAGACTATCCTATGAATTGACAAGTTTCAGAGGTGCTCTTTTTATCCACCCTACACTCCGCAAAGTCAGAATCAAAATATCCAATGATCTCAAAAGAGGTGCTGTGCCTAGGGTACCAGATTCCTAGGTTTGGGTTCCTTAAAAGATATCTAAGAATTCTTTTAACAGCAGTCAGGTGGGACTCTTTAGGATTAGCCTGAAACCTAGCACAAAGACAGACACTAAACATGATATCAGGTCGACTAGCAGTCAGGTAAAGCAGTGATCCTATTATTCCTCTATACTTCTTCTGATCAACAGATTTTCCACTTGAATCCTTATCTAACTGACCAGAGGAGCTCATGGGAGTATTGATTGGCTTGGCTTTGTCCATTTCATATTTCTTCAAAATGTCCTTAGTGTATTTAGATTGATTGAGAAAGGTTCCATCATCCGTTTGCCTTATGCTAAACCCCAAAAAGTAGGACAATTCTCCCATCATACTCATCTCAAACTTCTTACTCATTATTTTAGAAAACTGATCACATAAATATTTATCAGAAGATCCAAAAATTATATCATTAACATAAATCTGGACAATGAGTAAGTCATCTCCTAATCTCCTTAGAAAAAGGGTGGTGTCTATGCTCCCCTTAACAAACTCTCTTTCTAACAGGAATGTGCTAGGCCTCTCATATCAAGCTCTGGGTGCCTGTTTCAATCAATATAAGGCCTTTTTTAATTTGCAAACATGAATTGGATATTGGAAACTCTCAAAACCTGGGGGTTGTTCTACAAAAATATCCTCTTTTATTACCCTATTTAAAAAGGTACTCTTGACATCCATTTGAAACAGCTTACATCCCTTATAACAGGCAAAGGCTAGTAGCACTCTAATGGCTTCCAATCTAGCTACAGGGGCAAAAGTCTCCTCAAAATCAATCCCTTCAATCTGATTATACCCCTTAGCCACCAATCTTGCCTTATTCCTAACCACCACACCAGAATCATTCATCTTATTCTTAAAGATCCACTTGGTTCTCACAATACTTTGATTTCTAGGTCTTTCTACTAACTCCCAAACATCATTCCTTACAAATTGATTCAATTCTTCCTGCATAGCTAAGATCCAAAACTCATCCGAAAGGGCTTGATTGATGTTGGTGGGTTCAGTCATTGAGATAAAGGCAGAATGGTTTACTTCCTTCCAAAGTCCATGCCTAGTCCTAACACCTTCAGAAGGGTCTCCTAAGATCAGTTCCTTAGGATGACTCGAAGAATATCTCCAATCTCTAGGCAACGTGGTTTGAGGTTCTACCCTTTCCTCCAGATTTGTATTTCCAACCCCTTGGGTAACCTCAACAATCTCTTCATCTTCTACTTCAGATCTAGACTCCTTAGGATCAGATTCATCAAACACTACATGGGTTGTTTCTTCCACCACCAAAGTCCTCTTATTGAACACCCTAAAGGATTTCCCCACACTTGAATATCCTAAGAACACTCCTTCATCAGATTTGGGGTCAAATTTTCCTAAGGGTGATTTCCCGTTGTTCAGAATGAAAACCTTACAGCCAAAGACATGAATGTGGGATAGATTTGGAGTTCCACCCTTAATGATCTCATAAGGTGTCTTGTTCAGTTTGACTCTCACATTCACCCTATTCAGCACATAACAGGCAGTGTTCACCGCTTCAGCCCAAAATTATTTTGGAAGTGAATACTCGGCAAGCATGGCTCTAGCGGCTTCCACTAAGGCCATGTTCTTCCTTTCATCTACCCCGTTCTGCTGAGGGGTCCTAGGAGCTGAAAAATTGTAACTAATCCCTTGCTCCTCAAAAAAACTTCAAAATCTTTCATTTTCAAACTCCCCTCTGTGATCACTATGGATGGTAATAATCTGACATCCTAACTTCTTCTGAATCCAATTAGAGAAAGATCTAAACTCATCAAATGACTCAGATTTTTGTGACAAAAATTTCACCCAAGTGAACCTCGAATGATCATTTACAATCACAAACCCATAGACTCTTTTCCCTAAGCTCGCAGTGCTAATGGGTCCAAAGAGGTCCATGTGAAGAACTTCTAAAGGTCTAGAGGTGCTAATGTCCTTAACAGAGTGAAAAGAGGACTGGACTTGCTTCCCTAACTGATAGGCATCACACAGGTGATCCTTAGTGAACTTAAGCTTGGGCACACCTCTAACTAAGTCCTTTTGGGTGACTCTCCTAAGGGTTTTCATACTGGCATGACACAATCTCCTATGCCATAACCAAGACTCATCAGTAGCAATTTTTAAGCAAATTGAATTATCAGATTTAATGCAACTTACATCCAGCTTGTAGACGTTGTTGATCCTTTGTCCCTGCAAAACAACTTCATCATTTAAGCTTAAAATGCAGCAAGTGGGCAGGAATTTGATGCTGTATCCCATGTCACAAAGTTGACTGATGCTCAGCAAGTTGTGTTTCAGTCCATCTATAAGCAAAACATTATCAATCATAAAATTCTTTGAATCACCAATTATACCTGTGCCTACCACCTTCCTGGTGGTATTATCTCCAAGTGTAACGTTGCCTCCAACTCTGGCCTCCAGCGAAATGAACTGATTTGCATCTCCAGTCATGTGTCTAAAACATCCGCTGTCCAAGTACCACATGCTTTCACGAGGTCTTGTGTGAGAGCACCCCTACAAAAATATCAAACGTCAGTCTTAGGAACCCAAACAGGTTTGGGTTCCTTCTTATGAAAAGAAGAA
The DNA here is from genome assembly GCA_019925795.1 of Dendrobium chrysotoxum. NCBI lineage: Eukaryota > Viridiplantae > Streptophyta > Magnoliopsida > Asparagales > Orchidaceae > Dendrobium > Dendrobium chrysotoxum. The sequence goes on from CM034308.1 coordinate 37,363,035, forward strand.
TGCAATGCATGCGTGCTGTGCTGTGAAACAGGCAGTTTGGGTCTCCACACCCAATGTGTACTACGGTGAACAGTGCAGGTGTGGGAAATGTGTCCTAACATGCCACATGAAAAACATCAAACACCAGGAAAAGGATTAACTAAACGTCGTGAGTGATAGTGCCTCTTCCTAGAAGTGTATGAAACATGCTTTGATGAACTTACAACAGATTTTTCAAAAGGCGGCGGTGCATAAAACTGTTCAAAAGTAGGTGGTTTTTTGTTTTTTCAAAAGCAGCAATTTTCACTCTTAAAAATTTATTTTCCTTGTTAAGACTAGCAATCTCAAAAGTTCTTGCACTTTCATTACTTTCTAATTCATATGCCATATCATTCAATTTCTTAAAGGCAGCTTCTAATTCAACATGCGATATTTTTAATGCATCATGCTCAACAATTAAATCAGAATGCTTTCTATTCAGTTCATTAAACTCATCTAGTAAAGACATGTGATTGCTATCAATAGTGGAATGATCCTTAATCTACACATCATACTCTTTTTGCAAAGTTAGATAATCCAGTTTCAAGTTAGCATGGGTTTTCTTAAGCTTCCTATACGATGCATGAATTTTTTCAAATACTTCAAATAATTGATCGTAAGTAAGCTCTCATACCTCTTCCTGGTCTGACTGACCAAGGTGATCATCAGCCATCAGACATAGATTTGTTTCCTCCTCTTCAGCTTCAGTCTCAGATGAGTCGGATGCAGAGTCTGCCCAGAACGCCTTTTGTATCCGCTTCTTGTCCTTTCTGAACTTTGGTTTCTCCTCACCCTTCTCCTTGCTTGGGTGAGCCTTGAGTGTAGGACAATCCGCCTTTATGTGTCCAGGCTTCCTGCATTCAAAACAAACAGATTCAGATGAACCTTTAAAGTTTCTACTGGTCTTACCTTTATTCCACTTTTGAAAATTCTTATTCTTCTTCCTTAGAAAGCTCTTGAATTGCCTTGTGATTAAGGCAACATCATCGCTATCAGACCCGAAAGTGCTAGCATCTAAATCTTTGGCCTTTAGCGCCACTATCTTCTCCTTCTTTCGTTCACATGCATCAAGTTGTCTTTGGTTCACCCCTTGCTCGTAAGCAATGAGTGATCCAAGTAAGCTGTCAATAGAGTAAGTATTTAAATCTTTAGATTCCGTGATCGCAGTAATCTTAGCAACGTAAGAAGCAGACAAACATCTAAGAATTTTGTTCACTCTTTCGTAATTAGTTAGTTCTCTTCCTAGAGCATGCAAAGAGGTAACGATTTGAGTGAACCTTGTGTATATTTTTGAAATCATCTCACTAGGTTTCATGCAAAAAAGTTCATAATCATGTAACAAGATGTTTAACCTAAACTGTTTGACATCAGTTGTACCTTCATATATTATACACAATCCATCCCAGATTTCTTTACCCGATGTACAAGTAGAAATACGTATATAGTCTTCAGATTTTAAAGCACAAAAGAAACAGTTCAAACATTTTGCATTTAACTGTGCTAAATCACGATCATCAAACGTCCAATCAGCAAAGGGCAATTCAATTTTTACATTGTTAATCAATCTAAAAGGTGGTTCGTATCCATCATTAACTAACATCCACATGCGATAGTCAATCGATTGAAGAAAAGTAGACATGCGTGTTTTCCAAAAATCAAAAGGAATATTATCAAACAACGGTGGTCTTGTAATAGAATAACCTTCAGCAGTATTACGATTGTTATAGTTAGCCATGGATCAAATTCAAAAGTTTTTAAACCTAAATTTTGAATCCCGCTCTGATACCACTTGAAAGTTCTATAGGGATGTTAAGCCCTAGTGAACTAGTCCCGAGGCTAACCAAGAGGGGGGGGGAGTGAATTGGTTATTTCAAAATTTCATGAGGAACAGAAAAATCTTTTCGATACTTTGCAACGGAAACAAGTAACAAGAACGAAAAGATCAATCACAAATATTCACCCAAGCAGTTAATATCAGAAAAGTAAAGTGCAGAATAGAATCAGAAAAGCAAACCAGATTTTATAGTGGTTCGGTCAACTTGACCTACGTCCACTCCCCGGAGCCTCCCCTCCGGGTATTACACTAAATAAAAAGTGTCTCTCCTTTTGCTCCCACAGCAAGGCGGAGAAGCCTGTACAAAACCTCATTTTTACCACACGGTGAGGCAGAGAACCCGACCTCCTTTTGCTTCCACCTGAAGCGGGCAGAGAACCCCGGATCTTCTTGCGAACGATCCTCCCACAACGAACACCAACTAGACGAAAGACGACGAGCGGAGAAGACGACTCTGATCCGTGCTTGGAGCAACCTTAGTGAATCCCTCACTAACTCCCCCTCACAAGATCCTCTCTCTCTCTCTAGGGTTTCTCTGGGAAGAAAAGTGGCAAAAGATTTTTCTTATTGGAAGAAAAATATCTTTTATAGGAGGGCTTAAACTTTGCCCTAAATCTCAACTGGTCGGCCAAGATCGTCCAGGATGATCTCTAGATCGTCCTGTACGATCAGTTCAAAATCAGCTATTTTAGCCTGGACGATCTGGCTCTTCTGGACGATCAGTAGAAAAAATTGTTCATATCGTCCCGTACGATCCTGCGATCGTCCGGGACGATTAGTGCAAATCGAGAAATATCGTCCAGAAGACAGTTCGGGTCGTCCAGAGAAACTTGTGCTGGATGACCAAAAAATGACTTGATCGTCCAGGACGATCGGGATATCGTCCTGTACGATTAGTTCAAAAAGTGCCAAAATCGTCCTGAGCATAGTTCGGGTCGTACATCTGAAATGCACTAGACGATCATGATCGTCCGGGACGATCCTGCGATCATCCAGGACGATATGATCGTATCAATCAAAAATAAATTACTTTCCTTAATTACCAGATTAAATTAGGCATGATTGTACCGAATCGTCCAGGATGATACACGTATCATCCGGGACGATCAGACCAAATACCTTAAAATAAAAACTTGCCTAACTTGATCTGGCGGCTGAGAATTTTTGATTTGAGCAAATCGTCCCGTACGATCCAAAGATCGTCCAGGACGATCTGTTTAATCAGACCCTCTTAACTTAGTAGCGCTAATTAGGGTTTCTATTTTTTACCTAATCGTCCAGGACGATGTGAATATCGTCCAGGACGATCTGAACAAAAAATGAACAGAAACTCTAATTCACTCAAGCTCTCCCCCTGAGTGTGTGTGTGCAAGGTTACTTAGCTGGGGGATCAGTTACATTACAATTGACTCAAGAAAAAGAAAAACAGTACATTGGACACAGTTGGACCCGATCTTGAGTTGGCTTGAGTGGCTCGTGATCTTTTGTGCCTGAAACGGGTTAGCCAAGCAAAATACACTGGAAACATGTTTGTCATCATCAAAACCAGATTTGCAACAAAACGGAATATATTGAGTGTAATTTTAGTAATAACAGACCTAAAGAGGGGATTGTGACTTTGGGCGATCAAGTCATTAATAAGAGTACATGTTTTTGATATCTTGGATCTATTGTTCAAAGTAATGGTGAAATAGATGGGGATATTATCAGCAGAATTCAAGTTAGATGGTTGAAGTGGAGGAATGCATCGGGCTTGTTATGTGATAGAAAAGTACCCCTCAAACTTAAGAGAAAATTCTATAAGATGGTGGTGAGACCTGCAATGCTTTGTGGTGCCAAATGTTGGCCATTAAAAGAGAAGCATAATACTAAGTTAAGTGTTGTAGAGATGAGGATGCTCAGATGGATGAGTGGCTTTACCCTTAGAGATAGGATTCGAAATGAGCATAGACATGAAAAGGTTGGAGTAGCTCCATTGGAAGATAAGATTAGAGAGAGTCGCCTTAGATGGTTTGGTCACATAAAACGGCGGCCTCCTGATGACCCGGTTAGGAAAGTAGAGGTATTAGATCAGACTTATGTTAAGAAAGGTAGAGGTAGATCTAAAAATACTTGGTTAGAAAATATTAGAAATGATCTTTCTTTATTAAATTTAAAAGAGAATTTGACTTTTAACAGGACACAATGGAGAAAAAGGATTCATGTAGCCGACCCCACGTTGTGGGATGAAGGCTTGATGTTATTGTTGTTGTAAAGTTTCTCAATGAAATTAATACTAGTACATGTTATACACCCAAATATCGCATAGACTAGATTTAATCAATTTAATGGATTCATATGAACTAGGCTTTAGGGCTTGACCACCTTACGGTGCGTACCAAACTCACCACCAAATACAAGTTGTCCATGACCATTCATTTGAGAATACTCAGACCAAAGGCTAACCAAAGCCTGCAAGTGAACTCACCTCAAGATTGACAGGAACTATAAAATCTCATCAAATAGAAGTAAGTTGGTAAATAAATTCACTTGAATTTGTCCTTTAGTTGGAAAATATCATGTGCATTCAACGTGATAAAAAAATTTAAATGCTAGCTAAGTTCATTTTCTAGTGAACATTTTCTAAACCTTGCTTTGTAATTTTACTTTTATTGCTTAAATGTTGCATTGCCTATGATGTTGTGCTTTGACACAAGCTAGAGGGTTAGAGGGTCAACTCGACATATCAAATCTTTTGCTGAAGTCTTTAACTTTCTAGAAATGTAGTGAGATCCTAGAACTTATTGTTGTTTATTATATTTCTTTCTACTCTTGTCTCTTATTTCTTAATCATTCGTATCAAAATGATTCTCTTGTTGCTTATGGACAAGTTTGAATCCAACATCCTTTAGTTGCAGTGAGCATGAATAGATGCCAAGGACTGGAAGCTAAGATTGTAATGATAAGATGATAGCGAGAGATTGATTGTAATGGAAAACTAAGATTTTATCTCTAGTATACAAATTAATCAAATGGAGAAAAAACTAACTAAAATGATTTAATGAGATTTGGAGTGTATTTTAAAAACCACTGTACTTGAAGAAATTGATGAGGAGGATCTTGAAACACCATAATTCATCGACAACCACTGAATTTGAGAGCATTGACATTGACTTTGGTAATTAACAAGACCTAGCTTTCAAAATGCCATGGTGAAATACCTCATACTTTAAGAGCCGAAAAGCATCATCCATAACTTATTTATTCTTTAAAAATGTAAATATATATTAATATGCTTTGAACTTATACTAAATATTTTAAAAATTATATTAATATTTATTGATCTATATGCTAACTTTTTATTAAAAATTTTAAATTAAAATTCTTTTTTAATAATTTGAACAAATTTGAGTGGAACACAAGCTAGACAAGCTTGTTTAAGTTTGAACAATTAGAACTTGAACATGATACTTACAAAGAATTCTAAACATCAGTCAAATTAAAAAAAAAGAATAATCCAAGCATAACGCATATCAGCCTTGCTCGTATTCGACTCATTTACATCTCTAATCTTCATGTAGTTTATAAGTTGCCAAAGCCACTAAGAAATTGTCAATTAATGTTAAAAATGAGGGCAAAATAGGTGACTCGTTGATAAGTTTTATTATTCAATTTTAATGCGAGATCTTAATGGTTAACAATTTGACTTAATTTTTGGCACAAGCCACACTTATGAAAGATCTGAGAGGACGACCCTAGACATGCACTTGAGTTTGTAGTAACCAAGGACTTTGGTCAAGTCGTTGCTTAAATTTGTCAAAAATCATATCAACGTTGAAGAATGCAGGAGTAAATCAGTCCCTCAACTTTTATTCGGCCGTGTGATTTCAATCTGATAGAAAGTTTTTAGGAATTTTCTAAAGCATGCTAAGGTCACTCCATAGTAATTTGAAGTCAGCCAAGAAGCTATATTGTCATCATCTACAACAATAATTGCACCACCAGCATTTATAAAGCCTAGAACATCATATCAAGTGACAAGAAAAAAGAAGAAGAAATTTTAATGAGAAAAAAGGGATTGGTTTTTACCTCATAAATATCCAGCCTTCACTTTTTTCAAAATGTCAATGGTTAAAGTTATTGAGTGTGGGCTTCAAAAACTCGATCCCCAGCCTCCCTTGCACTTTGCTTTTTTGCTTTCGGGGAGAGTTTTAACATATTAGGTTCTGGGGTAAATTTTCAGAAGGCAGATTAGGTTTGTAGATAAGACACACCTAGATATTTTGCCCTCATTTTGCGAGGACTTTATGATCTGAGTTCTGATATCCTATAAGCGCAAGCCCTTATAGTTAATTACCCCTCCCGATCACGAGAGAGAACTTTCGATTAAGGTTAGTTGCCGATGAATAGGTCATACCCGTAGATACCGGATATCCGACATATTGTAGCAGCGTTAGTTGGTATGGAAGTTTAATATTTAAAATTTGAAATTTCACCATCTTGCACTTAAAGCGGATGGTGAGGGGGGTGATGATGAGCCTGATTAAGATCCCATGGTTTCGTCATCCTGGGCCATCGTGGCCCCTAGTCTACTTAGTCAGAGGAGGTAGTTGACCCAACCTAATAGAAGGATCATTGTCAATGGCCATAGGTTGCGTCGTCCAATAGTACCTTATAGATCTGGGGTGGATGTTTATCTAAGGGGAAAATTTTGAATATACCTTAACTAACAAAGGGCTTTGTGCCCTATCGAGCATATCCTATTGATTCATATATCAAATATTTAGTGTCATTGGGGAGCATATGAGTGCTGACCATGACTGTAATATAATGGTGCCATTTGACGGCAAACCAATTGGTTTAGAGGATCCCGGTCATAACCGTTTACCTGTGGTTCCATTTAGCGGTGAAATTCACGGTGTGGTGCCATTTAGCGACAAAACCACTAGTTAGAGGATACATGCCACGTCTTTACTAATAAGACACAGATTGAGAATGAATCCTAGTGATATTCTCGACTAGATATTAGCTCTTTGTGACTTGAAATAGTTTTTAGACTTGTCCACCTTGGCAATTTATTACGGAGGGCAGATGGGTATTTGCTTTAAGTATTTAAATGGTTTAATTTTAATTTTTAATTATATTGAACTTTTGATAGTTCTAGATTTTTGAATTTTTATGGGCGTTTGGGGAATTTTAAATATTTGATCCCCTTTGATTGATATTTACATTAAACACGATCATCATTGGAGTATATGAGATCATTTGAAATTTTTTGAATTTTATGGGAGTTTGAAGGTGTTTAAAGATATATAATCTCTTCCGGTTGAGATTTACATTCAACAAGGCCATCATCAGGATGTATTTCGAGGTCATTTGAAAATATTTACATTTTATGAAAGTTTGAGGGTATTTGAAAATATATGATCCCCTCTAGTTGATATTTACATTCAACACGACCATCATCGGGGAGTTTATGGGTTGTTATATTTTTATCAATTGAAAGTTGTCAACTATGTGTACTTGCTGACAGAGGATCGTGCTCAAATGTAAATTTATTTCTTAACACGCACGACATTTTTAGATGTCACATGTGTACATATAACACGTTCGTCGGGGCCTACGTGGGTATATGTCGTTGGATGCATTTCGCATGTGCATTCACATGTGTGTATGATACAATTTTTTGAAATACAATCATTGTGTCGAATGACACACTAGAATGATACCCTCTTCTTATTAAAGATGCATGCGAGGCATTTTGAAATGTAATCATGATGTCAGATGACACACTAGAGTGAAATCCGCTGCTTATGCAAGAGGATAATTTTGAAGTGCAATTACAATGTCAAATGACATACTAGAGTAAAACCCTCTGCTTATGTAGGAGGTTATTTCAACATACAACAGCGATGTCAGATGAAATGCTTGTGTTCTGTAAGTTGCGACACATGCATATAGAATGTATTAACATGTAAAATGCAATGCATTTGTTACAATTAAATATATTTCATGATGCTAAATGATATGTTTAGATGAATTTCCATGCATGTTGTAATGTGTATGTTGGGGGCATTTTAAAATATTTGTATGCAGTATAGAGGGGTGTCCGACTGCATAAGTAACTATTGTTGCCGAATACGCGGGACTTTTTTTTGGGCTTTGTTGATGCCTTCTATCTGCTTGTACAAATATTGCAGATCCGGTGGCGTGGCGTTGCGCTTCAACGGCCCGTGGTTTTCACTACCGATCCCCCGCTTTTGCATACAGGTGAATCATAGCGTTGTCACCCGATTATCACGAGATACTTCATTGTTTTGATGTAGACTCCCTTTTTTCATTCATCGAGGGATCCGATCAATAAATCAATCGACCTTTATTTTGATTGGGTAAAGATATCTAAATGACATGAGGTCGTTTTGCGATAGATGATATATCACAAGCTGACGAGATCAAAGGCTTGGTTAGTACATCATTATATTGCTTTTCCTCGACTCGTCACGAGGGTATGGCATTGAGTTGAGGGGCTTGATCCCTAGGTCTTCACTCGAATGGAATGGCATGGTTTTCAGGAGCTCCAACATTTTTGAAGAGATGATAGAATGAGATATCTTTTTTCTTCAATTGCTCATTCTTTGATTCAATATAATCATTAATAAAACCATTCGACTTCATATAATTAATGCCGCTATTAGGGCCTTATGCTGACATCGGGTTAACAGGCTTCTCTTAGCAGTTTGCAAATATTTTCAATTGTCAAAAAATTTCTGTCATTTCGTAGATGATAAGATGAAACACTTCTTTAACTGATTGTTCTTTGACTCTACAGAATCATTCAAATTTGTATGCTTCACATCATGATCAAGGTCTTCCTTCAATGGCATATCAATTGGTTTCCTTCGTGCACCGAGTTACCTCTGTACCCTACCAACACTATCGTAGTATTTTGGAATTATTAATTGAAGGACTTAATTATACTTGATCAACAAAACTGTCAGCTCTGATAGAGTGAACACACTTTCATTCTTATAGGAAATCTACAGTACTTGCAACACCTCAATAATTACTGCTGTAGGTATTATATGTATTTGTGTCCATAGAGGATTTGACATACTCATGACATATCCATTGTTATTATCCACAAATAGGTCGTGCTGACCGTCTTTATTTGCATTCACTTGATGTTGCATCGCTCATTGATTATATATATCTCCTAGCATTTGCATGTTGCTGCAGGATACTGAATGAATTGCATTCATCACTAACTTCTGCACGTACTGATTGATGAATTACCATACTCATTTTCATCATTTTATCAGCAGGTGTATCGGCCACCACATGCTCTCTTGTAATCAGGCGATAATGATTACTTTGCATTTACTTTAAGACCTTTGACTATCTCTTGGTTGGCAATTCATTGAATGATTTCTCTTTACAGCTTACACAATTAGATGTACTTGCATCATATCCACCCTTGTTATTCACAGGTGGTTTGGTATATTTGTTTGCAGCGACATATCATCTTTTATCAATTGCTAGTGTTGTTATTTCAATCTACAGACGCTGTTATTTGTATTAAGGTTCTCAATAATGTGTGTAGGAGACACCCATGTATTCAACATTTGGTTGTTGTTTACATGTATGGTGCATTCAACTACATGGAGATTGTTGTAGTAGTTTATTACATTCATTAACATCATTCATTGTGTACCTTGTCTCATGTATTCACAAGTTTTGCTTGTAGTATTGTAAATTGATTATCATTAATTGTCTGTGTGCATTAAAGTCTTGTACATCGCAAGTCCCCTGCTTATTTGCTTATATTTTTTTTGAATGCATTTATTATTTGCATTATGATCTTAATTGTGCATTTTAGGATTTAGGGTTCAGTTTCTTATAATTCAGTTCAAGTCATGTTCTCTGTTGTTCAAATTTGGTCTTCCGTCTTCATATAAATCTCTTGCACTTTTGTTTACATTTAGGTCCTTGGTCATTTGAAATTTCGATAGCATCCTGACGTATCCTTCATTTGGGGGAAATATGGGGAATTGGGCGTTCCGACCATGTTATAAGAGTGTGTATGATAAGTGTCTGTAGATACCGCGGCCGTAGTCTTCAATCCCACCACATTACAAAAGAGTGTATGAGTCTTCAAGATACCTTCTTGTTCAGTTTGAGTTAAATTCCCTGTGCTTCAGTTAAATTCTCCTGTGCATTTGTTCAAGTTTTGCATTTATACTCAAGTACATGTCCTCTATTTGCTGCGAATTTCGACAGCATCCCGACATATCCCCTGTTTGGGGGAAATATGAGGAGCTGGACCTTCCCACCACACTACAAGTGTGTATGGTATGTGTCTGTAGACAGCACGATCGTAGTCTTCAATGCCACCACGCTATAAGAGCGTATATGAGTCTTTAGATGTACCTGCTTAAAAATGCACAGTTTTCTTTTCCGCAAGCACTAAGGCGTGTACGGGTACTTAAGGTTGTTTCCACCACGCTACAAGAGCGTGTATAAGGTTTACACGTCTCGTTGTATGTGTTGCACCGGATTCCCCTCTACCATGTTACAAGAGTGCGTATAAGGGGTCCACCAATGCGTCATGCACGTCGAGGACAAAATTTGGAATATTATACCTTTGCAGGGGTCGTCAACATTGCTGATGTCGAGGTCCCGGGCTATATTGACGGTGTCAAGGCGACGACGGCAGTGTTGGCGGTATCGGCATGTGGATCAAAGCAAGAGAAGCATGTTGATCGAGGCGGGAGAAGCATTTCCTTCTCTTTCTTTCATTTTGTTTTATTTTTTAATTAACTTTGATTAATTATAACTAATTATAATTAATAATGATAAATTAAAATTAAAAATAATTGATTATAATTAACTTTAATTAATTATAATTAATCATAGTTATTTGAATTAATTATAATTAAAAAAATTAATTTATAATCAACTTGATTAATTATAATTAAATTTAAGTAATTATAAATAATTATGATTATTTTTAATTAATTATAAAAAAATAATTAATTATAATTAACTTGATTAGTTATAATTAATTATAATTTAAAATAATTAGTTAAAATTGAAGATAATTAATTATAATTAAATTTAAATAATTATAACTAATTATGATTATTTTTAATTAATTATAATTAAAAAATTATTAATTTATAATTTACTTGATTAATTATAATTAATAATAATTAATTAAAATTAAAGATAATTAATTATAATAAGTTTAATTAACAATAACTAATTATGATTATTTTTAATTAATTATAATTAAAAATAATTAATTTGTAATCAACTTGATTAATCAAATAAAACAAATTAAGAAAGAGACAAGCAGATTTACACTTCAGGATTTATACAGGATTTGAGAGGATTTATGCAGAATTTGAGAGGATTAGAGCAGGATTAGGAACTGTTTAATCTCACGGTGAGTTAAATCCTCATTTTCCCTCTTTTTAGCCGTGACCCTTCACAGGATCTAGCCGAAGAAGCGCGCGGGAAGGGAGAAATTACCTTCACAGTGAGCGAGCTCCCGTCTTTTACTTCCGATCAGACAGGCAGAACGTCGTGGAAGGAGCGAAGTCGACCTGCAACGAAGGAGGCGAAGAAGCGCGTGACTTCTGATCCAACAAGAGGCGTCGGCTAGGGCTTTGGCCGGTTGAGGAAATCGGAGAGGAAGGTCGGGCTCTTGCGGTTAGGGCAGAGAGTAGAACAGGGAGATCGAGAGTTCGAGAGTTTTTTTTAATTGTTTCGCGTGGGAAGAAGCAGCCGCAGGGCTTCTTCTCTTCGTCGTTTTAACGGCACTGGCAGGGGTGCAGAGACCGCGCAGAAAGCATCGTGGGGGCAATGTCGATGTGCGGAGGCGATGGCGTAGGACGTCCGGGTCGCGAGATCTTCGCGATTTGGGCACGATTTTGGCGTGCTGTGTTCGGCGCTGAACTGTTCGAGCAGGTACGCAATTAAATTTTTTTCCATTCGGTATACAGGTCAACATTGAGGTCATCGATGGCAAAGATTAATTTTATCAACCCGCTCCAACAAGGATCAGTGCTCACACATAACATCCCTTAAAATAGTATGATTTTTATAAGGACCATGGTATTGATACAATGAAAGCTGACGCCTTCTAAATTAGGTTAAAAAACTCATTTAGTTTTTGAAGTTGAACGAATTTTTCTAGGATAAGCTTTGGAGAAGAGCTAACAATGCACCATGGAGGAATGCATATATTAGGTTATTGCTCAAGCATTTCTCATTATTTAGATGCTTCCAAATTTTTTGAAAAAAACAAGTGTTACAACTTCTAGATTGGCAAGCCTCAAATGACTCTAGTTGGTATAATTTAACTTGACCACTTCATCAAGTGCTCCAGTTGTTGAAATCATCACAATTATCATTAGTAACACTGATTTATCAATGAATAAGAACCCTTAAAATGATTTATTTGGTGGCATTCTTTTTGACATGAGGAGTTCTATGAAATAATCTTTAGAAGTAATTTTAAGAAAGTGAATCTTATTTTTTTATTAATGCCTATTATTAGGCTACTTTTTAGTTTCTTCGGTGAGCGTAGAAAAATAGAAGGAACAATTGAACTAATAATCACATGAGGAGAAGAAGAGCATCATTACACGTTAATGCTTAACTTCATTATAGTTTTATTGTTTAATGTCCTACACTACAATCCTTGGTCATCCTTTTCTCAACTCCTCAAGCTTGTAATCTCCAATAACCATATTGGAATGGCTTTTCCAATAGGACCAGGAGTACTCTTGGGAGAAAACCACCACAATTAAAAGCATGCTATCTAAAGGCTTTTATAAGGGTTAAAGAGGAAGTCTTACAATTTGATGTTCAAAGAGGAGCTGAACTGAAGGCTTCAGGGAAATTTGAAGAAACTAATATTTTTGAGAAAGAATTAATCTACATTCTATAAATCATCACTTCATTTTATTCATAATAAAGAGATGAAAAAATGAAAATAACATCTAGTTGATTGTGAGAAAAAATAGTTTTTGTCATTGGTGATAGTTTATACTGGTGTAACATCATGCCATTTTATCTAAAAAAATATATGTGCAATTTATTTAAGTAACGATAAATCATATTTTCAAAAAATAGAAAGGAAGAAATATTGAAGTTTATGTTGGTGGCTTGTTGGTGAAGACAAAAAATCTACGAAAACGCATTTTGAATTTGTAGGAGACATTCATATGACTTTGAATAAATATAATATGTGTATTAAATCATTAATGTGTATATTGGGTCTCAAGTTTACAAAATTTGAAATTTTTTTGCTAACTCTTAATGGAATCAATATAAAGCTTGCAAAGTGAAAGCAATACTATAGATGCCTCCTTAAAAAAATGCTAAAAAATTTAGTAACTAATTGAGAGAATAAAATGGGTAAGTTCTTTAACTCAAAGTCTAGAAACAAATACTAGTCATTCTTAAAAAAAAAAAAAAAAAAAAAAATAGTCATTCTTCAATATTATAATATATAATCAATATATTTTATGAAGTGATGAGTGCAAAAAAGGCTTTAAACAGCTAAAAATGCTCATTGCTTTACCCAAATTATTGGAAAATATTTGCTATTATCTCTTGGAATAAGGGAAGAAGTTGTGAATTATTTTTTGATAAAGGAAGAAAGAAAAAAATAGTGTCTATGTCTATGTTAGTAATATTCTTAGAGGAGCCAAGTTAAGATATCCATCATGAAGAGTATGATTGGACTTGAGTAATTATTGCCAAATGACTCATCCATTAAGTGCTTAGTCACACAATAAAAATTCCAAATCACAAACAATCTTGCTTATTATGAATTAGGTGAATGGAGTAGAAATTATGCTAAGATAATTGTTCAATTTGAAAATTGGGATCAATAAATTTGAATTTATTAAAATAGGGAAAATTGTTAAAGAATAAAATAAACTTATTGCATTAATCTCTAATGGGGGAAATCCATATGATAGAACAACTTTAAAATTACCTCAACTTACCATTTAAGGAGTAGAAGCAATGTAAATAAGGCTGAACTCTCTTTCAAGTTGGGTAGATCCATTAATTGAAGATAAGGTTTAAGTCACCTCAAGCTAGGTTTATCCATTAATTAAATTCTTATTAAATTCTACCTAATGTTAATAGTTAGAGAGTATTCAAAATAATAATAAAAAAAAAACAATGCTAGGGACAATTGAATTGATGGAATTTTGAAGGAGGGTTATTTGGGAGTGCGTAGAAGTCACTTAGGTGAAAAATTTTTGATAAATAGAATTTTGTAACAAAAAATATTTCTAATTAACTTTGAGAAAGAATGCAAAATAATGTTTCAAATGATACAAGCAATGAAGAATGTACCCCAATAGAACTACAACCTTCTCAAATGCTACATTTAATTTTTAGTCCATAACCATTTATTATTTGGTGAATGAACTTATTAAGCCCTATAGCTAATGAAGATATTTATTGGTGATTATTGATTATCTTACAAAATAGATTGAGTATTGGCCCTAGCAAAAATTACTATCAAAGTTGTTCATAACTTTATATGGTCTAATATAATCTACCAAAGGTAATAATCATTAATAATGGGATAAAATTTTTGGATAAGAAAATCTAATACTTCTATTGAAGTTAATGAATTTGACACAAATTCTCTACATCACATTTCCCACAATAGGCAAGTAGTAGTAAGCAAACTAATATCAACATCAATTAAGCTGAGTACTGCACTATAAATAAAAGTTAAGGAAGTATTAATCTCAACATCATAGTCAATATGCTTTTTAAAGGTAATACTCAGCTTAGCCTTTTGTAGTTTCTTTCTCTTTGGTTCCTTGATAAAGAGAACTTATTCACTTATAAATTTGGTGACCTTAGTATCATAAGGTATTTTAAAAGAAGTCAGACCAAATAAACATGATTGTTTGTAATAAGAAAGAAAAATTTTTGAAAGTTGAGAAAGAAAAGTGTATTCAATAATTTAAAATGGAAGATACTCTTGAATATATCTAAAGAGATGAAAACTTTATGTCCATGCCATTGTTCTTCATTTAAAATACTCTTAATAATTTGTAATCTTAGGAAAAGTGAGTTTAAGTTTATCCTTTATAAAGTGACTTAGCTTGGACTTAATTGGCTATCTATTGATCCATTTCATAAAAGAAGTACTTTTGAATGAAATTTTTAATCTTATTTTCTTGCCCAATTATTCTTTTGTGCTTGAAAGAAAATAAAAAATATAGCCATCATTGAAACCCTTACAAAGAAAATATGGCTAAAGATGTTTATACTCCAAGAAACTTTCTATTCTTACATATAACTCACAAAAGAGGTAATTATACTAGTGAATAAATTCGACATTATTTGAGCAAGGATGATGCCATTAAAAGGTATAAATATTTTTTATGATTGTTTAAAATAAAAATAGGAATTTGATACTTGATATTCACCAAAAATCATCTTTTTTAGGCATGAATCTTGAGGCATATTCAAGTTGGGAACTTCCAAAATTAAATTCGAGACCATCTGAACTCCAATTTCAACAAAATTATAGTAAAATTGAACATCTCAAGGAGATGAACCCAACAACACCAAAATTGGTCCAATCCGACCTCAATGGGTCCAAACCCATGGACCAAAGCATATTTGGAAGATTGAAAGCATTAATTGGATGACAAAATGACATCCAAATATGGCATGCCTATAGTTGAATCGAGCGGCTCCATAAGACGAATTTAGAGCCCAAGATCTCTCAATTCCAATAGCATTAAGGTACTTAAATGTCGAACAAACCATCTATGATCGAGAGAATCAATACGTGTCATTTGATGGAGTACTCCAAATTTGCTCTACTTGCACTACTGTCGGCAAACCCTAACAGCCTGGTCGCTTCTGTAGAACTTTCACTGGTCGATCATTGCTAGATGCCCGTCCGACCACTAATGCTGGACCTTATTCAGGTTATCGCCACTGGAACTTCACTTGACCATTATCATTGGACCTCTGATGGACCATAGCAGTATCTGGCCATCACCGCCTAGTCTCCTTCTGACCTCTATCCCTCATTGACTACAGTCCTTCCAACCTCTATTGCTCATCAATAACGGCCCTTCTGACCACTGTCACTCGGCTATGGTCCCTCTGATCCCCATCACCCATTGATAACAGTCCCTCAGACCACCCTCACCTGACAACGATCCTTCCAACCTTCATCATCCACCAACTACAGGTCTTTTAGACTATTATTTCTTGATGGCAATCATTTCAATCTCTGTCGACCGTCAACTACAGTCCATCAGGCCACCATCACTCGACTATGATCCTTCTGACCTCTGCCTTCTGTCTATTATAGTCCCTTCGACCACCAACGCCTAACTACAGTCTTTCGAACTTATGTCACCCACTGACTACAGTCCCTCTGACCATCGTTGCCTGATTATGGTCCTTCCAACCTCCATCATCCATCGATTACGGTCCCTCCAACCACTATTGCTCGACTATGGTTCCTGACCCCCGTTTGCAAGACTATGGTCCTCCCGACCTCCATCGCCCACCTACTACGGTCTTTCCAACCACTGTCACCCGACTATGGCCCTTCCAACCTCTGTCGCCTGCCAATTACAATCCATCCGATCACTGTTGCCTGACTATGATCCTTTCGACCTTCGATGCCTACTGAATATGGTCCTTCGAACCTCCGTTCCTATTGATGATGGTCCCTTTGACCACCTAATTCATTACTCTTATAGGGTGGTGTCTTGGAAACCATCTGTATAAGCCTTCTAAGATGTGGTGGGAAAATCTATTATATCCTCTAAATGGTAGGGTTATTTGCGTCATTCTAATGCATTGCCCCTAAAGGGGACCTTCGATTATGGGTTAGCCTATTGGTTTAAATTATCAAGGGCCATACTAGATACCTTAAGTAAATAAAGGACATACACTACATAATATGATCTAAATAGAATTTATGTCGAACTAATTCTCAGCCAAGGTTTTATTAGGTTAGTCCTTGATTGGGTTCTTATTAAACAAGCTCTATGGTGATGTTATGTGTTTTATACAGATCCATTGTGTCATTAATATCTATTTGATCCTCTGCAGGGGGGGGGGGGGGGGGGGGGTTAGAGTTCGGGTTAGGGTTGGGATACAACAGGGGGCCACGGACGGAGGAGTGTTTGGGTAAAGGCCAGTGTATAATAGTAATAGTTTCTTTGCCCATGATCAAATGGCGATTTATAATTCCTAGTGTCAAACTACTTCTAACCAAGGTTAATGGTAGGTTTGTGTACACCTAAATCTATCTCAAGCTAAGTGACAACAATAAGAATCCATTCTAGTTAGGCTTTAGTCCATTAAGACAAGAAAAGAGCTAAGAGTTATTAGGGCTAAACTTCTCCAACTTAAGGGTAATCCATCTTATAAGACTAAGAAATGCTTAAATCCATCAAGAGGAGAGACGTAAGGATATAGATTAGGCTAAGTTTGTTGATGATGTAGCCAAGCTAACCTCATTCCAAAAATGGCATAAACAAATGCATTAAGATAATATACAAATGATTTTAAAAAAAGTTACATATAACTTTCAGAAGAATTTAATAAACTTTAGGGATGATGTGAAATTAGCCCCTCTAACATTTCATTAGATAAAGCAAAACTAAAGAAAGCAAGCGAGATATAGTGTAATTGTTTAAGGAATGAACCCTCACTGAATTAATTGTTCAAGAAAAAACTCACCACGAACAAAAAATTAGCTATATGTAGGTAACTCCATGAATTTGCAAGTGGAGATGATTTCAATTTTTAGACTATAAAACTTCACAATGAAGGTCATTAGCGACTACTTCTTAAACCGTAGAAGAGCAACTATCAAATTCTTCAAAATTATTATATAAAATAGTTAAGTAATTTCTTTTGATCTCGATAGAAGCTCTAATTACAAAAGTTGATAAAAAAAAACTAATATTATTTTTGTAGGTAGATTTTGGTTGATTTTAATATAATACTTAAAAGAAAAAAAATAGTTTTTAAGTATTCAGCTTTTTTGTCTAAAAAAAGAAATCGCATTCCCTTCTTGTAAAGTAACTAGAGCAAAAATATGCATATCGGTATTGCGATTTAAAGAAGCCTTAGAATTCCTTTTATGCTACCTTCAACATTGACTTTAATAGGTTCAACAACTAGGGTAATTGTATCAACTTTATGAGTATAAAGAATCTCATGTTGTGAGTCTCCAACATCAACTTTCTTAAGAATGATTAAATTTTCTTCTTCCATAGGAATTGGAACCTTTTTAGAAAAAATCTCTCATATAAGAGATGTAAATAGCTAGAGGGATCTTGGACTTTAATTGATCAACAAAATACTCTAGGAGATGCATTTTCTCATGAGCTTCACTTTGTATGGGCTCATATAGAAGAGCTGCAAGTCCTTCATCCAAGTTAGGATTTGATAAAAAAGGAGACATTTATAGCTCTTGGAGCTAACTTTGCCTCAAAGTTGACCACGTAATAGGATTTACCAAAAGCTTCTTTTTAGCATATCTTATCATAACATTGTCGAATTGGGATAAAAAAGATTTATCATTCTTATCTTTCTTCAGAACAAATGGTTGATTCTCCTCAACATCTATTGTTTCAATATTTGGAGGATGGTTCATTGAAGTTGCATGATCCATATGAACATTCAACAAAGTTGTATGGTCAATATGAACCTATGAATTATTAACCTCCGTATTTGTTTCACCTGGTTCCAATTTATTGTCAAGAGAGGAGAGCTTATAAGTGTTGAATATTTTTCTATCTCCTTCATCTCTTATTGAACTTTAACTTTCTTTCATTTCCTTAGTAATTGAAAGGACTTATATTGCTTAAATGTAGTATTTTCTATAGTTTTGTGCCTTGACCCCCAACTTGTGAATAGGAGGTTGGACCGTGAGCTTAACACTTCGAATTATTTGCATTAGTCATGTACTCTATGGTACTCTATATTATCTTTTTCTCATATTTTCTCTTATATCCTAGCCATCTTTGTCAGTAGTTTTACAAAGGGACAATTTTGAATCTAACACA
Source organism: Dendrobium chrysotoxum (assembly GCA_019925795.1). Lineage (NCBI taxonomy): Eukaryota > Viridiplantae > Streptophyta > Magnoliopsida > Asparagales > Orchidaceae > Dendrobium > Dendrobium chrysotoxum. Next base: position 37,381,959 of record CM034308.1, read on the forward strand.
TGCACTTAGGATAAATATAAAATTACTAGCATTTAAAATGGTTAAAGAGTTCTTGAATCATGAAAACTTTGAACATTGCATCAGCTATCCACATTATAGAAATTAAGTTAACTATTTTATTATTATTCAGGCAATAAAATAGGACATGTAAAACCAAAAATTTAACTTATACAATAACTGAAAGACTTTGGAGAAAACAACTCTGAAGATTTTAACAAACTCAGCTACTTAACAGCCATACAACCTTTAATTATCACTTCAGGAGCTGTTGGACAGCTAGCAAGTGGGCAATAATCATCTGCAACACCTCCCCACCAATCTATCCCACTGATATTATTAAATTGCAAAGCAAAGAAGATGAATATTCCCATGAAAGCTACCCCGGCATCTAAAGCTGCTGACATTACATAGGTGTGCCTTGCCCACCACTGTTTATACCTTTTATAAATATAATAATTGAATAAAATGCCCACTGCACTCCACATGATAAAGTTAACCGAGTGTGCAGGATAAAGTCCACCTGCTCCAGCTATTATCAAGGGGATGTGGATATATTTAAGCAATTTGTTCCTTGGGAATACTTTTGATAGATGCCAAAAGGGAATCGGTAACAATAAACCAATTAAGAAGAAAAAGTTCAGAGCTGAATAATGCTCAAATTTGCTAAACATTCTCACTGGACCAATAAGCCCCCAAATTATGGATGCGTTATAGATGAGATCATCATTGGGGCAATTCCATGGGCTCCCTTGAGAATGGTTTTCGGGATCGCATTTATGCTTTATTGTGTTGCGAAGAAACGATGCTATTGTGAAGTTGAGAGAAGATGCTATCATAGTACCTGTCAACTATCATTTTAACCAAAAAAATAGCAAATAAAATTATGGTCTTGAACCGTGAGCCAAAGAAAATTAAGTTTTGATGTACACCATGCAGCCAAATTATATTTCTCAGATTTCATTGTTTACATTCAGCTTGCTAATTAATGAAAAGTCTTCTTGAAAGTCATATTATATATATATCGCCACATATGTAATATTCACATAAATATAAATGTATAAATATGATTATACACAATATATACACTCATATATGCAAAAACTTATATGCCCGTCTCAAACTCATACAAACGTAAGAAACATTGAGCCGAATATGATTCATTTAGCACCTTAGATAAAAATGCTAATAAAATTATTCGAACATGAGCTAATTATTAAGTTGAACATGATCAAACACAAAAAAGAAAGTTTTTTGATAGCTTTACCGAAATGTAATATGCATTTTTAACTAAAAAAGCCGCAGGGAACATTTGCCAGCCTTATGCTTTTTCATTATTTGTAGAAAACTCTGTTAATGAAGTTGATCATTGAAGAGGAAACATGGCCAGATTTTCTAGTTACCTATTTTTTGCGCATTGCTATCTTCTAAATATAATAATTTATTCAATTTAGCAGCAATATTGTGTTTTGGAGTGTGATTCCTTCAGCTTTAGAAAGTTACCTGTACAATGAACATGGACTTCGGGGGGATTTTCATGTAGTGTCCTAGGTTTAAATCACTAAGAAGTGTTAGTGTTTGGCGCATGCTTATAGCTCCATATGTTTTGAATGTCACATTTGCTATAGGATTTCCTGGGAATATTAGACCAAAAATGTACTCTGTAATGACATTCAGACCCTGCATATAAGAAGAAAAGTAAGTCTTCTACACAATAAATTCAATAAGAAAATTTTCTTAAGAGTATGATATAGGAGTTATAACTATAACCTTTCCATTATATATTTATAAATTCTTTCTTTCTCTCCTTAGTTGATTAATTTTTTTAAATAATATTATATGGAATATTACCTGACCTGTCGTTGCCATGATCACTCCAAAAGCTAATGTGAAGAGTAGAGAAATGATGAAGATGAATAATAACCCCCACCATGGAACTTGTAGGTGCCTTCCAAACCCTTTACAAGTAAAGATGGAGAGTCCAATGACCGCAACTAAGAGAACATAGAACCACCATTGAGGCACAGGCTCATAATTTCTTTTCATCAATCTTGCATGAACATCTTCTATCTTTTCCTTATCATATTCTTTAGTATCTTTCCACATCTTCCAAATATTCCTGATAAATTTAACAATAGATGTAAAGTTATATATGCATCTTAACATATAGACTAAATGTCAGAGGAAGTTAAACAGGTTTAGTTTCCCTTAAACATACTTTCCATCATGGAGAGCAACATGCATGATTGAGGCTGTCATATATGCAAAGTTCGTGCCATAGACCAATATAAAGGTAATACTTATGTTTATTTTGCTGTAACTTTCCGCTTCTTCAAGATTTAAAGTTAAAGTCTTGTCATTTATGATCCTAGTAGTGTTGTAGCTATGACCAGAGTAATCAAAGATGTGGTAGGATATGATAGAAAATCGTTTGGAATCGTAAGTATTAGTCCAATATCCGATTGGGATTAACACATAAGTCCCTATGAAAAAGCCTAACATTATGTTGAAGATTGCTGATGCAGGTGTGGCCAATGGGCTTCCGAGGAAACCAGCGCTTGTGAACCAGTCAATTCCAAATGATCCAACTCCAAGACCTTTCAATCCAGATCCAATTTGTTGCATGGTGATTGATTTCTTGAAGATTAAGCATAAGACAGAAATGGTGGAAATTGCTGGGAAAATGAAGCCTGGGATGGTATAGTATGCAAAGCTTGTGATGAAGACCATTATGAAGAACTGAAATCTTGTTATGGTTCCCTTCTTTCTCTTCTCCTTCTGATGGAGAGCCCTAAAAAAGTGAGAAATTAGTAAGATATTTTGTATGATAATCTTAATGAAAAAAATTGTAAACATAGAACTTTATTTCAAAATTCTAAGAAATAGTACTTGTAAAGTGAAACTTGAATAAGATTTTCTGGCCACCACATATATGGATTATCAACCAGGATCTTTCTGTAAATGCCAACCCAACCGAAGCCAAGTAACTGCCAATTTTAAGACCAAAGTTGCATTTGTTATTTAAGAGAGAGAAAATAAAAAATTGCCAGAATATCCAAAGCCAAGCAACGTGCCTTTGATTTCACATGTTACATTTTATTAAATTATAATTATATAATTAAGTAATACAACTAAATTATTTAAAAATACATTAAACATTAGACAATCATAAATATAATTATGAGAGAACAAATATTGTGAATGTCTAATAGTTTAGCAGTATTATCTAATAGCTTAGTTATATTTCCTACTTTATAGTTGTATTAAGGGAGAAGACCTGAAGAAACATGTGAGATCAATGAAAGATGTAATAAAAATTGTTTATGCCGATATATAACCAAATGCATGTCTCGAGTAAAGCTGGATTAATAACCAAGTCAAAACCTTATTTTTTTTCACATGATTGGAACTTCAAAAAGTGTTTTTGATGTAAACTTTCTTCCTCACCTGCGAGGTTTGTGCCAACAAAAAGGCAGCTATGGGATTGATCTTAGCATGATAGAACACCTTGACTATAATTACTACATGCATTGCAAAGAGATATCCCGCACCAGCACTCGCAAATATGGTGATTAGACAATGTTCTTTCATTGAAAATGGCCCCGGATTCAATGAGAATGACCAGTTTGTGAAGGGAAATTTTATTTCTTTCTTTGGAAGTGTTGTTGCGAGAAATTGTCCTATTGGAAGTGCAATGATTTGTATGCAGACTGATCCTATGCTTAGTTGTTCTGTTCTGTAATAAAAGAACGTATTTACAAAGGAGAGAAGCATGCATGATATCACACCAATCAGCCAAGTGCGAAACGTTAGTGCTGGGATATTCGGGTTGTCTGAAGGATCCACCGTTAGCCTCACCTCTTCTATGGGATGATCATTCTCTTCAACTGTAAATGGTTCAATTCATCAGTTAAAGCTGATTTTCACAAGACACTGATTTTCAAGTTCTTTACGAGCTGATTTTTGAAATTTCAATCATTACAACAAAATCTTTGCATGTTGAATATGTACAAAGTATGTAAATTTATCTACTCAAAACAAAACTTGGTTTTTCTTGTTGTTTTTAGAGTAAAATAATGTTTTCTTCTACAAATACTTTATTTGATTGCCTTATTAGAAAATAGGAAGGAAAAGTGTAGTAATTAGTTTTAAAATGCCTGATTAACTTGAAAAGAAATATCTTATAGACTATATGCTTACAAAAAATTTTTCTTTCAGAATGACTATTTTAAAAGGATTCATGTAGCCGGCCTCATGTAGTGGGACCAAAACTTGATGTTGTTGTTGTTGTTGTAGTGATTGTTTTAAAAAATATTAATTTCTGAAAAAGGTTAAAAAATTTTCTAAAATATGCATCAATCATGCCATGGAGATCGAGGCATGGAGGAGGATTACAATGTTGTGAATCGCATAATCATCCACTAAGTTATATTAGAAGTTTGTAATAAACAATAATTTCATGGGAGCAAAAGGAAAAAAAAGGGGAGGGGGGAGAGGTAGAGAGAGAGAGGGAGAGAGAGGGAGAGAGAGAGAGAGAGAGAGAGGATTTTTACCTTGCCATCTTTGGATGGAATCGAAGTTGGATTCCTGGTGGCCTGAAGGAGGAGAAAAAACTAAAACATCTCCCATGGTGCTTATTGCCTCTCTTTCTGCTCCTTTAGTAGCTAAAGAGCAAATTTTTTTCCTAGAGTTGTACTTATTAGTATGGCATTTATTATTGGAGGATTTGCACATCCAGCTATGATATTTATTTAAATACTTTAATCCAAATCACTCAAAATACTTTATAAATTATCAAGTGCAATTTTAGTGAAGAATCTTGGGGACCGTTTGGTTGTTTAGACTTGGAAGACTAGCTTATTTAAAATGAACACACCCTTTTTTTTACTTTTTGAATTAAAATTCTAATTGTTAGGATTTTCAATAATAATTTCAATGAATTGAAAAATCATAATATGCAATTGATGTTTCATCTAGTCTTAAAATTTTTTCTACAAGCTAATTGGAGTCTAATTAACCTCTTAAAAGAGTTTGGAACTTTCCGAATTTATTTGACATTTTAATCAATTAAAACAAAGAAAAGATTATTTTTTAAATTAAACAATAAAGAATTTTATCATGAGAGTATTTTTTTTATTTCCTTATAGTTAAAATTAAAATTTCATTAAATTTGGATAAGGTGAGCTCACATAAAAAGTATTAGAAAATACTTTAAAAAAAATGACATAAAAATCACAAGAAAATCCTACAGCAAGATTTCTCTGAAACCTAGCACCAAAACCTATAGACATAGAAAAATAATTTCAACGAGCCTTTGAATAAGAAAAGGATATAGAAAATAAAAATCTTACAGCACCATAGCAACATATCTTTGTTCTTTGATTCTTCATCACGTAATCTTAGATACATATTTAATTTCTCTCGTGTTCTATTTTGATATCATGTTCATGTTCATGAAATATTTATGTTATTGCCTTTGGCATGTTCATACTATTGACATGTGACTACTATTGATACTATTCATACTATTGTAATCATATTAATGATATAACATTACACAAATACTATATTGCATCAATTGAAATTGTATAACTCCATATTCAGATATTATTTAGCTATTGTGTAATTTATTTTAAATATTTAATCTTGAATTCTTTAGTAGATTCTATGTAGCCTATTGAGCAAGCTTTTGTTCATCTTACATTATTTACATGTCATTTTAGGAAAGATAAAGCCTTGGCCTAGTAGAAAAAGAGTTGATAAAGTTAAAGCCCAAACTGTAAGCATGTTTCCATTTCTTAATGTATTTTTGACAATCTAGTTATTGATATCTATTGGAATGTTGTGAGAGAATATTTGTATTGAATTATTGTATATGATTCTTTTGATGGTACGAATGAAATGAATAATGATGCATATGTTTATATTTACTATGATTTGATATAGTTAGATGGCTCTAGGTGTCGTGTTTATTTATGAGTTAAATGAGAAATAAGAAAAAAAATTAAATTAGATTCCTAGGCTGTGATAGAAGGCTCCACAATTCTCCCTTTATCATGATGATGCAATGCTTATAAAATTAAGAAAAATATGCTAAATAGTTCATTATATATACATAAATAGGACAAAGATGTCTAACCAAAATTTTTTTTTTTTTTTTAACTTAATACATTATTGTATGATTGAGCAAACATTTTATCATATCAATTATCATAGTTTATATTTGAATTTTAAAGTTTAAACATCAAATTATAAAAAATCAGTTAAATTTGTTGTTGGAGGTTGATAAGAAGTCAGTTGTAAGTAAGTATAATGAGAAGATGAATGATCATGACTATTATATGGATGTAACTATTCTTTTCATGTCATACTAAGCCACGAGTTGTCACACAAGAAAAGATACACCTTTATATCAACATCTCAAATATAGTTGTAAGCACAAGATGAAATTTCTTATCGATCTTCCCTTCTAAATGGAAACTAAAATGCAGAGCGGCCTTATACAACCACCCTTTCGCTTATCAACTATCGACCTCTTCTTCTTCTTTTGAAATTTGAACTTAAATGTTTTAACATTATTCAATCAAAAATATTGTCGACCAAAAGCTTTACATTTTTCAAACACCATGCTCTATCCTACTTAATTAGCCTTGAATAATTGTCTCGACCAAAAGCTTTACATTAGTCTAGCTTAATCCAATTGTAATTTTGGGTTAGCTTTGAAAAAGATCATCTCTTTTTAACCAAATTTGATATGATGAAATTAACTATGTATGAATTAAGTTGATTAGATTTGGCCATAAAGAAGCTTGAGCTACAACCTAAACTTGTAACCAAGTAATTGGGTCATCCGAATTTATGCGATAAGATGACCCAATTTGATCAAACTAGACCTAACTCTGCTCATTGCCTATGCTTGCTTAAATTATTTTGCACATTATGATGTGGCAATTTTCCTTATACCATTTAGCCTCAAATTTAGGGAATAAATAACCAGCTCATTGTTTATTAGAATGAGCTTAAAATTAGCATATATTAATTTTATTATGCTAATTACATATAAATATTTTACTATTTTATTCATATATTTTATAATAAATATTTTTACTATTTATTAAATTTATCTATAAATTAAAATTATGTAATATTATACATTAAATATAATAAAACTATCACTTATTAACTTTTAAGTTTATTCTAATCAAAATTGACCTAATTTTCTTTTTCCTCAGGTCATCGGTTTTGGAATTCCACAGCCTGTCCTTAGTTTCCTATTTTCTTTTCTTTAAAGCTCAATACCGATCTTGTAGACTTCTAGGTTGTACACCCAGTTGCCAGTTGTCACAAATGATTGTTGTATTTAATACGAAAAAATTAATAATAAAAAGGTGAGAGAAAAATTATGTCGGGCTATTCAAATGAAAAATAATTAAGATGAGATATAATTTTTTTTTAATATATCATAAAATTTATGCAATATTAATTATCTATTTACTATATTATTTTAAAAATATATTTAAAATTTATAAAACTTATCTTAATTAAATTCTTAATCAAAATATCATGATGTAATTTTTTTTTTCATTTTTAAACTAATTAGCAGTTGCGGGTCCAAATAGTAAGTTAGGTGTGCAATTATGAATTTTCGGATGACCAATTCCTCTCATTTTTCATATTTTGACAGGTGGGCCAATTTTTGCAAACAGTATGTCAGGTTAAAGGAAAATTATTATGTGCGTAGTTCTGACGTAAGGTGTGTCTGGATTTTATGAGGGCACATAATAAGTACATAACAAATATATAGTTTTGTGAGGGTACATAATATTTGCTATTTATTTACTGTGCACCCTCATAAATCTGGACTCAACTTGCATGCAGATTCCGCACGTAATAATTTCTCAAGGTTAACAGATAAAAATGATCAAAATTGGCCTGTGAAATAAATATGCAAATTCATTCTACTAGCATTTTGGCAATTTCTTTGGCCAAATTTTGGTTAAAAAAATAATCAATAGGAATTTAGGATCTATTTGGAAGGTTATATTTTTTATAATGTTGATTATGAAATTGCTTGAAAGAAAATAACTTAGTTAATCTGATTGTAAAAATAGTTTTTAGCAAATAAAATTTTAAAATATAGTGAAAAAATAGTAATCAAATGAAATTGTGGTTGTTGGCTTAAACGCCCAAATATAGCTAAGGTAACCACTCAGGATATTCATAAAATAGAGAGAGAGAGAGAGAGAAGAGGAAAGATATTAAAACAGCATGGCAAAACTCATTAAGGAACTAATCAAGTTCTCAATATATTCATGCTGTACTTCATTAATCAAGAATTTTGACCAACTCCATTTAATTACCCTTAACTTGACTTGATATTTGACGTGAAATAACAAGCTTTCAAGGAAGAGATTTTGTGTAACATATTATTCTTCTATTGTTATATCTTTAAAATTCAACAATACATGAAATTTTAATTAGTAAATAAACTTATGTTAAGTAATTAATTATATTTAAAAGAGGAAAGTTTAAATATCAAGTAAGTTAAAATTTCGAGCTAATTATCATTGAAAATTTTGATAATAAAAAATTCTTCTCTCTCTCTCTCTCTCTCTCTCTGTGAAACTATTTACATCAGAGTAAAGAATAAGCATAAAGTATCAGAATTATCTATATTTCTAAATAATAGTAATAGTATTGCTTCTTCTAAACAAATTACCATAAAAAAACTATTTAAGTTATATAACTATTATTACAAATTAATTTATGATTAAACTCTATTGTAGTAAAATTGATCATATTGAAATACATGATAATTCCTATTATGATTCACTGGTTTTATTTATGTTATACAGTAGTAGTTATATGAAAATATAAATGAAATAGCTCATGTAAGTATACTTGTGTTTGCATGATTGAATAATAAAATATATCTCTTATAATATTGGTCGGGAATACAATATACTTATGCGGGTTAATTGGAACAGAAATTGAAAAGAAAATGAAAATAAAAGCACCTTAATTGGTATTATTCGGATGTTGTCTCCTATAATGATTGTATTAGTAACATAAATGATAAGACACTGTGCGATATGTAAGAAATAATATTATGGCTACTTTTTGATATAAAATATAAATAGAGTTATTATTAAGTGACTTTATTTCATATTTTTTTTAATAAACATGCATATTATTCAAAATGTCATTTTGTTATTGTAATTATTGTAATTTATAAACATGATATGCTCATTGAGTTGTTTTATGACTCGCCTATATCATTGATCAGGGGCGGATCTACAGTGAGGGCCCTGGGGGCACATGCCCCACTAGCCCAATAACTAAAAATTAGCCCATTTTAAATTATACTAATATAATTATTAATATATAAGATTAAATTTGATTTTTAAAACTAATTATTCGGCTCAACCTCAGCCTCAGCCCAGTTTCTTTTTTGGCTGACTTGACAGTATGCTTTTTCTTTCTATCTCTCGTAATTAGGTCTGCACTCTCTCTCTACTTTATTTCTCCCCACTCTGCCTCGCTCTCTACTTTATCTCTCCCCACCGTGCCCCGCCCCGCCTCCCTCTCTCTCTCTCTCTCTTGTTGGTTTTTTGGAGGAGGGAATTGGTATATTTTTTTAATAAATCTAAGTAAATTAATTAGTTTAATTAGATTAACTTTATAATTTTGTATTATTTATAATTTTTTTTACTAAATGTGAACCATTATATCAAATTAATCTAATAAAAAATAATTTAGAATTAATAAAAAAATAATTTAAAATTTGGTAGATTATGATCTTATACTAATTTAATTAATCTAAATATAGTTCAAAATTAAGACTTAATTTAATTAATTCAAATAAAATAACCTTAAGTATAAAAACAATTTATTTAAACTCAATTTAATAATAACCCTAAGAAAAATATTAATTTTTTAATAAATAATAAGATAGAGAGTGATATATCTATTTTTTTTAAAGAAAATACATATGATTTTGGATGTATTTTTATAAATTTTCCTTAAAAACATGTCTCATGATCTCTGATTATATTGAATAAAAATTATATTTTGAGAGTATTTTAATGATTAATATTAATTTGTTCCCCCATACAAAAAATTTTCTGGCTCCGCCCCAGTCATTGATCATGATATACAGGTATTATCCGCAAAAATTTAAACAAGTTAAAGAGACGAAAGCGTGTATAGTAGACACAACAATTAGAGAGAGGTATTTGTTAATGTAGTTATAGTATTTTCATTAAAATATATTTGGAGTTTATAGTGACTCTTTTAATGTGTTAGAAATCAACTATTGTTAGTACTTGTAGCGAATAAAATTTTTTTAATACCTATCTAGTTGTTTATTCCTGCATTGTTAATTCGAGCCTCTAAATTAGGTTATGACAACAATAAAATAGAATATAGAAGTTCATGATCATAGGATTAGAGTGATTGAAGGAACTGTGTTTCTATTGTATCCAAATATGTTCGTAGATGACACCTCAACTTACAAGTAAGCAATCCTACTAGACAAGAATATCAGAACTTAGATTGAGTATGGAAAAGAAATGCAAGGATTCAAATAGTATAGGAAACTAAGAAAAGCTCAAAAAGGCTCTGATAGATAAATATATAGTGCTGAAAAATTAATCTATAATGTGCCTCTTCACTCGTTATTTATGAAAATTCAAGGACTATCGGGAGGTTACACTAAAATAGATAAAATGTACATCAATAAATACAACCCACTATAGATTGTTCTTGATGCGAGTCATGATTTGATACATAATTTGTTTAATTTTTCACCTTGGCCTAGCTCTCAATTTTGGGGCGAGCTTCCTTGGCTGAGAGCTCATTCGTAGAAATACGTATATGAGGACTTATCCATTGGAATGGTGATATGGTAAAAACAATTAAGCTTTCTCAACAAATCTATCTATAGGATTATTAGTTATCAATATTAAATTTAAAACTAAGAATAGAAAATTCCACATGATGAAGGGTTCAACAAACCTGAAGTAGGGGCTTGAGAATCCTTCGAGGAAGTCCATTTGAATGGTCACCATCCTATGAAAAAAATTCCATGACCAAGCTTTTTCACCATGTAAGCTTTGAGCTACTAAGTTAAGGGAGATCAAGATAGTTAAATATAATAATGAGCTAATCAATTTATTTTATTTCTCTAATTTTTCCCCTCAAGGTAGAGTCTCATGAGAGGACACCAATCATGGCACAAAATTAAGAGGCGTTGATAGAGAGAGGTTGCTTAGTGCATTTGCAAGTTGATCATTAGAGGGGCCGGGATAGGAGAGACACAGATGTTGATGGGGAAAAGAATGATAGTATAATAATGTTCTCCTCCAATATGAAATTTTAAGAAGCTATAAGAAAAGAGGCCCAAAGTGATAAGCCCACAAATTTTGTCTAAACCTATGTCGAAATGTTTATGAGAAGTTGTATTATAAAAGTCAAATTAAATCAAGAGAATATATGTATTTATACATTTTTTTGAGGATAGAAAACATTTTTTCCCTCATAGCCTTGTTAAACACCTGTAGAAGTTAGTGAGACAAATAGAGTAGAGAAGAAAACTGTATTGTATTCCATAAAACTTTTGATACACAGTGCAGGTGTTTTATAGAAGGTTAGGGAGCAGGACGTTAAGGAATGTCAGACATTCATTGCTAGCAGACAATACTCGCAGGTGAGTGGGTTTATGTGCTGAGGTGTATGGAGTAGGATAGGGTAAGTGTGCCACAAGTGTTTGAGCATGATGTGTTAACAGCCCCCCTCAAATGAACAATCTGGTTTGCAGATGGTTAATTTGCTTCTGAGGGCGGCAAATTTGCTTGCTGTCAACAGTTTTGTGAGGATGTCCGCCGGTTGATCGAGGGAGCTGATGTGTGAGACCTCAATTTCTTTGTTTTTGATGTGATCATTGATAAAGTGGTGATCGATTTCAATGTGTTTGGTCCGAGCATGGAAAACTGGATTGTTGGCGAGCGCTAGGGCCGAAATGTTGTCGCAGAAGATGGTGGTGGGTTGAGATTGAGTAGCTTGAAAGTCAGCTAGTAGGCGACGGAGCCAAAGAACGTCTAAAGTCACAGCGGCCAGGGTCCTATATTCCGCCTCTGTAGATGATTTGGCCACTGTATTTTGTTTCTTCACGCTCCAGGAGATAAGATTCATGCCGAGATATGTACAAAAACCCGAGATCGACTTCCTGTCCTCTGTATCGGATGCCCAGTCTGCATTGCTATATGTGGTTAGAGTGAGCTGACCTGGAGAGATGGGTAGCCCATAGTCCAATGTGCCTTGAAGGCATCTGAGTAGGCGCTTGAGGGACTGGAAGTCTTGGGCGGTGGGATTATCCATGTGTTGGCAGATAACATTGGTTGCAAACGCAATATCGGGGTGAGTCAAAGTGAGGTATTGCGGAGAACCTGCAAGCTGACGGTAGAGAGTTGGATTCTCATACGGCATGGGATCTGGAGCATTGCGAGAGCTTGTCAGAGTTATAGGCGTTGCCACTGGTTTGCACGAATCAAAGCCTGAGGAAGTCAGGATTGCTCTGGCATAGTGGGATTGGTGTAGGAATAACCTTGAGGCAGTATGGTTGATTTGAATGCCTAAGAAGAGACTGGCCGTGCCGAGCCGTTTCAAGGCGAATTGTTGTTGTAGGTGAGAGAGAAGCCTTTGAATAGTGCTGGAGTGATTTCCTGTCAAAAGTAAGTCATCAACATATATAAGCAGGTATAGTTGAGTGTGTTGTGTGTGATAAGTCATTAGTGACGGATCAACTTTGCTGAACCGGAACCCGAACTGGAGGAGAAAAGTCGTAAGCTTGTGAAACCACTGTCGTGGAGCCTGCTTGAGACCGTAGATGGCCTTGTGTAGTTTGCAGACATGATCGGGATGCCTAGGATCAACAAAGCCTTGTGGTTGCTACATATAAACTTCCTCTATATGGTCACCGTGGAGGAACGCATTTGCTACATCGAATTGTAATGTTGTCCAGTTCCTTTGAAGAGCTATGGTGAGGAGGACTCTAATGGTCGGCATCTTTGCCATAGGACTAAAGGTGTCTTTATAATTTATACCATACTGTTGGTTATAGCTTTGAGCAACTAGCCTTGCTTTGTAGCGTTCCACGGTACCATTGGTGTTCAGTTTTGTTTTGTATGTCCACTTGCAGCCGAGAAGGGGAGCATGGTCGGGAAGTGGGGTAAGGGTCCAGGTGCCCTGTTTTTGGAGTGCCATGAATTCGTCTGCATTGCTGTTCTCCAATGTGGGATTTTGGCCGCTTGAGTAAAGCAGGAGGGAGCGATAACAGATTCTACTGCGGCAAGTAAATTGAAAATTTTCTTGGGTTTGAGGTTTTTTGTTTGGAATCTGGTTCGCATGGAGTGTAAGTGTGTTAGATGGTGGGGAATAGAAGGAATTTGAGATGTGTCTGGTGCAAGAGATGTGGGAGGGAGAGATTGGGTTGGTTGAGCAGGCAGAGGTTGTGGAATGGTGTGAGGAGGTTGGGAGATTTGCTGAGTTGAGGTGTTCAGTGGAGTGGAGTATGTAGAGACAAGAATTAAGAGAAGTGGAGAGATCGGTTCGGTGTTGTTTGATGTGGGCATATTGTTTGTTTTGAATGAAGGAAAGTGTTGTTCTTGGAAGATAACATGTCTTGAAATGTGGAGTTTGTGAGTTTGAAGATTGTAGCAGCGATACCCTTTGTGGGAAGTAGAATATCCTAGAAATATGCAAGCTGTGGAGCGAGGTGCTAATTTGTGAGGAGCCTGAGGTTGAAGCCAAGGAAAGCATAGGCAGCCAAAGGTTTTTAGATGTTCATAGTTGGGTGTATAGCCATGTAGGAGTTGGAATGGAATATGATGGTAGAGTGAGGAAGTGGGTAGGCGATTTATTAGATAGTTGGCTGTTTGGATGGCTTCAGCCCAAAAATGAGAGGAGAGGTTGGAGGCATGGAGAAGAGTCCTTGTAGTATCTAGGAGATGCCGATGCTTGCGTTCGGAGACACCATTTGCTCAGGGGTATAGGGACAGCTGAGCTCGTGATGGATGCCGTTTGTGAGAAGAAACTGTTTGAAGGCTTGACTGGTGAACTCCCCTCCGCCGTCGGAGCGGAAGGTACTTATGGGAGAGTTGAATTGAGTTTTGACCATACTGAGGAAGTGCTGAAATTTAACGAATGTTTCATTTTTGGTGTGCATCAGATAGAGCTAGCAAAAATGAGAGTAGTCATCAATAAAAATTATGTAATATCTGTAACCAAATAAGGATGAAACGGGTGAAGGGCCCCAAACGTCCGAGTGTATTAAACTAAATGGGGTAGATACATGAGTTGCTTCCTTTGGAAATAGAAGCTTGTGGCTCTTGGCCACTTACAAGAAGTGCATAAGAAGGAGGGGGATGCATTACAAATAGCTGGTATTAATTTAGATAACTTGGTCATCATTCAGTGATGGGCATGACCCAAACGAGCGTGCCAAAGGAGGATGGAGTCAGACTGCGTGTGAAGAGCATGGACTGGAGTGGGACGATTACTTCTGCTGGTTTGAATTGGATAGATTCCTCCTTGATTATGGCCACTGAGAAGGATTTTATTGTCCAGGAGGTACTTTATGACAAAACCAGAAGAATCAAAATAGATGGAGCAGTTATTGTCTGTAGTGAGTTTGGAAATAGAAAGCAGGTTGTGAGATAGGGAAGGTACGTGAAGGAGATTCTATAGTTTAAGCTTACGGTTGGTGTCCGGTAGGGGAAGGAGGCCGGCTCCACTGTGCTGAATGGGTAAAGAGGATCCACTTGATGTAGAGATAAAATCTGGGCCTTGATAAGGAACTGATTGGTGCATATTGGCAATGTCCGACGTGAGATGCGTGGATGCTCCGGAATCCAAAATCCAGTCTGCAGTGGGATTGGGTTGATTCTGAGTTAAAAGAGCATGGGGATGAGAGGGGTGTTGCGGCGCGTAGCTGGTGTTGTATCTGTGCCAGCAGGAAAGCGCAATGTGGCCTGGCTTCCCACAGATTTGGCAGTTGGGGCGAGTGGTACCCCTGGGCATTACGGGTGGAGGTCTGGTGGATGCTCCAGATAGACTGAAGGAGGCTCCGCGGCCACGGCTGTACTTTGACGTGGGAGAGCGCCATCTACCTCTTGTCGTATATAGGGCTTGATGGTCAGGAGCAGCAGCAGCAGTGGTATCTTGCTGTATCTCTATCTGTAGGTTGATTTCCTCACTACAGAGAAGAGAGTAGAGCTATTCGAGAGTAATGGGGTGTGGGGAGGTACGGATAGCAGCTTTGAAGGGATTGTATGAGGGTGGTAGTCCTTTGAGGGTGTAGAAGATTACATCTTCTATGTCAATATGACATCCGGCAGCGGCGATGTTGTCGACTAGTGATTTGATTTGAGCCAGGTATTGGGATACCATTTGGTCTCGCATTTGAGCATTGTGGAGTTCATTTTTCAGCTGGATGACCCGCGACCTATTTGTGGGTTGGAGGCGGAGCTCCAAGGCAGTCCATATTTCTTGGGAAGACTTCAGGTGGAGGATGTAGGGAAGTATAGAGGATGAGATTGTGGAGAAGAGAGCTGAGATGAGGTTCTGGTCGACCATTTTCCACAGCTTGTATTCAGAGGGTTCTGGAGGACAGGGTAGCGAGCCTGTAAGGTACCCATCAAAGCCATTTGCAACAAAGGCTTGATAGAGTTGAAGACGCCAGATGGCGTAGTTATCTGGTGTGAGTTGAGTGTAGACGAGGAGCTTGAGGTTGGACTTTAAGAACTTCAGAGGCGGAGGTATGGTGAATGCCAACATGGAAGCGGAGAGGGTGGAGGTGTTCTGGGATTGAGATGAGGAATCTTGTTTTGTCATTGTGATGAAGGGAGAAGAGAACCCCAGAGTTACGTCTCTGATACCATGTTAAACACCTGCAGAAGTTAGTGAGACAAATAGAGTAGAGAAGAAAATTGTATTGTATTCCATAAAACTTTTGATACACAGTGCAGGTGTTTTATAGAAGGTTAGGGAGCAGGACGTTAGGGAATGTCAGACATTCGTTGCTAGCAGACAGTACTCGTAGGTGAGTGGGTTTGTGTGTTAAGGTGTATGGAGTAGGATAAGGTAAGTGTGCCGCAAGTGTTTGAGCATGATGTGTTAACAAGCCTATCACAGGATCATCTATATCTCAGACGATCAAATAACATAATAAAATGAAGACAACATATAAAAGTACTGTAAAGCAATTGCACACGGGTAAATAAAATAGTGTGTTGTGATGACTTTAAAGAATATAAAAAAGGTCATTTTAGTTGGGCAAGGTGAATATGCATACCTATTAAATAAGAATAAATAATGGAGCTTTTATTATATGCTCAAAAACTTATATCTACACAAAAATTTGGCATATGAAATATTCTTTGGTGATCTCTTTGCTATTGGTCCTTGTCACTTGGCTCAAATGTATATACCTATTTGCTAAGAACTGGGAAAAGTATTGTTGTAAGATGTTGAAAGTGCACTAAATCGAGAATATTAGCTTATGTCTTATTGTATATACAAAGTTTTCACAAAAATGTAAATAGAGCAAATCATTGCACAACATAAAAAACCATAAAAATAGATTAAACTACATATCAAATCTCATATATTCATTCATTTAGAAATTTTAAATCTTTGATACATTATCCTTTGCTAAGGGATTATGGATAATCATAGCATCAAAGTGTCTGATTAATTCTCAGTTTAGTAAGGGTCAACTCATATGATTATAAATGAGTACCAAGATAGCTGTTTTCAAAATTCAATTAAAGGCATATCATGATTTTTTTTTTTTTTTTGGTTTGTTAGGATAAAATTTCAAAATAGATCTTATCAGGATAGACATAGGTTTATAAATAAATATATATAATTTTTTTTATTTTTTAAATATAGAAATTAAAAATTTTAAAAGCTTTGGGGTTATGTATTGCTCAAAATTTTCAAATTAATTTTGAAAATTAATTAAGGTGCATGCCCTAATTTGTTTGTATTCTTGAACAAATATAATAGGTTAGGTTATGCTATAATAAATCCTTTTTGGTCCACCATGTGAAATGTGCTCTTTGAGGAATGTAGGTTCCATTATTGCTTCAATTGTTATTATTGACCTTTTTTTGTGTGAGGTCAAGAACATTAAATAAAATTCAATCCCAAATTAGAAATTCAATTCAAAACAAAAAACCAAAATCAATTACTTAAATCCAAACCTAAAACCTTTTGGTCCAAAACCAATTTTTGGGGAAAATTCAAATCCTTCAAAATCCTATCAAATGACCTTGGATTCATGATCCGTTAGTTACATATTGATTAGGCATGTCCCTAGGGTCAACCACTTCAGTTTGGAAGCATTCCAAGCCTCCTAACCCCAAAAAATTAAATTCAATTCCAAAGCTGTAAAATCTTCAAATATTTATAGCATGTGCTACTTGACCTTACATCTCATGGAAAATCATCTTGGAAACCTCTCCAAAACTATTGGTCGTGTTCATAATCATTTTCATTAAGCATCAAATCAACATTAACCCTTGATGGACCATGGTTGACCATGAAACCTTTGAAAACTAAATTTTCTTTAAACTTTAACATGGCCCAGTCAAACCAAGCCAAAAAGCTCCTCCAACACATTACATATGTGAAACGGAGTGTATTGAACCAATCCCCAAGCCATGGTCATCCCTAATTGACCAAAATACCCTCTTCACCCATTTAAACTATATTTCATGCAATGAGATCTCACCAAACCATAACACTACCTCCAACAAGTCCAAAATATCATTTGGAATGAGTTGGGCCTAACCTTGACCCATGGTCAAATCTGGTTGACTAAGTCAACCTAGGTTGACCAAAATCATCTAAACACCTAAAAAATTCAAAACCTCATGATTTTGACTAAATCTATAAACCAAACTCATGGGGATACTTCATTGGATCAACATGAATCTTCCAAAAAAATTCCATCCCTCGGGCCCACCTGGTTTAACCAATTGGGTTGAACCAATTGCACCAAAAGGAGTTTTCTTGAATCAAAACCTAACCCTTGTCAAATCAAATTGTGTAAACTACTTTAGTAGGTGTCAAATGACCCTATGTACATAACCCAACGAGCCCAACCCATGGTTTGGCTTATATCAACAAAATGGGCTAGCTCAAGCCCTCTAAAAGCCTAAATTCATGGATCCAAAGCTAACCCAACCCAAGATGGCTGCTCCCAATAATTCAAATAGCTTCTAGAAGTTACTTTTCACCAACCCCAAGTAGTCCCTTTGTTTGTATTAGCTCCATATAGACAAAACTCCAAAGAAACTCTTCCAACTTATACGTCCTTGGCTTGTCCTTGCATTGTCTTTTAATCTTGGTCTTTTAACTACATTTGTTGAATTTTAGATAGTTTTTGACATTCTTTCCATGTTTATTTATTTATTTATTTTTTTGGGAAATATTGAGGGCATTGCCCATTCTATTAAAAAGAAGAAGGTGTACAATTTAAAAGACCCAAAAAATTAGCCACAGAAAAAAACAGTGGCTAAGTCAACCAAAAATAAGATAAGAAGTAAAGAAAAAACAAAAATAAGATCCAAAAAACTGATAGTGCAAACTGTCAAGCCTGGACTCAGAAAATCATAGAATCAACAAATTTGATCAGTTCAGTTCTCCTTTGGTTGCCCGTAGACCGTCCAAAAGGAGACCTCCTTTGGTTGCCCGTAGACCGTCCGAAAGGAGGTAGGCAGACTTCATCATCGTCCAAGGCCCAAAAATTCTGCCTTTCAAAATGAAAAAGAGATCGTAGGCTTCTCGTAAGGCAACAAAAATTTCTTGATAAGCAGCACTAGAGTCACGAACCACAGGAACGAGCAGATCAAACCATCAGATAAGCAAAGGATAAACCCCATCATATGGCACAAAAGAAGAGATGCCATCACCAAAAAACAGTCAATCCATCAGATAAGCAAAGGATAAACCCCATCATATGGCACAAAAGAAGAGGTGCCATCACCAAAAAACAGTCAATCCAGCAGTGAGGTTTAAAGTACTTAAAAGAATTCACATAATACCCAAGAACTGAGCCAGTCAACAGTAGCTCAAACTCAACTTTTCTATCATCTCCTTCCCATGTTTCCATCTAACAATCTTTAGATAAAGTGCTTTAGTGATCTTCTTTGTCAAAGAATTAACACATTCAACCTTTAAATTGAACCTTCTATTATTGCGTTCAGCCCAGAGAAAGTAAACAGCGGCATGAAAGGTAAGAAGAATGCCATTTTTAATAATTTGATTAACCTCTAAACTGTCAATGTGATCAAGAGCCTGAGAAATGGTAGGTCTAAGCAAAAAATTTCTGAAACTTGGTATAAGTTTACTCAGCACTGTGAAGGAATAATCACATTCAAACAGCAGGTGAGATGAATTTTCAGGGTAAGTATGGAAAAAAGAACATATGTGATCTGCAATAAAAATATTCCTTTTGGAAAGGGCCTCTACTGTTTTTAAACCACCTC
This sequence comes from Dendrobium chrysotoxum, assembly GCA_019925795.1. Classification (NCBI taxonomy): domain Eukaryota; kingdom Viridiplantae; phylum Streptophyta; class Magnoliopsida; order Asparagales; family Orchidaceae; genus Dendrobium; species Dendrobium chrysotoxum. The sequence goes on from CM034308.1 coordinate 37,401,509, forward strand.
TCAATGCCATCCAGGTGCAAGAAGAATATCTCAAAGAATGCTTGCAATGCCAGACTAAATGGTGCCAATCAAAAGAGACGTCATTCTCAAAGAAAGCCAGGTAGAGATCTTTAAAAGAAATACTATCAATGTTGTCCCAAGTAATGTGCTTAGAAGAGTTTGTACCAATAGGTAAAGACTGAATAAAGTTTTTAATATGTTGACTAAGAGCTTCTGGCAAGTTCCAAGAATTTTGATGCATCCAGTCCACTAAAATAGAATTAAGATTGCAAACCAAGCTAATCATTAAATATGGAAAAATTGAAGTGACCTTGTCATTCAAACACCAATGATCCTATTGAATAGCAGCAGTGCTATTCTGGAGAATTTGGAATTTGAATTTGTGTTTAACCAAATTAGCAGTGGTACAGATGCTCTTCCAGAAAGCAGTAGAGTATTGATGGCAGTTTTTCCAAGGTGAGATATATTTGGTTTTAAACCAATTGGAGAGAGGGTTGTCTTTGTTATAAAGTCTAATAATAGTCCCACAGTTGAAGGCATTCCTCATAGTCAGAAAAGAGGCAATGCCAAGTCCCCCTTTGGAATAAGGTTTGCAAGTGTTTGCCCAAGAAATAAGGTGCAACCTTCTAGAATCTGTATTGCCATAGTAGAGGAATTTTGAACAGATTTTGCCAATAGCCTTGAGAGTGGTTTTAGGAATAATAGATCCTCTTATCCAGTATGCCACCGTGTTTGTAATAGTGAATTTTAAAAATTGCATTCTACCTGCAAAAGAGAGAAGTCTAGCTTTCCATCCAGAAAAAAGAGGTGTTAGTTTATCAATCAGAGGTGAGAAGTCAGTAAGTTTAGTTCTGTCCAAGGAAATTGGAAGGCCCAAATAGGAAATCTTGGTGGAGGTATTGGGAATTTGAAGTGTTTGGGAGATGTTGTGGCAATTCGGGGCAAGAGCAGAAAAAAGAAGGGAACTTTTTTGCATGTTAAGGTGCAGGCCAGTATAATTGGAGAAGTTATGGAGAATTCGCATGAGACACTCACAATTACTGTTATCAGCTTTGCCAAAGATCAGTAAATCATCTGCATAAAGAAGATGAGAAATATAGAAGCTATTAAACTTGAAACCTTCAAAACTGTCAGAGCCATTAGGATTATCTAATAGACAAGATAAAGCGTCCATTATGATGCAGAAAAGGTAAGGACTTAGGGGATAATCCATGTTTATTTGATTTCAATGGATGTCTTTTAGTTCAGGGGAATGGAGTTTCTAAGGCAACATGAATGCAGGGGCCACTCTTGTTGCTCTGAGCACTTACTATAAAGGTGATTTGTTTTCATTGCTATATTTACCAATTTAGAGTACATTTTCCTTGCTATTGTACTAACATTTATCATAATCCTTTTAGGTATAAGAGATGAAATTACTTCTTTCTCTCTTTGTATTGTATTAAGTCTTTGCTTAAAATTAGCATATATTAATTTTATTATGCTAATTACATATAAATATTTTATTATTTTATTCATTAATTTTATGATAAATATTTTTACTATTTTTAAGTTTATCTATAAATTAAAATTATGTAATATTATATATTAAATATAATAAAACTATAACTTATTAATTTTTAAGTTTATTCTAATCAAATTTGAACTACTTTTCTTTTTCCTGAAGCCATGAGTCCTTGGAATTCTGCGGACTGTCCTTATTATTAATTATTTCTTCTTTTTCTTTTCTTTGAAGCTCAATACCAACCTTGTAGACCTCTAGGTTGTACAGCCAGTTGCCAGTTGTCACAAGTGATTATTGTAGTTAATACCAAAAAATTAATAATAAAAAGGTAAGAGAGAAAAATTATGTCGGGCTATTTAAATGAGATATAAATTTTTTTAAATATAACATAAAATTTATGCAATATTAATTATCTATTTATTATATTATTTTAAAAATATATTTAAAATTTATAAAACTTATCTTAATTAAATTCTTAATCAAAATATGATGATATATTTTTTTTCATTTTTAAACTGATTAGTAGTTGCGGGTCTAATAAGTTAGGTGTGAAATTATAAATTATTCGGACGAGTCAATGCAGAAGTCCCTTGCGACCAGTTCCTCTCATTTTTCATATTTTGACAGGTGGGCTAAACTTTGTAAACAACATAGGTTAACGAGAAATTATTACATGCGTAGTTCGGATGTATGATGCGTCTTGATTTTGTGAGGGTATATAGTAAATACACAACAAATATATAATTTTGTGAGGGTACATAATATTTCCTATATATTTACTGTGTACCCTCATAAATTCGGACCCAACTAGCATCAAGATTTCACACATAATAATTTCTCTAGGTTAACATGTAAAGATGATCATAATTGGCCTATGAAATAAGTATGCAAATTCATTCTACTGGCATTTTGGCAATTTCTTTGTCCAAATTTTGGTTAAAAAAACAATCAATAGGAATTTAGAATCTATTTGGAAGGTTATATTTTTTTATAAAGTTGACTATAAAATTGCTTGAAAGAAAATAACTTAGTTAATTTGGTTGTAAAAATAGTTTTTAGCAAATAAAACTTTAAAATATAGCAAGAAAACAGTAATCAAATGAAATTGTGGTTGTTGTCTTAAACACCCAAATATAGCTAAGGTCACCACTAAGGATATTCATAAAACAGAGAGAGAGAGAGAGAGAGAGAGAGAGAGAGAGAGAGAGAGAGAGAGAGAGAGAGAGAGAGAGAGAGAAGAAAATATATTAAAACAACATGGCAAAACTGGTAAGGAACTAATCATGTTCTCAATATATTCATGATGTACTTCATTAGTCAAGAATTTAGACCAACTCCATTTAATTTCCCTTAACTTGACTTGATATTTGACGTGAAACAACAAGTTTTCAAGGAAGAGATGTTGTGTAGCATATTATTCTTCTCTTGCTATATCTTTAAAATTCAATAATCCATGAAATTTTAATTAGTAAATGAACTTATGTTAAGTAATAAATTATATTTAAAAGAGGAAAGTTTAAATATCAAGTCAGTTAAAATTTCGAGCTAATTATCATTGAAAATTTTGATAATAAAGAAGTCTTATCTCTCTCTCTCAAACTCTCAAACTATTAACAATCAGTGTAATGAATAAGTATGAAGTATCAAAATTATCTATATTTGAGGCGAGTACTCATATTTCTAAATAATAGTAATAGTATTGCTTCTCCTAAACCAATTACATTAAAAAACTATTTAAATTATATAACTATTATTACAAAATAATTTATGATTAAATTCTATTAATGTAAAATTGATCATATTGAAACACATGATAATTCCTATTATGATTCAATGGTTTTATTTTATGCTATACATTATTAGTTATATGAAAATATAAATGGAATGGTTTATGTAAGAATACTTGTGTGTGCATGATTGAATAATGAAGTATATCCCTTATAATATTGGTTGGGAACACAATATACTTATGCAGGTGAATTGGAAAAGAAATTGAAAAGAAAATGAAAATAGAAGCATCTTAATTGGTATTATTCAGGTGTTGTCTCCCATAATGATTATATTAGTTGTTAGCCACTCATCACTAAGAATGCTTCTTCCTTAGCCGTTATTCTCTACAGGCCTTACAACTAATTATTTCCTATTTTGTCTTTCTGTTCAGAACACCAGCTCTCTCTCTTATAGTTACATCAGCTCTTTATAAGCTGGACATTGTACTCATCTTATTATTATGAATACATAGAAAGGCTTGCTCCAGTATACCTGTAAGCTTCTTCTGTACCTATAAGCTTTCTCTATTTCTCTCATGGTATCAAAGCAAGTCGACTGCCTCTAGCTCATGGGTGAGTCCAGCAATACCTTTTCCTCCACCGAATATCCGGCAGCTCCCTCCCCAGCTTCCCCTAGACATCACCATTCCGGCCGCCTATATTCAGTTTTCTACTGTTGACCATGTATTAGGATTTACCAAAAGCATCTTCTTAGTATATATTATCATAGCATTTTCGAATTGGGATGAAAAAGATTTATCATTCTTACCTTTGTTCGGAACAAATGGTTGATTCTCCTCAACATCTATTCTTTCAATATTAGGAGGAAGGTTCATTGAAGTTGCATGATCCATAGGAACATTCAACAAAGTTGTATGGTCAATATGAACCTACGAATTATTAACCCCCGTATTTGTTTCACCTGGTTCCAATTTATTGTCAAGAGAGGAGAGCTTATATGTGTTGAATATTTTTCTATCTCCTTCATCTCTCATTGAACTTTCACTTTCTTTCATTTCCTTAGTAATTGAAAGGACTCATATTGCTTAAATGTAGTATTTTCTATAGTTTTGTGCCTTTACCCCAATGTGTGAATAGGAGGTTAGATGGTGAGCTTAACACTTCGAATTATTTGCATTAGTCATGTACTCTATGGTACTCTATATTATCTTTTTCTCATGTTTTCTCTAATTTCTTAGCCATCTTTGTTAGTAGTTTTACAAAGGGACAATTTTGAATCCAACACATGCACTTAGGATAAATATAAATTTACTAGCATTTAAAAATGGTTAAAGTGTTCTAGAATCATGAAAACTTTGAACATCGCATCAACTATCCACATTATAAAAATTAAGTTAACTATTTTATTATTATTCATGCAATAAAATACGACATGTAAGACCAAAAATTTAACGTACACAATAACTGAAAGACTTTGGAGAAAGCATCTCTGAAGATTTTAACAAACTCAACTACTAAACAGCCGGACAACCTTCAATTACCACTTCAGGAGCTGTTGGACAGCGAGCAAGTGGGCAATAATCATCTGCAACACCTCCCCACCATTCTATCCCACTGATATTATTAAATTGCAAAGCAAAGAAGATGAATATTCCCATGAAAGCTACTCCAGCATCTAAAGCTACAGACAATACATAGGTGTGCCTTGCCCACCACTCTTTATACCTTTTATAAATATAATAATTGAAGAAAATGCCCACTGTTCCCCACATGACATAGTTCACAGGGCGTGCAGGAAAAAGTCCAGCTCCTGCTATGATCAAGGGGATGTGGATGTATCTAAGCAATTTGTTCCTTGGGAAGACTTTTGATAGATACCAGAAGGGAATGGGTAACAATAAACCTATTAGGAAGAAGAAGTTCAGAGCTGAATAGTGCCCAAGTTTGCCAAACATTCTCATTGGGCCAACGAGCCCCCAAATTATGGATGCATTATAGTATACATCATCATTGGGGCAAGTCCATAGACTCCCTTGAGAAAGGTTTTCTGGATCGCATTTATGCTTTATTGTGCTGAGAAGAAACCATGTTATTGTGAAGCTAACAAAAGATGTTAGCATAGTACCTGTCAACTATCATTTTAACCAAAAACTAACAATTAAAATTATGTTCTTGAACCTTGAGCTAAAGAAAATTAAGTTTTGAGGTACACCATGCAGGTAAAATATATTTCTCAGATTTCATTGTTTATATTCAGCTTGTTAATTAATGTAAAGTCTTCTTGAAAGTCAAGAATATATATATCGCCACATATATAATATTTACATAAATATAAATGTATAAGTATGATTATACACAATATATATATATATATATATATATATATATATATATATATATATATATATATATATATATATATATATATATATAAACTCATTGAAGAGAAAATATGGCTAGACTTTCTAGTTACCTATTTTTTGTGCATTGCTATCTTTTAAAAATAATACTTTATTAATTTTAGCAGCAATAATATTTTTGGAGCGGGATTCCTTTAGCTTTAGGAAGTTACCTGTACGATGAACATGGACTTCGGGGGGATTTTCATGTAATGCCCTAGGTTTAAATCACTAAGAAGTGTAAAGGCCTGGTCCATGCTTGCAGTTCCATATGTTTTGAATGCCAAATTTGCTATAGGATTTCCTGGTAATATTAAACCAAAAATGTACTCTGTAATGACATTCAGACCCTGCATATAAGAAGAAAAGTAAGTCTTCTACACAATAAATTCAATAAGAAAATTTTCTTAAGAGTATGATATAGGAGTTATAACTATAACCTTTCCATTATATATTTATATATTCTTTCTTTCTCTCCTTAGTTGATTAATTTTTTTGTTAAATAATATTATATGGAGTATTACCTGAGCTGTAGTTGCCATGATCACTCCAAAAGGTAATGTAAAGAGTAGAGCTATGAAGAAGATGAATAATAACCCCCACCATGGAACCTGTAGGTGCCTTCCAAACCCTTTACAAGTAAAGATGGAGAGTCCAATGACCACAACTAAGAGCACATAGAACCACCATTGAGGCACAGGCTCATAATTTCTTTTCATCAATCTTGCATGAACATCTATCTTTTCCTTATCACATTCTTTAGTATCTTTCCACATCTTCCAAATATTCCTGATAAATTTAACAATAGATATAAAGTTATACATGCATCTTAACATATAGACTAAATGTCAACGGAAGTTAAATAGGTTTAGTTTCCTTTAAACATACTTTCCATCATGGAGAGCAACATGCATGATTGAGGCCGTCATATATGCAAAGCTCGTGCCATAGGCCAATAAAAAGGTAATACTTATGTTTATTTTGCTGTAACTTTCCGCTTCTTCCAGATTTAAAGTGAAAGTCTTGTTATTTATAATCCTAGTAGTGTTGTAGCTATGACCGATGTAATCAAAGATATCGTAGGATATGATAGGGAATCGTTTGACATTATAAGTATTAGTCCAATAGCTAATTGGGATTAACACATAAATCCCTATGAAAAAGCCTAACATTATGTTGAAGATTGCTGATGCAGGTGTAGCCAATGGGCTTCCGAAGTAATTGGTGACTGTGGACCAGTCAATTCCAAAGGATCCAACTCCAAGACCTTTCCATCCAGATCCAATCTGTTGCATGGTGATTGATTTCTTGAAGATTAAGCATAAGACAGAAATGGTGGAAATTGCTGGGAAAATGAAGCCTGGGATGGCATAGTATGCAAAGCTTGTGATGAAGACCACTATGAAGAACTGAAATCTTGTTATGGTTCCCTTCTTTCTTTTCTCCTTTTGATGGAGAGCCCTAAAAAGTGACGATTTGAGAAATTAGTAGGATATTTTGTATGATAATCTTAATGAAGAAATTTGTAAACATAGAACTCTATTTTAAAATTCTAAGAAATAGTACTTGTAAAGTGAAACTTGAATAAGGTTTTCTGGCCACCACATATGTGGATTATAAATGGAATGGTTTATGTAAGAATACTTGTGTGTGCATGATTGAATAATGAAGTATATCCCTTATAATATTGGTTGGGAACACAATATACTTATGCAGGTGAATTGGAAAAGAAATTGAAAAGAAAATGAAAATAAAAGCATCTTAATTGGTATTATTCAGGTGTTGTCTCCCATAATGATTATATTAGTTGTTAGCCACTCATCACTAAGAATGCTTCTTCCTTAGCCGTTATTCTCTACAGGCCTTACAACTAATTATTTCCTATTTTGTCTTTCTGTTCAGAACACCAGCTCTCTCTCTTATAGTTACATCAGCTCTTTATAAGCTGGACATTGTACTCATCTTATTATTATGAATACATAGAAAGGCTTGCTCCAGTATACCTGTAAGCTTCTTCTGTACCTATAAGCTTTCTCTATTTCTCTCATGGTATCAAAGCAAGTCGACTGCCTCTAGCTCATGGGTGAGTCCAGCAATACCTTTTCCTCCACCGAATATCCGGCAGCTCCCTCCCCAGCTTCCCCTAGACATCACCATTCCGGCCGCCTATATTCAGTTTTCTACTGTTGACCATGTATTAGGATTTACCAAAAGCATCTTCTTAGTATATATTATCATAGCATTTTCGAATTGGGATGAAAAAGATTTATCATTCTTACCTTTGTTCGGAACAAATGGTTGATTCTCCTCAACATCTATTCTTTCAATATTAGGAGGAAGGTTCATTGAAGTTGCATGATCCATAGGAACATTCAACAAAGTTGTATGGTCAATATGAACCTACGAATTATTAACCCCCGTATTTGTTTCACCTGGTTCCAATTTATTGTCAAGAGAGGAGAGCTTATATGTGTTGAATATTTTTCTATCTCCTTCATCTCTCATTGAACTTTCACTTTCTTTCATTTCCTTAGTAATTGAAAGGACTCATATTGCTTAAATGTAGTATTTTCTATAGTTTTGTGCCTTTACCCCAATGTGTGAATAGGAGGTTAGATGGTGAGCTTAACACTTCGAATTATTTGCATTAGTCATGTACTCTATGGTACTCTATATTATCTTTTTCTCATGTTTTCTCTAATTTCTTAGCCATCTTTGTTAGTAGTTTTACAAAGGGACAATTTTGAATCCAACACATGCACTTAGGATAAATATAAATTTACTAGCATTTAAAAATGGTTAAAGTGTTCTAGAATCATGAAAACTTTGAACATCGCATCAACTATCCACATTATAAAAATTAAGTTAACTATTTTATTATTATTCATGCAATAAAATACGACATGTAAGACCAAAAATTTAACGTACACAATAACTGAAAGACTTTGGAGAAAGCATCTCTGAAGATTTTAACAAACTCAACTACTAAACAGCCGGACAACCTTCAATTACCACTTCAGGAGCTGTTGGACAGCGAGCAAGTGGGCAATAATCATCTGCAACACCTCCCCACCATTCTATCCCACTGATATTATTAAATTGCAAAGCAAAGAAGATGAATATTCCCATGAAAGCTACTCCAGCATCTAAAGCTACAGACAATACATAGGTGTGCCTTGCCCACCACTCTTTATACCTTTTATAAATATAATAATTGAAGAAAATGCCCACTGTTCCCCACATGACATAGTTCACAGGGCGTGCAGGAAAAAGTCCAGCTCCTGCTATGATCAAGGGGATGTGGATGTATCTAAGCAATTTGTTCCTTGGGAAGACTTTTGATAGATACCAGAAGGGAATGGGTAACAATAAACCTATTAGGAAGAAGAAGTTCAGAGCTGAATAGTGCCCAAGTTTGCCAAACATTCTCATTGGGCCAACGAGCCCCCAAATTATGGATGCATTATAGTATACATCATCATTGGGGCAAGTCCATAGACTCCCTTGAGAAAGGTTTTCTGGATCGCATTTATGCTTTATTGTGCTGAGAAGAAACCATGTTATTGTGAAGCTAACAAAAGATGTTAGCATAGTACCTGTCAACTATCATTTTAACCAAAAACTAACAATTAAAATTATGTTCTTGAACCTTGAGCTAAAGAAAATTAAGTTTTGAGGTACACCATGCAGGTAAAATATATTTCTCAGATTTCATTGTTTATATTCAGCTTGTTAATTAATGTAAAGTCTTCTTGAAAGTCAAGAATATATATATCGCCACATATATAATATTTACATAAATATAAATGTATAAGTATGATTATACACAATATATATATATATATATATATATATATATATATATATATATATATATATATATATATATATATATATATAAACTCATTGAAGAGAAAATATGGCTAGACTTTCTAGTTACCTATTTTTTGTGCATTGCTATCTTTTAAAAATAATACTTTATTAATTTTAGCAGCAATAATATTTTTGGAGCGGGATTCCTTTAGCTTTAGGAAGTTACCTGTACGATGAACATGGACTTCGGGGGGATTTTCATGTAATGCCCTAGGTTTAAATCACTAAGAAGTGTAAAGGCCTGGTCCATGCTTGCAGTTCCATATGTTTTGAATGCCAAATTTGCTATAGGATTTCCTGGTAATATTAAACCAAAAATGTACTCTGTAATGACATTCAGACCCTGCATATAAGAAGAAAAGTAAGTCTTCTACACAATAAATTCAATAAGAAAATTTTCTTAAGAGTATGATATAGGAGTTATAACTATAACCTTTCCATTATATATTTATATATTCTTTCTTTCTCTCCTTAGTTGATTAATTTTTTTGTTAAATAATATTATATGGAGTATTACCTGAGCTGTAGTTGCCATGATCACTCCAAAAGGTAATGTAAAGAGTAGAGCTATGAAGAAGATGAATAATAACCCCCACCATGGAACCTGTAGGTGCCTTCCAAACCCTTTACAAGTAAAGATGGAGAGTCCAATGACCACAACTAAGAGCACATAGAACCACCATTGAGGCACAGGCTCATAATTTCTTTTCATCAATCTTGCATGAACATCTATCTTTTCCTTATCACATTCTTTAGTATCTTTCCACATCTTCCAAATATTCCTGATAAATTTAACAATAGATATAAAGTTATACATGCATCTTAACATATAGACTAAATGTCAACGGAAGTTAAATAGGTTTAGTTTCCTTTAAACATACTTTCCATCATGGAGAGCAACATGCATGATTGAGGCCGTCATATATGCAAAGCTCGTGCCATAGGCCAATAAAAAGGTAATACTTATGTTTATTTTGCTGTAACTTTCCGCTTCTTCCAGATTTAAAGTGAAAGTCTTGTTATTTATAATCCTAGTAGTGTTGTAGCTATGACCGATGTAATCAAAGATATCGTAGGATATGATAGGGAATCGTTTGACATTATAAGTATTAGTCCAATAGCTAATTGGGATTAACACATAAATCCCTATGAAAAAGCCTAACATTATGTTGAAGATTGCTGATGCAGGTGTAGCCAATGGGCTTCCGAAGTAATTGGTGACTGTGGACCAGTCAATTCCAAAGGATCCAACTCCAAGACCTTTCCATCCAGATCCAATCTGTTGCATGGTGATTGATTTCTTGAAGATTAAGCATAAGACAGAAATGGTGGAAATTGCTGGGAAAATGAAGCCTGGGATGGCATAGTATGCAAAGCTTGTGATGAAGACCACTATGAAGAACTGAAATCTTGTTATGGTTCCCTTCTTTCTTTTCTCCTTTTGATGGAGAGCCCTAAAAAGTGACGATTTGAGAAATTAGTAGGATATTTTGTATGATAATCTTAATGAAGAAATTTGTAAACATAGAACTCTATTTTAAAATTCTAAGAAATAGTACTTGTAAAGTGAAACTTGAATAAGGTTTTCTGGCCACCACATATGTGGATTATAAATGGAATGGTTTATGTAAGAATACTTGTGTGTGCATGATTGAATAATGAAGTATATCCCTTATAATATTGGTTGGGAACACAATATACTTATGCAGGTGAATTGGAAAAGAAATTGAAAAGAAAATGAAAATAAAAGCATCTTAATTGGTATTATTCAGGTGTTGTCTCCCATAATGATTATATTAGTTGTTAGCCACTCATCACTAAGAATGCTTCTTCCTTAGCCGTTATTCTCTACAGGCCTTACAACTAATTATTTCCTATTTTGTCTTTCTGTTCAGAACACCAGCTCTCTCTCTTATAGTTACATCAGCTCTTTATAAGCTGGACATTGTACTCATCTTATTATTATGAATACATAGAAAGGCTTGCTCCAGTATACCTGTAAGCTTCTTCTGTACCTATAAGCTTTCTCTATTTCTCTCATGGTATCAAAGCAAGTCGACTGCCTCTAGCTCATGGGTGAGTCCAGCAATACCTTTTCCTCCACCGAATATCCGGCAGCTCCCTCCCCAGCTTCCCCTAGACATCACCATTCCGGCCGCCTATATTCAGTTTTCTACTGTTGACCATGTATTAGGATTTACCAAAAGCATCTTCTTAGTATATATTATCATAGCATTTTCGAATTGGGATGAAAAAGATTTATCATTCTTACCTTTGTTCGGAACAAATGGTTGATTCTCCTCAACATCTATTCTTTCAATATTAGGAGGAAGGTTCATTGAAGTTGCATGATCCATAGGAACATTCAACAAAGTTGTATGGTCAATATGAACCTACGAATTATTAACCCCCGTATTTGTTTCACCTGGTTCCAATTTATTGTCAAGAGAGGAGAGCTTATATGTGTTGAATATTTTTCTATCTCCTTCATCTCTCATTGAACTTTCACTTTCTTTCATTTCCTTAGTAATTGAAAGGACTCATATTGCTTAAATGTAGTATTTTCTATAGTTTTGTGCCTTTACCCCAATGTGTGAATAGGAGGTTAGATGGTGAGCTTAACACTTCGAATTATTTGCATTAGTCATGTACTCTATGGTACTCTATATTATCTTTTTCTCATGTTTTCTCTAATTTCTTAGCCATCTTTGTTAGTAGTTTTACAAAGGGACAATTTTGAATCCAACACATGCACTTAGGATAAATATAAATTTACTAGCATTTAAAAATGGTTAAAGTGTTCTAGAATCATGAAAACTTTGAACATCGCATCAACTATCCACATTATAAAAATTAAGTTAACTATTTTATTATTATTCATGCAATAAAATACGACATGTAAGACCAAAAATTTAACGTACACAATAACTGAAAGACTTTGGAGAAAGCATCTCTGAAGATTTTAACAAACTCAACTACTAAACAGCCGGACAACCTTCAATTACCACTTCAGGAGCTGTTGGACAGCGAGCAAGTGGGCAATAATCATCTGCAACACCTCCCCACCATTCTATCCCACTGATATTATTAAATTGCAAAGCAAAGAAGATGAATATTCCCATGAAAGCTACTCCAGCATCTAAAGCTACAGACAATACATAGGTGTGCCTTGCCCACCACTCTTTATACCTTTTATAAATATAATAATTGAAGAAAATGCCCACTGTTCCCCACATGACATAGTTCACAGGGCGTGCAGGAAAAAGTCCAGCTCCTGCTATGATCAAGGGGATGTGGATGTATCTAAGCAATTTGTTCCTTGGGAAGACTTTTGATAGATACCAGAAGGGAATGGGTAACAATAAACCTATTAGGAAGAAGAAGTTCAGAGCTGAATAGTGCCCAAGTTTGCCAAACATTCTCATTGGGCCAACGAGCCCCCAAATTATGGATGCATTATAGTATACATCATCATTGGGGCAAGTCCATAGACTCCCTTGAGAAAGGTTTTCTGGATCGCATTTATGCTTTATTGTGCTGAGAAGAAACCATGTTATTGTGAAGCTAACAAAAGATGTTAGCATAGTACCTGTCAACTATCATTTTAACCAAAAACTAACAATTAAAATTATGTTCTTGAACCTTGAGCTAAAGAAAATTAAGTTTTGAGGTACACCATGCAGGTAAAATATATTTCTCAGATTTCATTGTTTATATTCAGCTTGTTAATTAATGTAAAGTCTTCTTGAAAGTCAAGAATATATATATCGCCACATATATAATATTTACATAAATATAAATGTATAAGTATGATTATACACAATATATATATATATATATATATATATATATATATATATATATATATATAAACTCATTGAAGAGAAAATATGGCTAGACTTTCTAGTTACCTATTTTTTGTGCATTGCTATCTTTTAAAAATAATACTTTATTAATTTTAGCAGCAATAATATTTTTGGAGCGGGATTCCTTTAGCTTTAGGAAGTTACCTGTACGATGAACATGGACTTCGGGGGGATTTTCATGTAATGCCCTAGGTTTAAATCACTAAGAAGTGTAAAGGCCTGGTCCATGCTTGCAGTTCCATATGTTTTGAATGCCAAATTTGCTATAGGATTTCCTGGTAATATTAAACCAAAAATGTACTCTGTAATGACATTCAGACCCTGCATATAAGAAGAAAAGTAAGTCTTCTACACAATAAATTCAATAAGAAAATTTTCTTAAGAGTATGGTATAGGAGTTATAACTATAACCTTTCCATTATATATTTATATATTCTTTCTTTCTCTCCTTAGTTGATTAATTTTTTTGTTAAATAATATTATATGGAGTATTACCTGAGCTGTAGTTGCCATGATCACTCCAAAAGGTAATGTAAAGAGTAGAGCTATGAAGAAGATGAATAATAACCCCCACCATGGAACCTGTAGGTGCCTTCCAAACCCTTTACAAGTAAAGATGGAGAGTCCAATGACCACAACTAAGAGCACATAGAACCACCATTGAGGCACAGGCTCATAATTTCTTTTCATCAATCTTGCATGAACATCTATCTTTTCCTTATCACATTCTTTAGTATCTTTCCACATCTTCCAAATATTCCTGATAAATTTAACAATAGATATAAAGTTATACATGCATCTTAACATATAGACTAAATGTCAACGGAAGTTAAATAGGTTTAGTTTCCTTTAAACATACTTTCCATCATGGAGAGCAACATGCATGATTGAGGCCGTCATATATGCAAAGCTCGTGCCATAGGCCAATAAAAAGGTAATACTTATGTTTATTTTGCTGTAACTTTCCGCTTCTTCCAGATTTAAAGTGAAAGTCTTGTTATTTATAATCCTAGTAGTGTTGTAGCTATGACCGATGTAATCAAAGATATCGTAGGATATGATAGGGAATCGTTTGACATTATAAGTATTAGTCCAATAGCTAATTGGGATTAACACATAAATCCCTATGAAAAAGCCTAACATTATGTTGAAGATTGCTGATGCAGGTGTAGCCAATGGGCTTCCGAAGTAATTGGTGACTGTGGACCAGTCAATTCCAAAGGATCCAACTCCAAGACCTTTCCATCCAGATCCAATCTGTTGCATGGTGATTGATTTCTTGAAGATTAAGCATAAGACAGAAATGGTGGAAATTGCTGGGAAAATGAAGCCTGGGATGGCATAGTATGCAAAGCTTGTGATGAAGACCACTATGAAGAACTGAAATCTTGTTATGGTTCCCTTCTTTCTTTTCTCCTTTTGATGGAGAGCCCTAAAAAGTGACGATTTGAGAAATTAGTAGGATATTTTGTATGATAATCTTAATGAAGAAATTTGTAAACATAGAACTCTATTTTAAAATTCTAAGAAATAGTACTTGTAAAGTGAAACTTGAATAAGGTTTTCTGGCCACCACATATGTGGATTATCAACCAGGATCTTTCTATAAATGCCAGCCCAACCGAAGCCAAGTAACTGCCAGTTTTAAGTCCAAAGTAGCATTTGTTATTTAAGAGAGAAAATAAAAATGTCAGAATATCCAAAGCCAAGCAATGTGCCTTTGATTTCACATGTCACATGTTATTAAGTTATAATTAAATAATACAACTAAATTATTTTAAAATACACTAAACATTAGAAATTCATAAATATAATCATCAGAGAACAAATATTGTGAATGTCTAATAGTTTAGCAATATTATCTAATAGCTTAGTTATATTTTCTACTTTATAGTTGTATTAAGGGATAAGACATGAAGAAACATGTGAGATCAATGACAGATGTAATAAAAATTATTTATGTCTATAAATAACTAAATGTCTCGAGTAAAGCTGGATTAATAACCAAATTAAAACCTCATTTTTTTTTTTCACATGACTGGAACTTTAAAAAAAGTATTTCAGATGTAAAATTTTTTCCTCACCTGTGAGGTTTGTGCCAACAAAAAAGCAGCAATGGGATTGATCTTAGTATGATAGAACACCTTGACTATAATTATTACATGCATTGCATAGAGATCTCCCGCACCGGCCGTCGCAAATATGGTGATTAGACAATGTTCCTTCATTGAAAATGGCCCCGGATTCAGCGAGAATGACCAGCTTGTGAAGGGAAATTTTATTTCTTTCTTTGGAAGTGTTGCTGCGAGAAATCGTCCTATTGGAAGTGCAATGATTTGTATGCAGACTGATCCTATGCTTAGTTGTTCTGTTCTGTAATAAAAGAACGTATTTACAAAGGAGAGAAGCATGCATGATATCACACCAATCAGCCAAGTGCGAAACGTTAGTGCTGGGATATTCGGGTTGTCTGAAGGATCCACCGTTAGCCTCACCTCTTCAATGGGATGATCATTCTCCTCAACTGCAAATGGTTCAAATCATCAGTTAAGCTGATTTTCACAGGACATTGATTTTCAACTTCTTTATGAGCTGATTTTTGAAATTTGAATTGTTACAACAAAATCTTTGCATGTTGAATATATACAAAGTATGTAAATTTATCTACTTAATACAAAACTTGGTTTTTCTTGCTGTTTTTAGAGTCAAAATAATATTTTCTTCAACAGATACTTTATTTGATTGTCTTATTAGAAAATAGGAAGGAAAGTGCACTAAATCGTTTTAAAATGCCCAATTAACTTGAAAAGAAACATCTTGTAGACTATATGTTTACACAAAATTTTCCTTTCAGAATGATTGTTTTAAAAAATAATAATTTCTGGAAAAGCTTTGAAAATTTTCTGAAATATGCATCAATCATGTCATGGAGAGGCATGGAGGAGGATTAAGATGTTGTGAATCACATAATCATCCACTAAGTTATATTACAAGTTTTTAATAAACAATACTTTCATGAGAGGAAAAGGAGAAAAAAAGGGGGGATTTTTACCTTGCCATCCTTGGCTGGAATCGAAGCTGGATTCCTGGTGGCCTGAAGGAGGAGAAAAAACTAAAACATCTCCCATGGCGCTTATTGCCTTTAGTAGCTGAAGAGTAAATTTTTTTCCTAGAGTTGTACTTGTTAGTATGATATTTATAATTGGAGGATTTTCATATCCACCTATGATATTTATTTGCATACTTCAATCCAAATCACTCGAAATACTTTATAAATTATCAAATTGTTGACCTTTGAATAATATCCAAAAAATATATATATAAAAAAACCTGCTCAAATTCCTGTTAGTCGGCGCCCCATCCCGTATCCTCGCCAGAAATCCCGCTACATTCCATCTGCCATTCGGCGCAGTTTCAGACCATCCACGCGTGCTCTGCCTCGATCTCATTCTGAATCGCGTCGTTAAATGCCGAGCAAACGAAGTCTTCAGCTTCTTCGTCTTCCACGCGCTTAAAGTCCCGCAACTTCCCGGTTTCCACTCGCAGACCTCCGACTCCGACTTCCATTCGACCGCTACTTTCGGTTCGAATCTTCCCCACTGCTTCCAAACTCCACTCGACCCCCTTGCTCTTCCGAACCGAAGCCATCAACCCGCCGGACCCCATCGACCTCGCCTCTCCAGCCCACAGCCGCTCCAAATCCCTCAACCGACCTCGCCTCTTGCCGCTGTAGCCGACCCCAGCGCCTCTGACCCCGTCCAACCCTACTCCTGCGACCAAATCCCTAGCCCGATCTCACCCTGCCGCAAGTCTTCCAAGCCAAACGTGCTCTACTCGATCTCCTCTCACAGCCTTAGATCACTCCGCACGCAAGCTTGAAGACCCGATACCTAGCCCACAGCTTTGCAAGCCGATCCCCGCGTGATCCTTACCTACAGCCAGCCCCTTCTCCACCTCTTCAAGCCAGAAGCTCCTCAAGCCATTAGCCGAATCCCTCAAACAGGTAATATAGGTTAGGTTTTATTAATGATGCTTATTAATATATGTTATTATTATTATTATTTTTAAACATTACTATTATCATTATCTCATATATATATATATATATATATATATATATATATATATATATATATATATATATATATATAGAGAGAGAGAGAGAGAGAGAGAGAGAGAGAGAGAGAGAGAGATTAAAAATAAAAAAAAGAAGAGGGAAAAGAGAAAAAAAGAAAAAAAAAATATAGAAAAATATAAAAAAATGAAAGGGAAAAGAAATACATTTTTGTGCATTCCATTGCCTCGACCTCGCGCCAATTGTTATCGAACAGGTACACGTTTCTAATTCAAAAATCTCGCATTCGATGGTTGCGTCGAGCCGGCGGACAACCCTACGTGCTCACGTAGCATAGTGGGAGGAAACCCGGTGCGACTCTCGCGATGAAGCGTGTAAACCTTAAAGCGCTCATGTAGCATGACAAGGATGAAAACTAAGTACCCTTAAGCGCTTGCGTAGCGTAGCGAGGGAAATCAATTGCACCGTCTTTTAAACAAGTACTCGAAAACCCTTAAGCGCTCATGTAGTGTGGCAAGAATTGAAGAAATGCGGTCATGATGTCATCTGACACCTATTTGAAGTGTTCACGTAGTGTGGATGAGAAGGCTATGTCTCTTGGGTTTTCTTCTAAGTGGGGAAGATGTTAGGAGGTTGTCGAATTTTTCAGTAAAAAGAGGGGACTTGAATGAATACAAAAGACATGAGCTTGGACTTGATGTGAACTTGATTGGATGCAGGGAACTTGTACATTAAACAATAACAAACTGAATTCAAATGAATTGAACTTGAATTCGAGCAGAATGCAAAAGAGCTTGAACAATCAAATTTGACTACAAGGATTTTGAATTTTATATTGAATAAACGAGAGTGAATTTGAACACGAGCCAGAACTTAAACTCTGAATGAACAACATGAAATATAGTTTAATGTCTAAGATAAGACTGGTAGTTTGGCTAAATAACAATATTAATCATTCAAACAAGGACATGTGATGAATTCAATAGTATCCTCATAGCCAATGTCGTTATACAAACAAGCAAGTAGAAAATAAATTCTCAATGCATACAAATGATGAACGATGAAATCCAAATGACTCAGAGTGTTCAACCAAGTTAACTTGCGAATGAGAGCAAGTGATATCTATATCAATCATGCAATCAAATGTTACTCGAAGGATGCGACATGCAGTGAAAATAACAATGTGGTATATTCAGATGCATTCAAATGAATATCGACACACAAGTAAAGCACTAGTTCATCAATGCAAACAAACAAAAATCAAGTGCAAGAACAATGCAAAATCACTTGAATGAATAAGGCCCTGTGGTGAATAAGGCTCCAAGTATAATTGCTAGCATGTATGGGTCAGCGACAATCAAGAGTGGGGTGGGTCTAATTATAAATAGATCATAAAGAACCTTAGCAGCGAATTGATTTGTCAAGATCAATCTAAGAATCTATTCACAGTAATTGTCCACGAATGTTGAAAGTCGATACATAGTGTGCATGAAGAGGATAATGGCGAATGCAACAACGTATCATTTGCAAGCGGCGACGATCAACATGAGAATGCAGTGATTCACCAATCAACACACACATGGAAGATCGAGAATGAACGCAACAATATCTCGCACGATAAACTACTGTTGACCTTGATCTCCTTAAATCTCACCTCCATTGGACCCAATGGGTTAGGCCCAACCTATTGGGCCTAGACTTGTGCCATGGGTCAACCGATTGACCAGGTCAACCCAGATTGACCCAAATTGACCAACTAAGCCCTAAGGGGTCTAATTTGATCCCAAATTCATTCAAACCCCTCTTAGACTCAGTCCAATCTTCCTTTGACCTAATTGACTAGGTTGACCAAAGTCAAGCCTTGACTTGGTCAACCCAAGTCTCATAAGGTCATTTTGACCTATTTAAATCAAATCAAATCCTCATCAAAGCATTCAAAAACCTTCCTAATCCTCCCTTGACCCAAGTCCACGACTAAGAAGCCTATTTTCCCACCTAATTTACTATAGATCTAATCCTAGCCGTCCATGCTAGGTCTAGGGACTTTAAATAGGAGAAATTAGGGTTGATTGAGGGATTGCCTTTTCTCCATCCCCTCTCAACTAGAGATATCTCGTTCTTGAGCTCCCACAACCTTCCTTCACCTCTTCCCAGTCAAACCCCACCATCCAAAGCTCACCAGCGACAAGATTCCGATGAACCCGAGCCCATATCCGTTCAAGGTGGGATAGCTCTCGATCCAAGCATCTTCAACCCGTGGAGTCTTCTACAATCTTATTCGTGGACAGACAACAAGTTTAGAGAACCCAAGATCTCACATATTCATCATATATTTGGGTACAATATCTAACTCTAGTTTAGGTCACTTAGATTTAAATAGCATTTCATTCCATGCGTTTTAGACCTCGAAATTTGTCCCATATGATTTCTGTTCATGAGTAGATTCTAGGTTTAAAATTTCTTCAAAAATGATCCATCCGATCTATTGAACGGGCAGAAAAATATTCTCTAGGGCGTTTGTGTGGTTCAGTCTAGGTGTACGAAATCTGAGCCGTTGATCTCTTGATCAACGGCTGAGATCTAGTCGCGCGGAGTCTGCGTACAGCCGTATAAGGGTCCCTGTTGGATCGCATTAACATTCGACGCCATCTGGACCGTCCATCCAGAGCCGTGGAAGATTGGATGGCACGGAGGCCTATCCTACGTGGCTAAGTAACGCCTCGACTGCGGCAATGATTGCCCGCTGCGGCAATCATTGCCCGCGGTTCTGGGGTCCAACCAGAACCCGCCACGTGGCCACCCAGCCGCTGTCGCCGCATGTCTCCTCCCAATCATTGCCCGCGGTTTGGGGAGAGAATTAGAGCTTGACGCGTGGCCCACTAAGCACCGCTGCCGCCGTTATTCTTTTAAAATTAGTTTTAAAGTTATTTTTAATATATTTTAAATCTAGAAAATTAATTTGAAATTATTTAAAAATAAAAAATTATTATTATTATTATTATCATAATTATTATTTTCATCATCATCATTATTATTATTATTATTATTATTATTATTATTATTATTATTATTATTATTATTATTATTATTATTATTATTATTATTATTATAATTAGTATCATTATTACTATTATTATTATTATTTTTATAATAATAATAATAATAATTATTTTATTATTATTATTATTATTACTATTATTTTCAAATTATTTTTATTATTATTATTTTATTATTAATATTATTATAATTATTTTTAAATTATTATGTTATCATTATTTTATTATTATTATTATTATTATTATTATTATTATTATTTTATCAATTATCATTATAATTACTATTAATATCTTAATTATAATTATTTTAATTATTTTCATTATTATTGTTATTATTTTAACTTTAATTACTTTAATTATTATCACAATTATTATTTTAGCTTTATTATAATAATAATAATTATTGTTATTATTATTCTAAAATATATATTTATTTTAAATTTAAAAAACTCATTTATTTTTATTATTTAATTTTAAATTAAGTTCAATATGTAAAATTTATTATTATTTAAAACAATTTTCTTTGTTTTTATTAGTTATATATTTAAATATCTAAATTACAATTAGACTTAAATAAATTTATTTAATTAAATTTTTTTAAAAAAAATTATTTTAATTTCAGAAACTTTAATGATTAATTTATTTTAATGTAATAATTATTTTTAAATATTAACTATTCTAAATTTTTTTAAATGCGTTTTAAATCCATTAAACTTCAAAAATTCACAACTAATTCATTTTAATTCGTATTTTTGTGTATAATACGTTGAATTTTTCAGAAAATTATGAATTTTAATTTAAAAATATTTTCGTAAGCCAAAATTTGTTTCTCCAGTAGATTTCTATATTATTTAATTGCTTAATTATTTAACTATTATTTAATAACTATATCTTAATTATTTTAAAACTAAAGATTATTTTTAATTACAAATTATTTTGAAACCTCGCTCTGGGTGGCAAGTGGATCTCTCATGAATACAAATTAAAATATTTTCAACCATATTATTTTTAAACCTACATATCTATATGTGTATGTTTAATATATATATATATATATATATATATATATATATATATATATATGTATTTTCATGATTTTAAAATTATATATTATTTAAATCCTCTAATTTTGGAAAATCCACCTCATGAAATTTTAAACATAGGCTACGTATATGAACAACATTCATGTGGAGAGGATTAGTGAATGATTGAGCTCCAATCATTCACTAATCACTTTATTAGTTTCATTTTACTTAGTGTTTCGTAGTCTTGCATGTGTAGGATGCACAAACACTTAGCTTAGGCCCTCCTAGATCTAAAGACTTGGTGTGCTTAGGTTTGTATTGCATTTTCCCTATGTTATCCCTAAGGGTTAGTCTTAAATGCTTGATTCGAACCTATGCAACGTAGTGACACCCTAAGGACAATAATTAAGAACCTGTCTAGTTGACTTAGAGAAATTCTAGGAGCTAGGGTTTACCTCTGATTGACTTAAAACTTAAACCATATGAACTTAGTGACATCATAAAACCCCTGGAATTTTTAGAGCCCTTTAAATCCCTTAATTAACAAACCCTAATTTACCCTTTAATTAGGACCGAGTAACTCCAAAAAATTATAATAAATTCAAATTAAATCAAAAAATTACCCATAATATATTAAACTCTTTAAAATTAAATTCTTAATCAAAGAAAATTAAAACCCCTTTAATTGGACTTTAATCTGAACCTTAATTTAATTTTGATTAAAAATTATTTTTTAATTAAAATAAATAATTTAAAATTATTAAAAATCCCAAATCTTTTTCAAACACTTGGGAACATTTCTTTAGGTCATTCATTACCTTTAGGAGTGATTCCAAGTAGTTTGGAACTGATTTGGATCAAAACCCCTAAAATAGCCCTTAATTAAATAATTTCGATAATTCATTATTTGCCCAAACTTTGAAAATTCATAACTAATTCTAAAAAATTCCAAATTGGGTAAACTAAAAGGCATTCAACTTATATTAAAATCTAGTATTTATTAAAAATATTAGGATTCCAGAAATCATCTTAAATCAAAATGTCAACAATCTGGACAAACTTAAGTTAAAATTAGGTCAAAACTTCAAAAATTCATATTTTAATGTAGGAAGATCCAAATTGAGCATACTTATAGTCTAACTGATCGGGTTAAGATCTATTATTTTATAAAAATACTAACTACTTACAAACCACTCTTAATTAAAAAGTCAACTTTTGCCCCCTTTGACTTAGTGGATAGATGGACCCCCGACCTTCTAAAGTTCATTAACTTAGCTTAAATATTCAGATAACATTACTCTAAGCTCTAAGTTAACCTCTTAACTTGATAATAAATTACTTAATACACCCTCTCCTTTAATCTCTGACCAATTAAATCAACCTGATAAATCCGTAATTGCTACTAGGTAACCTAAGCCTACGAGGCTATTAACTTAGCCATAAGGAAGGTGAAATAAACTTTATGGCCTCAGAGAGAAACAAAAATAGTAATCACCTAACCGTTAAATCATACCTAATTTAATCCCTAATGTATTAATATTAAAACTGAAACCTAAACCTCTCCCCTTTTGGCCTTCAACAAACCCGGACTCAAAATAACTTGAACTAACTACCTGATATAGGACCTACCCAAAGCCTCATAAGCCTACTACACACACATAGAATTATTTGCTAGGGCACCACTTCTAGCTCTACGGTTGGTCGGTGTTTTATATTTTTCTGTTTCTGAGATGTGATGCTCTTGCATCTGGCATGTGTGCTGGTTGATATGATTGGCTGTGAGTGTTTATTTTATTACTATACCGCACTTTACCTGTGATGTAATTGATTGGACGTTAGAATTACCCCTATGCTAGGGATGATTTATACTAATTCATCTTATGCAGGTGGTCACGCTCATGCAGCGCTAAAATAGAGGGGGGCAATGATCATTAAGCTTTAAAATTAACATTATTTTCTACAGGCAATCAAAAAATTGCTAAAGCCCCCCTCCCTAAATTTAAAGAGCGTGGCCAAGTGTGTTTCCTTTTTTGCATAAATATTAACTACTTGGGTTGTTATATATAATTGCTTGGGATTTTATTAGGATAACCTTGCAGGTTTAGTCTAGGTCTAGATTTTCTTTTTCATAATGTAATTTGATGTAATTTATATTGAGTTGTGAAAGTCTTTAAAAGTCTGGCATTTCAAATATTATGTATCCAAAGAGAAAAAGAAAGGCCCTTCATAGGAAATTTCTTATTCATTTGAGTATCCTTTTGGAGGACGGTCCATAGAAGTACCCCGAGATGATCTGTATGAAGACTTGAAGATGATTCACATGAAGACTTAAAGATGAAATGCCCGTCTTGTAAGACTTGCATTGTTCAGTAGGATTAGAATCCAGGTTGTTATCGGTGGAGCCTGGCCACCATTACTTTTATGCAGACCCCAGGTTGTATTTATATGGTACTTACAATAGACTTTGGACTTTTCTATGTTTTATGAATTTATTTTGATGTGTTTACATTATTTGTGTAGTAAAAATGACATATTTTTCTTATGTTTCTTTCTTGCATGTGCTTGGCCTGATTTCGCTAGGCTCTATAGGAATAAAATTTTTCTACTTATAACTAATATTTAAAACTTTAAGAATTAAATAACATAGAAACTTAACAACCTAGGAAATTACTGGAATCATCCGGGGTCGACGCAAGCATATTATTGCATTTTACTCTCTCCTTCTAATAAGACACTTTCCCGCCTACGGGTAGAGTCTGGATAATCTGGCTTATGAGGATGAGGTGCCAGACTTGGGGAAGCCTAGTCTTTTCAAAAAATTATTTTTCTATAACCCTTTTTAAAATTCTTTGCATATCTGATTTGATACTGTTAACTAGCATGTATTGCATTAGAAATCAACTAAATTAAAATTTTAATTGCATTAGTTCTAGAAGCATTCACCCTACATAAGTCCAGGGCCATTTAGGAATTTCTCTAGACGTCGGCCTTACTTCAAAAAAACTCAGCCACCCACCCATCTTTCATAAAGATTGGATATCATAGATTTTATATGCTTAGGTGGTTAGCTGGCATTTCTTTTCAGGCAGGATATAAGTCCAGGATACATTAGCTAGAACACGGGTGTTAGTATTTTAGAACACTAAACCCACTTTAGATTTAGGGTTCAAGGCTACTACTATCGGTGTCTCGTAGTATGCCTCATCGGTGGGTAAGTTCTCTATCCTGTAGAGGCTATAAATCCTACCTATTCATATGCTTTGTGGGTAAGTTCACATGGATGACGCCACCTCCATCCTTCTCTACTATATGCTTTGTGTGCTAGATTTTCTTTTCTTCAGTTTCTTATCACTACCTTAGTCCCTCTAGATGTTAATATGAGCCGTGTGTGTCGACTAAGCCCAGTTGAACTCTTTCTTACCCTTTGAGCAGGACTTCCTAGTCTCCTCCCTATGTACCAATCCCAATTTACGAAGAATAATATAAAATCCTTAATCGAGAGTCTTCTCAGGCCCTAGCTTGAGATGTAATTAACCGTAGGGGCATGCGCCCATGGGAAATCGAATTCTATTATCAAATAAACCCCATTCGAGCTGATGTATCAGGTGGGGAAAATCTATTGTTCCGATCAGGTCGCGTATATTATTACCCATCGGGGTGCATTGGCGAGAGCTGCTATCCTCAATGGTTAATCGTATGCATGATCTAATTTGCCCTCCCATTAGCCTGTTTGTGAAGAGCATAGAGGCCTGTGATCATTTTGTCCTTCGGGATAGTGTGGCCGTACCCTTTATATTCTGTTCCCCCACTGAGCGGTGTTCCTTTCGGAGGTCCACAACTACTGCTAATGAAAACAAATAATATGGGTTAAACATGAAAGGCTCCCACTAGTACAAATAAAGGAATTGCACTGAAGGCCATGTACCGCCTACAAGCGAGAATAAAAAGCCTATAATACACACATACATTAACAAATGACGACGAGAATGTAATAATTTTCTTACAACCAATGTCAACTGTCTTGCAAATGCATGTAGTAGTTCCTATGAACACTATAAGAGGCACACACAAATGTAGTAACTTGCCAATTAGTGCGATGAGACATCCGATAGATGCATACGGTAGCAGCCTATAAATAAAAAGCCAATAGGTGGTGAATGTGATCACATCTTGCCATTAATGTACAAATAAATGTACTTAATCCTCCCAATCAACTACCATTCAACCGCAAACAAATGCAGTGATTCGTTGCAAGTAGAGACGAAAATATGTATCAAATGTAAACTCATATGGGTTGCCATAGAAGACTTGTCATGCATTCAATATGTCACCTACGAGTAACTACAAAAGAGCTATGACAAACACAAGCTTCTACACGTTGCCGTAGAAAACCTGTCAAATATTTCAAAAATGCCTCCACACATGCACTACAAGTGCTCTCTCGTTATTAGGAGGGGTAATTAACTATAGGAGCTTGTGCCTATAGGAAACCAGAACTCAGATCATAAAGTCCTCGCAAAATGAGGGCGAAATCTCTGGGTAGTGTCCTATCTACAATCCCAATATGTCTTCCTAAAATTTACCTTGAAACGTAATTTGTTAAAACTCCTTCGAAAGCAAGGGAGGCCGGGGCGCAAATTTTCGGAGCCCACAAAAATGCAATTTTAGTAAATAATCTTGGGGACCATTTGGTTGTTTAGACTTTGAAGACTAGCTTATTTAAAATGAACACACCCTTTTTTTTTGCTTTTTGAATAAAAATTCTAGTTATTAGAATTTTGAATAATAATTTCACTGAATTGAAAAATCATAATATGCAATTGATGTTTCATCTAGCCTCAAAAATATTTCTACAAGCTAATTGGAGTGTAATTAACCTCTTAAAAGAGTTTAGATTTTCCAAATTTATTTGACATTTTAATCAATTAAAACAAAGAAAAGATTATTTTTTAAATCAAACAATAAAGAATTTTATCATAAGAGCATTTTTTTAATTCCTTGTAGTTAAAATTAAAATTTCATTAAATTTGGAATAAGGTGAGCTCACGTAAAAAATAATAGAAATTACTTCAAAAAATGACATAAAAATCACAAGAAAACCCTAGAGCAAGATTTCTCTGAAACCTAGCACCAAAACCTATTGGCATAGAAAAATAATTTCTGCAAGCCTTTGAATAAGAAAAGGTTATAGAAAATAAAAACTTTACAACACCATAGCGACTTATCTTTGTTCTTTGATTCTTCATTCTTAAAATCATCATGTAATCTTAGATACATGTATAATATAATTCTGAAGATTTAGAAAGTTTAAATAGAGTAACATTTGGTATGTTGTAGACGAACACTCTGGTCGCATTGATAGAAAAGTATAAATTTTTACTCAGTGATTTGATTCTTGCACTATTTAAGTATTTATGTTAGTATGTTGACATTTTTTATCAATTGCTATAGTATAATAAACATTTCAAATTGATACTATGACTATTCCTCATGAATAGTTTTCTGATTTGTTATTGTTGAATATACATATAAGTTTTATCCTAGGTTTGCTATCAAATTTATCATACATATGTAATTTTCATTTATTCATATATTAGGTTAACAATTGTGCATACATGTTGAATTTGTTGATAGTTCTATGATCATGTGATGAAATTAATATGTTAGGTTATGTTTATGCATTGAAAGATATGTAGAGGAAGGAGAAAGGAGGTGTTGCAAGTGGCGTCTATTTTATGTTATGCATAATACAAGTAGAGTTATAAATGTTTATTCACATATATGTTATTCTATTTATGTGTATGATATGCATAAGCATAAATGAGATGAATAAGTGGAGTTATAAGTGAAATTGGAGTTATAAGGGGAATCATGTTACTATGATCAAGTGGAGGTATAAGCGAAGGTGGAGGTATAAGGAGGCTTTGGGAAATATGATATTTGAAAGTGAAACATTTTTTGAAGTATATATTACATGTTAAATTTTCTTTCGTGTTCTATATTTATATCATTGTTCATGTTCAAGAAATATTTATGTTATTGCCTTTGGCATGTTCATACTGTTAACATGTGACTACTACTGATATTATTCATACTATTGTAATCATATTAATGATAGAACATTACACAAACACTATATTGCATTAATTAAAATTATATAACTCTATATTCAGGTATTATTTCACTCCTGTGTAATTTATTTTAAATATTTAATCTTGAATTCTTTAGTAGATTCTTTGTAGTCTATTGAGCAAGCTTTTGTTCATCCTACATTATTTACATGTCATTTTAGGAAAGGGTAAGGCCTAGGCCTAGTAGAAAAAAGTACATAAAGTTAACGTCCAAACTGTTAGTATGTTTCCATTTCTTAATGTATTTTTGACAATCTAGTTATTGACGTCTATTGGAATGTTGTGAGACAATATTTGTATTGAATTATTATATATGATTCTTTCATTGGTACAAATGAAATGAATAATGATGCATATGTTTATATTTACTATAATTTAGCTCTAGGCGTTGTGTTTATCGTTGAGTTAAATGAGAAATAAGAAAAAAAATTCAGTTAGATTCCTAGGCTGTGATAGAAGGCTCCACAATTCTCCCTTTATCATGATTATGCAATGCTTATAAAATTAAGAAAAATGTGCTAAATAGTTCTTTAAGTATGTAATAATAGGACAAAGATGTCTAACAAAAAAATTTTTTTTTAACTTAATACATTATTATATGATTGAGCAAACATTTTATGATATCAATTATCATAGTTTATATTTGAATTTTAAAATTTAAACATCAAATTATAAAAATCAATTAAATTTGTTTTTGGAGGTTGATAAGAAGTAAGTTGTAAGTAAGTATAATGTGAATATGGATGGTCATGACCATTATATGGATGTAACTATTCTTTTCATGTAATACTAAGCCACGAGTTGTCACACAAAAAAGATACACCTTTATATCAACATCTCAAATATAGTTGTTAGCACAAAATGAAATTTCTTATCGATCTTCCCTATGAATGGAAACTAAAATGAAGACAACCATGCATGAATTAAGCTGATTAGATTTGGTCATAAAGAAGCTCGAGCTACAAGCTAAACTTGTAACTAAGTAATTTGGTCATCCGAATTTATGCAATAAGATGACCCAATTTGATCAGACTCGACCTAACTCTGCTCATTGCCCATGCTTGCTTAAATGATTTACACATTATAATGTGGCCATTTTCCTTATACCATTTAGCCTCAAATTTAGCGAACAAATAACCAGCTCAATGTTTAGTGGAATGAGCTTAAAATTAGCATATATTAATTTTATTATGTTAATTACATATAAATATTTTATAATAAATATTTTTACTTGTTACGTCCTGGAATTTTCGTTTCATTGGAGAAATATAAAATTTAACGTCTTAGCTTTGTACGAAATCTAACGCACAATCAGATAAAAGAAAGAGTGTATCATTCATAAGAGACACCAGAGTTTTTACATGAAAACCCCTAAAAGGGGGAAAAACTACGGGGGCATGGCCCAGTTTGACTGAATCCACTAGTGTTTGCAATCGATTACAAATGAGACCTTTCCTTAGGGGGAAGGCCTTGACTTAATGTAGCAAATATACATAATATATAATTCATTACATGGTGAGAATTGGAAGAATCAGTATTGACATGTTTGTTTGGTTAACAGGATCATAATAGGTGGGCGACAGAGGTCAGAAAGATGGTAGTCTGGCGACGGAGGTCTGAAGAATCATAGTCGGTGGGTGGCGGAGGTCGAAAATACAGTAGTTTGACGACGGAGGTTAGTAGGACCGTAGTTGGCGGGTGACAGAGGTCGAAAAGACTATGACGGAGGTCGGATGGACCGTAGTAGGCGGGTAATAGAGGTTGGAAAGACCGTAGTCTGGCGACAGAGATTATAAAGATCATAGTTGGCATTTGAAGAAGATCGAAAAGACCGTAGTCTTGTGATGAAGGTTGGAAGGATCGTTGTCGGCGGGCGACAGTGGTTAGAAAGACCATTATCTGGTGACAGAGGTTAGAAGGACTGTAGTCCACGGGTGATGGTGGTAAGAAAGACCATAGTTTGGCAACGGAGGTCGGAAGGACCGTAGTCGGCGAATGACGGTGGTCTGAAATACCATAGTCTGACTATGAAGGTCGGAGTGACCATAGATAATCATAGTCTGGCGATGGAGGTCTGAAGGACCGTAGTTGGCGGGTGATAATGGTCAGAAAGATCATTATTTGGTGATGGAGGTCGGAAGAACCATAGTTGGTGGGCGAGCGTGGTCAGAAAGACCATTGTCTGGCAATGAAGGTCGGAAAGATCGTAGTTAGTGGGCGACAGTGTTCAGAAAGACCATTGTCTAGCGACAGAGGTCACAAGGACCGTAGTTGGAGGACGACGGTGGTCAGAAAGACCATAGTCTGGGAATATTTGTCATGGGGAAGTCCGACGATAATCGGTAGTCAAGAGTAAGTACAATGGCAATCCAGTGATATTCGGTGGCCAGACGGTAGTCCAGTGTTAATTGGTGGCCGAGTAGAAGTACGACATCAGTTGGTGGCTGGGATGAAGTCTAGCATCAGTTCGTGGCCGGGCAGAAGTTTTGTGTCAGTCGATGGCTAGGCGGAAGTCCGTCGATAGTTCGACGATGGTCGGTGATCGAGGAAGAGTCTAGTGGCAAGAGAACTCTCTCTCTCTCTCTCTCTCTCTCTCTCTCTCTCTCTCTCTCTCTCTCCCCCTTCTCTTCCTTGCTTCCCCTATCCTCCTTCTTTCCATGAGGAATGAGTGATCTATTTATAGTTTTTTGAGAATGGCATGTCCAGTAAATATGTATGAGATCAAGGGCATGTTGGGAATGTTTTGAATAGATGGCCGATATCGACTCCTTTGATCATGGACCATTTATCGAGTATTTGAGTATTTTAATGATGTCAAAATTCAACGATCTTAGGCTCGTTGTATTTGTCTCGTCGAGCCGCTCGATTCGGCTATAAGCATGTAACGTTTGGAAACCGTTTAGTCATCCAATTTATAGTTTGAACCTTCCAAATGCGCTTCGGATCTTTGATTTGGTCTCATTTGGGTTCAGATTGAGTCGAATTTAGTGTCATTGGGTTCGTCTTTTCGAGACGTTTAGTTCGACTATAAGTTTGCTGAAATAGGAGTTCAGATGGTTCTAGATTTAATTTCAAAAATTTCCAATTTGATTTTGCCTCGAGATTCATGCTTAATCCAGATAAATTTTTGATGATATATCATTACTATTTTTAAATTTATCTATAAATTAAAATTTTGTAATATTATACATTAAATATAATAAAACTATCACTTATTAATTTTTAAGTTTATTCTAATCAAAATTGACCTAATTCTCTCTTTCCTGAAGCCATCAGTCCTGGAAATCCACAGCCTGTCCTTATACATTATATTAATAATTCTACATTGCTAGTAGTAGAGATATTAATTATTTCCTCTTTTCCCTTTCTTTGAAGCTCAATACCGACCTTGTAGACTTCTAGGTTTTACAACCAGTTTCCAATTGTCACAAGTAATTGTTGTATTTAATACCAAAAAATTAATAATAAAAAGGTGAGAGAAAAATTATGTCGGGCTACTCAAATGAAAACTAATTAAGATGAGATATAAAATTTTTTTAAAATATCATAAATTTATGCAATATTAATTATCTATTTACTATATTATTTTAAAAATATTTTTAAAATTTATAAAACTTATCTTAATCAAAATATCATGATACAATTTTTTTTTCGTTTTAAAACTGATTAGTGGTTGCGGGTCCAAATAGTAAGTTGGGTGTGCAATTATAAATTATTCGACGAGTCAATGCAAAGGTCTCTTGCAACCAATTCCTCTTGCGACCAATTCCCCTCATTTTTCATATTTTAATAGGTGGGCCAATTTTTGCAAACAGAATGCTAGGTTAAGGGGAAATTATTACGTGCGTAGTTTGGATGTAAGGTGCTTCTGAATTTTATAAGGATACACAATAAGTACACAACAAATATATAATTTTGTGAGGGTATATAATATTTGTTACTGTGTATCCTCATAAATTCGGACGCAACTTGCATCCAGATTCCGCACGTAATAATTGCTCGAGGTTAAGAGGTAAAGATGATACAAATTGGCCTATGAAATAAATATCAAATTCATTCTATTGGCATTTTGGCAATTTCTTTGGCCAAATTTTGGTTAAAAAAATAGCCAATAGGAATTAAGGATCTATTTGGAAGGTCATATTTTTTTAATAAAGTTGATTATAAAATTGGTTGAAAGAAAACAACTTAGTTAATATGGTTGTAAAAGTAGTTATCAGCAAATAAAATTTCAAAAATATAACGAAAAAATAGTAGTCAAATGAAATTGTGATTGTTATCTTAAACACCCAAATATAGCTAAGATCACCACTCAGAATAGTCATAAAACAGAGAGAGAGAGAGAGAGAGAGAGAGAAGCAAAGATATTAAAACACCATGGCAGTATAAGGAACTAATCAAGTTCTCAATTTATTCATGATGTACTTCATTAATCCAGAATTTGGACCAACTCCATTTAATTACCCTTAACTTGACTTGATATTTGACGCGAAATAACAAGCTTTCAAGGATGAGATGTTGTGTAGCATATTATTCTTCTATTGCTATATCTTTAAAATTCAACAATACATGAAATTTTAATTAGTAAATAAACTTATGTTAAGTAATAAATTATATTTAAAAGAGGAAACTTTAAATATCAAGTAAGTTAAAATTCCGAGCTAATTATAATTGAAAATTTTGATAATAAAAAAGTCTTCTCTCTGTGTGTCAAACTATTAACATCAGAGTAAAGAATAAGTATGAAGTATCAAAATTATCTATATTTGAGGTGAGTACTCATATTTCTAAATAAAAATAATAGTATTGCTTCTCCTAAGCCAATTACATTAAAAAACTAGTTAAGTTATATAACTATTATTACAAATGAATTTATGATTAAACTCTATTGTAGTAAAATTGATCATATTGAAACACATGATAATTCCTATTGTGATTCAATGGTTTTATTTTATGCTATACGTTATTAGTTATATGAAAATATAAATGAAATGGTTTATGTAAGAATACTTGTGTGTGCATGATTGAATAATGAAGTATATCCCTTATAATATTGGTTGGGAACACAATATACTTATGCGGGTGAATTGGAAAAAAAATTGAAAATGAAAATGAAAATAAAAGCACCTTAATTGGTATTATTCAGATGTTGTCTCCCATAATGATTGTATTAGTAACATAAATGATAAGACATAATGTTTGATATATAAGATGTAATATTTATGGTTATTTTTTGAAATAAAAAAATATAAAGTGTTTCCATGCCTCTGCTTTTGATGGATGTGTAATAACACCTTCTTGCGAGATGTGTTCATTATGCCATCTCATATGTGCAGTAGATCTCATGAATACATATAACTGCTATAGTTTAGGAATTATGGGTAAGTAAAATATCCTATTCACCGGTACATCCTTCAGCTTTCTTTTCATCCTAGATTTTGGTTTAAATCTTGGTGCATTACAATGACAACATGCAATCTCTGATAAATCATCTTTATAGTATGACATGCATCCATTGATACAACAATCTATTTTTGTATATGTCAAACTAAGTTTGGAAACCAACTTCTTAGTTTGATATAAATCTGTAAGAGTTATGATGTATGACGGTTGATTTTCTTAAGCAGCCCAATGAATTGATTAAAACATTCACGGGGGACATTATATTTGTTACAACTCGGGCTCCCGAGTTTATGATTTTGATGATAATAATATTATTGATTGGCTCTTTATTTCTCCTAGTATTTGTTGTGTATACATGTTTGTGTGTTGACTAACATTTCAGGTACAACAAGCACCGGTCTTTGAAGATTCAGGGCTCAAGACTAGGTAGAATAGGTTATGATGAAAGAGAATGTAATTTTCATTTATTTATTTTAACTTCTTGAATCAAGTCCTGTAAAGATGCATGATAGCCTGGTGACCGTGTATACACACACAAGGGGAGAAAATTTAATGTTAAATATTTTAATTTTTCTGTACATCGTACTGTACGATCTGGTGTTACAGAAATTAATTAAAATATTTTATTTTTCTGAAAAAAAATTCTTTTGAAATATAACTAATCGTACAGTACGAATACCACATCGTACTGGACGATCTGGTATAATTAGAAATCCCGTCGATCATTAAAATAGGAAAAAATTTGAATTTGAAAATTGTTCTATTCGTACTGTACGATCTTAATCATATTGTACAATGTTTAAATTATTGCCTAATTTAATCCTGTGATTATTCAATCGAATCTGCGTAATTTTGATATTTGGATCGTACTGTACGAACTGGATCGTACTGTACGATGATCAGAGACGATTTTGGTCGTCCCAGGATTCGCCCTGGACGAACTGCACTTCGATTGAACTAATCGTACAGTACGATTCTGAGATCGTACAATACTAACAGGTCAAATTCTGCACATCGAACTGGACGATCCTGCGACCGTACTGTACGATCTTTGACGGCTGAATTGGATTTTTAGGGTTTTTTGAAGCCCTCTATTTAAGCTTTCTCATAAGACTTTGTAAGAGTCTTTTTGGGCATTCATTGAATTGTTTTTCTTCTAAAGAAAGCTTGAAGAGAGAGCTTTGGGCTAGGGAGAGAAAGGGTGGAGTTTGTAAGAGAGGGAGAAGATCCTTGTGGGCTTCAAGGGAGTGTGAGAGGGGGTTTTCACACGGTTGCTCCGGCGAACTTGCCCCTGAGTTCCTCCAAGAGTCAAGGTTTGTCTTGAGGGAAGCTTTGGGAAGAAGAAGACCTCTTTGGTGTCAAAAGACCCAGCTACTCCGCCGCACCGGGGAAGGTGAAAGTGATTCAAGGTCCTCTGCCTCACCAGCAGGGTGAAAAGAAGTCAAGGTTCTCTACCTGTGAAAGGAGTACGGTCCTCTGCCGCACCGGGTTGGTGGAAGAGAGTTTGTAAGGACTTCTCCGCCTAGCTGAGGGGGCTAAAGGAGAGACACTATAGTGATAATGCAATACCCAGAGAGGAGGCTCCGGGGAGTGGACGTAGGTCATAGTTTTACCGAACCACTATAAATCTGGTGTGCTCTTTCTGATTTTATTTTCCGCACTTTATTTTCATGCATCTTATTTTCTATTGTAACTGCTTGGTAAAAATCTGAGAACATTATTTTATTGTGATAATTAGAGAATAATCACCATCTTTATATAAAAAATCATCAGCTTCCGCATTTGACTAGTTAAGTTATTATTATAAGAAATCTAAAAAATCAATAAATATTAGAACTCTTGGTGCATCTCGATCTTTCAAGTGGTATCAAAGCATACACTTGACTTTCAAGTGGTATCAGAGCGGTTCTCAAAATAGTGTTTTAGAAAACCTAGAGGAAAACGATCAATGGCTCACTTTGGAAATAAAAATATTACAGAAGGTTATTCAATAACTCGTCCGCCACTATTTGGAAATATTCCTTTTAATTTTTGGAAAATTCGCATGTCTGTATTTTTACAATCCATTGATTTTAGGATGTGGCATATGATTCAATCTGGATATTCTGTACCGTCTCGTATTGTTAATGGTGTGAAAACTGATATTCCTTTTGCTGAATGGAGTAGAGAAGAAAAAATTTATGCTCAATTGAATGCTAAATCATTGAATTGCTTTTTATGTGCTTTAACTTCTAAAGATTATATAATTGTTTCTACCTGTATCACTGGCAAGGAAGTTTGGGATAAACTATGCATGACATATGAAGGTAGTAGTGAAGTCAAACAATCTAGATTAAATGTATTATTACATGACTATGAACTTTTTTGCATGAAACCTTATGAGACTATCTTAGACATGTACACTAGGTTTACTCAAATTGTGACATCATTACTTGCTTTAGGTAGAGAACTTTCAAACCTAGAAAAGGTCAACAAAATTTTACATTGTCTACCTGATAAATTTGATGCTAAAGTGACTGCTATATGTGAATCAAAAGACTTGAATTCTTATTCTATTGATAATCTAATCGGCTCACTCATTGCCTACGAGCAAAGTGTGAGTCAAATACTTTTTGATGCAGGTGATGAAAAGGTTATAGTGCTAAAAGCAAACGACGCAGATAAAGATGGCTTAGAAAGTGATGAGAATGAGAAAATGTCATTAATAACAAGCCAATTCAAAAGTCTACTGAAGCACAAGCACAAGAGAGAATAAAAGCAAAGTAGAGGTAAAAATGATAAGTATGATAAGCCTGCTTCTAACATTATTTGTTTTAGGTGTAGGAAACCTAGACATTTCAAAAATTAATGCCCCAATCTTAAGAAACATCTTGTAAAAAAAAAGAGTGAGGATAAGTCAATTCCAATAAGGGGAAATAAAAAGAAGCAAAAAATCTGCTGGGCAGACTTAGCTTCTGAATCATCAGAACAGGAGCAAGATGATGAGGTAACAAGCTTATGCTAAATCATCAAGAATTTGATTAGTAATTCTGATCAGGTATAAGTATGTTGAGATTTGTTTGTGTGTTTTGTTTATTTGTTTTGTATGTTTGTTTATCTATTTTGTGTGTTTGATGTTTAGTATGTTTTAAGCATGATTTCATATTTTAGTTTCTTATATGTCATTACCTTTTTTTGCATGTAGTTTAACTTACATGTTGCATTATATCTCTTCTTTTTGATAATGTCAAAGGGGGAGAATGCATTGTGGTTGGTTGCATTTGTGGTTTAGGTTTTTTTTAATTTTTTTTATTTAGTTTTTTTATTTTATGTTATTTAGTTTATAAATATTTATTTGTTAAAAAAAAAATTAAAAAAAAATGCTTACCCCTATTTTTTAATATAATTCTCTTAGTGAGGGGGAGATTAAGAGAAATTATTTTTAAATTTGCAAATTCAACCAATAATATTTGCCATCATCAAAAAGGGAGAGAATGTTACAACTCGGGCTCCCGAGTTTATGATTTTGATGATAACAATATTATTGATTGTCTCTTTATTTCTCCTAGTATTTGTTGTGTATACATGTTTGTGTGTTGACTAACATTTCAGGTACAACAGGCACCGGTCTTTGAAGATTCAGGGCTCAAGACTGGGTAGAATAGGTTATGATAAAAGAGAATGTAATTTTTATTTATTTATTTTAACTTCTTGAATCAAGTCCTGTAAAGGTGCATGATAGCCTGGTGACCGTGCACACACACACACAAGGGAAGAAAATTTAATGTTAAATATTTTAATTTTTTTGTACATCGTACTGTACGATCTAGATCGTACTGTACGATCTAGTGTTACAAAAATTAATTAAAATATTTTATTTTTCTGAAAAGAAATTCTTTTGAAATATAACTAATCGTACAGTACGAATACCACATCGTACTGGACGATCTGGTATAATTAGAAACCCGTCGAACATTAAAATAGGCAAAAATTTGAATTTGAAAATTGTTCTATTCGTACTGTACGATCTTAATCATATTGTACAATATTTAAAATATTGCCTAATTTAATCCTGTGATTATTCAATCGAATCTGTGTAATTTTGATATTTGGATCGTACTGTACGAACTGGATCGTACTGTACGATGATCAGAGACGATTTTGGTCGTCCCAGGATTCGTCTTGGAGGAACTGCACTTCGATTGAACTAATCGTACAGTACGATTCTGAGATCGTACAATACTAACAGGTCAAATTTTGCACATCGTACTGGACGATCCTGCGACCGTACTGTATGATCTTTGACGGCTGAGTTGGATTTTTAGGGTTTTTTGAAGCCCTCTATTTAAGCTTTCTCATAAGACTTTGTAGGAGTCTTTTTGGGCATTCATTGAGCTGTTTTTCTTCTAAAGAAAGCTTGAAGAGAGAGCTTTGGGCTAGGGAGAGAAAGGGTGGAGTTTGTAAGAGAGGGAGAAGATCCTTGTGGGCTTCAAGGGAGTGTGAGAGGGGGTTTTCACACGGTTGCTCCGGCGAACTTGCACCTGAGTTCCTCCAAGAGTCAAGGTTTGTCTTGAGGGAAGCTTTGGGAAGAAGAAGACCTCTTTGGTGTCAAAAAACCCGGCTACTACGCCTCACCGGGGAAGGTGAAAGTGATTCAAGGTCCTCTGCCTCACCAGGAGGGTGAAAAGAAGTCAAGGTTCTCTGCCTGTGAAAGGAGTACGATCCTCTGCCGCACCGGGTTGGTGGAAGAGAGTTTGTAAGGGCTTCTCCGCCTAGCTGAGGGGGCTAAAGGAGAGACACTATAGTGATAGTGCAATACCCGGAGAGGAGGCTCCGGGGAGTGGACGTAGTTCATAGTTTGACCGAACCACTGTAAATCTGGTGTGCTCTTTCTGATTTTATTTTCCGCACTTTATTTTCATGCATCTTATTTTCTATTGTAACTGCTTGGTAAAAATCTGAGAACATTATTTTATTGTGATAATTAGAGAATAATCACTATCTTTATATAACAAATCATCAGCTTCCGCATTTGACTAGTTAAGTTATTATTATAAGAAATTTAAAAAATCAATAAATATTAGAACTCTTGGCGCATCTCGATCTTTCAAGTGGTATCAAAGCATACACTTGACTTTCAATATTCTTCCTTGATGCTTAGCATCTTTAAAGAAATAGATAACTCTAAGTGAGGTGTGCACCCCTTCCATATTGGTTGTTTGGCAGCATGCAACAAATCATAAAAATTATGTGCCTCCTTATTTTGTGACTTTTCTATATATTATTCAAATTGTGCCCTAGTTGCATCATAAACTAAGTCCTCAAGATATTGAATATTTTCTTCCTCAGCTATATTAGAACTTGTAGATGGGCTGCATCGAGAATCAAATTGTGGGCATCTAAACTTTCCAACTAAGGTGAAGCTAGGCAATTAACAGGCTGTCTGGATGAAAAAATTCACCCCATTAATGAACTCATTTGTTAATATCTTTCATCATTGCGCCAATCGGTTAGACATCCAACTTCTTTGATTTATAATATCCATAATATAAAGAATTTAGCCTACATATAATATGAAGATATTAGAGATTGGAGTAACATCTGTTGAAGGAAAATATATTGAATTCAAACTGATTTGTAAATCAGATTGTGTTATTTCACACAAGTCCCCTATCAATAAAAAATCTGGCAACCTCTTGGCGTCTCCCCCATTTAAGAAAAATTTAAGGAGTCTTAGCATGCCCGCTACATCAAAAAAGATGTGCACGGTCGGTGTCAGGTGACACCACAGCCATAATCTTCAATGCTACCACGCCAAGAAAGGCGTATATAGGTCTTTAGGGGTTTACCTGTGTAAAAATGTAGTTTGCGTCGGAGATAATTTTTCGGCAATTTTTTGAAGCACTCTTCCCGTGTCACAGACATCCAAGTTTTTTTATACCTCTACCTTTATTAACATAAGAAAATCTAATACCTCTACTTTCCCAACTAGGTCATCGGGAAGCCACCATTTTATGTGACCAAACCATCCAAGGCGACTCTCTGACTCTCTCTAATATGATCTTCCATAGGAGTTGCTCCAACCTTTTCACGTATATGCTCATTTCGTATCTTTTCTCTAAGAGTAAAGCCACTCATGAGCATACTCATCTCTGCAAATACTTAACTTAATGTTATTCTTCTCTTTTAATGACCAATATTTTGCACTATAAAGCATTGCAGGTCTCACCATATCTTATAAAATTTTCCCCTAAGTTTAAGGGGAATTTTCTATCACACAATAAGCCTAATGCATTCCTCCACTTTAAACATCCAACTTTAATTCTACTAATAGTATCAACATCAACTCCCTCTCTATTTTTATCAATAAGAAGAATATCATCATCAAAATGCATACACCATGGTACAATCTATTTCATCATCAACTCTCTCTAGTCTTATCAACAAGAAGAATATCATCGACAAAATGCATACACCATGGTATAATCTCTTGCAAATGTCAATCGAGTATATTCATGACCAAAGCAAAAAGAAATGGGCTAACAACAGAAGAACTTAAGTCAGTTCTAGCGAATGAGGCGGTGAACGATGGCGACAGAGTAGTGTATACGAAGGCATGGAGGTGACATTCGGCCGGAGGCGACTCACGTAACTAGTAGAAAAGAAGGAAAGAGAAGGAGTGAAATGAGAAGGAAGGCATTCAAAGAAGGAAAATAAAGCCTTTTTTGGCGGTATTTTCGATAAATTTTTTGCCAGAAATGTTTCCGGCGGAAGGAAATCTTTCAGTGTGTTTAAGTAAGATGATGAGTTTTCTGCCGGAAAATTTAATGGTAATTTTTGGCATATTTTCTATCGAAATTTGTTCCAATTTTAGTAAAATCAATGGCTTTGCCGGCGGGTTTTCCATTGAAAAATTATCGAGTGTATTGAACCAAACCCTAAGCCAAGGTCAACCCTCGTTGGCCAAAATACCCTCTTTATCCATTTAAAGTATATTTCTAGCAAGGAGACCTTATCAAACCATAGCACTACCTCCAACAAGTCCAAAATATCATTTGGAATGAGTTGGACATAACTTTGACCTATGGTCAAATCTGATTGCTTAGACAACCAAGGTTGACCAAAATCATCTAAACTCCTAAAAATTTCAAAACCCCATAATTTTGACCAAATCAATAAACCAAACTCACGGGAATACTTAATCGGATCAACATGAGTCTCCAAAAAAAAACATCCCTCGGGCCCACCTGGTTTAGCCAATTGGGTTGAACCAAGTGCATAAAAGGGGTTTTCTTGAATCAAAACCTAACCCTTATCAAATCAAATTGTGTAAACTACTATAGTCGGTGTCAAATGACCCTATGCACATAACCCAATGAGCCCAACCCATGTTTGGCTTGGATCAACCAAATGGGTTAGCTCAAGCCCTCTAAATTCATGGATCCATAGCAAACCCAACCCAAGATGGTTGCTCCCAATAATTTAAATAGCTTTTAGAAGTTACTTTTCACCAACCCCAAGTAGCCCCTTTGTTTGTATTAGCTCCTTATGGACAAAACTCCAAAGAAACTCTTCCAACTCATGTGTCCTTGGCTTGTCCTTGCATTGTCTTTTTTTTTTTGGGAAAAATCAAGGGCAAAGCCCATTTCCATTAATCAAGGACTAGTTATATGTGTAATGAAGGGAGCCAAAATCTGAAGAAAAGAAAGTACAAATGAAGGGAGAGTCTAAAACTAGAGACACAGCTCAAAAAAGTTGTAAACAAGTTACACAACAAAAAGGAAACAAAAGAACAAAATAACATTAAGATAGCTCAGGAAAAAACCAAGAGCGCAATTCCGTAGGGTGAGCAGGCTCAATAGGAGGAATCACAAAAGGAATCACTTCCTCTGGTTGAAATATAAACCACTAAAACGAAGGATACTAAGAAATTGCCATCCAAGGGGATTAAAATAGCATTCTAGACATCATTTCCCACCAAAAACCTTCATCGAATTGTCAATTAGTAAAACCAAAGCAACAATCTGCTCTTGATACCACGCACCAAAAGTGATAAAGCATAATCCAACAGCATTTCAGCAATATGGCCAAGCAACACATCTTACCACAAAGCATTATAACATTTGTAACAGGTAATCAGAGTTTCTCCAATTCATGATTCTATTGAAAACAACTCTTTTAATCATGTGGCAAACCATAATAGATGATGCCTGGGCGTTCCCAAAATTTCTTTCGTTTCTTTCCTGCCATAGAATATATACCGAACTACATACCATTAAATTATGGAAAGGACGCACTTTGACTTGCAAATCTGTAATGCTTTCAAATACTTATAGTATATTGGGCCGTAGCAGATAACTACTTAGATGAGGCATCAATGTTTAAATGACAGTAAAAGAGAAATCACATTCATAGAAGAGATGAGAAGCAGATTCGCATAAAGCACAACGTAGATCAATAGAAATCCCTCACCTAAGCAAATTGTCAGCAGTTTCAAGACCATCCATCAACACCATCCAATAAAAAGAAGAAAAGCATAAGGCATAACATTTGTGCTAGACAAAATGATGCCAGTTTATAGAAGGAAATTGCCTACATAAGTAATATAAAAACTCTCTGAGGCCATTAACATTACCATCACCCCAAAATATACATACCGATTTATCAATAGGAATACCATTCAGAGTGTCAAGAAGTGATGCAGACTGATCATACAGTAAGTTCCAACCTTCATCATTTAGTATAATCGAAACCGAAATTCTTGCATCATTGGGAAAAAGGCCACAGATAGGGAGAAACACATTAATCTCCTCCAACTTCTTCCCACTAAGCCAATGATCCCAATAAAGAGAGATTGGGAAAGTGTGATAAACCTTAAAATGGAACTTCTCTTAAGCCAATTTGGCATGATTACAAAGGATTTTTCTGAAGGAGGTGGCTTTTGATGGAGGGGTCTTCCAAGGTGAAGTGTATTTAGATAGGAGCCATTTGGAAAGCAGATTGTCGTTGTTATATAACCTTAGTATCAGAGCACAACTGAAGCTGAATTGTAAGGCTTATAAAGTAGGAAGCCCGAGACCCCCTTGAGTTCTGGGTTTACAGGTATTTTTCCATGAAATCAGGTGTAGTTTCTTGACACTCACATCTCCAAAGTATAGGAATTTAACACTGAGTTTATCTATTTGTTTTATAATAGATTTTGGCATAATGGAACCTTGAACCCAATATGCAATGGTATTCTAGATGGTAAATCTAAGGAGCTAAAATTTACCAGCAAAAGACAAGGTTTTTACTTTCCATCCAGAAAGTTTATGAGTCACCATTTTGATAAGGCAAGAAAAATCTACAAGCTTCAGATTGTAGGGGGATATAGGTATACCCAGATAAGTGATGCATTTAGAAGGAGATGGAATGTTAAAGGTTTGGCAAATGATCTCAGCATTATGATAATTTGGAGGTAAAATGATAAAACTTTTCTCATAGTTAATTTGAATAGCAGAAGCAGCAGAGAACATATCCAGTAATTGACATAGCCTCATGTAATTTAGAACCTCCGCTTTAAAAAAATAAGAAGATCATCAACATACATTAAATGAGAGATGCGACAACCTTCCACTTGAGGAGCTTCAAGCAAATTATTAGTAGAACCATCTAGTAAACATGAAAAAGCATCCATGAAAATACTAAAAAGAAGAGGGCCGAGAGGGCAACAGCCGAAGAGAGGAAAAACACCTCAATGGCTCTGTCCCTAGAGGATTTAGAGTGTGATGGTGTAAGGTTTTCTTGATTTGATGGCTGGTGGGATTTATTGTAAGAGAAAGAAGAGGAGTCTGAGTATATTGTTTCCTGTTCAGTGGGATTAATTTGTAGAGAGTAAAATTTATTTTGAGATAGGACACTGTGAGGGACCAGAATAGTTGGCTCATAAAGCCCCTAAAAATTGTGTCTTGTTTCTCATAAAGTTTTTTAATCATGTGTGATATGACTCTAAAAAATGCACATAATTAACACAAATATTAAAATATTATTTAAATTGAAAACTTTCAAAATAGGATCATCTAAACTTTAATATCAACAAACTTATAGTCAAACTAAAGGTCTTGATGAGACAAACTTATCAACGCTGCAAATGATATGATCCATCTCCAAATGAGCTCAAATCAAACTTTTGAATTATATTTAAAAACTTTTGAACATAAACTGATGAACAAAATGACCTCCAATTATAGCATGCTTGTAGTCAAATCAAGCAACTTGTTGAGAATGATTTAACAAACCCAAGATTACTCAATTTTGACATCACAAAGGCATTCAGATGTTTGATAAATAGTCTATGATCAATGGGATCAAATAAGGACTACATAATATAATGTTTTGAATTCTGACCAAATTTATAAAAAAATTGCCCATCTTAAAAAGTTGTAAATAGCTTCATTCTATATAGAAATGGAGGATGAGGAGATAAGATGATTAAAAAGCTATCTTGTATTTTTCAACTATCACTACCAATAATGATCACAAGAAGTCATTGCTGCCATCTCCAGACTTTTTTCAACATCTAACTTTGTTATTGGGTTTTTAACTGTCCATTTGTTAATTCCTCCCTATAATGAAAATCAATCAATTGTTTCAAATATATTTTTGTGAGGAAGCGATGTTTCTTGTATTAGTACTTCTATAGTTGATTATTGCAATTGAGCTTGGCCCCACAGTTTTCCCTTTCTGAGATTTCCACATAAAAAAGTTTTGGTCTCATACAACATTTTTTGCGCATGCTTGGTTTCTATACAATACTAAGATACTAAACTCTAATTCCATTGTCGTAAATTTTCTAGCACTCAATAGTTTAGCTCCCCATGTAGTGGGATAAAGGTTTGCTGTTGTTGTTGTTATAACAATTTATTGTTGTCTGTGAGAAACATTTCCAACATATTATACAAATTTCTTCAATGACTGATAATCAATCTCTTACTCAGGGAACCCCGCTCCTTTTGGAGAGAATATGCAAAATGGAAGAACTTCAAATTAAAATCATGCAGCTTGTAGAAGAGGCTAAATAATGCACTCACCTAGATACTCTCTCCCTCCTCTCCTTTCCTCTCTCTCGCTCTCTCGATCAAGAGAGAGAGAGAGAGAGAATAAGAATGAGAGAGTAATAGAGGAAGTCAAAAAGGAGAGGAGAGTGTTTGGAGAAGGAGAGATAGAGAGCATTCTTGGAGGAAGAGAAATGTATATCTCTCTCCTTTATAAAAAGATGGAGCACAAGAATGGCAGAGCAAGGGAAGAAGAGTGCAAGACATAGAGGAGGGATGGATTTACCTTTTCATTTTTGTTTTTTTGTTTTTTTTCCCTGTAATGATGTGGTTTTCAATGGCCTTGTAATCGTGATGTTTGTTTCTATCCAAGTACTGATAGTTGGTTGAAACATAAGGGTCATCCATGATTATGCCAGCAGTGCTTCATATACCAAATTACAAAGCCCGCAGAGGTATGCAATTATCCCCAACTTTTAGAATTAAATGAGCATTTTTTTGAATGGGCATCAAATAATTGATCTCGAGCTCTGTATAATTGAATAAATTATCTTATATCTTAATTTTTTTTATAATTGTGGATCAATTTGGTTAGTGTGGAATTATTCTTTACAATTTAGCCTAAATATATTTTTATCCTCTTCTTATTGATGCGTTTGGGTAACTAGTGTGCTCATGGTCGGCCAACCACTATTCCTCTTCTTAATATGGTAGCCCTGCATGAGCAGTTATCCAACCTTGACATGTAGAT
Source organism: Dendrobium chrysotoxum (assembly GCA_019925795.1). Taxonomy (NCBI): domain Eukaryota; kingdom Viridiplantae; phylum Streptophyta; class Magnoliopsida; order Asparagales; family Orchidaceae; genus Dendrobium; species Dendrobium chrysotoxum. The sequence continues at coordinate 37,446,334 of CM034308.1, forward strand.
GCTCTTTCGCTCAGATGAGTGACATGGATTGTGCCAGCACACTATGAGTATTTATCATGCATGATGAAAATTAGAGTTGTGTAAAAGGTTTCTCTATGGCTGACCATGCATTTATCTTAAAGGAAGGTGTCCTTCTCTTAAGATGCATTCACTTGAGTTGAATTAGACTTGGGAGTTGATAGAGCTACCAAGTGGCAAGAGAGCACTGCAGAACAAATGGGTTTAAAGGCTGAAACAAGAACCTAATGGTAGAAATTGCTACAAGGCCAGACTTGTAGTTAAATATTTTCAGCAGAAGAAAGGAGTGAACTTCACTGAAATTTTCTCTTTAGTGGTGAAGATTACTACAATCAGAGTTGTACTGAGCATGGTAACAATGGAGGATTTACATCTATAGTAGATGGATGTGAAAACAACATTTCTTCATGGTGACCTTGATGGATAGTTATATAGGGTGTAATCTCAAGGATATATGGCAACATGTAATGAAGATCTAGTATGTAAGCTCAAGAGGAGCTTATATGAGCTGAAGCAGACAACAAGATAATAATACATGAAATTTGACAGGTTTATATCAGATAATGAGTACACGAAGTGCTAACCATATCACTATTATTATTTCAAATAATTTGATAACTGTTATATTATTCTACTTTTATATGTGAATGACTTGCTGGTTATTGGGTCAGATATGAGGAAGATAATGGGTACATGAAGTGCCAGACAGATCACTATTATTTTTTTTTCAAAAATTTGATAATTGTTATATTATTTTATTTTTGTATGTGGATGACATGCTGGTTGCAGGGTAGATATGAAGAAGATAAAATGTCTGGAAGAATAATTACCAAAGGAGCTTGAAATGAAAGATCTGGGTCTAGCAAAGAAAATCCTTAATATGAGAATCAATAGAGATAGAAATGCATGCATACTGAAGTTATCTCAAGTAGAATATATTGCAAATGCACCTCAAAGATTCAATATGAGAGTGGCAATGACAGTTTATACTATCATTGGTAGTCATTTTCAGCTATCTAAGGAATAATCACCTAAATCTGAAAAAGAAAAAGAACTGATGGAGAGGACTCCATATGCTTCATTAGTTCGAAGTTTGAAGTATCCTATGATCTATATGAGATCTGATATAGTATATGCAGTTGGAGTAGTTAGTAAATTTATGAGTAACCCAGGAAAACTTTATTAGGAGGTGGCTAAGTGGATTCTCAGGTACTTGAGAGGATTATTTGACAAATTTTTTTGCTCTGGAGGTGTAAAAATTGATCAACAGGAATATGTAGATTTTGATCTTATTAGAGATTTTGATGGTAGGAGGAGCATAATATGTTATATCATCACTTTGGGAAATGCTGTAGTGCGTTGGGTTTTCAAGTTATAAAAGATTTTTGCGCTCTCAACCATAGAAGCTGAGTACATTGCTATCACTGAGGCTAACAAGGATATGATTTGGTTGCAATAATTCTTGGCAGAACTTGGCAAGGGACAAAGGAATAGGAAGTTGCATAGTGATAGGATGAGTGCTATTCATCTAGCCGAGAAGGCTACATTCTATGCCAGAACAAAGCATATCGAGCTTAATTATCATTTCATTAGGTTACTTCTTGAAGATGGTCAGTTAACTTTGTTGAAGAGACATAAGACCGAGAATCCTACAGACATACTGATGAAGATGATGACAGTTGATAAATTGAAGCTATGTGTAGCTTTAGTTGGTCTTCATGGAGGATGAGAGTAGGGGTGAGCCACACTATAAGTAATGTGATTGGTCTTACAGATCAAGAGGATGATTGATTGTAATTAGTTTTCAAGTTGGAGATTATTAGTTCTGCCTGGAATCTGATTATGTTAATCAATCAGGTTGTACTATTGCCTCATACCTCAATCAATTTCACATACTCACTGGAGGGGTGCGAGGGTCCTCCCCCTGCTTAGGTTTGGGTGTTTTGCACCAATTTTTTTTCCTTATAATATCGTGACCATGTGTACCCTAGCATCCCAGCACTGCGTTCATGAGTGCCTTAATGCTACAGAGTTTGCTACGAGAAATGACATAAAATGAAGCGCTATAGTGCTATAGATTAATTCGGTGCCACAACACTATGTGATGCTGCAGTGCTACGGGTTTGAGTACCACAACATCATGATGACAAAGGCTTGAGCGTCATAGCCCTCTAAACTGGTACCGTAACGCTTTGAGGTGATATGAACAATTTTCTTTCTCGTTTCACTGAAGGGTGGCATCCCTTTGTATTATTAACTTGACTTTGTCTTGTGTTTAGAGTGTGAGAATAGTGCAAGAGAGAAGATAAGTAAGGAGAGAGTGAGAGAGAAGAGAGATATATACTTATTTCTTCCAATTTTCATAGTGGATTTTTTGGTTTGGTGTGGCTCCATTTTTTTTGTGAAACCCCTAAATTTTCTTATAAGAATTTTTATCCTAAACTAATCAATAATTATTTCAGGAGTCATTATGAATCCAAATCATAAATCATCTTTGCCAGAATATTTATAGTGCTGTGTTTTAGCTTCCAAATTTCTATCATAATTTTTTGACACAATTGAATTTTCTTAAGAAATCGGTACCTGTCAGTACAAGTAAGATTTTTGGGATCGTCATGTGTCCGTTTTGCAAACCGATTTCACTAGAATGTTTTAAATAAAATTAACTAATTTATGAATATTTTTCTGTAATTTTTCGATCTAATGATATAAATGAATTTGAATAAAATTAATATTTTAATAATAAATAATTGGAATAATTATTTTTTTAATAAAATATGTAATCCCACTTTAGTTTATTTAAAATCCCATTTCTCATTTTTTTTGCAAAAACGTTAACAGAGAATGTTTGGGAAGATTAGGGAAGAAAAGGAAGAGAGAGAAAGAGAAAATCTTAGTTTTGGGCGACTTCGGGCCGTTTTTGTCTCCCGGCCCAGTTGGAAAACTTGTTTGTCTCGAGGTAAGGCACATTATGCCCATCTCAGTTTGAAAAATGTGTAAGTTTTAGCAAATATTTTGATTAAAATTTTATATCCGTTAGCAAAAAATGTGGATAACTTTGCACAGGTAAAACTTTCACCGCATAACTTTTTGTATGTTGTAGAGATTATGATTATACACATTTTAAATATTTTTTAGAAATTTGTGACGAGGGTTTTGAAGTTTATGGGGTTTTTATTGAATAGAAAATTATATGGATGTTGAAAAATAGTGATGTAGTATAATAAAAGTCTTAAAACGTCATTTTACACAATCCTTGATAATTTGGTAATTTATTTGAAAATGTGCATTTTTGCCTAGTTGAATTTTTTGTTATCTACCGTTATACAACACTGTGAAATTTGGATACATGCTCAATTACTCTTTAATTGTTATAATGTGATGATATATGTACATATGTGATTAAATTATATCTGTTGGGAGCTATAAGGGGCCAGGATCCTTTGCGATTCTGTTTGTGTCAGGAAATTGCTGGGCGTTATAAGGGGGCAGAATCCTTTGAGATTCTATCTGAGATAGGGATATGTTATAAGTTTTGGTGCTATAATCACAAATGAAAAGAGAGTCATAAGGGGTTAAAATCCTTTGAGATTCTATTTGGGTCCGAAAAATGTGATTTGAACTACTCTGTGATATAAATTTTAATTTATTTATTTGTTCAGTATTATTATTTAAATCAGGGAATACCTATTATGCATTTATTACATCTCATAGTATAGTGATTTATTTAAATTGTATTTAACAGCTTTTAAATATTCAGCAAAATATTTGATAAAAGAATATTTAAAAATTTAGATTGATTTGTGTGGTTTGCTGAGCTGTTATAGCTCACTATATTTTTGCTTCTGGTTTTTAGGATCTAGGAAGGGGAATGAGATTTTGGACTAGTAATTCAAGATCATATCTAACATTATAGGTACTTTGCTATTTTAATTTTTATACAGTTATGACTAGTTAAATTTTTATTTCTATAGCTCTTGCATGTAGCTATGTACTGTAGTGTAGATATTAATTTTAATGAAATGAAAAAAACTTTATGGATGAATTTAATTTCAGTATTTGAATATTTTAGTAGCTCTATAGTCTGTAGTCTATAGTCTAGTTTAATGAATATTAGTAAAAAAAATGAAAACAAAATTTCAAAACTAGATCTTGGGATTTGCCTATCACAGCTCAACACGATAGGACCTGTCTTGGTCGGGTTGGGTTGTATTAGTTTTTTCCCGATTTGGGATTTTCCCCGTTAAATCCTGTGTCCTTTACTTACTACTACATTGCTTTTACTTTTTGTTTATTTCATTGTACTGTTTTACTTCCATCCCCAGTAAGTTTTTACTAAGACATAATTATTCTTGATAAATTACAATGAAACTTACATAGTTCGCTATAATATGATAAATTATAAGGGAACTACATATTAATATTACAAGTTTCAAATCAAATACGGTGTTTTACTTCCATCCCCAACAAGTTTTTAGTGCACTATATCAAACTCAATTAGCACACAGCTAGGCGAAGAAGCCCTTCTCTCTTATCAGGTGGTTAATAACCTTTATAAATTCTTCTAACCTCAAAGAATCCCCCTCATTTTTCCTCCCGACCTGACAAAGATGCTACTCCCTCCTTCTACTCCTATCATGGTGGAGATGCCAAACCCTCTTTCTACTTCTCGTAATGGTGGAGATGTTGCTTCTCCTTCTGCTCCTTGTAATGGTGGAGATGCTGCTCCCTCATTCAGCTCCTTGCTATAGTAGAGATATTGTCCCCTCCTTCATCTCCTAGCTATAGTGGAGATATTGTCCTCTAGCCTTCTCGACTAGTAAGTTTTTCACCCAAAAACTTTGTCAAGAGCTCTTCTTTAAAAGCTGCACATCCACGACACAAAGGGCCCAATATGTATATTGATAGGAACAACTATGTAAATCCCCTCACACCCCTTGACATCATAAATTTAAACTCTCTCTTTCTCAACCTTACCTCCTCTCTCAGCCAAGTGGTTTGGATACCCTCTTATAAGCAAGGAGACTACATCTCCTTCTCTAAAGCTCTCTATCTAAAAAAAATGTCGCTAACTACTCAACCTTAAGCACTCAAGTCTTGTTGAGTTTTAAATAATTTGGGTTATTTAAATTAAATCCTAATTTTTAATTTAATTACTATGATCGTATAGTACGATAATTGAATCGTATTGTTCGATTAGTTCAACTCTGACCTCAGATCATCCTATATGAAGTACAGTCGTACAATATAATTTGTAATATCGAATCACGCATCATCTTGCATGAGCAAATGTTTAGCCAGCAAGCTCTTTGTTAGATTATCCTGTATGATATATATCGTATAGTATGATCTTTAATTAATAATTAATAATAATTTGATTCATTAACTTACTGGATAAAATTAGGCAATATTCATTAATGCTCATACAATATGAATGTATTCATACAATACGATCAGTATAAATTAGAATTATGATCCTTTCGACCTCCGCTGCTCAACAGGGGGCCACGGGGGGGGAGGAGTGTTTGGGTATAGGCGAGCGTATTATAGTCATAGTTGCTTTGCCCATGATCAAATGGTGATTTATAATTCCTAGTGTCATACTACTTCTAACCAAGGTTAATGGTATGTTTGTGTACACCTAAATCTATCTCAAGCTAAGTGATAACAATAATAATCCATTCAAGTTAGGTTTTAGTCCATTAAGACAAGAAATGAGCTAAGAGTTATTAGGGCAAAACATCTCCAACTTAAGGGTAATCCATCTTATAAGACTTAGAAATGCCTAAATCCATCAAGAGGAGAGAGGACATAGGGATATAGATTAGGCTAAGTTTGTTGATGATGTAGCCAAGTCAACCTCGTTCCAAAAATGGCATAAACAAATGCATTAAGATAAAATAAAAATTATTTTAGGAAAAGCTACATATAACTTTCAGAAGAATTTAATAAACTTTAGGGATGATGTGAAATTAGCCCCCCTTTAACATTTCCATTAGATGAAGCAAAACTAAAGAAAGCAAGAGAGATATAGTGTAATTGTTTAAGGAAAGAACCCTCACTAAAATAATTGTTAAAGAAAGAACTCAACACGAACAAAAAATTAGCTATATGTAGGTAAATCCATGAATTTGCAAGTGGAGATGATTTCAATTTTTAGACTATAAAACTTCACAATGAAGGTCATTAGTGGCTACTTCTTATACGGTAGGAGAGCAACTATCAAATGCTTCAAAATTATTATATAAAATAGTTAAGTAATTTCTTTTGATCTCGATAGAAGCTTTAATTACAAAAGTTGATAAAAAAAAACTAATATTATTTTTGTAGGTAGATTTTGGTTAATTTTGATATAACACTTAAAAGAAAACAAATTTCGTTATTAAGTATTCAACTTTTTTGTCTAAAAAAAGAAATCACGTTCCCTTCGTATAAAGTAACTAGAGCTAAAATATGCATAACAATATTGTGATTTAAAGAAGCCTTAGAATTCCTTTTATGCTACCTTCAACATCTACTTTAATAGGTTTAACAACTAGGGTAATTGTATCAACTTTATGAGTATCAAGAATCTCATGTTGTGAGTCTCCAACATCAACTTTCTTAAGAATGATGAAATTTTCTTCTTCCATAGTAGTTGGAACCTTCTTAGAAAAAAGTCTCTCATATAAGAGATGTAAATAGCTAGAGGGATCTTGAACTTTAATTGATCAACAAAATACACTAGGAGATGCATTTTCTCATGAAGTTCACTTTGTATGGGCTCATATACAAGAGCTATAAGTCCTTCATTGAAGTTAGGATTTGATAAAGAAGGAGGCATTTAAAGCTCTGGTAGCTAACTTTGTCTCAAAGTTGACCACGTAATAGGATTTACCAAAAGCTTCTTCTTAGCATATCTTATCATAACATTGTCGGATTGGGATAAAAAAAGATTGATCATTCTTACCTTTGTTCCGAACAAATGGTTGATATTTGGAGGAAGGTTCATCGAAGTTGCATGATCCATAGGAACATTCAGCAAAGTTGTATGATCAATATGAATCTACGAATTATTAATCTCCGTATTCGTTTCACCTGGTTCCAATTTTTTGTCAAGAGAGGAGAGCTTATAAGTGTTGAATATTTTTCTATCTCCTTCATCTCTTATTGAATTTTTAACTTTCTTTCATTTCCTTAGTAATTGAAAGGACTTATAGAGCAAAGCTAAGGAGGATAAATAGGCATAGAAACCTTCATAAGTCCTTCTTTTGGCTTATATTAATAGATTTCTCTTGATGCTAATGTGCGTGATAGAGGCAAACCTACATAATCTATCATAATTTATGTGTAAACTCAATTAAATAGATTTAAATATTTTTCGTTCTCTAATTCTTTTATGAAAACTTTCAAAGAAATAAGGGAATCATTGAACTAAATATAAATTGAAATATCTCTTAGACTGTGTTTACTTGGTTACACTAATCAATATGAAAAAGATTTAGAGCTACTTGATCCTTGAAGAATAATTTAATAACAAAAGTCACCAAGGCATGTACTCATAAATTTAAGTTATTCAAAGCCATTTAACTGAGATTCTCAGTCCAAAGATGAAGCAAAAGTGCCACGTGAGCTCGCCTCAAGAGTCAAAGCAACTTGCTAGAACTCAACAAACAAAATTGAAGTTGCCAGAACTTAAATGTAATATTTTCTATAGTTTTGTGCCTTGACCCCAACGTGTGAATAGGAGGATAGACGGTGAGCTTAACACTTAGAATTATTTGCATTAGTCATGTACTCTATAATATCTTTTTCTCATATTTTCTCTTATTTCTTAGCCATGTTTGTCAGTTGTTTTACAAAGGGACAATTTTGAATCCAACACATGCACTTAGGGTAAATATAAATTTACTAGCATTTAAAAATGGTTAAAGTGTTCGAGAATCATGAAAACTTTGAACATCACATCAGCTATCCACATTATAGAAATTAAGTTAACTATTTTATTATTATTCAGGCAATAAAATAGGACATGTAAAACAAAAAGTTTAACATACCCAATAACTGAAAGACTTTGGAGAAAACAACTCTGAAGATTTCAACAAACTCAGCTACTTAACAGCCGGACAACCTTCAATTACCACTTCAGGAGCTGTTGGACAGCTAGCAAGTGGGCAATAATCATCTGCAACACCTCCCCACCAATCTATCCCATTGATATTATTAAATTGCAAAGCAAAGAAAATGAATATTCCTATGAAAGCTACCTCGGCATCCAAAGCTGCTGACATTACATAGGTGTGCCTTGCCCACCACTCTTTATACCTTTTATAAATAAAATAATTGAAGAAAATGTCCACTAATCCCCACATGATATAGTTCACAGAGTGTGCAGGAAGAAGCCCACCCATTCCCATTATGATCAAGGGGATATGGATATATCTAAGCAATTTGTTCCTTGGGAAAACTTTTGATAGATACCAGAAGAGAATGGGTAACAATAAACCTATTAGGAAGAAGAAGTTCAGAGCTAAATAGTGCCCAAGTTTGCCAAACAGTTTCACTGGACCAACGAGCCCCCAAAGTATGGATGCGTTATAGAAGCCATCATCATTGGGGCAAGTCCATAGACTCCCTTCAGAAAGGTTTTTTGGATCGCATATATGCTTTACTGTGTCAAGAAGAAACCAAGCTGTTGCGAAGTAAACAGAAGATGCTATCATGGTACCTATCAACTATCATTATAACCACAAAAAAAACAAATAAAAATATGTTAATGAACTATGAATAAAGAAAATAAGTTTGGATGTACACCATGCAGGTAAAATATATTTCTTAGATTTCATTGTTTACATTTAGCTTGTTAATTAGTGTAAAGTCTTCTTGAAAGTCATAGAATATATATATATATATATATCATCACATATATAATATTTATATAAATATAAATGTGTAAGTATGATTATACACAATATATAATCATATATAAACTCATATACACATAAACACTTATCCCTGTCCCAAACCCACACACAAACAAAGGAAACATTGAGTCGAATATGATTCAAGCTTTATTTCTATTTAGCTCATTATATAAAAAAGCAAATAAATCTAGTCGAACATGTGCTAATTATCAAGCTGAACATGATAAATAATAATAATAATAATAATAATAATAACTTTTTTTATAGCTTTTTAGAAATATAATTTGCATATCTAACTAAAAAAGCTGCAGGGACCATTTGCTAGCCTTATGCTTTTTCATTATTTGTAGAAAACTCTGTTAATGAAGTTGATCATTGAAGAGAAAATATAGCTAGATTTTCTAGTTACCTATTTTTTGTGCATTGCTATCTTTCAAAAATAATAATTTTTTCATTTTAGGAGCAATAATGTTTTTGGAGCAGGTTTCCTTTAGCTTTAGGAAGTTGCCTGTACGATGAACATGGACTTCGGGGGGATTTTCATGTAATGCCCTAGGTTTAAATCACCAAGAAGTGTAAATGCCTGAGCCATGCTTACAGTTCCATATGTTTTGAATGTCACATTTGCTATAGGATTTCCTGGTAATATTAGACCAAAAATGTACTCAGTAATGACATTCATACCCTGCACATAAGAAGAAAAGTAAGTCTTCTACACAATAAATTTAATAAGAAAATTTTCTTAAGAGCATGATATAGGAGTTATAACTATAACCTTTCCATTATATATTTATAAATTCTTTCTTTCTCTCCTTATTTGATTATTTTTTTTTGTTAAATAATATTATATGGAGTATTACCTGACCTGTAGTTGCCATGATCACTCCAAAAGGTAATGTGAAGAGTAGAGCTATAATGAAGATGAATAATAACCCCCACCATGGAACCTGGAGGTGGCTTCCAAACCCTTTACAAGGAAAGATGGAGAGTCCAATGACCGCAACTAAGAGAACATAGAACCACCATTGAGGCACAGGCTCATAATTTATTTTCATCAATCTTGCATGAACATCTATCTTTTCCTTATCACATTCTTTAGTATCTTTCCACATCTTCCAAATATTCCTAATAATTTAACAACAGATATAAAGTTATACATGCATCTTAACATATAAACTAAATGTCAACGGAAGTTAAATAGGTTTTGTTTCCTTTAAACATACTTTCCATCATAGAGAGCAACATGCATGATTGTGGCCGTCATATATGCAAAGCTCGCGTCATAGCCTAATAAAAAGGTAATACTTATTTTTATTTTGCTATAAGTTTCAGCTTCTTCCAGATTTAAAGTGAAAGTCTTGTTATTTATGATCCTAGTATTATTATAGCTATGACCACTGTAATCAAAGATATCATAGGATATGATATGGAATCATTTGGCATTATAAGTATTAGTCCAATAGCTAATGGGGATTAACACATAAGTCCCTATGAAAAAGCCTAACATTACGTTGAAGATTGCTGATGCAGGTGTGGCCAATGGGCTTCCGAGGAAACCGACGCTTGTGGACCAGTCAAATCCAAATGATCCAACTCTAATACCTTTCAATCCAGATCCAATTTGTTGCATGGTGATTGATTTCTTGAAGATTAAGCATAAGACAGAAATGGTGGAAATTGCTGGGAAAATGAAGCCTGGGATGGTATAGTATGTAAAGCTTGTGATGAAGACCACTATGAAGAACTGAAATCTTGTTATGGTTCCCTTCTTTCTCTTCTCCTTCTGATGGAGAGCCCTAAAAAAGTGTTTATTTGAGCAATTAGTAAGATATTTTATATGATAATCTTAATGAAGAAATTTGTAAACATAGAACTCCCTTGAGAATGGTTTTCAGGATCGCATTTATGCTTTATTGTGTTGCGAAGAAACGATGCTATTGTGAAGTTGAGAGAAGATGCTATCATAGTACCTGTCAACTATCATTTTAACCAAAAAAATAGCAAATAAAATTATGGTCTTGAACCGTGAGCCAAAGAAAATTAAGTTTTGATGTACACCATGCAGCCAAATTATATTTCTCAGATTTCATTGTTTACATTCAGCTTGCTAATTAATGAAAAGTCTTCTTGAAAGTCATATTATATATATATATATATATATATATATATATATATATATATATATATATATATATATATATATATATATATATATATATATATATATATATATATCGCCACATATGTAATATTCACATAAATATAAATGTATAAATATGATTATACACAATATATACACTCATATATGCAAAAACTTATATGCCCGTCTCAAACTCACACAAACGTAAGAAACATTGAGCCGAATATGATTCATTTAGCACCTTAGATAAAAATGCTAATAAAATTATTCGAACATGAGCTAATTATTAAGTTGAACATGATCAAACACAAAAAAGAAAGTTTTTTGATAGCTTTACTGAAATGTAATATGCATTTTTAACTAAAAAAGCCGCAGGGAACATTTGCCAGCCTTATGCTTTTTCATTATTTGTAGAAAACTATGTTAATGAAGTTGATCATTGAAGAGGAAACATGGCCAGATTTTCTAGTTACCTATTTTTTGCGCATTGCTATCTTCTAAATATAATAATTTATTCAATTTAGCAGCAATATTGTGTTTTGGAGTGTGATTCCTTCAGCTTTAGAAAGTTACCTGTACAATGAACATGGACTTCGGGGGGATTTTCATGTAGTGTCCTAGGTTTAAATCACTAAGAAGTGTTAGTGTTTGGCGCATGCTTATAGCTCCATATGTTTTGAATGTCACATTTACTATAGGATTTCCTGGGAATATTAGACCAAAAATGTACTCTGTAATGACATTCAGACCCTGCATATAAGAAGAAAAGTAAGTCTTCTACACAATAAATTCAATAAGAAAATTTTCTTAAGAGTATGATATAGGAGTTATAACTATAACCTTTCCATTATATATTTATAAATTCTTTCTTTCTCTCCTTAGCTGATTAATTTTTTTAAATAATATTATATGGAATATTACCTGACCTGTCGTTGCCATGATCACTCCAAAAGGTAATGTGAAGAGTAGAGAAATGATGAAGATGAATAATAACCCCCACCATGGAACTTGTTGGTGCCTTCCAAACCCTTTACAAGTAAAGATGGAGAGTCCAATGATCGCAACTAAGAGAACATAGAACCACCATTGAGGCACAGGCTCATAATTTCTTTTCATCAATCTTGCATGAACATCTTCTATCTTTTCCTTATCATATTCTTTAGTATCTTTCCACATCTTCCAAATATTCCTGATAAATTTAACAATAGATGTAAAGTTATATATGCATCTTAACATATAAACTAAATGTCAGAGGAAGTTAAACAGGTTTAGTTTCCCTTAAACATACTTTCCATCATGGAGAGCAACATGCATGATTGAGGCTGTCATATATGCAAAGTTCGTGCCATAGACCAATATAAAGGTAATACTTATGTTTATTTTGCTGTAACTTTCCGCTTCTTCAAGATTTAAAGTTAAAGTCTTGTCATTTATGATCCTAGTAGTGTTGTAGCTATGACCAGAGTAATCAAAGATGTGGTAGGATATGATAGGAAATCGTTTGGAATCGTAAGTATTAGTCCAATATCCGATTGGGATTAACACATAAGTCCCTATGAAAAAGCCTAACATTATGTTGAAGATTGCTGATGCAGGTGTGGCCAATGGGCTTCCGAGGAAACCAGCGCTTGTGAACCAGTCAATTCCAAATGATCCAACTCCAAGACCTTTCAATCCAGATCCAATTTGTTGCATGGTGATTGATTTCTTGAAGATTAAGCATAAGACAGAAATGGTGGAAATTGCTGGGAAAATGAAGCCTGGGATGGTATAGTATGCAAAGCTTGTGATGAAGACCATTATGAAGAACTAAAATCTTGTTATGGTTCCCTTCTTTCTCTTCTCCTTCTGATGGAGAGCCCTAAAAAAGTGAGAAATTAGTAAGATATTTTGTATGATAATCTTAATGAAAAAAATTGTAAACATAGAACTTTATTTCAAAATTCTAAGAAATAGTACTTGTAAATTGAAACTTGAATAAGGTTTTCTGGCCACCACATATATGGATTATCAGCCAGTATCTTTCTGTTAATGCCAACCCAACTGAAGCCAAGTAACTGCCAGTTTTAAGATCAAAGTTGCATTCGTTATTTAAGAGAGAGAAAATAAAAAATTTTCAAAATATCAAAAGCCAAGTAACGTGCCTTTGATTTCACATGTTACATTTTATTAAATAATAATTAAATAATTAAATGATACAACTAAATTATTTAAAAATACACTAAACATTAGACATTCATAAATATAATCATGAGAGAACAAATATTGTGAATGTCTAATAGTTTAGCAATATTATCTAATACCTTAGTTATATTTTCTACTTTATAGTTGTATTAAGGGAGAAGACATAAAGAAACATGTGAGATCAATGACAGATGTAATAAAAATTGTTTATGCCAAAAAATAACCAAATGTCTCCAATAAAGCTGGATTAATAACCAAATCAAAACTTCATTTTTTTTCACATGATTGGAACTTCAAAAAAGTATTTCTATTGTAAAATTTCTTCCTCACCTGCGAGGTTTGCGCCAACAAAAAGGCAACTATGGGATTGATCTTAGTATGATAGAACACCTTGACTATAATTACTACATGCATTGCATAGAGATCTCCCGCACCGACACTCGCGAATATGGTGATTAGACAATGTTCGTTCATTGAAAAAGGCCCCGGATTCAGCGAGAATGACCAGTTTGTGAAGGGATATTTTATTTCTTTCTTTGGAAGTGTTGCTGCGAGAAATCGGCCTATTGGAAGTGCAATGATTTTTATGCAGACTGATCCTATGCTCAGTTGTTCTGTTCTGTGATTAAAGAATGCAGTTGCAAAGGAGAGAAGCATGCATGATATCACACCAATCAGCCATGTGCGAAACGTTAGTGCTGGGATATTCGGGTTGTCTGAAGGATCCAGCATTAGCCTCACCTCTTCGATGGGATGATCATTCTCCTCAACTACAAATGGTTAAAATCATTAGTTAAGCTGATTTTCACTGTACACTGATTTTCAACTTCTTTATGAGCTAATTTTTGAAATTTCAATCGTTACAACAAAATCTTTGTATGTTGAATATATACAAAGTATGTAAATTTATCTACTCAAAACAAAACTTGGTTTTTCTTGTTGTTTTTGGAGTAAAATAATGTTTTCTTCTACAAATACTTTATTTGATTGTCTTATTAGAAAATAGGAACAAAAGTGTAGTAATTCGTTTTAAAATGCCCTATTTACTTGAAAAGAAACATATTGAAGACTATATGCTTACACAAAATTTTCCTTTCAGAGTGATTGTTTTAAAAAATAGTAATTTCTGGAATAGCTTTGAAAATTTTCTTAAATATACATCAATCATGCCATGGGGAGGCATGGATGAGGATTATGATGTTGTGAATCACATAATTATCCACTAGGTTAAATTACAAGTTTTTAATAAACAATACTTTCATGAGAGCAAAAGGAAAAAAAAAAGGGGGGGGGGGGGGGGATTTTTACCTTGCCATCCTTGGCTGGAATCGAAGCTGGATTCCTGGTGGCCTGAAGGAGGAGAAAGAACTAAAACATCTCCCATGGTGCTTATTGTCTCTCTTTCCGCTCCTTTAGTAGCCGAAGAGCAAATTTGTTTTTTCTAGAGTTGTACTTATTAGTATGGCATTTATTATTGGAGGATTTGCATATCCACCTATGATATTTATTATATTGCAATCTAGTTATTGATGTCCATTGGAATGTTGTGAGAGAATATTTGTATTGATCAATTATTATATATGATTCTTTTGATGGTACGAATGAAATGAATAATGATGCATATGTTTATATTTACTATAATTTGATATAGTTAGATGGCTATATGTGTTATGTTTATTGATGAGTTAAATGAGAAATAAGAAAAAAATTCAATTAGGTTGCTAGGCTGTGATAGAAGGCTCAACCGTTCTCCCTTTATCATGATGATGCAATGCTTATAAAATTAAGAAAAATATGCTAAATAGTTCGTTAAGTATACAAAAATAAAACAAAGATGTCTAACAAAAAAAAATCGACTTAATCCATTATTATATGATTGAGCAAACATTTTATCATATCAATTATCATAGTTTATATTTGAATTTTAAAATTTAAACATCAAATTATAAAAATCAGTTAAATTTGTTATTGGAGGTTAATAAGAAGTCAGTTGTAAGTAAGTATAATGTGAAGATGGATGGTAACTATTCTTTTCATGTAATGCTAAGCCACGAGTTGTCACACAAGAAAAGATACACCTTTATATCAACATCTCAAATATTGTTGTAAGCAAAAGATGAAATTTTTCATCGATCTTCCCTATAAATGAAAACTAAAATGAAAAGGGGGCTTAATACAACCACCCTTTCACTTATCAACTATCAACCTCTTTTTCTTCTTTTGAAATATGAATTTGAATGTTTTAACACTATTCAATCAAAATAATTGTCGATCAAAAGCTTTACATTTTCTAAACACCATGCTCTATCCTACTTAATTAGCCTTGAATAATTGTCTCGACCAAAAGCTTTACATTAGTCTAGCTTAATCTAATTGTAATTTTGGGTCAGCTTTGAAAAAGATCATCTCCGTTTAACCCAATTTGATATGATGAAATTAACTATGCATGAATTAAGTTGATTAGATTTGGCCATAAAGAAGCTCGAGCTACAATCTAAACATGTAACCAAGTAATTGGGTCACCCGAATTTGTGCGATAAGATGACCCAATTTGATCAAACTCGACCTAACCCTGCTCATTGCCTATGCTTCCTTAAATGATTTTCACATTTTAATGGGGCAATTTTCCTTATACCATTTAGCCTCAAATTTAGGGAATAAATAACCAGCTCATTGTTTATTAGAATGAGCTTAAAATTAGCATTGTTGTGGACTCAAATATACGCGACGATAGAATTTAAACTTCCGTCTTAGCGTTGTACGTATATCCAGCACACAAACAGAAGAATAAAAGAACACCAGGATTTTTACGTGGAAAGCCCTGGAAAAGGGAAAAACCACGGGGCCACGCCCAGTTGGAAAAGTTCCACTAGTGTTGTTTGAAATACACAATGCTGATTCGTCTTTTAAATTCAGGACGATCAGATTACAATGAGTGTCAATTACAAGGGCAAGCAGAGTTCCGACGCCACTCGGGTGTCGGGCAGAATTCCGGCGTCATTTGGGAAGAAATCCGGCGTCACTCGGGCGTCGAGTAGAATTCCAGCATCGGGCAAAATTCCAATGTTCCTCCCGTGTCCGGCAAAGCTCCGGCGTCCCTCGGGCGCCTGGTGGTGCTTCGGTGGTGTTCCGGCGGAGTTCCGGCGGTGTTCCGGTGGTGGTGGAGGAGGAGCTGTTCCCTCCTAGGCTTCTCTTCTTCTCTTCTTGGCTTGGGTCCCCTCTTAAGAGAAATGAGGGGCTATTTATAGTTTTTCTGGAGTGGCATAGCCCGTAAATATGTGAGGGATCAGGGGCAAATACGGAGTGATCCGGATGAACGGGCGATATTGAATCCCTTGATCATGAACCATTTATCAAGGATTTGAAGGTCTTAATGATATCAGAATTCTACGATCTTGGGCTCGTTGGATTCGTCTCGTCGAGACGCTCGATTCGAAGATAAGCTCGTCAAAATCGGAGACCGTTTGGTAACTCAACTAGCTGTTTGATGCTTCCAACAGTGCTTCGGGTACTTGATTTGGACTCACTTGGTCTCGGATTGAGTCAAATTTGGTGTCGTTGGATTCGTATTTCCGAGACGCTCAGTTCGACTATAAGTTTGCTGAAATCGGAATTTAAATGGTCTCCAAAATAATTTTTGAAGTTTCCGACTTGAGTTTTTCCTCGAGATTCGTGCCCGATCAAGATGATTTTTTGGCGATATATCAGTTGCCCCCCTATTTTTGGACGTCGAAGCTCCACGAGTCCGAAAATACTTGTTCCGGTATTTTACATTGGCCGAATCGCAAAAAATTACGTTTCAAAAATTAAATGTTTGCTCGAACCCAACCATAGAGGCCCCGTTGAGCTCCGAAAGTGTCAAAATTGAGTCCAGAACGTCGAAAAATGTGTCTGGGGACCCCAAAAACGTCGAATTTGGACCGTATGGGCCCGAAATCGGAGCCCGGGAACGCGTAGGCGGCCGAACCGGCCGGCCGCCGCCGCCCGCGCCAACCGGCGCGTCCGCGCGCGGAACCGCGCGGTTAAATTTTAAAAATATATATATATTTTTTTAAATTGTGGGTCCCACATGGGATTAAAAAATCCCAAAAATCTGAAACAATCCCAAAAAATTCCGAAAAAATTCCGAAAAATTCAGAAAAATTCGAAATTTCTTCTAGAAGCCTTCTCCCTCCAATTTTTAAATATTTTCCCCCCTTTTTCTTTAATAACTCCCTCTCTTTTCATCCTATAAATACACCCATTGGGGTAGGGGTCAAAATGCTCCTTTCTTCCTCCTCTCCTGGCCTTCTAGCTTTTGGCATTCTGAGGCTTTCCGCCGTTTTTAAGTAGGTGACTTTCCCTACTTGATTCGGTGCCCCTCCTTTTGCGCAGAAGTTAGCGGCTTTCCCCCTTCCTCCCTCCATTTTTCCTCCCTTTTTCTTCCTACTTCGGAGGCTTTCTGCAGTCTTTCGTAGGCGATTTTCCCTACTTAGATTTGCGCCCCTCTTTAGTAAAGGAAGCAAAATGGGTGATCCTGCCTCCTCAAAAATTCCTTCAGAAGACAGTTCTGCACAACGATCTGAAGTTCCAAAGAGGACCCAAAAGGCGCCGAAGGCTGACGATGTGATTTCCACCGTCACTGAGGACTCTTTCATCTCATTTAGGAAAAAATTTCATTTTCCTAATGATATGGTGATGAAGGTGCCGGCCAGAACGGATCGTGCCTGCTTCCCTCCCCCTGGATATGTGATGGTGTATGAATTTAGTCTGCGAGCGGGACTACGATTTCCTCCTTCTTCCGAACTGATCGACATTCTGACGATTTGTGGGGTATGCTTGTCTCAATTTTCCTACAGAGAAATGTCGATCGTGATGGGCCTGATCGTGCTTTTCAGAGACCGTGGAGTGGTACTTTCCTCAAAGTGCCTTTCTCGGATGGGGCATCTTTTTAGCGATGCGCAGGGACGTATTTCATTCAGGTCTAAGTGGTTGGACATCCGCACTCGAGACCCCTTGAAAGGTTGGATCAGCAACTTCTTTTATGTGCAGAATGATTGGGGTCTTCAGGAGAAGTGGGGGAAGTTGAAAGAGCTACCTGTCCCCCTTCACATCGGAGCAGAAGATTTACTGAGGATACTCAAACTCCCTGATTTGGATGCTCTACACTACGAGGTACGTTACTTGAGTAGATATGTAGATGAGGAGTACTTGTTCAAGGTCGAATTATCTACTCAAGCAGAGAGATCACATGCTCAAATGTTGAAGAAGTCTGCTAGAGTTCCAGAAGTGGTTCCCCAAAAGACCCACTCCAAGCGACCAGGGAGCGAGGAAGGTTTGCAGGCATTGAGGAAGAAGAGGGCAGATGAAGTTTTGACAGTTGTTAGCAAAGGTCCCCGAGCTTCTCCATCCAAGTCATATATTCCAGAGGATGTGTTAAACCATCAGTGCATCGGCCACCGACGGGCTGAGGAGTTGGTGAGTTCTCCTTCACTTCTTCTCCCTTTTTTACATTTCTTAAGGAATATATTTCTGATATTTTTCTTGTCTCAGTATTCTGATTTCAAGCTTGAGATGACCAAGACTCTGAATGATTGGAACAAAGAGTTTGTGAAGGTTAAATACCTTCAGGGAGAGTACAAGAAGAAATATGACAGTAAAGTGAAGGAGATGAAGGTGGTGGAGGATCAGCTTGAGGGGTGCAGAACTGAGTTGGCGAACAAGATCACTTCAGTCTCCTCTCAGAATGAACGGATGGATCGTCTGCATATAGAGTTGGTGGAGGCACAAGCGACGATCAAGCAGCAGGAAAAGGCTCAGCAAGTCCTTGAGGCTGAGAATGAGAGGCTTCAGAGTGTACTGTCCGAGAAGGAGGCCCAGAAGTTACCGTCAGCAGTTATTAAAGAGTTCAAGAAATCTTATGCTTTCAAGATCATTATTGAGGACCACATTCAGGAGGCTCGCAGTCATATTTATGAAGTGGAGGTGAAGGCCTTGGAGGCAGAGTGCGCTGAGGATGGCTTCATTAGGGGCTTCATGAAGGGTGTTCGGACAGTACATCGCAAGACTGGAGCGGAGATTGAGGGGTTGACTCCTAGCCAGGCTTCTGGTGATGCTTCTTCAGACTCTGGTGGTGAAGAGCTGGAGAGTGAGTTGCAGCGAGCTTTTGCCTTAGAGGAGGATGAGGATGACGTTGAGATTCTGTAGGATGTTTTGTATCACTTTGATTTCTTTCTAGTGATTGTATATATGCTCGATGTTGATGTTTCTATCTGGTGTACTTGATGTTCAGTGATATATAAAGATGTTGTTGATGTTCTTTACTCACATGCAACTAAAATTTCCTTAGTTTTACTTCAGTTTGAATGAGAGTATTCTAATGAGCTCTTTTTTTTTTGACTTGAGCAAATGTGAGACATCCCTTTCTTTAAAGATTTTGACCTATCCAGGGTTATTAGTGAAAGCATTTGCTTGATACCCTTAACCTGTCTGAAAAATGGTCAGATCAACTCCCTTTGGGATTGATCATCAAATGATTTTGATATTCAAGATATCCTCCTAGGATATTTGACCTATCCGAGGTTGTTAGTCAAAGCCTTTGCTTAATGACATTAACCTGTGCGAAAGAGGTCGGATCAAATCCCCCTGGGATTGATTATTCAGTGATTGAGATACAATATAGATTGTGTACTTCTCGAATCACAGAAAAAGAGTTTGGAGAGAAGAAACATTAGCACGACAAAGTGAATATCATATTGCTTCGTAATATGAGATAGCAGTTCCCTAAAATAACTTAGGGATACAAGAAAAAAGTTCTTCTATAATCAACACATAAGGGATGTACGAAAAACTTTATAACATGACTACATGAGAAGATATAAGACAAACATAACACATAGACAGATAGCAGTATCAACTCCTACTGATAATATTTGTGAAAATTGCCCATGTTCTAAGTTCGGGGAAGCATTTTTCCACCAGCATCCTTCAGTTTGAAGGTTCCAGGCTTGACCATAGCCGCTACCAAATAAGGACCCTCCCAGAGGGGGGAGAGCTTATTTCGCTGAGGGCCTTTTCCAGCGGCTTCAATGCTTCATAGTACTAAGTCCCCAATAGTGATAGGGCGAGGTTTCACCCTTCGATTGTAGTGATGGGCAACTCTTTGGTGGTATGCAGCGGTTCTGAGTGAGGCTCCATCTCTTACTTCTGGGAGGAGATCCAAATTTGCTCTAAGCTTCTCCTCGTTACTTTTGAAGTCGAAAGTCTGAACTCTGTGGCTAGGAACTCTGATATCAACCGGTATGACTGCTTCTGTACCGAAGCAAAGGTTATATGGGGTTTCCCCTGTAGGAGTTCTAGCGGTGGTCCGATAAGCCCAGAGGACATTGGGGAGTTCTTCGGCCCATTGCCCCCCAGCCTTCCCTAGACGTGTCTTCAGCCCTTTCAGGATTGTTCGGTTTGTAACCTCTGTTTGCCCATTAATTTGAGGATGGGCAACAGCTGTGTGAATGAGCTGAATATGAAAATCCCTACAAAAAGATGTAAAGATCTTCCCGGTGAACTGTGTCCCGTTATCAGTGATGATTTTTGCGGGAATGCCAAAGCGACATATTATGTTCTTCCATAAAAATTGCTTGGCATTTGCTTCAGTAATCTTTGCCAAAGGTTCCGCCTCCACCCATTTGGTGAAGTAATCTACAGCCAAAATAATGAATTTTCACTGTCCAGTCGCTATAGGAAAAGGTCCCATTATATCAATCCCCCATTGGGCAAAAGGCCAGGGGTTTTGAAGGGATGCAAGCTCCAGAGCGGGTGTATGAGTGAGGTTAAAATGCAGTTGACAGTTTTTGCACTTTCGTGTGAATTCAAGTACATCATGTTTCATTATAGGCCAATAGAATCTATGTCTCATGATCTTGTAAGCTAACGCTCTTCCTCCCAGATGTTCTCCACATACTCCTGAATGAACTTCTCAAAGCGCGTAATCAGCTTCTGATGGTGGGAGACACTTGAGGTACGGCCCAATAAAGGAGCGCTTATACAACTCATTGCTGATAATGGTGAAATTTACAGCTCGTCTCCGAAGTCGTATTGCAGCTATAGGATCTTCGGGTAGCACCCCATCTTTCAGAAAAGACAAGATGGGTTCGATCCAAGACATCTCTCTTGGCTCGTCAATTGACTGTATGACCCATGGACCCTGAATGCTTGGAAAGTGGATTTCCTCAATACATCTTCTCTTATAGATATCCCCCGTTATTGATGTAGCAAGTTTAGAAAGAGCGTCTACTCTTGCATTTTGTTCTCGGAGGATATGTATGATTTGATGCTCCCCTATACGGGCTAAGAGTAGCTTCACAATGCTACAATATTGAGCCAATTATGGGTTGTGAATATCAAAATCCCCCTCCACCTGAGAGGCGACTAGTTGGGAATCAGTGTGGGCTATTAGGTTCTGGAGTTCACAGTCAATTGCTAGTCTCAACCTAGCTACAAGGGCCTCGTATTCTGCTATGTTGTTGGTTGCCGGGAACTTGAGTCGAAGCCCGTACTCAAGGGTAACCTTCTGTGTAGAGATTAATAAAATTCCAGCCCCAGAACTCCCTGAAGCTCCATCGACGTACAACGTCCAGCATGGAGAAGAAGGTGAAGCACTCGGTTGTACATTAGATACTGGAATGGTGCATTCAACTATGAAATCCGCTAGTGCTTGAGATTTAATATCAGGTATAGGCAAGTAGTGGATATCAAATTCTCCCAGTTCTATAGACCACTTAACAAGCCTGCCTGATGCTTCTGGCTTCTGCAGAATGCTTTTTAGCGGCAGATTCGTGTAAACTCCAATTGAATGGGCTTGAAAGTAAGGGCGTAGTTTTCTGGCGGAATAAACTAACGCCAATGCTGTCTTATCTACCAAAGGATAACGTCCCTCTACTTCAGATAAAATCTTACTAACATAGTAGATAGGACGTTGTATAGCATTTTCTTCTCGGACCAGAACCGAACTAATGGCTTGGATAGATACAGCCATATACAAATATAATCTCTCTCCTGGTATTGGTTTAGAAAGTAGTGGCGAGGATGCCAAATACTTTCGTAATTGTTCAAAGGCTTCTTGACATTCATCTGTCCATTGAAACCCGGAGCTACGAGCACCTCTAAGTATCTTGAAGAAGGGCAGATATTTGTCTCCTGAACGTGCCAGGAAACGAGATAGTGCCGCAATTCTCCCATTCAGCCTTTGGACCTCCTTGATGTTCTTTGGCGGCACCATGTCCCTTAGTGCCTTGATCTTCTCCGGATTGGCTTCGATTCCTCTATGGGTTACCATAAACCCTAAAAACTTTCCAGAAGCGACTCCAAAAGAACATTTAGCGGGGTTGAGTCGCATATTGTAATGCCTTAACAAGTGGAAACATTGTTTCAGGTCAGAGATATGTTGGGTTTTTTCCAGACTTTTTACCAACATATCGTCTACGTACACCTCCATAGTACGTCCAATAAGGCTTTTGAAAACCTTATTCATGAGACGCTGATAAGTTGCTCCAGCATTTTTGAGCCCGAAGGGCATCACCCGGTATCAGTACAATCCTTTGTCTGTTTGAAAAGCTGTTGCTTCTTCATCAGCAGGATTCATTTTTATTTGATTGTAGCCGGAGTAGGCATCCATAAAGCTCAACATCTGATGACCAGAGGTGGTATCAACTAACTGATCGATGCGAGGGAGCGGGAAACTATCATTTGGGCAAGCTTTATTGAGATCAGTGTAATCTATACACATTCTCCAAGCTCCATTCCCCTTCCGTACCATGACAACATTTGCTAACCAAGTAGGATAGTGCACCTCTCGTATGAATCCAGCTTCTAAAAGCTTATCTACTTCTTGTTCAATTGCTTGCTGGCGATCTGGTGCAAAATTTCTCTTCTTCTGGATAATCGGTTTGCACGTTGGATTGACTTTGAGGGAGTGAACGATCACTTCGGGGTCAATTCCAGGCATATCTGCTGGACTCCATGCAAAAATATCCTGATTTTCTCGTAGAAAAGCTGTAAAGTTTTTCTTCTCATCATCTGAGAGAAGTGATCCAATTCGCACTGTCTTTGAAGGATGCTCTTCAGAGATAGATACAGTAGTAAGGTCTTCCACAGGGGAAGCTCTCTGAGGAATATCTTCGCTCCGCAGATCAATGTCCTTGATGCTCAGGGTAATCATCGGACGAGACTTGATCTGCCTAAGATAGCAGGTCTGTGCTATTTGTTGATCTCCGCATACTACACCGACTCCTGATGGGGTATGGAACTTCAGCTTGAGGTGAGGAATGGATGCGATGATCCCAAAAATTGACTGGAGCGGTCTCCCGAAGATGGCGTTATAAGCTGATTCTGACTTTACCACGATGAATTGAATGGAGTGTGTAGTCTGTCGAGGAAATTCTCCAAGGACTACCGGGAGACTGATTATTCCTTCTGCTTGTACAGGTCGATTATCAAATTCATATAAAGGACCTGCAGCAGGTTGAAGTTTTTCTCTTGAGAGACCCATGTTGAGGAAAGTAGAGTAGAATAGGACATCTACGGAGCTTCTGTTGTCCACAAGAATTCTTTTGACATTGTAACACGGGTCACCAATGCCTGCGTTTATGACAAGCGGATCTTGATGGGGGGTTTTTACTCCTTCCAGGTCGGAATCATCGAATGTGATGGAATGATCGATACGAGCCTTTTTTGGAGTTGGGTTTTCTTCCACAGTTAGAAAGACTTGGTCGGATAGTAAGGGGCCTCCTGCGATTGTTTCAATTTTGCCAACCGTTATCCGGTTATTCACTGGCTGTCTTTGTGGTTGATTCTGCCCCCCAGTGGGATGAGCTTCTTCTCGGGTAGGTGGATTCCCAATAAACTGTCGAAGATAGCCCTGACGGATGAGTCTTTTAATCTCCTCCTTAAGTTACCTACAGGATTCAGTAGTGTGGCCACGACTACGATGAAAGTGGTAGTACTGATCTTGGTTTCCTGTATTCAGCTTTAAAGGATGCGGCCACTTCACTTTGTCCTGATCTTGAATCGCCATCAACACATTTGCTCGAGATGTGTTGAGCGGAGTGTACTCCTTCTCCCGTCGGGGTTCTCGTCGTGGTAGTGGGGGTCTAGGAGGTAGATTGCTCTTCCCTTGCTTTTTCCGTTATGATGATGAATTATCCATCTCAGGTGCTCCCTTGCGCTTCCCAGTGGGTTGCTCAAACTATTTTCTGTGAGCATTTATTGCCTCATCTGCTGATATCCGTGCTTCCACACGATGGATCAGATCGGCATATGAGTGAACAGTATCGCGCATGAGTGCCGAATAGAAGGGGCCATGACGAAGTCCTCCAAGAAAGACCCCTCTAAGCAATTCTGGGTCTACTCCTGGGATTTGCCGAGCCTCGATAGAAAACCGCTGAAAGTACTCTTTCAATGATTCTCCCTCATTCTGACGAATCCCAGAAAGGTGAGAAGAATCCTTAGCAATTCTTCGGTTGGCTACGAACTGTTCGATAGATACTTTGGCCAATTTGACAAATGTGGGGATCGTTCCGGCTGGAAGTGAATAAAACCATGTTCGAGCTTGTCCTTTAAGAGTAGCAGGGAAAACCTGGCAAAGGAGTGCATCTGAAGCTCGTTGAATATGCATGATGGTCCTGTAATGGTCGATGTGCTCGTACGGGTCGGATGCCCCATCGTAGGATTCAATGCTTGGCAGCTTAAAGCCAGCCGGAATAGGGTGTTGAAGAATGGCTTCTACCAGGGGTGACGACTCCTGGAAGTCCTACTGACGAAGAGGTTGCCTTATGCCTCCTGTAGGGAATTCCTCCCGGACTAATCGTCGCAGTTCGTGGCGTAGGGCATTGCGAGGGAGCTCAGCAATGTGAGGTTGGGCTAGCTCCTCAGGGAGGTCTTGAGGAAGGCGAGATTGCTGACTTGCGTGTGGAGGATGGGTAGAACTTGCTGTATCAGCTAGCTCGTTCTCTTGACGTGACTGCGAACGCCTCTTGGGTGGAGGAAGAGGATTCTCAGCCTGAAGATGTTCGATTTGAACATCTTCGACACGGGGTGGATCTCGAGGGAGAAGAACCTCCTCCTGAGGTGCTAGGGTCGGCTGTGGAGTCTCTTGCAAGAGTTGTAGGATCTCATTTTGAGATTCTTCCATCTTTCGAATTCTCTCTTCTAAGGAGGGTCCCGAGGTCCCCTCTCCAGGTGCGTTTTGCCCCCCGGGGTATAAAGAGGCAGATATCGGACGTCTATGATTCATAGACTGATTTCTGGATTGATGAGAATGAGAGCGGGAGGCTCCTATGAGGCGACTGCTACGCCTGTTGACCATCGTAGCAATACTTGAAGTTGTGGGAGAAGCTTCCCACAGACGGCGCCAAACTGTTACGGACTCAAATATACGCGACGATAGAATTTAAACTTCCGTCTTAGCGTTGTACGTATATCCAGCACACAAACAGAAGAATAAAAGAACACCAGGATTTTTACGTGGAAAGCCCTGGAAAAGGGAAAAACCACGGGGCCACGCCCAGTTGGAAAAGTTCCACTAGTGTTGTTTGAAATACACAAGGCTGATTCGTCTTTTAAATTCAGGACGATCAGATTACAATGAGTGTCAGTTACAAGGGCAAGCAGAGTTCCGACGCCACTCGGGTGTCGGGCAGAATTCCGGCGTCACTTGGAAAGAAATCCGGCGTCACTCGGGCGTCGGGTAGAATTCCGGCGTCGGGCAAAATTCCAATGTTCCTCCCGTGTCCGGCAAAGCTCCGGCGTCCCTCGGGCGCCTGGTGGTGCTTCGGTGGTGTTCCGGCGGAGTTCCGGCGGTGTTCCGGTGGTGGTGGAGGAGGAGCTGTTCCCTCCTAGGCTTCTCTTCTTCTCTTCTTGGCTTGGGTCCCCTCTTAAGAGAAATGAGGGGCTATTTATAGTTTTTCTGGAGTGGCATAGCTCGTAAATATGTGAGGGATCAGGGGCAGATACGGAGTGATCCGGATGAACGGGCGATATTGAATCCCTTAATCATGAACCGTTTATCAAGGATTTGAATGTCTTAATGATATCAGAATTCTACGATCTTGGGCTCGTTGGATTCGTCTCGTCGAGACGCTCGATTCGACGATAAGCTCGTCAAAATCGGAGACCGTTTGGTAACTCAAATAGCTGTTTGATGCTTCCAACAGCGCTTCGGGTACTTGATTTGGACTCACTTGGGCTCGGATTGAGTCGAATTTGGTGTCGTTGGATTCGTATTTCCGAGACGCTCAGTTCGACTATAAGTTTGTTGAAATCGGAGTTTAAATGGTCTCCGAAATAATTTTTGAAGTTTCCAACTTGAGTTTTTCCTCGAGATTCGTGCCCGATCAAGATGATTTTTTGACGATATATCAAGCATATATTAATTTTATTATGCTAATTACATATAAATATTTTACTATTTTATTCATATATTTTATAATAAATATTTTTACTATTTATTAAATTTATCTATAAATTAAAATTATGTAATATTATACATTAAATATAATAAAACTATCACTTATTAACTTTTAAGTTTATTCTAATCAAAATTGACCTAATTTTCTTTTTCCTCAGGTCATCGGTTTTGGAATTCCACAGCCTGTCCTTAGTTTCCTATTTTCTTTTCTTTAAAGCTCAATACCGATCTTGTAGACTTCTAGGTTGTACACCCAGTTGCCAGTTGTCACAAATGATTGTTGTATTTAATACGAAAAAATTAATAATAAAAAGGTGAGAGAAAAATTATGTCGGGCTATTCAAATGAAAAATAATTAAGATGAGATATAATTTTTTTTTAATATATCATAAAATTTATGCAATATTAATTATCTATTTACTATATTATTTTAAAAATATATTTAAAATTTATAAAACTTATCTTAATTAAATTCTTAATCAAAATATCATGATATAATTTTTTTTCCATTTTTAAACTAATTAGCAGTTGCGGGTCCAAATAGTAAGTTAGGTGTCCAATTATGAATTTTCGGATGACCAATTCCTCTCATTTTTCATATTTTGACAGGTGGGCCAATTTTTGCAAACAGTATGTCAGGTTAAAGGAAAATTATTATGTGCGTAGTTCTGACGTAAGGTGCGTCTGGATTTTGTGAGGGCACATAATAAGTATATAACAAATATATAATTTTGTGAGGGTACATAATATTTGCTATTTATTTACTGTGTACCCTCATAAATCTGGACTCAACTTGCATCCAGATTCTGCACGTAATAATTTCTCTAGGTTAACAAATAAAAATGATCAAAATTGGCCTTTGAAATAAATATGCAAATTCATTCTACTAGCATTTTGGCAATTTCTTTGGCCAAATTTTGGTTAAAAAAATAATCAATAGGAATTTAGGATCTATTTGGAAGGTTATATTTTTTATAATGTTGATTATGAAATTGCTTGAAAGAAAATAACTTAGTTAATCTGATTGTAAAAATAGTTTTTAGCAAAGTGAAAAAATAGTAATCAAATGAAATTGTGGTTGTTGCCTTAAACGCCCAAATATAGCTAAGGTAACCACTCAGGATATTCATAAAAGAGAGAGAGAGAGAGAGAGAGAGAGAGAGAAGAGGAAAGATATTAAAACAGCATGGCAAAACTCATAAGGAACTAATCAAGTTCTCAATATATTCATGATCTACTTCATTACTCAAGAATTTTGACCAACTCCATTTAATTACCCTTAACTTGACTTGATATTTGACGTGAAATAACAAGCTTTCAAGGAAGAGATTTTGTGTAACATATTATTCTTCTATTGCTATATCTTTAAAATTCAACAATACATGAAATTTTAATTAGTAAATAAACTTATGTTAAGTAATTAATTATATTTAAAAGAGGAAAGTTTAAATATCAAGTAAGTTAAAATTTCGAGCTAATTATCATTGAAAATTTTGATAATAAAAAAGTCTTCTCTCTCTCTCTCTCTCTGTGAAACTATTAACATCAGAGTAAAGAATAAGCATGAAGTATCAGAATTATCTATATTTCTAAATAATAGTAATAGTATTGCTTCTCCTAAACAAATTATCATAAAAAACTATTTAAGTTATATAACTATTATTACATATTAATTTATGATTAAACTCTATTGTAGTAAAATTGATAATATTGAAATACATGATAATTCCTATTATGATTCAATGGTTTTATTTATGTTATACAGTAGTAGTTATATGAAAATATAAATGAAATGGCTCATGTAAGTATACTTGTGTTTGCATGATTGAATAATGAAATATATCTCTTATAATATTGGTTGGGAATACAATATACTTATGCGGGTTAATTGGAACAGAAATTGAAAAGAAAATGAAAATAAAAGCACCTTAATTGGTATTATTCGGATGTTGTCTCCTATAATGATTGTATTAGTAACATAAATGATAAGACACAATGTGCGATATGTAAGATATAATATTATGGCTATTTTTTGATATAAAATATAAATAGAGTTATTATTAAGTGACTTTATTTCATATTTTTTTTAATAAACATGCATATTATTCAAAATGTCATTTTGTTATTGTAATTATTGTAATTAATAAATATGATATGCTCATTGAGTTGTTTTATGACTCGCCTATATCATTGATCAGGGGCGGATCTACAGTGAGGGCCCTGGGGGCACAGGCCCCACTAGCCCAATAACTAAAAATCAGCCCATTTTAAATTATACTAATATAATTTTAATATATAAGATTAAATTTGATTTTTAAAACTAATCATTTTGCTCCGCCTCAGCCTCAACCCATTTTCTTTTTTGGCTGACTTGACAGTATGCTTTTTCTTTCTATCTCTCGTAATTAGCTCTGCCCTCTCTCTCTACTTTATCTCTCCCCACTCTGCCTCGCTCTCTACTTTATCTCTGCCCACCCCGCCCCTCCCTCCCTCCCTCTCTCTTGCTGGTTTTTTGGAGGAGGGAATTGATACATTTTTTTAATAAATCTAAGTAAACTAATTAGTTTAATTAGATTAACTTTATAATTTTGTATTATTTATAATTTTCTTTACTAAATGTGAACCATTATATCAAATTAATCTAATAAAAAATAATTTAGAATTAATAAAAAAATTAATTTAAAATTTGGTAGATTATGATCTTATACTAATTTAATTAATCTAAATATAGTTCAAAATTAAGACTTAATTTAATTAATTCAAATAAAATAACCTTAAGTATAAAAACAATTTATTTAAACTCAATTTAATAATAACCCTAAGAAAAATATTAATTTTTTAATAAATAATAAGATAGAGAGTGATACATCTATTCTTTTTTAATAAAATTACATAATTTTGGATGTATTTTTATAATTTTTCATTAAAAACATGTCTCATGATCTCTGATTATATTGAATAAAAATTATATTTTGAGAGTATTTTATTGATTAATATTAATTTGTGCCCCTCATACAAAAAATTTTCTGGCTCCGCCCCAGTCATTGATCATGATATACAGGTATTATCCGCAAAAATTTAAACAAGTTAAAGAGATGAAAGCGTGTATAGTAGACACAACAATTAGAGAGAGGTATTTGTTAATGTAGTTATAGTATTTTCATTAAAATATATTTGGAGTTTATAGTGACTCTTTTAATGTATTAAAAATCAACTATTGTTAGTACTTATAGCGAATAAAATTTTTTAATACCTATCTAGTTGTTTATTCCTGACTTGTTAATTCGAGCCTCTAAATTGGGTTATGACAACAATAAAATAGAATATAGAAGTTCATGATCATAAGATTAGAGTGATTGAAGGAACTATGTTTCTGTTGTATCCAAATATGTTCGTAGATGACACCTCAACTTACAAGTAAGCAATCCTAGTAGACAAGAATATCAGAACTTAGATTGAGTATGGAAAAGAAATGCAAGGATTCAAATAGTATAGGAAACTAAGAAAATCTCAAGAAGGCTCTAATAGATAAATATATAGTGCTAAAAAATTAATCTATAATGTGCCTCTTCACTCGTTATTTATGAAAATTCGAGGACTATAGAGAGGTTACACTAAAATAGATAAAATGTACATCAATAAATACAACCCACTATAGATTGTTCTTGATGCGTGTCATGATTTGATACATAATTTGTGTAATTTTTCACTTTGGCCTAGCTCTCAATTTTGGGGCGAGCTTCCTTGGCTGAGAGCTCATTCGTAGAAATACATATATGAGGACTTATCCATTGGAATGGTGATATGGTAAAAACTATTAAGCTTTCTCAACAAATCTATCTATAGGATTATTAGTTATCAATATTAAATTTAAAACTAAGAATAGAAAATTCCACATGATGAAGGAATAAGAATGCAACAAACCTGAAGTAGGGGCTTGAGAATCCGTCGAGGAAGTCCACATTTGAATGGTCACCATCCTACAAAAAAAATTCCATGACCAAGCTTTTTCACCATGTAAGCTTTGAGCTACTCTCAATACCATATTTATTGAAATAAATCAAGAAATAGGCTATCGTCAATAAAATGAATTAAAATGCTGTAAAATAAATTAAATGTGAAAAGAGAATAGGAAATTTTTTTATGAAGAGTTATTCAAGTTGTATTAGAGATTTGTACAATAATTATAGGCATATAATAGTGGGAGAAAGAAAAGGTTGATTAACACTTGTTATAATTTGTAGCTAAATTAAGGGAGACCAAGATAGTTAAATACAATAATGAGCTAATCATTTGTTTTATTTCTCTAATTTTTCACCTCAAGGTAGAGTCTCATGAGAGGACACCAATCATGACACAAAATTAAGAGGCACTGATGAAGAGAGGCTTGTTTAGTGCATTTGCAAGTTGATCATTAAAAGGGACAAGAGAGACACAGATGTTGAAGGGGAAAAGAATAATAATATAATAATGTTCTCCTCCAATATGAAGTTTTAAGAAGCTATAAGAAAAGATGTCCAAAGTGATAAGCCCACACATTTATCTAAACCTATGTCGAAATATTTATGAGAAGTTGTACCATAAAAGTCAAATTAAATCAAGAGAATATATGTATTTATACATTTTTTTAAGGATAGAAAATATTTTTTCCCTCATAGTCATAGCCTATCACAGGATCATCTATATCTCAGACGATCAAATAACATAATAAAATGAAGATAAAATATAAAAGTACTGTAAAGCAATTGCACACGGGTAAATAAAATAGTGTGTTGTGATGATTATAAAGAATATAGAAAATGTCATTTTAGTTGGGCAAGGTGAATATACATACCTATTAAATAAAAATAAATAATGGAGCTTTTATTATATGCTCAAAAACTTATATCTACACAAAAATTTGGCATATGAAATATTCTTTGGTGATCTCTTTGCTATTGGTCCTTGTCACTTGGCTCAATTGTATATACCTATTTGCTAAGAACTGGGAAAAGTATTGTTGTAAGATGTTGAAAGTGCACTAAATCGAGAATATTAGCTTATGTCTTATTGTATATACAAAGTTTTCACAAAAATGCAAATAGAGCAAATCATTGCACAACATAAAATACCATAAAAATAGATTAAACTACATATCAAATCTCATATATTCATTCATTTAAAAATTTTAAATCTTTGATACATTATACCTTTGCTAAGGGATTATGGATAATCATAGCATCAAAGTGTCTGATTAATTCTCAGTTTAGTAAGGGTCAACTCATATGATTATAAATGAGTACCAAGCTAGCTATTTTCAAAATTCAATCAAAGGCATATAATGATATATTTTTTTGGTTTGTTAGGATAAAATTTCAAAATAGATCTTATCAGGATAGACAGAGATTTATAAATAAATAGATATAATTTTTTTTTATTTTTAAATATAGAAATAAAAAATTTTAAAAGCTTTGGGGTTATGTATTGCTCAAAATTTTCAAATTAATTTTGAAAATTAATTAAGGTGCATGCCCTAATTTGTTTGTATTCTTGAACAAATATAATAGGTTAGGTTATGCTATAATAATTCCTTTTTGGTCCACCATGTGAAATGTGCTCTTTGAGGAATGTAGGTTCCATTATTTCTTCAATTGTTATTGTTGACCTCATTTTTGTGTGAGGTCAAGAACATCAAACCAAATTCAATCCCAAATAAAATCCAAATTAGAAATCCAATTCAAAACAAAAAAAATCCAAAATCATTTGCTTAAATCCAAATCTAAAACCTTCCGGTCCAAAACCAATTTTTGGGGAAAATTCATGCAAGGAGACCTCAGTTACATATTGATTAGGCATGTCAACCCTGAACAGAGTGCATTGAACCAACACATTACATATGAAACAGAGTGTATTGAACTAAACCCTAAGCCATGGTCAACCCTTGTTGACCAAAATACCCTCTTTTACCCATTTAAACTATATTTCATGCAAGGAGACCTCACCAAACCATAAAACTACCTCCAATAAGTCCAAAATATCATATGGAATGAGTTGGACCTAACCTTGACCCATGGTCAAATCTGATTGACTAAGTCAACCTAGGTTAACCAAAATCATCTAAACACCTAAAAAATTTAAAACCCAATATTTTGACCAAATAAATAAACCAAACTCATGGGGATACTTCATTGGATCAATATGAGTCTCCCAAAAAAATTCCATCACTCGGGCCCACCTGGTTTAACCAATTAGGTTGAACCAAGTGCAACAAAAGGAGTTTTCTTGAATCAAAACCTAACCCTTGTCAAATCAAATTGTGTAAACTACTGTAGTAAGTGTCAAATGATCCTATGTACATAACCCAACAAGCCCAACCCATGGTTTGGCTTGTATCAACCAAATGGGCTAGCTCAAGCCCTATAAAAGCCTAAATTCATGGATCCAAAGCTAACTCAACCCAAGATGGCTGCTCCCAATAATTCAAATAGCTTCTAGAAGTTACTTTTCACCAACCCCAAGCATCCCCTTTGTTTGTATTAGCTCCATATAGACAAAACTCCAAAGAAACTCTTCCAACTTATATGTCCTTGGCTTGTCCTTGCATTGTCTTTCACCTAACCAAAAGAACTGAACTAAAACAACCCCAACCATGTGGAAACTATCCAAAAAAGCTTCCAAATCAATCTTGCTCTAAGTACTTACTGTAAAGGTGATTTGTTTTCATTGCTATATTTACTAATTTAGAGTACATTTTTCTTGGTATTGTACTAACATTTATCATAATCCTTTTAGGTATAAGAGATGAAATTACTTCTTTCTCTCTTTATATTGTATTAAGTCTTTGCTTGCAGGTAATTGCTTACTTAATGACCTTTCTTCAGTACATTATCTTTCTTTATATTGTTCTAATTTGTTTAGATCATATATGCGCTTGGTCAGTTTTTGAGCCCTTTCTGGGCACAATAGGGCTCCAAGGTTTATTCTCTCGGTGCCACCCTATGCCCTTTTTTTCTTTGCAGGTGTCGTTGTAACTAGTATTTTTTATTTCTATGTAACTACTTCCACGCCAATGTATTAGTATTAAACAAATTTGTAATTCGTAGCCTATTTATTTACTTTAAAAGCATTAAATCTTATAGTTTAATTATTCAGGCTCCTTTTTAGTAAATTCATAGGTTGGCTTGATAGCCACGTTTCTCATCAAGTTTTTTTAATCATGTGTGATATGACTCTAGAAAATTCACATAATTGGCACGAATATTAAAATAGTATTTAAATTGAAAACTTTCAAAATAGGATCATCTGAACTCTAATATCAACAAACTTATAGTCGAACTAAAGGTCTTGATGAGAAGAACTTATCAACGCTGCAAATGATTCAATCCATCTCCAAATGACCTCAAATCAAACTTTTGAATTATATTTAAAAACTTCTGAACATAAATTGATGAACAAAATGACCTTCAATTATAGCATGCTTGTAGACAAATCAAGCGGATCGATGAGAATGATCTAACAAACCTAATATTACTCAATTTTGACATCACTAAGGCATTCAGATGTTTGATAAATAGTCTATGATCAAGGGGATCAATAAGGACTGCATAATATAGTGTTTTGAATTTTGACCAAATTTACAAAAAATTGCCCATCTTAAAAAAGCTATAAATAGGCTTCATTCTATACAGAAGTGGAGGATGAGGAGATAAGATGATTAAAGAGCTCTCTTGCATTTTCCAACTATCACTACCAATAACCATCATAAGCAATCGTTGCTGCCATCTCCATACTTTTTTCAACATCTAACTTTGTTATTGGGTTTTTAACTGTCCATTTGTTAACACCTCCCTATAATTAAAATCAATCAATTATTTCAAATTTATTTTCGTGAGGAAGCGACATTTCTTGTATTAGTACTTCTATAGTTGATTATTATAATTGAGCTAGGCCCCACAATTTTTCCCTTTATGGGATTTCCACATAAAAAAGTTTTGGTCTCATACAACATTTTTTGTGCATGCTTGATTTCTATACAATACTAAGATACTAAACTTAAATTCCATTGTCGTAAAATTTCTAGCATGTAACAGTTTAGCTCCCCATGTAGCGGGATAAAGGTTTGATGTTGTTGTTGCTGTAACAATTTATCGTTGTCTGTGAGAAACATTTCCAACATATTATACATATTTCTTCAATGATTGATAATTAATCTCTGAAGGAACCCCGCCCGAGAGAATATACAGAATGGAAGAATTTCAAATTAAAATCATGCAATTCGTAGAAGAGGCTAAACAATGAAGTGACCTAAAGACTCTCTCCCTCCTCTCCTTTCCTCTCTCTCTCGATCAAGAGAGAGAGAGAGAGAGAGAGAGAGAGAGAGAGAGAGAGAGAGAGAGAGAGAGAACAAGAATGAGAGAGCAACATAGGAAGTCAAAAAGGAGAGGAGAGTGTTTGGAGAGGGAGAGATAGAGAGCGTTCTTGGAAGAAGAGAAATGTATATCTCTCTCCTCTGTAAAAAGATGGAGCACAAGAATGGCGGAGCAAAGGAAGAAGAATGCAAGACATAGAGGAGGGAAAATAGAGCAGGGGGAGGAGGGATGGATTTACCTTTTCTTTTCTTTTCTTTTTTTTTTCCATGTAATGATGTGGTTTTCAATGGTCTTGCAATTTTAATGTTTGTTTCTATCCAACTAGTGATAGCTGGTTGGAACATAAGGGGCATCCATGATTATGCCAGAAGTGCTTCATATGCCAAATCATAAAGCCCACAGAGGTATGCAATTATCCCCAACTTTTAGAATTAAATGAGCATTTTTTGAATGGGCATCAAATAATTGATCTTGAGCTCTGTATAATTGAATAAATTATCTTATATCTTAATTTTTTTTATAATTGTGGATCAATTTGGTTAGTGTGGAATTATTCTTTACATTTTAACCTTAATATATTTTTATCCTCTTCTCATTCTTGCATTTGGGTAACTAGTGTGCTCATGGTCAGCCAACCACTATTCCTCTTGTTAATATGGTAGCCCTGCACGAGCAGTTATCCAACCTTGACATGTAGATTCTCTATCGCTTAGATGAGTGACATGAGTTGCACCGGCACACTATGAGCATTTATCATGCATGATGAAGATTAGAGTTGTGTAAAATGTTTCTCTATGGCTAACCATGCGTTTATCTTAAAGGAAGGTTTTTGTTAAGATGCATTCACTTGAGTTGAATTAGACTTGGGAGTTGATAGAGCTACCAAGTGGCAAGAGAGCACTGTAGAACAAATGGGTTTACAGGATGAAAGAAGAACCTGATGGTAGCAATCGCTACAAGGCCAGACTTGTAGTTAAAAGTTTTTTAGTAGAAGAAAGGAGTGAACTTCACTAAAATTTTCTCTTCAGTGGTGAAGATGACGACAATTAGAGTTATACTGAGCATGGTAATAGTGGAGGATTTACATCTAGAGCAGATGGATGTAAAAATAGCATTTCTTCATGGTAACCTTGATTGATAGTTATACAGGGTGTAATATTAGGGGTATATGGCCATAGGTAATGATAAGAGGAGCTTATATGAGCTGAAGCAGACAACAAGATAATAGTACATGAAATTTGATAGGTTTATATCAGATAATGGGTACACGAAGTGCTAGACATATCATTATTATTATTTCAAATAATTTGATAACTGTTATATTATTCTGCTTTTGTATGTGAATGACATGCTGGTTATTGGGTCAGATATGAGGAAGATAATGGTTACACGAAGTGTCAGATAGATTATTATTATTTTTTAAATAATTTGATAATTGTTATATTATTTTACTTTTGTATGTGGATGACATGCTGGTTACAGGGTCAGATATGAAGAAGATAAAATGTTTGGAGGAACAATTACCAAAGGAGTTTGAAATGAAAGATCTGGGTCTAACAAAGAAAATCCTTAGTATGAGAATCAATAGAGATAGAAATGCAGGCATACTGAAGTTATCTCAAGTTGAATATATTGAAAATGCACCTTAAAGATTCAATATGAGAGTGGCAAAGCCAGTTTATACTCTCATGGGTAGTCATTTTCAGCTATCTAAGGAACAATCACCTAAATATGAAGAAGAAAAAGAACTGATGGAGAGGACTCCATATGCTTCAACAATTGGAAGTTTGGTGTAACCTATGATTTGTATAAGATTTGATATAACATATGCAGTGAGAGTAGTTAGCAAATTTATGAGTAACCCAAGAAAACTTTATTAGGAGGTGGTTAAGTGGATTCTCGGGTACTTGAGAGGATTATTTGACAAATTCTTTTGCTTTGGAGGTGAAAAAATTGATCAACAGGAATATGTAGATTCTGATCTTACTAGAGATCTTGATAGTAGGAGGAGCACAATAGGTTATATCTTCACTTTGGGAAATGCTGCAGTGAGTTGGGTTTTTAAGTTATAAAAGATTGTTGCACTCTCAACCATAGAAGTTGAGTACATTGCTATCACTGAGGATAACAATGAGATGATTTGGTTGCAAAGTTTCTTGGTAGAACTTGGAAAGGGTCAAAGGAATAGGAAGTTGCATAGTGATAGGATGAGTGTTATTCATCTAGCCAAGAATGCTACATTCTATGCCAGAATAAAGAACATCCAACTTCATTATCATTTCATCAGGTTACTTCTTAAAGATGGTCAGTTAACTTTGGAGAAGGCACACATGACCGAGAATCCTGCAGACATACCAAAGAAGATGATGTGTTGATAAATTGAAGCTATGTGTAGCTTCAATAGGTCTTCATGGAGGATGAGAGTAGGGGTGAGCCCCACTATAAGTATTGTGATTGGTGTTATAGATTAAGAGAAGAATTGATTGTAATTAGTTTTCATTTGGGAGATTATTAGTTCTATGTGGAATCTGATTATGTTGATCAATCAGGTTGTACTATTGCCTCAGACCTCAAGTCAATTTCATGTACTCACTGGAAGGGTACGGGGGTCCTCCCCCTGCTTGGGTTTGGGTGTTTTGCACCAATTTTTTTTCTTACAATATTGCGGCCATGTGTACCCTAGCATCCCAGCATTATGTTCAGAGTGCCTCGATGCTACAGAGTTTGCTAGGAGAAATGACATAAAGTGAAGCGCTGTAGTGCTATAGATTAATTCGGTGCCATAGTGCTGTGTGATGCTGCAGTGCTACGGGTTTGAGCACCGCAGCATCATGATGATAGAGGCTTGAGCGTCATAGCCCTCCAAACTGGCGCCGCAATGCTTTGAGGCGATCTGAACAATTTTCTCTCTCGTTTCACTGAAGGGTGGCATCCCTTTGTACTATTAACGTGACTTTGTCTTGTGTTTAGAGTGTAAGAATAGCGCAAGAGAGAAGATAAGTGAGGAGAGAGTGAGAGATAAGAGAGATATATACTTATTTCTCCAAATTTTTATAGTGGATTTTTTGGTTTGGTGTGGCTCAGTTGTTTTTGTGAAATCTCTAAATTTTCTTATAAGAGTTTTTAGCCTAGAATAGTCAATAATTATTTTAGGAGTCATTATGAGTCCAAATTATAAACCGACTTTGCCAGAATATTTATAGTGTTGTGTTTTAGCTTCCTAATTTTTATCATAATCTTTGGACGCTATTAAATTTTCTTAAGAAATTGGCACCTATCGGCACATAGGGGTGTCAAATTTTGACACGACACGAAAACCCGACTCGAACCCGACCCGGAAATTTTGGGTTTGACCCGACCCGTTTCTCAAATGGGTCGGGTTCGGGTTGCAAAAATTGACCCGTTTGAAAAACGGGTCGGGTTCGGGTTGACCCGGCGGGTTGCCGGGTCAACCCGATAACCCGTTTAATTAAAAAAATAAATAAATTTCCTGCCTTTCCCATGCCCGCTGCCTGCTGCCCACGCGCCCGCTGCCCCCTGCCCAGCACGCCCGCGCCCGCTGCCCTGCTGCCCCGCGCCCGCTGCCCGCTGCCCCGCGCGCCCACGCCCGCTGCCCATTTGCCGCGTGTCCGCGCCCGCTGCCCCGCTGCCCTGCTGCCGCGTGGCCGCGCTCGCTGCCCCGCGCTCGCGCCCGGTGGCCGCTGCCCCGCTGCCCTCGCCCCGCGCTGCCTCGCTTCCGCGTGTCGCGCGGCTTCCCGTATGGGGTCGGGTCAACCCGACAACCCGTCGGGTCGGGTCCGGGTTCAGATTTCCGACCCGTTTTCCTACCCGGGTCGGGTCAGGGTCGACCCGTTTGTAACGCGGGTCATTCCGGGTTCGACCCGAACCTGACCCGTGACCCAAAATTGACACCCCTATCGGCACAAGGTTTTTGGGACCATCATGTGTCCGTTTTATAAACCAATTTCACCAGAAAGTTCTAAATAAAATTAGCTAATTTATGAATATTTTTCTGTAATTTTTTGATTTAAAGATATAAAAGAATTTGAATAAAATTAATATTTTAATAATAAATAATTAGAATAATTATTTTCTTAATAAAATATTTAATCCCATTTTAGTTTATTTAAAATCCCATTTCTTATGTTTTTGGCAAAAATGTTAACAGAGAATGTTTGGGAAGATAGGGAAGAAAAGAAGAGAGAGAGAAAGTGAAAACCCTAGTTTTGGAGGATTTCGGGCCAATTTCGTCTGTCGACCCAGTTGGAAAACTTATTCGTCTCAAGATAAGGCACATTATGCCCATCTCAATTTTTAAAAATATGTAAGTTTTAGTGAATATTTTGATTAAAATTTTTTATCCGTTAGTGAAAAACGTGGTAACTTTGCACAGGTAAAACTTTTACCGCTTAACATTTTATATGTTTTAGAGATTATGATTATACATATTTTAAATATTTTTTAGAAATTTTGCGACGAGGGTTTTGAAATTTATGGGGTTTTTATTGAATAGAAAATTATATGGATGTTAAAAAATAGTTGTGTAATATAATAAAAATCTTAAAATATTATTTTACACAATCCCTAGTAATTTGGTAAATTTTTAAAAAATATGCATTTTGACTAGTTGGATTTTCCATTATCTGTCATTATACAGCACTGTGAAATTTTGATACATGCTCAATTATTCTTTAATTATTATAATATGATGATATATGTGCATATGTGATTAAATTATATCTGGGAGTCATAAGGGGCCAAAATCTTTTAAGATTCTATCTGTGTTAGGGAATTGCTGGGAGTTATAAGGGGCCATAATCCTTTGAGATTCTATCTGAGACAGGGATTTATGATATGTTTTGGTGCTATAAGCATAAATAAAAAGGGAGTCATAAGGGTTCAGAGTCCTTTAAGATTCTGTCTAGGTTTGGGAAATATGATCTGAACTACTCTGTGATATAAAATTTGATTTATTTATTTATTCAGTATTATTATTTAAATCAAGAAATAACTATTATGCATTTATTAAATCTCTTAATTTAGTAATTAATTTAAATTATATTTAACTGCTTTCAAATATTCAACAAAATATTTGATAAAAGAATATTTGGAAATTTAGATTGGTTTGTGTGGTTTGCTAAGCTGTTGTAGCTTACTGTGATTTTGCTTCTAATTTTCAGGATCTGGGAAGGGGAAGGAGGTTTTGGGCTAGTAGTTCATGATTCGATCTGAGGTCATAGGTACTTTATTATTTTAATTTTTATACAGTTATGGCTAGTTAAATTTTTAGTTCTATAACTCTTGCATGTAACCATATACTGTAGTGTAGATATTTATTTTAATGAAATGTAAGAAACTTTATGGATGAATTTAATTTTTGTATTTGGATATTTTAGTAGCTCTATAGTCTGTAGTCTATTTCAATGAATATTGATAAAAAAAATTAAAAATAAAATTCTAAAACTAGATCTTGGGATTTGCCTGTCACAGCTCAACATAATAGGACCTATCCTGGTCGGGTTGGGTTGTGATAAGCTTTTATGGTATCAGAGCAATAATTTTGCAATTAGATCATAAAATGTTACAAATCTAATTTCAAAAAGTACAGTTTTGATGATGACAAATATGTTTGTATTCTGTTTTGCTTGGCTAACCCATTTCAGGTATAAAAGATCAAAAGCAACTCAAGCCAACTCAAGATCGGGTCCAAGTGTGTCTAAATGTACTGTTTTCCTTTTCTTGAGTCAATTATAATGTAACTGATCCCCTAGCTAAGTAACCTTACACACACACACTCAGGGGGAGAGCTTGAGTGAATTAGAGTTTCTGTTCAATTTTTGTTCAGATTATCCTAGACGATATTCACATCGTCCTCGACGAT
The DNA here is from genome assembly GCA_019925795.1 of Dendrobium chrysotoxum. Classification (NCBI taxonomy): domain Eukaryota; kingdom Viridiplantae; phylum Streptophyta; class Magnoliopsida; order Asparagales; family Orchidaceae; genus Dendrobium; species Dendrobium chrysotoxum. Next base: position 37,487,246 of record CM034308.1, read on the forward strand.
CTAGTGAAAATAGAAACCCTAATTAGGGCGACCAAGTTAAGTCTGTATGATTAAGCCGATCGTCCTGGATGATTCGTACATCGTACGGGATGATAAGCTTAAATAAAAAATTCTCAGCCGCCAGATCAAGTTAGGCAAGTTTTATTTTTAGAGATTTGATTTGATCATCCCGGACGATAAGTGTATCATCCTGGACGATCCAGTACAATCATGCCTAAATTAGTCTGGAGATTAAGGAAAGTAATTAATATTTAATTGATACAATCATATCGTCTGGGACGATTACAAGATCATCCGGGATGATCATGATCGTCTAGTGTGTTTCAGCTGTACGTCCAGAGCAGTGATCAAGATAATTTTGGCACTTTTTGAACTAATCGTACAGGACGATATCTGTATCGTCCTGGACGATCAAGTCATTTTTAGGTCATCTAGAACAAGTTTCTCTGGATGACCAGAGCGGTCTTCTGGATGAAATTCCTGAATTTACACTAATCGTCCCGGATAATCGCATAATCGTACGGGACGATCTGAACAACATTAACTGATCGTCCAGAAGAGCCAGATCATCCAGGCTGAAATAGGTGATTTTGAACTGATCGTACAGGACGATCTATCGATCGTCCTGGATGATATTGGCCGACCAGTTGAGATTTAGGGCAAATTTTGAGCCCTCCTATAAAAGTCTTTTTCTTCCAACAAGAAAAATCTTTTGCCACTTTCCTTTATAGAGAAACCCTAGAGAGAGAGAGAGAGTTTGGGAGAGAGAGAGAGGATCTTGTGAGGGGGAGTTTGTGAGGGATTCATAAAGGTTGCTCCAAGCAAGGATCAGAGTCGTATTCTCCGTTCATCGTATCTCTTCTTGTCGGTGTTCTTTGTGGGAGGATCATTAGCAAGAAGATCCAGATTCTCTGCATGCTTTAGGAGGAAGCGAAAGGAGTTCAGGTTCTCTGCCTACTTCAGGAGAAAGCGAAAGGAGTCTGAGGTTCTTCGCCTGCTTTAGGAGGAAGCAAAAGGAGGTTAGGTTCTCTGCCTCACCGTGTCGGTGGAAAGGAGTTTTTGTACAGGCTTCTCCGTCTTACTGTGGGAGCAGAAGGAGAGTCACTTCGGTTTAGTGCAATACCCTGAGGGGAGGCTTCGGGGAGTGGACGTAGGTCAAGTTGACCGAACCACTATAAAATCTGGTGTGTTCTTTCTGATTATTTTCTCCACTTTAGTTTTCTGTGATTATCTGCTTGGGTGAAATCTGTGGTTGATCTTTTCATTTATGTGTTTACTTATTTTCGCTGTAAATCATCGAAAATATTATTCCTGTTGCTCTTGAATTTTTAAATAATAATTCACCCCCCTCTTGGTTAGCCTCGGGACTAGTTCATCAGAGCTTAACATCCGTCCTGAGAAGAAGTATAGAGGAATAATTGGATCACTGCTTTACCTGATTGCTAACCGACCTAATATCATGTTTAGTGTTTATCTTTGTGCTAGGTTTCAGGTTGATCCTAAAGAGTTCCACCTGACTGCTGTTAAGATAATTCTTAGATATCTTTTAGGGACACCAAACCTAAGAATCTGGTACCCTAGGTACAGTACCTCTTTTGAGATTATTGGATATTCTGATTCTGACTTTATAGGGTGTAGGGTGGATAGAAAGAGCACTTCTGAAACTTGTCAATTCATAGGTCAGTCTTTAGTCTCCTGATCCAGTAAAAAATAGAACTCAGTTGAACTTTCCACTGCTGAAGCTGAGTATATTACCTTAGGAAGTTGTGTGGTCCAAGTTCTTTGGTTGAAGCAACAAGTCTTGGATTTAGGATTACCTGTGGGCATAATTTCTGTTCTGTGTGATAATACTAGTGCTATCTGCATTTCTAAGAATCCAATCCAACATTCTAGAACCAAACACATTGATATAAGGCATCACTTCATTAGGGACCATATTACGAAAGGGGACATTGAGCTACATCATGTAGTAACTGAAAATTAGCTAGCTGACATATTTACTAAACCACTGGCCTTTGACTTATTCAGCATTTTAAGGACCATATTAGGTGTGATTGGCATAAATGCTTAATTCTGATGACTGCTGATTTCTGATTTGTCTGTTTCTCACTCTATTTTTGTTAGTTAGCTATCTGATTTGATTATCTGTTTTCTATTATTTTTGTTTTTCTGTTGATTTCTATTTTAGCCTAGGTGTCAGCTTGATTTGAGTATTTATTTTGATGCAATTTTCTACTTGCTTTAATTTACTGGTTTATCTCTTTTATTTACTATTTTATCTATTTCAAAATCAGATCACTGCTCACTACTACTGATAAACTGGATTTCTGACTGAGAGTTTTGCCTTATTTTTTATTTAGAAGCTGGTAAAAAGTGATTGATTCCACTGGATCTGTTAAAGGGAAGAAACATTGATAATTATTTCTCTTTCTCTAACTCGTTTACTGGTTTCTTTTGGACAAAAATCTTCTTCAAAATTAAAAAAATTGGCTTTTGAAATAGAGATTTATTTTATCTTCCTACAGTAATCTACCTCATATGAATAGTATTTTCAAAGTCTTGAGTCATTATTATGATTTTCCGAACCAAGTGATTACACTTATCATACGATGTATAGTTTTTATTTTCTAAATTACTCTTCCTTATTGTAGAGAGTAAGCTTTGGCGTCTCTTATGTCTAGAAGGTAATTTTACAGCTGAGATCTTTTAATGATTTTGAGAGGAAAAAAACTTACAAAAGATGCGCAGTGCACCAAACAAATTGAAAAAGAGACACAAAATGAGCCCAAAGCTGAAAAGATGCGAAATGTCGCCAAACTAAAAGATACACAAAGTGTATCAAAAATCAAAAGATGCGCATAGCGCCAAACAAATTGAAAAAGAGGCACAAAATAAGCCCAAACCAAGCTTTCTTCCCTTTCAGATCATTAAATGTCTTAGAAAAATCCGTGCGCCACTTAATATTTTAAAAAGCTTGAGTTTGAAAATCTTGATTTTTGATTTATTACTTTATAACACTATTATATCAGATATTTTTCTAGAACGAGGCTTGAGAGGATCTCTTTTCGAATCTAATTTCTTTGCTTCTGAATTAGATTTTTTGTTTGGAAAGGGATTTGCATCTATAAGGTGTCCGAGGTGGGAGTTACGAAAGTCAATTTTCCAACTTTTTCTGAATTTCAGCGCTGTCGATCGTCTTCTTATTGGTTTTTGGATTTAAAATTAAGGAAAAATTATGATTTACTGGAGCAGATCGATTCAAAAAAAAACTTTTATTTTTGTATTCTCATTTTGAAGTTTTATTTACTCTGCTTTGTTTTTCGTTTTACTGTATGTGTTTTTTGTGCTATTTTTAGTCTGTACTTTTGTGTCTGTTCATCCTCCTTTTTGTGATGTCAAAAGGGGAAGTCAGTTGTAGTAGTTTTGTATTTTATGTATTGATCTTGGTTTGTGTTGTTTATTTCATTTGTAGTTATTTTCCTGTACTGTTTTAGTTGTTCAGTGAAATTTGGAAAAATATTTGTTTTTCGTATATGTGTTGGTTAACTCCTGGTTGTTTTATTTTAAACTACTGCACTAAAGTTTGCCATCATCAAAAAGGGGGAGATTGTTACAAATCTGGTTTTAAAAAGTATAGTTTTGATGATGACAAACATATTTGTATTCTATTTTGCTTGGCTAACCCATTTCAGGTACAAAAGATCAAAAGCAACTCAAGCCAACTCAAGATCGGGTCCAAGTGTGTCTAAATGTACTATTTTCCTTTTCTTAAGCCAATTGTAATGTAACTGATCCCCTAGCTAAGTAACCTTGCACACACACTCAGGGGGAGAGCTTGAGTGAATTAGAGTTTCTGTTCAATTTTTGCTCAGATCGTCCTGGACGATATTCACATCATCCTGGATGATCTAGTGAAAATAGAAACCATAATTAGAGCGACCAAGTTAAGTCTGTCTGATTAAGCCGATCGTCCTGGATGATCCGTACATCATACGGGACGATAGGCTCAAATCAGAAATTCTCAGCCGTCAGATCAAGTTAGACAAGTTTTATTTTTAGAGATTTGATCTGATCGTCCCGGATAATACATGTATCATCCTAGATGATACAGTATAATCATGCCTAAATTAGCCTGGCAATTAAGGAAAGCAATTAATATTTAATTGATACGATCATATCGTCCAGGACGATCATGATCGTCTAGTGTGTTTCAGCTGTACGTCCAGAGCGGTGATCAGAATAATTTTGGCACTTTTTGAACTAATCGTGCAGGACGATATCTGTATCATGCTGGATGATCAAGTCATTTTTAGGTCGTCCAGCACAAGTTTCTCTGGACGACCAGAGCAGTCTTCTGGACGAAATTTCTAAATTTACACTAATCGTCACGGACGATCGTAGAATTGTACGGGACGATCTAAACAACTTTTTCCACTGATCGTCCAGAAGAGCCAGATCGTCCAGGTTGAAACAGGTGATTTTGAACTAATCGTACAGGACGATCTATCGATTGCCCTAGACGATATTGGCCGACCAGTTGAGATTTAGGGCAAATTTTGAGACCTCCTATAAAAGATCTTTTTCTTCCAACAAGAAAAATCTTTTGCCACTTTTCTTTACAGAGAAACCCTAGAGAGAGAGAGTTTGGGAGAGAGAGAGAGGATCTTGTGAGGGAGAGTTTACGAGGGATTCATAAAGGTTGCTCCAAGCAAGGATCAGAGTCATCTTCTCCGTTCATCGTCTCTCATCTTGTCATTGTTCTTTATGGGAGGATCGTTAGCAAGAAGATCCGGGTTCTCTGCCCGCTTCAGGAGGAAGCGAAAGGAGTTCAAGTTCTATGCCTGCTTCAGGAGGAAGCGAAAGGAGTCCGAGGTTCTCCACCTACTTCAGGAGGAAGAAAAAGGAGGTTAGGTTCTCTGCCTCATCGTGTCGGTGGAAAGGAGTTTTATTACAGGCTTCTCCGCCTTGCTGTGGGAGCAGAATGAGAGTCACTTCGGTTTAGTGCAATACCCGGAGGGGAGGCTCCGGGGAGTGGACGTAGGTCAAGTTGACCGAACCACTATAAAATCTAGTGTGTTCCTTCTGATTATTTTCTGCACTTTAGTTTTCTGTGATTATCTGCTTGGGTGAAATCTGTGGTTGATCTTTTTATTTATGTGTTTACTTATTTCTGCTACAAATCATTGAAAAGATTGTTCCTGTTTCTCTCAAATTTTTTAAATAACCAATTCACCCCCCCTCTTGGTTAGCCTCGGGACTAGTTCATCAGGGCTTAACATCCCTATCGAACTTTCATAAAATAGAGCTATAAGAATTGATTTGTAAGTCTATTGGGATAATTTCAGGTCTATTTAGGTATTCATTATTTTTTTTATGTGCATGTGTGTTCAGCTGCATATTCTATATGATCATGGATCCACCAGACCCAGATATAATCGATGGACAGAGTGCTAGTCAGGTAGCTCCTGTATATAATTCTACTCCAACAGTTGGTTCAGATACAATTTTATAGTTTGTTAATTTGATAGCCCAGATGATAGGTGAGGTATAGAGCATGGTTCCTGTTGTTAGATTTGAAGAGGTAGACAAACATCTATAGATATTTCTGAGATTGAAGCCTCCAAGATTTGAGGATACTGTTGAGCCCAGAGCAGCAGAGGATTGGTTGAGGAGGCTGAAAAAGATATTTGACGGTATACAGTGTCCTCCTGAGAGGAAGGTACCGTTAGTAGTTTTTCTATTAGATGGAGAGGAAGAGCGCTAGTGGATGGGCCAGTAGGAGAAGAAATTTCAAGGGAGATTGAACTCTTTGATTACCTGGGAGGAGTTCTTTGACATGTTTAGAGTTTGATTTATACCACCTTCTACACGATAGCAAATGCAGGAGACTTTTCTGAGGTTGTTTCAGGGAGTAAGACAGTTATGCAGTACGAGGCAGAGTTCACTACTTTGGCTAGATATGCTCCACAGTTGGTTAACACTCATGTGGAGAAGTGTTATAGGTTCCTAAGAGGATATTGGGATAGTCTGAGACAGCCTCTTGTGCCATTTAATATTTCTAATTTCTCTGAGCTTATAGAGAGAGCTCATCTGATAGAGAATGACTTGATGGATACTCAGCAACAGTGGACTGCTAGTAGGAAGAGGTTCAGTGGTGAGACTTCTGGTAGTGACTTTTTTAGGAAGAAGAGCAGATTTACACTTTGAGATTCCAGGAGAGATTGACAGTCAGCATCTACAACAATCTCTGATAGTGACATCATAGCCAGTTCTAATTCTATTAGTGGGGCACCCGTGTGCCAAATTTGTGGTTGACATTATTCTGTTTAGTGCTACAGGATGACTGGATAGTGCTTTAGATGCGGTCAAATAGGGCATCGGGTAGCAGAGTGTCCACAGGTAGGATTTGACCGACATTCTGAGTCCAGATCAGAGAGTTTTATTAGACCGACAGGAAGACCGAAGGTAGTTCCTCTCCGTGCTCTCTTTGATGGATCATCTGGTAGAGCTGGTGGTTTGTGTTTAGTGGCAAGGATATCATCAGACAGTGGTTAGAGAGAGCCTAGTAGTTCTATTGCTCCAGCTCAACCACGTGTATATAATTTGACTCAGCAGGAGGTCCGGGATGCTCTAGATATTGTGACATGTATGATTTATATTTTTGAGCATCCATGGCATATTTTATTTGATTTGAGAGTTAGTCATTCCTTTATTTCTGAGCATTTCTTCGATTCACTACACTTGGCTTCAGTTGCACTGTCTGTTTCTCTTTCTATTATTTTGTAGGCTGGTGATAGTATGATAGCTAGTAGATTCTATTTTTGTGATATTGAAATTTTTGAAAAGAAGTGAAAATCCAGTTTAATTTTATTACCCATTTTCTTATATGACATTATTTTGGGAATGAATTGATTAAGTTAGTATGGGGCTCAGATTGATTACTTGAAGAAGTGATTTATGTTATTTATGGGCAGAGAGAGTTGTGTATTCTAAGAAGTTAGAGGTATTTTATCCTGTTTGATCTCTACGTTGGAAGCAGATAGATTGTGGAAGAAGGGTTGTATGGTATTTCTGGCATCAGTTCGGGATAGGAGTATAGATATTGGTTCTCTTTTTGATATCTCAATAGTATGAGATATTTTAGATATATTTCCTGATGAGTCAATTAGTTTACCTACAGACAGAGACTTAGAGTTCTGTATTGATATATTTTTAGGTACAGCCTCAATATCTAAAGCTCTGTATAGGATGTCACCAAAGGAACTTCAAGAGTTAAAGGTTTTACTTCAAGAGTTGGTAGACAGGGGATTTATTCATCCTAGTGTATCTCCTTGGAGAGCACCCTATTTGTGAAGAAAAAGGATGGTACAATGTATATGTGTATTGACTATAGAGAGTTGAATAAAGTCACTATCAAAAATAAGTATCCACTGCCACGGATTGATGATCTATTTGATCAACTTGCTGGATCTTCAGTATTCTCAAAGATTGATCTGCGATAAGGTTATTATCAAGTGAAGGTGAGAGAGGCTGATGTGATGAAGATAGCATTTAGTACTCGATACAGACACTACAAGTTTTTGGTCATGCCATTTGGGGTGACTAATACACCAGCTATTTTTATGGATCTGATGAATAGAGTATTCAAAAATTATTTGGATCACTTTGTGATTATTTTTATAGATAATATTTTATTATATTCTACTTCTAAGGAAGATCACGCCAGACATCTAAGGAGTGTCTAAGAGACTTTGAGGCAGCACCAGTTGTATGCAAAATTCTCCAAATGTGAGTTCTGGCTGAGGAGTATTTCTTTTTTGGGATAAGTTATTAGTGGTGAGGGTATCTCTGTTGATCCCCAGAAAGTTCAGGCAATCACTGATTGGCTGAGGCCTACTACTATGTTTGAGATACACAGTTTCTTGGGTATGGTTGGATATTACAGGAAGTTTATGAAGGGGTTTTCTTAGATTTCTGCACCTTTGACGAGATTGACTCAGAAGTCAGTAGCTTTTGTCTAGCACCGGAGTGCGAGGCAAGTTTTTAGAGATTAAAGGATTATTTGACTTTTACTCCAATTTTGGCTCTTCCCTCTAGTATAGAAGGATTTCAAGTATTCAGTGACACTTCACTGAGAGGTTTTGGATGTGTTTTGATGCAGTATGGTCGAGTGATAGCTTATGCTTCAAGACAGTTGAAGCCATATGCAAGGAATTATCTGATGCATGATCTAAAGTTGGTTGTTGTTGTATTTTCTTTGAAGATTTAGCGTCATTATCTGTATGGTGTCAGGTGTGAGATTTTTATGGATTATCAGAGTCTGAAGTATATATTCACTCAAAAGGATCTGATCTTAAGGCAAAAGAGGTGGCTTGAGTTGATTAAGGATTATGATCTGACTATTCAATATTAGCCTAATAAGTCTAATGTAGTGGTAGATGCTCTGAGCAGGAAGATATCTAGATTATCATGTATGCAGCTCACTTTTGATGAGTATTTGATATAAGATATATGGAGATTACAGTTGGAGGTGATTTCTTCTACTGATTAGGATTCTGGTATGGTGACTCATATGATCATTAGCCTTATTTAGAAGAAAAGATTCAGGAAGCTCAAAAATCAAATGTTGAATATTCAAAGTTGATTGACCGGATCAGATCTGGTAAGAAATTTGAACTACGAGTTTCTGATCTTGGTGTTATTTTCTATAAGGATAGACTTTGGGTTCCTATTTTTAGAGATCTGAGCCAGGAGATTCTATATAAGGCTCACTATTCAGGTTATATTATTCATCCAGAAAGTAACAAGATGTACGGAGATCTAAAAGGTACATTTTGGTGGCCTAGATTGACGAAGGACATAGTAGAGTTTATGTCGAATGTGAGGCCTATCAGCTAGTGAAGGTAGAGCATCAATGATCGAGAGATCTTCTGTAGGTTTTACCTATTTCAGAGTAGAAATGGGAAGAGGTAACAATGAATTTTGCTATGGGTTTCCCCATATTGAGGTAGGGGAATAATGCTATTTAGGTTATTATTGATCAACTGACAAAATCTATCAATTTTATTCTGATTTGATAGACAGATCTAGTCGATAAGTTAATACAGATCTATATTAAAGATATTATCAAGCTGCATAGTGTGCCGAAGGTGATTGTATCTGATCAGGATGGCAGGTTTACCTCTAGATTATGGAGATATATTCAGTAGGGACTGGGTACAAAGTTGCATTTCAAAATAGTTTTTCATCTGCAGATAGATGAACAGTCTGAAAGGACTATTCAGGTATTGGAGGATCTTCTAAGACTATGTGTTTTGGATTTTGGGGGTAGTTGGAGAGATCATATCCCATTGATAGAGTTTGCATATAATAATAGTTATCTATCCAGCATAGGCATGGCTCCTTATGAAGCTCTGTATGGCAGGAAATGTAAGACTCCTTTGACTTTGACAGAGGTGGGTGATAGACAGGTGATAGGTTCAACCTTTATGGATGATACTACTACAAAGATCAATTTGATTAAAGAAAGGTTGAAATCTACACATGATAGACAAAAGAAATATTATAATCAGAAATATAGGTTGGTTGAGTTTCAGATTGGTGATCTGATTTATGTCAAAGTCAGTCCTATGAAAGGTGTTAGTAGATTTGGAAGAATTAGCAAGCTTAGTCCAAGGTATATTGAACCTTTTAAGATCATTGAGCGGATTGATAGTTCTGCTTATAGGTTATTATTACCTGATCTTCTTTGAGAAGTGGGAGTCTGATTCTAAAAAGGGATTATCTGCTGATGATGTTGAGGTTCATCCAAATCTATAGTATTGGGAAGAACCCAAAAGGATTTTGGCATATGATGTGGGAAAACTGAGAAGCAAATAGATTCTTATGGTTAAGGTGCAGTGAAAGCATAGGACCACTAGAGAGCCTACTTGGGTGAAGAAATTTGATATGAGGCAACTGTATCCAGGTTTATTCTGACTCATTCTATGTTGGGAATGTCGAGGATGACACTTTTCTTAAGGTGGGTAGACTGTGAAATCCTTAAATTTTCTTATAAGAATTTTTAACCTAGAGTAGTCAATAATTCTTTCAGGAGTCATTATGAGCCCAAATTATAAATTACCTTAGCCAGAACATTTATAGTGTTGTATTTTAGCTTCCTTATTTTTATCATAATTTTTGGACATTGTTTACTTTCCTTAAAAAATCGACACCTATCGACACAAGTGGGATTTTTGAGACCGTCAGGTGTCTATTTTACAAACCGATTTCACCAGAATGTTCTAAATAAAATTAAATAATTTATGAATATTTTTCTATAATTTTTGATTTTTTGGATTTAAAGATATAAAAGAATTTGAATAAAATTAATATTTTAATAATAAATAATTAGAATAATTTTTTTAATAAAATATCTAATCCCACTTTAGTTTATTTAAAATCCCATTTCCCATGAGAATGTTTGGGAAGATTAGGGGAAAAAAGGAAGAGAGAGAAAGAGAAAACCTTAGTTTTGGGCGACTTCAAGCCATTTTTGTCCGCCAGCCAAGTTGGAAAACTTGTTCTTCTCGAGGTAAGGCATATTATGCCCATCTCAATTTTCAAAAATGTGTAAGTTTTAGTGAATATTTCGATAAAAATTTTATATCCATTAGCGAAAAATGTGGATAACTTTGTGTAGGTAAAACTTTCACCGCGTAACATTTTATATGTTATAGAGATTATGATTATGCATATTTTGAATATTTTTTAAAAATTTTTTGATGGGGTTTTGAAATTTATGGGGTTTTTATTGAATAAAAAATTATTTGGATGTTAAGAAATAGTGATGTAGTATAATAAAAGTTTTAAAACATCATTTTACAGAATCCCTAGTAATTTGATATTTTTTTTAAATGTGTATTTTTGTCTAGTTCGATTTTCTGTTATCTACCATTTACAACACTCTGAAATTTTGATACATGCTCAATTACTCTTTAATTGTTATAATGTGATGATATATGTACATAAGTGATAAAATTATATCTATTAGGAGCCATAAGAGACCAGAATCCTTTGAGATTCTGTCTGTGTCAGGAAATTACTAGAAGTTATAAGTGACCAGAATCCTTTGAGATTCTATTTGAGACAGGGATATGTGATATATTCTGGTGCTATAAGTACAAATAAAAAGGGAGTCATAAGGGGTCAAAATCCTTTGAGATTATGTCTGGGTCCGAGAAATGTGATCAGAACTACTCTGTGATATAAATTTTAATTAATTTATTTGTTCAGTATTATTATTTAAATCAAGAAATAACTGTTATACATTTGTTACATCTCTCTGTATAGTGATTTATTTAAATTTTATTTAATAGCTTTTAAATATTCTATAAAATATTTGATAAAAGAATATTTGAAAATTTAAATTGATTTGTGTATTTTATTTATTACATCTCGTTGTTGTAGCTCACTGTGGTTTTGCTTCTGGTTTTTAGTATCTGGGAAGGTGAAGGAGGTTTTAGACTAGTAGTTCAGGATCAGATTTGAGGTCATAGGTACTTTGTTATTTTGATTTTTATACAGTCATGATTGGTTAAATTTTTAGTTCTATAACTCTTGTATGTAGTCATTTACTGTAGTATAGATATTTATTTTGATGAAATAAAAGAAACTTTGTGGATAAATTTAATTTTTGTATTTGGATGTTTTAGTAGCTCTATAATTTGTAGTCTATTTTAATAAATATTGTTAAAAAAATATGAAAATAAAATTCTAAAACTAGATCTTGGGATTTTTCTGTTACAGCTCAACACAATAAGACCTATCCTGGTCGGGTTGGGTTGTGACAGTTTTTTCCCAATTTTAGGTTTTTCTTGTTAAATCTTGTGTCCTTTACTCGCTACTGCATTGCTTTTACTTTTTGGTTTGCTTCATTGCGGTGTTTTACTTCCAACCCCAAGAAGTTTTTAGTAAGACATAATTATTCTTGATAAATTACCATGAAACTTACATAGTTCACTATCATATGATAAATTACAAGGGAACTACATATCAATATTACAAGTTTCAAATCACTTACGGTGTTTTACTTCCATCCCCAACAAGTTTTTTGTGCATTATATCAAACTCATTTAGCACTCTGCTAGGCGAAGAAGCCCTTCTTTCTTATCAGGTGGTTAATGATCTTTATAAATTCTTTTAACCTCAAAGAATCCCCCTCATTTTGCCACTCAGCCTGATGGAGATTATGCTCCCTCCTTCTACTCTTATCACGGTGGAGATGCCAAACCCTCTTTCTGCTTCTCACAACAGTGGAGATGTTGCTTCCTCCTTCTGCTCCTTTCAATGGTGGAGATGTCGCTCCCTCCTTCAGCTCCTTACTATAGTTGGGATATTGTCCCCTCCTTCAGGTCCTAGCTATAGTGGAGATATTGTCCTCTAACCTTCTCAGATAGTAAGTTTTTCACCCAAAAACTTTCCTAAATGCTCTTCTCCAAAAGCTGCACATCCACGACACGAAAAGCCCAATGTGTATATTAATAGGAATAACTATGTAAATCCCCTCACACCCCCTGACATCATAAAGGAAAACTCTCTCTTTCTGAACCTTACCTCCTCTCTCACCCAAGTGGCTTGGATACCCTCTTACAAGCAAGGAGACTACATCTCCTTCTCTAAAACTCTCTATCTAAAAAAAATGTCTCTAACTACTCAACCTTAAGCACTCAAGTTTTGTTGAGTTTTAAATAATTTAGGTTATTTAAATTAAATCCTAATTTTTAATTTAATTGCTATGATCGTATAGTACGATACTTGAATTGTATTGTTTGATTAGTTCAACTCTCGCCTCTGATCATCCTATACGAAGTACAATCGTACATTACAATTTATAATATCAAATCACGCATCATCTTGCATGAGCAAATGTTTGGCCATTGAGCTCTCTGTTAGATTATCTTGTATGATATAGATTGTACAGTATGATCATTAATTAAGATTTGATACTAATTTGATTCATTAATCTACTAAATAAAATTAGGCAATATTAATTAATGTTCATATAATATGAATGTATTCATATAATATGATCAGTATAAATTAGGACTATGATCCTTTCGACCTCCACCGCCTGTCTATTACAGTCCCTTTGACCACCATAACCTAACTATAGTCATTCAGACCTCTGTCACCTGTCAACTACGGTCCCTTTTACCATCATCGCCCTACTATGGTCCTTCCGACCTCCATCACCCTTTAATTATAGTCCCTCCAACCACTATTACTTGACTACGATCCTTTTGACCCCCATCGCTCGCCAACTATGGTCCCTTGAACCATTGTTGCCAGACTATGGTCCTCCCGACCTTCGTCACCCACCTACTACCATATCTCTAACAACTGTCACCCGACTATGCCCCTTCCAACCTTTTTCGCCTGTCGATTATAATTCATTTGATCACTATTTCTCGATTATGATCCTTTCGACCTCTGTTGCCCACTAAATATGGTTCTTCTGACGTTTGTTGCTCACTGACGATGGTCTCTTTGACCACCTAATTCATTACTCGTATATTGGTGGTGTCTTGGAAACCATCCATATAAGCCTTCTAACATGTGGTGGGAAAAACTAATTCATTGCCCCTAAAGGCGGCCTTGGATTATTTGTCAGCCTATATGTTAGAATTATCAAGGGCCATCCAAGATAACTTAAGTAAAAAAAGGACATACACTACATAATATGATCTAAATAGAATTTTTGTCGAACTATGTATACTAATTCTCAGCTAAGGTTTTGTTAGGTTAGTCCTTAATTGGGTTCTAATTAAGCAAGCTCTATGATAATGCTATGGGTCTTATACAAATCTATTATGTCATAAATATCTAGTTGATTCGCAGGGGGGATGGGGGGATGGGGGGGGCATGGATACGAGGGAGGGGGGAGTTCGGGTTGGAGTTGGGATACAACAGGTGGCCACGGGGGGAAGGAGTGTTTGGGTATAGGTGAGCATATAATAGTCATAGTTGTTTTTCCCATGATCAAATGGTGATTTATAATTCCTAGTGTCAAACTACTTCTAACCAAGGTTAATGGTAGGTTTGTGTACACCTAGATCTATCTCAAGCTAAGTGACAACAATAATAATCCATTCTAGTTAGGTTTTATTCCATTAAGACAAGAAACAAGCTAAGAGTTATTAGAGCTAAACATCTCCAACTTAAGGGCAATCCATCTTATAAGACTTAGAAATGCTTAAATCCATCAAGAGGAGAGACATAAGGATATAGATTAGGCTATGTTTGTTGATGATGTAGCCAAGTCAACCTCGTTCCAAAAATGGCATAAACAAATGCATTAAAATAAAATAAAAATTATTTTAGGAAAAGTTACATATAACTTTCAGAAGAATTTAATAGACTTTAGGGATGATGTGAAATTTTCCCCCTTTAACATTTCCATTAGATGAAGCAAAACTAAAGAAAGCAAGCAAGATATAGTGTAATTGTTTAAGGAAAGAACCCTCATTGAAATAATTGTTAAAGAAAAACTCAACACAAACAAAAAATTAGCTATATGTAGGTAACTCCATGAATTTGCAAGTGGAGATGATTTCAATTTTTAGACTATAAAACTTCACAATGAAGGTCATTAGAGGCTACTTTTTATACAGTAGAAGAGCAACTATCAAATGCTTCAAAATTATTATCTAAAATAGTTAAGTAATTTCTTTTGATTTCGATAGAAGCTCTAATTACAAAAGCTGATTAAAAAACTAATATTATTTTTGTAGGTATATTTTGGTTGATTTTTAATATAATACATAAAAGAAAAAAATTTAGTTATTAAGTATTCATCCTTTTTTGTCTCAAAAAAGAAATCACATTCCCTTCTTATAAAGTAATACTCTAGGAGATGCATTTTCTCATGAAGTTCACTTTGTATGGGCTCATATACAAGAGTTGCAAGTCCTTCATTGAAGTTAGGATTTGATGAAAAAGGAGACATTTATAGCTCTTGGAGCTAACTTTGTCTCAAAGTTGACCACATAATAGGATTTACCAAAAGCTTCTTCTTAGCATATCTTATCATAACATTGTCGGATTGGGATAAAAAAGATTTATCATTCTTACCTTTGTTTAGAACAAATGGTTGATTCTCCTCAACATATATTGTTTCAATATTAGGAGGAAGGTTCATTGAAGTTGTACGATCCATAGGAATATTTAGCAAAGTTGTATGGTCAATATGAACATATGACTTATTAACCTCTGTATTTGTTTCAACTGGTTCCAATTTATTGTCAAGAGAGGAGAGCTTATAAGTGTTGAATATTTTTCTATCTCCTTCATCTCTTATTGAACTTTAACTTTCTTTCATTTCCTTAGTAATTGAAAGGACTTATATTGCTTAAATGTAGTATTTTCTATAGTGTTTTGCCTTGACCCCGACGTGTGAATAGGAGGTTAGACGGTGAGCTCAACACTTTGAATTATTTGCATTAGTCATGTACTCTATGGTACTCTATATTATCTTTTTCTCATATTTTCTCTTATTTCTTAGCCATCTTTGTCAGTAGTTTTACAAAGGGATAATTTTGAATTCAACACATGCACTTAGGATAAATAGAAATTTACTAGCATTTAAAAATAGTTAAAGAGTTTTTGAATCATGAAAACTTTGAGCATCACATCAGCTATCCAAATTATAGAAATTAAGTTAACTATTTTATTATTATTTAGGTAATAAAATACGACATGTAAACAAAAAATGTAACGTACACAAGAACTGAAAGACTTTGGAGAAAACAACTCTGAAGATTTTAACAAACTAAGCTACTAAACGGTCGGACAACCTTCAATTACCACTTCAGGAGCTACTGGACAGCGAGCAAGTGGGCAATAATCACCTACAACACCTCCCCACCAATCTATCCCACCGATATTATTAAATTGCAAAGCAAAGAAGATGAATATTCCCATGAAAGCTACCCCAGCATCTAAAGCTGCTGACATTACATAGGTGTGCCTTGCCCACCACTCTTTATACCTTTTATAAATAAAATAATTTAAGAAAATGCCCACTGATCCCCACATGATATAGTTCACTGAGTGTGCAGGAAGAAGCCCACCCATTCCCGTTATGATCAAGGGGATATGGATATATCTAAGCAATTTGTTCCTTGGGAAAACTTTTGATAGATACCAGAAGGGAATGGGTAACAATAAACCTATTAGGAAGAAGAAGTTTAGAGCTGAATAGTGCCCAAGTTTGCCAAACAGTCTCACTGGACCAATGAGCCCCCAAATTATGGATGTGTTATACAAGCCATCATCATTGGGGCAAGTCCATGGGCTCCCTTCAGGAAGGTTTTTTGGATCGCATATATGCTTTACTATGTCAAGAAGAAACCAAGTTGTTGCAAAGCAAACAAAAGATGATATCATAGTACCTGCCAACTATCATTATAACCACAAAAAAAAATGTTAATGAACTATGAATAAAGAAAATAAGTTTGGATGTACACCATGCAGGTAAAATATATTTCTCAGATTTCATTGTTTACATTCAGCTTGTTAATTAATGTAAAGTTTTCTTGAAAGTCATATATATATATATATATGTATGTGTGCAGGTAAAGTTTTCTTGTTAATTATGTGTGTGTGTGTGTGTGTGTGTGTATATATATATATATATATATATATATATATATATATATATATATATATATATATATATATAAACTCATATACACATAAACATAGGAAACATTGAGTCGAATATGATTCAAGCTTTATTTTTATTTAGCTAGTTATACAAAAAAGCATATAAATCTAGTCAAACATGTGCTAATTATCAAGCTGAACATGATCAAACAAAAAAAACAAAAGAACTTTTTTTACAGCATTTCAGAAATATAATTTGCATTTTTAACTAAAAAAGATGCAGGGAGCATTTGCTAGCCTTAAGCTTTTTCATTATTCGTAGCAAACTCTGTTAACGAAGTTGATCATTGAAGAGAAAATATGGCTAGATTTTCTAGTTACCTATTTTCTGTGCATTGCTATCATTTAAAAATAATAATTTATTCATTTTAGTAGCAATAATGTTTTTGGAGCGAGATTCCTTTAGCTTTAGGAAGTTACCTGTACGATGAACATGGACTTCGGGGGGATTTTCATGTAATGCCCTAGGTTTAAATCACCAAGAAGTGTAAATGCCTGGTTCAAGCTTGCAGTTCCATACATTTTGAATGTCATATTTGCTATAGGATTTCCTGGTAATATTAGACCAAAAATGTACTCTGTAATGACATTCAGACCCTGCATATAAGAAGAAAAGTAACTCTTCTACACAATAAATTCAGTAAGAAAATTTTCTTAAGAGTATGATATAGGAGTTATAACTATAACTTTTCAATTATATATTTATATATTCTTTCTTTCTCTCCTTAGTTGGTTAATTTCTTTGTTAAATAATATTATATGGAGTATTACCTGACCTGTAGTTGCCATGATCACTCCAAAAGGTAATGTGAAGAGTAGAGCTATGATGAATATGAATAAAAACCCCCACCATGGAACCTGCAGGTGCCTTCCAAACCCTTTACAAGTAAAGATGGAGAGTCCAATGACCGCAACTAAGAGAACATAGAACCACCATTGAGGCACAGGCTCATAATTTCTTTTCATCAATCTTGCATGAACATCTATCTTTTCCTTATCACATTCTTTAGTATCTTTCCACATCTTCCAAATATTCCTGATAAATTTAACACTAGATATAAAGTTATATATGCATCTTAACATATAGACTAAATGTCAACGGAAGTTAAAATAGGTTTAGTTTCCTTTAAACATACTTTCCATCATGGAGAGCAACATGCATGATTGAGGCCGTCATATATGCAAAGCTCGTGCCATAGGCCAATAAAAAGGTAATGCTTATGTTTATTTTGCTGTAACTTTCTGCTTCTTCTAGATTTAAAGTGAAAGTCTTGTAATTTATGATCCTAGTAGTGTTGTAGCGATGACCAGTGTAATCAAAGATATCGCACGATATGATAGGGAATCGTTTGACATTATAAGTATTAGTCCAATAGCTAATTGGGATTAACACATAAATCCCTATGAAAAAGCCTAACATTATGTTGAAGATTGCTGATGCAGGTGTGGCCAATGGGCTTCCCCAAAAATTGGTGACGGTGGACCAGTCAATTCCAAAGGATCCAACTCCAAGACCATTCAATCTAGATCCAATTTGTTGCTTGGTGATTGATTTCTTGAAGATTAAGCATAAGACATAAATGGTGGAAATGGCTGGGAAAATGAAGCCTGGGATGGTATAGTATGCAAAGCTTGTGATGAAGACCACTATGAAGAACTGAAATCTTGTTATGGTTCCCTTCTTTCTCTTCTCCTTCTGATGGAGAGCCCTAAAAAAGTGATGATTTGAGCAATTAGTAAGATATTTTGTATGATAATCTTAATGAAAAAAGTTGTAAATGTAGAACTCTATTTCAAAATTCTAAGAAATAATACTTGTAAGGTGAAACTTGAACCAGGTTTTCTGGCCACCACATATATGGATTATCAACCAGGATCTTTTTGTAAATGCCAAACCAACCGAAGCCAAGTAACTGCCAGTTTTAAGACCAAAGATGAATTTGTTATTTAAGAGAGAAAATAAAAATTTGTCAGAATATCCAAAGCCAAGTAACATGCCTTTGATTTCACTTGTTATATTTTATTAAATTATAATTAAATAATTAAATAATACAACTAAATTATTTAAAAATACACTAAACATATTATCTAATAGCTTAGCTATATTATCTAATAGCTTAGTTATATTTTATACTTAATAGTTGTATTAAGGGAGAAGACATGAAGAAACATGTGAGATCAATGACATATGTAATAAAAATTGTTTATGCCAATAAATAATCAAATGTCTCGAGTAATGCTGAATTAATAACCAAATCAAAACCTCATTTTTTTTTCACATGATTGGAACATCAAAAAAGTATTTATGATGTAAAATTTCTTCCTCACCTGCGAGGTTTGTGCCAACAAAAAGGCAGCTATGGGATTGATATTAGTATGATAGAACACCTTGACTATAATTACTGCATGCATTGCATAGACATCTCCCGCACCGGCACTTGAGAATATGGTGATTAGACAATGTTCCTTCATTGAAAATGGCCCCGGATTCAGTGAGAATGACCAGTTTGTGAAGGGAAATTTTATTTCTTTCTTTGGAAGTGTTGCTGCAAGAAATCGTCCGATTGGAAGTGCAATGATTTGTATGCAAACTGATCCTATGCTTAGTTGTTCTATTCTGTAATAAAAGAACGTATTTACAAAGGAGAGAAGCATGCATGATATCACACCAATCAGCCAAGTGCAAAACGTTAGTGCTGGGATATTCGGGTTGTCTGAAGGATCTACCGTTAGCCTTACCTCTTCAATGGGATGATCATTCTCCTCAACTGCAAATGGTTCAAATCATCAGTTAAGCTGATTTTCACATGACACTGATTTTCAACTTCTTTATGAGCTGATTTTTGAAATTTCAATCGTTACAACAAAATCTTTGCATGTTGAATATATACAAAGCATGTAAATTTATCTACTCAAAATAAAACTTGGTTTTTCTTGCTATTTTTAGAGTAAAATAATGTTTTCTTGTATAGATACTTTATTTGATTGTCATATTAGAAAATAGGAAGGAAAGTGCAGTAATTCGTTTTAAAATGCCCAATTAACTTAAAAAGAAACATCCTGTCCTTATGCAGTCGTAGTAGAATTATTAATTATTTCCTCTTTTTCTTTTCTTTGGAGCTCAATACCGACCTTGTAGACTTCTCGGTTGTACAGCCAGTTGCCAGTTGTCATAAGTAATTTTTGTATTTAATGCGAAAAAATTAATAATAAAAAGGTGAGAGAGAAAAATTATGTCGGGCTATTCAAATGAAAAATAATTAAGATGAGATATTAATTTTTTTTAATATATCATAAAATTTATGCAATATTAATTATCTATTTACTATATTATTTTAAAATATATTTAAAATTTATAAAACTTATCTTGATTAAATTCTTAATCAAAATATCATGATATAATTTTTTTTTCATTTTTAAATTGGTTAGTAGTGCGGGTCCAATAACTTAGGTGTGCAATTATAAATTATTCGGACGAGTCAATGCAGAAGTCTCTTATGACCAATTCCCCTCATTTTTCATATTTTGAAATGTGGACCATTTTTTGCAAATAGCATGCCAAGTTAACAGGAAATTATTACATGCGTAGTTCGGGCATAAGGTGCGTTTGAATTTTGCGAGGATTCACAGTAAATACTTAGCAAATATATAGTTTTGTGAGGGTAAATAATATTTGCTATATATTTACTGTGTACCCTCATAAATCCGGACGCAACTTGCATCCAGATTCCGCACGTAATAATTCCTCTAGGTTAACAAGTAAAGATGATCAAAATTGGCCTGTGAAATAAATATGCAAATTCATTCTACTTGCATTTTGGCAATTTCTTTGGCTAAATTTTGGTTAAAAAAATAATCAATAGGTATTTAGAATCTATTTGGAAGGTTTTATTTTTTTATAAAGTTGATTATAAAATTGCTTGAAAGAAAATAAATTATTTAATCTGGTTGTAAAAGTAGTTTTCAGCAAATAAAATTTTAAAATATAGTGAAAAAAATACATTACGATTGTTGTCTTAAACACCCAAACATTAAAAATAAAAAATTAAATTAAAAAAAAAAAAAGAAAGATAAGGTCACCACTCAAGATATTCATAAAAAAAAAAGAGAAAAAAAAAAAACCACAGCACCAACAAAAAAAGGAAGATATTAAAATACCATGGCAAAACTGAAAAGATACTAAAAAGTTGCTTTAAAAAGTAGTAAAAAAATTTTCTTAAAGGAAGCCTTAATCAATCTATTTTTTTTTTTTCATAAGCCTTAATCAATCTAGTTGATTCATATGAACTAGGTTTAGGACTTGTCCACCCTTCAAGAATAATAAAGTAACGAAAGTCACTATAGTGCATGCCAAACTCACCACCAAATACTCTAGTTGTCCATGGCCATTCAACTGAGAATACTCGGCCTCAAGGCTAGCCAAAGCCTGCAAGTGAATTCAGCCTAAGACTGATAGAAACAGTAAAACTTCAATAAACACAAGTGAAGTTTGTAAGCAAAATAACACAAATTTGTCCTTTACTTGGAAACCGTCATGTGTATTCAATGTGATAAAAAATTTAGCTACTGGCTAAGTTCATTTTGTAGAAAATATTTGCTAAACCCTGCACTGTAATTTTGCTTTTATTGCTTAAATGTTGCATTTCCTATAATGTTGTTCTTTGACACAAGCTATAGGGTTAGAGGGTCAGCTTGACACATCGAATCTTTTGTGGAAGTCTTGTACTTTCCATAAATATAGTGAGATCATAGAGCTCATCGTTGTATATTATCTTTCTTCTATTGTCTTTTTTTTTTTTTTTAATTTTATCATTTGTATCAGAATGATGGTGAAATAGATGAGGATATTATCAGCAGAATTCAAGTTGGATGGTTGAAGTGGAGGAATGCATCGGGCTTGTTGTGTGATAGAAATGTCCCCCTCAAACTTGAGAGAAAATTCTATAAGATGGTGGTGAGACTTGCAATGCTTTATGGTGCCGAATGTTGGCCATTAAAAGAGAAGCATAATACTAAGTTAAGTGTTGCAGTGATGAGAATGTTCAGGTGGATGAGTGGCTTTATCCTTAGAGATAGGATACGAAATGAGCATATACGTGAAAAGGTTGGAGTAGCTCCAGTGGAAGATAAGATTAGAGAGAGTCGCCTTAGATGGTTTGGTCACATAAAACGACAGCCTTCCGATGACCCGGTTAAGAAAGTAGAGGTATTAGATTTGACCTATGTTAAGAAAGGTAGAGGTAGACCTAAAAATACTTGGTTAGAAAATATTATAAATGATCTTTCTTTATTAGATTTAAACGAGAATTTGACTTTTAACAGGACACAATGGAGAAAAAGGATTCATGTGTCAGGTAGCCGACCCCACTTAGTGGGACAAAAGCTTGATGATGATGATGTTGTTGTTGTTATTGTATTAGAATGATTCTCATGTAGCATATAAATAAGTTTGGATCATGTATCCTTTTAGCTATAGTAAACATGAATAGATGCCAAGGACTAGAAGCTAACATTGGAATGATAATATGATGGAGAGATTGATTGTAATGTAAAACCAAGATTTTATCACTAATATCCAACTTAATCAAATGTAGAAACAATTGACCAAAATGATTAGTTGAGTTTGGAGTATGTTCTATGAACCACTCAACTTGTAGAAATTCTTGAGGAGGATCTTGAAATTCCATAATTCATCGACAACCCTAAATTTGAGAGCATTGATATTGACTCTGGTAATTAACAAGACCTACTTTCAAAAAGCCATGATAAAATACCTTTAACTTCAAGAGCCGAAAAGAATCAACCATAATTGTTGAATGTATTTTGTAACAAAATTGTCAAGGCACATTCCTCCACAAAGTTTAATATTCAAGATGAACTTGTTTGAAGGGAATATGAATCTAATTGATCATAATGTTTATTTTGCATCGACCCCTTTGATCATAGTTTTGAACATTTTTTACTACATTCAGGGAGCCACCACTATGATGGTTCTCCCATCTTCTGTTTGGAAGTATTACTTTCTTTGCTAAGTTCAGGAGGTAGTTCTACACTAGGGATGATATAAAAGCTTATTATTCATGAACTGCTCATGTTTGGCTTATTAAGAAGTTCTTATTCTTATTCAACTCACACATAATGAAAGCAAGTCCAACTTAAACATATTATTAGCTTTTTTTTTTTCTTAAAAGAGCTAAACACAAACAAAATTTTGAACAATCATTATTAGCATATTATTTATTTTTAAAAAATTATAAATATATATTAATATGCTTTAAACTTAGACTAAACATTTAAATAAATATATTAGTATTTATTTATCTTGATATTTTTATTAAAATTTTAAATATATATATTTTTAATAATTTAAGCCAAATTCGAATGGAACACAAGCGGAACAAGCTCGTTTAAGTTTGAACAATTAAAAAATGATTAAACATGATACTTACAAATAATTTTAAACATTAATCAAATTATTTAAGAAAAAAAAATCGAATGAGCCAAACATGAACACATATCAACCTCTCTCGTATTTTACTCATTTACACCCTTATTCTTCACCTAGTTTGTAAGTCGGCAAAGCCACCAAGAAATAAAAAACACCATTTTGGGCCAGCGCCACTGCATTGCCAGAGAATTTTCTAGATTCTCCCAAAATCTCTCTATCTGAGGAATTAGCGCCGCGACGACGTCACCCAACACCATAGCACACACTCATTTTCTCCTCCCCATCCAAGAGGTATATATTGCGGTGCTGCCCATCAAGCGCCGCAATGCTCCCAGAACAATTTTTGATGAATTAAACTTCCATTCTCCAGTCCACTTATGACTTGCTTAAGGGTTCATTAGATACTTTAGGACTTATAATCATCAATCAAATCAAAATCGAAAGAACATTATGTCTAAATTATATTAATTACATGGATTTTGGATCTGTAGGTGTTATAGCTTAAGTCACATCAAGTTAAGTATATCCATTAATTACAATCTTGGAAAATTCTACCTAATTTTAATGATAAGAGAATATTCAACAAAAAAAAAATGCCAGGGACAATGAATTGTAGGAATTTTTAAGGAGGATCATTTGGGATAGTATGGAAGTCACTTAGGTAAAAAAAATTTGATAAATAGAATTTTGAGATGAATATTTTTAATCAACTTTGAGAAAGGATGAAAAATAATATTTCTAATGATATATGCAATGAAAAAATGTACTCCAATTGAGCTTTAACCTTCTCATAAGCTATAATTAATTTTTAGCCCATAACCATTCACTATTTGGAAAATGAACTTATTTAACCTTGTAGCTAGTGAATATATATCTCGATGATGATTGATTATCTTACAAAACAGATTGAAGTAACAGCCGTATCAAAAAATACTACCAAAGTTGTTCATAACTTTATATGAACTAATATAATCTACCAATAGTAATAATCACTAATAATGGGATAAAATTTTTAGATAAGAAAAATCAAATACTTTTATTAAAGTTATTGAATTGACACATTCTCTACCTCACATCACCCAAAAACCAATAGGCAAGTATAAGTAGTAAGCAAACTAATATGATTGGCAATTATGCTAAGACTCTGTCATTAGTGTTATGGGCTCTATGAACCATGCCATAATTTTGTGATTTTGTAAACATCAATTGCATTATCACATGGGATAGGTTTTATTTTTTGTTGACTATATTTTGTGTTGCCAAAGGCTAACAAATATATAGATAAAGAAGGATTACAAGATATATATATATATGCACATCTTCTCCTTAACATAGAATTAAGGCTTGAATTTATACAAATGATGATCAACATGCACATCTTTCTCTTGTCCTTTAGAATGCAAAATGTAATTTTTATCGAACTTTCTTCCTGAGCTTGCTTTTAGCTACCTTTTTCTTGATTAATGATTCCTTAAGGCCTAGTACAAGTAAAAGAGACCAACTTCTTAGAGCATAAAGGCCATATCAAAATTAGTTGATGGAGGATCTATAGAAATAGGACTAATAGAGATTGTAGCTAGTAGAAGTACAATATAAATAGAAGTCAAAGAAGTATTAATTTCAACAACATAGTCAAAGTGCTTTTTGAAAAGTAACACTTAGCTTAGCTTTCTATAGTTTCTTTCTCTTTGGTTCCTCGGTAAAGAGAGCTTCTTGGTGACTTCAGTATCATAAGGTATTTTAAAAGAAGTTAGACCACATAAGCATTATTATTTTTAAAAAGAAATGAAAGTTTTTTAAAAGTTGAGAAAGAAAAGTGTATTCAACAATTTATAATGGTAGATACTCTTGAATATTTCTAAAGAGATGAAAACTTTATGTTCATGTGGTTGTTCTTCTCTTTCAAATACACTTAATACTTAGTAATCTTAGAAAACGTTACGTTAAGTTTATCCTTTATAAAGTGACTTCGCTTAGTCTTAATTAGCTATCTATTAACCCATTTCAAAAAAAAAGTACTTTTTCATTCAATACTTCATCTTATTTTGATGGTCAATTATTCTTATGTGCTTAAAAGAAAAAAATATATATATAGCCATCATTGAAACCCTCACAAAGAAAATATGACTAAAGATGTTTATACTCCAAATAAACATTTTATTTTTATATATTAGTCACAAAAGAGGTAATAATAGTTTGGCATTATTTGAGCAATGATGATGCCATAAAAAGTTCAAGATATTATTGACTCTTAGAAAAAGAAAAGGAATTTAGAGTTGAGTCTGAATTGATCTTTGCAGAAGCGCGACTCATTGCCATCACTCAAAGCCTTAACAACAAAGTTATTGTCCTTCATGTCATTTAGAATTTCCAAAATATTTATTGAATTTGGCATAATAGAAGAACCTTTGGTGAATTTGAAATTCTTAAATGCCTTAAGGCTCTTTTATGAAGTGTGAGCCATCATGAATGAGGAACTTATTAGAGAGAAAATAGAGTAGAAACATGAAAATTTAATAGATAAATGTTTAAGAAGTGAATTAGCATATGAAGAAAATCTCTTAGCCCTTAAAGGTCTTATGCATAGGAAATTTGTGATATTTGTTAATTGAAAATAATAATATGCAAGGGATTGAAAATGTTTTGATTGGAAGAAAAAATAATCGCTACTCCAATACATATAATCCAAGTTGGAGGAATCATCCGAATTTTAATGTTACTGGGAATAATCAATGGAATTTTTGTTAAAATAATCAAGGAGTAAATTGGAACAATCATTAGCAACTTGTTGTAAATTCTAGATATGCATATAATCTAGATTTAATCAAAGCAATCAGTTTGGAAGTAGAAAATCACCATTGGAAGATCTAGCGATGCAGTTAGGAACTCTATTGCAAAATCAAGCCATTTCTATTAAAAATTTGAAAATCCAATTAAGTTATCTTACAGTTTTAATCAATAGTAGACCTCTTGGATCATTGCAAAACAATACTGAAGTTAATCCAAAGAAAAAAAAAAGATGCAAGTGATAATCATTTGAGGATTGGTAGCAATGTACCCCAACCAAATTTATAAATCTATGTAAGTCTAGTTGAAGACTATAAATTTAGCACTTATGGGAGACAACCCTTCTTGTACCTTGTGTTATAGTTGGCAATATGTATCACATGTTTTGTACCTTTCTATTATTCATATAAAAATATGCATTATTTATTAATATTTATGTGTATTATTATTTGCATTTGATTAAAATTTTTTTATACTTAAATTTTTATATGGTCTTTCATTAATATCTCTACATTTTGATTATTTAATTAACCCTAATAAAAATGATAATGAATAATTTTATAAAATTATGATAATAATAAAATCTTATATCATAATTCAAATGAGCACTGCTTTATAATTCATAGATTAAAAAAATTAATAATTTACTAACTTATATTGTTTAAATTATTGACATAACTTGAATTTATAAGTTATATATTTATACATTGACCTTTGCATTGAAGATGAATAATTAAGATTAAAAAATAGATATGAGTAGATTAAAATTAAAAAGCATAAGCAACATGAATTTGGATTTAGCGATCTTATTAAATCCTTCCATTAAACTCATTAAGATTGTAAGAAGAATTTAAGTAAAAGTAAGATTGTACTCCACAAAAATAAAAGTGAAAAGAGTTTCAAAAAGAAAAGAAAAGAAAAGAAAAGAAGAAAAAGAAAGCAAGTATAATAAAAAAATTAGTATCAGATAAAAGCTTAGTCTAACTACAATCTTATACTTAAATTAATAAAAGATAAAATAGGAGAACAAGTACAAATATTGGTGAACTTATGAAATTTTAATTTTAAATATAAGCACATCTAACTTTTAAGCTATATTATTCAATTTAGAATTCAAAAGTTAATGATTATATTTATAACATGTGAATTCAAATTAAGTAGTAATAAGGATGACTGGTTAGGATAATTGTTGGTATTTTCCAAACTAGAATTATAACTTTGCTCATTTTCAATATTTCTAGACCATGATATATTATCCTATTTTTTTAGTAATTTTAAATTATCAATTTTTATTTTGGTTATTTGATTAATCAGAATTGTAAATTTTTTTATTTGCTTGAGGACAAGAAAGAGTTTAAGTAGAAGAGAGTTTAATAAGTGTAAATTATATATTATTTTATGTATTTTATTTTCAATGAAAATATATTATTTTAGTTTTTTTTTGTAGAAACAATTCAAAAATGATAGAAATTTGAAGGAGCCTACAACATCGCGACGTCCGATGAAACAACCAGTAGTTCTACCTTCAATATTGTCGAGGTGCCCCAATTTTGATATTGCGGCGTCGAGTTCTCTATTTGCAAGTGCTGCAGCAACAACATAGACAGAGCTGCAGTATTATCAACGCCGTAGCGTTAGTAAGTTATCTTGGCAGCATCAGGTTTTCTGTTTTCAAATGCCAGGGCTCCATAATTTCTCATGCCTTGGTACCATTTTTGCACTTGGGCACCGTAGCACTCCAATTTCCATAGCATCATGGCATTACAGCCGTAAGTTCTAAGGGCCACATTTTATCAGTGAAGAGATGCGAGTGTTTACCAAGTAACCAATCAATGTCAGCAAGCCCTATGGTGGTCCAAAAGCTTCGACGCGGAGGCGCTAGTTCACTTAATGGGCATTGTGGTGCCATTCTTTCAAGCACTGTAATGTAAGATACTTTTTTTTTATTTCTTATAAATAGTTGTGATGTTATATTTTTATGGGAGTTCATCACTTGCATAAAAATTAATATTTTCTAGAGTACTTCTCTAGTTTCCTCTTAGAGTAAAATCTAAAAGAGGCTAGGGAAGTACAAGATACAATCATTTTAGTATTTAGCTTGTATTTTTTGAAGTAACACTATAAGGGAGAAGGAGTGTAGAGGAGATACTTTGATCCTTTCTATTGATATCACTGTCTTGTATTTTCATTCTTCCAAAAGTTTAATGAAAATGAGTTTGCTTATTATTCATTCTATATCTGACTAATTCTCTTATTTTAGATTGATAAAGT
Source organism: Dendrobium chrysotoxum (assembly GCA_019925795.1). Lineage (NCBI taxonomy): Eukaryota > Viridiplantae > Streptophyta > Magnoliopsida > Asparagales > Orchidaceae > Dendrobium > Dendrobium chrysotoxum. The sequence continues at coordinate 37,515,456 of CM034308.1, forward strand.
AAAATGCATATTGAGTACTAATGAAGACTCTTATTCTATAACTCTTAAAAAATAATTTTAATATTATTTAGCTCTTTGTTTAATGCACATAGTGGTTATATATGTAATTAAAATCTAGTGTGATGTATAGCCTCGACGGAAGAATGTAAAAATAGCTAAGAGTATTAAGATAGGATGTTTGCATGCCTAGACATAGGATATAAATTATTCTAGGTTCTTAAGAAAATATTATAACTGTAGGAGGTCAGTAGATATATTTTTCACCCTTATAAGCTCGATAGTGATCTGATGATGTATATGCTCTGAATCACATTACCATAAAGTGTCTCATTAGAAAAAAAATATGCAATTTAAATTCATCAATCCAATGCACTTTAATTAAATATTATAATAAATATTTTACCATTTAATTCAGTGATAGAATCTCCAAAAATATCAATTTTATTTTAGTAAGATAATTATTATAATTAGAGTAAACATTAGTAGTTTGTTGCAAGTAAGCATACTTCCTCGTGAGTTTGACACTGAGAGCTGAGAGTTGATATTCTACATGAGACACATTATTCAGGTTATACTATTCATCCAGGAAGCAGAAAGATGCATGTAAATTTGAAAGGTATGCTTTGGTGGCCTGGATTGAAGAAGGATGTAGTGGAGTTTATTTTGAAGTGTGAGGTCTGTTAGTTAGTAAAGGTAGAGCATTAGTGAATAGGAAATCTTTTGTAATCATTACCTATCCCTGAATGAAAATTGGAGGAGTGATGATGGACTTTACTATAGGTTTTCCCATATCGAGATAGGGGCATGATGCCATCTGGACTATAGTTAATTGACAGACGAAGTCAGCACATTTCATTCTGATCCAATAGACTATCCAATTAGCTAGTTAGCATAGATATATGTCAGAGTTATTATTATATTACATGGTGTGTCGAAGGTGATTGTATCTGATCGTGACGATCAATTTACCACTAAGTTATGAAGAGGTCTTTAGTAGGGACTGGGTATAAAATTATACTTCAATACTGCTTTCCAACCGCAGATAGATTGAAAGTCCGAATGGACTATTTAGGTATTGGAGGATCTTTTGAGACACTTTGTTATACACTTTGGTGGTAGTTGGGAGGATCATATTTCGCTTATAGAATTTTTATACAATAATAATTTTTAGTCCATTATAGGAATGACTCCTTATAAAGTCCTGTACAGTAGGAAGAGCAGAACCCCTTTGACTTTGATAGAAGAGGGTGACAGGCATGTGATAGGATCAGCTTTTGTGGATGACACTATACCAAAGATTCATCTGATCAGAGAAAGATTTAGAGCTGTACAGGATAAGTAGAAGAATATTATGATAAGAAACATAAGCTGATGGAATTTCAGGTTGGTAATTTTGTTTATATCAAAATCAACCCTATAAAGGGTGTCAGTATATTTGAGAAAATTAGTGAGTCCAAGATACATTGGGCCATTTGAGATGATCGAGAGGATTGGTGGTTCTTCTTATAAATTATTATTGCATGATCATATGTAAGATATGCATAGCATATTTAATGTATCTTCTCTGAGAAAGTGGATATGTAATTTTGGAAAAAGATTATCTGCTGATGATGTTGAGGTTCATCAAAACCTATACTATAGGGAATAACCAGATAGAATTCTGACATATGATATCAAGAAATTAAGGAGTAAATAGATTCTGATAGTCAATGTGTAATAGAAGCATAGGACCACTCGAGAGGCTACTTAAGAGAATGAATATGAGATGAGATAGTTGTATCTAGGTTTATTTTGACTTATTTTGGTTAAGGAATGTCGAGGATAATATTTTTAACTGTGGGCGGATTATCATAACTCAAAAATTTAAAAAATACATATTTTTTATCTATAATAGTAAAAAAATATTTTACGAGTCATTATAAGTCTAAATTATAAACTATCTTTATCATAGCATATATATTATCATGTTTTAGTTTCACTAATTTTTTGATAATTTTTTTGGCACTGGTATAATTTCTTAAGAAATAGACATATGTCAATATAAGTGGCGATTTTGTGAAAGTTAGGTGTCTGTTTTGCACGATTTCACCCGAGCATTATAGACATGTTTAGCTAACTTTTAAATATTTTTTCATAATTTTTGACTATTCATACTTCAAGATATAAAAAGAATTATATGAATTTTATGCTAAAATCTAAATAATTAGAATAATTATATTTATATTCTTATATTAATTTATTATAAAATATAATCCCACTTACAATAGTTAATAAATCCATTTGTTTTCTTTCTCATTTCTCTTAATAGAGAAAAGTTTGGGGAAATTAAGAGAAAGAGAGAGAGAGAGAGAGAGAGAGAGAGAGAGAAGGAGATAGAAAAACTAGGGTTTGATGGTCGTAGAGTCGTTTTTATCTGTCGGCTTAGTTGAAAATTTTGTTCATCGCGAGGTAAGTTACATTTTATCTATTTAAGTTTTTAATAATGTGATGTTTTTGAGATTTCCTGATCAAATTTATATTTTTGTTAGGAAAACTAAGGATAACTTTCTTTTGGTAAAACTTTCAACGCATAACTTTTTATATGTTATAGAGATTGAGATTATTAATATTTTGAGTATATTCTAAAAAAATTTTATCGGGTGATTTTAAAAAAGTAGTGATTTTTTCTATTCAAAAATTTATTTTGACATCTAAAAATATTACTTTAGTTCAATTAAAGTTTCAGAATGATGTTTAACATAATCTTTTATAATTTGGTTATATTTTAAAATTATGAATTTTTGCTAAGTAGTGTTTCTATTGTCTACCGTTATGACATTTTAGTAATTTTTAAATTTAGTCCAATTATGCTTTAGTTAATGAAATGCATAAAAAATATGAAAGAAAGTTGATATGATATGACATGATGTGATGTGATGTTATGCTAGCATTAATGGGCGATCGAGGTTGGATTCTGTTATGCCAATGTCAATAGATGACCGAGGTGGGATTCTGTTATGCCGGCGTTAGTAAGCAATCGAGGTGAGATTATGTTATACCAATGTTAGTGAGCGATCGAGGTGGGATTCTGTTATGCAGGTGTCAGTGGGCAACCGACATGGGATTCTTATATGAGATGTGTTAGGATGCTGGAGCCTAAGGGCTATTATTAAAATTGTTATAAGGCTTTTGCTTATATTTTAATTTCAATATAGTTTAAATGCATTCGATTTCAGTATATGTTTTAGTTTTATCTTTTTGTATAGTACTTCAAGTTATTATTATAGCACAGTATTTTAAGTTTTTTCAGTTTCAGTTATTAATTTCAAATTTAAGTTGTAATAGCCTACTGAGCTGTGTTAACTCATTCTTATTTTTGCTTTTATTTTCAAGCTAGAGGAAGGATAAGGAGCGAGCTGCGTAGTTTGGATAGCAAGCTCTGATATGTGCTTGGAGGTATGCCTTTTGGTTTGATTAGTTTTATTTTGCAGGCTTGACATTTATTTGATTATGTTATATGTTGTTAAGTGTTGTTGAAGATACCTCGAGTTATATGTATTTTGGATAATATATAGAAAAATCATTTTGAGATTTAGTCTTCTGCTATATATTTGTATTCAACAGTGGCTCTGTGGTGTGTTGAAAGTTTTGTTTTAATACTCCTCCAATTGGATCTTAGGATTTGAGTATTGCCATAATCAAACACAATATGACTTGTGTAGTTTCAGGTTATATCGAGTAGGGTTGTGACAGCCATAGCACTGCATATTAAATCAAGAATTACTATAGAATAGAGACTCAAACACCACAACGATGATTTCTTGCTCCGCAGCACTACAGAACACATAGCACAAGTATTCTAGTTCAATTTTAAATTCAAATTTTTCATATTTTTCCATTTTAAAATATGTCTCATATCTTCAGGTTGTTGCACTATAAAACTTCACAACAAAATTCATTAGCAGCAACATCTTATACTATAGAAGGGAAATTATTGAATGCTTTAAATTTATTATCTAAAAGAGATAAGAAGGGCTAAATTCCCTTCTTCCATAGTGATTGGAATCTTTTTGGAAAAACCACTCATATAAGATATCTCAATAGCTAAAGGGCTCTTGGACTTTAATTGATCAACAAAATACTCTAGGAGGTGCATTTTCTCATGAACTTCACTTTGTATGGTCTCATATACAAGATGTTGCAAGTTCTTCATCAAAGTGGAACTTGATAAAGATGAGTCATTTATAGCTCTTGGAGATAACTTTGCCTCATAGTTGACCATGTATTAGGATTTACCTAAAAGCTGGCTCTTAACATATCTTATCATAACATTTTCGAATTTGGATAAAGAAGCAATATCATTCTTACCTTTGTTCATAACAAATGGTTGATTTTACTCAGCATATACTATTTCAATCTTAGGAGGATGGTTCATCAAAGTTGCATGATCCACTGGAACATTCAAAAGAGTAGTATGGTCAATAGGAACTAAAGAATTATTAGCCTCCATACTTGCTTCACCCAGTTTTAATTATTGTCAGGAGAGGAGAGCTTTGGGTTGAATATTTTTCTATCTCCTCCATATCTTATTGAACTTTAACTTTTTTTTCATTTCTTTAGTATGAAAGAAAGATGATCTCATTCCAGAGGGTTTTAGAATTTGAAGTTAGTATAGTGCTTCATCTTAGTAATTGAAGGGACTTATAGATAAAAGCTAAGGAAGATGAATAGGCACAAAAACCTTCATAAGACCTTCTTTAGGCTTATATTAATAGATTTTTCAAGATGCTAATGTGTTTGATAGGCACAAACCTATATAATATATTATGATTTATATATTAGCTAAATTAAATAGATTTAAATGTTTCATTCTTTTGTTTTTTTATGAATACTTTTAAAGAAATAAAAGAATCATAGAACTAAATATAAATTCAAATAACTTAGGTCATGATGTGGGCTCCAAAAATTCATGCCCCGACCTCCCCACGCTTGTCGTTACTTTCTTTGCTTTTTGCTTTCAGGGGGAGTTTTAATGGATTAAGTTCCTGGAGAAATTTTGGGAAGATAGATTAGGTTTGTAGATAAGGCACACCTAAAGATTTCTCCCTCATTTTGTGAGGACTTTATGATCTGAGTTCTAGTTTCCTATAGGCGCAAGCCCCTATCGTTAATTACCCCTCCCGATCATGAGAGAGAGCTTTTGATTAAGGCTAGTCGTCGAAGGCATACATTATACTCGTAGATACGTGATATCCAGCATACAGTAGCAGCATGATTTGGTATTTGAAGATTTGATATTTAAAATTTAGAAATTTCACCATCTTACACTTAAAGAAGATGGTGGGGGAGTAATGATGAGCCCGATCAAGATCTCATGGTTCCATCATCCCAGGCCATCGTGGTCCCTAGTCTACTTAGTCTGAGGAGGTAGTCAACCAAACTTGACAGAAGAATCATTATTAGCAGCCATGGGTTGCATCGTCCAAGGGTACCTTGTAGACCTAGGGTTGATATTTGTCTAAGGGGACAAATTTGAATCCACCTTAGCTAACAGAGAGATTTGTGTCATATCAATTATATCCTATTGATTCATTTCTCAATAATTTGACGCTATTAGGGAGCATACAGGTGCTAACCATGATCGTAATATAATGGTGCCATTTTGCAGCAAACCACCCGGTTCAGAGGATCATGGTCATAACCATTTACCTGCGGTGCCATTTAGTGAAAAAATCATAGGTGTGGTGCCATTTGGCAGTGAAACTACCAGTTAGAGGGCATGTGCCGCATCCTCATTGATAAGATGCAGATTGAGAATGGATCTTAATGATATTTACGACTAGGCATTAGCTCTTTGTGAGCTAGAGTAATTTCCAAATTTGTCCACCTCAACAAACCGTTGCAGAGAATGGAGGGGTGTTTTCTTTAAGTGTTTAATTATTTAATTTTAATTTTAAATATCTTGAATTTCAGGTATTTTTAGAATTTCAAATTTTATGGGCGTTTAGGGGCATTTTGAATGTTTATGATCCCCTCCAATTGAGATTTTCTGTCAATATGGCCATCATCGGGGTGTATTGAGTCATTAAAAAGTGTTTGTATTTGCTGACAATTTGAGGGCATTTGAAAAAATATATGATCCCCTCCGGTTGAGGTTTACATTCAACAAGACCATCATCGGGGAATATGGGTTGTCATATTTATGTTGATTGAACCTTATCAACTCCATCTACTTGCCGACAGAGGATCAGATTCAAATTTAAATTTATTTCTTAACCTGTGTAGGATTCTAAGGCATCACGAGTGCACCTACAACATGCTCATTGGGGCCTATGTAGGTATATGTCATTTGACGCATTTCACATGATGCATTCGCATGTATGCATGATATAATTTTTGAAATACAATTGTAATGTCAAATGACATACTGAAGTGAAACACTCTGCTTATACAAGAGATGTTTTTAAAGTGAAATTTTGGTGTCAAATGACATACTAGAATGATACCTTCTTCTTATGTAGGATGTTCTTTTAACATGCAATAGTCATATGACATACCCGTATAATGCATTCTGTAAATTATGACACATGCATATGCAACATATTATCATGCAAGTACAATGCGTGTATGTCAGGCCATTTTAAAATATTTGCATGTGGTGCATAAGAGATGCTTTCTCGCCCTTCTTTTTTTTTTTAAGTGCTCAGTCTTTGAATCTATAAAATTATTTATAAAATTATTTGACTTTGTGTCACAGTGTCATAATTGGGGCCTTCCGCCGGCATCAGGTCAACAGGTTTCTTACAGCTCCTTGCAAATAGTCATAAAAAATGAAAGATCTTTTCAACTGATTATTCTTGACTCTACAGAATCACTCAATTCTACATGCTTCCCGCTATAGTCATCTTTTTTTTTATGGCGTATCGATTAGTTCCCTCCGTACATCAACTAATCTTTGTACCCAACATACTCACAGCATCTCGATCATTACTGCTTCTAAGTGTTGTACGTATTTGTGTCCACAGGGGATTACGTTCTTACAACTTCTCAATCGTCGCTGTTGTAGGTAATGTATGTGTTTGTCATTAGTTATCAAATGTTGATTGTAGGTGAATTGGTATACTCATATGCATGCTGACACCGACTGTTGCATGTTGTTGACTGTAGGCACATATCTCCAACAGCTATTTATAGGTGTCATATGTACTTGTGTTCACATGGGATTTGTTGTACTTGCGATATACCCACTGTTGTTATCCACAAGTATCATATCAACTATCACTGCTTGCAGGGAATGTTCATGTTCACTACAATCTCCTGAACGTACTTGTAGGAGAGCCATTGTACTTGCATCATATCCACCTTCATCATTCATAGGTTCCTTGCAAGTTGTATTCAGTGCATTCTAGAATAAGCTGTTGATGTCATCTACAAGGCATTGTTGTATTCAGTGCCTATTATCTTGATGTTATTTGTTGTATGCATGCTAGATTTTCCTTGTTAATTTCAAGTGACTCCATTTTAATTTACAGGAGGATTGTTGCTTACATAAGTACATGTAGGAAGAAGTACTTATACATTTCGTAGTTAGTTGATATTGCTTGTAAGTCAATCACATATGAAGGTTCTCCACCATGAGTCCCCTATTTGTTTGATGTTTGTTTGAATAATCAAATTCATCCTTTGTCATTTGTATTTTGATTATTATTGTGTATTCTAATATTTAGAGTTCTATTCCCTATTGTTCATTCGAGTTCTATGCATTTTTGTTCAAGTACAGGTCCTCTGTGTTGCTGCTCAAAAGAAGTCTTTTTGTTATTCAAATTCTGTTTGTTTTAATCTAAATTTCGATAGCATCCTAGTATATCCCCCATTTGGGAGAAATGTGGGGAACTGGGCCTTCCCATCACACTAAGAAAAATATGTATAGTAGGTGTCCGTTACACTGTGGCTGTACTCTTCAATCCCACCATGCTAAAAAAAAGCGTGTATGAGTAGGTACCTATTTTCTGCTGTACAGATCAAATTCCTTGTTGTTCAATCTCTATGTATTTCACTCTAAATTTTGGCAGAACCCCGGCATATGCCCCATTTGGGAAAAATGTGGGGAATTGGACCTTCCCACCACGCTAAAAAAAATGTGTATGGTAGGTGTCCGTATACATCTCGGCCGTGAAATTCAATCCCACCACGCTAAGAAAGCGTGTATGGATCTTCAGAGGTGCCTGTTTTGAAATACACAATTTTTTTTCCTACAGGCACTGAGGTGCATATGGGTACTTAATTTTATCCCCGCAATCTTAAGAAAAGCGTGTGTAGGACTTACCTGCCTTGTCGCATGTGTTGCACTAAATTTCCTCCTACCACACTAAGAAAAGAGTGTATAGGTGGTTGACCAGCGCATCATGCACACTGAGGATAGGATTTTGGGTTCGAGAGATGCCTACCTACCTCGTTGCAAGTGTCGCACCTGGTTTCCTCCTACCACTCTAAAAATAACGTGTATAGGTGGTGGCTCGGTGCGTCACCCATGCTGAGGATAGAATTTCAAGTTTAAGAGATTATACCATGGCGACCTGCGAGGTGGTGGTGTCGGCAACGTCGAGTATGCGAGGGTCAAGACATATTGACATTTAATTTATAATTAATTATAAATTAACTATAATTAATTAAAAATTAACAAATTTAATTTATAATTAATTATAAACCAATTATAATTAATTATATTAATTTATATTTAATAATATTTAATTTAAATTTAATTATAAATTAATTGGATTTAATTTATAATTAATTATAAACTAATTATAATTAATTATATTAATTTTTAATTAATTATAGTTGATTTAAAATTAATTATAAATTAATTAGATTTAATTTACAATTAATTATAAACTTATTATAATTAATTAAATTAATATATAATTAATTAAATTTAATTTAATATTAATTATAAATTGATAGGATTTAATTTTAAATTAATTATAAATAATTATAAAAATATAAAATTAATTATATTTATTTAAATTAATTAAAAATTAGTTGGATTTAATTTATAATTAATTAAAATTTAATCAGAATTAATTATATTTAATTTAAAATTAATTATAAATTGATTAGATTTAATTTACAATTAATTATAATAAAATATAATTAATTAGATTTAATTTAAAATTAATTAAATTTAATTTGCAATTAATTATAAATAATTTTAATTAATTATAATAATCTATAATTAATAATTTAATTTAAAATTAATTATAAATTAGTTTAATATACTTTTTAATTAACTTTAAACTAATAATAATTAATCATATTTAATTTTTAATTAATCATATTTAATTTTAAAATTAATTATTGATATATCATCAAAAAATTATCTTGATCGGGCACAAATCTCGAAGCAAAATCAAGTTGAAAACTTCAAAAATTAAATCAGAGACCATCTCAACTCCGATTTCAGCAAACTTATAGTTGAACTTAACGTCTCGGAAATACAAACCCAACGACACCAAATTCGACTAAATCCGAGCCCAAATGAGTCCAAATCAAAGACCCGAAGCACATTTGGAAGGTTCAAACCATAGTTTGGATTACCAAATGGTTTCCAAACGTGACATGCTTATAGTCGAATCGAGCGGCTCAACGAAATGAATCCAACAAGCCCAAGGTCATCAAATTCTGATATCATTACGACATTCAATATCCAGTAAATGATCCACGATTAAGGGATTCAACATCGGCTGTCCATTAAAATCACTCCCAATTTACTATTGATCTTCCTCCTATTTACTGGCCATGCCACTCTCAGAAAACTATAAATAGACCTCTCATTTCTCATGGAAAAGGGGAGGAAGAAAGAGGAAGCAAGGAGGACCAAAGAAAGAAGAGAAGGAAGAGATGCAAGAGTTCTCTTGCCACCAAACTCCTCCTCGACCACGGTCGGACTTCCGCTCGGCCACCAACTGACACCGGACTACTGTCTAGCCACCAACCGACTCCAGACCTCCACCCGTCATCAAATTTCTACCCGAAGCTGGACTTCCGCCCATCACCAAATTTCTACCATATGTCGGACTTTCGCTTGTCGCCAGATTTCTACCCATAGCTGGACTTCTACCCGACGCCAGACTTCCATCCATCATTGGACTTCTGTCGGTCATCGAACTTTCGTCGGACTTCTACCTAACGCTAGACTTTCGCCCATCGCTAGACTTTCGTCGGACGTCTACCTGACGCCGAACTTCCGCCTGTCGCTGGACTTCTGCCCATCGTCGAACTTTCATCAAACTTCCACCCAACATCAAACTTTCGCCCGTCGTCAGACTTTTGTCGGGCTTCTACCCGATGCTGAAGTTCCACCTGTCACCTAACTTCTACCTGTCGTCGGACTTTCGTCAGACTTCTACCCGATGTCGGACTTTCGCTCGTCGCCGGATTTCTACCCGACGTCAGACTTCCGCCTGTCAACGGTCCTTCTGACCTTTGTCACCATGAAACGGTCTTTCTGACCTCCGTCGCCCATCGGCTACGGTCCTTCTGACCTCTATCGCTAGACAATGGTCAATCTAATCTCCTTCGCCAGTCGACTACGGTCCTTCCGACCTCCGTCGTCAGATAATATTCTTCCTGACCTCCGTCGCCTACCGATTATGGTCCATCCGACCAAACGAACACATCAACAGTGATTCTTCTTATTTCCACCATGTAACACACTCTATATGATGTATATTTGTTACATCAAGCCAAAGCTTTCCCTCCAATGAAGGGCCGCATTTGTAATCAACTACAAATACTAGTGAATTCATTCAAACTAGGCCAGGCCTCATGATTTTTTCCTTATTCAGGGTTTTCCATGTAAAAATCTTGGTCTCTCTTTAAATACTGCGGCTTCTCATCTTACCTAATTGTGTGCTTCGTACAAAGCTAAGACGTTAAACTATATATTTCTACCACCGTGAATATTCCAGGACACAACAATTATAAATCAATTTGATTTGATCTATAACTAATTATAAATTAATTATATTTAATCTATAATTAGTTATATTTATTTGAAAACTAATTATAAATCAATTAAATTAAGCAGAGTTTGAGCAGAGTTTAAATAGGACTTCAATATGATTAATGCAAAAAGGCTCGAGTCAGGCGGAATTATGCAAGATTTAAGCAGGATTTATACTAAATTCTGTTAAAACAAGATTTAAGGAACGGTTAAATCTCACAACCGAGTTAAATCGTCTGTTTCCCTCTTTTTAGTTTTTATAGTAAATCCCGGATCTACTAGGTCCTATAGTTCGGTGGATTTAGGGATTTGGCCGAAAAAGCGCACGAGAGGGAGAAATTACTTTCACGGCAAGCGATTTCCCATCGTTGCCTCCGATCAAAATGTTGTGACCTCCGCTCTGACAGGAATATGTGCCGAGTGATTATTGAGATTGTTCTTTGTCCTATTGCTAGCATATGCGCCAAGTAGGGACTCTGCTGCAGGCACATACACCGAGCATGTGTGGATTCTTCCCTCTTCGTATCACTGCGGGCATGTGTGTTGGGTGAGCGTCGAGTTTACCTTCCTCCTCTTCCCATCACTACGAACGTGTGCGTCGGGTGATGTTTGACTTACCTTCCTCTTCGTATCACTGCGGGCATGTGTGCCGGGTGATCGTTGAGTTTACCTCCTTCCTCTTCATATCACTGCGGGCATGTGTGCCGGGTGATCGTCGAGTTTACCTGTGTCTACGATTTGGTTGAAGAGATATTGGGATCCTTTCTCCCCTTTTGTTCCACCGTCTTTGCATGGTTGTATGATTATTGGATAATTTTTTTTTGCATTGCTGAGTCATCATTGCAGTGATTGACTGATTGTTGTATGGATCGAATATGTGCTTCTCGGAATCTTTTGACTTGTTGTTGGGTTGTGTCTTCCTAGAGATAGGGAGGTCAACGCCAACACTTGCTGTTCACTTGTTGTTCGCCGTACTTGTCGGGGGTCTATTTGTTGACCTCATTTTCGCTCGCATTCTGCTCGAACGTGTTTAGTTAGTTTAATTGAGCATCGTCGAGCTCGATTTGCATTCGGGGCGACTCGAGTCAAGTCAATTTGGACTCGACAAAGTTTGGTTAAGTTCGATTGATGCCCGTGAACCTTTTTTAGTGCAATTTGAGTCAAATCGGCGTCGATTTGGGTTCGATTCCACCAAATTAATTTAATCAAATCGAATCAAATCTGAATCGACTCGATTTGAGTCAAATTGAATTCGATTTGGACCCAACTTTGATCCAAATCATCTTAATTATTTTAAAGATGGATTTAATTTTATTTTCTATGTAGTTTCCCGCTTTTAGTCGTTGGCATGCGTGTGAGCTCCTCGATTTTGAGCGAGATACGAACGGCTAATAGCAGCGAGCGCACAAGGCGAAATGAAGGATAACATCGGGCAGAGGATTCGTCACCTTGGCCTCTTCGAGTCTCGCGTGAGAAAAAGAAATTAGGCTTTTGGCATCCGCCTCTTCCTATTGGCATACCATACTAGTGATCGGAGGCTTCCCCATTCACACTCCAGCTCTCTATCGGGCGACCTCTCTTCTCGCGTAACTCTCTCCCTCTCTCTCTGCTTCTTCGGTTCGGACGCCATGAGCTGGAGCTCCCCTCCCCTGTTCCGCCTCCCTCTCGTTCGGACAAGAACCGAAGCCTCCCCTTCCGACGCCGACCTGCCATAGTCGCCGCCCCTTTTCCTTTGGCAAGGTGAGCTTCTCCCTTTTCTTCTTCTCCTTCTTCTTCTTCTTTCAGATTCTTCTCCTCCTAAGCTTCTTATTATTCCCCTTATTTTCCTTCTTCTTCTTTCCTTTATCTCCTTCTTTCATTCTCCCCATATGATTGATATTTTTCTTATAAAATGTCTTGATGAGGTTCAATTAAATGTATATCTAAAGATTTCACAAGAATGTGTGATTGTAAGATGTGGACTTTCATGTTGATTTGTTTTAAATGATTTTTTTGTTAATATTGCACACAAGCTATTTGATGAAATGTTGTTGAAAGAAAGTCATGATCGTTTTGTTCGTATTGAAATTTTATATAACCTTGTTCATATGGAGATTTCCCTAAATGCATTACTTTGATGATTATCATAATATATATATGAGTGTTTAATCGTTCTCTAGCGGATCCCTCATGATCATAATCAATTAGCACTTGATCTCTTGTGTTTATTAGATGTGCACTTTCTTGAAGAATGATATTTTTAAACATTCATTTACAAGATACACAATAATGGTAAAAGCAATGTTGATGTCTACTCGGATGTGATTAACATCTCACAACGTTCACATAATTGTATATATTTTGATAAAGAAAATATATCATTATGGTTTGATGAAGTCTTGAAGAAAATATTCTTAGTTTTAAATGGGTTATGGGAATGATGATATATTTATATAAATCTCTTGGATCTTAATATACATATATGTTTAACCTAATGTAATATAAAGTTCGATAGCCACGCTAATCATATTTACTTATTTTATTTATATTCCGATCGCGAGCATACATAGAATCTATTCGAGGAAATATCTTGTTTATGTTGAAGAGGAATGTGAGTTATTAAAGAAAAGTAAATGAGCATTTGTTTATATTTATTATTTTGTCTCGAACACTTGAATAAAATTCAAGTATGTAAAAGAAACGTCGTGAGATAATTTCTCTTTTATTGATGAAAATTTAATAATGCTCCATTTTTTTTAGTTACAAGATTGACTCAATATTGGATTTAGACAATGACATGTATAATTCCAAAATGTGCCTTTAGTGGCTATCATATGTTATATGCGTTTTCATACCCAGGTTGAAATGACTGATTCATATTTTAGAGAGATGCATATATGTGATTTTTTTTTATATTTATGAGTTTATTGGAAGAGATCTTATGCCCATTAACTAAAACTTTGCTAAAGAATTTTTCTAATGAAGAGGAGATTGCAAGATGTGTTTATTTTATTATTATAATTTGCTTATCACCCCACTATTTGTAAAGATATTTTTATTTTGAGCATGTGTAAGTATCATGCATTCGTTTGACATCGATTAAGACTTGTGAATTTTGTTGGAAGATTTATCTTGCAAATATAAATAAAATGCATACAGTTTATGTGCCATTGTTGAGAATCAAGTTTAATGCGAAGTATGAGAAGAGTGAATTAAGTTCGATATTGTATTTCATTTCCTAAGAAGAAATTGCGGTTATAATCTGATGGAGGAAAGGTTTTTTTGTTTATTTGCAGACATAATTGGCATAAAAATTCATTTACTAAATATGGTATTATGACTCTGTAAAATATATATATATATATATTCATATATATTTATAAGTATGTTTGGTGATAAGGGATTATGAATAATGATTGAGTTAGGCAAGCCATGGACATAGTCATGTTTCAATATTATATGTATATTTGACATTAGATGTCACAAAGTTCTTTGGCTGGGCCATATTTATATTTGAGTCTCAAACCAGGCACTTCGTATAGAGATTAATGATTTATTGAATATGTGTACACTTGTGTTTCATGTTTTGAAGTCATGTTTATACATTTAATAAAAGCTTGTGATTATGTTAGGATTCATAGATAAGTGAGAAGTTTGTTATGAATAATCACACTTCAATAGCATGTATATGTATGCAAGAAAACTTTAATTAGATTAGAGAATTTCATATACACTTTTATGTTTGGACTTTAGGTGTGAATGTAATCAAACCACCCATTCAATCAAATGACTTGGTAGTTTTATTAAATCCATGTTCTATTCTTTCACATCATGTCCATTTTTTCAACAGAAGATTTATATGCTAGTTATTCTAAAAAACTCCTTATATGAACGTCGTACAAGATAACAGCTATTTTTATATTTAATCAAATCATGCAATTCTAATTATTCATTGTGTTAATTTTGAATCTCAGTACACATGCAATGTCAATTTTCATTTACAAAATTGAACTTTGAGGTTATGTGATTATCTAATCTAATATCAAATAGAATGTGCAAATTGATTGGTTAATCTACCAAATAGACTTAAGATTGCATTGTATGGTGTATTTGTTAGTAAGCTCTCATGGGTTTTGAATGAATGTTGCTAAACTGTCACATGTTCTATGTATGATTTTCTTTTATGCAGTGTGATAACACACCATTATATTATGTCACTAGATTATTCACATTCTTCATGTATCGTCTTTCATGTGCTCTACGCTATAATACCCTTATATTACTTTATGTTCTAATGATGATATTCACATGTTTGATAAATATAAATATTGAATTGCATGTTAGTCAGATTTCTATTTACTTGCATTTTTTTTTAATAGTCTCTGCGCTCACTCCATATTTGCTCTCTTTCCATTTGTTTGCGAGGTACCTATGGTCTTGTATATGCTTTGGTCGTTGAGTCATTTGCATGGGAGCTTTTAAGTGGGCACGTCAGGGTCAGGTATACCTTGATAGTCCTGTAGAGACTTCTAATTGTATGCCGAATGAAAAACATAATAGTACACACTTTGTAGACTGTCCTTTTACTTTCTCGCCCAAATATACTTGTTAGGATATTTAGTTAGCTAGTCATAGGTTAGTTCATTGACAAAGCTTTGGTCTTGTGGGCTAAAGCTTGCTCCCCTTGTTATGAAACTTAGAGATCCTTAGGGTCATTTTATGGCTGTAGTATAGACTATATATTTGTGCCATATACATTGCTTTTCCCACACGAAGTGGGCACCGTTAGGATTTTTTTAATTTTAAAATATGTAAATAACTCTAAAATTTTCTTCTTAATGATTTTTAGCCTCCAAATATATATTTCATAAGTATTTTAAGGAAAATATATTAAAAATGAAATAAAATACGAGCTCTGGCATGTTTAGGTAGATCTTAGTTAGTATTGTGTATGAAATTTCCTTACGAATGATATTGTCGCTTTGCTTATTTTGAATCATAGTGTAGCATCTTTTTTTTTTAGGTTCATTTGCTCCAAAAGATATAAAAAACCTTTAAAGGCTATAAAACCAACTAATAAAATACCATGATGAATCCATAATTTTTCAAAATTCATAATGAATCGATTCTAATGATAATCCTCCACTAAAAATCACTAAGCAACAAATATAAAATTTAACAACAAGGTGGTTTCCTGGTAACCCAGGCCTATGATGCTATTAAGTTAGCCACAATGAGGGTGAAATAAACCTCATAGCCTTAGTTTAACAAGGGTAGTCACTACATAATCTAAATAATTAGTAATAAATCACCAACAAATTAAATTTTGTAACTTATATCTCTTAATCAATTCGAAAATATAATAAATTTATATTAAACTTAAATTCTAAGAATTAAAAATGACCAATAAAATGTAACAGATTTACAAATCTCTAATGGAATTCATATAAACCTATGAAACCATTAAATCTCTTTTAATCAATTTAAAACTCCTAAAAATTCTCTAATCAACCTACAATGCCTAAAACTCCCTTAACCAACCTACAATTCTAAAACCAGTAACTAATCAAGTGGAATCTTAAAACATATAAAATACACCTCTTTTAACCCTTAATTTGATCATATGATAATCTACATTAATTTAAGGTGAAACTAAATAAAAATTATTAAAAAAAATTTCACCAACTCTTCAATGTTTAATAAAACACTAAGGTACTAAAACTTAAATTTGAACTAAAATATATTAACTTTAAGTAAATAAATGAACTTATTAAAGGAGCAAATGAACTTCAAGTCATACTTTAGTGTCTTAACCCTTGTCAGGTTTATGTTTATCTTTGTATGTTTTTCCTTAGTATACATAAGGTATATAGGCTGGACTACCTCGAGCTGCGGGACTAAATATCCTCATGAGGCCTCGTCCTCGTGCCCATTGTGACAACGCCACGTACCTTATGCTTTAAGGGATAAATGTTTAAAGATACACATAAATTATCTCTTCTAAAATTTAAAGCCACCCCTAGGAACCTAAGCCAATTTTCTTAAGCATCCAGCTATTAAACCTTAAATCAGATAGAACCTATACATATCTATAGGTAAGGAGTCTTTCTATTCTCATGTCAGCCTTTAAAAATAAATTTATCTTAGATATAGAAAGCTTAGGATTTTCTTTTTATACTGAGTAATAGGCTCATCTTAATGGTGTCACCTATTAGCCTTACTTCGAGTCTTAGATTATCAAGGAAGGATTAACCGACCCTTGTCATCCTATAACTCTTTCGTCCTTGATTTAAGTGTAGGATTGAGGATGGGCCACTTGCCCCTCAATTTTTTATAACCTTAGCATATGTTAGGGCCCATATTTTTGGGCTCTTCATAATTTAATAGTTGAAATTATAATCTTAAAACTAAGTATTGATTAATCCACCATAAATCATTAATTATTTAAAGAGAAATTTAGGTTTAATAAATTAAACAACAAAAAATTGATCTTAAAATTTGAACTTCTCACCTAATTTGGGGTAGTTAGATACGCTAATTTTTTCACACACTTAGATGTTGGATAGGATACTTTTTTATAGGCATCTAGGGTAGGGTGTAGCTAGGATAACATTTTATAATTCTTTTTTTATTTTGCATGTATGATGATGTGGTGGTTGTTTTTGGCTTGGATTGTTTTATTATTATTTTTTTTTTATTGATGAGTGGGCATTTACCCTTAAGTAGTTAGAAATTTTTTTAGAGATATCTTCTGCAGGTGGCCATGTTCCTAAAGGGCAATAAAAAATGTTGTTATGATTATTATAAATGCGCTATTTAACAAGTATCGCAATGAGTGCTAAAAAGCCTTTGGGAATATGGCCCTAAAGACTAGGCTGTGGATTATTGATTTATTGTTATGATTATAAATTGTGTTAATATGTATTTTTTGTAGGGGCTTAATGTGATTTTCTTCTTTTAAAAGTGTAATTTGATTCAAGAGTTATGAAAATTCAAAGTAAGGCATTTTTAAAAAAAATACTAGGGATCCAAAGAGAAAAGAAAGTCTCTTAGAGGAAATTTCTTTTCATCTGGATATCCTATTGGAGAGTATATCACGAGAAGATTGAAGGAAGGAGTCTTTATGTTAGGCTCTTTAGGATGTTAAATTTTCTATAAAGCTAAAATTTATTTAAATAAGATAAAAATAAACATAGGATTAAAATCAATCAATTTTCCAAAATTAATTTATGACACCTTTAAAGGGTCACCTTTTAAAGTGACTACTAGACAGTCCTGATTGGCCCTACCTATATTATGCATAGCCTTGAGTCTAAGCATATAGATCTTCTTTTATAACATAGAGAGATAGTTAATTTTACATAAAGCATAGTACCATTCATGGTCGGGCTTAGTGCCCATTTCCTTTATGTGCCTCCCACAACACTTGCATTTGCATAAGACTGGATATCATGGATTTGATACACTAGGTGGAGTTCAGCTAGTACCCCTTTCCGAGCAGGGTGGTAAATCCAGGTCGGGGTTGCTTAGATCCCTAATGGGGTTTAAGTTATAAGTCCCCTCGCGGTGTCTTGCATTAGTTAGGTCGTGGGTCTTAGTACCTAGTGTACGATACATCCCTTGTAGATCTAGGATCAAAGGCTGGTCGTATTAGTATATCGTTGCATGCCTTATCGATGGGTAAGCTCTTCATTCTTCGGAGACTATAAATCTTACCTATCTGCGTCACTTTGATGGCGCTGCTTCCATCCTTCTCAGTCAAATGATTAAGAAAAAGTGCCACGTGAGCTCACCCTAAGAGTTAAAGCAACTTGCCATAACTCAACATACAAAAGTGAAGTTGATAAGTAGTTTCACATGTGTCCATCATTTACTCGAAAGCTAACATGTGTTCTCAATGTAATCAAATAATAAGCTAAGTTTTTTTTATAGTAAGCACTTGTTAAGCACTTCTATATAATCTTACTTGTAGGTTTGTGCCTTGAGCCCAACCTATGAATAGGAGGATGAGCTTAACCTATCAAATTATTTGTGTAAGTTTGGTAATTTAAGGTAATATAGCAAAACGCAAGAGCTTCTTACTCTATATCTTCTTTTTCTCGTATTTTCTCTTATTTCTTAGCCATCTTTGTAAGTAAAATTTTAGTTTTATACAGGGACAATTTTGATTCCAACATATAATGGTTAAAGAGTTCTCGAGTCATGAAAACTTTGAATATCACGTCAGCTATCCACATTATAAAAATTAAGTTAACTATTTCATTATCATTCATTCACTAAAACCGGACTTGTAAACCACACATTTAATGTACACAATAATTGAAAGACTTTGGAGAAAGCAACTATGAAGATTTTAACAAACTCAGCTACTTAATAGGCGGACAACCTTCAATTACCACTCCAGGAGCTGTTGGACAACTAGCAAGTGGGCAATAATCATCTGCAACACCTCCCCACCAATCTATCCCACTGATATTATTAAATTGCAAAGCAAAGAAGATGAATATTCCCATGAAAGCTACCCCGGCATCTAAAGCTGCTGACATTACATAGGTGTGCCTTGCCCACCACTCTTTATACCTTTTATAAATAAAATGATTGAAGAAAATGCCCACTGATCCCCACATGATATAGTTCACAGAGTGTGGAGGAAGAAGCCCACCTATTCCCGCTATGATCAAGGGGATATGGATATATCTAAGCAATTTGTTCCTTGGGAAGACTTTTGATAGATACCAGAAGGGAATGGGTAACAATAAACCTATTAGGAAGAAGAAGTTTAGAGCTGAATAGTGCCCAAGTTTGCCAAACATTCTCACTGGACCAACGAGCCCCCAAATTATGGATGCATTATAGAAGACATCATCATTGGGGCAAGTCCATGGGCTCCCATCAGGAAGGTTTTTTGGATCGCATATATACTTTACTGTGTCAAGAAGAAACCAAGCTGTTGCGAAGTAAACACAAGATGCTATCATAGTACCTGTCAACTATCATTATAACCACAAAAAAAAAAACAAATAAAAATATGTTAATGAACTATGAATAAAGAAAAGATAAGTTTGGATGTACACCATTTAACTAAATTATGTTTCTCAGATTTTATGTTTGTGTTTGGCTTGCTCACTTATCTAGCTAAATATAAGCTCTTCACTTACATAAAGTCTACTTGAAAATCATTTATAAATCATGGAATATACATATTGCCACATATATAAATATGTTCATATAAATAAAAATCCATAAGTATGATTATGCGCAATCTGTTCATATATATGTACTCATATGCACATAAACAAATATGCACACAAAAGCAAGCTAGCTTTTAGCTGAACACAATCAAGTAAGGCCATATTTGTATTTAGCTTTTTAAATAAATAAGCTTATAAAACTGGTTAAATATAAGCTAATTATCAAGATGAATATGATCAAACACAAAAAAAATGAGCTTTTTTTGACAACCCTACCTACATGTAATATGCATTTTCAACTAAAAAAGCCACAGGGAACATTTACCAGCCTTATTGTTTTTTGTTATTCATAGAAAATTGTGTTACTGAAGTTGATCATTGAAGAGGGAACATGGTACATGATTTCTTAGTTACTTTTTTTCTGCACATTTCTATCTTTTAAATATAATAATTTATTCATTTTGGGAGCATTAAAATTTTTAGTGTGGGATTCCTATAGCTTTAGGAAGTTACCTGTACAATGAACATGGACTTTGGGGGGATTTTCATGTAATGTCCTAGGTTTAGGTCACTAAGAAGTGTAAGTGCCTGACCCATGCTTATAGTTCCATATGTTTTGAATGTCACATTTGCCATAGGATTTCCTGGTAATATTAGACCAAAGATGTACTCTGTAAGGACATTTAGACCAGGTGCCTGCATATAAGAAGAAAAGTAAGTCTTATACACAATAGATTGAATGGGAAAAGCTTCTTATATATATATATATATCCTCGGTTGATTAGATTTTTTTTTGGTAAAATAATATTATATTACCATATTTGTAGTTGCCAAGATAACTCCAATTGGCAACGTGAAGAGTAGAGCTAAGATGCAAGCGAATAATACCCCCCACCATGGAAGCTGCAGTTGCCTATCGAACCCTTCACAAGTGAATATGGAGAGTGCAATGACAAAAACTAAGAGAACATAGAACCAATATTGAGGCACGGGCGCATAATTTCTCTTCATTAATCTTGTATGAACATCTTCTATCTTTGTCTTAGTATATTCTTTAGTTTCTTTCCACATCTTCCAAATAGTCCTGATTTTTATCAATAGAAATAAATTTATATATGCATCTTAGCATGTCGACTGATGTCAAAAAGTAATTAAATAACATAGTTTTGATTAAACATACTTTCCATGATGGAGAGCAACATGCATGATTGAGGCTGTCAGAGTTGCAAAGCTTGTGCCATATAGCAAAGCAAAGGTAATACTTAGGTTTATTTTGCTGTAACTTTCCTCTTCTTTTGGATTTAAAGTGAAAGTCTTATCATTTATGATCCTTGTAGTGTTGTAGCTATGACCAGTGTAATCAAAGACATGGGAGGATATCATAGGGAATCGTTTGGCGTTGTAAGTGTTAGTCCAATAGGCAATTGGGATTAGCACATAAACCCCTATGACAAAGCCAAACATTATGTTGAAGATTGCTGATGCAGGTGTGGCCAATGGGCTTCCAAGAAAACCAGCGACTGTGGACCAGTCAATTCCAAACGATCCAAGACCAAGACCTTTCAGTCCAGATCCAATTTGTTGCTTGGTGACTGATTTCTTGAAGATTAAGCATAAGATAGAAACTGTGGAGATTGCTGGGAAGATAAAGCCTGGGATGGAATAATATGCAAAGCTTGTGATAAAGACCAATATGAAGAACTGAAATCTTGTCATGGCTCCCTTCTTTCTTTTCTCCTCTAGATGCAGTGCTCTGTAAAAGTGATGATTTGAGCATTTAGAGAGAGATTCTGTATAATATCCTTAATGAAGAAATTTCTGAAATAGAACTGTAGTTTAAAATTCCAAGAAATAATACTTGAAAAGAGAGACTTGAACAAGATTTGCTGGCCACCACATATATGGAGATTCAACCAAGTACTTTCTGTAAATGCCAGCCCAACCGAAGCCAAGTAACTGCCAGTTTTAAGATCAAAATTGCTTCAGTTATTTATAAGGATATCCAGTTATTTTCGTATTGAAATGAAGTTGTTTTAATTAAACGTATCATTGATTTCGTATGTCACATGATACAAAAAAAAATGTCACATGATACCTCTTATTCTATTTAAATTATTAGACAATACAACTAAATTATTTGATAAATGCACTAAATTATTACATTCACAAATATAATCATGATAGAAAAAATATTATGAATGTCTAATAATTTAGTAGTATTATGTAATAGATTTAGTAGTATCAATTTATCCTCATAGAATTTCCTTCCTTAAACAAATGTCTTAACCAAAGCTGGACTAATAACCAGTTCAAAACCTCTCTTTTTTTCTCACATGATTATTGTTGCGTCCTAGAAAATTTGCGGTGGTCGAAAAGACCGTAGTAGGGAAATGGTGGTCGAAGTTATCATGGTCAGGCGATGGTGGTAGGAGAGACTGTAGTCGGTAAGGGACTGAGGTCGGAAAAACCTTAGTCTAGCGATGCTAGTTGGAAGGATTGTAGTAGGCAAACAACGGAGGTCGGAAAGACTGTAGTCGGGTGATAGTGGTCAGCAGGACCTTAGTCAGGTGACGGTGGTCGAAGAGACCGTAGTCAGACGATGGTGTTTGGAGAGACCGTAATTGGGCGACGGTGGTCGAAGATACTATAGTCGGGTGATGGTGGTAGATTGAAGGGCAACAAAGGTTAGAAAGACCGTAATCGGGTGATAGTGGTCGAAGGGCCATAGTAGGCAGGCGACAGAGGTCGAAAAGACCATAGTCTGGTGACAGTGGTCCGAAGGATCGTAGTTGGCGGGCGATGGAGGTTGGAAAGACTGTAGTTAGGTGACGATGGCCGGAAGGACTGTAGTAAGGCGATGAAAGTCGAGGAGATTATAGTCTAGAGATGTTGGTCGGAGAGACTGTAATCAGCGGGTGACGGAGGTCGGAAAGACTGTAGTCTGGAGGCGACGATATTTGGGAGGAGATTCGGTGTCGATAGCATCCAAGAAGAGTTCCGATGATAGTCAGAGAATGGACGGAAGTCCGATGACTATTGGTGGTCGGCAAGAAATCCAACAGCAGCCGACGAACGAGGGAGGTGCGGTGGTCGACGTCAAGGGAGATCTCCAAATTTTTTTCTTTTCTTCCTTCCCCCTCATATGAAGAATGGGGGGTGATTTATAATTTTTTTGGGAGTGGCATGGTTAGTAAATATTGAGAAGATTAAGGGTATATTAAGAGTGTTCTATCGGATGGTTTATCTTGATTCCCTTGATTATGGAGAGTTTATCGAGCATTTAAGTGCATTAATGATGTTAGAATGGAGTAATTTTGGACTTGTTGTACTCGTCTTGTCGAGCCGCTCAATTCGACTATAAGCATATCATTTTCGGATGTCATTTGGTCATCCAATTAATGCTTCGAAGCATCCAAGCATGGTTTGGACCCTCGATTTGGGTTCATTTAGGCTCGGATTGGATTAAATTTGATATCATTGGGTTTGTCTCATTGAGATGTTCAATTTGACTATAAGCTTGCTGAAATTGTAGATCAAATGGTCCTGATTTTAATTTTTGAAGTCTTAACCTTATATATTGCATCGAGATTCGTGCCCCAATCAAGACGAATTTTTTGTGAAATATTAATTATGATGGCAAAATTTTTCCCAAAAAAAAAACTATGATGGCAAAAAAGTATTTATGATACAAAATTTTTCCTCACCTGTGTGGTTTGTGCCAATAGAAAGGCAGCCATGGGATGGATCTTTCTATGATAGAATGCCTTGACTATAGTTACTATGTGAATCGCATAGAGGCCTCCTGCACCGGCACTTGCAAAGATGGTGATTAAACAATGCTCCTTCATCGAAAAAGGCCCCGGATTTAGCGAGAATGACCAGTTTGTGAAGGGAAATTTTATTTCTTTCTTTGGGAGTGCTGTTGCGAGAAATCTTCCAATTGGAAGTGCAATGATTTGTATGCAGACTGATCCTATGCTTAGTTGGTTTGTTCTGTAACCAAAGAACATATTTGCAAAGGAGAGAAGCACACATGATATCACACCAATCAGCCAAGTGCGAAACGTTAGCGCTGGGATATTCGGGTTGTCTGAAGGATCCACCGTTAGCCTCACCTCTTCAATGGGATGATCATTCTCCTCAACTGCAAATGGTTCAATTCATCAATTAAGCTGATTTTCAATGGACACTGATTATCAACTTCTTCATGAGCTGATTTTTTGAAATTTCAATCGTTACAACAAAATCTTTGCATGTTGAATACATACAAAGTATGTTAATTTATCTACTCAAAACAAAACTTGGTTTTTCTTGCTATTATTGTTAGAGTAAAATAACGTTCTCTTGTACAGATAACAGAAAGCAGGAAGGAAAGTCTAGTAATTCAATTAAAATGGCTGATAACTCAGAAAAAAATAGGATCATCTTATATACTATATGCTTACTCAAATTTTCTGGAAAAGCTTAGAAAGTTTTCTGAAATATGTGCATCCGTTAAGTTCTAATAGAATTAAAAGAAAGAAAAATAGATTTTTACCTTGCCATCCTTGGTTGGAATCGAAAAAGCTGGATTCCTGGTGGTGGCCTGAAGGAGGAGAAAGAACTGAAACTTCTCCCATGGTGCTCAATGCCTCTCTTTCCTCTCCTTCAGCTGGTGAAGGCACTGCTCCTCCTACCTGTCACCGCAATTATTGAAAAGCTGAAATAACAGCTCGTAAACTTTTTGTGCAGATCCAGCTGAAATCGCAGATATGTAATATATAATATATGTGGATTATTAGTATTGGACCTCTAACATTTATTATATTGCATATCTTAATACAACCCACCCAAAATACTTTATGAATTGTTAAATGAAATTTTTGATGAGGAATTTTGGGGCCCATTTGCCATTTGGTTGTTTAGACTTTCAAAATGGTGAATTTAAAATATTTAATCATTTGTTTGGATGAGTTTAAATAGTAATATAGATTATGAACTCTAGAATTAATTTAAAAATTTCTCAATGGAATGGTGATGAGATAAAATGGATGAAAATAAATTTATTATTTCTTTAAATAAATATTATATTTATATTTATGATCAGATAGGTCGAATTATCTTTACGTAAATGTAGACACAATCAATGTGAATTATGTGAATATATACGACATTTTCTATTAGAACGGTTAATAAAGTTACTTAAAAATATAAGAATAATTTTATAATTTATTTGCTTTGATTTCCTTGAGAAAAATAATTAAGAAGTTACTTAAAAAAAATATTCGAATGCTTCCAACAAAAGATCAAATCCAAAGAAGTAAATCTCAGCTTAAAATTAGCGATTTAATGTAAAATTATTACTATGCAATGCTGTTATGATGAATAAGAGGAAATAAAATTAAAGCCTGCATATATTAGGGTATTCGCTGTAATAATTTAGTTATTTTTATATCCATTCCATATAATAAAGTTCATTTAAATGAGCTATAGCCAACTTAGTAGAAAAATAAGTTAAAATAATCCATTTGTAGCATATTATTATAAAGAAACATTAATATAAGGATTTGAATTGAAAATTATAAAATTCTTTTGGTTCATTAAGATAAATATTAAATTAAATTGGTCATTTGCAATAGCCATTTATGATCCAATTTTAATTGAATTTTTGGGTTAATAAATTATCTCGAGATTCATGATGATCAAGCAAATTTTTTAGAGACAGATTAAATCATTTCTCTAATTTGATCATTCCTGGAATATGTTTTGATTGATCCATTTATGACGTGGCACAGCGGCAGCTGTGACTCGACTAGACTACAGATGTGGTCACTGGGTCATATGACACGCAAGCGCGGACGGGGGATCTCGACGAGATGACAGACGAGGTCACGCGACACACACGAGACGCGACAGCCATTTTCTTGGGCTAACCCGGGTTGAGTTCGGATTTTCGAGTCAATCTAAACCTAACCTGATTTTACAAACGGGTTGAAAACTTGAACCCGAACCAGACTCGTATGGCAAACGAGTTGATCCGAATCTGAAATTTTTAGTATCGGGTCATGTTTGAGTCAGATTTTGACACCCTACTTTTATAAGCTCCATGCACCAAAGACAATCTAATTTTCATGTAATACTTCACCCAAATAACATATCATACAAAAAAATCTCTAATAATCTATATTAATATTGTTTTCATCACAAAATTTTGATTTTTAAGGATATCATATCGTAATTTCATAAAAATTTTAACTCATTTATCAAAAAATATAAATAAATATCTGTTTTATTCTTCTACTCAAAAGGTCCTAAAATAACTATTATAAAAAATATTCAAAGAATTATGAAATATTTCTCAAATAATAGATTATATGAAGTAACATTAAAAAGCCAATATGAATAAGGACTTCAAATCTAACACTATACACCTATAGTGTGAAAACGCTCTACACAATGATTAGAAGTACTGTTTACTTCAAGTCTTCAACCAATAATAATAAAAAAAAAATCTTCTCGATACATAACAAAAACAATCATTGCGAGTTGGATAAGTGACAGAACTTTCGTGGAAGGTACACTGTCTGCTGCAAATCAACTGTTCGAAAATGGGCCATCCACCAATATTTTTAAATGGATGGTTACAGTTTTTATCGCGCGCATTTATTGTGGGGATTTTTTTTTTGGAATGGAGTATTTTTTTGTTGTCACTCTCTAAAAAGGAAAATTATTAGGTCCGGTCATCTGACCTAGAGATAAGTCCGAATTATTGACACGTGGCACTTAAAGTTAAAGTGCAGGTAAAGCGCAGGTAAAGTACAGGTGAAGCGTAGGTCAAAAGCGCAGTCAAAAGTGCAGGTAAAGTGCAGGTAAAGCGCAGGTAAAGCGCAGGTCAAAAAGCAGTCAAAAGCACAATCTACGTGGCAAATTTTTAGTGGACATCCGAACCTATTTTTAGGTCAAGTGACCGGACCTAATGATTTTCCCTCTAAAAAAGGTATTTGATAGAGTAATTAATTATTCGATGAATTAAGTGATAATCAACTCCACAGATGTCGAATCATACACTTATTTTTTTCTAACTTAAAGAGTCGTGCCGCTTGAGAGAGGAATCGAATGTGGGTTGGGGGGTTCTAACCACGTTTTTCTACCAACCCAGATAAGTCCAGTAGGGTTTATTATGGGGATTATTAACGCCCTGATAATATTAATTAGTGTGGTTATTTTGGTGGCATGTAGATAAACATAAAACCTTAATACCAAGAGTCTTTTAGAGTATTTTTTTTCTTATTTTATTTTTAAGATTATAATTATAGTTTTATTTGACTATTTTTTTTTTACTTATTAGACTGCAAATAAAATTCTATTTAACTATTATTTTTTATTATTTTTGTGAAAAATTTTGTGACGGCTAGCTACTTTTGACAACAAGAGTTATTATTGTGTGATAATTGTAAAAAATATCTATTTGATTTTTAAATATATATATATATATAATAATTATCAGAGCATAAAAAAAAATACTTTTCTCATAATAGTTTTGAAACCACCATTGTGAAATGCTACATACTTCTCAAAGAGATCCTAAAAAATGTTAAAAATATGCAAAGCCAAATATAATTTTCTAAATTACAAATTAAAGTGAAACAGATGATAAAGACTTAAGTTTTATTTGGGACGATTTTCTTATTGTTTTGTAAAGCTACTTTTTAGTACAAAAATCTCTTAAAAGCAAGAAAAATAATGGTTTAAAGCTGTCCTAAATGAAGTCTTAAGCTTTATTTGGAATAGCTTTCATACGGCTTTATTTCTTAAATCGTAATCACAATTTTTATTTCACCATTAATTTTTCATTACTTTTAATAAATTTTTATGATAAGAAGCTGTTTTCTATAGCAACTTTCAAAAAATTATTTCTCCACAATAGTTTTATACCCACCTATATAAAAACCTGCAGCTGTGTTAAATAAACTCTTAGGTTTCGTTTGAGATAATTTTCTTGTTGCTTCTTAAAGCAGTTTTCTAGTATAAAATTTTAAATTTTTTTACTAAAAAGATGTTTTAAGAAGCAACAAAAAAATCATCACAAACGAAGCCTTAATTAAGTTGTTATAGAGGTTTTTTAATTTAGTTGAATAAATTCTTTCTTAACAAGTTTGTTCAATATTGCTTGCTAAACGTTGGAAGCGTTTGGTGAGACTTCTTTTGAAAAAAAAAAATTATGTTATTATCATTTATTGTCATTTCTTTTGTTGCATTAAAACTTTCTTATTATTGGGTCCGACGAGCAAAGAGATATTGTTGAACTACCGCAATGTTTCTCGGCATTATAATTTGTTATTACGACAAGAATTAGATCATTGGAAAGATTGTTTCGCTTAGTGTTTTTTGGGAAAATTTTGAAGCGGCGATGGATGCATATGGCCCCTCCAATTTAGGGGTGTCAAAATTGGGTTTCGGGTCGGGTTCGGGTCGAATCCGCAATGACCCGCAGTCTAAACGGGTTGACCCTAACCCGACCCGGGTAGGGAAACGGGTCAGAAAACCGGACCCGGACCCGACCCGTCGGGTTGGCGGGTCAACCGGACCCGACCCGGGTCGCGAAGGCGGACGCGCAGGTGCGGGGCGGGCGACCGCTCGGGTGCGGGCGAGCGCGCGGGTGCGGGCGAGCGCGGGCGAGCGCAGGCGCGGGCGAGCCCGGGCGAGGGCGCGGGCGCGCGGGCAAGAGCGCGAGCGCTGGTAGCGCGGGCGCGGGCGCGCTGCTGGCGTTCGCGGATGCACGCGGGCAGGGCGGGCAGGGCTTGCGGGCAGGCTCTAAACAGGTTTTCGGGTTGACCCGGCAACCCGTCGAGTCAACCCGAACCCGACCCGTTTTTCAAACGGGTTGAATTCTTGAACCCGAACCCGACCCGTTTTGAACTCGGGTCGGGTTCGAGTCGGGTTTTCCGGGTCAGGTTCGAGTCGGGTTGTCGTGTCGTGTCAAATATTGACACCCCTACTCCAATTGATGAGCTCTCTCTCAATTAGGGGTGTAAGTGAGCCGAGCCGGCTCTATAACGAGCTCACGAGTCGAATTTATCGAGCCACAAGTTCGAGCTCGAGCCTAATATAATTCTCAAAGAGATCCTAAAAATTGTTAAAAATACGCAAAAGCCAAATATAATTTTCTAAATTACAAATTAAAGTGAAACATATGATAAAGACTTAAGCTTTGTTTGAGATGACTTTCTTACTGCTTTGTAAAGTTACTTTTTAGTACAAAAATCTCTTAAAAGCAAGAAAAAAGTGGTTTAAAGCTGTCCCAAATGAAGCTTTGGAACAACTTTCTCACTGCTTTATTTTTCATATCGTAATCACAGTTTTTATTTGATCATTGGCTGTTCATTGCTTTCAATAAATTTTTGTGATAGGAAGTTATTTTTTATAGAATTTTTCAAAAAAAAATTTCTCTGAAAAATTGTAGCCGTCTCAAATGGACTCTTAATTAAGTAGTTTTAAAGGTTTCTTTAAATATGGTTGAATTAATTCTTTCTTGACAAGTTTGTTCAATATTGCTTACTAAACGTTGGAAGCGTGAGTCGTGAGACTTCTTTTGAAAAAAAAAAAAAATTATGTTATTATCACTTCTTTGTTGTATTAGAACTTTTTTTTTATTGGGTCTGATCAAAGAGATATTGTCGAACTACTGCAATGTTTCTCGGCATTATCGCCTTCTAAAGAAAATGTTATTACGACACAGAAGTAGATCATTGGAAAGATTGTTTCGTATAGTGTTTTTTTGGAAAAAAATTGAAGTGGCGATGGATGCATATGGTCCTCCAATTGATGAGCTCTCTCTCAATTAGGGGTGTAAGTGAACCGAGCCAGCTCACGAGCTCGGCTATATATCGAGCTCATGAGTCAAGTTTATCGAGCCACAAGTTCGAGCTCGAGCCTATACTAGATCTCGTATATGAGACGAGCTCGAGCCTGACTTGGCGTGAAAGCTCGTTAAGCTGCTCGATTAAATTAAAATGTATTTAATAATTAATTTAAATTAGTATTATATAATATATATTTAATAATTTTAAATTAATTCTACATTTAAAATATATAAGTTTTCAAAAAGCTAATTTTTTTTTAAAACTAAAAAATCGAGCTCAGCTTTATAAACGAGCTCGAGTCTATGAATTTTTTAACGAGTCGAGCTCGAGCTCAATAACAACTAAACAAGCTTAACTAGATTAGGTAGATATTTGACTCGACTCGACAAGTTTACACCCTACTCTCAATTTCCTTTATATCCATCTCATCTTTTTAGGGCAAAAGCAGTACAATTTTTTTATATATTTATTAGAAATGTTGCGGGCTAGAATATACGCGACGATAGAGTTAGAATTTTACGTCTTAGCGTTACACGAATATCTAGCTCATACACAGAGAACATAATATTTTTACGTGGAAAACCCTGAAAAGGAGAAAAATCACGGGGCATGTCCCAGTTGAAATGATTCCACTAGAACTTGAATATGTTACAGTGGGATAACTCGCCTCTAAGAGCGATCAGATTACAAGTATCAATCGTAGGGTTGAAGTTGGGGGTATGTGAAAGTCTGATGTCACACTGGCAAAACTTTGGGGTCACCCGGTGATCTCGCAGAACTTCAGGCCCTTGGTGGTGGTTCGGTAGAACTCTGGGCCTTAGACGGTGGTCTGGCGGAGTTGAGGACGTCAAGTGGTGGTCCGGTAGAGCTCAGGGCGTCAGGCGATGGTCCAGCAGAGTTGAGGATGTCAGATGGTGGTCTGGCAGAGCGCAGGGCCTCGGGTGGTGGTCTGACAGAGTGCAGGGCCTCAAGTGGTGGTCCGGCGAAGTGCAGGGCCTCAGGTGGTGGTCCGGCAGAGTGCAGGGGCTCAGGTGGTGGTCCTGCGAAGTGCAGGGCCTCAAGTGGTGGTCCGGCAGAGTGCAGGGCCTCAAGTGGTGGTCCGGCAGAGTGTAGGGCCTTAGGTGGTGGTCCTGCGAAGTGCAGGGCCTCAAGTGGTGGTCCGACAGAGTGCAGGGCCTCAGGTGGTGGTCCAGCGAAGTGCAGGGCCTTAGGTGGTGGTCCGGTGAAGTGCAGAGCCTTAGGTGGTGGTCCGACGAAACTCCGGCGGTGGTCGAGGAGGAGCAAGGAGGCAAGAGCTCTTTCTTTTCTCCTTAGGATTAGGTTCCTTTTTCAAGAGGAGAGGGGGCTCTATTTATAGAATTTTGGGAGTGGCATAGCCTGTAAATAGGTGGAAGATCAAGGGTAATAAAGGAGTGGTTTGAATAGACGGCCGATGTTGAATCCCTTGATCGTGGACCATTGGTTGGACATTTGAAGGTCTTAGAGATATTGGATTTTAGTAATCTTGGGCTCGTTGGATTCGTCTCGTCGAGACGCTCGATTCGATTATAAGAATGTCATATTTCCGAGACCGTTTGGTAATCCAAATTATGGTTTGAACCTTCCAACAGCGCTTCAGACCCTTGATTTGGACCCATTTGAGCTCGGATTGGGTTGAATTTGGTGTCGTTGGGTTCATATTTCCGAGACGTTCAGTTCAACTATAAGTTTGCTGAAATCGGAGTTCGGATGGTCCCAATTCTAATTTTTGAATTTTCCAACTAGATTTTGCCTTGAGATTTGTGCCCGATCAAGATAATTTTTGGAGGATGTATCAAGAAACATGACAAATTTTTTTTTGTTATAATTTGTGTACCAATAATTTTGTCTTTTACACAAATGTTATGCAAGCATTTGTTGTGATATTAAGAAATTCCATTTTTTTTTGTGATATCAAATATTAATTTAATGCAGATAAAATTTAAATCTAAGTTTAAAAAATTTATAAGATATTTATTAACTAAACTATTTGACATTTAATTTCAGCTATGTGGAATCGGACCTTTGATTCGACCTATTTCACTGATCAAATTAAGTTGGCTTAGAAGGATTAATGCATGGAATTCACCGCAAGCACAATGAACATGCTTCTGAATTGAGGTTTTTTGGTTAAACCGAGTCCGCCCTAGGGCCAACTAAGGTGAAGTTGCCAGGGAATCAAAGTTACTCGCTCAATTTGCCTATTGCATGCTAAAACATTCACGACGGTAGAATTAAAGAGTTTAGTGTTTTAGCATTATTTGAACATATAGATAAGAGAGGAGTTGCAAGTGACATCGGAGTTTTTATGAGGAAAGCTTGAAAAGGGAAAATACCGTGGGGCCTAGCACGACTGAAATTATTCCACTAATCATTTTTCATCGGTTATAAATGATACCCTATCTTGTGATTGGGAAAGGTTAATACAATATTATATGCATAAAATGTACATAATGAATTCCATGGTGAAAGTTGGAAAAGCCATATGACGTAGGAGCTATCTTCTATAGATCATTTGTTGTGTATTTGGTCATACTCCATTGAGGAGGGGAGCATGAAGACCAAAAAATTTAGTATAA
The DNA here is from genome assembly GCA_019925795.1 of Dendrobium chrysotoxum. Lineage (NCBI taxonomy): Eukaryota > Viridiplantae > Streptophyta > Magnoliopsida > Asparagales > Orchidaceae > Dendrobium > Dendrobium chrysotoxum. The sequence goes on from CM034308.1 coordinate 37,548,049, forward strand.
ATCATTGTACTGACATAGAGAGTCAATGTTAATGTCGATGACTTGTATCGATCTTATAATTGATGATATGTGTTGAGATTGTTAGTGATAGTAAGTGATGAAGTCAGTGGGCATTTATATAACTAAGTGATTATGATCGGAGGATCATAACCGTATGATAGTGGTAAGAGAACCATAGTTAGGTGATTGTGATCAAAAGAGCATAATCAAGCGAAGGATGTAATGGGATGTAGTTAAGCGATGGAATTTGTAGGACTGTAGTTAGACGATGGTATTTAGAGGATTATAGTCAGGCAATGGAAGGCAGAGGGCCTTATTTAAGTAATGGAGCTTGGAAGATCATGGTTGGGCGCAGGGGCGGAGCCAGAAATTTTTATTAGTGGGGACACAAATTAATGATTTTCAAATTACTCTCAATTATTTTTTGATGATTTGTTTGGTATTTTTATTTAATAGTTCACAGTAAAGTACTATTTAGATCTTTCAAAAATATTAATATTTATTTGTAATAATTTATTAAATTATATAGTTTCTTAGTTGTATTAGACACAAATTTATGATTACTTTATTTTATCTTAAATATTTAAGTATTAATTTTATTAAAAAAAAATAATTTATAACTTGTGTGCGTGTGTGTATATATATAGTAATGCAAATATGTGAGGAAGAGAAAATTCAGATTTTATTATAATTTAACTAAAATTGTTGAAGTAGGCACTTGAATTGCTCCATGGCTCATATGGTTATAACATGTTGCAAAATCTGTGAGACGTAGGTTTGAATCCACCCTTTGCTTGTTGTGGGCTTCATTTACTATTAGATATTTTTGTTATTGTGGGCTTTGCTGTTAGATAGTAAGGGCCAGTGGGGGCCCATGCCCCTAGGGTCCCACTCTGGCTTTGCCCCTGGTTGGGCGACAAGGGTCGGAGCACCTTAGTCAGGCGATAATGGTCGAAAAGACTATTTTAAAGAAGTAGGTTGGATAACTATAATCGGGTAACAGTAGTCGAGTGAATATAGTTGCATAATATTGATCAAAGGATCATAGTCAAGCAACGTTAGTCACTATATCAGCATACCAAGTTGAGCGATTAGAGGATTGTAGTTCAGTGATAGTGGTTAGAGGATCATAGTCGAGTGATAAAGATTGGAGGACCATAGTTGAGCGATGGAAGTTGGAGGAGCATAGTTGGGTGACGATGGTCAAAGGACTATAATTGGGTAGCTAGGGTCGGACGATTATAGTCGATGAAGGAGTTTTGTGGATCATAGTAATGTGATGTTGGTTGGAAGGATCAAAATTTGGTGATAATGATCAGAGAATTATTGTCCGATGATGGTGGTCAAAAGGTTGTAGTTGGATGATAGTCGTCAGAGAACTATATTTAGGCGATGGTGGTTAGATGACTGTATTCGATTGATGGTAGTCATACGATCATAGGTATGCGCCTGAGGTCAAAGGGCAATAATTGAGTAATGATGGTCAGAAAATCATAGTTAGATGACAATAGTCGAACAATCATAATCAAGGGATGGCTGTCAGATGATCATAGTCGGGCAAATGGTGGTCAAATAATCTGTTTGAGTGATGGTGGTGCTGCAATGGTATTGGTTGGTGGTTCCATAACAGTCAGTGTTTCGATGATAGTGGTCTGACAATATTCCAATGATAACGGTCGGGCGATGGTTTGATAGTGATGGTCAGATGGTGATGTGTTCATCATGGATGATAGATGGTCTAACAATAATGATAGGGCAGTGGTCTGATAGTGACATTTGGATGGTATTTTTATGGTAATGATTATGAGGTGGTCTGATGAAGGCAATTGGATGGTGGTCTATTAGTGGTGATTGGGATGTGTTCTGATGGTTGCAGTCAAGCAGTGGTCCTACATCATTGGTTAGGCCATGGTTTGCCATCGTTGGTCAGGTGTTAGTCTAATAGTGATGGTCAAACGGTGGCCTAGTGGTGCTGCTCAAATGGGTCTCCAAAATTCTTAGAGCCTTTTAGTATGCTAATTTTGTCATCAATTTTTACTTCTTCATAAATTCTAAGCATATATGAAAATTAGCTTTATTTATGTATCCTCGTAAATGGGTAAAGATCCATCATAAACCCTTTTGCTCGCTCAATTATAAACCTTTTTTTCTGAGAAAATTGAGTATTACCAGACCTTCATAAGGGTTTATGGATCTCTGCATCCTCCTTCATAAGCCTCCATAAAGGTTGTTAAATGTCTACAAATTCAAATATGGAATGTTTATTTGTAGAAATTAACTCTATTATGATGATCAGGGATGGGCATAAAAGAGATAAGTTGTTGATTTCATATCTATTACAGAACATTAACGTACAAGAAGTCTTATTTAAAATCTAGGACTTATAAGTATAAACATATATATGTTAACGCCTAAAAAATGAGTCAATAAAAACCCTAGAGAAAGATTTCTTTCAACCCTAGCAACCTAAACCCCTCCACATAGAAAAATAACTTCAGCCATCCTTAACAGAAGAAAAACTTGTAGAAAATTAAAAGCTTGCTGCAATATCATTGTGATACATCTTTAATCTTTGATTATTCATGCTCAAAATCTTCATGCAATCTTATATACAAGTGTTGGATCATTCCTAACTTATATTTTCGTTTTTTAAGTATTTGATATATCATCGAAAAATTATGTTGATTGGGCACGAATCTGAAGGGAAAATTAAGTTGAAAACTTCAAAAATTAAATCGGAGACCATATGAACTCCGATTTCAGCAAACTTATAGTTGAACTGAAAGTCTTAGAAATACGAACCCAACGACACCAAATTCGACTCAATCCGAGCCCAAATGGGTCCAAATCGAAGACTCGAAGCATATTTGGAAGGGTCAAACCATAATTTGGATTACCAAACGGTTTCCAAAATAATCGAGCGGCTTGACGAGATGAATCTAACGAGCCCAAGATAGTCGAATTCTGATATCACTAAGGAACTCAAATACTTAATAAATGATCTATAATCAATGGAAATCAATATCGGTCGTCCATTCAAACCACTCCCAACCTGCCCTTGATCTCCCTCATATTTACTGGTCATGTCACTCTCAGAAAACTATAAATAGACCCCTCATTCCTCATGGGAAGGGGGCTCAAGAAAGAAGAGAAGAAAGAGAAGGAAGAGTTCTCTTACCACCACACTCCTCCTCAACCACCTCCTGGCCACCGACCTATGTCGGACTTCCGCCCGTCGCCGGATTTCTACCTGACGTCGAACTTCTGCCCTCAGCCAGATTTCGTCGGATTTCTACCCGACGCCAGACTTCTACCCGAAGCCGAACTTTTGCCCATCGTCGGACTTTCGTCGGACTTCTATCCGATACCGGACTTCTGTCTATCGCCAAACTTCTACCCAACGTCGGACTTGCACCTGTCCTCGGACTTCTGCCAGTTGCCAGACTTTTTTCTGACTTCTACTCGACGCCAGACTGCCTCCTGTCGATGAATTTCTACTCGACGCCGGACTTCCAATAGTCGTCGGACTTCTGCCCGTCGTCGGACTTTTTTTAGTCTTCTATCTGACACCAGACTTCTGTCCATTGTTGAACTTCTACCTGACGCCAGACTTCTGAACTCCGTCGCCAGCAGACTATGGTCCATCCGACCTCCACCGCTGACTACAGTCTTTTTGACCTCCGTTGCCATACAACGATCTTTTTGACCTCCATCGCCCACCAACTACGGTCCTTCCGACCTCCATGGCCAGCCGATTACGGTCCTTCTGACTTTCGTCGCAGACTATAGTATTTCCGACCTCCGTCGCCATACAACGGTCTTTCCGACTTCCATCACTCGCTGACTACGGTCCTTTCGACCACTGTCACCTGACTATGGTCTTTCCGACCTCCATTATCCATCGACTATAGTCCTTCCAACCAAATGAACACGTCAATAATGATTCTTCCTATTCACCATGTAACGCACTCCATATGATGTATATTTGTTACGTCAAGCAAAGGCCTTCCCCCAAGGAAGGGCCTCATTTGTAATCAACTGTAAATACTAATGGATTCATTCAAACTGGGCTAGGCCCCGTAGTTTTTCCCCTATTCAGGGTTTTCCAAGTAAAAATTTTGGCATCTCTTTAAATATTGCACCATCTCTCTTATCTGATTATGTGTTGGATCTTCGTACAAAGCTAAGATTTTAAACTATATATTTCTCTATCGTCGTGAATATTCCAGGTCGCAACAATATTAATCTTATATTAGCTTTTTGGCAAAGTTTTTTATGTAGGAAAACTTATTGGTGGAGCCCTTGCCACCAAATTAAATAAGTTGAAATATATGATTTCTTCATGGAAAGAGAGATATGAAAGGTTATTTGCCTACGTGGGGCAAAGTAGTGTCAGTTGTGCTCTACTTTAAAGGAATCCAAAGTGACTATTTACACCTATGTGTGGATGTAGTTTTGCAAGCAAAATCATGTAAAACTCTTTATATATTGCTTTGTTTTATTATGGACACTTATGGTGTATTGGTCTACAAAGTCAGTACTTGCTTATCTAAGAGGATACTTTAAAAAGTTTTAAAAATTAAGAAGGAACCCAAATCACCCCCCATTATAAGTAGGGGTGTCAATTTGGGTCAATGGGTCGAGTTCGGGTCGAACCTGACTTGAATGGGTCGACAGTAACCCAACCCGATTTGCAAACAGGTCAGGATTATCAACTCGAACCCGACTCGTGCGGGTTACCAGGTTGACCTGACCCGACCCGATCGGCGAGGGATGGACGGTGGTAGGCCGGCAGCTCGCAGGCGTCTTCAGCTCTGCAGCTCGCGAGCATCAGTGGAATCTTGTAGGCATCCAGCGGCAGTCCAGGATGATGGCAGTGGTAGCTCGCGGGAGGCTTTGGCTCTGCAGTCGCTTGTGAAGGCGTAGGCCGGCAGAGCAAGCGGCAGTTAGGGCGAGCAGCGACCGATAGGCCGACAGCAGTGACATGATGCGACTGAGATGCTACATGATTCATTGACGTGAGACGCGACTGTGAGTCTGTGAAGCAACCGATTGACGCAACATCCGGGTCAATTCGGGTCAACCCGAACCCGACCCGTTTTTCAAACAGGTCAAAAATTCGAACTCGAACTCTACCCGTTTCACAAACGGTTTGACCCAAACCCAAATTTTTTTGGGTTGGGTCTGGGTCAGGGTTATGTCAATTTTTGACACTCCTAGTTATAAGCATCACTATCTAGGGTTGGAGGTGCAATCTTTATCATGTTCACCACTATCGAGTAGCTCCACAATCATTTTCAAAACAGAAATATTTAGTTACATAAATTGCAAATTATTAAGGAATCATCTACTTTTTTCTTACCATTTAGCCTTCCTAAAAAAATTGCTAAAAAATTTCTAACTCAAATATTACCGTGGAAGAATGTGAAGGAGAATATGATGTATCGTTATCAGTAGTTCCTTAAAGCATGTATATTAATAGTTCATGCTGGATTCTGGATATTGGTGTTACCTTTCACATTTGTCCTATCAGGGAGTGGTTTTGTACCTACAGGGAACTTGATATTGGTCTTGTGACCTTAGGAAATGATCAAGCCTATCGTGAAGGACTAATGTTTTTGAAGGGAGTTCATCACCACAACCTTTACTATCTTCAGGGAAGAATTGTGATTGGAACAACTGCTATTGCCGGTGATTTTTTTATGCCACTATATTGTGGCATATATAGCTAGCTCATATTGGAGAGGCTTCTCTTATAACTTTAGAGAAAAAAGGACTAATTAAAGGAGCAAGCACTTGGAAGCTTGATTTCTATGAACATTGTATGTTTGGAAAGAAGGCATGTGTATCCTTTGGTATTGCCATCCATAGTACAAAGGGATCTTAGAGTATGTTCACATAGATGTTTGAGGCCCAATGAAGACAGCATTATTCAATGGGTGAAGATATTTTATCTCTTTTATTGATGATTACTCAATATATATTTGGATGTATACCATGAGGCACAAAAGTGAGGTACTTGAGATCTTCAAAACTTGGAAGAAGTGGATTGAGACTCAGACTGGCAAAAGGATATAGTGTATCAGATCAAACAATGGGGGTGAGTACACTTCAAATGTATTCTGGCAGGAATGACAGATCTAGGATTGGGCACTACTTCAATAAGCAGCAGAGTGGGGTGACAGAAAGGATGAATCGGACTTTGATGGAGAAAGTTTGGTGTATTTTATTCAATGTTGGGTTAGATAAAATCTATTAGGTTGAAGCAATAGACTATGTCTGTCACTTGGTGAATTGTCTGTCTTTTGTAGCTATTGGGAAGAAGAGTCCAAAGGAGATATGATCAAATCATCCTACTAGAGATTATCAGCATTTAAGAGTATTTAGGTGTTCATCTTATCATCATGTTCAAAATGATAAACTAGAACTAAGGATAAATAAGACAATCTTTATTGGCTCGAGGTGTGGAGTTAAGGGCTTCAAACTCTATGATGCAGTAGAAAAGAAGATTATCATCAACAAGGATGTTACCTTTGATGAGGCAAGTATGTTGAAACCTTGGGACTCTAAGCAAGTGGAGAGTTTCATTGGTACCATGAATGCACTGTGAGAAGTTGGAGTTTGATGCAACTCAATTTATTCCACAGAAGTCAATCATTTTTATCTATGTACCTCATTCAATAGCTACAAAAGGCAGACAATTCACCAAGTGGAATAAATTGAGTTAGTAGTCTTATGTACATCATGGTTTGTATTCAAACAAACATATCACAAGCAACTAGTGTTGTGAGCAAGTTCATGCATGATCTAAGAAGGAGTCATTGGTAAGCTGTGAAGAGTATCCTAAGATATCTAAAGGGTACAGTTGATGTAGGCTTGGTCTTCGAGAGGTAGTCATTTATTTGTTGATTTATGCATAGGCTACCTTAATTCAAACTATGTCAGTGACATTAATAGGTGTAGGTCTACGACTGGGTATGTATTCACATTGGCAGGAGGTTTAGTCAGTTAGAGATCAGGACTTCAATCTATTGTTGCTTTGTCTACTACTGAGGCTGAGTATACGGAATTCACAGAGGCGATGAAGGAGGCAATATGGATGTAGGGCTTATTGGGTGATTTTGGAGTAGACCAGAAGACTCCGACAGTATTCTATGATAGTCAGAGTGCTATATGTTTAGCCACAAATCCAGTCTTTCATGGTCGTACAAAGCACATTGATGTGAGGCACCACTTTGTTTGAGACTTGATTGCTGAAGGCAATATCTAGTTGAAGAACATAGATACTAAGGAGAATCCAGCAAACATGCTCACAAAGTTACTACAAGTTCAGAAGTTCACCTATTCTAGGAGTTTGGTGAACATTAGAACTCATGACTGATGTCCACATTTTAACGAACAACGCTCGGCTTGATCCCTTGGGAGAGGGTACATGGGCAACCATTTAGGTGCAGTCATTCTGATATTAGAGCTGGATTAATCATCTTTCACCTTCTACAGTGAAAGATGAGATGGAGATTGTTGATTTGGTATTAATTTCAAATCAAATTGATTTTTTAGTTTGGAAAGCTGTGATATTCAAGTAATGTATTAAATTTAGTATTTATTATTTTCTTATATTGCTGATTTGATTAGGATTTGATTAGAAGTTAGATTAGGAAGTTGTTTCCTGATTTACGTTGTCTCAAATCTATAAATAGAGCCCTATGGGCTACTGTTGAGTAAAAGAGAGAGCTTGAGAGTTTGTAAAATTAGTGAAATCATCAACTTCCCGTGGATGTATGCATCTTCGCCAAATCACGTAAATCGATGCGTTTGCGATCGTTTGTGTTTTATCTTGAGTTTATTTCTGATGTTTTCACCAAGGTTCTAAAAATCAGATTGGACAACGAATCGAAAGAATGAGAAGTTTACGATTCGACCGGTCGAACCGAATGATGTAATAAATAATAATATTATTATAAAAAATTAATAAAATTAACAAAATAATGAAATATAATAACCATATAATTTAATATAAATTATTGCTAATTTATATTACATATTTAGATATAATTTATAAAAGATAAATTATATATAAAACTCACAATATAAAATTATAAATATAAATCATTCATATGTATAATTAAATATATATAAATTAATTATTTATAATATTTAATTAAATATATAAATATTTAAATAGATATTATAATTTATATCAGATATATAAAAAATAAATAGATAAAAATTAATATAATAGTTTATATCTGGATTTATTTTATATATAATAATGGAATCCAGACAAACTTTATAATATATAAAATATATATGATATCAGATAGTTTACAAACTAAAAAAATAAATGGAATTGACATCAGATAATTTTTGCTAGAGAGCTTGACGAGCAAAAATAAATCAAGATAAACTTTATAATATATAATAAAAAATATAAAAAATTAAATAGATAAAAAATAAATATTATCAACTAAAAAATAAATATTATTCACATTATAAAAATTTAAAAAATCATTAAAAAAATGTGTTGTATAGTCATTACATGAAACTAAAGATAGCTTTTTGCTTTGTAAAATTTAGTCCTGCATCACTTGTGAAGTTTTGCTTTGTATAATTTATATAATTTTTTTGCTTTTACTCGGAGCCATATGAGAATGCATGTGTATAAAACAAATTTAAGAGTTTAATATAAATATTTATATTAATTGATTAAGTTTAATATTAAATAATTTGTTTAATTATATTTAAATTAAAAAAAACTTGAACCGGCTAGTTTTAGAAAATCGGGATCGGTTCACCGGTTGAACCGGCGGTCCTTATTGAAACCGGCCAGTTTGAAGCAAAGCCGATTTTCAAGTTGAACCGAACTAGCCTTCAGACCGGTACACGATCGGCCGATCCGATCCAATATTTAAAGCCCCGATTTGCACAACATAAATATCTTATTATTTTTATCATATATTTTATAATAAATATTGTTATTATTTTAAATTTTATCTACAAATAAAAATTACCTAATTTATGTTATAAAATATAATAGAACAATCACTTATTAATTTTTATGTTTACTCTAATCAAATCTGATCTATTTCTTCTTTTTTTTTTTCATCCATCCTTTGACCTCCGGCCGTCAGAACACTCAATACCGCCCTTGTAGACTTCTAGTTGCCAGTTGTCAAAGTAATCAAAAAAGCAAACTGTCTTCAAAACGTAAAATCTACATAATAAACATAGAGAGCCTTCTGAGATTTTTATTTATTTATATATATAATAATAACTATCTATCAAGTTAGCTAAGCTTAAAATATATTTAAATATGAGATCTCTTAAAACTTAAAATATGATTAAAAATGAGATCTCGGTGTCCCAACTCTTTACGAAAGAGCAAAATTGTCATTAACTATTTAAAAATCTTATTTTAGTCCCTTAATTTTTTAAGTCGGGACCTAAATGATCTCATAAAAAGTCTTAATTTAATTTAATTGGAACCTAAATGATCCTATAGAAGAATTAATAGAGTCAAAGGACCAAATTGATATTTATATAGAGAGAGAGAACTAAAATGGTCTCTGAAATTTTTATGAAAAATAAAAATACTCTATAATTATATTAAAGAATTATTTTGGTCTCTCAATTCTTTAAACAGAAATCAAAATAGTCCTATCATGTAATTATTTTAATCTTTTTTAAAGATTTAAGAGACTAAAATGATCTTTTAATATAATTTGAAATCATTTTGATCCTTCGTAAAAAGTCAATTTACTATTTTGATCTTTTTCTCATTTATGTAGTTTGTGATTATTTAATACTTCATAAAAATATTTAAGGGATCAATTCCATTATTTTCTCATCTAAAAACTAAAAAATTATTTATTTATTTTTTTTCAAGTGGAGGTGGGGGCCCAAATTGTAAGTCAACTGTGGCATTATTCCTTTATAATCCAATGAGAATGCAGAAGCTTTTTGCCAATTAAGTCCTCACATTTCCATATTTTTACATTTGGGATAGTTTTGCAAAAACCATGGGGAAACTTGTTTTCGTTGCGTATTAGGTGAGCCCTAGGTGAACCCCTGGAATTTTTGCAAGAAAACCCCTGAAATCCTATGAATTGAATGACAATGTTTTGATGAAGGGCGTAGAGATCCCCTCTTTTTTTTTTCAAATCTTAATGAAATATTTATCATTCGAACCTGTTTAGGGATTTGTTGGTATAATATAATTGTTGCATTTTTATTTGATAAATACTAAAATTATTACTATTCTCATAAAAAACAAATTATTTTGCAAAAAGCTCATTAATCCTGCAAATTTATTGTTGTGAATGGCTTAGTGAATGATTTGTCATTCAAATCTTTTTAGGGATTTGATAAATCTTTTTAGGTATATAATTAAGTTATTATTATTCTCAAAGAAATGGCAAATTATTTTGCAAATATGTTATTTATAATTTATAGAGTAAATAGGGATTAAAATATATGGGTGGGTAAGTTTGAACACTTTCCTCCATTAAAAGTTAATATTAAAATTAAATAAAATTCCAATAAATAACACGTAGAAAGTTAAAAAAAAAATTAAAGATTAAAGTATTTTTTTATTTTTGCGTATCTCCAATCTGGGTGAAATTATTAGGTGCGGAGTCCGGACGGCATCCAAAGGCAAATAAAAATACGCCATGTCACCCAGAAAGTGTACCGAGCTCGGTACCGACCTGTACTGAGCAAAATACCGCTCGGTACCGCACTCTATAACGAGGGGCATCGGATACCGACCTGTACCAAGCACAGTACCGCTCGGTACCAAGGGGAACCGGACGGTTCTCCCGTCTGGTGTCCGCACAGAATAATCGCTCGTTGGAGGTATAAATCAACACTTAAAGTTTTTAATTTTAATATATTTTAAGTGTATTATATATTAAAATGTATTAAACGAGCTTACTCATGAGTTAACAAGTCGAGTCGGGCAGCTGAAATTTGACTCATTTACTCATTGAGCTTAGCTAATGATCTATTTACCAAGTCATGTCGGAGTCAGATCACAAGCAAGTTTGACTCAGTTACACCCCTATTCCACTCTCCTCAATTCACTACACACTACGTATTTCTAGCCAACAAAAATATCACATATTAGGGCTGCAAGCGAACCAAACGTTCGACGAGCTGCTCGTTGTTCGGTTCGATTAAAGCTCGTTCGTGATCGTTTAATTAACTAAACAAACATACATGAACAATATTTTAAATACTCGATTCTTAAATAAACAAGCTTGAACACTAATGCGTTCGGCTCATTTTTGTTCGCGAACAACATCATTTGAAGCTCGTGAACAAGCTCGACAATAAGTTCGATAAGAAGCTCGATTAATGTTCGATTTTGAACTCGTGAAAAAGCTTGATAAAAATAATTAATATTTGATTATAGAATTAAATAATATAAATAATATAAATATTTTATATTTATTATAATATAATGATATAATTATTGTTAAATAATAAAAATTAAAATAAATAATATTATATTATATGTTAACTAAGTAATTTTATTAAATTTAAATAAATGATAAGTTATAGATGTAAGATGTTAAAAAAGAGGCGGGCTGAGCGGCAATCCTAAACCGAGCCCTAATTTTTCTTCCCAAACGCGCGCGGCCTAAGGAAGCGAAAGGGCGAACTGCGAATGGCGATCTCTCGCATCTCTTTCTCCCCATAACCTTCGACTCATGCTTCACCAAACTAGGTTTTCTTTCGTTCCTATTTTCTCGTCGAGGCACTCCAAGTCTCTAACGAATCTTCTCGAGTTCTCGTTTCTCCGCTCATTTCTCCCTGACAACGCTAAAGCTCCTGTTGACGGTAAGTTTGGCTTCACTCTTCCTCTCCACCCTCTACTTCCTTAGTCGCCCAAGTCCTGTTTACCTTGTCAACTTCGCCTGCTACAAACCCGAAGACGCTTGCCATTGTTCCCGTCAAACTTTCATGGATCATTCCCGGTTGAGAGGTTCAACGAAAAATACTGGAATTACATTAGTTATTTTGGCTTCTTTCTCTTAATGTTGCATAATAGCCTTTAGGGGAGGGATTTTATCAAAGAAAGGTTGGGTCTCCGTTGAGTAAAGAGCCTCAAATTTACTATTTGTGATAATAACTTTAGAAGAGATGGGAGGAGGTTGCATTGGGGAAGAATGAGAAATAGCAAGAGCATCCACCATAGAAACCTTTAGTGGGATTGTTTTTCTAGTGATCGAGATAGGTATTTCTTCATGTAATGAGCTCCATTTTTAACTTGAGTATATGCACTAACAAATATGATTCATGTTTAATATAATCGTTGACTTCTCTTTTGAAGGTATGTCTGAAAATTCACCAACGCAGTTAGGATTGACAGTTCATGATGTTCAAATTAGTGTTGGGTCATCTTCAAGTCCAACAGTTGTAACAGAACATGTCCAACAAGAAAATCCTTTTACTAAGAAAGCACGAAAAAAAACCTCATCAGTGTGGCAGGAATTTACAATCGTAAAACTTGGTGACGGTACAGAGAAAATTCAATGTAACCATTGTAAGCTTAAACTTAGTAAAAGCAAAGGTGGTGCAACTACACAATATCAAAGTCACTTACTTGTTTGTAGTAAAAGAGTTGTGGAGTCCAAAGGACAACTTAATATTTCTTTGAACCCACCTTTGCCAAACAGTACGTTTGAACTTGGGAATATTGGTAATATCACTAATTGGAAATATGATCATGCTAGGATTCGGGAGCTAATTTCTCATATGGTAATGGTGCATGAGTTACCATTTAATTTTGTAGAGTATGAAATGTTCAACATTGTTATGAAAGCTGCAAGTCCGCATTATGAGAAGATTTCACGAACTACATTGAGGGGTGATTGTGTTTCAAGTTATGAAATTGGGAAAAAAAGATTGAGAAACTTATTGAATTCAGTAAATAGAGTAAGTATAACTACTGACTTATGGAAGTCTGGTCAAGATATCTATTATATGGTTATAACTACTGACTTATGGAAGATGTATGCTCATTTCTTGAAGTATTTAATCAAACAACTGAACTGATTTCAGGTATATATTCTTCTGAATGTTAGTTTAATTATCTTTTAGGTACTGAGTATCCCACATCAAATATATTCATGTCTGAGCTCTGGGGAATAAAGGAGATGTTGGATGATAATTGTTTACGTGGAAATGCACACATTAGAGATATGGCAAGAAAAATGAAAGATAAATTTGATAAATATTGGGGTGATTGTAATCTTCTAATCTCATTAGGTGCAATTTTAGACCCAAGAAATAAAATGAAAATGATAAGCTTTGCTTTCAACTCTATGTATACTGAACACATAGCACAAATGCACATCACTGATGTACAAGAGAGTTTATATGCACTTTATAATGAGTATGTAGAAGATTATAAGATCTCAAATGCTGAGAGGAATGCAACTGAAGTTGAAACAAGTAGTAATTCTCTGAGTTCATCTTTTGTTAAAGGTAGGCCTGTTTATGGAAAGAGAAAATATGAAACTTATATTAGAACAGATTACACTACTCAAGCAGTAAAATCTGAGCTTGATGTGTATTTGGATGATGGAGTTTTCATTGAGGAAGAAAATCCAGTAGTACCTTTTGATTGCTTGGAATGGTGGAAAGTTAACTCTCTAAAATACCGTATTTTATCAAGGATGGCTTGTGACATTCTTTCTATTCCAATTACAACCGTTGCTTCAGAAGCCACCTTCAGTGCCGGTGGAAGAGTTATTGATCAATATAGATCATCTTTGGGTACAGATACAGTGCAACATCTTATTTGTGGAAGTGATTGGTATCGTAATTTATATGGTATAAAGAGAAAAGCTAAGGTATAATAATTATTTTAAATTGTTAGTTGGTGAAAATTTTCTTTACAATTCCTAATTTATTGTATTACATCTTGCAGACTAGGGAGGAAACAAAGGAGATCTCATTGGTTTAATAAGGAGTGGATTTAATTTTGCAGAAGATTACTGTTTAGTTTTGTTTGCCGACCTATTGTATTTTTGTAGTTTTGACAAACATAATTATATTTTCAGAGAAAGTTTTAGTATAATATTTGCTTAGTTTTGGGATATGGAATTTTGTTCCAAGATATATCATATGCCAATGTCTTATGGAGTTTTGTTCCAATACTATTTTCTTTGAGATGACAATTATTTCTTATGTAATGTTCTGTTATTAACATATGACAATTATTTGGTTTAGTGGCATATGTGAAGGGCCATTCCTGGAGAGTGGAGACTGTTTGCGTTCCTCTTTGCTGGTCTTGCAATCCTTTTGTGGCCACTAGTTGTTACTGGATCAGTGATTGTTGCAGGTATCAAATATTGCTTTATATGGCTATTTATTTATAAATCATTGCCTTTATTAATGTTGACATTAGGAAAATTCTGTGAAGAAGGGATTTGCTTCTATGTTCATGAACGTCTTTGTTTGATAGTTAAAAAAATTTGTTAGATATGTTCGCGAACATACTCGATGTAATCGTTTGTTAGGAAGCTCGATAAAGCTCGTTTGTTAAGTTAATGAACATCTAAAAGTAGAGCTCGTTTATAGCTCGTTCATGTTTGTTTGTTTAAAGATCGATAAGCACTAAACGAACGAACATGAACTGAACATGAACCAAACATGAACACTCATTAATTTAAATGAACCAAACATGAACACTAACAATAAAGCTCGAACAAACATGAACCAAACTTGAACAACCTGATATTAAATGAACACAAACATGAACACTCACATACTCGGCTCGGCTCGGTTCGTTTGCAGCCCTATCACATATGATAACAAATAAAGAACCTATTTTTCACGTTCAAAAATCTTCAAGCTAAGCAGGAGCTGAACTAGCCTTTGCTTTAGTGTAGACAAAACATGATTATGAAATATATAATCTTATGTATGAAATTAAAAAAAAGGAAAATTTTCTTAGAATTTGGACAACTGTATCTATTGAGGGTTAGCAAAATAGTTAAAATGTTTATTTTTCTAAGAAACAAAATTCAGGATGTGGACAATTGTCAATTTTTAGTTTTTCCTGATTCCACCCATGGAGTCAAGCTATGATCACCGCTCCCTTAATAATTCTCATGTTCTCTCTCCCCGTCGATCCCCGTCGATCCAACGTGTACGTTTTGTTGCTATTAATTATTTCTTTAAAGTTCACATACTCTGAACCACACAATTTATCACTATCATTAAATAAAAAAGGACTTGTTGCTCCATTTATTGCTCAACCAACATAACACTAGCATTAACTTATTCACAAGAAAAAGTCTTCAAGCCAAGCTTGGATCACCCCTCCATTGATGATTCTCATGTTGTCTCTATCAGTTGATCTAAGCCAGTGTGCACTTTGTCCTTATTATTGTCGTTATATGATTCTATAATAATTATTTGAGGTGTATGTCAAGCATATAATTTTTTATTAAAATATCACAATATTTAAATTGACAACACATTAACTTAATAGAAATATGATTGAAGAGCTACATGTAAATAAAATAATTTAAAATACTATCAAATGTAATTTTAGGTTTTGTTTGAGATAGCTAATTTCTCACTGTTTTGTTTTTCTGGCGGCAATCATAATTTTTATTTGATTATTATTTCACTATTTTTCAATAATTTTTTACACTAGGAAATAGCTTTTCAAAAAGCCGCTTTCTCTATAATATAAAAAATTGCAGTCGTCTCAAACGAATCCTTAGCTTATATGAAACTTAAAATTTCAATAACAAATGTCTTTTAAGACAAAAAGAATGAAGCATCTTTTAATTACACTGCAGCAAATAAACAATTGCATAGCTCAGTTGTTTATTCACGTTATCAATTTCATTGGAATGATATAAATTTCCAATAGACATTGACATGGCGATGCTCACAATAAGAAAGCTAAGCTAAAAGTTGACCTTCAAAATATAAAATATAATTTGGCATAAACAGCTCGGAGACAAAAAGTTCAAAGAGACAGATTCAAAATCAAATATCATATATAAGGGAGAAAAACAGCACCACAACAAAATGGCAAAAAAAAAAAATAAAGAAATGGTGGCAAAACTGGTAAGGAATTATATGAAGTTTATTCAATATTTTACAGCCATCAGGAGATTTTGGCCAACTTTAACCTTGGTGAGTACCGAGGCTTCGTTTGAGATAATTTTTTTATTGCTTTATAAAGCAATTTTTTAGTATAAATATTTTTAATTAAAAAAAAGTTTTATACTAAAAAATTACTTTAGAAAATAGTAAGAAAGTTGACCCAAATGAACGCTAAGTTGGTTCATCTCCTACTACTTGATCAATAAACAAGCACAAATATGAGTGCATATCATTTCACTAATTTTTGTATCTCTTTTAAGAAGTGTGGAATAGGATAATGCATTATTTTTTGTTTCATTTGAAAATGTTTTCTTATTGCATTATTTTTTTCTTAATTTGTAATCATAATTTCAATTTGATCATTACTTTTTTGCTTCTTTCAAAAAATATATATATTAGAAAGCTACTTTTTATAACAACTTTAAGAAAAAACTTTCTCTATAGTAATTTTACAAAACAGTAAGAAAGTTACCCCAAATAAAGCCTTAGATATTCGAAAATTTGTAAATAGTATATCATCTAAAACTTATGATTGTGAGGCTTGAAGTTCATTTCAAAGTTTTCTTTGCTTATCCTTAGATCATAGTTCCTAGATGGTTTAATTATTTATACAATATTACTGCATTCTTGTAAAGTAAGGAAAAAATAACAATCTTTTGAGATATAAAATATCCTAGAAGCTGGTGACAAATGAACTATGATAAGAACCTAGAGGTGGCTAAGAGCTTTCCACTAATGGAAGAGGTGAACTTGAATTATTTGATGAACACTAAAGCTCAAACTCAAATGTGAAAAGAATGAGTGGCCTTTTGTCATTAAAGGTGTTGTTGAATGGAGATGTCTCTTTATTTAACCACCTTTGACATGTGGATTGCATTGATGCTCTTAGCTTACATGGCATCCCTTAGTCTTGGTTTTACATGAGAAGTTACCATGCGCTTTCAACTTCAAAAAACTAGCTAAAGGCTAATAAGTAACTTTAAATGATAATAATTATGATAAATATAAAAAATCCAACAAAAGATTTGTTTAGTATATTAATCACAAGGCTTCATAAATCCGGCAATGTTGGGTGTGTTTCATAGAAAATTTTTTATTCAACACGATCAATCTTAGTCCGGCAATGACATTTCACATTGTACTTTTGTTACCATGGACTTATCTATTGGAATGTTGAAATGATAAAAAAATATTATTATTTTTCAATAAATATGGCTATTGGATAGCAGTATTCCAGCATTTTGTTATTCTTATCGTTATTCTTGACTAGGGGTGTAAAAGAGTTGAGTCGAATATCTGCCAAATTGAGCAGAGCAAGTTTAATAGTTACAGAGCTACAACTCTAGCTTATTTACTGGGCACAAACTCTGTTGATTAAGAAAATTTTAGGATCTAGCTTGTTTGAAAAGCTTGAGCTTAACTCAATTGTTGAGCTTGATTTCTTAGTGCTAAATTATTTTTTTGCTTTTTTTAAGAATTTTTATTTTTAATATATAAATAAAATAATGGGAGTATATAGAAATAATTTTAAAGGCTAAAATATATTATATAATTCTAATTTAAAATTAATTTTTAAAAATATTTTAAGTTAATCAAGAGACTCAATTAGTTAATGAGCCAAGCTACTAAAGAGGAAAATAAGCTATTTCCAGCAGAAAAATCCATCAAAAATCTAAGAATTTCGTTCGGAAATTATAATTCCGACAGAATCATTTTTCTTGGTAAAACACTTGTAGGAAAAAGGCTTCTGACATAATAAATTTCTATCAGAAATTGTTCCAACTGAGTTCCAGCATATTATTAATGGAAATTTGCTAGTTTAACTGACAAACGAAAAATTGTTGGAAATTCAAAAAAATGATGAAAAATATGGCAAAAATTATTTTTTCCCCCAAAATTTTCAAAGAATTTTTCAGTCAATTATTTTGGTCATTTTTTGCATCGAAACTTACCAACTGAAAATCTGTCTAAAATATGTTGGAAATTTGTAGGGAAAATTTTCAAAAAAAAAAAATGATACTTTCGGCATGTCCTTGAATGTGAAGTTAATATGATATTATATTCAATGAAATATGTACTCTTTCCTTCAATCCTTATTACTGCTACTTGTGACATAGAATGAGCATTATAAACTCTTTGATCTACTCTCACATCAAATCTAATAAGTATTTGAAGGTTTTCCAATATACCTCTATTACTTAAAGATCTGAAGAACTGAGTGTACGGGTTCCCAGAAAGTATATGCATTAATTTCTTTACTAATTCCTCTGAAAGATTTAAATCTTCAAGAATATTCAATCGATTATTTGTTTCAGCATCAATATCATAAATATATAATTGAAAGTAGCATGAATCATTTGAACCTTTGTAATAGGAGGTAGACTACGATAAATTTGGCCTTGAGCTCTAAATGTATAAATCCCCTGTCTTGAATTTGCTAAATTTTTATCTATATGAGCTTCGAAAGATGTGAGTGCAAATATATTGTTATATGCTCTGATCTTACTGCTAATTCCTTTGAATCAGATGAACAGAAAGTGAATAATTCATAAAGTTGTTCATGAACATTTATCGAAGCAAGCACAATTTTCCCATTGTAACAACAAAAGGTTGGTGGCTCGAATTGAAATATCTTTGCATTACAATAATAACATGAACATGGTTGTTTGAGAAAATATAATTCTGACATACTTGATTCATAATCTATTATAACATCATTCATATTTGATACTTCTATATCTGTTTGTTCAAAGATAAAATATATCAAATATTTAAAACTATGAAACAGATATAAGTTAATAGTTATTGTTCGGTAACAATGCATATGCAGAATTTGACGAAGCAATTTTCTAAATTAGAAAATTATTTTCTTCTTTTTTTAGCAATATTGTTAGCTTGGATTTTTTTTTCTTCAGTAGACATTTTAGCATATAGTTGCCTGTCATTATCTTTTTTTCTTTGATCTTCTATAGAAAATATATCTATAAAAATTGTCAACAATATTAATAGATATCAATGATTGCAAAAAAATATAAAATTATAAATAAAATGAACATGAGTCATCAACGTTCATTAGAAGGAAAATGGAATACATTAAACATTAATGCATGAAATTGCAAAACTATGTAATAGTAAAGGAATAATATTTTCTAATCTAATTTCTTTGAACTATTAAAATATATCTAGATGACTGACCAACTAATTGAAATTGGGGATGATAAGTAAATCTTTCAAAAGGCTATTAATGAAATGGGCAGAGGGTTGGTTTGCACTAATCTAAAATGACAAATTAATTATGTGATTTAACAAATTAAGTAGTAACAGTTGACAATGAATACATCATAGCCTACTTTATCTACTCATAAAAAGAATAAAGTTTTTGATTGGTTGCTTAGAGGGTTTTAATAAGTCATTAAAGTTTTTAATTCAATACACATTTGTCTTCCTAAAAGGAGTTCGATAGGTGCATGAAAGTTTCAAAGTCTATGTATTTTATTAATGAATTCACAATAATTATTTAAGTTGAATAACAATTAGTTTTTTTTATTTAAATTTGATTATTGGTTGTTGATTTTTATTAGTTCAATTAATTGGTTGTTATTTAATACTCACATACCATTAATTCATTCGTGGCGTTGCCACAACAAGCACGAGGACCAAAGCCTCCTTAGGACACGTAGCTTCGCAGCCCGAGGTAATCCAACCTAAAAACTTCATTGACATAGTATAAAATAACATATTAAAATCTTAGGTTTTATTGTCTAAATTTTAGTTTAGTTTAATATCCAAGGTGATTATAGTTTAAGTATTAAAATAAGCGTAAGTCTTAAGGAAAAATAACAGAAATCTGAATTAAAAGAAAAAGAAAATACTAACCTAAAATAGGAAATTTAGTATTGACAATTATTTTTTTAGAAGAAATCAAATTATTGGAATAGATAACTAACTCAAGAACGCTAAGGGTCATTGCACAAAGCTAAATTTGTCCAAATAAGCTTATCCTCTTGTGAATGAAAGAACAATTAAGATTATAACATGATATTTACATAGAATCATGTCTTTCAGATGAAACTATCAAACTATTATAAACTCTAAGTTTCTATCTTCTTTTTCAAAAAATCATAATATGCAAATTTAGAAATCAAAAGAAAAATTTTAAAATAAATAATTTTGGTTTCATTTGTTCTTGGAAGTTTCATAGTAAGAGGAGTTCATGTAGATATGACTAAGTTTTGTAAGTAAAAGAATTAATAGAAAGCAAAACAAATAGTAATCAGATTTAAAAGTAAGACATAAATAAGATTTAACATAAATCATACTCTTAGTCTTTTTTAATAAATGAAGCAAAAAATATAATGTGAATAGACAAAAAGTACACAATTGGGATGAAATAATTAGAACATCCATCAAAATAGTTAAATAAAAATCATGCCATAAAAAATGTCTAACATAAAATGAGAGTAAATAATCATAACCATTTTAAAAAATTAAAAATAAATAAATAAATAAAATAAACATGAATGGCTAACCTTCAAATAGAAGTCTTAATTCAGGCAAAATTATTTGGAAGAAATTAGATTATTGGAATAAACAATAAACTCAAGGATGTTAAGGGTCGTTCGTCTTCTTTGAACACAGAAACATACAATATGTAGCAATAAAGAATACATTAGTCAATAAATAAATAAAATTCATCTTATGATTAATTAAAATAAACCAACATTCAAGCAACGAAAGAAAATCATCCTCTTAATTTGATGACAATCCACTAATAAATAAGGGCATACTAAAAACATGATGTAAGAATAGATAACATATTGCAAAAAAAAACATATCATCTCAACTGATTCTTCCACATTGTCATTCTATATTGCAAGCCTTTTTTGAAAATTTACAAAGAAGTAAATAAAGGATGGTAAGAAGGAAAAGAACAATAATGATTAAGATGCAAAGTTATCTTGTGAGTAACAGGTAAATCAGTAAAAAAAAAAGCAAAAAGAGCTATTTTAATGGGGAGTAATTGCTTGCCAACTTATGACGTGTTATAACTTATGCAATCAGAATCTGAGAGCCTCTATGACAGAGTTTTCTGAAAAACACTTTGGAAGTGATAATGAGGGGGGGTGGGCGGGTGGGGGGTGGCGAGCCATCAGTGATGCGCCACATCAAGGGGGGGGGGGGGGGTCAGAACCTACGGGCCAGGGGATAGTCTTAGGTAAACAGTTTCTATGGGGTGTAGGCCTCCCAAAAAGTAACGGAGGCGCGCAAAGTTTCCTCAGGCCAGACAATTTATAAATGAATGATCATGATTTGATATGGGAGGAATTCCAAGCTACACTTATATAGTAGTATAGATATAGCTGCCGTGAAAGAACACTAAATGCCTAAAATCAGACTATGCTATATTGTAATCTTATAGAAACACAATTTTTCGTATAAAAATGAATTTTTATTTGCAGTAATATAACGAAAAGGTTAACTGACAACCATCACCTGTTATAATTTTATCAAAAAATAGTAATAAATTTTATCAATTATACCAAATAAATAATAGTACTAAATTTAAAAACCCTTAAAATCTATCAAAATTCTCAACTTAATCTTGAAAATTATGAAATCAGCATATATATAACAATTTGAAAATTTCTTTGTAGACAAACTAAAAAAAATGAGGATATCATGTTCATAAAAGAATAGATAGCAAAGTTATGATTTAATGTCAATGACTCGACAAATGTACATATAGAACTAAAAGCTCGAGCACAAGCTTTAATCCAATTAACTAATATAGCTCAAATTCAAGATCAATTTTAATATAAAAAATTACTCAGCTAGAAGAAATGGATGATATAGAAAGAAGAAATCTACCCAATTAACAATTCATCAAACAAACCATCAAACAAATCAAATATTAACTTGTACATCAAATTGAAAGCAATTCAAGCAAAACAAATATGCAGATTATTAAAATAAATTTAATTAAAGTCCACATGGAGAAATCATTAATTTATTCTCTCAAGCCAATCAAACATACAACAACAAAAAAATCAAACATTATCAAGTCGGATGTTAGTGAAGAAATTATAGCACGTGTATATACGTTAATGAATCTTAAACATGAATCAATATTAAATTTTTTTCCTGAACCACTACACACATTTAAATGTTTGCAAATCACGCAGGAGAAAAAGAAGAAGACAAGAGCTTGAGAAAGAAGAGAATGAGAAAATGGATAGATTGCATCATATAACTCCACCGCATGTTAATTGCAATGTGAATGTGGTCAATGAGAGAGAATGGCAATGATAATATCCACTAAGTAAGAAAGATCAACATGCTTTTTATTCCATTCTAGGTAAAGATCGATGCCACAAGAGATGAGATACATCTAATGTGTAGGTAAATTAATGAAATGTTTCTAGTAAAGCAGCAAATACTTCTAAAGCAAGAAATTACATTGAATTTCTAGATTAATTGAACACACTAAACTGCAAACAAAAACCAATTTACATATTAATGATTTTTTATTTCTCAACACATGTATACTTATAAAATTGGTAGCCCAATTTTGAATTTAAATCTTCAATTTAGGCTCTCCCAATCTTCATGATTTTTTATTGCATAATATTCCATAGATTTTTCTATGATAGTTACCTAACTTTTAATGTTGAAGGAATATCCTCATTCATGATTCCAATCTTATATATGATCAATGATATTTAAACTTATCACACCTAGATAAATTCATCCTGAAGGCTAGTGCCCTTCTCAGCATGCATTTGTGTGCTAGTGTTTTCATTTTTTTATGATTTTTATTCTACAAAGGGCAATTTTGATGATATAGAGGTTTGCCCATGTTTGCATATAGACGCCATGGATTATCTATATATTTTCATTAATGGCGATGACTAGCATATATTATACCAACAAATAACCTCCTTATTCTGAGAAATTTCTACTGATCCCATAAGTAGAAATGTGCGTTAAGATGTGGATGTTGGAGAACCTTCAGGCTTTACAAGTGAGCCTACAGTATTCATGGTCAGATGGCTTTCATGGAATATCTATATGTTTCATACGATGATGACGAAGCATGCATGTGATACAAGCATAGAAATTTTCTACTGAATAATTCACTGAAGTATTACCTTGTAATGATGCTATGGTGCTTGAAAAGGTCCAGGATTCACATCTTTTTCTTCTTTTCCTCTAGAGATCACTTCAGCTGAAGTTAATTTTTTCCTTGATACACATCTAGTATTATTTTTGTTACCACATACACCAGAGTACATCCACTTACAAATTTTATGTATGTTCATTATATTTCTTGTAAGACTTCAGATCTTGGCAACCCTTACATTATTGTTTGGAATAAAAGAAATGTGTTTGTAGTTTTTTGCAAGAAAAGGACTAATTTTTTGCTAAAGTTGAGCGGTATATGACCTGCAAATTATGGTATTTTGTGAGTTTTTATTGTTATCTTATCCTAAATTGCAAGTATAAATCATGAGCGCTTAGGCAACCTATATTGATTGTTTATGATTACAAGTGAGTTGTAGTGAGTTGTGGTTCAAATACAACTTTGTTCTTCTAGTATTTAGCAAATGTCTCCATATAACATGGTTGCAAGCATCATTGGTAAGTCTCCTATGTAATTTCAGTGCTTAAAAAGGACAAAGGATACAATTCTAAACATTTTCATTCTGCACATTCATAAAATTTCTTCAAAAAGCTCGTACCTCCAACATTATATCAATGAAAAATTTACAATAAAATCCTCAAGAGTCTCTTTTCATTCATCCTGGTGGCATCAAAGAAATCCAATCCATTAAAGGGAATCATGCTTGAGAACTGAAAGTTCATCAAACATTTAAAAAATGTACAAATAGACCGGTCAGCAGCATTTAAAAAATGTAGATGACATTCTCCTCAAGCAGTCATCCATTAAATTGAAAATAAAAAAACTAAGTGATGCTTAACGGTTGTCTAGGAAAAATCTCACATAAAAATTAGGGATTATAAGTATTCTAAATACACTTTATGTCATGAATTTATAATATCATAAATTTATTTATATATACCTAGGATTGATATCTTTCTTGCAAAAGATAAACGTGTAGGAGTGGATTTTTTTTTTCTTTTTGGCTATTGTTCGTGTATACTAAATTCAAGGCTTCCTAATGTTGCTTGCTAAGAAGTTAGATGAAAATTTGTTAAAAAAATTGTGGTGAAAAGTTAATGTTGTTGCAGCTGTTAAACTTGTTTGGTTAGGTTTAAGGTGGGGGCCCGCAAGTTGAACTCAAAAATTGAGTTCAAATATCTAGCTTAATTGTTTCATACATAATGTAGGGTGTCACATGAACAATTGTCCATAAACTACAACATATGAACATTTTATTTAAAATGTGATAGTTTACCACATGACTGTTTCAAACAAAAATACCAAAGCTTGATTATGTAACACATGTTTATAAATGATAATCAATCGAGTAGATGAAAGGACAATAAATGAAAGTTATACGTAAAGTGTGACAGAACTAAAACTAAAAATGCAACCAAATATTGATGCTATCATGATCACCCACATCAATTTACTGTATTATCTGATTCATCTCTAATGTCTCCTCCCATAACATAAAACCAAAGAATTACAACATGCATAGCCCTTAGATTATTGCAAGATATAATTGGATTGAGTTTTACTCTACAAATTAGCAACTTATAATCAATGATCAAGAACTGTACATTTGCCACAATGGAGCAGTACTCTGATTAAGAGGACAAATGGACTATCATATGTTCTAGGTTTCAGAAAATAGAAATTACTGAATTGAGATATTTCAAGATCGTGAGAATTGAAGCACATGCACAAAAATAACTATTATAAACTACATCAAAATGTCTAGTAATTCTCTATAAGTTAGAGAATTTATACTATATTCTTATGGACAATTCCATTATGCTCCAAGCAAGTAGCAAAGAAAATGACTCTTCTTTAATAAAGATTAGAGTAACCTTCTTGCTAGATTTTGGTAAGTGTTTATAATATTAGAAATGATTTTGAGGAGACCTAGGCTTCGTTTAGGATGGCTTTTTTATTGCTTTATAAAGTTGAAGTAGGTGATGCTTAACGGTTGTCTAAGAAAAATCTCACATAAAAATTAGGGATTATAAGATAATCACAAATTCAATCAAAGACACAATAATAGTAAATGCTAGATTGTACTAGATTCAAAATTAGAGTAATATTTTGATCTCCAAATAAATTCACATTTAAAATCAAAAGACACCAACTTAGTTCTTCAAATGCTTGTGGGGTGGGGTATACCTTTTTTTTTCATTATTGTAGTCCATAAAGGAAGGTTATACAAGCATCTAGCCATACACATCATGATAACAACTATTTATCAAGGTTTTGAAAACCGGACCAGACAACGAACTGAAAGAAGGAGAGGTTCACGGTTCGACCGGTCGAACCAGGGTCGAACCTGATGACGTAATAAATAATAATATTATTAAAATTTATTAATTTGGCACTATTGACTAGTAACGTCATGAATACTAATAATATTTAAAAATAAAAAAAAACAAAATCGATGGCTTACCTAGAGCTAACGCACATGATCTCGACAACGACGAATTGGATTTTTGTAGTGTTGCTTGCAAAATCTGGTAGTAAAATACAAAGTTAAATCTCACGGTAAGTCGTGTGCCGACATCTGGGAGGTCGGAGGAGTGCACCGATGGTTGGGATGGTCAGAGATGGTCGGAGGAGTCCTTCAGCTTCTGCTATTGGATGGAGGAGTTGATCTCGTTCTTGCTTGGAGTCGTTGAAATACCGAATAGGCGAATACGGGAGGAAAGGCCAAAGGTGTATTTAGGGCAGACTAGCGATACAATACATTAAAATTTCCCTACGCGCATTCGATTGTGGATGGACGGATGAGATTCGCCAAATTTAGAATCGTCTGGTTCTTCAAAAATCATCCGATTCAAAGGTTCCCCTGTTCAACCGGGTTTTGGACCGATTTTTCGCTGGTTTTATATCCAGCCGATTCTATCATCAAATCATACCGGTTCGCGGTTGAACCGGCCAGTCTGGTCTGATTTTAAGCTATTTATAGTTAAGAACACATAAAAAAATTTACAATTGAAGATTAGTTGAGTTACCAAAAGAAAAAAAGTACAGTACAAGTGACTTTTATGTCATGAATTTATTTAATGCTCGCTCAAATTTATTATATTGTAGTCCCAAATGAATGATGTAGATTTATTTAAAATTTATAAATGAATGATCAGAATTTGCTATGGGATGAATTCCAAGTCACACTTATATAGTAGTATAGTAATTATAGATAAAAAAGGTATGGTTCTCTTTCAACCAACTCAACTGATTCTTTCACATTGTCATTCTATTTTGTAAGCCTTCTTTGAAAATTTATTGAGAAATAAATAAAGAATGGTAAGAAGGAAAAGAACAATAATGATTAAGATGCAGGGTTATCTTCTGAGCAACAGGTAATTCAGTCACAAAAAGCTAAATGAGTTATTTTAATTGGGAGTAATTGATTGCCAACTTATGACATGTTATAACTGATGCAATCAGAATTCTGAGAGCCTCTATGACGGAGTTTTCTGAAAAGAAAACCAACTAGAGAACCACCTGTAAATGCCATGCAAGCTGGAAATGGAAGAACTAAGATCAGCTTTCTTTAACTCTAAAATAGATTGGATAAAAACAATGGAAAAGCAAGACTCTTCCTTATTGGACACAAACTCCAACAGTTAAAATTTGTATTATATAGTTTCATATTATCAAATTGGAGAACAAAAGGGCTCGATGAAGAAAAGAATGACAATGGTAACTTCATCCCAAAAAATAAGTAGGAAAAGAAGCACAAATGAGTTGGATTCTCAATATTTAACACTATCTCTAATCATATCAATGTTATTTTTTATCTCAAGAATCTCATCTTGACCTAACAATTTTAAAATTTTACACAACAATGCACATGAAAATATTCTACTAAATTTGAGCTCTTTTATATTCATATAAATTAGCAATAAATAGAGGTGAATAAAAACCCAATACATTTATCTTTGGCTCATTAGCAACCTTATCTAATATATTTATTTTCCCCAAATATTTACCTTAATAAATATAATTTAAGATTGAAAATCCATACAAAATAGCATAATTATTCATGCTAAATTTGCCACCAATATATATTTCCTATTGAACCACTTCATATCGAAAATGGAGAAACTACAGAGCATACTAAAAATCTAATGAACTTAGATTATGTTTATAGAATGCCATAACAGAGAGTAAGCAACTAAGCAACAATACTGATACTTATTCATTTCTTTAAGGTTCTGCAAGGTATAATGAGACTTGATCATTTTATTTCATACATTTTATCATCAATTAACTCACTTTACTGTAGGGGTGTCAAAAGTTGACACGACCCGAACCCGACCCGAAAAAATTCGGGTTTGGGTCAACCCGTTTGCAAAATGGGTTGGGTCCGGATTCAGATTTCTGACCCATTTGAAAAGTGGATTGGGTTTGGGTTGACCCGATAGCCCACGGGTCGACCCGATTTAACCCGTTTCGCCATCCCGCCGCATCCGCATCACGGCATCAAGTCCCGCATCCATGACTCTGCATTCTAGGCTTCCGAGCTCCGGCTTCCTGCGTCCAGGCATCTCGTCGGACCTGCCGCATCCCACTTCCAGGCATGAGGCATCTTGCCACAGCGCCGTGTCCTGAGTCCGCGTCCCGCTGCGACGCCTCCGCTCTGCATCCCGACTCCCGCATCTGCGTCTGCATCCCGCCGCGGGATTCCCGCATTCGCTCGGCTCGAAAGATATTCGCGGGTCGGGTCGTGTCAACCCGGTAACCCGCACGGGTCAGGTCTGGGTTGACAAATCTGACCCATTTGTAAAATCGGGTTGGGTTAGGGTCAACCCGTTTACGGCCGGGTCAAGTCGGGTTTGACCCGAACCCGACCCGTTGACCCGAATTGACACCCCTGCTTTACTGCCCCCTTTCATGCAAATGAGAGATGAGTTACGTCAGTGTTAAGTGAAAATGGATGGTAACTGTAGGTTCTTGTTAGAGAAATGAACAAATATAAGCGTAGAACTAAATTAAAGAATAATATATGTAAATAGCACATGAAAAACTGAACCAAACAGGACTGTGATAAATACCTTTATGCCAGCATCTTAGGGATGGAAAAAAAATCATCACAGGAGAAAACATTGAGAACAAGCTTTGCAAAAAGGGCATGGGTGTGTGAAGAAGAGAAGAGCATGAGGACGAAGAGAATAAGAAAATTATAACCTCATCCCCAAAAAATAAGTATCAAAAGAAGAACAAATGAGTTAGATTCTCAAACCTTTATAGGCGAGGATGGCAGAACAATGGCAGCCTTATGCCATGTAACACCCCAGAATCAAATTTGGAAGAATTATCTATTTATCATCTTAAGAATATACCAGAGCTTCTAAAAATCATCAATATAAATAAAAACTAATGAAACCAACTAAAATCATATGCATCAAAATATTATATTATTTATTTACCCAAAATATCATTTACACTATGTAGGAGATCACTCTATCACTAATCTATCACAAGCTCTTGACTACAAAAGAATAAATAAAAATACAAAACACAAATTAAAGAAAACTTGATGAACTCTAACAATCTCACTCCAGTTGGTCATGGCCCATTACTTGACCTGAAATTATTAAAATCCACATAATGAGCTTAAAAGCCTAGTAGTAATGCATAACTCACTAAAGCTTTCAATGCAATGAATAAAGAATCAATATGATATACTCAATCTAATATAATCAAAAGCAATCAATATAGTTAATAACCAAATATTATCAATAAAACTTAATATGGTCAATAATGAAAGTAGAAAATCATTATAATAAATCTAAAAATTTATAATTGATAAAATTTAATAAATTAGTAAAATAATGATGCATAAATCATTCATAAATCACTAAGAGAATCTATCTTATCTATTCATATGTATCATCTATGTATGTATTATCAGTTCATCTAATGTTGTTAACGATATTAATTTATATGTCATTGTCATCAATGCTATCAATATATGTATGCATCAATGTACCATTTATCAAAGCAGGACATCCAGCTTTAATGTGGTGTTCTCAATATCTTTTACCCTAACTGATTTCTAGTTCTTCATCAGTCATATCAATTATCACTTATCCAATTAATCAATTATCATTACAGGTGGCTTCATTAAATCAATAAAGAATCATCACTCTCTACCTGTCAGTGTAATCGGTCGTCTGTTATAGCCCACAATGGGATAACACCACAAGCCATATTTAAATGAAAGCCCATCGGCCCATGCTCATATGCAAGGTATTATACTTTAATAACCAACCTATTTTATAATATTAACAGCCAGCCTATCTTGCTTATGCAAATGCTACAATCGAAATGCAGTAGGAAATAATCAATTCTATTTATTACAAGAAAATCTATATAATAATTAAAATCATTAAAAACTAAAATGAGATTTGAGTTACTTACAATAAATAGAAGAAATCTCTGATTTAAGGATGAAAAAAGCCCCGAACAACCTTCTCTCTCTTCTCTCCTTCCTCTTCAGCAAGGCACGACGCTAAAATTTAAATTTTTTATTTAAAAAAATCATATTATTACACACCAAGGTGGTTTTTCACACAAGCAAGAGGACTTTTGGCTATGAGGGAAGGTCAAATGTTAGAACGGCTGGATGTGGCAGAATAGTGTAAAGGAGAGAGGAAGATTAGCGGGAAAAATTGCAGGCGAGAGGTAGAATAGCAAAAGTGGGAGGAAGTGGAGCTAAAATGATTTAAGAGACTAAAATGACTAAAAATCATGTAATTATTTTAATATTTTTAAAGATTTAAGAGTCTAAAATGATCTTTTAATATAATTTGGAACCATTTTAATCCTTCATAAAAAGTCAATGCACTATTTTGATCATTTTCTCCTTTACGTAGTTTGTGATTATTTAATCTTTCATAAAAAATTTTAAGGGATCAATTCGATCATTTTCTCATCTAAAAACTATAAAATTTATTTTAAAATATTCTCTTTTTTTTTCAAGTGGTGGTGGGGGCCCAAATTGTAAGTCAACTGTGGAATTATTTCTTTATAATCCAATGAGAATGCAGAAGCCTTTTGCCAATTAAGTCCTCACATTTACTCCATTAAAAAGTAATATTAAACTTAAATAAAATTATCCAGCTCACCTTGATCTGTTGGTTGGGACCTTAGGCTATCAACTAAGAGGTCCTAAGTTCAAGTCTTATATATACGATATATGTGAGTCTGTCTTAATTGGCCTAAATGTCCTAAAAAAAGTTAAATAAAATTCCAATAAATAAACACATAGAAAGTTTTAAGAAAAAATAAAGATTAAACTATTTTTTTTTATTTTTTCATACCTCCAATCTTGAGGTATAAATCAACACTGAAAGTTTTTAATTTTAATATATTTTAAGTTTATTTTATATTAATATTTATTAAACAAGCTTACTCATACGTTAACAAGTCAAGTCGGGCAGTTGAAGTTTGAATCATTTGCTCATTGAGCTTAGCTAATGACCTATTTATCAAGTCAAGTTGGAGTCAGGTCACAAGCAAGTTTGACTCAGTTACACCCCTAGTCCAATCTCCTCAAATCACTGCTCACTACGCATTTCTAGCCAACAAAAAATCACATATGATAACAAATAAACAACCTAACTTTTTCACATTCAAAAGTCTTCAAGCCAAGCAGGAGCTGAACTAGCCTTTATTTTGGGGTGGACAAAATAGGATTATGAAATATGTAATCTTATGTATGAAATAAAAAAAGAAAAATTTTCTTAGAATTTGAATAATCGTATCTATTGAGGTTTAGCAATATAGTTAAAATGTTTATTTTTCTAAAAAAAAAATTCAGGATGTGGACAATTGTCAATTCTAAGCTTTTCCTGATTCCACCCATGGAGCCAAGCTACAATCACCGCTCCCTTAATAATTTTTATGTTCTCTCTCCCTTTCGATCTCTGTCGATCCAACTTGTACGCTTTGTTGCTATTAATTATTTCTTTCAAGTTCATATACTCGAACCACACAATTTATCACTACCATTAAATAAAAAGGACTAGTTCCTCTATTTATTGCTCAACCAACATAACACTAGCATTAACTTATTCACAAGAAAAAGTCTTCAAGCCAAGCTTGGATCACCACTCCATTGATGATTCTCATGTTGTCTCTATCAGTTGATCTAAGCCAGTGTGCACTTTGTCCTTTTTGAATTAAAAATATTTTTAAAGCAGTTTTTTTATACAAATATTTTTAATTCAAATAATTTTTTACTAAAAACTAGTTTAGAAAATAGTAAGAAAGCTATCTCAAATGAAGGATAAGTTTGTTCATCTCCAACTACTTGATCAACAAACAAACACAAATATGTGTGCATATCATTTCACTAATTTTTGTATCTCTTTTAAGAAGTGTGGAATAGTATAATGAATTCAAGAGCTTAATTTATCATTGGGTGTGATTCATAGAAAATTTTTGATTCAACACGATCAATCTTAGTCCGACAATGACATTTCACATTGTACTGTTGTTACTATGGACTTATCTATTGGAATGTTGAAATGGTAAAAATATTATTCTTTTTCAATAAATATTGCTATTGGATAGTGGTATTCGAGCATTGTGTTATTCCTAACTAAGGGTATAAAAGAGTTGAGTCGAGTATCTGCCTAATCGAGCTGAGCAAGTTCAATACTTATAGAGCTCCAACTCAAGCTTATTTACTGAGCACAAACTCTACTCCTTATGAAAATTTTAGGATCATGCTTGCTAAAAAGTTTGAGCTTGACTTGATTGTTGAGCTTGATTTCTTAGTTCTAAATTATTTTTTTTTTCTTTTCTTAAGAATTTTTATTTTTAATATACAAATAAAATAATGGGAGTATATAGAAATAATTTGTAGAGGCTAAAATAATTATATAATGCTAATTTAAAATTGATTTTTAAAAATATTTTAAGTTAATCAAGAGACTCAATTAGTTTATGAGCCAAGCTACAATAGGAAAATGAGCTATTTCCAGCAAAAAAATCCATCGAAAGTCTAAGAATTTCCTTCAGAAATTACAATTTTGGTGGAATCATTTTTGTTGGTAAAACGTTTGTAGGAAAAAGGTTTCTGACATAATAAATTTTTGCCAGAAATTTTTCCAACTAATTTCCAGCATATTATCAACGGAAATTTGCAAGTTTAACCGATGAACGAAAAATTGTTGGAAATTTAAAAAAATGACAAAAAATATGGCAAAAACTTTTTTTTAACCAAAATTTCCTAAGGATTTTTCCGTCAATTGTTTTTGTCGTTTTTTGTATCGAAACTTACCTACTGAAAATCTATTAAAAATACGTTGAAAATTTGTAGGAAAAAATTCCCAAAAAAAAAAAAAAAACTCCTGAGCATCTTTTTTCATGGATACAAATGTTGACTCACTGTATATAAAAACAACAAATTTCAACATATCAATATAACTCAAAATAACAATTGTAGCTAACCACGATAAAAAAAAACATTCAACAATTATAATTATAAACATAGATCAAATTCTAAGGTCATTCAACATAAAAATATGAAAACCTCAATAGCAACTATAACTCAATTTTAACAAAATCTAACGGATAAATCTAAAAAAATTGAAAATAATTAAAAAGATGAAGTTTTATCCTTCAATTCTCGAAGAAATGGAGCTATAAAGTTTAGAAAAGATTTTGAATGGCTTTACCCTAATAAAGAGGCCGAGAGAGTTGTTTATGAGAGAATAATTCGTGAAATGGGATAGGGAGGCCTTGGGATGTTGCCTTTTCCAATGGAATTTCCCAAAAAAATCTTCGGCGGAAATTAAATAACATTTATGACAAAAAATTGTCGAAAATTCCGTCGAGATACTTAATTATGACCAAAATTTCTTGTAGAATTATTAGTGGAAATTCAACTGGAAATTTTTGACAGAATTTTCGCCGATTATTCCGCCAAAAATTCGACTAAAAAATTCCGCTGATAATGCTTTAATTTCCTGTAGTGAGCCAAACTAGGCTCGAGCTCGAGCTCGAACTCGTGGCTCAATAAGGTCGACTCATGAGCTCAAGAACGAGTTAAGTTCAAACCGACTCGCCTCACTTACACCCCTATTCCTAACATCATTATTAGAAACATAAATCAAGAGTTATGCTATTGCAACAAAAAGTGTTAGCATGCCATAAAAATAAAGCAAATACATATGATTTTCATAATTAGCTTTCTACCATTAAATTCTCATTATCATTTCCTTCCATTGAAATCTGTTTAGACTTAACTCCCCCATCAAATAAATATGTTAACAAAAGGCATCTCACTTATCGACCGTGGAGAGATGAGCCAATCCAAGAACAGTTACAACTTGGAAAAATTCCTAGTAATTAATTACGTGCAATAAGCTTGTGATTGTGGTCATTTGGGTCAGCTTTCTGTTAATGAAAACATTTTTTTAGTACAAAGATTTTTTGAGCAAGAAATTTGTCTGCTAAAAAATTAATTTTTAAAAAAAAGTAAGAAAGCTATCTCAAACAAAACTTATGTCACGTTGTTTTTTTTTTTCTTTCCATCGTTATGCTCAGGGGCGGAACTAGCCTTAATTTTCAGGGGAGGCAAACTTATAAGTAAAAGTGATGAGAACATCACTACGTGGAAAGTTTATCGTAGACGTGGCCATCGATCTACGGCCACGATCAAGTCATTGTATTTTGAGACATTTCATGTATTTGTCTTTTATTAGTTATGTTTGTCTTTATCTAGTTATGTTGCATTTATTTCCGCTTTTACCCCGTACTTAAGGGAGATCGTATGTAAGCCCTAGGGGCATTAGTGTCCTTTTTATTTTGAGAGTCTTTGTATGAGGCTATTTATAGCCCTAGTATTCTTCTTTGGAGGTTAATGAATTATTATCAAGAAAATTCCTACATGCTACTTGTTTGTGAGAGTTGAGAGCCAAGGAGAAAGATCCCTAGGAGGGAGATTCGTGCATCACCCACCAACCTTGATAAGTCGGGTTCGTGGTTATTTTATTATCTCTCGTTCTCCCTTTCTTCCTTTCCACCCCACCGGCTCCCCTTCCCACTAACCCCACCATCCCCACGGCTAAACCCACCCGCCGGCCCCTCCCTCCACTTCCTTCTCCCTTGGTTTCACCTTGCCTCCTTTCCTAATTTAGTTTGAAAGAAAAGTGGACAGAATTTGAATTCAAATCCAATTGGTTTGAAATTCAAAACCTTTCCTAATTTACTAAATCTATTTTAGGAAAATTTCATATTTGAGTCCTATTTGAATTTTCAAATAAAAGGGATTGAATTAAATCTTTCCTATTTCCTAATTCTAATTTAAGAAACCCAAATCAATCCCACAATCCCCTCCCTATCCTCTTCATTGCCGCCGGCCCCCCTCTCCCTATTCCGCCCCCTCTCTCTCTCCAATTCCCCTCTCTCTCTCCAATCCCCCTCTCTCTCATTAATTCCTACTCTTTGGAAATAAATCCTAGTTTCCTTTCCCACCTCCCTCCTAATTCAAAATCTGAAATAATTTCAGATTTTGGACACATTGCCCTAATCGTAACCCTAACCCTAGTTCTCCAAAATCTGAACCAATTTCCCTCCCTCATCCCTACCTTGGTTGGCCCTTCCCACAACCCCCTTCCCACTTGATTCTCAAAGGAAATCTTGAATCTCTTGGGGAGAAACTTCAAGGACAGCAAAGGAACATCATCATCAACCTTTCTCCTTCACCATCAACATGAATGGAGGTCTCCGAATAGGTCTACGGCTTGGTGCTTGATGATCAAGATTATATCGACATACTCCGCTCTCCTTTCTTTGACGTAGGCTTTGACTTCGACAACACCGTCGAAGAATACATCAATCGGATCCACATCACCTTGGTTGATGTGATTGATGATCGAAGATCAAAAGGACGTTGGACCATCTTCGACCGAGCAACGACCTCCACCACTCCGGCTACTTTATCGTATTCAATCAAAGGTTACATCATTCATCTTCTACGTCTCCTCATCGATGCTATTAGCAATCAAAAGGACATCATCCGGCGGCGATTCTTTTCCGAATCACAATAAGGGTGAACTTTTCCTCCATATTCAATTACTTCTTCATTCATTAACCTTGTAGGTGATGACGGAATCGCAAAGGATCAAACTCCGCTTAAATTGCTAAAGCTTAGTAAACGTAGGGTTTTGAGTGTATCTTTCTATTCTTCTTATTTCTTTGTTAACTTAGGGATATTGGTTGAGCGCCTATTACTTTGCATGTTTTTAATTTTCTAAGTGATTTGTTGTTCAAGTATTTAGCAAACAATTTGGCCTAAGCGTAAGCACCCCTTTCTTGTTTTACTTTGTTGTTTCAAGTTACTAGTAATTTTAATCAATAATTATTTTCTTCAAGAAGTCGTGCTAATCCTTATTATTTTTATTTAGAGCATCGTAGTCCTGCATCATCTGGTATCAGAGCATGGTTTGCTCTAGTTTTGCATGCTAGACTTCATCCTAGGAGTTATTTTAATTAGTTTTCTACTTTATTGCATGCATACCAACATTTAATTTGGTTTTATCATATGTTATGCTTGCTGTCCACTACTTTCCTGCACACTTTTAGAGGTGATTAGGCTTGGTTATCAATTGTTTGAAGTGATTTCCTTAACCTAGTTGTCTTCCTAGTTGTTTAGGTTGCTTAACCCCACTTTGTAGTTTGCTGTCCTAGTATTTTCTGCATCATTTAGTGATCTTTACGGTGTCTTTATGTTACATTTGTTTGCTGTCCACTTCCTAGATTCACCCCAAAGTGTCCCCTAGTGTCAAGAAATGGACCCGGAACAACTTGGAAGGACTTTAGACTTGTTGGTAGGTCAAATGAATAACATTAGCCAGCAGCTCAAAGAAAATCAAGCCGACCTAGCTGAGCTTCATAGGGACACCACTGAACAATTTGATACACTTGAGCGTGCACGAAAGCATCCTATTCCCTACACCCCTTCAAGACCACCGTCTATGTATGGGGATGACACCTACCCTAATGAGAGAAAACATCGTGCCAATCATCGCGCTCCATATTATGGACATGACCCCCATCATGATCCTGATATACCACTTATGAAGAATATTAAAGTTGATGCTCCTACCTTTGATGGCACCCTCGATCCCCAGCTCTTGCTGGACTGGGTCAAAGGTATGGACAGCTTCTTTAAGTGGTATAACATCTCTGAGGCAAGGAAGATTAGTTTTATAGAGATGAAACTCACGGGTAGGACAAGTTAGTTTTTGTCAAACTTAGAGAGTCTTAGAGAGGCTAGGAATGATTACCCCATCACGGATTGGCCATATATGAAACATGAACTTAAGCAGAAGTACTTGCCTCCCTTATACTTCCCTAGGTTATTGGATAGATGGAATAGGCTAGCCTAGGGAAATAAACCAGTCAAAGAGTACATCGCCTCCTTCGATGATTACTTGATTCGATGCAAAGGGGAGACCTCGACCACCCCCGCACGCAGATTTTGCCTATGTTTCGTACCGGGTTGCGAGAGGATCTTCGCAACGAGTTGTTTGCCCGGAACATTACTACCCTGGAGAATGCCTACAGTTTAGTGTTAGATTTAGAGGAGACCCGTTCCCAGCCCCCGAGCCATTCACATAACTCTAGACCTTCCTACAGACCTTCCAGTAGTGCCACTCCTCACTCTACCACTGCACGACCTACTCCTGGGAGTGTGACCCGACCAGCTACGGGTCACCCAACCCCCAGACCTGATTTTAGAAATAAGCCTCCCACTCCGGATACCCCTCGGTCAAGTCCCGGGACCAAGTGCTTTCGATGCCAAGGGTATGGGCATATCGCTTCTCAGTGCTCCAGTCCCTACAAAGTCTCTATCATTGAGGAGATTATTGAGGAGGATCTTGAGCCCGAGGTTGATCAGGTCCATCAAGTATCCCTAACCTACCTCCACTCTCAGATATTCCTAAATCACCCATAGCAGAAAAAGTGGACACGATCTTGAGTGATGAAATCATCTCTACAAAGGAAGGAGGACGACGAAGGTACTTGATTAGGTGGAGAGGCAAACCCAAGTCAGAGGATACTTGGTTGGATCATGAGGAGTTACAGAAGTTAGATCTGAATGCATTGGAGATCTACGACAGCACCAGAGATACTTACTCGACGGAGTCGAGCTTTCTTCCACCTCAGGAGAATGATGAGGACATCACTACGTGGAAAGTTTATCGTAGATGTGGCCGTCGATCTACGGCCACGATCGAGTCATTGTATTTTGAGTCATTTCATGTATTTGTCTTTTATTAGTTATGTTTGTCTTTATCTAGTTATGTTGCATTTATTTCTATTTTTACCCCTTACTTAAGGGAGATCGTATGTAAGCCCTAGGGGCATTAGTGTCCTTTTTGTTTTGAGAGTCTTTGTATGAGGCTATTTATAGCCCTAGTATTCTTCTTTGGAGGTTAATGAATTTATATCAAG
The DNA here is from genome assembly GCA_019925795.1 of Dendrobium chrysotoxum. Classification (NCBI taxonomy): domain Eukaryota; kingdom Viridiplantae; phylum Streptophyta; class Magnoliopsida; order Asparagales; family Orchidaceae; genus Dendrobium; species Dendrobium chrysotoxum. The sequence goes on from CM034308.1 coordinate 37,585,820, forward strand.
AAAATTCCTGCATGCTACTTCTTTGTGAGAGTTGAGAGCCAAGGAGAAAGATCCTTAGGAGAGGGAGATTCGTGCATCACCCACCAACCTTGATAAGTCAGGTTCGTGGCTATTTTATTATCTCTCGTTCTCCCTTTCTTCCCTTCCACCCCCACCGGCCCCCTTCCCACTAACCCCACCATCCCCATGGCTAAACCCACCCACCGGCCCCTCCCTCCACTTCCTTCTCCCTTGGTTTCACCTTGCCTCCTTTCCTAATTTAGTTTGAAAGAAAAGTGGACAGAATTTGAATTCAAATCTAATTAGTTTAAAATTCAAAAGCTTTGCTAATTTACTAAATCTATTTTAAGAAAGTTTCCTATTTGAGTCCTATTTGAATTTTCAAATAAAAGGGATTGAATTAAATCTTTCCTATTTCCTAATTCTAATTTAAGAAACCCAAATCAATCCCACAATCCCCTCCCTATCCTCTTCATTGCCGCCGGCCCCCCTCTCCCTATTCTACCCCCTCTCTCTCTCTCCAATTCCCCTCTCTCTCTCCAATCCCCCTCTCTCTCATTAATTCCTACTCTTCGGAAATAAATCCTAGTTTCCTTTTCCACCTCCCTCCTAATTCAAAATATGAAATAATTTCATATTTTGGACACATTGCCCTAACCCTAACCCTAACCCTAACCCTACCTCTCCAAAATCTGAACCAATTTCTCTCCCTATCCCTACCTTGGCCAGCCCTTCCCCAACCCCCTTCCCACTTGATTCTCAAAGGAAATCTTCAATCTCTTGGGGAGAAACTTCAAGGACAACAATGGAACATCATCATCAACATTTCTCATTCACCATCAACATGAATGGAGGTCCCCGAATGGGACTACAGCTTGGTACTTGACGATCAAGATTATATCGACATACTCCACTCTCCTTTCTTTGACGTGGGCTTTGACTTCGACAACACCGTCGAAGAATACATCAACCGGATCCACATCACCTTGGTTGATGTGATTGACGATCAAAGATCAAAAGGACGTTGGACCATCTTCGGCCGAGCAATAACCTCCACCACTCCGGCTACTTCATCGTATTCAATCAAATGTTACATCATTCATCTTCTACGTCTCCTCACCGGTGCTATTAGCAATCAAAAGGACATCATCAGGCGGCGATTCTTTTTCGAATCACAATAAGGGTGAACTTTTCTTCCCTATTCAATTACTTCTTCATTCACTAACCTTGTAGGTGATGACAGAATCGCAAAGGATCAAACTCCGCTTAAATTGCTAAAGCTTAGTAAACATAGGGTTTTGAGTGTATCTTTCTATATATGCTTCTTATTTCATTGTTAACTTAGGGATGTTGGTTAAGTGCCTATTTCTTTGCATGTTTTTGATTTTCTAAGTGATTTGTGTGTTCAAGTATTTAGCAAATGATTTGGCCTAAGTGTAAGCACCCCTTTCTTATTTTACTTTGTTGTTTCAAATTGCTAGTAACTTTAATCAATAATTGTTTTCTTCAAGAAGTCGTGCTAATCCTTATTATTTTCATTTAGAGCATCGTAGTCCTGCATCAAAAAGTGTAGAGATTTTGCAGATATGCCGGGGGTCCAAGGGGGTAGCGCCCCTTTGTAGGGTTCGACCATAGCATTTTAAAACTTTTAGGGGGGGGGGGGGGGGGCATTGCTTAAAAATCATTATAATAAAGATTAAAAAATAGATGGAATGGGACAAATTACCTAAAGAATCGTATAATAAATATATATTTTTTTAATTTTTTTAGGGGGGGCAATTGCCCCCCTAGGCTTAAGGTGAATCCGCCCCTGGTTATGCTATAAAATATGTATGAACTAAACTTGTTTTTGAGGGATTGGATTTAGCCAGTTTCACTTCTTAAGATTTATGATAAATATAATAGTTTAAGCTTTTGTGCTTCAATCATATTGCTATGTATTTCATCTTTTAATGTACAATATTTTTATTTTTTAGCAGCTAGTTTGAAGTTTAGGAGGTCGACTTAAAATTGAGCGGTGGAAAATGGACTCCTTATTCAAGTATTGCAATGGATCATAAGATAGGGATTTCTATGTTAAACTTATGTAACCTGATAGATCGCCTGTGTTACAGCTTAAATTTGACTTATATTGAATTTGTTATGGAGAGTTAGGGCGGTTGTGTAAAGAGATTAGTGACCTAATGAAATATTATCTCTAGATAGGCATAACATTATTGCTATTTCAAAAAGATCAAGTCATATTACTTAGCTGAAATTTTCAAAATTATAATGCTAGTAATGAGCATGCTATATAATGGCAATTGAACCATATGGACAACTCTATTCAAAATTGTGTAATTGCCATATACACATATATTTAAATAAAAGAATTTAAAATTGAATTAATCATATTGTACGTAATAGATCATATTATATGATTACGTTAGAAATTACCTAACTAAGAATAGAAAATCATGGAGCATATTAAAAATTAAATAAAAACTATTATATTGTATGATACTAATCATACACTCTAATCAAACTAAAAAAATTTCTTTTAGAATTGGTTAAATTTATTAATCATATTGTATGAAACCAGCCGTACAATCAGATCAAACCGAGGTGATTTTTTTCCTTAAATTAGCATATACAAGCAATGGATCGGAATATACAATCCAACTATGATTTTTTATAAACTGTATTTGTAGAGTTTCGAATTAAGCCACCTTATAAATATACTTTTCTAAAAATTCTAAAATGTGATTTTGGTGAAATAGATTACCGAAAATATTAAGAGCTTTGAGGAGAAAGGTTTCTTTTGCAACTTCTCTTTTCTTTTGAGATTTTCACTTTGTCTAAGAGAGGTCCTTATGAAAGTTTGTACTATTGATTGTTTCCCGAAATCAAATTCTTAAATCCTTTAATTTGAGAGTCTAAAAATCTGATCTAACAACTTTTTTATGCTTTGCTTGTAAAGATTATTTGATCTTGTAGAGCTTTTCTATGTACAGCAGAATCTAGCTAGTGAGCTATGGTAGCCATTCTTTTCAAGAAGGAATAAAGGTGCACGGGTTTCTCCAATACCCGTTAAGCAGAGGAGCTTCTGCGCCTCTTGGAGCTAAAAGAGAGAGGTAATGAAATTTTTTAAGTAGAGGACTTCGAGAGTGTACGTTGGTAGAGATAGACCAAACCGCTATAAATTGGAATATTTGTACTTTCATTCTTTTATGCATGTCACTCCTGTGCCACCTACTTGATCTATGATGATGACATTTATTTATGATTTTATGATATTCTATGATGTGATGAATGCAGTAAATTAATTTAATCATTGCCTAGCAAACTTTGTTTCATCTCACAAACGGAAGAAGCAAGAATTCAGCAAATAAGAGCTTCCATATAAGCATGTAGAAGGATTGCAGAGAAAATTTATCCTTCAAATCGATAGACTCAGTTTGCTTCCAAAGGATTAAGCTCAATATAGTTATGAGCTTGCTCCATGGACGAGAAGAAGTGGCTACAAAAACAATTACAAAAATATAAACCATCCCTAAGAGACAAACGCAAATTCCAAAACTCCTTTTTTGGACCTAGACTAGCAGCTAATGAGCGAATGCCAAATTTTTTATCTCCTTCAATGTGATCTGATATATCCTTGAATAGTGCTATCACAGTGCTGAAAACGCTCAGGGCAATGGTTCACAAAATTAGTGGCCTTGAAAAGTTGGTCTGCCTTCCGAGAACAAAAGACTGTGTGTGAAGGAAAGTTGATATTGGAAGAACCATCCCATCCCATGGTTTGCTATTATAGATAGCGCTGCAGTTATTTCCCGTTTCTTCCATCGTAAAAAAGGTAGCTCAGGGACGACCTGAGAGACAAAAAGATGAACGAGCTAGGTTTGGTATTGTGCGTGCGTAGGCATGGCGTTTGCTGCACGCAAGCAGCGAGCAAGAAATAAAAGTTCAGAGGTTGCGTGAATGGGAGAGGCTGGCGAGCGTGCCCTAGGGGCTTCGAGAGAGAGAAAGAGGAGGCAAGTTTTTTTTTTTTTTTTTAAATCATAGCTAAAGTTCTAATTCTATATCATAAGTAAAATTAGGGTTCTATAAGAGAAAGAGTTGTTTAGCTTTAAATTCTTTTTGTGGGGTTAACTCGCACATATCTTATTTTGAATTGTCTCAAAATATTTCTTGAAAAATTCAATTATGTTAGTCACCATCTTACTGACCTTTACTTGCACTTCTTTCTCTACTAATATTCTTATTAGGAATGCGAAAACCAAAACTTCATTCAAACGAGTTCTGACTTCAGGCTTATCTCTATATGCACAACTTACAAAATTATTGTTGAAATTTTCTCCTAAAGATTCTATTTATTCATACCTTTCTTTTTTTTTTTTAGTCATACCTTACATCATTCATCCTAATCAGGCTGATTTTCTTTAGCAGGAATTATGTTTTAATAATTTTATTCTTACAAATAAAATTGCTTATGAGATGGGCAACAAAAAACAATCTAAATAGTTATATGCAAAAATTGGCATTCAAAAAGTATTTGGCAATATGAGCAAAAATTTTGTGCACAAAAGATTACATCAATAATTTTATTTTTTATATCCACTACTCTAATTATCTTATTGGTGCATTATATGGTTTCTTCAACTCATATAATGGGCTCATGCAACGTTGGCTCCTCTTTTTTTATTTATTCAACATTGTGATGGATAGTCTATTCCCCTTATTTGAAGACTACATTGAAAGAAAAGCCTACAGTGGTATTAACACAAACAACTGTCATGTCTCACACTACTATATGTCAATAGCCTTTTTGTCTTTAGCGAGGCTTCTGCACATAATCTCACTAATCTCAAACACGCTCTCATTGAATTTATGCAAGCTCCTCGCCTTTATCCTAACCATGAAAAAAGCACCTTTTTGTTTTCCCAAAAAAGTTCCCAACCCATCACCCTCTCTTAAACTATTAACCTTATCATTGCCTAACTTAAACTCAAAATTTATCCCGGAACTTAATTCCATTAAAACTCCCCCGAGAAGCAAACGGGGAGGTCGGGGCCGAATTTTCTGAGCCCGCAGTGTTCCCCTCTCATTTGCTAGTAGAAAGAAAAATATAGCACCATCAAGAAGCAATTTGAAATTCTCAGTCATCTGCAAACATCCTTGGCTTAAGAAATTTAAATTTTTTGGAGGAGTTATGCAAATTCTTAGTGGGAAGTCTTTGATAGAGATTTGTGGTAACAAAAAATGAGGTTCGCTATTAGGTCATGAAAAAGTTTAAGATATTTCTTTGACATGTGAAGAAGGTGTGCAATATCGGATTGTGGGAGTCATAGACATGCTAAATCTAAGCATGAATGTAGGCCAAGTGGGAGCCAAATCACACATGCAAAAAAAAAAAAAAAAGATTCATGTTGTGTAGATTATTTATTTTCTACTTACATTTAGGTTTAAATTTACTCATATCATTAAAGCTTTGTATCACACTGTGGTATTTCATTTAAAATTTTCTTTAGTTTTTTTATGCAAGCCAAAATTAATGTAAATTATTAATAAATTTCACACATATAACTAAGATCTTTAGACATCACTATATCATTTATTTTAATTTAATTTTGATAATTTTGGTATTAGTAGAACATTTATTAAGCTTGAAGAGTTAAGCACCATATTTTTATTTTGTTTAGTTGACATAGTGGTATATGGTGAAACGAGTTGATTAATAATATCATTTTAATGGAAGAACAATGAAATCCTCCCTAAGGAGAAGACAACCAAGCCTTATATGGCATTGTTAACAAGTATGTAAACCTACATCAAATCAATAAATCATTTCATTCCATTACAAAGCATTAAATTCGAAGAGATAAAGTGGGGGTGGCCTTTTAATAAAACATGTTTGAATATATAACAAGATGATTTAAATGCTTATATCTCTTCTTGAAAATTTACTTTTCATATGCACGCTATAATTCATGAACTAAAATTGATGTTTCACCTTTTCTACACAATAAATGGCTAACTTTTTGGGGTCATCGGGGAGAAACCACTTCAAGTCAACATCAAATCTTTAATAATGCACATTCTTTATCAAAAAATAATTTGAGTGTCGTATGCACCGCTCATGCAAAGTGCCAAACACATTAATTCTTTAAGCAATACACCACTGCAAATTTCCTCATACAATAAAATATCAATTGGTTTATCATAAAATAAACTCTTTTCAAAATCTAAATTAAAACTTTTGAACTATCCTGCATAATATAGACTTACACATATGATTAAATCATTTGTCCCACATCTAAAGTTAAACTTATGTGATTTTAGCTTTAGTTTTCTTCTAATATCTATTTAGCTTCCATCCATTTTAGTTTAGTTTTTTTATAATATACATCTAATTTTTTCAAGCACTGATTATGGAGGATTGAATTGGTAGAATCTTATTATGAAAATTCTTTGTGTGAAAAATTATAATCACACCCAATAATCCCCAAAGATCCTTTTACTATATGATAGTACAACAGAAGAGTTAAAAGAGCAGAATGATATACTACTAATAATAAAAAAAAGGGTATTATATGAGTAGAATATGAAAATTTAAGAAGACATAGCAATACAAATCTTTAAGGTTTTTATCAGTCTTGTATTAAATGGGCCTCCTGGAATAAAGGGTGTGGGGTTTACAATGAAGGGGGCTTAGGTTGCAAGAGTATTTTGGATACTGCTCATGCTTTTTCTCAATAATAGCTTATGGGCTCAATTTATGAATGTTAAACATTACAAAGATCTTCATCCTCTAGTTTGCGACTATAAATCTTCTGACTCTTTCGTCTGGAAAAGACTTTGCAAAATCAAATGGGAGGCTGAGCAGTTTATTCAATGGGGTCTAGGGAAAGGAAATGTTTATTTCTGGCAAGATAATTGGTTGGAAGCTTTCTCTATTGATAATTATCTGAATACACATACTATTGATAATTCCAAGGTTTACAATTTTATTCACAATGGTCATTGGAATGTTAGTAAACTGTTAGAGGTTATCCCGTATGACTTGATGGAAATTATTTTGCATATTCCTTTACAAGTTGATTGCAAGGATAAGATTTTTTGTACGCTATCTTCTTCTGGTAACTTTAATTTGAAGAATATTTGGAATGCCACTAGAATTAAAAGGGATGTCTCTCATATTTATGCGTCTATTTGGCATAACAATATTCCTTTATCTTATTCTATTTTGGCTTGGAGAAGTCTTAAGGGGTATCTTCCGGTTGACAATTTAATTAGGAGAAAAGGGTTCTCTTTTCCTTCTAAATGCCAATGTTACTTTAATGTTGAGGATATTAATCATGTGTTCATTAATGGGATTATTGCTCAGAAAGTTTGGTGCAATTTTCTTAACTTGACTAACAAAGGTTATTTCAATATTAATGGTAATGTTGCTTCCATTCTTAAGCATTGGTTTGCTACTACTAAAGGCCACATTTATAATTTATTGCCCATTCTTATTTTGTGGTTTATTTGGAAGGCTAGGAATGATTCTAAGCATAATGAGATTAAGATGGATGCCAATCAAATCATTTCCAATATTAGAAATAAAATTTTGCAATTTCAGTCGACCAATCTTATTTCTGTAAAAAATTTTAAGCATGCTCATTAATTAGCTATTAAACTTGGTATTTCTCTGGTGGAGGAACCGGTGGAGAAATGTGACCGTATTGTGAGGTGGCTAAAACCCTCTCAACCTTTTGTTAAGCTTAACTCGGATGGTTTTGTTGGTTCTTCTGCTACAGGTATGGGGGTATTATTCGTAATATTAATGGTGGTGTTATTATTGCTTATGCTGGCCCTCTTAATTTATGTTCTGTTATTACTGCTGAGCTGATGGGATTACATCATGGGTTAAAAATTTGTCTTAGAATGGGAATTCAGCATGTGGCTATTGAAGTTGATGCTAAGCTTTTAATTCATATTATTCAGAATGAAGTTACTGGAAACCTGTATCATTTTTATACCATAAGGAAAATTAAACACTCCCTCGCGGCTTTAAACTACTCTATTTCTCATATTTTTTTGTGAGGGTAATGCTTGTGCGGATTGGCTTGCCAAATTTGGGTGTTATATCAATAATTTCCAAGAGTTTAATGCTTATAATCTTCCTGGTCTTCTTAAAGGTTTGGTTAACATGGATAGATGTCGGCTTCCTTATATTAGAAATGCTTGATTGTTTTTCCTGTTTTCGCTCTCCTCTATGGTTCTGGAATGTTGATTATTGCTGCTATTTTTCTGGGTGGGTGGCTTGGTTATGTGGTATTTGGTGTTGCTTTGTTGGGCTGTTGGTGTATTCTCTGGATTTTGTCTTTGTGGCTTTAGTGTTACTCCATCTACAGGCTCTGTCGAATTCGGACTGTGGCTGGTTGGTGGTGCAGGTGGGTTTTATGGGTGATATCTTCAAGTTTCCCTTCTGTTCTAGTTTTTTTAATTGTGTTGCTGGTGGAGTGCTGCAGGTGGAGTTTTGTTGTGCTGCAGAGTCTTTATAGGGTTTGGTTTTTGGTTATTAGTCTGGAGGCTAATTGGTGGCTTGTGTTTGCTGGGTGCTCTATGTTGAGGTTTCGTTTGGTGGTTTATATCGAAAATGCTGGTAATACTTTTGGGAGCTGTTATAAGTTGATATTTGTAGAGAACTAGGAAGTCATCTTGGTTGGGAATTCCTGTTTAACGTATCAGATTATGTTTTGGTATATTATTTCTCATCATGGTGGGAGTAAGATTCCTGTTACTCTCAAGGATGCTACGATTAGCTCTCTCACTGGTATTGGTTTATCTAATGATAAGGGGTTTCTTCACTTTATTCCCATAGAGTGTTTTATATTTCACTATTGTTTTACATATTTTCATAGTGACTGCAACTTTACCTGGATGCTTTGGAGTATCTTTTTTGTGTAGATAATAAGGGAGAATTTAGGGCGTATCAAGTTTTGCAGGAAGATGGTGGAGTCTACTTCTACTGGTAACTGGTTTCTTGCTCACTTTTTTTGCAGGGAGTTGGTGCTGACTATTCATATTTGGATCTCCCTTTTTTGGGTGCTGTCGTCTTGCAGCCCTAGACTGTTATTAGGTTATTTTGTATTATTAGCTCTTGGAACCACCGGCTCATAGGTTTTATTTTGATTTTTTTGTAGCTCTTTCGAGCATTAGTGAGCTGGAGGTTCCTTTTAAGGACCTTGTAACCTTTATTTTGAATTAACACGAAGGCCCCACCGAGGGTTTTCCAAAAAAAAAGAATATCTATCAGAGATAATCAAGTAAAATAAAAAATTTACAAATTCCAAATGCGTGGCTCTTTACTAATAAGCTTAAAATTTGTTTAGAGAAGAATTATAGTAAATCTAAATAGTTTTACTAAAGAAAAACTTGGGTTCCAAACTATGGATAAATAATAATACTATTTATAATTATATTTATACTTAGATATTTCTTCTGAAAATGAAGTTGGGATAAATCAATCTATTTAGATATCATTTTAAACTCTTGTTTACATTCATTTGAACTTGTATAATGGAATATGTTGATATGGTAAAAGCTAATATGTTTTCTAAACAATATAGCTATTCAATAATGATATTATTAGTTGAGATTAAATTTAAAAGCTTGTGGTTGGAAAATGGAGTTGAAATTGTGCACCTAAATATTCAAAAAATTTGGTTCAAACTAAGCTATTCTTTGGGATGGCTTTCTTACTGCTTTCTAAAGCAGCTTTTTAGTACAAAAAAATTTAGTTCAAAAAAATTGTGTACTAAAAACCTGATTTGAAAAACAGTAAGAAAGTTGTCCCAAACGAAGCCTAAACCTTGCTGATTCAAGCCAAGTTACCTCAGTGTACTTAGTCTCATACTCAATGGCCTACGAGAGAAATAGCCTCCAGCAGGTGGACACAATATGCTTATGACTTTGTCAGCTTTTATATTCAAACAAAACATAAAAACTATAACAACACCTTTTTAGTTTAATAAATCAAATGGGAAGAACTCATCAAGTGAGCTTCAAATAGACATACAATTTCTTTTTTTTTTTTAATCAACCTTTTATAAAATATTAACTAATTTTTGTTGACATAGATGCCTCCATGAGCATGTTAAAGCCAAGTTGCAGAATAATCCAAAACTATAGCTCTCTACATATAGGCTACATAGAATAATTATAAATCCAATTAGTCTTATTAAAGAAAGACTGCTTTATTTCCTCCATTTGCATAGATCCACATTCATATTGTTCAACTTGTCAATCGCTGCATTATAATTATAGTTATCTTCTATGAGAAGAAGTTGGAACAAATCAATTTGTTAGCAAGCTAATGATATTTCATTTTGTACTAACTTCTGTTAAAATATGTTGATATGGTCAAAATTATGAAGCTTTCTCAATAATTGAAGCTATTCCAAGGTGATATTGGCTTTCAAGATTAAGGCTTCGTTTGGGATGACTTTCTTACTGCTTTCTAGTACAAAAATTTTTAGTTCAAAAATTTTTTTATACTAAAAAGCTGCTTTTAAAAGCAGTAAGAAAGCCATCCCAAACAAAGCCTGAATTTAAAAACTAAGACTTCGTTTGAGATGGCTTTCTTACTTCTTTTTAAAGCATTTTTTTAATACAAAAATTAAAATTTGTGTACTAAAAAATTGCTTAAAGAAACAGTAAGAAAGTCATCCAAAACGAAGCATAACATTGAAGAAAAGTCTGACTATTCCATGGAGACTATGCATATGAGATTTTTAATGAAGACTTATGCATTGGAATATCTTGATATGGTCCAAAGTAATATGCTATCTCAACTTATCTAACTATTGCATGGAGAAATTAGTTGCCGAGATTAAATTTTAAAGCCAACATTGTAGAAAAATGGAGTTGGAATAAATCAATCATTTTAGTCAAGTAATGATATTTCATTTTGTAATCCCATTTGAGATCTTTAGCAATGACTCATGGGCTATCTATTGGATTGTTATATGGTTAGAACTAATATGATCATGATATATCATCAAAAAATTATCTTGATCGGGAACGAATCTCGAGGAAAAATCAAGTTAGAAACTTCAAAAATTAAATCGGAGACCATCTGAACTCTGATTTTAGCTAACTTATAGTCGAACTAAACGTCTCGGAAATACAAACCCAATGACACCAAATTCAACTCAATCCGAGCCCAAATGAGTCCAAATCAAAGACCCGAAGCACATTTGAAAGGTTCAAATCATAATTTGGATTACCAAACGGTCTCCAAACGTGACATGCTTGTAGTCAAATCAAGCGGCTCGACGAGAAAAATCTAACAAGCCCAAGATCGCTAAATTCTGATATCATTAAGACATCCAAATGCCCAATAAACAGTCCACGATCAAGGGATTCAACATCGGCCATCATTCAAATCACTCCCAATTTACCCTTGATCTTCCTCCTATTTACTGGCCATGCCACTCTCAAAAAACTATAAATATGCCCCTCATTTCTCATGAGAGGAGACCCAAGCAAGTAAGAAGAGAAGAGAAGGAGGAAGAGACGAAGGAAGAGAAGGAAGAAGAGAAACTTGAATTCTTCTGCCACCAGACTCCTCCTCGACTACCGCCAGACTTCCACCTGGCAGCCGACTGACCCCAAACTTTTGCCCGATAGTCGAACGATGCCGGAGTTCTGCCCGATAGCCGACTGACGCCGGAGTTCTGCCCGACAGCCGACTAACGTCGAAGTTCTCCCCGACTGACGTTGGATTTCCGCCCAACCACCCAACATCGCCAAATTTCCGATCTCTTCAATCCGAGGGTTGATTATTGTAATCTGATCGTCCTCAATTTCAAGGATAAGTCAGCCTCTTGTAACCTAAGCAAATACTAGTTGAATCCTTTCAACTGGGGGTGGCCCCGTGATTTTTTCCTTTCCATGATTTTCCACGTAAAAATCCTGGTGTTCTTTCATTTTTTGTTTGTGTGCTGGATATCCGTACAACGCTGAGATAAAAATTTTTAACTCTATCGCCGCATATATTCTAGCCTGCAACAGATCTATTGAATTTGTATGAGATATTCACCTGTATTCAAATATCCAGAAAAATTGGTTCAAGTTAAAGCAATCTGGTTTAAGCTAAATCAACCCGGCTCAAATCATGTTAACTCGATCTACTAAGTTTCATACATGCTAGCTTATTAGAGATCTCACCTTAAGTTGACTACGATGATCCAAGAGCTAGTACCATTGTGTAAATAAAGTAGAATAGTCAACCCAAATGATTATTATTTACAAAGTCGGCCCTGGAGACTACTCCAAGAAAGCCAGCTTCTCAACGTGAACTATTGATTGACTACTTAGCTATCCAACTTTCTATAGATGACTTTTCTATGTCAGACTTCTGATCTGGCTACATAACTACAATATTTTTCTTTTATTTTTCGTAAAGTCATACATGTAGCCAATTCTATAATACACAACCTATAAATAGGGTGAGCTCCATTTATGCTATTTTATTCAATTGGTCTATTAAGAAAAATTTATTTGTACTCAAGCCCATTTTAATGAAATCTCAAAGCTTCTTACTCCAAACATCTTATTTATCCCTCTACCTACTTTCACCCAGAAATTCAGTATAGTTGGGTCTGATTGACAAATAATTTTTAATTCAACATCCAAATAGGTGCAATGAGCATGAAAAATGCATGTAATTAGAAGATGAGTACTACATGAAACAAAGCAACATCTAAGAGTAGGAGAAGAATATGTCAATATGGAGAAACAAGAGTATTTGATTGTTTCTCAACTCATTGAATTTGAAGTGGCAATGACTCAAACGATTCAAAGAGCATTAGAGAGGATTCCAAGAACCACTTCTATAGTAGAATCATTGAGGGGTTGAATTCAATTGTAAGGAAGAGGAGTTGTTTTGGAGCTAGAGCCTTGACCTTAATGAGAGACATTTGAAAAACATTCAAGTTCTTCCAATGCCTATATTTTGCGGAGCAAGAAATAGAAGCATTTTAAGTAGTTGATCGAGTACTCCAGTATTTCAACTCTTTCTAAGAAATAAAAACTCTTACTCCATCTGCAACTTATGTTTACTTTTTCTTAGGAATAAAAATGGTTTATTTTAAATCACAGTTCAACACAAATTCCTATTGATGTATATTATACAACTCCTTCGATACAACTTTCTCATGGAGGTATGAGTTTTAATATCTTCCATGTTTCTCATGCTAATTTTGGTGATCAACTTATAATCATCAATGAGGGTTATAAAACTATACTAAGTGCTTCTAGCATAGACTCTACTAATAGTGATGATGATTATTAACCACCAACCAATGAAGTGAACCATCATTCCAACTTCTTAAGAAAAGAACTCATAAAATATTATTCCATTAAATAAGGTAATATAGAGGAGCAAATGTTTTCTAAGAATGATTATATACATATTTTTCACACAGCCAAAGCATGGAATAAAGAATTTACATTTGATGGGCCAACTAATGATATCCTCCTTCTCAAGGAAAGTTTGATTCTCATTCAACAGTAAAAAGGTATGCCTTTTCATAGGAAGAAACATGTCAAATTTGTGTTGAATGATTGTTCTATAATGACTAATGCTAAGTTTTGGAGTTACTATTGAAATAAGAAGAAGTTAATTGTGTTGAGTGTGCTCATGCTCACCCTTTTAAACTTTATATGTGGCGCTTATAAGCAAGTTTTAGCAAAAATTTGGGTGGCGCTTAGAGGATCTCAACTTTGGTTAGGTCTCATACTCACCTTGTGATGACTAATGGACACTAATAATGATTATATACATGTTTTTCACACAGCCAAAGCACTCACCTTGTGATGACTAATGGACACTAATAATATAACTCATACTTTATTAACTACTTTGTATTACCCACCATCAGGTAACTAATAGATTTAAAATTAAGAAAATTTTAATGTTGGTGTCTTCTGTATGAAGACTTAGGATGCTAGACATAAGGTAGTCAAAGGACATATTTGATAGCTCATGGGAATCATGTCATTCACTTAACAGATTGATGGACATAATATGCTTTGTTATGAGATAGCAGTTTATAAGACTCAGTCAACTTATGCTAATTATTTCCAATGTATTGACATTACTATAGCTAGCTTAAATCGAGTGTGGAGAAACCTCATAAATAACTCATTGCATTCTGATTCGATAATTTCAAATGACAATATATATTAGACCATTAATTAAAAAAATCCAAACATCAATTATGTGGAAACTTGGGCCTTCTATAGCTGGCTAGCAATACTATCATTTAGTGTTAAGCATGGATGAAACTTTTTTGTTAGATAAACATAGAGGAACTTTGCTAATTGATGTTTAGATTGATGCAAACAATGGTACATTAATATTGGCATTTGAGAATGTTGAATTAGAATGCAATGAGTTATGATGTGGTTTCTCCATATATACTCTATATGATTTAATCTAAAGGTTGCATCAAGGCAAGATTTATGCATCATTTCTGATAAACATGCCAATATAGTTAGTAGATGCAAATAGGTTATGCAGCTCCATTGTATAAGACACATCAAGGATAACTTTTAGGAGATTCGAGCGATAGAAATCTTAGATATAGAATTCATTTGTCAGAAAATGTGTATTGTAGCGAATGGTGAAAATCCTCAAACTTTCGATATATTTATGGTGGACATAAAAAATGTTATGGATGAAGTGCATAATTGATTAGCTGAGAGGGATACGACAAAATAGTTTCTAATACAAGACAGTGGTTATAGATTCAATACCAATACTACAAAGCCTTCTTAATGTTTCAATGGAGTATTGAAGTAAGCTTGAGGCTTACATGTAAAAGAACTAATATGCATAATTTATTATAACATTATATCAATTTTTTGACCCGATTGAATATTGTTGTTGTTTTAGTAGTTTTTCCAAGAATAAGGAGTACTTTAAAAAGTATTGAAAAGAGGCTCATAGATTCGTAAAATTTACACATAAAAATACATAGGAGTGTTAGGTCGTTATTTTTCCATCATCATGTGATCAAACAGCACTTTGTACATTAAAACTAGCCGTAAGAAATATTGTCAAGGATGCGACTTCAGGAAGTATCATTCTTTTAAGGCAAGTTCACATGAACTCTTACTTGCATCTTGATTGCCACTGATAACCATCTCAAGAAAGAAGGTAAAATGACGAAGTTTTAATTGCTAAAATGACTAGGGGTGTCAAAATGATTTTTCGGGTTGGGTTGGGGTCAAACCCAAAATTGACCTACCCTCAATTGATTCAACTCAAACCCAACACAATTACAGGTCCGAAATTGGAACCCGACCCTACCTAAACTCGGGTCAACCCGATTTGGCAAGGGAAGCGCTACGCAACGTACACGAAAGCCGGGCGGTCCGTGAGCGCGAGGCCACTGGGTGAGGCGGGGCGAGGCGAGGCGAGCTGGTGCATCCGTGCGAGGGCGTGTGAGATGAAGCTCGTGCAAGATGAGTGCGTCCGTGCTATGGGGGCTAACACGAATGGAGCTGGCAAGCAAAACACGAATACATGATGGGGGCAAGAGCGAGCAAAAGGATTCGGGTTAATTTCGAGTTTTTGGGTTGATCTGAACCTAACCCGAAACTGAAAATGGGTCAAACTTTAAAATTCACCCGGACCTGAAATTTTTGAATTGGATTTGAGTCGGATTTTTAGATTGTGTCAAATATTAACACCTCTAAACATGACCCATTCTAAAGGTTTAGTAGGGCTGAAGGCAACAATATTGTACCATATGCATAAATATCATGATTTGAATGGCTGTAATAATAATATAAATTTTGATTGACTGAGTCAAGGCTGGCTGTTAAAGAGGCTAAGTTGATTTGACTTAAAGCTAAAACAAAAAATAACGTAAAAGATCGGTATCGTAATTTATTGTACAGTCCATAAGCAGCAACAACAACAACAACAATAACAAGCCTTTGTCCCACTACGTGGGGTCGGCAACATGAATCCTTTTTCTCCATTGTGTCCGGTTCAAAGTCAAATTCTCGTTTAAATCTAATAGAGAAAGATCATTTCTAATATTTTCTAACCAAGTCTTTTTAGGTCTACCTCTACCTTTCTTAACATAAGTCAAATCTAATACCTCTACTTTCCTAACTGGGTCATCGGAAGGCCGCCGTTTTATGTGACCAAACCATCTAAGGCGACTCTCTCTAATCTTATCCTCCACTGGAGCTACTCCAACCTTTTCACGTATATGCTCATTTCGTATCCTGTCTCTAAGAGTAAATCCACTCATCCACCTAAGCATCCTCATCTCCGCAACACATAACTTAGTATTGTGCTTCTCTTTTAATGGCCAACATTCTGCACCATAAAGCATTGCAGGTCTCACCACCATCTTATAGAATTTTCCCTTAAGTTTAAGGGGGACTTTTCTATCACACAACAAGCCTGATGCATTCCTCCACTTCAACCATCCAACTTGAATTCTACTGATAACATCCCCATCTATTTCACCATCACTCTGAACAATAGATCCAAGATATCTAAAACGTGTACTCTTATTAATGACTTGATCGCCCAAAGTCACAATCCCCTCACTAGGTCTATTACTGCTAAAATTACACTCCATATATTCAGTTTTAGATCTACTCAAGCGAAAACCTTTAGACTCTAAGGTTGATCTCCAGACTTCATGTTTATCTTCAACTCCCTCTTTAGTCTTGTCAACAAGAAGAATATCATCAGCAAAAAGCATACACCAGGGTACATCCTCTTGTAAATGTCTAGTGAGAACATCCATGACTAACGCGAAAAGATATGGGCTTAAAGCTGATCCTTGATGTAATCCAACCGAAATAGGGAAATACTTGGTCAAACCACCTTGTGTTTGAACACAAGTAGTAGCTCCTTCATATATATCTTTAATGATTTGAATATAAGCATTATTAACTCCTTTCTTTTCAAGAACTCTCCATAGCACTTCTCTTGGAACTTTATCATATGCTTTCTCTAAATCAACAAATATCATATGTAGATCCTCCTTATTCTCCCTATATTTCTCCATCAAACCTCTCAATAAATGTATGGCTTCCATAGTAGACCTACCATGCATGAATCCAAATTGATTTTGAGAAACATTAGTATCACGCCGCAGCCTACGCTCCATAACTCGCTCCCATAGTTTTAAAGTGTGACACATTAACTTAATTCCTCTATAATTCGCACAATCTTGTGCATCACCTTTATTCTTATAAATAGGAATCAATACACTCATTCTCCATGCATCTGGCATCTTTTTAGTCTTCAAAATATTATTAAAAAGTTTAGTTAGCCAAGAAATTCCTTCATCTCCTAAGCATTTCCATATCTCTATTGGGATATCATCAGGTCCAACAGCTTTTCCACACTTCATTTTCTTTAAAGCCTCTCTAACTTCGGTTTTACTAATACACCGATAAAAACAGAAATCTTTATTTTCATTTAGGATGCTAAGGTCACTAAAGTCAATTGTATTCCTACAATCTTCATTAAAAAGTTTATCAAAATATCTCATCCACCTTTGTTGAATATAATCTTCTAAGAAAAGTACTTTTTGATCTTCATCCTTAATACACTTCACTTGAATTAAATCCTTACTACTCCTATCTCTTTGTTTGGCTAGCTTATACATATATCTTTCTCCCTCCTTAGTATCTAATCTATTATATAAATCATTAAAAGCTAAGATCTTTGCATCACATATTGCTTTCTTAGAATCCTTACATGCCTCTTTATATCTTTCCCAATTATCAGAATTTTTACATCTAAACCAATTTTTATAACAAATCTTCTTATTTTTTATATTTTCTTGCACAATTGGATTCCACCACCAGCTATTTTTACTATTAGGGGCTTTTCCCTTTGATACTCCAAACACATCTTTAGCAATATTTTTAATATCACTAGCCACTTTTTCCCACATAACATTAGCATCCTCATGCACAAATAAAATCTTAGAATCTAAAATCTTACTCTCAAAAATATTTTTATTACTATTCTTTAAATGTCCCCATCTAATCCTAGAAAATCGCTTTACTTTATTTTTTATTTTTTGTCCTTTCATCTTAAAGTCTAAAACTAATAAGCGATGTTGGGTACATAAACTTTCACTCGGAATAACTTTACAATCATTGCAATCTAAACGATCTACTTTTCTTATAAGAAAATAATCAATCTGAGTTTTACTATAACCATTCTTATAAGTGATGAGATGCTCATCTCTTTTCTTAAATAAGGTATTAGCAATTAAAAAATCATAAGCTAAAGAAAAATCTAGTATGGTCTTACCACCTTCATTAGTCATTCCAAACCCATATCCACCATGAATGCTTTTAAAATCATTTACCTCTCTACCAACATGTCCATTTAAATCTCCTCCAATAAAAAATTTTTCTTCGAGAGGTATCTTTTGAATTAATTCTTCTAAATCTTCCCAAAATTTTAATTTTGAACACATATCCAAACCTACTTGAGGAGCATAAGCACTTATAATATTAATAATCTTAGCATCAACAACAATCTTTAAAGCCATAATTCTATCTCCAATTCTATTAATATTTATAACATTATCCTTCAAACTCTTATCTATAATCACGCCTACACCATTTCTAGTACGACTCTTACCTGAATACCAAACTTTAAATCCTAAACTATCAATCTCCTTAGCCTTCTCTCCAACCCATTTAGTTTCCTGAATGCACAAAATATTTATCTTCCTATGAATCATAATATCTATTAATTCTATTAATCTTCCTGTAAGGGAACCTATATTCCAAGTTCCTATCTTAATATTAGTATCATGGACTAGCTTCTTTGCCCACATCCGTCCTTGATGTGGGAACCCTTACCTATTTAACACTGCACCCGGGCGCCGATGCAGCGGCCCTTGCACACTTTTCACTGTATTCAGGCCATACAGTGCGTCGCTTCCAGGGAACGCCCTAGCATTAACACAATTTATTAAAGGATTCATGTCATGGTTATTCGACAAGTTTTACGCTGGCTGTCGACTACCTAACGCAACCCTCCACTTTTCTCATCCAAGACTTGGGACCTGGCAACGGCAGTGTTATAGTCCATAAGCGAGCTGACAAAAATAACAGCTAGATACGATGCATTTAATGTGATAGTAAAGAAATAACTAAAGTTTAAAAGCTATATATTGCCTGTAAAATACGGAAAATTATTAGGTGCGGAGTCCGGACGGCGTTCAAAGGCAAATAAAAATGCGTCACGTCACTCAAAAAGTGCACCGAGCTCGGTATCGAGCTCGGTACAGACTTGTACCGAGCACAATACCGCTCAGTACCGCACTAGGTATCGAGGGGAATCGGATACCGAGCTGTACCGAGCACGGTACCGCTCGGTATTCCGCTCGGTACCAAGCGGAACCGGATGGTTCTCCCGTCCGGTGTCCGCACAGAATAATCTCCCGTAAAATACCCCTAACTCATCATGCAAAATAAAAAAGATATTAAATAAACTCATTTGTATTTTCCATCTATTAAAAAAAAAACGAATAATTGATAGAGATTCATAGAAAAATAACCCAAAACAAATTAATAAGCCTCTTATTCTATAATTTGAATATAGCAATACTATATAATTTGATGAAAAACTATGAGCCCAAATATCTAAGTAAATTTTGATCAAATAGATCTAAATAAAATTATTGAATTTATTTTAAGGCGAAGAAATTATAAATTTTGCATGAACAGAAATTAAATGAATTTATACAAACAATAAAAAAAATATTTTTCATCTTGAACTAATTATTTCATATAATACAAAAATAAATAAATTGTATAAATCATCAAGATAACTTAAATTTCTATTGTATACATAGAAGATCAGCAAAAAATTTTAATAAAATAATCAAAATTTAGTCTCCCGATGAAACAGCTGTCCGTTCATTGGCAGACTAAGGCTTTCTGTATTTGAAGATCGCCACATGTTGAACACTGCCAATTGTATATCAAGTCAATGCTGTGTCTATTTCAGAAGCTTTTTTTTTTTTTTTTTTTTTTGATCTGTTATTATTGTTTCTTATCACATATACGTACAGACGGAGCTGTGATTTTGCTCTGCACTTCTCTTATAATGGAACAAATTTTGGACATAAAAATGTCCGTCGCCCATATCCGATTAGTTCAAATTTTGTTAGCTGTAAGTTTAATGGAGTGAAAGAATTAGCAAAGACCCAGTGAATATCTTTCTGTGATATTTAGGCCAATTAGATCAAATGCACAGACATAACGCATACGTAAGCTTTGAATTCAAAGACCTATTGGTTGATAACCAAAGCTCTGAACTAACGGATCAAGATGAGCTACGTGACCCAGTGAATATCAATATATCATCATGCACGGTAGAATGACATCAGGTTGTAGCCTATTTTGATCTATTGATTTGAGTCCTTTAGCTTTAATGTTCGTTAAGCAAAAAAAAATTCGAGGCTTAGGCTTTGTTTGTGATTGCATTTTAATTGTTTTGCATTTAAGATTGCAATCAAAGTTTAAGTTTAACCACTATTTTTTTATTGCTTTCAGAAAACTTTTGTGTCGAGAAGCTACTTTTTATGGCATCTTTCAAAAAAGTTACTTTCTTTACAATAATTTTTAAATCACCTTTATAAAAAATTGCAGCAGTCCTGAACGGACCCTTAATATATATAGGTGTGTGGGTAATTTTGAAATTAAATTTGGTCAAAGTTTTAAATAGAAAAGACTAAATCAAGAGTGGAGTAAATAAAAATTGTTAAATTTCTCATAAATATTTATATTTAAGGGTCTGCTTGGGATTAATGTAGTGTTTTATAAAGGTGATAATAAAGCAGGTGCGGGGAAAATAATTTTATTGAAAAGTTAAAAAAAAAACAGCTACCTAGCACAAAAAGTATTTGAAAACAGTGAAAAAATAGTAGCTAAATAGAAGCTGTAATTAATGTTTGAAAAATAAATTAAGGCTTCGTTTGAGACGGCTTTCTTTCTGCTTCTTAAAGCAGCTTTTTAGTAAGATATTAAAAATTTTTAACTAAAAGGCTGCTTTAAGAAGCAATAAAAAGCTGTCCCAAACAATACCTAAGTAGTAAGAAAGTTGTTCCAAAGTTGTCCGTTCGGTGTAAGAGATTATCAGGAATAAACAAGTATATTAAATTTATGCTTCGTTTTCTTATAGCAAATAAATATCCTATCGTTCGCCATTTGTTGAACCCTCATGACCGGCCGGCGTTGTATATATAAGTAGGCTTACGAGAGTCATCAGCAATGTGAAACAAGATCATTTGGGTTGCAGAAGCTGGAAAGTAGGCTTTAAGAGATCCATGGGAGGGGCTTCAGTTGTTTTACCTTCAGATAATCTTTCACTGGAGGAAGACGTAGGAAAGCATTTACCAGATGGGTGGCTTCGTATGTTTTTTTTTTTTCTCACTTTTGTGCATTTCTTATTATTTTTTTGAAGGCGCGCATGCATAGAGAATACAATTTTTTTTAATTCTTTTTCAACCCAAATGCTAAAAGTAAATGCGGAGACTCAAGTTTCGTTTGGAACAACTTTTTTATTGTTTTCTAAAAAAAAATTAGCACAAAAATTTTTTAAACCAGAAAATTTTTTACTAGAAAATTGCTTTAGAAAGCAGTAACAAAGCTGTTTTATGCTTCGTTTGGAACGATTTTCTTACTACTTTGTAAAGCTGCTTTATAGTACAAAAATCTCTTAAAAGCAGGAAAAAATTATGGTCTAAAACTGTATCAAACGAAAGCTTAGAAAACAGTAAGAAAACTGTCCCAAACAAAAATCTCAACCGCTACATAATTATACACCAGTATTTCATTCAACTATATGCCATGGAACTAATGTGATGCAATCAAGTAATACTTAGCGCAATCAATGTATCGAAATTCTCATATAGTGACACTATTTTAAAGCGTATAACAATCAAGGATATGAACAAATACGGATCGAGCCAAATTCAATGCAACTATAACATATATTTTGTAGAAATGATATGACTAATCAATTACATCATTTTGATTTTTTTGACAAATTAATCAATTACAAGAAATGGTGACCCATTTTCTTGTAGTAAAGGATCGAGCCAAATTTGACGCCCCCCCCCCCCCCCCCCCCCGCCCCGCCAAAAAAAGGCCGGTTCCGCCCTTATTTTCATGCATATGCCATACATATTTATTTGTTTCTAT
Source organism: Dendrobium chrysotoxum (assembly GCA_019925795.1). Lineage (NCBI taxonomy): Eukaryota > Viridiplantae > Streptophyta > Magnoliopsida > Asparagales > Orchidaceae > Dendrobium > Dendrobium chrysotoxum. Next base: position 37,608,065 of record CM034308.1, read on the forward strand.
AACATCACTCTATTGAATGTCTAATTTTTAATTAATTAGTAACTAAGGATTCATGGCTTGAAGTCAGATCCTCCTAACAGATATATGAAAACTCTTTAGATTCTCCTAATTATTTGTTTCCCACATCATGATACATAAATGCATACAAATGTTACAAACATGCAAACCAAAATTTAGTTACCTTAGGATGTTTATCAATGGAACTTCTATGTTACGATTCTAAATGATAAAATGAATGAAATCTTTTTACAGTTGAAAGGAATGACCACCCCATAGAAGAAGTGAGGCTTACAGTTGATCCATCGGACAATCCAAGTCTCCCAGTTTTAACTATTCGAACATGGTTACTTGGGGTAACCTCATGCATCTTGCTCTCTTTCGTCAACATGTTCTTCGCATACAGAACAAACCCATTGGCCATCGGTTCAATTTGCGCCCAAATAATCACACTACCCATTGGAAGATTTCTAGCAAATACTCTCCCCAAGAAAGATATAAAGGTCCCATTCTTCAATTGGTCTTTCTCGCTCAATCCGGGACCATTTTCAATGAAGGAGCACTGCCTCATAACCATTTTTGCCGGAGCAGGAGTAGGCGGTATCTATGCTATTCACATTGTGACAATTGTTAAGGCTTTCTATCATAGAGATATCCATCCAATGACATGCTTTCTATTAGCACAAACAACACAGGTGAGACTGGAATCTATTATCTAAAATATAAATACAAGGCATCACTCTTTGACACTTTTGATATACGTTTTTGCAGTTGCTTGGTTATGGTTGGGCAGGAATCTATAAAAAATACTTAGTTGAATCTCCATACATGTGGTGGCCTTCCAACCTTGTTCAAGTCTCCCTCTTCAAGTAATGGATCATACACACACACACATGAAATATAATTCTGTCTTAAATAAATAAAAATAACAGTTAAACTAATTACTTTTTTTTTTTAGAGCAATACATCAGAAGGAGAAGAGAAAGAAGGGAGGCCTAACAAAATTTCAATTTTTCTTGCTTGTCTTCATCTCAAGCTTTGCATATTATGCAATACCTGGGTTCATCTTTCCAACTCTCTCATGCATCTCAGTGCTGTGCTTGATTTTTAAGAAATCTGTAACTGTTCATCAGGTTGGATCTGGATTGAAAGGACTAGGTGTGGGTTCCTTTGGCCTTGATTGGTCAGTTGTGGCTAGTTTTTTAGGTAGTCCATTGGCCACACCTGCAACAGCAATCTTTAACATAATGATCAGCTTTATCTTGGCAATTTATGTCATTCTACCAATTGGATATTGGACCAATACTTACAATGCTAAACGCTTCCCGATTATGTCTTCACATGTCTTCGACTATACTGGCCGAAGCTACAACACCTCGCGGATCATAAATGAGAGGACCTTCACTTTAAATGTTCAAGAACAAGATAACTATAGCAAGATTAATTTGAGTATTATGTTTATTTTAACATATGGCTTGGGATTCGCTAGCCTCACAGCTTCCATCATGCATGTTGCTCTACACCATGGAAAGTATGAAAATTTATAAAAAAAATCTCCATCATTTTCCTCCTTCACAATTCTTAATCTAATTTATTATTTTAAACTACTAGGGACATTTGGACGATGTGGAGAAATAGCAAAGAATATGCAAAGGAAAAGGTAGAAGATGTACATACAAGACTGATGAGGAATTATGTGTCTGTACCTGAGTGGTGGTTCTATCTCCTCTTAGCTATAGTAATTCCATTATCCATATATACTTGTATTGGATTTGATAAACAACTACAACTTCCATGGTGGGGAGTATTATTGGCATGTGCAATGGCCCTATTCTTCACATTACCAATTGGTGTGATTGTGGCAACTACAAATCAGGTTTGATTTAACGCATGGACTTATACATTAAAGATATAAAACTATAAACTATGGATGTAGTATATTACATAGGTTGGCACCAAGATCTAACAATAGAGAAAAGCTGTTATGCAAAAAGTTACAATATATTACTTACTTTTCTCTTCCCTAATTATATTGCAGGGACCTGCATTAAATGTCATTACAGAGTACATCATAGGTCTGATGCTACCAGGAAAGCCTCTAGCGAATGTGACATTCAAAACATATGGCACTATTAGCATGGCTCAAGCACTCTCACTTCTAAGTGATCTAAATCTTGGGCATTACATGAAGATCCCTCCTAAGTCAATGTTCATCACACAGGTAACTTAAGCTAATGAAATCAACTTGGATTTGATGTATCTAATACAACTTCCTAATGTTTATTAATGTATGAAAATAAAATAGTTAACAGGAACAATAATAGCATCTACGGTTTACTTCGCAACCGCATGGATGCTTCTTGAGAATGTGAAGAACATATGCGATCCAAAAAATCTGCCTCCAGATAGTCCATGGACTTGTCCTGGCGATGATGTTTTCTACAATGCATCAATTATTTGGGGTCTAGTTGGCCCTAAGAGAATGTTTGGCAAATTGGGGAACTACTCAGCTTTGAACTTATTCTTCCTAATAGGATTCTTATTACCCATACCCTTCTGGTTCCTTAGCAAGGCCTTTCCTAATAACAAGGTGCTGAAATACATCCATATTCCACTAATTATATCAGGTGCAGGTGCCATTCCTCCAGCGCACACAGTGAATTATATAATGTGGGGGATAGTAGGTATTTTCTTCAATCATTATATTTATAAAAGCTACAAGAAATGGTGGGCAAAGCATACTTATGTCATGTCGGCTGCATTAGATGCTGGAGTAGCTTTTATGGGAGTTCTTTTATTCGTAGCTTTACAGGCACATGGAATTGGTGGGATAGAATGGTGGGGAGGTGTTGCAGGAGACTATTGTGAACTTGCTAGTTGCCCTACAGCTCCTGGAGTGAGAGCTCCTGGTTGCCCAGTTCACCAGTGAGTTTATTAATCACAATTTCAAAAAAATTTCAGTGTTGTTTAAATGATGTCAAGATGTATTAAATTTTATAGAGTAGTAGCCTTAGTTTCTCCATGCCATGTGATTGGTGTTTGTATTTGTTTCTTGTATTGAGAGAGAGGAAGAGGAAGAGAGATATTTGGGCTTTAAATGCACTTTGTTGAAATTAATGCCATCTCCTCAGATAAATTATTATCCAAATCTATCTATTGTAGTTATTTCTCATATCTTAGTTTATAGAATATATTTTTATTATATTCATTTTTATTTAATTTTATGTTTATCAAAAAAATTTAACAATTCTGTTCTTTTATGTTAAATTAAAATTTCTCTAAATGACAAATTAAGTTTTAATTAAGGATCAGATCCAAGCAATAAAATTTTATTGTTTCTTCTGTCAGAAGTTCTGTCTTTTAATTTAGGGTTCGTTTGGGAAAGTTTTTTTGCTTTTTTCTAAAGCAGCTTTCTAATAGAAAATTTTTTTGAATTAGAAATTTTTGTACTAAAAAGCTATTTTATAAAGCAGCAAGAAATATGTCTCAAATAAAGCCTTAGTTTAATTGGTGATTAATATCACATTAAATGATTATTTTGTTAAAGTGTGATTTGACACTTTGACATTGATGATGATGCACTTTATCCTATTAGAACATTATAGATTTAGCTCTTTTATCATCTATAGGCTCATCTTTATATGTTACTATATTTTTGACATGAAAAGTAATCATTTTTCTATTTCTCAAATAGCAAATGAAGGCTATGACAAAGGAGGTTTTGGCTCTGCTTGGGTTTTTCCCTCTCTTGCCGACTGGTTCCCACCACTCCTTTTTTCCTCCTCCTCCGGCTCTTGCCGAAGGACACCTCCTCCATACATGGACCCTTCTTTTCCTTCAGACTTTCCTCCCCTTTCTTCATCTGCTATTGGTGCATGCCCTACCTCTCACTGAAATTGGAAAAGTATATTTGCTTTCGAAGTTTCTTTCTCAAATGGCATATCTCTCTCCTTCTACCATTTTGAACCCGAAACTATAGCTTTACTGGGGAAAAACTGGTCTTTTGGAGCTTAAGAATGGAGCTTGTGTCTGGTTGGCTACTCCAATGGAAGGAGACCTTTTTATGAAGCCTTGCTTGGTGCCATTCGGAAAACCTGGTCACTCAAAGGTTCGTTTGCTCCTATCTTTAAGTGATGGTTTCTTCCTGCTGAGATTCTCCTCTTTGGAGGATTATGAAATGGCATGATTGCGAGGGGTCTGGTTTCTCCTCGGTAAACCTTTTATCTTTCAAAAATGGCACACCCATTTCCATCATAAGCGTGAAAATTTCTCATCTATTCCTATATGGATTAAATCCATGATTTAACTTTGGCTTGTAGGAACTCGGAAGGGATATCCAGGATTGCAAGCAAAGTAGGCATTCCCCTTGCTGATGACTCTCTACCCACCCAAAAGACTCGCCTTACTTTTACTATAGCCTTACTTCTGCTAGAGTATGCGTTCAAGTAGATTGTGAGGCTAAATATCCTAAAGAAATCCATATTTCTTTGGATGGAAATGAGTTTAACTTGAAGGTTCAATATGAATGGAGACCCTGCCCATGTGATCACTGTAAGACTCTGGTTCACTACTCCTCCTTCTGCCCATTAAGACCTATTGTGCCATCAGATCAACCTGGAAAACCCACCTAATTATTAGAGGCAGAAGCACTAGTAGAAACCGAGAAGCCGAACTCCCTCTAACCCTTCTATTGCTATGCACATTCAAAAATCTGCATTTAGACACCCTGGACAGTCTTCAATAAACATCCCTGCCCCTACTCGCAACAACACCACCTCATCTATTTCAAATTCTCCTCAGGTTCAAACCTCCACTCTAGCCCCACATTCAAATCAAAATCTTGATGCTTTCCCTCCATTGTTCACCCCTTCGATGGCTATCTCTTCTTGCCCGGATTCAATAAATCCCCCCACCCTACCACCTGTAGCTATGGATGCCCCTTCCCCTAACATTCCAAACCTTAACTCACCCACTGATGTTGGTGACTCTTCAACCAATACATCGAACATATCAGACCAGACCTCTCCTTCTGGGGTGCTCTTCCCAAACAAGTTTGACATTTTGCAACAGCAAGGGGATGCCCAGAATCTATCTTCATCTATGGTAGTATCTGACTCTAATAGTAATGTGCACATGCAACATTTCTCTAATCCTATGATGCTCAAAAAATCTTCTAGGGGGAAAGGTCGAAGATCCCCAGAACCCCTCAAATCTTAATGTTTGTGCCGTCCATGGCGGTCTGGAACATTAGAGGCTTTAATAGCCCTGATAAGGTGGTATGTTGTAAGCACATGGTTGACTCGTTCAAATTGGACATGTTATGCATATTGAAGAATAGGATTCAAGCATCCTCTCTTCTAGATCCTTTTTTCAATATATCTCATTCTATTTTTGTTATTGAGGAAAGTTGTAATAACTTTGAGTTCTCTAAGTCTGTCCGTATTTGGGTTAAGGGAAATCCTAAGAAATTGAGGTTTTCCCACTTTTAAAAATGCTCAGCTAATATTTGGTTCTGTCATTTTTGGAAGCATTCCCCCTTCCAGTTATCTATTATTTATGCCTCTAACAGCGCCTCTGATAGGGTGGCTCTATGGGATCAAATCAGGCAATTAATGTAGATCAAACCAGGCAATTAATGCCGACCCATAGCACTTCTTGGATTCTTATGGGAGACTTCAATTGCTGTAGGTTTGCATCTAAAAAGCCTGGTGGTGTTATGGTATCCCAAAATAACCTCTGGGAGCTTAATTCTCTTATTTTTTAGGCTAGCTTGAAGGATTTGCAATCGGTTGGAAGTCATTACACTTGGTACAATCAACCGCTTGATAATCCTATTCATATTAAGCTAGACAGAGCTCTTGTTAACGTGGATTGGCTAAGCACTTTTCCAAGCTCTTTTTATTCTTATCAAAACACATCTTGCTGAGATCATTGCCCCATCATTCTACACGCTGGTATCTCTCAATGCACAAATCACAGATTTCTTTTTAAAAACTTCTGGGCAAAGCTTGATAGCTATTGGGAATTAGTTATTAAGGTTTTTTCAGCCCCTTCTTCAGGTAATTTGATTCTGGATTTATGTAATAAACTTAAGCTATTGAAAGGAGATATTAAAAAGAAAGCTTGGGCCAACTCCTTTATTATCCAAACTCAACTTGTCGGTCTTCACCAACTGCAATATGAATGCCTTGGGAGAATTAATGTTAACCCTCTTAATGCCTCTTCTAATGCTACCCTTAAAAGTATCAACTCCCAAACTGCTGATTTAACTAACATGCTTGCTTCATGGGTTATTTAGAGAGCTAAAGCGAATTGGCTTTCACATGTTGAGGATGATCTGAAGTTTTTATATTCAAAAATTCATAGCAGAAGTTATAGGAACAAAGCAACTGTGAATCTGGGCTCTACCATTTCTCATTCTTCGATATCAGAGGTTATAAATTCAATCATTAATCATTTCCAAGGCCTTTACAACCCGAACCCTCCCACCTACACTAATATGGCCACTTTCCTAGTTGGGAACACTCTTCCATCCACCTTATCCCTCTCTCTCACCCAACAAGTCTCAGATGACGAAATCAAAAAAGCAGTTTTTTCTGGGACCTCCTCCTATGCTCTAGGGCCGGATGGTTTTAACTTCCATTTTTACAAAATCAGATGGCACATTTTAGGTCCGATTGTGTGCAAGGCTGTCAAGTCTTTCTTCCTTAAGGGATACCTTCTTAAAGGTGTAAAAGCTATAGCTCTAGCCCTTATTCCCAAAACTAAACATGCTATTTCTTTTTCCGACTTTAGACTAATTACATTATGTATTATTATCTACAAAATTATAGTTAAAATATTAGCTAACACTCAAACCCATTATGCCTTTAATAGTCAGAGATAACCAAGCTGGTTTCGTTAAGTCTGGAGTCTCTACCGATAATAACATTCTTACCAAGAAGTTCCTCTCTATTGCTCATCCTAGGGGGGCCATGGATGTTTTTGTGCCAAGTTAGATATTCACAAAGCTTTTGATATGGTTTTTAGGGACTTTCTTCTTGCTAGGTTGGAGCAGAAAGGTTTCCCTAGTAGATCCATTCAATGGATAAAAGCTTACACTTATGATGTCAACTTCTCTATTGTAATAGATGGTGCTTCGGAGGGCGACTTCTCCTCTTCCGCTGATTTTAGACAAGGATGCCCACTTAGTCCCTTCCTATTCTGCATTATTATGGATGCTTTCTCTGCTCTACTAGATGATGGGGGTTGCGCTAGTATAAATATTGATGGATTTAAATTATCTCATTTACTCTACGCTGATGATTTGTTAGTTTTTGGCAAACATGAAATAGACAACTATATTAAATTGACTAATTCCCTCAACATATTTACAAATGCTACAAGACTGCATGTTAACTTTGATAAAGTTATGTGATGATTCATAATAGTATTCACAATCAGAAATCTACCTGTTCTGCTCTCTCCATCTCTAATGTCAGCACTCATATTACTTATTTGGGTATACCTCTCTCTTTCAAAAGACATACTATGGCTAACTTCTTGCCAATGATGAAGGGATTACTAGAAAGCTATATGGCTGGAAAGCAAACCTCCTTTCATTTAGTGGTCGACTACAGTTCCTTAAATTTATCATTTTGAATTCAATTGCTTATTAGATTAGAGGATCCATAATACCTAAACTATCATTAAATTCATTAGGAAATCATCCTCTAGCTTTCTATTTTTGGGGGGCTCGGGTGCCTCTAGGAAGTTGCATCTAGTTTCTCGGGATAATGTTTGTAAACCTAAATCTTTTGGTGGATTGAGTTTGTCATCTGTACTGGCTCTTCAATTTTCCTTTAACTGCTCTATGATCAGCATAATATATAACTGCCAATCTTCATTATCTTCCTGGTTGATTCACATATATTCTTCTCCTTAGAGCACTACATCGTCTTATGCCTCCACTTTCTAGAAATCGATATGTAATACTGCTACATTGGTTAGGAATACCTTTCAGTTCAGAGCAAGTCATTTTTCCCCCATTTCTCTGCATTGGGATCACTAGTGGGGAGGTTCTACCCTTGCTGACTCCCTTGAGGACATTATTCTGCTACAGGCCTATGGATCGAATGTTCAAGTTAAGGATTTAATCTTGGGGGGTAATTGGCACCTGTCTGACTCTTTTCCTTATGGTGTTATTAATGCTATTAATGTCATTCCTATTTATGATAGCTCAGTTTCTTGTTTGGTATGGGGGAATTCGGTTGAAGGATTTTTTAGCCAATATGTCAAGGAATTTTATAAAGACATGCATCATTGCTCTTGGTCTAATCTAATTTGGCATAAGCATCACATTCTATGATATTCTACATTTGATTGGCTTACTTTAGTTGGTGGGCTTAAAACGGCAGATGCTTTGCTAAAAAGAAATAACCGTACATACATGTCTTGCAACTTATGCTATTCTTCTAATGAAAGTATCTCTCACTTGTTCTTTGAATGCAACTACTCCTACTCTATTTTTTCTAATCTTCTGTTGGGTACCTCTGCCCTGATTTTGAGGCCCACTATAACTCACCTATTGGAATGGTTAAATGATCAACAACACACTGAGGCTATTATTATGAACCTACACCTTCTCATCACATGTTGCACAATTTACCATATCTGGAGGGAAAGAAATGAGAGGCATTTTGGGGGTTCTATGAATAATCTTACTGTTAATATTTATGAGCCTCCGAAAGGATTCTACTAGCAGGGTTTAAATGCAAAGGGTATGATCGCACTATCCCATAGGATAAAATGATCGTAGGCCTTTACACTCTATATAAGGAGGTCAATAGAAGAGTAGATGAGATCATATATACTATTAATCATGGAGAATAGTGGTTTTCACCTACATACCTCGATGGGTAATAATATATATAACCTAATCAAAGTCAAGAGATTTTTTCCATCAGATACATCAACTTGAATGGAGTTTATTTGATGTGGGTATCAGTTTCCCATGGGGGTAAGCCCCCGTGGTTAATTACATCTTAAGTCTCAGTCTAATAAAACTCTTGATTAAGGATGATGTATTATTCTCTCAAAGGGTTTAGCACATGGGGCAAAATCTAAGATCTTTCTAATCAAGGGAAAAGATAGGCTCAACTTTGCTTAATCAACATATGTAGATCATGTCATCATTTGGCCTATCCGAAGAGAAGAAATTTAAAGAAAAAGATATTGCACTTAAAACATGCATGATAGAAATATGGATGTGGCGTCATCCATGTGACGCAGATAAGTGAAATTTATAGTCTCTGAGAGATAGAGAGCTTACCCACCGATAAGGCACACAATTGTATACCAATACTGCCAGCCTTTGATCCTAAATCTATAATAGGTATAGAATTATACACAGTACCACACCTACGGCTTAACTAATGTAATCTGAGCTTATATTTTGTCTGAAAAGAAAGTCAGCTAAAATCACCTAATAGCATAAAATCTATGCTATTCGGTCTTTATGAAAGATGGATATGTGGCTGAGTTTTTTAGAATTTAAGGCCAACGTCTAGAGAAGTTTCTAAGTGGTATTGTACTTATGAAGGGTGCTATGCATCTAAGACTAATGCAATTAACTTTTAATTTTAGCTTGGTTCTAATACAATGAATGCTAGTCAAAGTCTCCAAATCAAAAAATGCATGAAATTTTAAAAAGGCTTATAAAATAATTTTTTAGAAGACTAGGCTACCCCAAGTTCAGCACCTCATCCTCATAGGCCGGATTATCAGAACTCTACCCTCAAGCGGGAAAATATCTAAATAAGGAAAGAAGATGTATTAATATGCATGTAACCCTGGATGGCCTCCGATTTATTTTATAGATCATTTATCTTTCTATATTATTTAATTCCTAAATTTTATTTTTAATTATGAGTAAAAAAAAATTATTCCTAAAGAGCCTAGCAAAATTCAGGCATATACATATGTAAGAAAGAAACTTATGAAAACTATATCATTTCTACTGTGCAAAAAAAGTAAACACGTCATCATAACAAATCAATTGAATAGAGTGTCCAAAGTCCATGGCAAGTGTCATTCAATATAAAACCCATAGTGCATAAAAGTAATAGTGGCCAGGCTCCACCGACAATAACCTAGATTCCACTCCTATAGAATGATGCAAATCTTAAAACAAGACATTTTCATCTTGATCTTTGTCTTCTAGTTCTTTTATCAGTCTCCTTTCTTTGACCTCATCGTAGTACATCCTCTTGAAGGATACCCAAATGCAAAGAAATTTCCTTTAAGAGATTTGTTTTCTCTTTAAATCCCTTATATTTATAAATATCTTATTTTAGATTTTTATAGCTCAATACTTTGAATAAATTACATCAGAATTATAGAAAAAAAAATCTAGACTCTCCTATAAGGTTATCCTAATTAGTTATAATCAAACATCCCAAGCAGTTATATGATAAAATTAAAATGCTCAAATTAGTCATACTTGGTCATGCTCTTATTTATTTGGGGGCTAAGTAGCTGAAGCACCTATAACAATTATATATTATTTATTAAATTTTTTATCATCCTTTTAACCCTGTATGAGCATGGCTACCTGCAGAAAATATCACGAGTATCCAGATTGTTCCTAACCTATGAATAATCTATCGCTCATCACATTACAGAAAGAAAATAATTATCATCACAGTAATCATCATAAAAAGCTAACATAAATAATAAATTAACTAGTACATATTTCACATGCAAATTATCACATCACAGAGATAGAAAAAAAGAATATACCGGCCTATCTTAAAGCTAGAAGTCGTGTCCTAACAAATAGATCTTGGTGTGTGTAGTAATTTGTGTGCTTTTGGGTATGTCCTATGTAGAATAACTTGTTCAAGTTGTTTGTAATTTGATTTGTTAAAAGTCGAAGGAAAATTTTAATCTAAGTTTAAATATTAATATCTTAAAGTTGATTTTAAGAGTTTATTTTAGTGTTTACTGAGGCCATGAGGTTTATGTCTCCCTCCTTGGGGCTAACTTAATGGCCTCATAAGCCTGGGTTACTCTGTAGTAACAAATTTTATTAAGTTTATTTAGTTGGTTGAAAATTAAAGATTGATATATTAAAAGATTTATTATCAATTCAAGAGGTTAATTTAATTAAATTTACTATCAACTGGTTTGTGGTGTTATGCCATAAGGCTCGAGGACCAGGCCTCCTTAGGATACTTAGTCCTACAGCCTGAAGTAGTCCATCTTAAAACCAAGTTGATATAATTAAATTAAGAATTTTTATTTAGTTAAATTATTAACAATCAATTAGTTTTAATGTTTTGATACTCCATTGAATTCGTTCGTGACGTTGTACCAATAGGCTCGATGACCAGGCTTACTTAGGATACTTAGCCCCGCAGCCCGAAGTAGTCCATCCTAAAAAAAACTTTATCTTTGGAGTGCTTATTGTATATTAAGGGGTTGGTTGAATGGTTTTAAAAGGTTAGTTTACAGCTTGATTGAATTTTAGGTGAGTTATTGGATTCTAAAATTTTTTGGGTTATGGTTGACCTCCTTATAAGTCTCTTATTTTGTTCACTTAGTTGTTTAGGTTGTTAGTCATTTAGGTCATTATTTATTCAATGTTATAGGTATTTTAGATTATATGTGTGATTAGTTATGAAAAAAGATTTAATAAATTAGAATTTGAGTTTTAGAAGTCTTTTATTTTAACACATTTTAATAAAATGCATACAAAGTACACACAGAATACACAATACTCATAAAATACGCACAAAATATGCACAAAATACACACAAAATACACAATACTCATATAATACGCATAAAATATATACACACATAATATGTAATTAATTTGGAAGGTTCTCATAGCCCCGACTCTGTACGTAAGAATTTCTCGTAAGTACCAAAGTGCTAGGAATAGTTCCAAACAACAGAGAGAGAGAGAGAGAGAGAGAGAGAGAGAGAGAGAGAGAGAGAGAGATAGAGAGAAACACGAACATATAGAAGAAAAAGACAGAATGAAGTAAAGGAAGATGAGTACCTGCGAATGAAAACTTACGGTCAATGGGATGAGCAGCTTCAAAATAGTTGCAGGATCTATGACCAGACTCACGATGGCGAATTGAAGGCTATTTGATATGAAGTGAGGAAAAGATTGCGAGAGAGAGGGGGGTGAATGGGGGAAGTTTTGGTTGGGATGTCCGAACAGTTGAGGAGAACGAGCGAGAGTGAGATGGAGGAGAGAGGAATCGCTAAACCGAAGAGGCGGAAGGAGTTTTGGAGTCTTGAGTGAGTCGAATGGGACAAGGGGCTTCAGCCTTCCTTTTCCTCGCGGGCGTGGAGAGAAGACCATGGCAATTGATCCCTCGAATGCCAATGCCTTGAGATAAAAGCTTCATCAAAGTCCTTCTATAACGCCTTTCAAAGTCCCGCTCTGCTTTGATTTCTTTATTCACGAAAGGAAGAAAAGTTCCCACCTACTCGATCATGCTAAGGCCGCCTGTATCCGCACCAGAATGGCAAGTCACTTAATTGCGAACTCTGAACCAGTATAATCAAATTTTCAACACAATCAAAGCCATCGGATCTGATTCCTTGATTAAGGAAAAGATTCAAATGCTAAGGAAAGTCAAATGGATTTAATTGGGATTGAATCAGGCTGATTTGGGCTAAATTTGAGTTCAAATCGAACTTGACTTGATTCAAATTAGGGTGATTTAAAATCCAATTGGGTTTGATCAATTTAACTAAATAAAATTAGACTCAAATCACAATCGATTTGGGTCGAATTGAGCTTGACGCGGTCAAAGTGAACTAATCAGGCTTAATTGAACATGGTCAAGTCTAATTCAACTCAATTTCATGTTGATTCAAGCTCAATTAGGTCTTATCAAGCCAATTTGATGAAATTGAACTTAAATTAACAAAATTGAATCCAAAATTGGCATCAATTTGAATTGAACTAGACTCAACAAAGTTCACTTAGCCTAATCGAACACACTCAAGGGAAAATTATGATAAAAACGAGGTCAACAGTATTATCAAAATTAAGAAAGCAGTTCTTGCTGAGATATGAAAGCGGAAAGACTATGAAGTTCTCCTGGATCTTTTTTAAGATTTTGGCATTTGAGAGGCTCTATTTGCTACTGCTTTTGCATTATAGTCTACTTTGTTCTGGATCCTCGATTGCACCATAATTTGCTACACTCCTTTTTGGCTTATTGGGATGTTTTGATAGCCACAGACAATGATGTCATACCCTTTCTCAGGCTCCCCCTTGGATGGTCTTTGGGCAACCAGGGGTTACGTTCCTTTATATGATTCCTTTTGATCTAACTTTACTGAGTCTTGGCTACAACTCTGGCTTTTTCTTTGGTTTTATGGTTCTGTGGTTCTCAGCTCCAGTGCTTTTTTTCTCTATTTTCTGCTGTTGTTTTATTTTTGTCAGTTGGGTATGTTCTGTGTTCTTAATCTCTTTCTCAGTTGGCATTTTTATCTTGTTAGATTAGTTTTTTCTTCTTTTTAGCTTCCCTGAGCTTGCTCTTGTTTTTGGTGGAGCATCATATTTTGTATTTCTTTTTTGTGGTTAATCTATATACGGGCTTTGCCCAATTTACCCCAAAGAAAATAAATGAAGGCTATTTTGCATTATTTGAGCCTATTAAAGTAAGAACTTTTTTTAATGCTTATTTCTAAGGTGAAGAGTGAATAATTAAGCTTTATGTTCTATTTAATAAGAGTTCTATATTAATAGATCTATAGATCTTTAAGTATGACATTTAGATTTATGGTATACAAGATGGCAACATGTAAATTAAGATAGGCTTAGTGAGATGCAATACAAGAATCTATTTAATTGTATTCTTCAACTTAAGGTGTTTCTCATGGGTCATTGCAGAAATGAGACTTAGAGATATGGATAGGGTGTAATGTAAATTCAATGTAGAAAAGAAACCAAGCTCAAAATGTCATTGATGTAAAAAGGTAAATAAACATGGATGAAGAAGCTCTATCTCCATCTCTCTCTATCTCTATCTCTAGTTCACTTCATCACATGTGTTGAAGAAGATTTGATTATGGTCTAACTCCTCAATGCTGGCATATCCCACTTTCTTTTAAGGAATAAGTCAAACACAACGTACATGAGTTTTAATAGAAATAGGGTATGCCACAGAAATTGTGTGATACCATTGCTATATGAGATCATTGTTAACATTAACAGTGTCTGTAACGCTCTAGAATTTAATTTGGAAGAATTTTTTTATCTTTTATTATATAATAGCCGAAGCTATTTAATTTTATCTATTAGTAATAAATAACAAAAATAAATTTTATAATTCAAAATATTAATAATCAACTATATTTATTGACCCAAAAATAAATCATATACTCACAACATGTCCTTCAATTCCGAGTATAAAAGAATAACTAAAACAAAAAAGAAACTGAACCTGAGGAATCTTGATCATTCTCACACTCCTGAACACTTTCCTTGATATGAATTTATTTAATCACATATAATAAGCTCAAGAGCCCAACAAATAACCAAATCCTATAACTAAACTCAAAGTGCGGTAAAGGAACAATGTGCATGTAAGAAGTCAAATCATAACAGTAACGATATATGATCATAAATCAGTGTAGAAATACTAAAGCTCACATTCAATATTAGTAGAATCTGTAAACAGTAAAATAATACGATACAGTATCTTAGTAAAGAAGTATGGTGGTGAAACTAGTATGGGTGTCGAATCGATAAAGCATTCATCACAAAATTAGTTTGCAAAAATAAATATCTGACTATCCTAAAGCCTTTACTTATACTAACAGGTGTTAATGTTTTAAAAATTTGCACCAATACCCAAAAATTATGAAAAAAATAGTGTAATTAAATAACTATAATATCTATGTTATGGCGAAGAAGGTTTATGATTTGGACTTATATTGACTCGCAAAAAAATTATTTGACTGGATCAAAATACAAACTATTACAATGTTAACATTACACTCAATAAGTTTACTTATCTTAAGGTAAACTTATCCCTATTAAATCCTAACTAAATTCTTATCCTTAAGAAAAAAATGGCTAATCAATTTTAGACTTTTAATAGGGAGCCTCAAGGTCATTAGAAGCCTTAAAAGACTCATAAGCCCATGGGTAAGGATATTGAGCCTAATTTGACTCAAATTGGCCCATATGGGTGCAAATAGGTCAAACTCACTTTAAATGCTAAATCATTCACATCTAGTACACATAGAAGTCATGGGATGATTTTGAACATAAACCATACTTGGTCAACACAAACTAACCCATAGTTGACCATATTAATTAGTCAAAGGAATCAAATTCCCCATAAAAGGTTTACCCTGCACTTTGTAAGGGAATTTAGCCTATGTTACTAACCAAAGCAAGTCAAACCCTTGAGAGTCACTAGACAAGAGGAGTTTGACTAACCCAAGGCCACTCAATTTCTAGCTCATTAAAGCACCTAAATCCTAAAAGAACGGTCTATAATCAAAGGAATTAATACATACCATTTAACTAAAATATTTTAGGATTTTGATTAAATTTATCAAAATACCAACAACATCAACAACAACATCAAGCCTTTATCCCACTACGTGGGGTCGGCTACATGAATTCATTTTCTCTATTTTGTCCTGTTAAAAGTCAAATTCTCGTTTAAATCGAATAAAAAAATATCATTTCTAATATTTTCTAACCAAGTCTTTTTAGGTCTACCTCTACCTTTCTTAACATAAGTCAAATCTAATACCTCTACTTTCCTAACCGGGTCATTAGAAAGCCGTCATTTTATGTGACCAAACCATCTAAGGCGACTCTCTCTAATCTTATCTTCCATTGGAGCTACTCCAACCTTTTCACATATATGCTCATTTCGTATCCTATCTCTAAGGGTAAAGCCACTCATCCACCTGAGCATCTTCATCTATGCAACACTTAACTTAGTATTATGCTTCTCTTTTAATGGCCAACATTTGGCACCATAAAGCATTGTAGGTCTCACCACCATCTTATAGAATTTTTCCTTAAGTTTGAGGGGGACTTTTCTATCACACAACAAGCCCGCTGCATTCCTCCACTTCAACTATCCAACTTGAATTCTGCTAATAACATCCCCATCTATTTCACCATCACTCTGAATAATAAATCTAAGATATCTAAAATGTGTACTTTTATTAATGACTTGATCGCCCAAAGTCACAATCCCCTCACTGGGTCTATTCTACTAAAATTACACTCCATATATTCCATTTTAGATCTACTCAAGCGAAAACCTTTAGACTCTAAGGTTGACCTCCATAATTTATCAAAATACCATTATAAATAAATCCTCATTCTAAATATAAAAGAGTGCTTGGTCCTGACGTTCAATGCCAATAATCATCGCAAGTAGCCACCATCATAAAACTATGTTTGTTTAACCATCTTCCTCCCATTCGACTACCATCATCTAAGCATCAGTGCTCGAGCATGGTCACATGTACATCATCATTCAACAAACATCGCCTAAATGTCATATTTCATCATTCAACCTCCATCATCTAATTATCAAATTATTTCCATTCAATTGTAATTGCATGAATCATCACTATTCACTCCTATATCTCTTGCATTCCTCATCACATCTATAGGAAGTTAAGCTTATGTTTTGTAAAAACTCTAGTGTCTCATATGTTTCTTTACTTTATATGTATGTGTGTGAGATCTTTGGGCAAATATAAAATATAAATCTCTCTCTCTCTCTCTCTCTCTCTCTCTCTCTCTCTCTCTCTCTCTCTCTCTCTCTCTCTCTCTCACTGCAAACTTTCCGACTTGCAACAAGTTGGTAAAGAAGTTGATATGCTTTTTATGCTAGAAATTAAAGAGAATGAATGGACTATCTCCACATTTTGAATGAATTGAGAAATATAATGATCAAGCATTTATCAATGTTGAAGGTTCAGATGGTGTTGATAAAGTAAGATATAATGAACTCAAATGTATTTCTTGAAATCATTTGTCTGTGCTTGATGAAAATAATTATTTTCTAGTGGAATATAAATTTTATGTAACCTTATTTAATTTATTAGTTTTGATTTTTTTTATTTTTCGCAAATATATTCTTAATAATCACCTATATAACACCCTTCATTACAACTCTACAGATGCATTCAAAATTTCTAAAAGTTGGGAATATAAATTCTATTTCATAAAAAAATAGCAATGCAATGCGTCCGTTATAGATCTAATTAACATGTGCATACATTGTTTTAATGATTATAACCAAAATCTTCAATAAAATTCCACAATTTGAGGTTTAATGAAGTAAATAACTTCTTAATATTACTAAGGTTTGAATATGGAAGCCAAAATAATTATTAATTAAGTAAAAAACATGATGTGCCATACTACCATGCATGAAAAGATAAGCGTTTGATAACAAATTAAGGTAAATGTAGTTTATTGAGAAGGGGTTGGGCATACCAAATTGTCTATCTTATTAAGAAAATATTTAACTTTCAGGGTGGGCAATTGCCCATCCTAGGCATCACATGAGCCCGCGCCCCCCCCCCCCCCCCCCCCACACATATATTTTGAAGCAAAGTGCCAAAATTGATGTGAAAAAGAATTTAAAGTGCAATCAACTAAAAACAAGCGCACAATTGATTTAAAATCGTAGACAATGATACTAAAATTTATATGCCTTCACTTGAACCAAGTTTACATCTATGAGAGAGAAAGGGAAATTAATGCATCATAAAAAAAAGCCACAAACATTAAGCATAATTCATAGATACTTACTTTGTTGAAATTAATACCATCTCCTAAGATTAATCATTCCTCAAGTCTCCCTAAGCTTATTACTTCCAATACCATAGTTCATTTGATATTTTTATTTAATTTTATTTAATCAAAAGTTTTTTTTACTCTCTTCTCTTATGTCAGATTAAAATTTATTCTACATGATGAATTAAGTTGAAATTAAGGGTCTATTTGAAATGACTATAATTTTTTATAAAGATTGTTGTAACACTATTGTTGGGAAATTAACTTTTTGAAAGCTGCTGTTCGAAGTATATTCCAAGCACCAAAATTTCTTGAAAGTAACTAAAAAGCAGTAGCCAAATAGAATTAATTATAGTTGCGGTCAAAAAAAAAAAAGCAGTAAGAATGTTGTTCCAAACAAACTCTTAAGTACGAATAAAAACAAAACAATGAGGCTTCATTTCAGACAACTTTCTTACTATTTTGCTTTGCAGATCGCAACCACAATCTTTATTTGGCCGCTGCTTTTTTATTACTTTTAAAAAACTGTTGTGTTAGAAAATTGTTTTTCACAAGAATTAAAAAAATAATAATTCTACAGCAACTTTATAAAACAGTAAGAAAGCTGTCTCAAAAGAAACCTCAAACTTTAATTTATTTTGGTTTTTGTCCGATTCACGTTACAGATATTTTCATCTCTCTGTGGGCTATGCAATCTCATGTAGTTTGATCTTCCAATCATGGCATGGTCTTAATTAGGAGTGCTTTGATTTTTTACGAGCTTATTTAGGTTCTAATTCAATAGCCACAGACAATGAGCATTATAGATTTATCACTTAAATCATCTAATAAGCTTTATTTTTGTTGCGGGCTAGAATATACGCGGCGATAGAGATGTAATTTTACGTCTTAGCGTTGCACGGATATCCAGCTCACACACAGAGAAGATAAGATTTTTTATGTGGAAAACCCTTGAAAGGGGAAAAACCACGGGGCCTAGCCCAGTTGAAAATGATTCCACTAGAATTTGAGTTGGTTACAAAGGGTTGACTAGTCTCCAAGGGCGATCAGATTACAAGTAACAATTGTACGGTAGAAATCCAGGTGTCAGGTGATGGTCTGGCAGAACTTCGGGCCTCAGATGGTAGTCTGGCAGAGCTATAGGCCTTAGGTGATGATTCGGTGAAGGTGAGGGCCTCCGGCTGTGGTTCGGTGAAGGCGAGGTCCTTCGGCAGTGGTCCGGCGAGGGTGAGGGCCTACGGCGGTGGTTCGGCGAAGGTGAGGCCCTCAAGTGGTGGTCCGGCGAAGCTCCGGTGGTGGTCCGGCGAGACTCCGGCGGTGGCGCGGCAGAACTTCAGCAGTGGTCGGGGAGGAGCTAGGCGGCTGGAGCTTTCTTCCTTCCCTTCCTTCTTCTCTCTTGGCTTCGATCTCCCTTCCAAGATGAAATGAGGTTTTATTTATAGAATTCTTGAGTGGCATAGCTTTGTAAATAAGTGGAAGATCAAGGGTAAATTGGGAGTGGCTCGGATGGACGGCCGATCTTGATTCCTACGATCATATGCCGTTCAATGGTCATTTGAATGCCTTAATGATATCAGAATTTAATGATCTTGGGCTCGTTGGATTCGCCTCGTCGAGCCGCTCGATTCGACTATAAGAATGTCATAATTGGAGACCGTTTGGAAACTCAAACTGTGGTTTGATCCTTCCAAAAGTGCTTCGAGTCTTTGATTTGGACTCATTTGGGCTCGGATTGGGTCGATTTTGGTGTCGTTGGGTTCTTGTTTCCGAGATGCTCAGTTCGACTATAAGTTTACTGAAATCGGAATTCAGATGGTCCTCGATTTAATTTTTGAAGTTTCCAACTTGATTTTTCCTCAAGATTCGTGCTTGATCGAGACTATTTTTCTGTGACATATCAATTGCCCCCTTATTTTTGGACGTCGAATTTTGCAAAGTCCAAAAATACTTGTGTAATTTCATTATTTAAAATATCCAAATCAAACTTTTGCGTGATAAAATTATGTATATGCATACAAATATATGCATATATAATTCCTAACTTAACTAACTAGTTAATTAATATTAATACTAAACTATTGATATAATTATATATATAATTCGCATTAATTTTTTTTTTTTAATATATATTTATACCAAGAGGTATTGGTCAAAGCTCAGAATTTTTCAGTTATAACATCAATTATTAAGGAGTATATAATAGAGTTATTACTTGTAAAGTTAACCATATAATTATATAAAGATATTGTATTAAAATTATTATAATAATTTTAATATTCTATTTTTATAAAGTTATTATAGTTAAAAAGTCACATATTATTTTTAAAGCTTTTAACTTTATAACATTAACTTTAATATTTAAGTAAACATAACTATATAACGTTATAATTCTTTTAAAGTTATAATTCTCTTAAAGTAAATGACTATAATAACTTATATCATTAAGACAGTCCTTTATAAAAAATTAATATTTTTTTTAACTATAATATCATAATAGTTATACAGTAAAAGTTAACGTTATTTTTAACTTTATGAATATGAATATATTAATTTATAAACGTTAACGTTAATATATTAAATAAAACCATTACACAGTTATATAAATATAACTCTTATAAAGTTATAATAAAGTTAAAGTTATAATAACCTTATAAATAATTATTATAACTTTAGAGTTACTCAGAATGGCATTATATAAAAAACGTTACTATGATATTAACACCAAACTGTCATAAAGTTAATTTATGCTACCATTTATTGATCATTAAAAAATTTTTTTTATTCTAAAATTTTTCTCTTCAAATCCCTTTTTAGA
This sequence comes from Dendrobium chrysotoxum, assembly GCA_019925795.1. NCBI lineage: Eukaryota > Viridiplantae > Streptophyta > Magnoliopsida > Asparagales > Orchidaceae > Dendrobium > Dendrobium chrysotoxum. Next base: position 37,628,673 of record CM034308.1, read on the forward strand.
AGCTATAAATACCCCCCTTTGGGGTATGAAAATTTGCACCTCTCATTCTCCCTCTATTCTTACAATTGAGGCTTTCCCTTGGTCCTCCAAGGCCCCTCTCTTTGCAAGAAAGTCCGGAGATCCCTCCTTCTTCCACCAACACCCTTGAGTAGAAGAAATGTCGGGTGATCGTCTTCCATCAAGAGACCCTGCGATCAGGGGAGATCCCATCGCACCGTATGATTACGAGTGGGGGCCAAATAAGGAAGCGAGGGTAGATGAGACAGCGTCGACTGTTACGAGTGACTTCCTTATCCTTTTTCGCAAGAATTTTCATTTCCCGAATGATGTGGTGGCAATTGTTCCTAAGAGGTCTGATCGGGCTAGCCTTCCTCCTCCTGGGTACTTGACCGTTTCTGAGACCAATTTGCGAGCGGGGTTACGCTTTCCACCTCCTGCTGAGTTGATCAAAATTTTACGGCGGTGTGGGGTGAACCTATCCCAATTTTCATTCAGAGCGATGTCGGTGACTGTGGGATTGATTGCGCTCTTTAGGAATCGAGGAGCTACTCTGACGCCCGAACACCTTTCACGGATGGGTCGATTTACTAGCGACACGCATGGGCGTGTCACATTCAGATCCAAATGGTTGGACTTGCGTACTCGTGATCCTTCAAAGAACTGGGCCAATGCATTTTTCTTTGTGAGAAATGATTGGGGCCTGTTGAAGAAGTGGGGGAAGATGAAGGATCTTCCAGCCCCTCTACATGTCCAGGAAGAAGACATAATGAGGATCCTCAAAGTTTCTGACATTGAACATCTTCTATTCGAGGTTCGTCACATGAGTAGATACACTGAGGAAGAGTTCTTGTTCAAGGTGGGGCTGTCGTTCCACGCTGGAAGGTCTGATGCAAAGATGTTGAAGCCGACTTCCAAGGCTCACGAGCCCCCTGCCCCAACTTCAAAGGTGGCTTCTAAACGATCGGCAAGAGGTGAAGACCCCCAGGTTTTGAAGAAGAAGAGGTTGGAGGGTACTGCGACAAATACCAACAAAGCTCTACCTGACTCTTCCCCAGCCAAGTTCCACATCCCTGAGGAGGTCTCGAACCATCGATGTATCGGACGCCATAAAGCTGGCGACTTGGTGAGTAATACCTTCCCAATGCTTTTTCTCTTGGCCTTCTGGGGTGGATTCTAATACACTTTTCTCCTTATTTCAGTGGTCGCGCCTTGGGATCGAGCTTACTGACGTTCTGGATGAATGGAATAGTGAATTTGTGAAGATCAAATATCTTCAAGGAGAGTTCAAGCGGAAGTACGATCATAAGACCAAGGAGGCAAAGGTGCTTGAAGAGGAGTTGAACGAGTGTAGGACTGAATTGGCCAACACAATGCAATCCATATCTCTTCAAAATCGCCAGGCAGATCAGCATCAAATTGATCTGGCGGAGGCACGGACAACCATAACTCAGCTTTTGAAGGATCAAAAGGCCTCTAAAGAGAAGATAGCGTCGCTTGAGGCAAAGAATAAGAGGTCCCGGACTCTTATAGCTGAGAAAGAGGCCGCTTTGTCTAGCTCAGAACCTTCAAAAGTTATTGAAGATTTCAAAAAGTCCATAGCTTTCAAGACCATCATCCAGGATCACGTTCAGGAGGCTCGAGACCATATCTATGATATAGAAGTGAAGGCCTTGGAGCAGCAGTGTATTGAAGATGGATTCATCCGGGGCTTTTTGAAGGGGGTTCGCCTGATGCAGCGGAAGACCGAAGTTCAAGTCGAAGGTGTGACCCCTAGCCAGGCCTCAGATGACTTTCCTTCAGGTTTCGATGATGACGAGATAGAGAGTGAGCTTCAGAAGGCCTTTGACCTTGACGTGGATGATGAGACAGGTTCGAGGAAGCATTTTTCCTTCAGCATCCTTTAATTTGAAAGTCCCAGGCTTCACCACAGCTGCTACTAAATATGGACCCTCCCAGAGGGGGGAGAGTTTATTACGTTGGGGACCTTTTCCTGCCGCCTCGATGCTGCGTAGAACTATATCTCCAACTGATATACGCCGTGGTTTCATCTTTCGATTATAATGACGGGCAACTCTCTGATGATATGCAGCAACCTTAAGCATTGCTTCATCTCTTGCTTCTGGAAGTAGGTCTCGGCTGCACCTGAGTTTTTCATCGTTGTCATTGAAATCAAAAGTTTGAACCCTATGACTTGGGACTCCAATGTCAACGGGAATAACAGCTTCTGTGCCAAAGTAGAGATTGTACGGGGTTTCTCCTGTTGGAGTTCTTGTAGTGGTACGATAGGCCCAAAGGACATGAGGGAGCTCATCAACCCACTGCCCCCCAGCCTTATCTAGTCGTGTCTTCAATCCCTTCAGAATAGTCCGATTAGTGACCTCCGTTTGTCCGTTAGCTTGAGGATGGGCCACAGCCGTGTTTACTAGCTGAATATGGAGATCTTGGCAAAATATGGTAAAGACCCTTCCAGTGAACTGCGTTCCATTATCGGTGATAACTTTCGCAGGAATGCCAAAACGACATATTATATTCTTCCATAGAAATTGTTTGGCATTTGCTTCGGTGATTTTTGCCAGAGGTTCTGCCTCCACCCACTTTGTGAAATAGTCTACAGCCAAGATGATGAACTTCCGTTGACCTGTGGCTATAGGAAAGGGTCCTACTATGTCAATCCCCCATTGAGTGAAAGGCCAGGGACTCTGTAATGTTGAGATCTCTATGGCAGGTAGATGGGTGAGGTTGGCATGTAACTGACAACTGTTATATTTTTGCACGAGCTCTAGCGCGTCCTGCTTCATTGTTCGCCAATAAAATCCCTGTCTCAGGACCTTTTGGGCTAGCGCCCTTCCGCCTAGATGTTCCTCACAAATGCCTGAATGTACTTCTCGGAGTGCATAGTTTGCCTCTGAAGGAGGAAGACATTTGAGGTATGGCCCCGTGAAAGATCGTTTGTATAACTCTCCATTAATAATAGTGAAGTTTGCTACCTGCCTCCGAAGTCGTATTGTTACCAGCGGGTCTTCAGGAAGAACACCATCTTGTAAGAAAGCGAGAATGGGGTCAATCCAAGAAGCTTCTTTTGATTCATTTATTAATTGAATAACCCACGGGCCTTGAACACTCGGAAAGTGGATCTCCTCAATATATTTTCTTCTAAAAATATCTCCTGTCATAGAAGTGGCTAGCTTGGAGAGAGTGTCTGCCCTTATATTCTGTTCCCGAAGGATATGGATGATCTGATGCCTCTTTATTTGGGCCAACAAAAATTTAACTATTTGGCAATATTGGGCCAACAATGGATGGTGGGCATCAAATTCTCCCTCCACCTGAGAGGCGACTAGTTGAGAATCAGTGTGAACCACCAAGTCTTGCACTTCGCAATCAATTGCCAGCCTCAATCCGGCGATCAGAGCCTCATATTCGGCGACATTATTTGTTGCGGGGAACTTCAATCTAAGCCTGTATTCGAGTGTAGCTTTCTGTGGGGAGATTAATAAGATTTCGGCACCGGCACCGGAACTCCTAGAAGCTCCGTCGACATATAAGGTCCAGCACGAGGAGGAAGGAGATTCATCTAGCGGTTCATTGGAGGTATGGTTAGTACATTCAACCACAAAGTCGGCCAGCACTTGTGACTTGATGTCAGGTCTAGGTAGGAACTGGATATCAAATTCTCCAAGTTCCACTGACCATTTGATCAATCTTCCAGATGCCTCGGGCTTCTGGAGAATACTTTTCAATGGTAAGTTTGTATAGACCCCGATCGTGTGTGCTTGAAAATAAGGGCGTAACTTTCTAGCTGAGAAGACTAACGCCAAGGCTGTTTTATCTGCTAATGGGTAACGTGTTTCTGTCTCTGAAAGTATCTTACTAATATAATAGACTGGGCGTTGAACAGTATCATCTACCCGGACCAAGACTGAGCTTATAGCTTGGGAGGAGACAGCCATATACATATATAAAATTTCCCCTGGAATTGGCTTCGAGAGCAGTGGCGGTGAGGCTAGATAGGCTCGAAGTTGCTCGAAAGCCTCTTGGCATTTGTCAGTCCACTGAAATCTTGAGCTACTAGCACCTTTGAGAACCTTGAAGAAGGGTAGATATTTGTCTCCTGAGCGAGCCAGAAAACGAGAAAGTATCGCAATCCTTCCGTTTAATCTCTGAACTTCCTTAATATTTCTCGGGGGTAGCATGTCCCTTAGGGCCTTGATCTTCTCAGGGTTGGCCTCAATCCCTCGGTGGGTAACCATGAATCCCAAAAATTTTCCTGAGGTTACTCCAAATGCACATTTGGAGGGGTTAAGGCGCATGTTATAAGATCGAAGGAGGAAGAAGCATTGTTCCAAGTCAGATATATGCTGAGATTTCTCGAGGCTTTTAACTAGCATATCGTCAACATATACTTCCATAGTGCGCCCGATAAGGTTCTTAAAAACCTTATTCATTAGGCGTTGGTATGTTGCTCCCGCGTTCTTGAGCCCGAATGGCATTACTAGATAACAGTATAGCCCCTTATCTGTTTGAAAAGTCGTCGCCTCCTCATCAGCAGGATCCATTTGTATTTGATTATAACCGGAGTAAGCATCCATGAAGCTTAGCATCTGATGTCCGGAGGTGGCATCAACTAACTGGTCAATACGGGGAAGCGGAAAACTATCCTTAGGGCAGGCTTTATTGAGATCAGTATAGTCTACGCACATTCTCCAAGCTCCACTTGCCTTTCGAACCATAACGATGTTTGCCAACCAAGCGGGATAGTGTACTTCTCTTATAAATCTTGCACTTAAAAGCTTATCAACCTCTTGCTCAATTGCCAGTTGACGATCTGGTGCAAAGTTTCGCTTCTTTTGGATCACCGGTTTGTATGCTGGGTTGATTTTGAGGGAGTGCATGATTACTTCAGGATTAATTCCATGCATATCAGCCGGACTCCATGCAAATACATCTTGGTTTGTACGTAGAAAGTCTACATACTCCTTCTCTTCATGTGAGAGGAGTGATCCAATCTGTACTATTCTTGAAGGGTGTTCATCTGACAGAGAGACACAGTAAGATCTTCTACAGGGGAGGTCCTTTGAGGGATATCTTCATTCCAAAGATCAAAGTCCTCGATACTCAGAGTAACTGATGAGCGTGGTTGAGCCTGCCTAAGATAACAGGATTGTGCTACATGTTGATCTCCACGTACTGTTCCGATCCCTACTGGAGTAGGAAACTTCAGCTTTAAGTGGGGAATTGAAGCAATAGCCCCAAAGATTTTTTGTAGTGGCCTTCCAAAGATCGTATTGTAGGCCGATTCTGATTTCACTACAATAAATTGGATAGAATGTTCAACTTGTCGGGGAAATTCTCCAAGTACAACTAGGAGACTGATAGTTCCTTCTACCCTTACAGGTCGATTGTCAAACCCGTATAGTGGACCTGTAGCTGGCAAGAGCTTTTCCCTATCTAGGCCCATATTGAGGAAGGTGGAATAAAACAGGGCATCCACCGAGCTCCCATTATCAACTAAGATCCTTTTGACGTTGAAGCATGGGTTGCCAATTCCCACGTTAATTACAAGTGGATCCTGATGAGGGGTCTGAACTCCGTCTAGATCAGTATCATCAAAAGTAATAGAGTGGTCAGCACGAGACTTCTTTGGTATTGGCTCCTTGCTAGCTGCAATTAAGACTTGATTAGGTAGTGAGGGGCCCCCTGCAAGAGTTTCAATCTCTCCGACCATTTGACGATTATTTGATGGTTGTCTTTGTTGCTGATTCTGTCCCCCAACAGGACCAGCTTCATCCCGAGTAGGTGCGCTTTGGATAAATTATCGAAGATATCCTTATCGGATCAGCCTCTCAATTTCTTCCTTGAGTTGTCTACAAGCTTCAGTTGTGTGTCCCCGACTACGGTGGAAGTGACAATATTGCTCCTGATTTCCTACATTTGGCTTCAATGGATTTGGTCACTTTACATTCTCCTGATCCCGGATGGCCATCAACACGTTGGCCTGAGATACATTAAGCGGCGTATACTCCTTATCTTGACGAGGCTCTCGTCGTTGCTGTGAGGGTCGAGGGGGCAAGTTATAGTTTCCTTGCTTTTTCCGTTGTGATGATGAAGCATCCATCCCTGGTGCATTTTTACGTTTCCCTGTTATTTGCTCAAATTGCTTCTTATGAGCATTTATGGCCTCATCTGCCGAGATCTGGGCCTCCACACGATGAATTAAGTCAGCATAGGAATGAACTGTATCTCGCATAAGTGCTGAATAAAAAGGTCCAGGATGAAGTCCTCCAAGAAACACTCCTCTAAGTAGTTCAGGATCCACCCCAGGAATTTGTCGAGCCTCCGTAGAAAATCTTTGAAAGTATTCTTTGAGAGTCTTATTTTCATTTTGTCGAATTCCTGAGAGATGGGAAGAATCTTTAACCATCCTTCGATTGGCAACAAATTGTTAAACGAATACTTTGGCTAATTTGACAAACTTGGAGATGGTTCCGGCAGGGAAGCGAGTAGAATCATGTTCGAGCCTGCCCTTTAAGGGTAGCAGGAAACACTTAATAGAGAAGTGCATCTGAGGCTCTCTGAATATGCATAATGGTTCTGTAATGATCGATGTGCTCATAGGGGTCAGATGTCCCGTCATAAGAATCAATGCTCGGTAGTTTGAACCCTGTAGGAATGGGGTGTTAAAGGATGGCTTCCGTCAGCGGTGAGGTCTCCTGAAAGTCCCATTGATGGAGAGATTGTCTTCCACCCTTACTAGGGAACTCTTCTCGGACCAACCTCCTTAGTTCATGGCGTAGGACATTACGCGGGAGGTCAGCAATGTGTGGTTGGGCTACATCCTCGAGAATGTCCGAGGGAATACAGACTACTTGATTGGGGCGAAAAGGATGGGTAGAGCTAGCGGTGTCGGCAAGGTCAATGTCTTTATGTGTTTGAGGACGACCCCTTGATTGAGGGATAGAGATGTCTACATGTTCAGGTTGGACATCTCTGGCCAGTGATGGATTTTGAGGAAGACGAACCTCCTCCTGCTCTACTAGCATCGGTTGTCGGGTCCCTCGTAGGAGTCGAAGGATCTCCTTTTGAGACTCCTCCATTCTTCGGATGCGATCTTCCACAGATGGTCTTGATGTTCCTTCTCCAGCAGGATTTTGCACACCCGGGTGAAAAGAGGCAGAAGCCTGATGTCCCTGATTGAAGGACTGATTCCTGGACTGGTGAGAGTTGGAGCGAGAGGCTCCCTGGTGGCGATTGCTATGCCTATTATCCATTGAAGTACTGATTAATATTGGGGGATTGTGTTTCCCACAGATGGCGTCAAACTGTTGCGTGCTAGAATATACGCGACGATAGAGATGTAATTTTACGTCTTAGCGTTGCACGGATATCCAGCTCACACACAGAGAAGATAAGATTTTTTACGTGGAAAACCCTTGAAAGGGGAAAAACCACGGGGCCTAGCCCAGTTGAAAATGATTCCACTAGAATTTGAGTTGGTTACAATGGGCTGACTAGCCTCCTAGGGCGATCAGATTACAAGTAACAATTGTACGGTAGAAATCCAGGTGTCAGGTGATGGTCTGGCAGAACTTCGGGCCTCAGATGGTGGTCTGGCAGAGCTCCAGGCCTTAGGTGATGATTCGGTGAAGGTGAGGGCCTCCGGCTGTGGTTCGGTGAAGGCGAGGTCCTCCGGCAGTGGTCCGGCGAGGGTGAGGGCCTACGACGGTGGTTCGGCGAAGGTGAGGCCCTCAAGTGGTGGTCCGGCGAAGCTCCGGTGGTGGTCCGGCGAGACTCCGGCGGTGGCGCGGCAGAACTTCAGCAGTGGTCGAGGAGGAGCTAGGCGGCTGGAGCTTTCTTCCTTCCCTTCCTTCTTCTCTCTTGGCTTCGATCTCCCTTCCAAGATGAAATGAGGTTCTATTTATAGAATTCTTGAGTGGCATAGCTTTGTAAATAAGTGGAAGATCAAGGGTAAATTGGGAGTGGCTCGGATGGACGGCCGATCTTGATTCCTACGATCATATGCCGTTCAATGGTCATTTGAATGCCTTAATGATATCAGAATTTAATGATCTTGGGCTCGTTGGATTCGTCTCGTCGAGCCGCTCGATTCGACTATAAGAATGTCATAATTGGAGACCGTTTGGCAACTCAAACTGTGGTTTGATCCTTCCAAAAGTGCTTCGAGTCTTTGATTTGGACTCATTTGGGCTCGGATTGGGTCGATTTTGGTGTCGTTGGGTTCGTGTTTCCGAGATGCTCAGTTCGACTATAAGTTTACTGAAATCGGAATTCAGATGGTCTTCAATTTAATTTTTGAAGTTTCCAACTTGATTTTTCCTCAAGATTAGTGCTTGATCGAGACTATTTTTCTGTGACATATCAATTTTCTCTGTTGAGATTTTTTGTGTTAAAAGATCTGCAAGTATGACATCGTAGATTTATTTTATGCAAGATTGTAATATGTAAATTATGATATTTTCTTATTGAGTTGCAATGCAATAATCAAGGAGAATGAATAAAATGGTCATAATTTAATCTAAATTTAGTGTGAAGAAGAAACAAAGCTCACAATATCATTAATGCCCCATAATAATAATAATTATAGATGTAAGAAGGAAGAATCTCTCTCTCTCTTTCTCTCTCTCTAACCCACTTTCCCAGATTTGTTGAAGTAGAATAAAAAATTAAAAAACATTAATGAATAAACTATAATTCAAAAATAATTATCTTATTAAGATAGTCTACGCTTCAAAATAAATAAATCCATAAGATATAGGCTGAATTACTATAAGCAAGCAAGTTAACTATCTCTCCACTTGAAAAATCCGATAAGATGATGAATGAATCACCGAAAGTCAATTAGGGTGAAGGGGCTCAAATAAGTTGCAGGAATAAATAAGGAAACCACGAAAGGTAGCAACAATCTAGTCATGATTCATGAATCAATCATTCTAAGTTATAAACTCAATATCAATTAATCATTAAGTTAGTCGACCCAACCTGATCGTGAGATATCATGCCAGTAACTATAAATTGTGTCATATGGAGGAGAAATTATTCTGTGAGGTCATTAGACGACGTACAGAGGCGAATCAGGAAGTGCCACGTCATTGTTTTGCTGTGTACTGGTGCTGTGTACTACTGTGTACTAGGTGACGTGGCGCATCCTGATTCGTCTCTGGATCGTCCGGTGACCACATAGAATAATTTCTCCATAAGGAGCGTGTGGTGATCTCAAGTTATAAAAAGAAAAAAAACAATGTCTATAAACACTCAACATTAACCAACCTCCAATATTCCTTCTCAACTATCACTCGATGCTTATGAACCACGCTAATGTTTATCTTACTAGTTGCTTGGTCTCCTTATGAGGATCAAGTTGTTGATCATCATTGAATGATATCGTAAATACTCTATAACTCTTTTTATCAACGTAATATATATTCCATAATTTATGTCTACCATTAGGGTTTAGGGTATATCTTACTATCAATGGTTTACAAGCATGGTTTATAATATTATCAATGGTTTATAAGCATGATTGGTGACCTAAGTTTTGTCCTTCTCCAAGCGTTTATCATTTGCCGGAAGTATAATAAGAAAAACCAAAAAAATTGTTGCCCTTATCCCGATAAAATTCTCAGAGACAACTCGTCGCGTTTCCTCAACTCCACAAACGCCGACTCTCTCTCTCTTTCTCTCTCTCTCTCTCTCTCTCTCTCTCTCTCTCTCTCTCTCTCTCTCAGGTCCTTCCGACCGTCAATGGCAGCTCTCTCTGTTAAAATACTAGTACCGCTTAGCTGTACAAGCTCTGCTCCCCGGTAATTCTCATACACTTATTCTTCTTCCCGACGCTTCAGTTTTCTCTAAATCGTCGATTTTAAGCTTTTTCTTTTTTTTTTGCTTCCGATGATAGATGCCAATGGCCATTCAGATAAATTATTATTCAATTTCATCAATGCCTTTGTTGTGATCATTTTATTTTCCTTTGTTGTGATCATTTTATTTTCTTACAGCGATTCCTGTCTATTTGAGAGCGTAGGGCTGTTAATTCTGTCTGAAACTCAAAATCTCGCTGGATAATAACTTGAATTTTAAGTTACATGAAATCGAAATTGAGTTGCAATGATTCGAAGATAGTTCGTCCGAAATTAGTTTAATTGAACTCAAAATTGACTGATGTATAGATTAATGCGCATATATGTGCATGTCAATATGGTAATCTTGATTCAAAATTTTAAATTGTATTGATATATCTCCAAAAATTTCATTTGATTGATATGAATCTCAATGCATTATTTTATAATGAAAATATCATACTTAAATCCAGGACTATCTCAACCGCGATCTCGACAAATTTATAGTCAAATTGAATGTCTCGATAAGGTGAATGCAACAACACTAATGTTGTTCAGATTCAAATCCAAATGAGCTCAAATTAAGCACATGAAACATAGTAAGAAACTTTCGGATTTTAATTGAATGATCAAATGATGTCTAAATTTTTTATGTTTATAATCAAATCAAGCAGTTGATAAGATGAATCCAACGAGCCCATAATCACTTAATTTGGAATACTTAAAGGCACTCAAATGTTGAATAAACAATATATGATTAATTGAGTTAATATGGACCGTCTGATTGAGTGTTCTGAAATTTTGGATGAATTTGCTAAAATATCACTCTCAATATACTATAAATAGACCTCTAAAATTGAATTTGGAGAAAACATAGAGATCTAAAGAATTTTATAGCTCTGCCAAACGTTTAATGTTGACGATCGTTGCCGTTGTCCGGCTTCCCTCATCTGACCATCATCATTATTTGCTGATCTCTTTCTGACCACTATCATCCGGATATCATAATTCATTCCTCATTATCCAATGTCCATCATCGAATCATATTCATCTGACTGTCGATGTCCGATGACTTCGTCTTCCAACTACCATCATCCTCGATTGCCATCCTCTGACCTCATGATCCAAATAATGTTGCTTAATTGATATCATTCATCTGTTGTGATCATCACCTCACGAATTATCCCATAAGCTCTTATATAACTATAAGAGACCAAGCAAGTGCTCCTACTTTTTTAATCACATTTTCTCCAATTGTGGAAGATCAGAATTCTATAATTTTATGTAGATACTAGATTTTTTCAACTTAGCGAAGCCCAATCTTTTTTTCACTTTCTTGATTTTTTATGTAAAAACTCAAGTATCTCCTATATTTTTCCCTTTATGTGTGTTGGAATTTCATACAAAGTTAAGACACAAAGCACTCACTCCATCGCTATATGAATTCTCTAGCATATAACAACTATTTTATTAAATTAATAGACATGACTTTAATTAGCTTGAAAGTTAACTCAAAATTAATCCTTTTTACTTGAACTTGGCTCAAAAGAAATTGAAACCTTTGATTTTGAGTTGAGCAACTTTGTGCAAACTCGATTAGAGTTGATTCAAGCCTAGCCTATTAATTCTACAAAATATCTTCTAAACTCCTTACTAAGAATACACTCACATATTTGGATCATTTCTCTTGAAATTATGTTGTTTTACACGTAATCATTTTTTTATGGTATACATCTACATTTCTATTTGGAGTCATGATTTTACGATAGGCTAATGATAACTACTGGAAAGAAAAGTTTATGAAAGGACTTTGTTGACCTTCGTATCTCGTGTCCTGCCAAAAACCTCCGCAAATCCTGCTCAAAATCTCTCGAATTCAGCTAAAATTCCTGCATCGATGCTGAACTGTCCCATTCGCGTGTTTCCTGCGTATGGCCCATGCTCATCTCAATCAGGAAGCCTTCATTTGCGTTGATAAAAGGAGAAACGAAGGAAGATCTTCGTTCGCTTCTTCCTGCACACGATACTGCTCTCCCGTTCATGCTCTCGCTCCCTTCTCTCTGTTTGATCCCCTGATTGCCTCCGCCTCCATGCACAAAAACCTGACCGAACTGCATCTTCCCTCCTCCAGCACCAGCTAGGGGTGCAAACGAGTCGAGTCGAGCTCGAGCCAAAGGTTATTCGAGCCTAGCTCGTTACTTGTGTTGGCGGCTCGAACTCGAGCTCGAGCTCGACTCGAGTCAAGAACTCAAGCTCGAGCTCGACTCGTGTGTCCGAATACCCGGCTCGTTTATGGCTCGTTAGCTCGAGCTCGAATAATGAGCTCGAGCTCGGCTCGAGTACAAGCTTGATTACAAGCTCGAATTGAATATTTTTTATGAATTTTTCACATTTAAAAATAATGTTTTTTAATAAAATTTTTATTTTTTCACCATAAAAAAGAGCAGTATAAGTTACTTAAAAAAACATGATGCCATTTCGATAATATCTAATATAAAGCAATAAAAAAGTTTTACATTATCTTGACAAGAATAAACTACAAGGATATCATATTAATAAAAATAGTAACAAGAAATTTATGAATCTATATAAGTTAGCATGGTCCAAGAGTCTATCCACCATCCAAGAGTCTAGCCACCAATATTGCAAGATCAAATTACAAATTTTCCAAAACATAATCAAAAATAATATGCCTCAAACAGCTCTTCAAACAATACAATGCGATCAAATTACAAGTTTCCCATGTCTTTTTCATCTTCGTCAACCTGCAAAGCTGCAATTGATAAGAAGAGCATTAGAAACTTTCCTAAGGAATCGGTAATTTAAATGAAATGATTTGTGATGACTAACCCAAAAAAATACTGAAGAAATGAAAGCTAGACATAGGAATTCTAGCAGCAATCGTGAATTATGTAAGTTGTATATATATATTGTTTTGGGAGAATAGAAAACCGGAATGCTAGAGCATTGTTTAATAACACAAATCTAATTAAATTAACAAAAATAAGAAGCGAATGGGAACTGTACCAGAATGCTACTAAGGTGCTTAGTAGCCCAGGCATGACCTAACATAAACGAGTGGGAACTGTACCAGAAACTGTAGTTTCGGATCACAAATGACAAACTTGGCAACCTAACCAGCACAGAATATGATTTTAGGAAAATATGGAGATAGATAAACCTAGAGCATGAAGAAGCACAATCAGTTGATAAAGACCATCAATCGAACCAAAAAACCCCTTCCGCTCAACCTGTGATTGCAATTCAACCGCAGAAAACCAAGAAGCCCCACTAACTCCCATCGATTCCAATGAATAAATCAAATCCTACTTGATTTATGAAATCCTCATCCAAATTTAAGAAAAAGAAACATCTAGCATCATACTCGACAATCCAACTTCCAGAGACCAATCTATCAAGAAGAAGGAAAGAAAGCAGAGCTTTCGTTCAAATCCAAGTAATTGGCTCACCTTGCACCGCAGAACTTTGGCGATTTAGGGCAAGAAGTAGAGATCGAAGAAAAAAATAACATAAATTTATTAGATAGACTCATTTGGTCTAGATTTGCAAACAAACCAGTACAAATTTTTTGGTAAAACAAGCATTCCATTAAAAATAAAGGTTGCATAATGATCACCAGAATAAAATAAAAGTTTTCAAAACTAAAATTTTTCATGCTAAACAACATGCTAGAATAGTAAATTGAAAGAAAATATGACAAGATATGAGATTTATCATTGACCAAAAATTTACCATGATAATAATCTTCAAGTACAAGGTATTGGTATCTCAATTTCATCGTCATCCTCCTCTTCCTATAAACAAGTACAAAATATATCAGTTATAAAATAAACATTCAACAAATTACAAAAGCATTATAAAAATTAATACCTTCATTCTTCCCTTCAAACCATAGTGAGCACGAACCCAATTCGACCCACATATCAAAGCTTGAACCGTTTCAATGCCCAATTTAGAACGATATGTATCAACCACTCGCTCACCTGCCGAGAATGTAGATTCTGAAGCAACTGTGCTAATAGGAATTGCTAAGATCTCCACTGCCAATCTTGACAATATACGGTATTTTGCTTGGTTGCTTTTCCACCACCCAATAACATCAAAAGTCTTACTAGGTGGACAAATCTCTAAGCCATCTTCGAGGTAATTATCCAAATCTGATTTAGCAGGTTTCTTGTTTTTTCGGATACATACGCTGTGAAATCAAGCCATCCACTATATTTATTTGATGCACCTTCCTTAGAAGTTCTTGAAGAATTACTTTCACCTTTTGAACCGTCCTTTCTTAATCTAAATGTATCACATGCTCCTTTTGCTTCCTCTTCAAAGGTTGTTGCGTACTCCTCGAACAATTCATATAACAATGTACGAACAAATGAGATATTTTGCCCACTTTGGTCACCATAGATCATTGGATATGCAAACTCTATCACTAGAAATTTCATTCTAGGATCCATAATAGCACCAAATGCCATTAGAAGATTGCACTCTCCCCAATATTTATCAAATTTTTCTTTCATTTTCATTGTCATGTTCCTGATAAATTCATCAGAAGAAATTGAGCTGTCATCTATGACCTTCTTGATGGTACAAATTTGGGATAAAAACAAATTTGAAGTTGGGTACTCAGTGCCAGAAATTATATTAGTTGCTTCATTAAAAAAATCAAGCACATCACAAACCTTCTCTATATTATTCCACTCATCTTCTGTTGGACAGTTGTGATAAGTAATTTCCCTCTCACTATATGAAGTGAATGCCTCCCTCAACTGAAGTGCCACAGTAAGCATATTATAGGTTGAGTTCCACCTTGTTGGACAATCCATTATCAATTTTCTAGATGGCAAATGCAACTGATGAACAACATCAGCAAATCGAAGTAACCTACCTTCAGATGCATTCAAAAAGCTGACTGTATCTCGAACTTTTTCCACTACAAACTCAATGCTTTTAATACCATCCTTAACCATCAAATTTAAAATGTGGGCACAACAACGAACATGGAATATCTTCCCACCAAAAAATAGCTTCTTCCTTACACGAAAGTTATCCTTAAGGAGTTTGATAGCACGGTCATTATTAGAAGCATTATCAACTGAAATTGTGAATACTTTGTTCTCCAAATCCCATTCATTGAGTGACTTGTAGAAAGTGTCAACTATTTCTGTAGCTGTGTGAGGAGGAGACAAGTGTAGAAAACTTAGGACACGCTTCTGCAACTTCCAATTTGAATCCACATAATGGCCTGTGACTACCATATAAGATATTCTTTGGTTTTTTGACTTCCAAATATCTGTTGTAAAACTGATTCTATTTATGTTTTTCAAAGCATTCTGAAGTTTTTTTTTCTCATTCTCATAAACTAATAAAACATCAGTTCGAGCTGTTGTTCTTGAGTATTTCAAAAAGTAGGGAGACATTGTCTTCAAAACAAGGTTAAAACCAAACTCTTCCACAACTGAAAAAGGCTTCTCATTGATCAAAATATAATGTGCAATACTCTCTCTAACTTTGGAATTGTCATAAGAAAATGTTGTCAAACTAGCACTCTCTTATGAGTTGTTAGCAGTAGAATCAATTTCCTTAGGTTGAAAATGAAGTACCTTTTGATTTTTTAAGAAACGAATTCTAGCCGCACAACGATCTAGATGACGTCTAAATTGTGTTGTTGACCCAGTACTTCCTATGGCCAGGGCCCTCTTACAATGAATGCATTCTCCTTTCCTCTGACCATTAGCAAGTTTCACTTCCTTAAATTCGTCCCAAACAGATGATGTCTTCTTTCGTTTTTTTATTGAAATAGGATTAGCATCTTCTTCCTGTTCACATATGCCTACAACATCTCCTCCTACAGCTTTATTTTCTTCCACCACATCATCATTCTCATTCAACCCAATATTTACTTGTACACTAGTAGATGGTACTTCATCTACAGTCTCCAAAATTATCTCCTCACTCATGTTATCTTCAACAATTGGTTCCGGTGACATCTAGATGATTGAAGTTTGAATAACACACAACAAAGAGAAAAAAATTAACATAAGGAATATATAATGATAAAAAGATGTTGTCATGGAAACATACAACAAACAAAGTTTAAATGAAAAACTTTTACAATGTAAATTTTTTTGCATTTCTCATATCAAAAAATCATAAGTTAATAGATACACAATCTTAACATTAAAACTACAAATTATAGTAACTAAAAATATGACACAAGTTTAATGAATACCTTCTCTTTTGAACTTGAATATGAATCTTTAAGATCACTTCTCAACTCTCGTAAATAGATCTGAAGAAAGAAAAAAAATGGATAAGTTATTCAAAAGAACACTAACTGTTTCAAGTTCCAACCTTAGGTTTTGCTTTACAGAAAATCATTTTAAAAATGAAAACAGGAAAACCTAAGGTTGTATTCAACATGCTTCAAAGAAAACCTGTAATTTTCGAAGAAGAAGGCATTGCCCTAACCTTATTATAAAAATAGGCGAGTTTAGAATTTCTCTGGTTTTGGAACCTGCAATTGTCTCTTTGTCGTTTTTTGTAGATCCAACTGCCAAAATGAAATGTAATTAAGAAACCAAAGCAGAAAATCTCTTAGTGGAAAGGATAAAAATTTTTCCTAATATCTCAAACTAGAAAATCTCTTCAAGCATATGAATTAATTTCTCCCATCCAGTTATTAACTTACGTCATGTGAGATAGAGAGAGACACAGAGAGACACCGAGCAACTAAAGCATATGAGCATATCTGCAAAATGAAATTTCAATAAGTGAACTAACCGGAGCAGGTAGCAGCTCGAGCACCGGAAGAATGAAGGTAAGAAGCAATGCCCTAGCTCACGAAGGGGCGCCGCACTCTACCTCACGACCGAACGAACGAAATATCTGAACCGGCGCTTCACATCGTCGAATTACTTTTTATTTTCGTTGCTCCGGTTCGTATTTCGTCCGGTCCAGTACTCCATCTTTCCCACTGGACCCGCTCTCCGTAATTCGCAGTCCGGCATTTGGAAATTCGCCCGCCCAGCTTTTAATCGAGCCGGCTCGACGAGCTCTCGATCCGGACAGGGTATGTATCGAGCTCGAACTCGTTAATACACCGAGCTCGAAATTCTGCTCGAACTCGAGCTCGAAACTCGATAAGCTCGACTCGCGAGCTCGTTAACGAGTCGAGCACGAGTCAGCTCGCGAGCCGGCTTGACTCGTCTGCACCCCTAGCACCAGCTGCAACCCCCATTCACATACCTAGCCAAATCTCCTCTACCCTTCGACCCACCTGCTCGTGCCCAACCTCTGGCCCGACCCTCCGTTCACATCCACATCCAACCCAGCCGTAACCAAGCCTAGTCCCAACTTTTAGCAACCACTGTACCTCATGACAAGCATCCGGTCCCTCCTCTTCCACTCGACACAAACACCAGACCAAGCCCGTCAATTCTGACTTTCAACTCATACACCAGAACTATAGCACCCGCTGACCCTTTCGACTTCGTGCCCGACTATTATGTTGATCTCAACTAGCCGCTCCTACAAAGCCATCGACCCCGTATGTTGAAGTCAATTCCTCCTCCTAACTCCCATCACCCTTTATTGTGTCGAACTCCACACTCTCCCAACTCCCTCCTGCGCCTCATGATCTATCACAGTCCACGAACCTCTTGTTCCTCTCCCCAAGTTGAAATGAAGCCTCTCATTTTTCGCCCATAACTCACTGTTGCATCCCGTCTATCGAACTTCCACTACCTTCATCACCCTACACAGCCCATTAGACCCCTAACACACTGAATTTCTCCAACCCACTAATTTCCCTCCCCACTTCCTGTACACTTCACAAACCCACAACAACCCATCTCTCACTCTCTCTCTCTCTCATCTCTCTCTCTCTCATCTCTCTTTATACTTAAATATATATAATTATTATATAGTAAAAAAAAGAGATAAGTTTTCAAAAAAAAAAGAGAAGAAAAGGAATTTTGTGTATTTTTACTGTTGTTGTCACCCCGACATCGTCGTCGTCGAGCTCCTTCGTGTAAGGTATAATGATTTCTAAACACTCAAAACCCACAAATCTCGCTTTCGGCACTCGCGGCGCACCGAAAAATCATCTATACATGCTTTCCTTTAGCATGGTGGGAGGAAATCCGATGTGAAGCTTGCGGTGAGGCTGGTAGGCCCTGCACAAGCTTTTCTCTAGCATGACGAGGACAACTTTAAATACCGGTGTACATGCCTCAGTGCCTGTGGGGAAAGAACTGCGCATTTTCAAACAGGTACCCCTGAAGACCCATACACGTCTTTCTCTGCCATGGTAGGATTGAAGACCATGGCTATTGTGTCGCCAAATACCTATCATACACATTTTTGTCTAGCATGGCGGGAAGGCCTAGCTTCTAAGATTTCCCTCAAATGGGAGAGACGCCGGGAGGCTGCCAGATTTCTCAATGGACATGGGACTTAAAATGAACAATAGGCTTACAGATTATCGAACCACTGGGAACTTGACTCGAACAATAGTAGGGAACCGAACATCAAATTAGAAAAAAATACACAATAACATTAAAATATAAATGTTA
The DNA here is from genome assembly GCA_019925795.1 of Dendrobium chrysotoxum. Taxonomy (NCBI): domain Eukaryota; kingdom Viridiplantae; phylum Streptophyta; class Magnoliopsida; order Asparagales; family Orchidaceae; genus Dendrobium; species Dendrobium chrysotoxum. The sequence goes on from CM034308.1 coordinate 37,647,124, forward strand.
ATTAATGGTCCTGATCATTCAAATGAAAATCAATGAATAAATAGATGACCACGATGGATAAGTTTTCAGGCATAAATCAACTTGCAAGCAACACCAGCCAAATGCAAATGAACCAAAATAAAACTTGTAATGAACATCAACGAGCAAATGGAAGACTCAATGCATGTAAAGAACAATGAACATACAAATGGGAGGCAAGATGAATGCAATGAACGTCATGGTGTGTTCATGAACGAAATGTAGAAGGTGCACAACAAATACAACACCTGTAGTGAATGTTAGTGTACAATCAAGCACATTAAATCCTGCGAGCAGCAGAAGGATTTGGCATGCAGTGAATACGACGATATTCTTGCAATCAATGTCAATCCACTAGCGAATGAATACAACAACTCTCTGTGAATAACAACAGTCAACATGCGACGAGTATGACAAGTCTTTCGCACAAACACGGCACGCTGTCTATGAAGAAAGGCAATAAACTTGTAATGCTTGCAAATCATAACAAGCAGTAGTGATGATGAATAAGCTATGAATGTAGTAGTCTCCATATGTTCAACATCAGCCGATTGGCAAATGAATACACTAATTCGCTCGTGAGTGACGACAACAGATAGGCTGTGAGTATAAAAGTTTTAATGAGTTTGTAGATGCTTGCATAAGTCTCCCATGAACACAAATCTGGTATGCAACTAGATGCAGTAACTTGCCAATCAATATGCGCAAGGAAATCTGTAGCGAACGCAACTCATCTTGTAGTGTGGGATCCGAAAATTTGCCCCTGGCCTCCCCTTGCTTTTGGGGAGTTTTAATGAATTAGGTTCCAGGGTAAATTTTTAGAAGGCAGATTGGGTTTGAAATAAGACACTACCCAGAGATTTCGCCCTCATTTTGCGAGGACTTTAGATTTGAGTTCTGGTTTCCTATAGGCGCAAGCCTTTATAGTTAATTACCCCTCCCGATAGCGAGAGAACTTTCGATTAAAGTTAGTCGTCAAATGAACACATCATATTCGTAGATACGTGATATCTGACATATAGTAGCAGCATGAGTTTGTATTTGAAAATTTGATATTTAAAATTTGAAATTTTACCATCTTGCACTTAAAGCGGATGGTGGGGGAATGGATGATAGATTCAATCAAGATCCCATGGTTTTGTCATCCCGGGTCATTGTGGTCCCTGGTCTACTTAGTCAGAGGAGATAGTCGACCTAACCTAATAGAAGGATCCTTGTCGGCAGCCATAGGTTGCGTCGTCCAAGGGTACCTTATAGACCTAGGGTGAATATTTGCCTAAGGGGACAAATTTAAATTCACCTTAGCTAATTGAGGGCTTTGTGCCCTATCGATTATATCCTATTATTCATATCTCAAGGATTTAGTGTCATTGGGGAGCATACGGGCTCTGGTCATGATCGTAATTTAGTGGTGTCATTTGACAGCAAACCACCTGGTTCAGAGGGCCCCAGTCATAATCGTTTACCTGCACTGCCATTTCGTGGCAAAACCGTCAGTTAGAGGACACGTACCACGTCCTTGCTGGCAAGAGACTATTTAAGAATGAATCCTAGTGATTTTCTCGACCAGACATTAGCTCTTTGTGAGCTGAAGTGATATTTAAACTTGTCCACTTCGGCAAACTATTGCGGAGAGTGGATGCGTTTTGCTTTAAGTATTTCGATGGTTAATTTTAATTTTAAATATTTTGAATTTTAGTATTTCTTGGAGTTTTAAATTTTGGATAGGCAATTGGGTGGCATTTTGAATATTTAAAATTAAACCCTCTTGTTGAGATTTACGTTCAACACGGCCATCATCGAGGTGTCATTGTAGTCATTTGAAAATATTAGTATTTTATGAAAGTTTGATGGCATTTGAAAATATATGATCCCCTCTGGTTGAGATAAACATTCAACATGGCCATCATCAGGGTATTTATGGGCAATTTCATTCATGGATTGAACCTTGTCTACTTTATCCATCTGTCTACAAAGGATCAGGTTTGTCATTGGATTTGGGTTTTTATTGCCGAATTTTTCTTATTATCGGCCTTGAAGGCCTAACATAAACTATAGAACAAATATTCTGGTCGATATCGTGACCGTATATCTATTTAACGGTTCAAATCGTGTCGACTCCCATCCTATTAGGGAGGAGGATTGGACTTGAACCTAAGTTCATTTCTCAACCCGCGCAATAACCTCAGACGTCATGTGTGTACTTACAACATGCTCGTCGGGGCCCATGTGGGTGTATCATTACATATGCACTTCTTTGTGTTTGTGTGTATACATATTGCAGTGTACGTGTGGGGACATTTTTGAAATATTTGATGCTGGTCAGTTGTGCGGGTAACTATCATTTAAACATGCGTGACACTCTGTTTGGGAACTTGTAGATGCATTCTGTCCGCTTGTATGAGTATTGCGGATCCAGTGGAATAGCGTCGTGGTGTGCTGGGTCTCATTTGAGAATTTGTAAACGCCTTCTATCCGCTTGCATGGATGTTGCAGATCCGATGGCGTGGAGTTGCACTGTAGTTATTTGCCTGTTGCTTCATACAGGTAGATTGTCGTGTACTAATGAGTCTCCTGCTTTCGGTTGTAAATGCTTGCATCTATTGCAGTTCTTTCACATTTGCTCGCAGATAGCAAGTTGAATGTATAACGGGCCTCCTTCAACGGCTCGTAGGCATTTACATTCACTGTAGTCATTTGACATTTTCTTCGTAGATGATATTTTGCATATATAGCAGATCTTCTACAAGGGCCCGTAGACACTTGCATTTGCTGCGTATCATCCAATGTTTTCTTGTAGATGGCATGTAGTGTGTATGATGGGTCTCCCGCAGTGACTTGTAAATGTCTACATTTATCACAAATCGACTACCTCTATCTGCAGGGCCTTGATATATTCGCTTGACATTGAATCATCATTAATTGTAGTAATGTTGTAGCATTCACTGCATATTGTTTGTCGTCACTCATAGGTGGATGACTTTATGCATGACGAGCTTCCTACAATTGCCTTTAGGTGTCTGTACTCACTATGGGTCTTTGGTTCTTATTTGTAGATAATACATGCATTTGTATCCTCCTGTGATCTTCCGTAGCTGTTGTTATTCTCAAATAAACCACATCAATTGTCATTGCTTGTAGGCTGCAGGATCGGGAAGGCCTTCAGACGGCGGTGGAGTCTGCGGCTTAAGGGAATCAGAGCTTGGCGTCAATTGTGGCTAGGGATTGGGTGAGGATCGACGATAGGGAAGGTCGGTCGACGGCTTACAGACAAACGGGGCTCTAAGGATTGGAATGCTAGGTCAAATTTTGGAAGAAGTTCGGCTGGAGGGCTCGATTGTGAATGGGAAAGAAACGAAGAAGAGAAGGGAAGCTTTGGGTCGTGAGGTTGGAGTCAGGACGGGCTAGGGTCGGAGGTCATGTGCGGGATTTGGTCGGCCTGGACGTCGAAGGCTTGTGGCCAAGTTGGGGATTGTCGGTGGGATCTTGAGAATGCGAGAGGAAGAAGGGCTTCGATAGAGAACGTATGTGGGAAATGGAAAACGAGCGAAGTCTCGTTTTGGGTTCATTTTAACGACGGAAAGGGTAGCGATCGAGGCTAGCGTGGGACGACTGCAAACAATGCCGAATGCAGGAGATGGGCATGCGACAGGATTTGTACTGGTAATGATTTTTAGTGTTTTTTTTATTTCGTTTTTTTTATTTTGCCGCAGAGGTCAACAGGTAGTCAGCATTAGTGTGCAAATGAATTATGCCAATTTATCTGTGGATAATAAAACTCCTTGCAAACATTGACGAAGGGACGAGTATAATGAACGTAATCCACCGGCAGTCAATATTGACATGCAGTTAAAATGCAAGCATTAACATACTACTCGAGCAAATCCACCATTGTAATGTATGGTGAATGCAACTTACCTTGCAGTCGATGTTAAGGTACAAACGAATATGTTAAGCCGCCCGCAAGAAGCAACAACAAATATGTTGTGAGGATTAAGGGTCCTTTGCAAACAAATAGAAGTCGATATATGAATGAATGCAGCCCACCTATCAATCAACATCAATTTGTAAATTAATACGTTAATCTACCTGTAAACAATGATAGTAGATATGTTGCAGGTATAATGAATCCCCTGTGAACATGGACATATGACGTATCACTTATAAGAAAAGACCGAAGATCAAAGCAAATGCATTACCACAACAAATGCAAACACCTACGAGCCACTATAGAAAACCCGTCACGTGCACAACTTATTATCTACAAGCAAAGGCATGAAGAACTATGGTAGCGACGAACACCTGCTATTAACAAGCAAAGGCAGGAAGAGCTATGGTAGCGGTGAGTATGTAGTATGCACATACGTGATGTCTAAGGATGCTGCGCGGGTCAAGAAATAAACTTATGTTCGAACCCGATCATCCTATATGAATAGATAGGAGTCGACACGGTTCGAATCATCAAACAAATATACGGTTATGGCATCAATTAAGATATTTGTTTTATATATTCATATTAGGCCTTTAAAGGCTATAAAAAAAATCACTAATAAAGGTATAAAGCGACAATGAACCCAATCCTCTATCAACAAGTTGATGTAGTTGACAAGGTTCAACCGACAAAATAAAATGCCCATAAATACTCTGATGATGGCTATGTTGAATGTTTATCTCAATCGGAGGGGACCCTAAATATCTAAAAATACCTCCCAAATTCGCAAATGCCCATAAAAACTCAAAATTCCAAAAATATCAGAACCTGAGATATTCAAAATGAAAATAAATCACCAAAATACTTGAAGAAAAATACTCATCCATCCTCCGCAACAGTTTGTCGAGGTGGACAAATCTGAAAATCACTTCAGCTCACAAAGAATAAATGTCTGGTCGAGAATATCACTAGGATTCATTCTCAATCCATCTCTTACTAGTAGGGATGTGACACATGTCCTCTAATCGGTGGTTTTGTCGCCAAATGGCACCACAGGTAAACGGTCACTGACTGGGTGATTTTGCCGCCAAATGGCACAATTATATCATGGTCATGGTCAGAGCACATATGTTCCCCAACAGCGTTAAATCATTGAGCAATGAATCAATAGGATATGATCGATAGGGCACAAAGTCCTCTGTTAGCTAAGGTGAATTCAAATTTTTTTCCCTTAGACAAACATACACCTTAAGTCTACGAGGTACCCTTGGACGACGCAACCCATGGCTGCCTACAAGGATCCTTCTGTCACTACCTCCTCTGACTAAGTAGACCAGAGATCATGATGGTTCAGGATGACGGAATCATGGAATCTTGATTGGGTTCATCATCATTCCCCCCACCATCCGCTTTAAGTGTAAAGTGGTGGATTTCTAATTTTAAATATAAAATTTTTAAATATCAAATTATGCTGCTACTCTACGCCGGATACTCTGTATCTATTTGACGACTAGCCTTAATCAAAAGTTCTCTCTTATTATCAGGAGGGGTAATTTACTATAGGGGCTTGCACCTATAGAAAATCTGAACTCAGATCATAAAGTCCTCGCAAAATGTGGGCGAAATCTCTGGATAGTGACTTATCTACAAATCCAATCTGCCTTCTGAAAAATTGCCTCGGAACCTAAATGTTAAAACTCTCCTCGATGACCCGACGGAGAGAAATGGGCAGCGGAGAGGTTGGGGCACGAATTTTCTGAGCTAAAAATTTAATTATATTATTTTAATTATAAATCAATAATATATAGCTAAAAAATTAATTATATTAGTTGATAGTGGTGCAGAAATGTATTGTTCAAGGAAAAAATATTCCTTAAAAATATTTCAAAAATGCCACTATGAGTTTAACCTTTGCTAGTGGGAAGAAAATGATGATTAAATATAAATTAACTAACACATCAATATCTAAAGAAGATGCGTGTACACCCTTCGTGCTTGTGAAAAATCTTTCACATGGCATGCAACTGGTATGCTGGCATAACAATACTACTACATATAGGTGCTACAATACAAGTCAATTTTTTGTGTATTCAGATAAGTGTAATAGTGGTTAAGTTGGCTCCAGTGTGATCTGGAAATCATAAGTTTGGTTCATGGAAACAACTTCTATGTAATGCATGAGTAAGATTGCGTGTATCAACTCCTCAGATTTTATATTAACAGGAACTTTGGACTCTTTAGTCACTATTTATTCTGCTTGTAATTTGTGAAAAACCATACGTATAGTCGCATACAAAGGTTGTAACTCTAAAAACTTTGTTAACTATCTCCAAATGTGCAATGCTCAATTTTGGGATCCAAAGCCAATAAGTTATTCTCATAGCTTTTCCTCCAAATGCAAACTTGTATCTACATCTAGGGGCTTCGTCAAATTTTCTCATATATATCTACTTTTAAATAAATCGTTGAGCATTAATGTTATCTTTAGCAATTCTAAGTGAGATTAATGGTTAAAAATGTCCCTAGTTTTTCAAGTAATTACCATGTTAGTTATTGGTAGGACCAGAAAATTTGCAGTGCAGAAGAATGAAAAAAAATGAATGTCTTGCAAAACTTGCTGACATTAAAATCTTGATTCTCCTCTCAGCTCTGCTAAGTGATAAAAATTTTGCTGAGAGGTTCAAAATTGAAATTATATATAATTTTCACAAGAAAAATTATACGCATTTGGGGTATCATTCTGGTTTTGACTTTTTATCAGTTGGAATTATGTTGTGGTGGATATTAGGCGAGTTTGGGATTGTACTTTGTTTATATTTTGTATGAACGTAGTTTTCCATTTGAACAACAGGATTATGCTATAGAACGAACATGCTGTTAACACTTTTCTTCCTTACAGTTTACAGTGCAAAGCAAATAAAATTATCTTGGATGGCTTACATGGAGGATGTTCTACTGTAACAAACTGTAGAAAATCAAGAAGGACATTTCTTTGGAAATCTGTATGCCTAGGTGCTGTCGTTCTGCATGTAAATCCTAGCTTTTCTGTGCCATTGTTGGAGATGAAGGAACCTGAGATAATCAGGTAATCTTACATTAACTGCTAAATCAAAATAGACAAGATGACAGATGATAAATGATGCACTTAGCAACTGATGTGATAGTGTTTAGGAGACGAAACTTCGATATTATCTATAGCTATAAGAAGGTTTATAAATGAGGCTTTCATACTCAAAGCACAATATTATGTGCAAGGCTTCTTTTTTGCTTCAATGCACAAATGCGAAGTAAAGCGGTGCTTTTCTTAACTATAGAACTCGTAACTCATTATGTATATAAATCACATTAAGTAATAATTTTCAAAAAAATATAACTATTTATTTAATAACAATTAGTAAACATAAATTAATTAATAAATGACTTAAAATATGATATAAAATTGAAAAGAAATGTGATGGATAAACCTAATTTCAAGATAAACTTTGATAGTGAATATTCAAATTAAAAATTCTAATGATTTCCTTTATGCATAAGAGTTAATAACAAAAGATATTAAAATAGTGTAGTGGTTTGATTAATATTTAAAACTTAAAGATTGCATAAAAAGGCTAAATTTAGATGCATAAAATTATAAGTTTCATAAAACAAGCTAAAGAGACTTCATTAGTCATCATCATCTCTTTCATTCACATAATATCTTTCTTCATCAAGTAGAATTTTTGGATCCTCAAAATCTTCTTCGTCTTCTTCTTATGATTCAATCTCATCTTCTCCTTAGATAATAACAAAAGTGGATGAAGCTCAAGATGAACTAGCTCTCATTATATATGAAAGTCCTCTTGTTTTTAACCTAATTAAGACCACCTTCAATCAACTTCTCTATATGCCTCTTTAATTTATCTCTAAGCTAGATCTTTGTCAACAAAACATTCCCACCAGCTATTTGCACCGAAAATGTCAACGCATCATATGTCTTGATAGTTGGATTTGATTGACTCAAGTTGCCTTGTAAGTTAAGTTTGGGTGGGCCATTTCTAATCTTAGTCATTTGAACTTGAACAAGTTACCACCCTTGCTTAGATCTCTAGCTTATCCTTAGAGATGCTTCAAGCATTCATCCTTATCTCTTTCAATTTCAATTTCAGTCCTTTTGTTCATTCTATATGCACGCAAACCTAGGCTAGCCTAGCTAGAAACTCTACCTAGCCTAGGATGAATATGACTTGTTCTTGGAATGACTATAAGAGTATGTATCATGAGTCAACACCTATTTGGTGGATCGCTTAATCTGGAGTAGTGAGGACAAACTTTGACACAATACTTTTGTGTCTAATTAACCATCACAAGTGGGTGGATCTATCTTTAGTTTGATATCATAGTTGACGACTCCATTCATTTGCCTTGGGGTGTTATAATTGTGATTTTCACCATTCTGTGGATTCTCATAGTAGTGAGGATAATCTTCATTAGGTAGTCGTGGAATGCAGCCATCATATCTTATGTTTGTATTCCAATCTATCATGGTGAATGATAAGGTATTTTATTTATCATTGGAAAATTTTGCTAACCATCCATCAGGAAAGGATTAATATGGTGATATCATTTCTAGCTGGTGGAGGAAGTGGAATGTGATTTGATGGTGGGTTCTCTTCACCATACTCAGGTGAGGCTTCTTAAATCAAGTTGGGTTCTTATGTATGATTATCATAGACTCTATTTTCAATGACATCCGACTTAGTTTAAATTATTGGCAGGCCTATTGGTGCAAGAGGGTTTGATTCATTAATTTCTCTTTTAGACAAAGGATTTATGGTTATTTGTTTGGTCTTGGTGTGGGTGCCCACTGTGGGTAATCAATGTAAGGAAAATGAAGTCTTGAAAATTTTTTTTCATAGTTATTGATTGATAGTGCTTTGATTTTTTAGATTATGACATTTATGTGTCATAAATTTGAAAATGTGATCTTTAATAAACTTGTAGAGGATTTGGAATCGATGAGAATTGAGCTTTAAAATATAGGAATCATAAGAGAAATTAAAAAGTTATGGTGAAATAGATATTTTGAAAAATGCTGGAAATCCGAAACTTGAATTTATAAGGCATCAAACAAAATTTGTTTGACTCAAGAAGTTTAAGAGTGACTAAGCATAGAGTTATGATCATACCCAACAAGCAGAACATGCTTCGTTTGATGCTTTTATAAAGAGAAAATGATCAAAATAGTCTATTGATTCTTTATGAAAGATCAAAATAGTTCTCAACTATATTAAGGAACCATTTTGATCCCTCAATTTCTTAAAAATGACTAAAGTAGTCCCACTATGGGATTATTTTTAATCCTTTTTATAGACTTGAGGGATTAAAATGATCCTTTCATATAGTTGGGGACCATTTTGGTCCTTTATAAAGAGTCTCGGGACCATTTTAGTTATTTCCTCATTTTATAAAATTGAACAACATGGTGAAGTATAAAAGCAAAAAAGGAAAATTTAGCACATAATAAGTTCCTTAGGAAACAATTTACTTTGATGCCAGGTATAATGCAAAATGGGTACAAAACTAATATGCAATGCAGAAGTAAGATGATTTTATTAATTAAATCTTTAGATCATCGCACATAAGTTTTGGAGTATTTAACATAGTTGGTCATTTAGTGTTAGACATCCAGTCAGGAGAACTAATAAATAAATAATAGAGCTACTAAGAATTTTATTAGCTTAAGCAAGAATTGTAACATTAAGAATTTAAGGTAATGATTGTAGGACTAGAAAAATATCTAAACATAAAGGAGCTAACAAGTATAGTGATTAAGCAGGGATAACTTGAAGACAACTCCAGAAATGGTCATTTCCCATTAAGTTCTTTTTCTATTCAAGCCCTCTCAAGATCATGCCACTCACACTCAAGAGGTTCTTTACTTGGGTGGAAGAAAAACAAAAGACAAGAGCATAATTGCATGAGGAAGTCAATCTTTCATTCAACATGATATGATTTACATGAAACAAGGCCCATTAATTATAGACTTGACGAGGGCAGCTCAAGAGACAAATAGCAATAGATTTTTTGGAAATCCGTCGCCGTTCTCCTCTATTTACAAGGCTTCAAGCAAGATAATCTAAATGAGTTTTATTTATTTATTTTTAGCTTCTATCATCTACTGGAGGTTGCATCCTTGGTTATCAGGTTATCTTTGTATTTCTCTTTTTTCTTTGATAGTTTCTCATAAATGCCCTTGCTTTGCTCATATCATTTTTTTTGGGTTCTTATAGTATGCTTTAAAAGAGAGAGAGAGAGAGAGAGAGAGAGAGAGAGAGAGAGAGAGAGAGAGAGAGAGAGAGAGAGAGAAATTTGGAGAGGGTGGCCAAGCACAGGGAAGGTAGTGGATTGAATGATTTTTAGAGTTCGAAGAATTTTATGGGAGGAAAGAGGAAGTGATGTAAAGCTAAACATGGAGAGATGATGATTGAGGTCAAGATACAATTATATTGGTAAAATGCAGGTGAAAATCAGCTCAAACAAAGGAGTGGGTATGTCTCAGACTCAATTTATACGAAGTACATGATTGACATGCCTCATACAAACCAATGACCATAAAGTCTAAATTACACCACCCACGTTCACAAAGCCTTACAATACATTTTACTCGATCATAAAAGTAGTACATTAAGTCCTAGGTACATGGTGTAGACTTATTGATAACAACGATGATGATATATTTCCCTACATCTCTCTCTCTCTCTCTCTCTCTCTCTATAATATATATATATATATACACAGTCACACACTTGTACCAATTATTCTAGTTGGTTAGTGCCTTGGACATTTTTGTCAATATCTTCGGTTGAATTCCCATCAATTATAATTTCCATCCTAGAAATTTTAGGGTGAATGAAAAGTATAAAAGTACACACACATATATAAATATAAATAAATAAATATATATATATATATATATATATATATATATATATATATATATATATATATATATATATATATATGTCATATTGGCTTTCTTGTATAAATGTATGTAGTGTTCTTGGCCGGCAAAACCATGCCTACATATTGCTTTCAGAGATTTACATTATTCATCTACTAACCACACATTAGTATCATCTTCTTAGGAGAATAGATGTTCCCTCTAAAATAATACTTGATATTAAATCTGTTAGGTTTGATGGTAAAAAAATTCATGTTTTGCATTTAGAACACATGCACTTAGAGATTAACCTCATATTATCTTCTAACTTCCACAATAGTAGCGTCCATATTGTAGAAAATTTTTTAAATGTTGAAATAAGAGCATGTTATTAGGGAGGTCTACCTCATAACTACTGTCCATATTTGTTCTCAAGTGTTATTGTTTCAATTTGAAGAATTCAGGTATCAAAAGCTGAAAAGTGGAGTAAAAATTGAAGGTATTCCTTATTAATATTTTGTTTGTCAAAATATCTTAATGTAAAAATTGAGATTTCTTATATTTGTTTTTTTTTTTTGGTCTAAGAAATTGTAGAAGGGCAAGGGCCAGAGACACACGAAGGAGATGTAGTTGAAATTAATTATGTTTGTCGGCGTTCAAATGGGTACTTTGTACATAGGTAAACACTTAATGACATTGTTTCTCTTTGTTTCTATAACTTTTTACGTTAATACTTAAATAGCATTTTTTTCTATGCACAATACTATTTAAGCCCTGAGTTGTCAAGTAGCGGATTTATTTCTCATAATGTATGGTATGAAATCTAATTTGAAAATCTTAGATTCCTGATAATGCTCTTTCCAGATTAATGTTATTTCTCGATATATTTCTCTATAATTCTCATATTACATTAACTGAGATTGAAATAATTATGTTTATAAGTCATTGTTATATATGTTTCTATTGATCTTAAAAATAAATCTTTTTTGCCATTAATTGCGGCCTTTTACCGTTATGTGGTGTACATGTAATCTGGTATAGCACAGTGAATCAACTTAGCGGTGAAAGCAACCCTGTGATAATTTCATTGGATGGAAAGGAGGTCAGTTACTTGTTTCTTCTGCAACTGTTGGTTTTCAAATTACAATCGAATATGTATTTTGCCTTTCTATTTTATCACTTACCATTTAAACAATCTGCATCAATTTTCTTTTTCGATAAAGGAAAAGAAGATGCGTATTTTTCACCTTATATATACAAAATAAAAATTTGATTCTTATTTTTTATTTTGTCAATATATTTCATTACTCAATTAGTTATGTTGTTATTTGTCCTACTATAGGTAATTCAGGGCCTCAAAGATGTTCTGGTTGGCATGAAAGTTGGAGGTACTTTATCAAATTAGAGCTGCTATTTATTTCATTATGTTTTTTCTTTGTTTCTATTTGTACATGTAAGATCGATATTGTTTTGAGTTACATATGCCTCTGTAGTTGTAGCCAATTTAGTTATGACAAATTCTATGCCACATCAATGTCAAATATCCATTGCAATAAATTCAGAGATATTGATAGAGACATTCCAACTGTTGTAAATAGCTTATAATGAAATGTTTTTGGTGTTATGCCAACTATTTGTCGATGTAGGCATCTAATTTATATGTGTTTTCATGATTTTTTTTAGAATGTTTTAGTATGATTGTATGTGCACACTTGAGTTGTTGGTGAGCTCTATCTATTCAACTTGCAAGCAGGGTAACAGCAGATGCATATTTATGATGAATGTCTAATTCACCATTTTTCAGTTGTTCCTCTATTTTTGTATTCATTGTTTTCTAAAGTAACCCTTGACTAATTCGAAAGGCTTGTTTCACATAATCTTTGGTTTCTGGTGGCTAAAAGCTTTTGTTTTGATCAGCCTTATTTAATAACTAATGAAACGTCTCTGAAGAGCTTTCAGAGAAGAGACGAAGAAGACGAATATTGAGAGCAGAGAACAGAGAATGGAAAGTAGAATTCTTATTTCTCATTATTCTGGTTACAAGTACAGGTCTATATATAGCAAAGGGTAAGGAGGGATGGCAATTCTTGATTGCCTGTACTTTCTTGCTGAGTCAGCCATGATACATATATGGCTACTCTAACAATCCCCCGCAAATTAATCATTCTAGGGAACGAATGGTTAATTTGGATCTCAAGTCAAAGAATCGAGCGGCGGACAGGGGTTTAGTAAGTATATCTGCGATCTGATCGGTGGTTCTGATGTGATGAACGGTGATGGCTCCTCGCTTGATGTGATCGCTGATGAAATGGTAATCTATTTCAATGTGTTTGGTGCGGGCGTGGAAGACTGAATTGTTGGCGAGGGCCAGAGCGGAGGTGTTATCGCAGAAAATCTTTGTTGGAGATTGTTGAGGAATGTGAAATTCAGCGGCTAGTCGACTCATCCAAAGAACGTCGGCGGTGGCAGACGAGAGCGACCTGTATTCAGCCTCGGTGGAAGATCTGGCCACCGTTGTTTGCTTCTTCACCGACCAGGAAATTAGAGTGTTGCCGAAGAAGGTGCGATGTCCTGAAATGGATTTTCGGTCATCCGAGTCGGATGCCCAATCTGCATCTGCGTAGCTGCACAATTGAAGAGAACCGGTGTTAATTGGCAGTCCATAGTGTAAAGTACCTTGCAAGTACCGGAGCAGGCGCTTCAAGGCTTGGTAATCGGAGAGTCTGGGTTGATGCATGTGTTGGCAGATGCGGTTGGTAGCGAAGAATATGTCGAGGCGAGTGATGGAGAGATACTGGAGAGATCCTGCAAGCTGGCGGAAGCGGTGAGGATCCGAATATGGTGGATCGTCCGTGGAGAGATTTCCCTTCTTTGTACCTACAGGCGTTGCATATGGTTTGCAAGTTGAAAATCCAGCTGAGTTGAGAAGATCTTGAGCATAATGTTTTTGAGTGAGGAAGTATCCGGTTGATGTGGGAAGGATTTGTATGCCTAGAAACAGGGATGCCGTGCCCAGTTGTTTGATGCGGAATTGATCGTGCAAGCACTGAAGAATGGTTTGGATTTTGGCTGGATTGTTGCCTGTGATTAGTATATCATCTACGTACACGAGAATAAAAATGTGAATGTTATTCTGATTAAAAATTAGTAAAGACGGATCAGCTTTACTGAATTTGAAGCCTAGAGTTTTGAGAGAATTTGTAAATTGTTGGAACCATTGGCGGGGAGATTGTTTGAGTCCGTAGATGGATTTGTGCAACCTACAGACATGGTTTGGATACTGCGTGTCGATGAATCCTGAGGATGGAGTCGGATCTGAGAAGGTGATGGCAGAGAGATCAAAGATTTGCTTAGGCCTAGATATACCTGCTTTGAGGTGCGTCTACATGGGATGAGATGGAGCAGGATTGGGGAATAGAGTGTTTCCTTGCTGAGTTGTGGAAATATGATTATTGGTGTGATCATTGGTGACTGAAACCGAGGGAGATTGGGTAGTATTTGGAGCAGGTGGCTGTGAAGCATTAGGTATAGTGGCATGTGGCTGAATAGTGGAAGTGGGAATGAGTAAAGGAGGATAATCCGTGACGCTGTGTTCGGAAGATGATTGATGTTTGGAGATTTGGAATGGAAATTGAGATTCGTAAAATGTGACGTGACGGGAAATATGAATGCGATTGGTTTGAAGGTTAAGGCAACGATACCCTTTGTGTTGGGAGGAATAGCCAACAAATACACATTCCTGAGATCGGGGAGAAAGTTTAGTTGGTGCCAAATGCTTGAGCCATGGAAAACACAGAAAACCGAAGGTCCGCAGGTGATCATAAGTTGCCGGCCTGTTGTGAAGACGAAAGAAAGGAGTTTGATTGAATATGACGGGAGAAGGAAGCCTGTTTATGAGATAATTAGACGTGGTGATGGCTTCTGCCCAAAACGAGTGTGGAAGGTGCGCGGCGTGGAGAAGAGTGCGCGTGAGATTGAGGAGGTGACGATGCTTACGTTCAGCTAATCCGTTCTGTTCAGGGGTGTATGGGCAGCTAATTTGGTGATGAATGCCGTATTTGAACAAATATGATTTAAACGCAGTGTTTACAAATTCACCGCCGCCATCGGATCTGAACGTTTGAATGGAACAGTTAAAACAGTTTTTAATCAGATTATGGAAGTGCTGAAATTTTGCAAAAGATTCATTTTTAGAATGTAGTAGATATAGCCAGGAAAAACGAGTGTAATCGTCAATGAAGATCACATAATATTTGAAACCATTCATAGATGACTGAGAAGATGGTCCCCAGACGTCGCAGTGAATTAATTGGAATGGTTTATTACATGTAGAGAAACTAGGTGAGAAGGGCAGTTTCTGGCTCTTGGCCACGTTACAAGAGATACAGAGAGGTAAAGAGGACTGTTTGGTACATATATTCGGGATCAGCTTAGCTAAATGCTGCAGCGCCCGTGAGTTAGGATGTCCAAGTCGAGCATGCCAAGTGGATGTAGAGGTGGTCGAGGCCTGAAGAGCAGTGTCGCGAGAGGTGGAATTAGGAGTAGTTTTGAGATGATAGAGACCATTGCGACTGCGACCGTGGAGAAGAACCCTGTTGTCCTTGTGATCCTTTATAGAGAAACCATTAGTGTCAAAACAAACAAATATGTTGTTGTCGACAGTTAATTTAGAAATAGAAAGTAAGTTATGAGAGATCTTAGGTACGTGTAAAATGTTCCTAAGTTGAAGCTTACGCATAGAGTCCGGAACGGGTAGAATGCCGTGTCCGGAGTGCTGGATAGGCAAAGTGTTACCATTTGCGATGGATACAGAATCGGTTCCTGTGTAGGGAGCTGAGTGGTTCAGATTGCTAAGGTCGGACGTGAGGTGAGACGACGCCCCGGAATCCAAAACCCAGTCCGTCGTTGAGGATTGTTGCTGTTGAGCCGTGAGTGCCCTTGGGTTGGTGGGCGGGGCATAGGTGAGATTGCATCTGTGCCAGCAATTCAATGCTGAGTGTTCGTTCTTGCCGCAGATTTGGCATGTTTGCCTTGGCTTTGAGCTGGATGCGTGCAAGTTGTTAGGTGGAGATGGGTTGGAGGGTGCCCCGCGACCTCTGGATTTGGGAAATCGGCCACGACTGGAGGGGGTTCGGTTGGACCAGAGAGCAACCGAATCTGGTGGTTGTATGGAATCTTTAGCTTGTTCTTGATGGATGTTTATTTCCTCAGTACACAATAGAGAGTAAAGAATGTCCAGACTTATGGGGCTTAAGGAGGTGCGTATTGCGGTCTTGAAGGCGTTGTAGGTAGAGGGAAGGCCATTAAGAATGTATAGCACGATGTCTTCTGAGTCGACGGTGGAGCCGGCTGCTGCGATGTTATCAACGATAGTCTTGATTTGCGTCAGGTACTGTTGCATGCTTCGATCCTTCATCTGTATTTGATGTAGCTCGTTCTTGAGCTGGATTACCCGAGAACGATTCGTTGGCTGAAGTCTCCGTTCAAGCGTGATCCATACGTCGTGTGATGTCTGTAAGGTAATGACGTAGGGGAGAACGGAGGGGGATATGGTGGAGAAGAGAGCCGAGATGAGGTTCTGATCGATAGTTTTCCAGAGATTGTGTTCCGGTGCCGACGCTTCTTGCGGACAAGAAATAGTGCCTGATAGGTATTCACTGAATCCATTTGCGGCAAAGATTTGGTGGATTTGTATCCTCCATATTGAGTAGTTATCACTAGTGAGAAGAGTAGGAACAAGATTCTTGAGGTTTGAGATGAGAAATTTTAGGTGAGGAGGGATGATGAGTTCTGTCGGATGAGCTGGGTCGGTGGTGTTTCTTTGAGATGAGGTAGTCGAGCCTTGATCAGCCATTGGATCGTTGCTGTAGAGCTTCTATGGCTCTGATACCATAATGAAACGCCTCTGAAGAGTTTTCAGAGAAGAGACGAAGAAGACGAATATTGAGAGCAGAGAACAGAGAATGGAAAGTAGAATTCTTATTTCTCATTATTCGGTTACAAGTACAGGTCTATATATAGCAAAGGGTAAGGAGGGATGGCAATTCTTAATTGCCTGTACTTTCTTGCTGAGTCAGCCATGATACATATATGGCTACTCTAACAATAACCTCCAATACTTGGTTAAATAATCACAAATTTTCTGTATGTATTTATGTAGAGCGGTTAATAATTATATTGAACACATTAAATAATTATTGACATATTTTATCAATTCACCTGAACCACTAAAGCTGGCGAGCACGTGGCAGAAGAATAGAATAGAAAGAATCCAAAGTCCGTTGGTAAGGAGAGCGAGGAGAGGGAATGGGAGAGGAATCTATAATTCAATTCATTCATCAAGTAATCCAAAGTACATTCCAAGAAACTCCATTATATAGAAATAAGGTTCAAAGAGAGATAAAAATCTAATCTTATTTATTATATAGAAATAAGGTTCAGTCTTATTTAATTCCGTGAATCCTTATTTATAGAAGGTAAGATTATCAAGATAAGATTGAAATTGAATTTAATAATACCCATTAAATTAAAATCAAATCTATTCCTAAATAGTTCAAATTCAAACAAAAGACTATCCAAAAGGATCATTCATTCAAATTTCAAATAAGTTAACAATTCTAATATACTAAAATACATTTGAAAGTAATATCAATCTATTTTTTGTTTCACATCAATTATCTAAGACTGAAGTGCATTGTTGTCCTTTATAATGCTAGCAAGCTCTTTTTTGATCTATGTTAGCCTTATGAATGCAAAATATATTAAATCTTTAATATCCCATGTTCATATATGACTTCATCACGAAATAGTGATCGACTAACAGTTGTATTACTGTAAAATTTGTTATTTTCAGGTAAAAGGAGGGCATTGATACCACCAAGCCTAGGGTATGTCAATGAGGACCTAAAACCAATCCCTGACGAGGTAAATTCCACATCCACTTTCTCCCTTTCTTTAATAATGTCGAGTACATATTCAACTTGAAACGAATATGAAATTATATGGCATAACATTGCTATGATAATGATCATATGTTCTCAAATCCTTCCATTTTTGCAGTTTGGCCCTCGAAGGAGTCTTCTCTCCCATGCAAAAGAGCCACTGGTTTTCGAGGTCCAGCTCTTGAAACGCCTGTAATTATGTCCGAAAGGAATTTATGTAAGAGCTTGTTTCATTGTTTGTATATAAAAATGTATATTTTATAAAATCATGATTTCTATATTGTTTAGTTTACATGTGAAATTACTGTTAAAGTGGTGTTCATAGTTTGAAATTAATGTTGTTTTCTCACTACATTTAATCAAATTCTTGATCGAGTAAATTTCCATTATTTCTCAACGCATTTTCCACACTTTCAAACAGTCTGGTTTCTCACTACATTTGACGAGATAAATCCTAGCTTGTAATTTCTTATGTTAGATAAGTTTTTATTTTCAATTTGACCCACACATCAATCATGATTATCTATCAATTGGAATTTATTAATACCATCAAATATTATGTAATAAAAGTTTATCTAGTCAAGTGGAACATAGATGTGAGTCAATGTTCTTAAAATTTGCTTGATCATGATAGAAGTGGTTGATTTATAAGAACCACAAATTGCCATTTGATCTCTTCCAAATACTTTTGATCTCATCACAATAGTTAGTCTGCTACTATTTACTAGGAGTACAAAATATTGGTGGCCTAAATCTCATTATAGTAATAATTCCATCAACTCAAGAGTTTAATGATTATAGATAAAGAGTATATTAGGGATTCTTTTCTTTTTTTCTTTTTTTTTTTCACTTCAATTTGTATATTAGAAAGTGTATGGGATTTAACCAAATGTGTAGTTATTGTTAGTGAAGGCTACAGATGAAAGTTATGTTATATATTAGTTGGGATTAAGGAATTGGATGGCAGCTGAGTTAAGAAAGATGATGCGTGATGTTTAGGAATTTATTATGAAGGCATTTGTTGAGTAAGGGGAGGACAGCTAGTGAATAAAATCTAGGAGAAACAAAACCAAGTTAGGAGGAAAGAAATCAGTCAGAATGAGAACCAGGAGAAAATGCTAAAAAAGCTCAGAAAAGAAAATATGGGGTAGTCGAGTTAAGCAAAATACCAATCACCCTTATGATTTTAAGCCAAAAAGAGTTTTTTATGGGAAGGGAAACGGTCGGCAAAACGGTCTATACGATTTATAAATGATAAAATTCCTCGCAACCCCCCGCCCCCAAACAAAAAAATACCCATCTATCATGATTACATAAAAAGAGAATGACATGATTGGCATGATCAAAATAAGTTAGATGGCTGTTTGTTTGACAAAGTCATAGAAGTTTATAAATGTTCTCCATCATTCTCCTAGGATTTGAGATGATGCTAATGGAGATAGGGTCTCCACAGAGTTTGAAGGTATAATTAGAAAGGCTAAGATTGTATGTGATAAGTCTAATGACTAAAGTTTTTATTTGTTTCATACTTTCGCAAAAGATAAATGTGATTAGTAGTAAACTCTCTATAGATTTTGTATGAGAACATGTGGATGAAGAATGGGGTGCAGAAGCCTGTATAGTTACACCTAACCCTCCCTTCCTTTTGATGTAGCTACAAAAGCTATGGACCTAAAATGCCTAACTCAACTAGTGAGGGATCAAAATATCCTCCTGAAAAAACATGTGTTGTCTAGAGCCAACCTAGGAGTTTGTGCTTTATTACCGTTTAGGAGTCTACTGGACTTGCCATCTGAAAAAAAAGTTACAAGATGCTTCCTCTTACAATCTTATTTCTATCCAAAAGTATGCTTTATTTATACATTTGTCACCTCTTATAAAAAATCTTGATGATATCACTAATAAATTGATATGGTGATTTTAAAATTCTAAATTCTATGACAAAATGAAAGAATTCACAGTGATCAATTCTAAGCTAAATAATCTAAGACATCATAGGAATGATTACAAGATGAGGCTAAATTACATTGAAAATGAACTTTGATTGAAGAACCATTAACATATTGACTTTTGGAGTGTAATAGTTTATATTTTGACTCTGTCAAATAAATTTTTTTCAGGAGTCATTTTTAGACTAAATTACAAACAGTCTTTGTCATAATATAGATATTATAGTGATTTAATTACAATAAATTTTTCATAATTTTTGGGCATTGGAGTAAATTCTTTAAAAATTGACACATGTCGGTATAAGTGGAGATTTTGGGACTGTCAGACATCAGTTTTAAAAATCGATTTCACCAAAAATTTTTAAATAAAATTAGTTATTTTATGTATATTTTTTTATAATTTTTGAAGCTCCAAAAAGATTTATATGAATTTTATATTAAAAATTAATTAAATTATATAATTATATAATATGATATTATTTATTTTACTATAAAATTTAAATCCATTATAAACCATTTCATTAAAAAGTCATTTCTTTTTCTTATTCCTCAATGAAAAGTGAAATTTAAGAGAAAAAAATGAGGGGAAATAGAACTTATGATTTGGAAACGGTAGAGTTATTTTTGTTACTTAATTTTGTTGGGAGATTTGCTCGTTTTATTGTAAAGAATTATTATCCATTTTCTAATTTTAATAATTTGATTTTTTTGAGATTTTTTTTGATCAAATTTGTATTTTCATTATAAAAAATGAGGATAATTTTGTATTGGTAAAATTTTTATTACGTAACCTTTTATATGTTATAGAGATTAGGATTATGAATGTTTTGAGTATTTATTTGAGATTTTTTGCTGAGTAATTTTGAAAAAGAAATGATTTTTAATTTGCACAAGATTGTGCGAATTATAGAGGAATTAAGTTAATGTGTCATACTTTAAAACTATGGGAACGAGTTATGGAGCATAGGTTGCGGCGTGATACTAATGTACCAATTTGGATTCATGCCGGGTAGGTCTATTATGGAAGCCATACATTTATTAAGAGGTTTGATGGAGAAATATAGATAGAATAAGGAGGATTTATATATGATATTTATTGATTTAGAAAAAACATATGATAAAGTTTCAAGAGAAGTGCTATGGAGAATTCTTGAAAAGAAAGAAGTTAATAATGTTTATATTCAAATCATTAAAGATATATATGCAGGAGCTATTACTTGTGTGCAAACACAAGGTGGTTTGACCAAGTATTTTCCTGTTTTGGTTGGATTACATCAAGGATCAGCCTTAAGCCCATATCTTTTTTCTTTAGTCATGGATGTTCTCACTAGACATTTGCAAGAGGATGTACCTTGGTGTATGCTTTTTGCTGATGATATTCTTCTTGTTGATAAGACTAGAGAGGGAGTTGAAGGTAAACTAGAATTGTGGAGGTCAACCTTAGAGTCCAAAGATTTTCACTTGAGTAGATCTAAAACGGAATATATGGAGTGTAATTTTAGTAATAATATACCTAGTGAGGAAATTGTGACTTTGGCCGATCAAGTCATTAATAAGAGTACACGTTTTAGATATCTTGGATCTATTGTTCAGAGTGATAGTGAAATAGATGGGGATATTATCAGCAGAATCCAAGTGGGATGGTTGAAGTGGAGGAATGCATCGGGCTTATTGTGTGATAGAAAAGTACCCCTCAAACTTAAGGGAAAATT
Organism: Dendrobium chrysotoxum; assembly: GCA_019925795.1. Taxonomy (NCBI): domain Eukaryota; kingdom Viridiplantae; phylum Streptophyta; class Magnoliopsida; order Asparagales; family Orchidaceae; genus Dendrobium; species Dendrobium chrysotoxum. The sequence continues at coordinate 37,668,594 of CM034308.1, forward strand.
CTATAAGATGGTGGTGAGACCTGCAATGCTTTATGGTGCCAAATGTTGGCCATTAAAAGAGAAGCATAATTCTAAGTTAAGTGTTGCAGAGATGAGGATGCTTAGGTGGATGAGTGGCTTTACCCTTAGAGATAGGATACGAAATGAGCATATTCGTGAAAAGGTTGGAGTAGCTCCAGTGGAAGATAAGATTAGAGAGAGTTGCCTTAGATGGTTTGGTCACATAAAACGACGGCCTCCCAATGACCCGGTTAGGAAAGTAGAGGTCTTAGATTGGACTTATGTTAAGAAAGGTAGAGGTAGACCTAAAAAGACTTGGTTAGAAAATATTAGAAATGATCTTTCTCTATTAGATTTAAACGAGAATTTGACTTTTAACAAGACACAATGGAGAAAAAGGATTCATGTAGCCGACCCCACGTAGTGGGATAAAGGCTTGATGATGATGTTGTTGTTGTTGTATCTAAAAATATTATTTTAATTTAATTAAAGCTTCAGAATGTTGTTTTATACAATCTATATGAAATTTGATTAATTTTTGAAAATATGAATTTCTGCTCATTGGTGTTTTCTGTTGCCTACTGCTAGGATATTTTTGACGTTTTTTGAATTAATCCCAATTATATTTTATTTACTGCAAAGCATTGGAAATGAATGTGAATATGTGATTGAGTAATAACTGGTCGCTATTACTATTATAGTACTTGATAATAATGTATGTGTGTATGAAATAAGTAAAGACTAGTTGATCCGTTGGTTGGAGATTAATTGACCTATGAAGGGTGGTGGGCCTACAAACTTTCCTTTAAATATTATGGTTGGGTATTATCCTTTACTGATACAACGATGCAACGATTGGGGCTTATAAAGAGTTATTATTGTGCTAACGGGCAAAGAGTGACGACTATGTTTAGTGAGCCAAATGTTATCGACTACTGATTACTGATTACTGAAAAAACACTGTGATAGTAAGAATTTCTTACTTATTTAGTATGATTACTGAAATGCACGTTATTGATTCATTATTATTGTATAACTTTACTGTTTACTATACGAATTTACTATTATTGTCACAGATTTTTACTATTACCGCATCACCACTGTTGTTGATTCACTACATTGTTTACTAATTGACTCATAATGAACATGTGATTATGATACTACATTGATACTGATATAAAATGATTGAATAACATGTATATACTCATACACGATTATGATTCTGATAGTCTTTATGGATGCTTTGGTTTTACCACTTTACATAATTTACTTACTGATTGATATTATTGATACAATGACTATATTATTGATTTGACATCTATAGTGATTTATTGGTTTCCTTACTGTACTGATTTACTGATTTTTGTATCGTACTATTTTACTATTTTATAGACTTTACTGCTACTATATATGAGTTTCATTTTTTTGTACTAATTCAATGATCATATGAATATAACTGCTATGATTTGATCGTTGACATGTATAGTGCTCCTTTACCATGCTTTGAATTTAATTGTAGGTTTTGGTGACCTATTAGGCTTTTTAGCTCATTATATGTCGTTTAAATATTTTCATGTTAGGACAGAATATCAGGAATATGAGGCTGGTTAGGATTCTTCAGGTTTACTGTTAACTTATTTCTTTTTATTAGTAGTTATATATTTGTACTTAGGATAGAATAGATATATTATGATTGTATAAATCCTGAGTAGTGTACATAATTTTTAGGAAAAGAATACAAATGTATATATTGATGTTTTGATCGATAGTTCTATTTATACTGATATTTATATTGATAAAAGAAACTAGATAGCTCTGGTTGTGTAATTTAAAAGATAAAAAAATAATTCTTCCAAATTAAATTCTGAGACGTGACATGGAATATATAAAAACCAAGTATGTGAAGATGCATTTAATCATAATGGTGCATCTTTACAACCTTTTGCTTGATGCTATATTAAATTCCATTATTTTGGCCCTAAGCCGTGTTACATTGGATGAAAAAAAAAAAAAAGAATGACGTTGGTAAATTATAACATGATTATTTAGCAATAAACAAGCAATAAATATCATCACTTGGAAAGAAAGGGTTAGTGACTCTAAAAGGAGATTCCACTAAGGCATCATAATCTTGAGGTCATAAAAAAGCATTAGGAGATTGGAAACCAAGGAAGATGGTCTCTGAATAGACATCCATTAAAGGTATTTCATTGCTCAATGTATGAACCTCCAAAATGGATTTGTAATTTTCCTTTCTTACTCATATATTAATAGAATTTGCTCTTTTGTTATGCTTAAATCTCTTTTGAGTTGTATCTATTTATAATTTATTTATATGAATGATGATTATGATATCTGGTATATGGGTGCAATTGAGTCAAGCTAGCTCGCGAGCCGACTCGGGCTCGACTCATTAATGGGCTCGCGAGTCGAGCTCGAACACAATTTCGAGCTCGACGGCTTAACGAGCCCGAGTTCGAACACTTGGCTGCCCGACATGAGAGCTCGTCGAGTAGCTCGCGTAAGAGAAGACGACGCAAGCGAGATTCAGGAATCAGATTTCGGATGCCGGGAAAATGAAACCGCTGGCGGGAAGATGCAGGCTTTGTGTCGGGAACGACGTAGAGCTTGTGCTCGGGACGACGGAGGTCGGAGGCTCGGAGCTCGCGTGCTTTGACGGAGCTCGATGGGACGACGGAGGTCACGGCTTGGGAGGACGAGCTCGCGGCTTCGACGGAGCTTAACGGGACGGCGTAGCTGTCCATAGACGACGCAGGTCGGGAAGGAGCTCGACTCGACTCGTTTCGTGAGACGAGTTGAGCTCGACTGCCGGTATTTGTTAGTCGAGCTCAACTCGAACACCCCTGGCTCGAGCTCGACTCGACTCGTTTGAACCCCTAATCTTGTATACTTCCTTAGCTCTTTTGAGATAACGAACAAGAATTTTTTTTGGTTTAGAATAATAAAAAACAATTGATGACAACTTTTTATCTATAACTGAGATGCTTGAATGATGTCTGAGAAGACATTTCATCATTACCCAATAGAGAGTTGTTCTATATTTATTATAATTCCAGATGGTTTTTCTGAGAGTCATACAATCATTAAGTATTGATGTCAATTTAATACATCCTTCTAAATTTTCATCTAGTAGCCAATTTTCTTAGGGATATGAGTCTGTAAATAGAACTACTACATTTTCTTCTTCCTATCTTGGTTTCGCTTAATGTCTTCAGTTTTCTCATTCTTTTTTTTTTTTTTCAAATTTATTTCCATGAAAGATGTCTTCAAAGAAGATGTCAAGTGATGGGAGATTTAGAACATTTCTACCTTTGCAAGTGGCTTTGTTGGTGTGACTTTGTAGGTGTACTAGTGGGGAAATTATTAGGTCCGGACACCGGACGTAGAGATTAGTCCAGACGTCCATCGAAAAGTTGACACGTGGACTGTGCTTTTGTTGTGCTTTTGAATGTGCTTTACCTGTGTTTTGACTGCGCTTTACCTGCACTTTGTCTACGTTTTTTGATTGCGCTTTGACTGCGCTTTGACTGTGCTTTGACTGTGCTTTTGCTGCGCTTTGGCTTAAAGTTCCGCGGGCACATTAAATATATAAAATCAAAAATAAATCCACGTGTCCACTCCACATGTCAATATTTGATTGAAGTCCGGACGTATCGCTACGTCCGGTGTCCGGACCTAATAATTTTTCGTACTGGCGAGGAACCCTTCCTTGTATCTTTTCTCACTTGAAAAATCAATATCTCAAGATCTAAAAATCACATACATGTGAAATTTGAAAAATAAGCTCACTTTCATGTGGGATGAATTAAAAATAATTTCAAAATTTTCTTAATTTTATTCTATATTTTTCATAATTTATGTAAATATTACATCATTTGTATATATTAAATAAATCTGAAAAAATTCAAATGAATATATATGTATTCCCTTACACTCAAATACTTTTTAGAAATTGAATCAGTCTAAACAACAAGCTAAATTCCCATATGGATTTTCTCATTTAAAACCCCATTTCTAGAATATTTAAAAATAGATTTTAATTAAAAAATGGAGGGGAAATGCAGCATGTGATTGAAAATTTCAACTAATGCAAATAATAATTCAAGATGAGTTTGGCTCTCAGCCTCTCATGCGAGCGCGGACGGACGACGACACGGGATGACGTTTGGCTCTCAGCCTCTCATGCGATGAGACGTTAGATGTAGTCAGGCACTCACACGATATCAGACACGGTCACACAATGTCGCACTCACGCAGTTGGACGTCGATGAGATGAGATGGCAGAAGCGGTTCCCTGGTCAACCTGGGTTGGTTTCGAGTTTCCGGGTCAACTTGAATCCGACCCAGTTTTACAAACGTTTCTCAAACAGGTTGACTCCAACCTGAAATTTTCGGGTTTGGTTCGAGTCGGATTTTTGGGTCATGCCAAATATTGACACCCCTAGACCAAATAGGAATTGTGTATGCTTAATTTAACTAGTTTGACTCCTCCAAGACCAGTGATCAATGATTGAATCGATCTCCATCATCATCCCCGCTCGACTCATGTATTTAAGCTCAAGAAACTTGAGAGAATGACTCCTTGTACATCACACCAAATTGATTAAAGTCAAATTCAAGATGAGTCTAGAGCTATATCCTTGGGTGAGTAAAATACAATAGCTTGTGCCCCTTAGTTACTTCAAGACTAAAACCTATGGTCATTCTAGGGTTTGATATATATATATATATATATATATATATATATATATATACATTTATAGTGGATAACTTGAGCAGTGGATAACTTGAGCAAAGCTTAATCCCACACCTTTGGGAAGTTTATTGGAATAAAACCCTCTATAAGATGTACTATTATATCCTAGATTTGACCCCTATTTTGAGCTTCCTGGTGGCTGGAGCTCTTCAGGTAGCTTGAGCCAATTGCTTTGGATCACTAATGTAAGCAAACAAAAGGTATAAAGATGGAATGAGATCTTCTCCCCCACCCAATTGTCTTAAATCCTCAAATCGAGCCATTAAACTATGGTTTGTTTACCAAATTGGTTAAACTTACCTTAATTTTTTATAATGATTATAAATAAGTTTTATATAAGCTAACATGTTTAGATAAGTTTAGAGTATGTGGCTATTTTTCACGTATAAGTTGGAAGGGCAATTAATGTGATAAGAACACTCAAAAGCACATATATGACTCAAAGAAAGGAATAATCTAAGCAATTTAATCTAGCTCATGAGATTTCAAGATTAGTGCTTCAAGATCCAAAAAATGTTATTTTTATTTTGTTTATTATTGTATTTTTTAGGCATTGATGTTGCCATGATGATCAACCCATATAGATAAGAGAATTATGTGTATATCAAATCTACCATAAAAATATTAAAAATGGAATTTATCTATAGTGTTATATGATCATATCATATTGTATAATTAATTATGACTAAAACTTCCAAATATCTAATTGGGCTGAGTAATCATGGATCGTACTACACAATCATGTTTGATTCATAATTGCATATGGTTATTTTGGTTAAGATTGGTGATATGCTAATTGATAGAAATTGATCTTAATATTACATTATACGATATTTAATATGTTGTATGATCAATCTCATTTTGATATAATTATAACTATATTAATTTGCATCAATTAAGATAATTAAAAAATTAAACTAATCATGATATATGATATACACCGTACGTACTATATGTCCAATATGATTATCTTGATTAAATTAATAGAATCAAATTATCTTAATTGTAATTATTCAAAATTTGAGCTAATCATATTATTGTTATGTATTGTACTATACAATCAATCACCTAAAATAAATCTTTTTAAGTCATATGGTTTTTTAAAGCAATTAATATGATTTAACTTAAACCTATCGTTCCATATGATTCTGATTATGATAAACTAAAGCCAATTATCTTGATTCAAGCAACTTAGGGTTTGGTCTAGTATACACTAAACTTAATATAAAAGCTTTTATACTAAACCCTAGATGGAATATTATGAGAATAAGCTCCTGGAAACTCATAGCCACCACTTATAACCCTAGAGAGAGAGAGATAGAGAGATTTTAGAGAGAGAGTATGAGATTACACCAATGAACATCTTCTTCTTCTCAACAACTTTTTATACTCATGTTTAAAATTTTGATTGACTGAAAAGCTAAATTTGTTTCTTGTTAGAGATTTTAGATCGTTAAAATGATTGTGATAATCTTGTGTAACTAGACATGGAGATACAAGTAGCTGGCTTCTTGTTTGGAGTAGAAGTAGATGTCATATTTTTTCATTACTTGTGAAGGAGAGAGGCTTCTTCCCCTTCTAATTTTAGGAAGGTAGTAAAAATTTTGAGAGGATGACTTATATGCTTAGCTTGACTTATAGCTTAATCTATGGAGTAGGTTAGGAATAACTTAAGCATTAGAATTAAACTTGTAAGAGGGATTTGGTGTTGACTAATTCAATAAATCACAATAAAGGGATAAAGTGGAGGGTTACATTGGATCATCTTTAGTATCAACAAGAGGATCAAGCAGGGTGTTGTAATATGTGGGCTTCAAAAATTTACATCCATCTCTTCTAAGAGAGTTTACTTTCATGCAAAAAAATTTAAAAGGTAAACTGGATTGCATAAATGATATTATTAGAAATTTTGCCCTCATGTTGTAACACTTTTATAATTTAGTTCTAAATTTTCTATAGGCACAACTCTTATGGTTAATTATTTCTCTCATTCATGAGATAGATCTTTTAATTAAGGCTAATCGATATGTGATAAATACTTAGCCTATAATAGAAATATTTTTTTATTTTCAAAAGAATAAATTTATCACCATTAACTTAGAGTAAATGATAGGAGATGGTGATAAAATTGATCAGGATCTCATGATCATATCGTCTCAAGTTTCCATGGACACTGACCCACTTAGTCAGCAACAGTAGTTAGCAACAGTAATCAGCCTTATATGATCAAAGGATTCTAGTTAATGGGACCTTGTAGATATGGGGTAAATATTTACTTAAGGGAATAATTTTAAATTGACTCTAGCTAACAAAGGGTGTTGTGCCGTACTAATTGCACTATATGATTCATTACTCAAGTGGTTAAACTATTAGGGAACTTACAAGATTTTATTGTGATCATAATTTATTGGTATTATTTTAGGATTAATCATCTAATCAAAGGGCCATGGTTATAAAATTTTTTTGTACTATTTTATGATGAACTCAATTAGTCAGAGAACATGTGTCATGGCCTTACTAGTGTAAGACTTTTGAGAGTGACTATAGAGGTATGCTTGATATGAAATTGACTCTTTGTTAGATAAAGTTATCTTAAATTTTTTACCCTTATCAAATTCAGATAGTGGATGAATTGTTACTTTAATTTTTATAGTGGTAGATTTTAATTGAAAAAAATATTGTATATATTTGTAATATTTTTATATTTTTGTTGATAGATAAGCCTAAAATATTTTCTACAAGATTCAAGGATATGTTTAAATTAGGATCCCCTTTGATTGAGATTTTTTTCTACATGACAATTGTTAAGGTATGATGTTTCTAGGGTTTTTATGTATAATTTGAAAACTTTATCTTTAAAATGGACCCACCTGTTTATATTTTATATCAACATGACCATCATCAAAGAATAATTTATAAATTATTTACAATTTGAAATTTTGATGTAAATAATTAACCTCCTATTTATGATGTACAATGGCCACATTCATCATAAGGTTATTTTAATGATTTCATTTTATTGCTTTGGATCTTATCAACTGTACTTGATTTCTTATAAAATATTGGTTCCATAGTTTACATAATTTAAGTTTATTTAAATATTCTTTGCATTATAAACCTTGTCAATTCTACCCTGATATGTAGAGAATTGAGTCTATAAGCTAGAGTTCACATTTATTAATACTCATACTTTTTTGCCCTTAGCTTTCTTATCAAAATTAATTTTAAAAGTTGATCCAATCCCTTTTAAAAATCAAGTTCAAATTCTTAATTAGATTTTATCTTACAAGTTAATATATTATTTTTATGTTCTACTCAACTACAAAATATTATTTTTAAATTTATTGTTAAAATACACACAATCCCTTTTAAGTATGTCAGAGTTTTATTTTTTTACATATAAATCATTAACATAAATTTCAATGTTCTTCTCTTATGCTTTATAAGGTCATGACCCATCATTATTTGTTAAGTTGCACCGATAATTTTCAAGTTCAATGACAAGGCTTGAAAGTTTTTTATAGTTTATTCTTTATCTTTTGGGGTGATAGTCTCATTGATATGATTGATGGTAGTGTTATTATTGCTACAAATATTTATAATGCAACTTCTTGGCTAACTTAAGATTACTCATTAGCTTACTTCAATGATCCTCAGGAAATCATCAAAAGTTCATTACCAAATAAAACAAACACAAAGGGGCTATTTGGTAGCAGGATTTAACCTAAATCCTACCAAATAGTCAAAATGACAACTTTAAATCCTACAGAATCTTCAATCCCATTTCTTCTCCATTATGCCTTACATCTCGGATTTACCAAAGCAAAGAGTTCTATGGATTTACATGACTTAGCAAATAGATGAAGTACAGGAGATAGGTGAGGGTTATTGTTATAAGCCTAAACCAAACTAGTCCATGTGTTTTACTCACCAAAGCAGGTGCCAAATTGAAGAACGATCTCCCTTTGCACATGAACCATCCACGATCGACCCTTTCTCATGCGCAATCCTCTCTCTCCTATAGGAAGCCACAATCTTTGTGATTCTCCCGCTCATTCCCACCCTTCCTTCTTTATTTAAGAAGGGTTAAGGGTTAGAGCATCCTTCTTATGCTCCTCTCTTACAGCACCAACCAAACCTCTCTCTCTCTCTCTCTCTCTCTCTCTCTCTCTCTCTCTCTCTCTCTCTCTCTCCCTATCTCTCTCTGGCTATTGCTCCCATAGTCATTGAAGACCCATCTCCCGGTTGTCTTCTCCCTCAACAAAAACTTCTCTCTACCACTTTTCTAGCAAATGCAAGCCATCCACATCATCCTACCTCTTGACCAAAGCCGTGAGGCTTCTTAAAAATCAATCTTATTGTTTTTATCTTTCTTATAAGTTCTTATCTTCGTTCTCTCCCCATCATGGGTGGTATCATAGTAACATTGTCTTATCATTATATTATAATAATTTTCCTTTTACTTATCTATTAATTAGCATTTAGTAAGTGTTAAGTTCATTTATATTATTGGCAATTTATATTTTCAATCATTTAGCCATAGATTTAATTTTTTGTTTTAATTTATTTTGTGGTTAAAATTATAGCTTGTAGAAGTCTATTTCCTTGTTAGGCTCAATTATTTTGCAACTTAGATTATTTAGGTGGACTAATGAGCTTCCTTGTGTGCACTTAACTTGGGTAGATTAGACCTTAGGTTTTGCATACTCCTTATTATGGTTTAGATATTAACTTAAGATTTGCATTTATAGGAAGTTTGGGTTAAACCCCATTCGATTTAGTATGTTGGATCTCAACTACATTGGAACTATTGCACCACCGATCTTTTGGTAAGTATTTGTTATTTATTAAAGGATAAATGCACCCTTTATTATTAGGGGCATTGCCCTTATTGCTCATACTAGATTCTTTGATATTATAAGTTGTTGGCCATGCTTTCATCTTCATTTGTTATTCATATGTTATAGATCTTGTTATTGTTCATAATAAAGGTATCATGTAGTAGATGCGTAATCTCATGTTGATTTATTAATGCACGATCTCTTATCTATTTGATGTGTTTCTTGTTGTAGATAATTTGATTTGTTCATCTTAGTTTTATTAAGTGAAATAAAAGATACTCTTATTGTAAATCATATTAGTTATGCAATTCAAAATTATCATGTTGACTATATAATACCTATTGAAACTTATGTCTAGGCATTATACGCTTATATGTAGGTTGGTAGAACCTTATTGGATATTAGTTAGTTGGGCCAATGGGTCCACAGTGTGACGAGTCTTTATGAAATTACTGGATTTTTTTGTTAGTGGTTTATGTTCTCGATGAAGGGTGTATGACAAAATCAATTATAGATATCTATGAATATATTGATATGTATGTGTAAGATGACATGAGTTGAATATAATAAATGACTGATAGATCATATTGAGGTATAATAAAACCTAATGTAATTACATGTGCAAACATTTGATTGATATTGCATTAGTAGTAGTTAGACATATTCACTTGTAACATCAACATAATAGAATCCATCATAGAAACCCTGATATGTGGCATTATTATATTTATATGTTGATTATTAGTTGTTACTCCTATCTATTTGATTGATCATATTGCATGTCTCATTCATTTGTCATTTATGATTTAATTGATAAAGGTTATTTTTTGGATTTGATTTATCAAACTCACTCATTATTACATTTGTTCATAGTAGGTCTGACTAGAGTATTAGGTGGACCATCACAACATGAGCAAATCTACCGGTCGTAACTTATATTTGATATTTTAATATTGCATAGTAAGTCATTTATGTTTGCTTTTAAAGGTTAGATATTTTCATTTCTATTGTTGTTCCTTTTAGACTTCTTTTATTTGTTGCTGTTCTATTTTACTGATGTATTGTTATTTAAATATATGAAAATAAAATAAAATTCAATTTCACTATCATTATGTATTCTGATATATATTCAATTTATATTATTTATGTATGCATTTTTCTTTTTGTGAGTACAAAACAGGTCTTCTTATCCGTTCATCACATTCTGTGTTGTCAAGGTGTACCGCTTTCTGAACCCAAGGTGTGATAGGAACCTTCTTCATGCACCAATGAGCTCCCATCGCTTTACTCAATTTCCTTGCATCGTTTTTGTTGATGACTTAGGGTAGGTGCAAAGGGGAAAAGGGGAGAACAATAAGGGCGTCTCTTCCCCTCCACATGCATGTCATTGATTGTTATCTGTCCTATCAAAACATCTTGCCAACAAGCTCAGCTCTAATGTGTTTGGTGGCAAGGAGAGTTTTGAGAAATTGGCTAAAAGAGCTCGACGAGGAGAGCTTTGGGATAAGGATATAAAAGGTAAATAATAGTTAAGAACTATAAATTAATATTTATAATTTATAGTTTAATTTGATTATATTTACTTATAGCTTTGAAATCTAAATTTTATGTAAGTGGTATTAACTAATTAAAAAAATACTAACTTAAATTAATTGATATTATTTGTGTTTAATTTTATTTAATGAATTTTTTTGGGTTTAATTAGTTTAATAGTTAATTAATTAATAATTAATTGAGATATCAATATATATAAAGTATGATTTAATTAATCTATTTAGGGTTGATAAAAATTTTGAATTATAATTAATAATATTCAATCATGTAAATAAATAAATTAATCTTAATCAATCTTATATACTAATTTTAAAAATTTAATATTATTGTAAGTTATTGATTAAATACAAGTTATAATTTTAAATACCTTAATAAATTGCTAACAAATAAGATATTGCATTTCAAATAAATTTTTAAATCTTAAAAAAAGGCTTCGTTTGGGACAACTTTCTTAATACTTCTAAGCAATTTTTTAACACAAAAATTTATATACTAAAAAATTGCTTTAAATAGCATTAAAAAAGTTGCAAACGAAACTTAAATATTAACAAATCTTTAATGATCAATACAATAAATTATATTCATTATTGAAAACTTATTCATGATGGCTTATTATTATAATTATTAATTAAATTTAATCTTTATTATGCTAAATAATTTTCAAAACTTTAATTATCTCAAAACTTACTAAATTTGAAGTTAGAGGAAATACTAAATTCAAAGCCTGGACCCGAACAGGCCCCATAGGCCATAGTGTTGCCCAAACCCGGTCCGAAATCAACCCGCCAAAATGCCCTCGGCGGCTCGGCCTGTTTTAGTTTGGGGTTTATATTTCAGAGCCACCTTCCCGATCTCCCCCGTCCATTTCTTCGGCCCCAAGTTCGTGCGATTCCTGCTTCTATAGCGGCGTCCCATCGCGTTGGCCGCTGAACAAGGAGATGGCTTCGAGGGTTCTTTCTCGAATTCCGAGGACGAAGGCGCAGCTCCTTCTAGTTCGCGCTACCTTGCACCCGAAGTTGCTATGTGGTTTTTCCGATTTCAGTCGGCCTGCTTCGAGCTTGTCTAAGGTGCACCTTTCTTCTTAATTATTTTGATTTTATCTCATTGAGTTGATGTTTTGTCGACCCAAAGAAGACAGAATTGTTGTTATGCGTTTGAAGGGTTTAGGGTTTAGGCTTTGAAGAAGTTTCGTTTTAATTTTTTTGGGTTTTAATAGTGTTATTTAGAAGGTAATGTTGAATTGGTCAATCTTTTTTGAGAGCTTTTGATAGGGATAAGCGGCGATCAATGAGTTAGCCGGCAACTCCAGTAGCGGTGGCAGTTGCTTGGGTAAAGAAGAGAAGAGGGAAATAACAGAAGAAAAGGAAGTTATTTGCTTATTCATTCATATATTCCATCACCACTGCAGCCAATATAACCTTTCTCTACATTACAGGAAATCTTGCTCTTACCATATTATGACCAGCGTTCTTGAATCATAACAACCTAAACCATCTATCCAATGAAAAAGCACATGTCATAGACCTAACAAGCTTTAGCCAAAATTAGAGAAATCTATACTTTATTAACTCATGTATTTCCGCACCATAACCCTTGTTCAGTTGGAAGTCCTTGAGCCACGCCGATGTTTGGCATTCACAGTGTGGCCAGTCTGTGATGCTTGATGTGAGTTCGTCGTCATGACTGTGCTCGTATCAATTCTCGTATCCCTAGGAAGAACAACCTTATTCTCAAGGTTGATGTTAGGATACATCCGTGCTAAGTCTTCCTCCAAAATCAAAAGGTCATCCTTGGGTGCGAGATTTTTCCAATGAGCAAGATGTTTCTAGTGCTATTTGTTACCCATGACAATTTGCCTTGACTGGATGATACTTTCTAGTTGAAAAATAGGGTGATTTAACTATGTTATAATGCTAATGGATGAAGCTGTGAATGTTGTTTGTATGGTTTAATTAATTATATGTGAAACATCAGGTTTATTCAGCAATGTGTGGGCAGATCTTGTTTATATGCGACTGATCATATGGGTTCTGGAACAACGAATTGCCTGAAATAACTCATGCTGAGTTTTGAGTAATTGTTGTATTGAAGGGATATTTGTTGGTAGGGTTGGAGTTTGGCTAGAATGAGATGTCTGCATTGTACTTGAGTTCACGATGTTTTTTTGTGAGTTTGCAGTTTCATCTGTCGTTGTGCTCTATACAAGTTTTGTGGATTTTTTTGCAAAACCTCGACGCACTATTGTAGTGAATTGTGAACTTCTTTGAGAGCGGATATGCGGGCGGCATATGGTTCGATGGTTTGAGATGATTGACCATACAAGGCTTGAAATGGGGGCATTCCAATACTTGAGTTTTAAGAAGTGTTGTAAGATTATTTTACCATGGCTTGAATTTAGTTCATTTTTAGGGGTTGTCCACTACATAGTAATATAAATTGTATATTAGGCATACTTGTCAATGGCGAATAGTGTACCATAGAGCAAAGGTCCCATTGGATCCATAATGCATAACACATGGCGTAGCACACGTTATTTTGAACACAACACAATATATTAAAAAATTAGTGCGTTGGAAGAAGGAGAGAGTGTTAGTCGATTGTTAAAGCCTTGGAAGATTCATGAGTCAAAGGTAGAGCTATGATCTTAGTGCATTGAAGGCAATAGCCATCACATGTGTCGAAGGTGAGACCATTGAGAGCCCTCGTATACGTTGAAGAAGGAGGGAGCTACGATATCGAGCATAGATGTCAATGGCGCAAAATAGAGCGCGCCATGGCGCACGGCGCGGCGCGGCGCACCTACGGCGCCATGTGTATGGCGCGGCGCACCTACGGCGCCATGTGTATGGCGCGGCGCAGATGTTTAAAATGGCGCGCGCTATGGCGCATGACGCACGGCGCAAAATAGCGCGCCATTTTAATTATGAATATTTTTATATTTTTTTTATTTTTAACCACTTCTCTCTTCTTCTTCTTCCTCTTCTCATTTCTCTTCTTCTTCTTCTACCTTCTTCTATGTCCAATGTATAAAAAAAAAACAGTTGCAATATCATTATTAAACAATATCATGATTGGGAGAGAGGTCGAGTAAATAGGGAATTTTGCCAAATGATAAAAGGGAATTCATTCAAAAACAATTTAATATTATAGAATACTTGTGCAATACGTTGAACATGCATGCAATTTCAGGAAGTCTAGATTTATCATAAATAAAGCTATTTATAAATCAAAGGTGCATTTTTAAAAAAAAAAAATTTCACTGTTAGAATCAATGTGGAGTTTAAACTACCGCATTTCAAATTTCAACAAAAAAAAAAAAACAGTATACGCCTTGGCTTGGTTCCAGGTCTTAGTTTGGAGAGGAATATCAAAAAAAAAAAAAAACTTGTATGCATACATGCTTATTATTTTCTAATTCTTGTATAGTTTGCGCCATGTTCAAAATAGCGCGCGCCGCGCCGTGCGCTATGCGCCATGGCTCCAAAGGGACCTTTGCGCCGCGATGCGCCATTCGCCGTTAACAAGTATGATATCGAGAGACATTGTGTGTATTGAAGGCAAGAATTAGAACCCTCGCATCCATCGAGGGCTAGAATTAGAGCCCTCGTGTGAGTGTTGATGCTGAGAGTTGAAGCTCTTGCATAAGTGAAGAGTTGAAGGGTACCTTCTAAGTCCTAGTAAACCCAAATCAAAATAAAATAAAGCAACTAAATAAATTATGAATTATATTAATTGTAATATTAATCCTAAATCACATAAGTCAAAATAACACGTGTTTTAGGGCCATGCATTAGTTACCTTGCTTTGAGCTAATAACACACACCATTTAATCTCTACGCCTCGCCATGAAAATGGCATTAGGGGTGTGCTACACTACACTATGCGTAATATTGTGTTGATCTATAATGTTAATAGGTATTGTTATAGGCCTTGATTAGTTAACTTGGTTTGGCCGTTGGATTTTCAGTGATGAGCTATATTGAAATGGAGCTTTATCTCTCAGTCTTTCAATAACGCATTCCAAACATTACTCATGAAAAGTAAATCTTAATCAAAGGCAGTTTTCTTCAAAATGCTAAGAAGATGGAGCCCACATAAATGGCTTTGAGTGTGGTGGCAAGATAGTGAAGCGAGCATATCTAGTTAGCTAGTCGTTGACAACTATGAAGATTGTTGATACACCATTTGCAATTGGTAGGTAGCAATGAAGTCCATATTTAGATCTTCCCAAGTTGTTGTCATACATGCCATTGGTGTAAAATAACACGCGTCATGATGCATGGCACAGTGCGGCGCATGGCATAGGTTGAAAACGTTGAGACGCATGGGTTTAAAATGAAGCACCATAAACGACTTGTAACGCATGGCACAAAACCCACATAGCGCGCACTGTTTTATTTTTTAGGATTTATAATTTAAAATTAATATTTATGTTTATATTAATTAATTTTATTTTTTATTTTTAACTAATATTTAGTTTTATGTTTATGATTAATTATTTTTTTTATAACTAAACTTTTCCATCCACCCTAATTATTCTGCACCAAATTGAATCGGCATGCACACAAGGCAATTGGGAAGGCTCAACTTTGATGATTTTTCATAACTTTGATGATTTTTTACAGATTCACACCTCCCTCTTCGAACAATTAGTACAGAAGTTCGCGATCCACCTTCATACATCTAATCATTGCTGCTTCGAACCTTTGATAACTTCGTATAGCCTATCATGAGTTGCCTTCGTACGCACGATCGATTTAGTAAGTTGGATGGAATGGATAGAATGGCCAATATTTGTGTAGTTTTTGGTGAATTAGTGTTAGTTTCGAGAATGCGCAAGCCAGGCATCCGCAAATATGTTTGTGTTGATTGACTTATATTCAATTGTGTAATCTTATCAAAATAGTATAAGTAAGAATCATTGTTATTTTGATATTTGAATTATGTGGGTCATGTGTTTGTGAATAATTTTTTGATTAGTTTATATGGTAAAGGGTGCGCCCAGCTAGTATTGTCTCTACTTGGTGACAACCTTTGTTATTGTAAACAACTTGTGGACATAGGTGAAGATCTATTGCATTTGATTATTAATTTACTATTATAAAAGGCCAGTGACTTATCATTTATGAATGTGAACTGCATCTATGCTGATTCTAGATTTGTATGTATCAATGGGATAAAGGCTTGATGTTGTTGTTGTTGAATGATAATAATTTGGGGAAATTCGGTGATGTCATAATCAGTTTTTGGTCAAGGCTTGTTTTAATTGCTCAAATGATTGTTGCTTGGTGGATTGGTATGGTTGAAAGGCATCTTAGTGAATTCACAGTGGCCCTTATGTGTCCAAAGACTATTTGTTGATGTTGGTGAAGGCCATGTAACCTTGATGATAGCCGACATGTAGGTCTACTTTGGAAAAAATGCAGGCTTCATGGTGTTCATTTAGAATTTTGTCCACTATAGGATTGTGTAACATGTGTGGTGTTGCTGATTGATCAAGAGCCTTATAATCAGGTGCCATCATTTTTTTTAATGAGCAAAACAAGGGAATAGATGACACTTGTGTTGGTACGTATGATGCGCAGTTGCAGCATTTCTTGTACTAGTGTCTCAATTTCCATTTTTTGAAAATGCTTGTACCAAAAAGGATGGGTATTTATTTGTGTGTTTCAGGCATTCAATTAGATTTTGTGATCATTTGGGCATTTTGATAGAAGGGTAGAGGGTTCACTTATTATTGTTCAGTCAAGGTTGTGGTGAGTTGAAAGCATGAAGCAATGATCCTTGGGTAGTAAGCTTGAGCAGTTAGTTATATTGTATGTGTTTGACATCAACCGATTTATTAACTTGGAGTGTTACCGGTTGGCTTAGCTTGATAAAACTCATGGTTAACTATTATAACTTTTTATGTTGTTACATAGGTGTTGCAACCATGATACCCCAAGGAATATATGTACCTTGAATGGGTAATATGAATAAATCCATCATGAATTGGTTTCCTTGTGGCAGAAGTGGTTTGTTCGGACATTTTTTTGTGCATTCAAGCTTGTTGTCATTGCTGACCAAGGCATGAAATGGTGTTGTGGATAGTATAGGAAGTTTGTGGATTTCAAGAAGCCTTGTTGGATGAAATTATGTGTTGACCCACTATCTATTAGAACATATATGTTGACCCACTATCTATTAGAACTTGCAACTGGTGTTCATATTAGTTCATCAATGAAAAAGCTACGAGGTGTTAATTGACCATCAAGAGTAGGGGTGTAAGTGAGCCGAGCAGGTTCAAGCTCAACTTGTTTATGGGCTCGCGAGCCGAGTTTATCGAGCTCACGAGTCGAGCTCAAGCTCGAGTTCGAGCTTGATGAGGCTTGGCTCGTGAGCTCGCGAGCCGGCTCGAATAATTATTAATATTTTTAAAATAATTTAATTTTATTTATTATATTTAAATATTTAAAAAAATTAATAATAAATGCTAAACATATTTATTAAATTTAAATATTTTGAAATCTCGTCTAAATTTTAAAAATTCCGCTGAGGCTCGCGAGCCGGCTCGAGCTCGTTTACAGTGGGACGAGCTCGAGTTCGAGCCGACTATATATCTGACGAGCCGAGCTCGATAAGGCCACTACTCGACTCAACTCGTTTACACCCCTAATCAAGAGCATGCGATTGATTTCATGTTCATTTGATAGTGTTTCTTGGGGCATGTCGGATAATTAAAATATATTGACAGAAGTTTCAATTGGGGCATTGTTTGGTTTGATCAACATGGTGAATAGTTTGCCTTCATAAATGTGATTGTGGCGGAATTGTTCATCACAGTTTTTACAAAATCCTTTTTCATGTTTCTTCATAATTTTAACTAGAGTTAATTTCTTAATGGGTGGGTGGAATTTAGACGGTACACTTTTCAGTGTAGGAAGGAGCCTTGGAAGTGTTGTTGGTTAAGACATGGAACCAATGAGATGTTTTTCGTCATTGAATTTATCTTGAACTTCAATAAGCTTGGCTTACTCTGTAGCTTGGAGTGATGACGATTAGTGCTGATGGACTTCCTTTTGGATGGTTGGCTTAAATCGGCTCAAAGCAATGTTAGGGGAAGATTTCATCGATGTTGGTGATTTGATTTGATAAGATTTTGAACTGATAATTGGACATGGTGGATGGGTGCATTAGTTTGGCAAGTTTGCCACATAGATGTGATATTTGGAGGGGACAAAATGCGTGTGAAAGTGGTGATGAAATTAACCCATTAGGATAGGTGATTTGTTTTTGTTAGCCATAAGTGTCATTCTTTGGCTCAACCATCCATATGAAATGACATGAGCGTAAGCTTGCCCTCATTAGGGAATTTGCAGAAGGTATAATGCTGTTTTATTAGTTTTTTGGATTCATGTCTTTGGGTTGCTGCCACCATGCCATGGAATGGCAATACAGATTGTTTTAAATGGAGGTGATCTCACTAGTTTCTGCATGCTGTTATCAGTAGGGAGTTTTTTTGGGTTTATCATCTTGTTCATTTGCTATTTGAACTTTCTTTTCCTCAATGAGGATGAGTTGGAGCTAAACGTGCTGATAATTTCTGGATTTGTTCTCTTTTGTTGATGTACATTTGCCCATTTTAACGAAGCGGGTGCTGTTGGCCATGGGCTGGATGGGGAAGATGGAAGTTGTCGAGTCAATTAGAGCACTAAATGATAAGGATAAATGATTTTCAATGAGTTTACCGACAACTCTAGCAGCGGTGATGCAAGAAGATTGTTACCTGTAAAAGAAAAATCTTGTGAAAAACAAAGAAGAAAATTCTTGTGAAAAACAAAGAAGAGGGAAATAATAGAGGAAGAAGCTTTTTCATTAAGCTTTCCCATCACCATTACAATCAATAGAACCTTTCTATACAATGATTACATGCAATCATTGCTCTTAGCACAACATGAAAAGTGCCCCTGAAGCATAATAGCCTTAACCATATATCCGACACAAAAGCAGCATATGTCCTAGGTTTAACAAACATTAGCCAAACTTACATTCATACTTCATCAACCCATGGATTTCACTACCCCTACACGTATAGGTGGTGGTTTTTGAGCCATGCCGACATTCGGTGCTCATGGTGTGGCTCATCTGTGATGGATAGTGTGTGGATGTCATTGTGGCTGGGAGTTCGTCAGCTTTCTTTGCACTAGTTTCATGTACTGACAAGATTGCTTCTTGTGGGCCTCTTACTGGGCTATTGTTAAATGAGCTTAGATTGTTAAAATGCTAACAGGCAAATCGGTGGGTTTGATCGTTTTGTTTTCCTTAAAAAAGGTTTGTAATGCTGTTATTTTTTCATTTATACTTTACTTTTTTTATTTTTTGAAAATTATAGGTCCGAATGGTATCATAGTAGCTGGTTTATGAGGGGCTTATTTATACTTGAGTTCTTATTGTCATGAATTCCTAATAGACTTTTGCAGCTGGTGGATGACTTCTAGCATTTGATTCTAAGGCAGTAGCAGGAACTGTTGTATAGTGATGATAGGTGCTTGTTACTGTGGTTGATTTTGCAGCTAGCTTGATAGGAGTCTTTCTCGAAGTATATTTCATAATACATGCCCATGTTGTTGGTTGAATTTCTTAATGGTCTTTAGGAGCATAATTTTGAACAGTATTCTTGAATAAGACTGAATGAATTATCTATCTACCACATTGTATTAACAGTTGCATGTTCTAAGATTATTTATATAACTTGCTAGTGAAATTGTTAGTTTTATCAGAGGCATGATTTGATGCACAAATTCAGGAGTGCCAACTTTTCAAATCTTTGTTATGTTTTCTTTTTTTTTGGTGTGCTGAATGAATCGATTAATGTAAATGCCAATGTTGTAAAATAAGCTTCACATGTCAGCAATGTTAACCTCTGAACTTCAGTCTTCGTTTGGATGCATTCAGAATATTTAGTAATTTATGCAATCTGATATGCTTGCCTTTGTTATTATTTAGAGATTATTGCTTCTCCTATCTAATCTTAAAGCTTTTGCATGGCACTGCCAATTGTAAATTAGAAACATCTAAATGTTACTTGTTCAGGTTATGTGATATTGCTTCCCCTCCTGCATGCCATTTTTGAATTCTCTACTGACTTATGATTTGGCGTGAACGTTCTAAGTAGTTTTAATTTTTTTTGTTTCACAGGGATTCTATGTGTATAATGTTGTTTGGGATGTATGTTTTTCTAATCATTATTCTAGAGATCTCATTCAAATGATTTTGATATATTTAAAGATAGTTTAGTGTTTACTATGATTTTGATTAGCTCGTCGTTGTTATTTCAATCACCTATCTTCCAGTATGTTGATGGTATTGCATTCATTTCGTCGATTTTTATCATGTGGGATTATCATATGCGGGTAGTA
The DNA here is from genome assembly GCA_019925795.1 of Dendrobium chrysotoxum. Taxonomy (NCBI): domain Eukaryota; kingdom Viridiplantae; phylum Streptophyta; class Magnoliopsida; order Asparagales; family Orchidaceae; genus Dendrobium; species Dendrobium chrysotoxum. Next base: position 37,689,164 of record CM034308.1, read on the forward strand.
ATGTATTTTTTGGTGGAATTTATGTAAACTGGAACTTGATATGCATATTATTTTTTAAGATATTCTATAAAGGTAATCAATAAGGTTTAAAAATGATGAGGTATAGGGTATAAGATTGTATCTTGGCTAGGCCCCATGTGCAGATTTCAAGTGTCTTTTGAAGATTTATAGGTAGCAAGATGCTTTTAGAATTTTCTTGTTTATCTCTTATATCACTCAAGTAAGAGAGCTATGATCTACGATGCACTGAAATGGACACAAGAAATGTCTATTATTAAAAATATGGTACAGACAAGTATTGGACATTACATAATAATATTATATTTAAAGAAATGATATATTAATTGCACATATTAAATAAATATGAATTGAATTAATTGCACATATTAAATAAATATGAATTGAATTCATATAAGAATAAATTTATTTCAATTTTTCATAAAATAAGAAATATTTTTAAATTCATTAAATGCTTTAAATTGCATTAAAAAAGAAATAATGGCTTGATATTAAAGATGACTAGCTAGAAGTCCAGAACATTGATTATTTTGTTAAAAAAATTAAAAATAAATATTATTAAAAATATTCAAAAATAGATTAGATATGGAAAATAAAACTATTGTTAAATACCTATTATGTTATCCAATCCCGTTATCATTTACTCTAGTATTTAGCTGCTGAAACAACTTTTTTTTTTAGAATTTTTAGTCCTTCGACATGGAGTACTTTGCAAATATTCTTTACACTTTTAGTTTCCATGTACTGGGTTATATATGGTGATACCTTTCTTTATTTGTAGCTGGTTAAGTGTAAATGCACTTCTTGTTTTTCATTATGAGGTGTTATTGTACATGTATGGAGAATCTGGTACTAGCAATGCTTTCTTATTGTGCCAACTTGAGTATCTACTTCAACATGTTTATTTTCCTTGCAGCAATACGTGTAGTATGTGCTTAAGAATGTTGGAATAACTGTACATTCTATACTTTTTTTTTTCTTTGTTGCAGGGGCTACCCAATAATATGAGTCTGTTAAGACATTCATATCATAAGGAGACTATCTTTCAAAGATTCGGCTATTCATCTTCTGCATCTCCTCAAGCCACTGAGAAGGAGGGGGGGGTCCTATCTGGGGACCAGGATAATACTTCTTCAAAAGTATCTGAACCTTCTCAAGAAACTTCTGAAGCTAGAGTAGTTAGCAAATCAACTGAAGCTAATGGTGATTCTACAGCTCCAGAACAATCAAATGGTGCAGGTTTTAGTTCAAATTCTGAACAGGTGGAGCACCATTCTAGTAAAAAGCACAGGGGGAGAACAACTAAAAGAACTGTATTTTCTGACTCCGATACAGAACTCGAATTGTTGTCTGTTGAAGAGCTAGTAAAGCTTGTTGTTGAGAGGGACAACTTGTTGAAAATAAAGCAAAAGGAGAATGAATTAAAGCAAAAGGAGAATGAAAAGCTGCAAGAGAAAGTTCTTCGTACTTATGCGGAAATGGAAAATGTTCTAGCAAGGACAAAACGTGAGGTAGAAAATTCTAAAAAGCATGGAATTCAGGTATTGATTTTGATTTCCCGTAAGTTGGTTATTCCATGATTGCACATTATTCTGTCTCATTTAAAAAAAAAATTCCATTTAGATGTGTAAAGTGACTCCAAATGATTTTATTTGCATATTTTGGATACTACAGAATTTTGCCAAGGCTTTGCTTGATGTTGCTGATAATCTTGGAAGAGCTTCTAGTGCAGTCAAAGAGAACTTTTCGAAGATCAATCAGACTAATGACAATATTGGGGTGACACTTTTGAAATCTCTGTTAGAAGGTGTTGAAATGACTGAAAAACAACTTGCAGAGGTAATGAGGCCTAATTTATGGATTTATAATATTTTTCTCAAGCATTAAATCTTGAAAACTTAAAGTAATTTTGCAACTTCAACAAATGGGCTGCTTATTAGAGTTGGATCTGACTATCCTTAATGATTGGACTATAATGTTACTAGACTTTTGACCTTCTCTTATGAATTCTCCAAGTTATAGAAATTGCTATTGGACTACCATCATTCGAATAATAATTTTAGGTTTAGAAAACAATTGGGTAAGAGTTCTTTGAACAATGCTATTGGGCTTGGAAGAGTAATCTATTAATAGTGACTTTAAACTTAAATGCACAACTCTCCCTCCCATGTTGGATAGAATCAATTATACAAGCCACATTCCTTGGAGACGCATCAAACTAAATCTAATCCAAGTAGCTTCTTAACTAGATGGTGGAATAGGCAACATTCAATAACTCTAAAGGAGGTTTTGTTGACCTAGGCTACACTACTAGGGTGGGGGTTTGGCTTGAGTTGGTGATCTATCCTTGTATGAGAGGCCTCAAACACAGATTTATCATTCTATATTCATCAACTATGAGTTGCATTTTGAAGAATTGCATCACATCATATTTGATCTAAATACCTTCTTAAGTAGGCGAGGGACTAGGAAACATTCAATCCTATGTAAGAAGGTTTTGTTCACCAAGGCTACATTACATTGAAGGGATGATTGGGTTACATTTGATATTAACCTTATAGGAATAGCTTTGGTGACAACAATTTTCTTAAAATGAGTTGGGCAACTTAAGGTTAGTATTTAGATTTATCTAAATACTAAACCTTAAATTGTTGCCTATACACACTACCTTTAGGGGGGTCTAACTTAATGGAATTTGAACAATTTTAATTTTTTGCTTATAATTAGAAGCAATAAAGCATAGAAGAAATTTAATTTTGATACAAATATGAGTAGATTATAGATTGATACTAATAGTCATAAAATCTAGCCAAGAACAAAGACCATAACATATGAACTATCACAAAATGCAAAAATAAATGCTTAGCCGATCCCATTGATTTGAATCGATTAACCAATATGATCTCACAAAAAACTAGAAAATATATTAAGCTAGATTGGTGAAAATTTGTCAAATGAGACTAATAAGAGAATAACTGTTGTATTGAATGTAGAGAAGAACTTGCACAAATGATGGGGTATCTCTCTCATAGAACAAACTCACCAAATTCAGGGACATAAAAAAAATTACATGCGAAGTGGTGAAATGTTGGGCTTGACAGAAAAGGCACTAAACCAAAATAGCATAATATAGCCTTTGCATCTAGCTTTTACAGGTGCTAGAATAAATAATCATGCCTTTAAGGGGACAAGCAACATAGTAGCCCCAAACACACCCAAAAGCACTGTAGATTGCTTTTTTTTAAAAAAAAAAAATATTTGAAGTGATCCAACATTAGAGAAGATAAGCAAGGTCAATGTCTATCAAAAAATGATATGGATTGCCATCAACTACAAGCTTGCATCTCTTGTCCCAATAGGTGGCAAAGTTAGAAAAATTTTGATCTTCTAATTATTAGATTTAGAAACAGAGTGGATGCTCTTCATAGAACTTGCCTGTTAGGTTTAGTCTTTGAGGTTTAGGTTTTAAATATCTTTATAAGGACAATTCTAAGCGATGAAATTTTTATAATGATATTGATTAAGAACTAACCTTTTTAATGGCATTTAAAACAAGGAAGTCGTTTTTTTAAGGTCTTAGCATTAATCGATTTAATGTTTTCTAGGAAAAGCTTTAAGAGGTGCAAGCATAGCCCTGGCTACTGATTGACCCCCCAGATACAAGTTAGGTTTATAAGGATCAAACTTTAGACTTGTTGGGCAACACAGCAATGCTTAGAGTATGCTAGTGATGATACCAACATATTCTAAAGCTATTTGATGAACTTCATCAAGCAAGTTAGGAGTGTTGAAATCACTGCATATTTGATTTTGGGCCACAAATCATTAATATACAAGGACATAACTAATCGAGCGTGCTTTAGAAAGGTTTCATTGCTACCGTAAGCGGATAGCTCCACAAACTACGCTCTAGAAAGGTTTCATTGCTACAGTAGGTGGATAGCTCCACAAACTTATTACTATACCAATAGCAAATTGAGTTTCATGCCTTAGGTATAGAAATTTTTCAACCAATTGCTTATGGTATTCGATTGGTAGATATCTATTTGAGCATATGCTTTATTTCATCCCAAGTGGTTTGGTGGTCTCTTAGACACTGTTCAACTTTGAGCACTCTTTATTAAATCTATTAGTTGTCTTGACTTGCTTCATTTTCATGAACTTGATCCATAATGCAACACTCGTTGAAGAAGTCTCTAACTTTGGAAATCCAATTTAGGAATACATTCGGGCTTTGCCTACTATGAAAGGGTGGAGAATCAACCTCAACTCCTTATAAGAAAGCGTTTTTTTCATCACCATATCATGAGGGTGTGATGATATGTATGATTTCTTAGGTGATGGTGCCATGGGTTGGTCGACCATTTGGGTCATCAACAAAGCTTCCATCGCTATGTTGCCTATGATGAGCTTTTGGATTCTATTCATGATGGTGATGCGTGCCATCAAAGAAATCATTTTCAAAAGGTGAATTTTGTGGCGATCTAGTTTCCTAAATTTGTGTTGATGTGGATGATATTGAACAATTGTTTCTAGTTTATGGATATTCTAACTTAAATTGTGATCCCTCTGAATAGGAAAACCTCCAAAGATTGTTTAGCTCAAACTTTTTTTGGTGGGATTTTACTGGTGAGAGTTAGGTTAATAATTTGTGTCACGGGATCTAAGATGTTAGCGGCTAGAAATATGGTTATGTAGAGTACCTTGTGTGGTTCACTTGCTGGCCTTTCTAGGAGGCTATGGTGGTTATATAGGAAATTAAAGGTGAAGCCCTATTTCATTCAGACCGGGTATACCTTGGTGTATGCTTTTTGCTAATGATATTTTTCATGTTGATAAAACTAGAGAGGGAGTTGACGAAAAACTTTAATCATGGAGTTCAACTTTAGAGTCTAAAGGTTAACTTTTGAGTAGATCTAAAATCGAATACATGAAGTATAGTTTTAGTACTTATAAATCTAATGGTCGAATTTTGATATTGGGTGATCAAGTCATTAAAAAGAGTGCACGTTTTAGATATCTTTTGTCTATTGTTCGAAGTGATGGTGAAACAGATGTTGATATTATTATTAGAATTCAAGTTGGACGGTTGAAGTGGAGCAATGCATTATGCCTGTTGTGTGATGGAAAAATATCCCTCAAATTTATGGGAAAATTATATAAGATGGTGGGACTTGCAATGTTTTATGGTGCCGAATGTTGGTCATTAAAAGAGAAGCATAACATTAAATTAAGTGTTGCAACGATGAGGATGTTTTGGTGGATGAGTGGTTTTACATTTAGAGACAGAATGCTAAACGAGTATGTACATGAAAGGTTGGAGTAGCTCCTGTGTAGATAAGATTAGAAAGAGACACCTTAAATGGTTTGGTCACATAAAATATTGGCCTTTTGATATCATTTTTAAAAGAGTGGATATATTAGATCCGGCCTATGTTAAGAAAGGTAGAGGTAGACCTAAAGAGACATGGTTAGAAAGTATTAAAAATGACTATTTTTATTAGATTTAATTGAGAATTTGACTCTTAATAGGACACAATGGAGAAAATTGATTCATGTAGCCGACCCCATGTAGTGGGATAAAAGGCTTCTTTTTGTGAATTATTCAATGACAAATAATTGTAAAGTCATAGGACTAGTTATACAATAACAACAACAATATTAAGCTTTTATCCTGCTACCTGGGTCTACCTGGGTCTGCTACAAGAAACATTTTTCTCCATTGTGCCTTGTTAAGAGTCAAATCCTGATTTAAATTTAATAAGAAAAAATGTCATTTCTAATATTTTATAGCCAAATCTTTTAATGTCATAGGGCTAGTTATGTTTAAAAATTTTAAATTAGATCTGATGAATCATAGTTACCATAATTTGAGTGGCATAGTTTGTTCAGAGTGTCTCCAATGTATGTTTGAAATTTATCAAAATAAGAAGCATTGGAATTTTTATCTAGAAAATTAAAAAAATGCGTCATGCCAGTGATATGCCCATCATGACATATGATGCTTTTTAGTAATTTTGCAAAGCAAACCTATTGATTTTTAGAACTGCATTTTGTTCTAACAGAAGATTTCATTTTTTAAGTGAAAATGAGGTCATGTGCTGACAGTTCTTGATTTTCTTGTCCATTTGGTTCGATATCTGTTATTTTTATTTTGAGTGGGTTTAGTTTTATACAAATTCAAGTATGGTAATTTAAGCGAATAACAAATACTCTTCTTTCTTGCATATCTAAGGGACATGCGGTATACAAGTCTCATGAATACCTTCACGCAGGGCGATGTATGGCTTTTGCAATCGTATTGATCTTAGCAATGAACTATGTTGTATATTATATAGATCTATTATGGAGGAATTTCAGAATGGGCATGCCTCCATTTTTTTTTTCTCTGGTCATGCTTTGCTTCCCATTTATCTTGGGACTCATCTATCTTTTTTGAGCATTTTATATTTCTATCTTCTTTAATATTTCAAACACTGTCGTTGCCAGGTCCCAAGTCTTGGATGAGAAAAGTGGAGGGTTACGTTCGGTAGTTGACAGCCAGCGTAAAACTTGTCGAATAACAATGACATGAATCCTTTAAAAAATTGTGTTAATGCTAGGACGTCCCCTAGAAGCGACGCGCTGTATGGCCTGAATACAGCGACAAGTGTGCAAGGGCTGCTGCACCGCCGCCCGGGTGCAGTGTTAAATAGGCAAGGGTTCCCACATCAAGGACGGATATGGGCAAAAAAGCTAGTCCATGAAACTAAAATTAGGATAGGAACTTGGAATATAGGTTCCCTTACAAGAAAGTTGATAGAATTAATAGATATTATGATTCATAGGAAGATAAATATTCTGTACATTCAAGAAACTAAATGGGTTAGAGAGAAGGCTAAAGAGATTGATAGTTTAGGATTTAAACTTTCGTATTCGGGTAGGAGTCGTACCAGAAATGGTGTAGGCGTGATTTTAGATAAAAGTTTGAAGGATAATGTTATAAATATTAATAGAATTGGAGATAGAATTATAGCTTTAAAGATTGTTGTTGATGCTAAGATTGTTAACATTATAAGTGCTTATGCTCATCAAGTGAGTTTAGATATGTGTTCAAAATTAAAATTTTGGACTGACTTAGAAGAATTAATACAAAAGATACCTCTTGAAGAAAGTGTTTTTATTGGAGGAGATTTAAATGGACATGTTGGTAGAGAGGTAGATGATTTTAAAAGCATTCATGGTGGCTATGGGTTTGGAACGACAAATGAAGGTGGTAAGTCCATATTAAATTTTTGTTTAACTTATGATTTTTTAATTGCTAATACCTTATTTAAGAAAAAGAATGAGCATCTCATTAATTATAAAAATGGATATAGTACAACTCAAATTGATTATTTTCTTATAAGAAAATTAGATCGTTTAGATTGCAAAGATTGTAAAGTTATTCCGAGTCAAAATTTATGTACCCAACATCGTTTATTAGTTTTGAACTTGAAGATATTTGGGCAGAAAATAAAAAATAAAGTAATACGATATTCTAGGATTAGATGGGGGTATTTAAAGAATATTAACAAAAATATTTTTGAGAGTTTTGAGAGTAAAGATTTTAGATCTTAAGATTTTGTCTGTGCATGAGGATGCTAATGCTATGTGGGAAAAAGTGGCTAGTGATATTAAGAATATTGCAAAAGATGTGCTTGGAGTTTCAAAGGGAAAAGCTTTTAATAGTAAAAATAGTTGGTGGTGGAATCCAAATGTGCAAGAAAAGATTAAAAATAAGAAGATTTGTTATAAAAATTGATTTAATTGTAAAAATTTTGATAATTGGAAAATATATAAAGAGGCTCGTAAGGAATCTAAGAAAGAAATATGCGATGCAAAGAGTTTAACTTTTAGTGATTTATATAATAGATTAGATACTAAGGAGGGAGAAAGATATATGTATAAGTTAGCCAAACAAAGAGATAAGAGTAGTAAGGATTTAGTTCAAGTGAAGTGTATTAAAGATGAAGATCAAAAAGTACTTTTTTTAGAAGATGATATTCAACAAAGGTGGATGAGATATTTTGCTAAACTTTTTAATGAAGAATGTGAAAATAAAATTAACTGTAGTGACCTTAGCACCCTAAATGAAAATAAAGATTTCTGTTTTTATCGGCGTATTAGTAAAACCGAAGTTAGAGAGGCTTTAAAGAAAATGAAGGGTGGAAAAGCTGTTGGTGATGTGAAACCAGGAATTGTTTTGTAAGATTAATAAGGAAATTGTTAAGTAGAGATAAGGTTTAATCTTAATGTTTTACCCAAATGAGATTCAAAGTAATTCTAAGAAGTAAACAATGATGAGGTAATCAATCACAACTAAAGTCACAGAATCATTAAAATAACAATTCAAAACAAAACGATGCAAAGATTAGTTCAACTAGAATCCACCGATTAACAAAGTGATCGGCTCACCTCGAAGTTCGCAATCACTCTTCTACTTCTAAGGTTAGCGGGAGAAGAAGAATGAAACAATGATGGAAATCACCACAAGGTAGAAGGCGCAGACGATCCGTAGCGATGGCGTGGGAACTGCCGGTGGTGGAAGTGGTCGGCGGCTTACTATGGTCCAACGGCCGGATGGAAGGTGCCCTTCAACTGACAGCGCCAATTGGTACGAGATACGGTTGATGTATCCTTCTATTGTAATATTCCAATCCGGGTGGGGATCAAAGAAGGGTGATCGTAAGATGTTGATCCTTCCATTAGAATCTTCTACGAATCCGTGATCAATGTCTGGATCCGCCATTCATGTTTGTATTGAATGGAGAAGGGAAGGGGAAGGGAGAGGGGAGGTGGAGGTGGCGGTTTGGAAGGGGAAAAGGCTTGGCCGTGAGCTAGAGGGGGAGGGGGACGGTGGTCCGTGAGGAGGGGAGGGGTTTGGGTTCGGTTGAGAGAGGCTAGGGGCGGATGGGCTAGGTAGAGGGAGGGAATAAACCTGAAATTAATTTAAGGCTTCCAAATAAAGAAGGGGTTAATTTCAAATTCAGGATTTTAAATTTGAAATTAGGCTAGGAGGGAAAGGAGATTAATGGTGTATTAATGGGAGAGAGAGAGAGAGGGATGAGTGGCCGGCCATATAGGGAGGAGAGAGGGGCTTGGGAATTAAGTAAATGGGGCCCAAAAGGATTTAAATCATAATCAAATCTGATTTTAACTTCAGATTTGATTAAACTTAAAATAACTTCCTAATTTGGTTTATAATGAGAGGGAAAATGTTTGAATTTCAAAAGGGATTTAAATTCCCCTTGAATAACTTTCCTAAATTGAGAAGATTAATTAGGAAAGTAATCTAATCTAGGGGAATTTGAAACTCAAAGGGGTGGGGGTCAAGGGGCAAGCCGACGGCAAGGTGGGGGCCAAGGGGTGGCGGGTGAGAACTTGCGGGCTAACAGCCGGTCGTGGGAGCTGGGGTGGCCGCCGGTGGCTGGGCCGGTCAAGGGAGGCCGGCGGTGGAGCTGTTGGGGCGGGTGGGGATTGAGAGGATGGGGGTTTTCTGTTAGGTAGTGGAAGAAGAAGAAGAAGGGGTAGGGGAAGGGAAAATTTAGAGAGCTACGAATCTCAATAGCCACCTCCTCAAGAACTCACAAAGAGATCTTGGAATCTCTGAACTCACAAAGAGATCAACACTAAGAAAATTTCATTTATCAATAATCTTCAAATACAATGACTAGGCCTCCATATATAGGCCTTCCAAAACAAAACAACAAAGACGAACTTGCCCTCGGGCTATAACATACAACGACTCCCTCATAGGGGTACAAATGGAAAAACATAAAATATAAATAACATGAATAAAATAAAACATCAAAAATAGAGACTCTAAATCATAGCCGTCACTCGACGACTCCTCCGATGGTAAGTGTGCCGAAATCTCCTACGGATGTCCTCATCAGTTGGACCTGATGATATTCCAATAGAGGTGTGGAAATGCTTAGGAGAAGAAGGAATTTCTTGGCTTACTAAACTTTTTAATACTGTTTTGAAGACTAAAAAGATGATAGATGAGTGGAGAATGAGTGTGTTAATCCCTATTTTTAAGAATAAAGGTGATGCACAATATTATGCGAATTATAGAGGAATTAAGTTAATGTGTCATACTTTAAAACTATGGGAACGAGTTATGGAGCATAGGTTGCGGCGTGATGCTAATGTTTCTCAAAATCAATTTGGATTCATGCCGGGTAGGTCTACTATGGAAGCCATACATTTATTAAGAGGTTTGATGGAGAAATATAGAGAGAATAATGAGGATTTACATATGATATTTATTGATTTAGAAAAAGCATATGATAAAGTTCCAAGAGAAGTGCTATGGAGAGTTCTTGAAAACAAAGGAGTTAATAATGCTTATATTCAAATCATTAAAGATATGTATGCAGGAGCTATTACTTGTGTTCAAACACAAGGTGGTTTGACCAAGTATTTCCCTATTTCGGTTGGATTACATCAAGGATCAGCCTTAAGCCCATATCTTTTTGCTTTAGTCATGGATGTTCTCACTAGACATTTGCAAGAGGATGTACCTTGGCGTATGCTTTTTGCTGATGATATTCTTCTTGTTGATAAGATTAGAGAGGGAGTTGAAGGTAATCTAGAATTGTGGAGGTCAACCTTAGAGTCTAAAGGTTTTCGCTTGAGTAGATCTAAAACGGAATATATGGAGTGTAATTTTAGTAATAATAGACCTATTGAGGGGATTGTGATTTTGTGCGATCAAGTCATTAATAAGAGTACACGTTTTAGATATCTTGGATCTATTGTTCAGAGTGATGGTGAAATAGATGAGGATATTATCAGCAGAATCCAAGTTGGATGGTTGAAGTGGAGGAATGCATCGTGCTTATTGTGTGATAGATAAGTACCCCTCAAACTTAAGGGAAAATTCTATAAGATGGTGGTGAGACCTGCAATGCTTTATGGTGCCTAATGTTGGCCATTAAAAGAGAAGCATAATTCTAAGTTAAGTGTTGCAGAGATGAGGATGCTCAGGTGGATGAGTGGCTTTACCCTTAGAGATAGGATACGAAATGAGCATATTCGTGAAAAGGTTGGAGTAGCTTCAGTGGAAGATAAGATTAGGGAGAGTCGCCTTAGATGGTTTGGTCACATAAAACGGCGGCCTCCCGATGACCCGATTAGGAAAGTACATGTTTTAGATTTGACTTATGTTAAGAAAGGTAGAGGTAGACCTAAAAAGACCTGGTTAGAAAATATTAGAAATGATCTTTCTTTATTAGATTTAAACGAGAATTTGACTTTTAACAGAACACAATGAAGAAAAAGGATTCATGTAGCCGACCCCATGTAGTGGGATAAAGGCTTGATGTTGTTGTTGTTGTTATCTTCTTTAATATTTCAAAGCAACCCTTTGAACGTTCTCAGATCTTCGATTTTTGTCTTTGATTATGGAATTCTAGAACCTTTCAAGTACTTCACTAAAATTTCATCCTAAGGACTTAAAATATTTTTTTTCTTTCAGGTCTTCAGGCAGTTTGGTATTCAGAAATATGACCCGTTGAATGAAAATTTTGATCCAAACCGACATAATGCAGTTTATGAAACACCTGATGCGTCAAAACCACCGGGAGTTGTTGCTGATGTTTTGAAGGTACGCCTTTTTGGACCTCCATATTTTTTTATAGAATTTATTTGAAAATTTTATCATATGTGATACCTATATGTTTTGGCAATGACTGGAGTCATTAATAGAGATAAACAAACTTTGGAAAGGTATCTGTGCGACATGCTTCCCTTATTTACTTGTTTGAGAAAACCTATAGAATTTTCTCAATAAAATTATGCACTTTATTAATCTAGTGGACTTGTATTTAAATTTTGTAAGTTATGTAGGGATGTGAGTATCTTGGATTAGAATGTTTTCGGTATCCTGTTGGTATTGAAATTGAAATTGAAATTGGAGGAAGCTAGTTCTTTGATTTCGCATTCAAGATCAATAGAAATCCGAACCTTTTTACTTTTCTAGATTATTTTATTTTTCAAATATTTTATAAACTGAAAATAAATTATAATTATAGATACAAAACTAGTTTTAGATCAAATTCCAAGCAAGAAGTTGGTGAATAAGCCAAAAAAAAAAAAACTTGATCAGTTTCAAATAAATAGACATGACACTAGTTATAATTAAAGAAATGCAAGATTCATTACAGATCAAAGTTTGCTTAGGGAGCTGATGAATAGTTGGCTGAAAGGTCACAAGCCAGAACTTAACGCCCTCTTCCCGGGGAACCAGAGAGCATATCTTCACTCGAGTCAGAGCTATTTGGTCATTAGAAATTTGAAATTGTCCATTCATGCTTCTTTCAGCATAATTGTGTTGATGTGTTCGCTTAATATGGAATAAAATTCTCATAATATCACATAAATACAAGGTGCTCCATAACTAGATCAAGCCTATTTTGAGATTTAAGAAAAAAAGGCAGAACCAAATGAGTAACCTCCACAATGATTTCTACTGCTCATCTAAAGATGAGCAGTCTTTTTTTATTACTTTTGTATTTGTTGTTGCTAACTTTCTTCCTTTTAATCTTATTTTGTTGTGCAGCCGGGTTATATGATACATGACCGTGTTCTCCGTCCAGCTGAAGTCGCTGTAACCAAATCACCTGCTGATGCAAATTAGAGTCTCGACGCCAGTTTACTTCCTGCTTCACCATAGAATTTTTTTTTTTTTTTTGCTTTAGGGTTTAGTATGATGAGGCTTTAGGATGGATGGATTTGGTAATGAAATGAAGCCACTCTGATATTTTTTTCTCAAAGTAATGACTATATGATAACTATATGTTAGCTAAATGTGCGAAGTTTTTTGTTATTTATTTGGTAATTTCTCTCTTCAGCATGAAGATCCAGGCTGAAGTTTGCTATAAGACGACATTTCTCAAATGAGATATCTCATAAGGTACTGTAGCTTATTTATTTGATGGATTTTTTTTCTTTTATGAAGAGAGGAATGGTCATTTTTGTTATAATTTTAGACTATTGTTTAATTATTGTTGCGTATTTTATATCATTTTCAAAGTTATTAGCATTGCATTGATTTGCATGTAGGATATGTGTATTCTCTTTTTGTTGAGTTTTAGCATTTATTCTTATAAATTAAGGATGATTGATCAAGCCGGTAAAGAAGGAAAAAAAAACAAAGATTATTATTGTATGGCATATCAGCTCATTTAAAAATATTTATTAGAAAAAAATGTCAAGATATTCCAGTATAAATTTTATTATGATATGTCTGGGAAATTTATTTGATGAGTATGAATCTTAGGTCAATATTTAAATTGTGGTTTTTTGAAATTAAGTTAGGATAATTTATAAACTAATTTTAACAAGCCCATATTTGAATTGAATGTCTTAATGTGGAGAAATTATTTTGTGCAGAGTCAGGAGTACTCAGCAAAATATATAAAAAAGGGGAATATATCGATTTAAAACATATGTTGATGCTGTATTAAATTCCATTATTTTGGCCCTATGCCCTATTAGATTGAATGAAAAAAGAAAGATGGTGGAAAAGCATAACATGCTTATTTAGAAATAAGCAAGGAATAAATAGTCTAATATCGTCAATTGGAAAGAAAGGGTTAGTGACTCTAAAAGGAGATTCCACTAAGATATCATAATATTGAGGTCCTAAAAAGGGGAAATTATTCTGTGTGGATATTGAATGCAGTTCTACGTTTGGAGATCAATCAGAATGCGCCACATCAGCGGTATCGAGTACGATATTGAGTAGAGGTGACGTGACACATTTTTATTGGGCTCTGGATGGTCCGCACATAATAATTTCCCCCTAAAAAAGGCCTTAAGAGGTTAGAAACCAATGAAGATTGTCACTGAATTGGCATCCATGAAAGGTATTTGATTGCTCAATGTATAAACCTCCAAAATGGATTTGTAATTTTCCTTTCTTGTTTTTGAAAGGCTTGTGTATCTACTCTTATATTAATGGAATTTGCTCTTTTAAATGCTGAAAGATGTCTTCAATGAAGATGCCAAGTGATGGGAGATTTAGAACATTTTTACCTTTCTAAGTGGTATTGTTGGTATGACTTTTCATATGAGTTCAACAAACATCAAAGATTCATTGCAGATTAAATTAAGCTTTGATTTGCTAGATGAGTCCTCTCTTAGACTTTCAGAGGGGTGAGAGATCAAACAACTTATATAATAAGAATAAGGCATAACTATTTGAGCAATATTTTAAGATGCAGTTTACTCTAACCTATCACCATCAAACTCAATAATGTTTTGAAAACTTTCTAGATTATTCCAACTCAACTTTTCGTAAATACTTTTGCTATCTTGGGAGAAATGAAATGGTTATTTTGAGAAGCATGGTTGATGCAGTATCATCACATATGCACAGACCTATTGTTGTAATAAAAAAGAGGGAGATTTTGGGTAGGGGTGTCAATTTCAGCTCACGGGTCATGTTCGGGTCGAACTCGGAACTATTCGGGTCAACTTGAACCTGACCCATTTTGCAAACAGGTCGATTTTTGGGACATGAACCCGACCCAACACGGAATTACCAGATTTGGCTGAAGAAGCACGCGAAGATAGCGAGGTAGCAACGCGAGACCGGCGACGATGAGACTGAAGCTATTGAAGCATTACGGACCGGCGAGACAAGCAGGCAGGCAGCAACGCGAGACCCGGGCGAGACGCTACTGCTGGCGCCTGGCGGACGCGATTGCTTGACGCGGATGGCTGGCGGACCGAGACTGATGCGACAGGACAAACAAAGAGTGGGAAATAGTCGGTCCGGGTCAAACCCGATTGATTTCGGGTTTTTGGGTCAACCCGAGCCAGACCCGTTTTTGTAAACGGGTCAAAATGTCGGGTTGACCCGAACCCGAAATTTCTGTGTCGAGTTCGAGTTGTGTCCAATATTGACACCCCTTATTTTGGGGGTTTTCATATATGAGATTCCATAAGAAAATTTAAAATAAGAGGTCCAATAAGATAAGATCAATAAGTCTTATCTCAACTCATATAAAATACTCATTAAAAGTCTTATTTTTTATTCTATATTTTAAAATTAAAAATAAAGAAAATTTGGTTCATCAAACTCCCAAAGTGAACATATCCTTTAAGTTAATTATACTCTTAATAAATAAAAAATGCTTGTATTTGGATTTGACTAAGAAAATATTTAGAAGTAAATTATAATCCAAAAGAAATCATCCTAATAGGATAATCTACACTTTAAAAGTAAGTTATGTCAAAAGGTAGAGAGAAAGAGTCATCTTACCAAGAAATGAGAAGTTCTCCACATATATATAATGACAAAGATAAATTACTAAGTGTCAAATTGAGCAAGAGGATTTAAAAAGGGTGACATTTATATGTAAGAAATTCATGAAGATAGACATTGCTTGCATTATGTGCCTCATAACTCATTCAAGTGATTTTGAAGATAACACATATATGTTTGGATATTCTACTTTGTGTGTTAAGTATTTCAAGTATATTAGTTTGATGGATGTGCATGGTGATTGCTTATATAGGTTATACGTTGCATAATCCAAGTTTAATCAAAATTTGAGCTTGGAAGAATACAAGATGGACCAAAATGAATAACTTGAATGTTTATATATATAATAATTTAAGTTATGTTAACTTAGGAGTATCTTAGAAGTCCATTGATATTTACTTGTATGGTTTGATTTGCTTACAATTTAGTATATCTATTAATATGCTTTATATATTATTAGTTAAGGATAATACACTTAATTTAAAATTCAGCAAGATCCATTAAATAAATAAATTTTATATACTTCATACATTACATAAATATCAAAAGACACTTAATTAGGTTAATTAAATGCAATAATCCTATATGGTTAAAATGTTATTATGCTTCATTCATTTTGAATTGAATTTTTTTTATATACATTTACTAATATACAAGTGATTTTATCTAAATTATATATGATCATGCTATTTAATATACATTTCTCTATCATACTCATTTAAATGTCAAATATTCATCTTCATATATGCATTTGAATTAATATTGTCTTATGCATAATAATATCCAGATATAAGTAAAATAATTATATAAAAAATTATCTTTAGAATCTAAATGAAAATACAGTAATAAAATTTTCTTACACAACTATAATTACCCACTTTTATACTTCGGGTTTCAGTTCCTTTCAAATCTTCAACCCTTGAAATAATCTTCCTTATTACAACTTAAATTCACATAGAGTCACATAAATTATTACTATATTTAACTTTTATTAATTTTACATAAACATTTCTTTAATTAATTCTTACCTCAAATCTCTTGAGAACTCCTTTATTGGCTTCAGCACTTCACCTTCGCACACTAGAATAATCCAATCCTTTTTTGTTCCAATTTATATTAATTGACATTAACATAACTAAATAACTTTGAAGGGATTCTCAAAGCTTAAAGAAATAATAAATGTCAAGTTTCTAACTTGCATCTTTTACCTCAAAGAATCCTTCCTTCTTAATGAATCGAACTCCCACCAAATTTTAATTTCTTTCTATAATCATACACTATTAATTGTCATAAAAATAAATTTTAAAAATTCTATTCTTCAAAATTTAAACAGAAGATATATGATTAAAATCACTTACAAAGGAGGATTTTTCCAACACAAAATTCTTCTTTTTTCTCTCTCAAATTTCTTTCTTTTTCTTTCTCAATTCCTCCTTCCTTTAAGATAGTTAATCCTTTCATAGGATTAAATCACAAAAGAAATTTATAGAAAATCAATACAATTAGAAGACCTGCCTTCTTCCTTTTTCCTCTCGACACAGAGCTTCTCCTGTAATTCTCTTTTATAGAAATGAGTGAAACGAAACTGTCTCGCATGAGTTGTCATTCTTTTTCACTCCCTCACGTGCTTATCTACTTAAAACAATGAATTGATCAGTCTAGGAGGTGCTTGTGTAGGATTCTGACCAGCTTACGTGCGTGCTGCTCTTTGTTCGTCCGCCTCTGTTGTGGGGATTTTATTAAATGGCCAGTTCACCGGTTCACTTGAACCGGCCAGACCGGTTATTACAATCTCTCCTCCTTACAAAAATTTCATCCTCAAAATTTAAAATCAAGTATAAGTAAACATACCGTAATTGAATAGATGAGAATATTGAACTTATATGTCTGCTTCTTTCTCCCAAGTAGCATCTCTTTATATTCCATGTTTTCGTAAAATCTTCAAAAAAGGTATTTCTCGATTCCTTAGTTGTTTCATATTATATTCCAGTATTCATGCAGATTCTTCAATATATTTCAAATTAGGCTGCAAGTCAATTAATTTTGATTAGATTCTCTTTGACTCATCTGATACATACTTTCGAAGCACTGATATATGAATCATATTGTGTATCCCTTGCATATGTACTGATAGGTTCAATCTATAGGCCATATTTTCTATCCTCTCAATAGTTTAAAAAGGACCTACGAATTATAGGCTTAATTTTTCTGTCTTTCCAAATTGCAGCACACTTTTTATTGGACAGACTTTAATAAAAATAAACTCTCCAACTTCAAATTCAACTAGCATATGCTTTGCCTTATAATATTTTCTCTGCATATCTTGTATTTCTTTTAATCTATCTCTAATCAGTCTGATTTTGTAGTAGCATTACCCACCAATTCAGTACCAATTATTTTTCTTTCACCTATTTTTGCCAAACACAAGAGTGTTCTGCACTTCCTTCCATAAAGAGCTTCATACGGCGTCATTCTAATGTTGGATAAAAAAATATTATTATATGCAAATTCAATTAATGGTATATGAATTTCTCAATTTTCTCCAAAATTTAAGACACATAATCATAGCAAATCCTCTAAAGTTTGAATTATCATTTCTGACTGCTCATCTGTTTGAGGGTGGAATGCAATCCTGAAAGTCAATTTGGTACCCATAACTTCCTGAATTTTCTTCCATAATCTAGAAGTGAATCGGGCATCTCTATCAGAGACTATTAATTTTGGAATTCCATGCAATCTCACAATTTTTCAACATATATCTTTGTTAATTTCTCCATTGAATATATCTGTTTGATTGGTAAGAAATGAGCTGACTTGATTAATCTATCTATAACAACCCATATAGCATCATGACTCTACCTTGACTTGGATAATCCAATTACAAAATCCATTATAATTTCTTCCAATTTCCACTCAGGTATTGGTAATGGTTGTAGTTGACCACCTAGCTTTTGATATTTAGCTTTAATCATCTAACAGGGAAAATATTTTGCCAAAAATTCTACAACACTCATTTTTAATTCTGGCCACCAAAATAATGTTGTCAGTTCTTGATATATCTTTACACTACCTAGATAAATTTCATAGTAAGATAGGTGAGCTTCTTGTAATATTTCTTCCTTCAAATTATCAACATTTGGAATATAGATTCTACCTTTATATTTCAATAATCCTTCATCATCAACTACAAACTCTTTCAACTATTTTGTCTAAATTTTCTTTATAATTTCCTGGAACTTTACATCTTGAGATAAAGAATTTCTTATTCTATCTTTCAAAGTAAATTGAATCACTAGCTAATTCAATAACATAACTTTTGTATCTTTCTGATTGATCACTGAAATCTCTAATCTTTTCATATATCTAATTATCTATTTCTATTGGGTAATTAACAAATTTGTACATCCAAGAGTCTTTCTACTTAATGCGTCTACAACTATATTTGCCTTTCCAGGATTATACTGTATATCCAAGTCATAATTTTTGATAAGTTCTAACCATCTTATCTACCTTAGATTAAACTCTTTTTGATTAAATATATTTTTAAGTCTTTTATGATCTGTGAAAACCTCACACCTGACATTATAAAGATAATGCCTCAAAAATTTTAGTGCAAAAATCACAGCTGCTAATTTCAAATTATGGGTGGGATAGTTTCTTTTATGAACTTTCAATTGCCTTGAAGCATATGCCACTATTTTACCATTTTGTATTGGTACACACCCAATACCTCTCAATCAAGCATCATATAAAATTTGAAACCCCTATATGCCTGAAGAAATTATTAATATAGAATCAGTCATTAAGCAAATTTTCAGCTTCTGAAAGGCTTCTTCACACTGATCATTGGATTCAAATTTTACTTCCTTTTGAGTTAATCTAGATAACGAAATTACAATCTGAGAAAATTCTTTTACAAATCTCCTGTAATAGCCCATAATACCTAGAAAACTTCTTACTTTTGAAACTGTAGTCAGCCTTAGCCATTTTGTAATAGCTTGGACTTAATTCTAATCAACAGAAATGCCTTCACCACTAATTACATGTTCCAAAAAATTTACACTGCTCAACCAGAATTCACATTTTAAAATCTTGGCATATAACTTATTTTTTTAAGTGTTTGTAATACTGCATGAAGATGACTGGAATGGCTTTCCTCATTTATTGAATAAATCAAAATGTTATCTATAAATATACTTACAAAAATATCCAAAAATATTTTGAAAATTTTATTCATTAAATCCATAAATACAATTGGAGCATTCATCATTCTAAATGGCATCACCATAATTAAATTTATAATGGCCATATCTAGTTCTAAAAGCAGTCTTAGTAATATCCTCCTCCTTAATATGTAATTGTTAATCCCCAGAGCGTAAATCAATCTTAGAGAAAATTATAGCTCCTTCAAGTTGATCAAACAGATCATTAATTCTTGGCAATGGATATTTATTTTTAACAGTAAGCTTGTTCAATTATATATAATCAATGTATATTCTGAAGCTCCCATCTTTCTTCTTTACAAATAATACTAGAGCTCCCCATAGCGAGAAACTTGGCCTGATAAATAGTAATTTTTTTAGTTGACCTTTTTACCTCTTGTAATTCTTTAATTGTCATTATGTAGGATGCTTTTGTTACTGGTGCTGAACCCAAAACCAAATCAATAATGAAATCTTTCTCTATTTTTTTGGTGGTAACTCTAGCAAATCATCCAGAAATACCTCTGGATAATCTTTGACTACATGTATATCCTTCAACTCTTTAGCTTCTTTATGTATATCCCTTACTTGAGCAAGGAAACACTGATATCTCTTAGATTCAAATTTGCAAGCTTTCATATACGTTATTATCATTGAAGAAATTACTCGATCCACATAAATTTTGTATTTCTTTTCATCAGGGAATTTAAATTTAATAATTTTTCTATTACAGTCTATGATTACAAAGTGATTTGATAACCAATCCATTCTCAAGATCATATCAAATTCATGCAAGGGTAATATATTTAAGTTTGCTTCAAATCTCTTCTCATTTATTTCAAATTCAACAAGGCATAAACTATTAACATTCAGTTTGAATTCATTTGGCATCAGAACTTCTAAAGTTGTAGTTGCTTCATAAATACTTAATCCAACAGATTTAACAAATTCCTTTGAAATGAAGTAGTATGATGCCCCTGTATCAAAGAGGATTTGTATTGGCTTTACTTGAATTGTTATCATATCTATAAAATTTTCATAGAAATTAGTATATACATATATTATTTTTTAAATAAATTTATATATTACTTGATTACTTATTTTACTTAATTAACCATGCCATTAAAAAATTTCTTCGAAATTAAATAAAAATATATCTGTAATCACTTCAGGTGAGTCATTGGTATCCTGCTGAGATTGTGTATATACTCTAGGTTGAGTACTGGGTTGACCTTAACTTGGTCCTTAAGTAGAAGCTACTGATTCTATCATTCCTGGTCTTCAAACATTTCTCTAAGGTCCAGTATTCATCTTTGATTCCCCTGATGGTCTTTTCTCTAGAGTACACATAACAGTAATGACTAATATTCCTCAAACACTGAAGAGCAACCAATACTACTTATATATTGAATGTACATTTAAACATAAATGCATTTTACATGCTTTTATTTGAGCGCCATCTTTTATAGATATATTCCTCTCCTCTTTCAGCTATTTTTATTTTTTAGGAGACTTACCTAAAAGTTTAGTTTAATATATTAAATTTATATGATAAACTCAATGGGCAATCATGCTTGTAACATAAAAATTTTGTATACATAAAAATAAATATATTCCTTTGGCTTTCTCTTTCTTTTGCATTTACATGCATATATATATATATATATATATATATATATATATATATATCATTTATACTATATTATATATATAACAGTTAGGTATACAAAATAAAGCATACTTATTTTTTTATCTTTCTTACACATAAATTATTTTTCATTATTTTTCATTTTTCTATTTTCATTATACATTTATTCCATTTCTGTTTGTACAGAAGCACCATCTAAATGTACCTATAAAGATAAAACCATTTTTATTTCTTTTCAATTTTCATTTAATGTGCACGGGTATGTTGCTTTTCGAATCAGTACTATACGGGGTTTACTCCTATAATTTGCATGCATATATTTTTTCCTTTTTACAATTTATACTTTCATTTATATTTCATAAATTATTTCATATTTTTCATTATTCCTTTCATATATCTTTATATATATATATATATATACTATCATGTTATTTAATATACATTTCTCTATTATACTCATTTAAATGTCAAATATTCATCTTCATATATGCATTTGAATTAATATTGTCTTATGCATAATAACATCCAAATATAAGTAAAATAATTATATAAAATATTACCTTTAGAATCTAAATGGAAATACAACAATAAAATTTTTTTACACAACTGTAATTACGCACTTTTATACTTCGGGTTTTAGTTCCTTTCAAATCTTCAACCCTTGAAATAATCTTTCTTATTACAACCTAAATTCACATACAATCACATAAATTATTATATATTTAACTTTTATTAATTTTATATAAATATTTCTTTAATTAATTCTTACCTCAAATTTCTTGAGAATTCCTTTATTGGCTTTAGCACTTTGCCTTTGCACACTAGCTTAATTCAATCATTTTTTCTATTCTAATTTATATTAATTGACATTAACATTATTAAATAATTTTGAAGGGATTTTCAAAGCTTAAAGAAATAATAAATATCAAGTTTCTAACTTGCATCTTTTATCTCAAGGAATCCTTTCTTCTTGCTGAATCGAACTCCCACCATATTTTGATTTCTTCATTTCTAAAATCATACACTATTAATTGTCATAAAAATAAATTTTATAATTTCTATTCTTCAAAATTTAAACAAAAGATATATGATTAAAATCACTTACAAGGAGGATTTTTTCAACACAAAATTCTTTTTTCTTTCTCTCTCAAATTTCTTTCTTTTTCTTTCTCAATTCCTTCTTCTGCCTTCCTTTAAGACAATTAATCCTTTCATAGGATTAAATCACAGAAGAAATGTGCAAAAAATGAATACAATTAGAAGACTAACCTTCTTCCTCTAACCACAGAGCTTCTCCCGTGATTCTCTTCTACAAAAATAAGTGAAACATAACTGTCTCGCATGAGGAGTCATTTTTTTCAGCCCCTCATGCGCTTATCCACTTAAAATAGTGAATCGATCCGTCTAAGAGGCGCTTGTGCATGAATCCAGCCTGGCTACGCATGTGCTGCTCTCGATTTCGTCTGCCTTTGCTGCAGGGTTTTTATTAAATGGTCGGTTCACTTGAACCAACCAGACCAGATAATACAGAGGGTGAGTTGGAGGTAAACCTATTCATAATTTTAGGATTTGTTCTCTTTTGTTGATGTATATTTGCCTATTTTAACTTAACGGGTGTTGTTGGCCATGGTTGGATGGGGAAGATGGAATGAAGTTGAGTCAATGAGAGCACTCAATGTCAGAACCCAATTCAATAGAACTCATGAACATAAAAGTTCCTATCATGTTAACTTGTGACAAATTGAGCCTAAGATTCAAGTTTTGGGAGATTTGTTTATTTCGTTTTAAATTGCACAGATCACAAAGTTTTCAATTAACTTTTAGTAAGCAAAATAAAACAAACTTATCCAAAATTTCTTTTTCGTTCATCATCAAATATATTTACAATGACATCTACTACCTATAGTACATGTCTGCAGGCTAGAACATAGAAAATAAACAAATAGCCATGATTGCACAAAAATCAGAAAAATACGTATATAGATTTAGACAAATCAGAATGTGAGATTACAACTACTCAATCAGCTCTTTCCCTTTCCTCTAACCTGAAATAAAATACTAAATAGGTGTGAGCTAACATAGCTCAATAGGTCACATCCCTGATCTAAATTTCTAAATATTTCATTTATTATGCATTTAATCAAATTTAAAGGCAGTTTATTAGAAATTTATCGTGCTAAGCGTAATATTAATTGCATAATTGGGATAAGATGGACTTTATATCAAAAGTAAATAAGCAAGTATTTTATATATCAGAGTAAAAAAGTAATAGATTTTTCTAAGATTCTTATAACTCTCATCAGAAAGACTCTTATGACTTCCTGTGCTAGCATATCAAAAGACCCTCCGTTATGACTCTCAATGTTTAATAGATATTAGATATTAAAAAATTTGAGCCCTTATGACTCCTTGTGCTTGCAACACTAAATCTTCCACCACAGGCTAGATCTCCGCAGAATCACATATTTAAACAAATAAGAATAAATTAATTTCTGAATTTCACTAATATTTTATGGATAAGCAACAAAATTAGTAATTGAGCAAAATTTTATAGTTCAAGAATGTCATCAGATTATCAGGGATTGTTCAGAACATTATTTTGAAACTTTAATTGTACTATAATATTATTTTATGTTGTTAGAATTATATTCTAGTCAAATAAAAACATACTTTTTCAAACTATTATGTGTAAATATTTTAGAAAAATACCTAAATGTCTAGAATAAATAGCTCTTTAACTTGCAAAAAGCTACATTGTGAAAGTTTAATAGTTATAAAATTTTAATCATTTTTATTGTACAAGATTATAAAAAACAAAAAATTTCAACATTTTCGTACTTTTGAAAATTGAGATTGACAAAATTTAACCTATCTCAAACCAAGCAAATTTTAGAGCTGGGCTGACAATAGAAAATGAACCGAAGTCGCCAAAAACCTAGCTTCTTCTTCTCTCTCTCTAGTTGGCTGCTTAAGGGGAGAAAATGGATTCTTTATAAAATGAAAATGTGTAAAAAATCATATTTTTATAAAATATGATTCGGGTGTTGCGACGCTCGGCCCTAATGTGTCGCAGCTTTGAATTATTTTAGCAAAAAAAAAAAAAAATAGAAAGATCAATGTCGCAATGCTGTCAAACTCGGCACTGTGGCGCTCCCATGGGAAAATTCCAGATTTTTCATGCATGCACACATATCCCCAGGATTCATTTTTGAATAGATTCAGACATTCACATGCATACAGAACACTCACCAACACATGCAGAAGATATAAGTGCAAAAATTTAGTGAGATAACAGACCAGATCATAACATGTGAATTAGTTACTGTTTTAATAGATATTACACTAAATAATAAGAATAAACGATTTTCAATGAGTTTGCCAATAACTCGAGCATCAATGAGGCAAGAAGATTGGTGCCTGTGAAGAAAAATCTTGTGAAAAACAAAGAAGAGGGAAATAACAGAGGAAAAAAGTTACTTTCTTTTTCATTAACCTTTCCCATCACCATTTACAATCAATAAAACCTTTATATATAATGATTAGATGCAATCATTGTGCTAAGATTGCCCTGAGCACAACATGAAAAGTTTCATCTAATCATGGATTTCACCACCTTTATTCATATCGGTGGAGGTTTTTAAGCCACGCTGACATTTGGTGCTCATGCATGGTATGGCCACTCTATGGTGGGTGGTGTGTGTGAATGTCATTGTAGCTGGGGTTCATTTCAACTTTGTTTACCCTAGTTTTATGTAGCGACAAGATTGATTCATGTGGGCCTCTTATAAATTAAGGAGAAATTATTCTGTGTGGTCACTGGGCCGTCTGGATGCAAATCAGAGCGCGCCACATCACCCAGTACACATCGATACACAGCACCGGTACACAGCAAAAAAGTGACGTGGCGAGCTCTGATTTGCCTCTGGATGCTGTCCGGTGGCAGCACAGAATAATTTCTCCTTATAAAGGCTATTGTTAGATGAGCATGGATTGTTAAAATGTAAACAGTCAAATTGATGGGTTTGATTGCTTTGTTTTTCCTTTAATAAGGTTTTTTATGCTGTTATTTTTTCATTTATAATTGTTTTTTGATAATTCTATGGCGGAATGTTATCATAATAGCAGGTTTATGAGGGGCTTAGTTATACTTGTTGAGCTCTTACTGTCATGAAATCCCAATAGACTATTGCAGCTGGTAGATGACTTCTGGCATTTAATTCAAAGGCAGTAGGATGATTTGTTGTATAGTGATGATAGGTTCTTGTTTAATATGAAAATGATCAAAATTGTCTCTTGACTCTTTAAGAAGGCCTAAAATGACCCTTAATTATATTAAAGGACCATGAAAAAGATGGTCCTTTAATATAGTTGGAGATCATTTTAATCTTTTATAAAGAGTTAAGGGACCATTCTGATCATTTTCTCATTTGATAATACAGGCCCATATTGTTGGTTGAATTTCTTAATGGTCTTAAGGAGCATAACTTTTCAGCATTATTCTTGAATAAGACTGAATGAATTATCTATCTACACCATTGTATTAATAGTTGCAAATTCTAAGATTATTTAAATAACTTGCTAGTGAAGAGGTTGGTTTTATCATAGGCATGATTTGATGCACAAATTCAGTAGTGCAAACTATTCAAATCTTTGTTATGTTTTAGTTTTCTTTGGTGCGCTGAATGTTTTAAGTTTCGTTTGAGACAGCTTTCGTATTACTTTCTAAAATGACTTTCTAGTGAAAAAATTTCTTAAATAAAAATTTTTTTCACTAGAAAGTCATTTTAGAAAGCAGCAAAAAAGCTGTCTCAAATAAAATCTTGATTAATGTAAATACAAGTTGTAGCATTAACTTCACATGTCAGCAATATTAACCTCTGAACTTTAGTCTTCGTTTGGATCCATTCAGAATATTTAGCATTTTATGCAATCTGATATGTTTACCTTTGTTCTATTTAATCTGAAAGCTTTTGCATGGGACTGTCAATTGTAAATTAGTCACATCTAAATGTTATTATTTCAGGTTATGTGATACTGCTTCCCCTGCCAATTTTGATTTCTCAGCTGAGCTATGATTTCGCTTGAACGTTCCAAATAGTTTTAGTTTTTGTTTGGGATGGCTTTTTTATAGCTTCTTAACACTACTAAAAAACATCGTTTTTTCTCAGCTGAGCTATGATTTCGCTTGAACGTTCCAAATAGTTTTAGTTTTTGTTTGGGATGACTTTTTTATAGCTTCTTAACACTACTAAAAAACATCGTTTTTTGCAGCACTTCTTACGGGCGGTTTGTAAACAGCTGTGAAAAAGAGGTATTTGCAGCGGTTTTAACCGATGCTATTACGAACGTATAGCAGTGGTTATAACCGTTGGTGAAACCAGCGGTTATAACCGATGCTATTGTCCGACCCTGCCCTAATATCCTCGTAGGCTCTCCCGAATCGCCATTTTTCCGTGCGCAGCTAGGTTTAGCGATCCATCCTCTTCTTCTCCGTCCTCTTCTCTTTCGATCTTCTCCGTGTGCAGCTAAACCGGAGAGTACGTCGATCCATCTCCTTTCGGTCGGAGTTCATCGTTCGCGTCAAAGACCGAAGCCCGCTGTCCGCTCGTGTTCGATGCCTTAGGATCTCGATGCTCGGTTTGTCCCCTAACCTATACTTATTTGCTTGTCTGTTGGAAAGCAAACTAGTAAAAAAGGGTTCAGATGCTTTTGTATTGTTCATTGTTGTTCATTCCTTGAGCTGAGCTTCCTTCTATTTCTTTTGAAGTTTCAATTGGGCAAGTTCATCCTAAATCTAGATCTGCTATTCATGCTAATCTAGCACTTTCCAAAATCTTCCCCGTCGGTCCTTAAACCACTGTGGAATGTCGTTGCAGCGCATTGCTATTACAACGGGGATGCAACGGTTTATAAACCGCTGCAAAGAATTTTGTGGCGGGCATAACCACCGGAAAAAGTAAAAAAAAAGTGCTGCGATAGCCATTTTTTTTGGTAGTGTAAAGCAGCTTTCTAGTACAAAAAAATAATTTTTGTACTATAAAGTCTAAAAAAAGTACTCTCAAACTATCATCATTAACAAAATCTGATAATATTTGAATTCACAACGAAAAAATTATTATGATAATATTTGAATTCACAACATTGAACAATTCTCTATCCTTTAGGTAAAAAAAAAATTTATAATGTTTGTAAAATTCACTGAGAATACACAGCTCATCTTGATCTGTTGGTCGGGAGCTTTGGCTGCCAATCAAGAGGTCTTAGATTTGAAGCTTGCGTTTGTGATGTGCATGAGTTTGACTTAATTAGTTCAAAGTCTAAAAAAAAAAATCAGTGAGAATTAAAGTTTATTTTATTTGCATGTATATGTTCAATAGAAAAATAATTTGGAAACATAACATATAAATTTAAAAGTTAAATAAACATAAATATGATAGATAATTTTTCTTAATAAAAAATTTAAATCAATATTTTCTATCTTTGGCTATTTTTTATGCTATAAATTTTATTCATTCAAGATATTTCAAGTCAATAACACATACACTTTACTTCTATATTTCACACCTAATATTTTTTTTTTCTTTTCTAAAGAGCTTTTACTTGCAGGCCCAGCTGTACAACAGTCTTAAGATTGAACATAAGAAAACTTGCTGTTTTGATCTTCTTCACATATACTGCTATACTAGCCTGTAGTTCAGTTGATCAACAAACTCAACTGATCTCCAGTAAGCACTCTATATTCTTCTCTAATGTTCTCCGTTTTCCCAACTCATTCATGCCATCCCCCTTAATTAACTCATTTACTATACACCTCCCAAACCTTCCACACCTTACAAACCCCTTAGTTCAACTGATCGAACTAGTCAAGTAAACATAAACCCACAAACTTTCTCAACTACTTCACAACTACTTAGTTTCCCTGTAAAGCTATAATACTCCACTCCCTCTTTTTCTCTTGAGTAAAACACTACACTAAGTGCAACTCCCTCTTACCCCTAATGTCCCTCTCTTTCTACCATATCCTCCTCCTCCTCCTCCTCTCCTTCCTCCCTTCTCTCTCCGCCGATGACTCATGCTCCTCCTACACCTTTTCAACCGATGAATCATTCGCCTCATGCATCGACCTTTCCCATCTAAATGCCGCCCTCCATTGGACATATGCGCCGAAGCCCGGCACCCTCCGTGTTGCCTTCCGTGCTTCGCAGGTCCAACATGGATGGGTGGCATGGGGTATCAATCCTATCGCGATGAAGATGGTTGGTACACAGGCCCTTGTTGCCTTCCGTCACTCGAATGGTAGCATGATTTCCTATGGCACATCAATCGACAGTTATGCACCGTTAATGTCGCCAGGAGAGCTAACCCTGCCTATTTATAACTTGTTGGCTGACTATGTGAACAAAGAGATGATTATATATGCTACTTTAGGGTTGTGGAATACTAGTGAGGTGAATCTTGTATGGCAAGTTGGGGATAAAGTGGAAAATGATTTGCCACAAAGGCATGAAGTTTCTGGTGAGAATTTGAAGTCTGTGGGAACAATAAGCTTTAGTTGATCAAGTCATGTAACGTTGCTTGTGTTTGTTTGGATATTTGGGGTGAGATAAGTCAGATTGTGGTAATAGTTTTGCTCGGCTTTAGGATTGCAATCGAGTCGACCTGAGTCAAATATGTTATGAATCGAGCGTGGCTTGATCTTAGTATAGTTATTCTGATTTTGCTTGAGCTTGAGCTGAGCTTTCATAGATATATTTATATTTTACTTATTTAGAAATATTTATAAATGAGTTTGGCTTGTAATTGGCATGCCTAAATTAATTGAATGAGTACTTGAAAAAGCTAAGAAAAAGCTCATAAACAGAAAGTATTAAATGAACTCTCAAGTAGTTGTCATATTAACAAATAATTTTATATGTCTAAATGAATAATAAATTTAATAAATTTGTAATTAGTATCTAACTATTTCACATTGTAATTAGTATATAAATATTTTACACTAATTAAATAAGATATAAACAAGCCACTAACATGCTTTCTTGTAAAATAAAATATGGCACATTTAAATATTGTTAAATATTTTAAATTGTAATTATGCTATAATATTATATATTCGACGGACAAGATACATAATCGTTTTATTATTAATATTACAAAACAAAATATTTTTAAATATTCTTTCACTTATTTACATACTATTTTTTTTAAAAATACATTAAATGGAAAAGCAAAATATATATATATATATATATATATATAATAATAATAATAATAATAATAATAATTGATACGTCATCAAAAAAATATCTTGATCGGGCACGAATCTCGAGGCAAAATCAAGTTGAAAACTTCCAAAATTAAAATTGGGATCATCCGAACTCCGATTCCGGCAAATTTACAGTCGACCTGAGCGTCTCGGAAATACGAACCCAACGACTCCAAATTCAACCCAATCCGAGCCCAAATGGGTCCAAATCAAGGGTCTAAAGCACTGTTGGAAGGTTCAAACCATAATCTGGATTACCAAACGGTCTCCAAATATGACATGCTTATAGTCGAATCGAGCGTCTCGACGAGACGAATCCAACGAGCCCAAGATTGCCAAATTCCAACATCATTAAAACCTTCAAATGTCCAACGAACAATCTATCACTACTAGAAAGAGAATGTAAAGACAGCACTAGCTAGCAGCGGTTTTTAAACTGCTGCTATAAATCATATATAACAGCGGTTTTAACCGCTACTAATAGATATGCACTATTTTATAACAGCGGTTGTATTTAAAATCACCCTAAGATTACCTCTTTATCATACTCCAACCGATTCATGCCCTAGCCGCCGTGCTCTACCTCGCTCGAAGTCCCCGTCTGTCAAAACCAGCCTCCAATTCCTCACCTAGCACCGGAGAGAACTCAATACTTGCTTCTGGAGAGCTCGGTACCTGCTTTGTAGGGCCATCGAACGGCCACGTTGAGGGTCAGTCGCCACCGTTTAAACAGGAAGCCTAGGTTAGATTCGGCTTCCGTCGATGAAGATGATCGAAGATTCTGCAAAAAAACTTCCTTGTATGATCACTCATCTCCTTTGTTTCCACCATATTCGAAGAAATTATCCAGAAAAAAATCTTTTATTTTAATATTATTTTCATCTTTCAATCCATTTGTGTGAGATAAAAAATATTTGCTTGTGCAGTTGCTGAGCCCTGGAGCATCACTGACAAAAGTTCAGGAAAGGTAAGCGATTTGTGCCAGGATTTAGTTAACGATAACTCTTAGAAAAACTGTACTGGAATAAATTCTTATTATTTTAGTTTTATTTCCATTATTTATGCAGAGGAGGAGAGGGCTGAAAGCTATGTGCCTGGAAAACGATTCAGAATGAGTAGGGAATAGAATGAAACATTGGAAATTTGAATGAAATATGATGTATTTTTTGTTGGACGGGATGAGTTTTATGGATCTGTTCTGTAAAATTATATTTTTTTTGTTTTAATTGATATAGTTCTTACTCCGATTTGGAAGATTTTTTTGAACTTCTTATTACTGTTTTAATCTTTTCTGGCGAGTTCTGTTTGCTGAGGATCAGAACTTCGATGAGGACTCTTCTTCTTCTGTATCGATTTTTTTTTTCTAAAAATTATAGCTTTTTGTTGCGGTTTTTACCGCCACAAAACAAATCTACCCCAGCGGTCTCAAAACCGCCATGGAAGATCTTTGCAGCGGAGAGCAAATACACCGGTTTTGTAGCAGTTTTAGAACCGCTGCAAGAAATTTAGTGGCGGTTATAACCGCCAGGAAAGCCTCAATTTAGTGCTGCGAAAACTCTTTTTTTTTGTAGTGTATGATCAAGGGATTCAAGATCGATCGTCCATTCAACCACTCCCTAACTACCCTTGATCTTCCACCTATTTACGGGCCATGCCACTCACGAAAATCTATAAATAGAGACCCCATTTCTCATGAAAAGGGGCCCCTAATCCTAAGGAGAAAAAGAGAGAGATCGGAGATCGCTCTTGCCTCCTTGCTCCTCCTCGACCACTGCCGGACAACCGTTTGACACCGTTGCTCCGCCGGACCACCGCCTAACGCTGTTGCTCCGCTGGACCACCACCTGAGGCCCTGCACTTAGCCGGACCTCCACTTGAGGCCCTGCTCTTCGCCGGACCACCACCTGAGGCCCTGCACTTCGCCGGACTGCCACCTGAGGCCCTGCACTTCGTCGGACCTCCACCTGAGGCCCTGCTCTTCGCCGGACCACCACCTGAGGCCCTGCACTTCGCCGGACCACCACCTGAGGCCCTGCACTTCGTCGGACCTCCACCTAAGGCCCTGCACTTCGTCGGACCACCACCTGAGGCCCTGCTCTTCGCCGGACCACCACCTGAGGCCCTGCACTTCACCGGACCTCCACCTCAGGACCTGCTCTTCACCAAACCACCACCTGAGGCCCTGCACTTCGTCGGACCACCACCTGAGGCCCTGCTCTTTGCCGGACCACCACCTGAAGCCCTGCATTTCACCGGACCACCACCTGAGGCTCTGCATTTTGCCAGACCGCCACCTGAGGCCCTGCACTTCGCCGGACCACCACCTGAGGTCCTGAGTTCTGTCGAACCTTCACCTAAGGCCCAGACTTCTGCCGAAGCACCACTGGATGCTCGAAGTTTCATCAAACCAGCAACGTCAGCCAAACTATGGTCCTTCCGACCTTCATCACCAGACAATGGTCTTCCTGACCCCTGTCTCCCGCCAACTACGGTCCTTCTGACCTCCAACGCCAGCCGACTACGGTCCTTCGGACCTCCGTCGCCCCACCAACTAAGGTCCTCCCCACCTCTGTCATCTCGCTACGGTCTTTATGACCAGCAACATCAGCCAAACTACAGTCCTTCCGACCTTCATCACCAGACAATGGTCTTCCTGACCCCTGTCTCCCGCCAACTACAATCCTTCCGATCTCCGTCGCCTACCAACTATAGTCAGTCGACCCAACAAACGTGTATATATTGATTCCCACTGGGTAATGCACTCTATATGATTTATATTGACTATATCAAGCCAAATCCTTCCCCCAAACGGAGGGCCTCATTTGTAATCAACTATAAATACTAGTTGATTCATTGAAACTGGGCCAGGCCCCATGATTTTTCCCCCTTACAGGGGTTTCCACGTAAAAACTCTGGTGTCTCTTATGAGTACTACACCCTCTCTCTTTCATCTGATTGTGTAATAATAATAAATCATCCAAAAAAAAATCTTTCCTCTGTTTCTTCCAGCCTAGCTTCATTCTTCTCCGCGATCTCGCCATTCGAGCCATCGCCCCCATGAAATCCTTCCTTCCTCTCCTTCTCTTCCTCCTCCTCTAATCTTTGAGATCAAAGCTTCTTCAATGGATCAAAAAATAGCATGCTACATGTTCTTTTTGGTCCTCTTCGTCATTCTCTTCCTCTTCCCTCTCGGTTCGATCACTCCAATTCAAAGACGGTGTTGCATCGACCGGGAACCTGAACTTCCACTTTCCTCCCTTCCCTGTGAAGAATGTCACTTTATTCGGTGGATCCTTCCTCAAGAATGAATCCTTACAGTTCTCCTTGGGCATTGCCGGGGGGGGAAGGGGGGGCACGTGCCCCCCCTAAAAAAAAAACCTAATTAATATCATTAGTTTTCTCCTGAACTTCTATCAGCATGTATAACAGAAACTCTCTGACTCTGAGAAAATACCTAATATTAACAAAACATCAACCCAAGTCAATTAAGAAAATGAGTTGAATAAAAATTCAGTTTACAATTAATTTCAAACCTGACCAACAAAGGAGGACAAACACTTTGTTTTCTCCTGTTCGTATGCCTTGAGGAGTTCTTCAAATATCATGTCTGCCGACAGCATTTTGTCTCACTCTGATCAACATAATTTCCCACAATGCTAAGATTCTTCCTGTATAGCAAAGGATCCAAACCTTTTTTTCTTAACCATGATTCAAAAGCTAGAAATTTCCATTTGGTACCAAGATTGCGGTATGGTAAGAAGCCAATTAAAGAACCTAAAGATGCCTGAGAAACAATTAAAAGTTTTCATGTTAATGCACTAATACTGTCTTCAAAATAAGAATATATATTGTGAGGAAAATTTGGGAACTTCAAGCATACTGCATAATTTGTGGAAATGGCAATCAACAAATACAACATAGCTTCAACTGTATGTGATTAGAATCTGCCAGTGGCAGAAGTGTCACTCACATTTTGCTCAAAATGAGACCTTCCTTTCTGCCAACTAGTGCATGTGCCACATCAAATGGCAAGGCCATTCCCAAGTTATGGGACATGCTATTATGAGTGTAGTTATAAATTATGAACTTCACTTCATAGAACTATGGACCAGGTTGGTAGGAACAATTCAATCATTCAAGGCGTTCCAACTAGGTTAATCCAGTCAAAAGAGATCATACGGAAATGATAATTTAGCAAATTAACAGCTGATTTTGTCAATTTCAATTCCAAAGACCGAATCTCAATTTGTTTCTGTTAGGTGAGTATCCCTCGTCTTCCTCTTCCTGTATGAGAGCACAGGTCACTGGCCGGGGGGGGGGGGGGGGGGGGGGGGGGTTTGAGGCACGTGCAATATGTGTTACTCAAGCTAGTAATATGTTTATATCGGTCCCAAGTCCGGATGTAAAAGTTTTAAAAAATATTAAAAAATTTAATATAGGCCCCCCCCTAAATATATTTTCTGGCTCCGCCACTATCCTTGGGCACAGCATTCATGTTCTTCCTCCCGGCATCTTTCCAAGAGACGAAAGCAAACTTATCACCTTCCTTCAGCACAGAATTCTCCTTCTTAGTTCATGGAAGCAATATCCCTATGCTCTTCTTGCTCTCTAAACAGATACTTCTTGATCAACAAGTTCATGCAGTGGAGTTTGGACAACTGATAATTTCCAAAGATTTATTAAAGTTCAAGGATGGAGGTCTCGTCACAACTGGTGACTTCTAGAAACATACCACTAACTGCCTGTCTTCTTCATTCAAGAAATCAAATCAAGAAGCCCGGTCTCTCTCTCTGAAATTCGTTCTTGGAATTCAGTTTATTCTGTTCATGTATACGGATTTCTCAGCTTTCGAGGAGGCGGAAAATCGGACAAATCCGCTAATCAAAAGCTGGGCCTTTGAAATCTCCGGGGCACATAGCTCATCTTAGTCTGTTGGTTGAGAGCTTAGGTTTTCCACTAAGATGTCTTGGGTTCGAGTCTTTGTGTATGCGATGTGTGTATGAATTTGCTTTAATTGATCTAAATATCCAAAAAAAATTTCCATGACTGATTCTTCTTATGAAAAGAAAGATATTATTATTGGGGTCTATACACCCGTGCTTGCTGTTATGTCGATATTCTCAACACTCCATCCTATTTCTGGAAATTATTAAAGAAAAAGAAAGATACTCCTAAAATCACATCTCTAGAAGATTCCATTTCGACGAGGATTCTCCCATCTTGAAGTTATTGGTTGAATTTCATAGGTTTACATATCGGGAACTTAGTGATGCCACCAAGCATTTCAACCAATCAAAACGGCTTGGTAAAGGATGATATGCATCAGTCTAGAAGGCAGTTTTTTGTGGATCAATCAACATGTTCACAGTGAAGAGATTCAATAAGACAAATTTCATTCCTATGGATGTGTGTAGAATTTCTTAGAATTTTCCTAAGTTCTCTAGACAAATCCCTCAATCATTTTTTCTATGTTTTTCTACTGTTCAAATGGGCTTACAAATCACTGTATCTAACCCTTACAATAATGTAAATAAACCATATCAATTTGATGTACTAATGCTCTATGGATATAATATAGTGAATTATCAAAATTACAAGTCACATAGTAACCTATGGACTTGAATGTTCAACTACATAAAAGATATCTATCAAATTGGGTCAAGAAGATTGGCGAATATAGGGAACATCCTCAAGTACTTCTCCAAATTTGAACTTAATATCATGCATATTTAGAGAGAAATAAACAAAAATTAGTAGGCAATCAAAAGCTAGTTAGTCTCAAATTATGCATGATCTGATTTCACAGTTATTCTTAAATCAAAGGGCTCATCTCCATGAATCCATTGAGCCTAACATGCAGTAATTGGATGAATAGAAAATTTTTAGTGAATTTTAAAAAATATAGGCCAAATTCTGACCTAAGTTTTTTTGGAAATTCAACTATGGATGAAATTGGACTCCAATGACCCAAACAAAATTATTAGATGTGTTAAACATCTAATAATTCATCTTAGTGAAGTTTGAGGTAAATTGGGCATATATCCATTGAGAATTTAAGGAAAATCAACAAAAAATGTGAATGCAATTACTCTCTATAAATTTAAAATTGCCCAGTTATATTTTTAAATGATAGGAATTTTTATTCAGAAGAGAATGCATATTTATTTGTTTAATTTGATTAAGTATTTAATTAGTTATGAGTTTCTAAAGTCCTTATGCATTTAAAGCATTTAAAATATGATTTGGGCCTAATTCCACTTGGTTGCGACAGCTTTGTAGGTGGCAGCAAGCAAGAGGGCCACATAGAGAGGTAGTGATGAGCCAATCATTGGCATGATTGCGTGGCGACGCAATCATGCCCAATGATTGGAAGGCATCGTGGCGAGTTCGAGGGCACGAGGCAGTTTGAGGTGCGTGCGTTTGAAGTACGTTGGCGGGCTATTACCACACATCAACAATTGAACAGTCAATTATGCACGTCAGACATAGTTTGGTTCAAGGCGCGATTCAGGCAAAATAAATAGAGGAAATCAAGGGAAGTCTGAACCGTGTATGCAAGCTGGGCGTTTTGGAGCTCATCTTCTTTCTCCAACCAACCAAAACCCTAGTTTGGAAGAAGCTCCCAAACTCAAATTGTAATGGACAAAATCACTTGAAATTTTAAACAGAGATATAGTACAATGAATAGAAGAGTGGGGAAGAGTTTTTAAGCATTTTTACATAGTTATTCTAGCACCTATTTAGAATCTTATGTAAATGCTTAGGTTTTACGATTTACCTCTACACAAGCAATCTTAGAGGGAGTTTAGCAT
This sequence comes from Dendrobium chrysotoxum, assembly GCA_019925795.1. NCBI lineage: Eukaryota > Viridiplantae > Streptophyta > Magnoliopsida > Asparagales > Orchidaceae > Dendrobium > Dendrobium chrysotoxum. Next base: position 37,725,405 of record CM034308.1, read on the forward strand.
GTAGTTTTACTCCTTGAGGTATTTGGAACAACTTTGGTAAATAACATGAGCTTGGAGAGGATGTTTGGACGAGAAGCTCAAACGGTTCGAACTGAATCGGCTTCGACCACCTTCTCCTCTTGCCGGTGGCAAGCTCCAAAGGGTCAGGAAATGGTGGGGAGTTGACAAAGAAAATCTAGGAAGCTCAAACGAAATCTCAGAGTAGATGGAGAGGGATTATAGAATGAATGAAGTTAGAATAAGGGTTTTAATGGGTCTACCCTATTCCACGTAAAGGAGCTCAATCTAATGGCTGGGATGGCTCAAAGGAGTTGCTTGGATGCTTAACACCTGTCCCAAGTTGTTAGGGGCCAAAGAGAGTGGTTGCATGCTATGTGAAAATGACTAGGGTGGTTTCACATGAGAGGGGACCACTTAGCTCGCTCTAGAAAAATCAATGGCTGTGATGGGATTGTGCTTAAGGAGGTTCTGGAATAATTTCAAATAGTATATATGGGTTGCCATGGAGGGAAATTGAAAGCATGAGGTGGTTTGACAGTATAAAGGGGTTTATTGATTTTGTTAACTGTTTGACCAATCAACTGGTCAATTAAGCCAGCTAGGATTGGCTGTAGGTAGGATTTATATGGTGTTTAGAACAATTGGAAGTGTTTTGGAGCAATGCATGTGGTGTTTACATGAAGGGTTGGATGTATACATGAGTTTGACTATTCTTGTTGGGTTGACTGGGTCAAACCCACCATGATTTGACTCATGCAAGGTTTGAGGTTGCTTGGCGCATGCAATGGAATGGTTTTGATGGGTTGAGTGAATTTGGTTTGAGTGCATAGGGTAGGTTGACTTAGGTTGACCTAGTCTGACCAAACCTAATTTCAGTTAACTAAGTCAATAGATGACTGGGTCAAGGTGAATAGTCATGCCCAATTCATTATGATTTATTTTTTAGGGAGATTTGATTTGAGTGTATACACTAGATTGACCTAAATTAGCCTGGTTTGACCAAACTTGGGCTCAGTTGACCAAGTCAACTACTGATTGGACCAGTGTGACCAACCATGTTCAATTTAATGGGAGTTGATTGTAAAAGAGTTTAGTGAAGTTTAGGAGTGATTAGGAGTTTGATTATAGGTGACTGGGTTGATTGATCAATTGGGCCAGGTTGGGCTAGCCCAGTTGAGTCAAATGAGTAAATCTCTGGTTTAGGGACCTATTGAAGAATGCTTTGATATATTAAGCTCTAAATGAACTAATATGGAAAATAATTAAAGCCAGAGGGTCAGTATACTGAAGGAGGTAGTGCATTGGATCTATTGATTGTAATGCAAGGTTATTAGTTGTCTAGATGATTGAGGTTTATGGTGGTAGTGTTTTAGGTGATGGTAGGTCAGGTGACCTCAGCTAGAAGTGAGGTCAACACATTTGAGTATGTTGACCCCTACACATCAAATCACGTGAAAAAAGGGTAAAATTGGTGAATCAAGCAACACATGTGTCAACGAGGTGCATCGCTTGAAGAGTCAAACGACCTCTAATTACCAAATAGACCGTGCCATTGCAATCAAAATGTTGAGTTTGCCTAAGCATTACATTCTTACATGGCACACTCAAGAAATATAAAATGAAAGAAATTAAAACACAGACTCTTTCGAATGATATCCTATTATACCCAAACTTGAGCCTTGAATATTCTTGAGCGGTGTATGATGTACCTGAAATGTTAGTACACACAAAAAAATAATATGCAATACATGTGCTACGAGAATTAAAATTTCAATCATTAATATTTGTTATCATCAAAATTACAAGCTAAAGATCTTGGATTATAATAGATGTAAGTGCCTACTAATTGCTATAAAAAACCCTTACGGTTAACAACAATGCTGAGAAGAAGTGCACTCATTTACATTGAACTTGAAGGTTTTATCGATCAAATGCAACTAAGTCCTCCAATTGACAGCTCTAGAGACTCTGATAGTGATAGGTGGGATAAAGGCAACTTGATGTAAAGAGGAGGTCCACTGACATGTTAAGAGAAGGTCCTAACTGTGACACTAAGCATGGAAGGTTGAATGATTTTATAGAGTCAAAGAATGATCAGTTAAAAATGCCTCATTCTACGAAACTATTGAGGCTTCTAGAGAAATGCCGCATTATTTGAATAAAGAACAAATAGCCATAGATCAAGTTTCACAACCTAATGTCCTGCATGTGTATTGTTAAATGTTATAGTTGTGGGTTGAAGGGAGCTGCTCTTGGTTACCATGTCAAGGAAAATAGGAGAAACCTCCACATCCCATATGCATATCATATGTTAGAATGTCATTGGGATACTAAAAATTATATTGTGCTTTATCCTATTTAGGCTTTGAGAAGACTACCTTGTGATAAAATGAAGACAAAGAAATCTAATGGTGCATCAGTCAAGCCTTTGATTTTATTAGATTACGGTGCCTCATCTATTATAAAATGACCTCATACAACTTGGGTGTCCTCGTCTGGTCTAAGTGAAGGTTAGATGATTCATGGGTCTGGTCTCTCAAAGAACGAGAAGATAAAGCTTGCATCAAAATAATGAAGTATCTTATAGCTATTCTAGGTGAAATGGTATGATTCACCTATAAGTAGAAATAAAAAATCTATAGTAAAAAACTGTTGGCCACTTATGGACTGAAATAATAAACTTACGGCGCTAGGTCATTACACCAGACAAATCAGGTTACTTACAAACGACAAGTGGAAGACCTTAATGCAGCACACAATGCGTTTGCGGGTAAAAGTACACCCTTGCAAGCTGAGCTTTGAAGAAAGTATCAATATGTAATAGATGAAATGAGATAAAATGTATTGTCGATACATGATAAATAAAGCCTAGCATAGTACCACACCACCAGATCCGCAACACTCATATAAGCGAACAGAAGACATTTATTGACCCTTAATTATAAAACTTATGCATCTCCAAAATAATCATCAACTAAAAAACTAATTATAGTTAATTATTATAGAAACTGTCCCTCCCCCCCCCCCCCCCCCCCCCCCTCACGCATTAAAATATGCATTAATATGTATTTCATAATATGCATGTATTTGTTGGATATAGAGGGTATCATTCAAGTATGTCATTTGACATTATAATTATATTTTAAAATGACCTTATACATGCATTTGCAGGACGTAGAGGATATCATTCAAATATTTCATTTGACATCGCAATTACATTTTAAAATGATCTCCCGCATGCATTTATAGGATGTAGAGGGTTTCATTAAGGCATGTCATTCGACATTGCAATTTCATTTTAAAATGACCTCCAATACGCATTTATATTATGCAGAGAATTTCATTCAAGCATGTCAGTTGATGTTACAAGTATAATTTAAAATGACCATCTACGTGCATCTGTAAGATGCAGAGGGTTTCATTCAAGCATGTCATTTAACATGACATTTACATATTAAATTTTGTATAAACATGGCCGATTATTGTCAAGAAAAAAATACCCTCCTGCATGTATTTGCAATAAGCGGAGGGTTTCACTTAAGTATATCATTCAATATTGTATTTACATGCAAAAATATAGCACGTATATGCATTATAATATACAGAGCACTTTATGCAAACATTTAAGTATTCGTGTCGATGTATATATACATATGCATATGCATCATACAACCTAATGCATATGTACAATTATTGTATAAATATACCTAACAAAATACATACAAAAGTGTATACCCGAATGGGTGCCGACGAGCTTGTCAGACGTACACATATGAAGTTTAAGGATGCTACACGAGTTAAGAAATGAATTTAGATTCAAATTCAATCCTCTACAGGCAAGTAGATAGAGTCGACAATATTCAATCAACAAAAATGAAATTGCCCATGAAAACCCTGGTGATCACCGTGTTATAGAAAATCTTAACTGGAGGGAATCACAAATATTTAAAATGCCTCCCAAATGTCCATAAAATTTCAAAAATCTAAAAATACTAAAATTTAAATAAATCATCAAATACTTAAAATAAAATTCATCCACCCTCCATAATAATTTGTCTGAGTAGACAAATTAAAAATCACTTCAGATTATAAATAGCTAATGTATGATTGAGACTATCACTAGGACTTGTTCTCAATATATTTCTTACTAGTAAGGATGAGCACATGTCCTCTAATTGATAGTTTTACCACCAAATGGCACCACACCAATAATTTCACAGCTAAATGGCACCACAAATAAATAGTTATGTCGAGACCCTCTAATCGGGTGGTTTCGCTGTCAAATGGCCCCCATAAATTATGATCATAGTCTAATGACGATAAATTTTTGAGCAATAAATCAATAGGATATGATCAATAAGGTACAAAGCCCTTTGTTAGCTAATGTGGATTTAAATATGTCCTCTTAGACAAATATTTACCCCAAGTCTATAAGGTATCCTTGGACGAAGCAACCCATGGCTGTCGACAAGGATCCTTCTATCAGGTTGGGTCAACTACCTCCTCTAACAAAGTAGATCAGAGATTACGATGGCTCGGGACGACAGAACTATGGGATCTTAATCGGGCTCATCATCATTCTCCCCACCATCCTCTTTAAGTATAGGGTAGTGAATTTCTAACTTTAAATACTCAATTTCCAAATACCCAAATCATCCTACTACTATACATCATATCCTATACATCTGTTTGACGACTAATCTTAATCAAAAGTTCTCTCTCACTACCGGGAGGGATAATTAACTATAAGGGCTTACGCCTACAGGAAACCTAAACTCATATTATAAAGTCCTTGTAAAATGAGGGCAAAATCTCTGGGTAGGGTCTTATTTAAAACCCAATCTACCTTCTAAAAATTTACCTCAAAACTTAAGCATTAAAACTCTCCTCGAAGACCCGAAAATATGAAAAAAAAATAGAAAAGGGGCCGTAAAGAGGCCTGGGCGTAAATTTTCAGAGCCCAGAGGTGGATGGACAGAAACATTCAGTTGTCCCTTAGAATCCATAACTCTACGTGCATAGTGAACTAAGTGAGCTTCACTTTATAATGATTGCACTGTATTTTCTCATTGCCGTCACTTAGTTTTATAATTGTGAACTCCTGCCATACTAAGGATGTCTTCTTCCTAATTTTTTAGCAAAAGAATTTTAAGTTTAATAATCTATAGCTACAATAGTTGGGCTTGAAGATGACCCAATACTAAATTGACTATCATGCATTGGCGATTGTGGAAGATTGGGTATTGCCTATGTAGAATTAACTTGTGGCGAATTTAGTGACATATTTTTCAAAGATATTACTATTAGTGAGTAACCAAATGTCATTACAAAATAACATTATAAGGAGGTGCAACTACAAATTACCAAATACTATTACAAAATCATAATGCATTCTCTTCCTAGAAACTTATGCAAATAGCAAGATGATTAGGAATAGTTATCCTAAATTATTTAGTATTATTATTTTTATCATTAATACTATTAATTGTTATTATTATTATTACTATTAGTATTATTATTAATATTAATATTAATATTAATATTAATATTATTATTATTATTATTAATTTATTTATTTTTTAAATTATTTTAAGATTTCAGTAAAGATTTGAATATTTAATTTGATTTAATAATTATTTTAATATTAATTATTTTTAAAGATTATTTTAAATACCTTAAACATTTAATATTCATTTTAAATTTATTTTAAATTCCAAAAAAAATATTATAATATTTTAAAATTTTCAAAAAATTAGTTATTTTAATTATAAATTATTTTCAAATTTATTTTATTTTATTTATTTATTAGTTAATTATTTAAATTCTTAAATAGTTAATATAATTTAATTATTTTCTTTCTTTTAAACCTAATTATTTTTATTAATTATATAGTTATTATTTCAAATTATTTTTAATAATCAGAAGCTTTTAATTTTTATTTTATCTTAATTTAATAATTATTTTCAGATATTAATTATTTTAAAATTATTTTAAATTATTTAATTGTTTTAAACTTCAAAAATTCGTAACTAATTCATTTTAAATCAGATTTTGACGCATAATACCTTGAATTTTTTAGAAAAATGTAAACTTTAACTTAAAATTATTTTTTGGATCCAAAATTATCTTTTCTGGATTATTTATGTGTCACTTAATTTCTTGATTAGTTAACTATTATTTAATTATTTTAAAACTAAAAAATTATTTTTCAAATACAAACTACTTTGAAACCCTCTTATGGTTGTCAGTGGATCTGTCATGCCTATGCAATGAATTATTTTAAACTACATTACTTTTAAACTTATATTATTATATATTCTAATATTTATGTATTTTAAAATTATTTTAAAACTACATATTATTTAAATCCTTTAATTATGAGAAATCCACTACTTGTGAAATTTTAAACCTAGGCTATACTTATGAACAACATTCATGTGGGGAGGATTAGTGGGTGATTGGGTCTCAATCATTCACTAATCACCTCATTAGTCTTATTTTTCTTAGTGTTTCGTAGTCTTTGCATGTGTAGGATGCACAAGCATCTAGCTTAGGCTCTCCTAGATCTAAGGACCATGGTGTGTTCATGTTTTATTGCATTTCCATTATGTTATACTTAGGGTTAGTTAAGACATTGATTTAAAACCTATTCAACATAGCGACGCCTTAAGAACAACAACTAAGGACCCGTCTAGCGAACTTAGAAAAATTCTAGGAGTTAGGATAGAACTCTGAATGACTTGAAACTTGGAAAACGTAAACTTATGGACATCATAAACCTACTGGAAGTTTTTAGAAATTTTTAGTAATTAACAAACCCTAATCCACCCTCTAATTAGGACCCAATAACTTTAGAAAATTATAATAAATTCAAATTAAATTAAAAAATTACCCATAATACCTCAAACTCTTTAGAATTCAGTTTCTAACCCATAAAAATTAAAATCCTCTTAATTGGATATTAATCTAAACTTTAATTTAATCTTAATTGAAAATCACCTTTTTGCCTTAATTAAATAGTTTAAAATTATTTAAAATTCTAAATTTCTTCCAAACACTTGGGAACAGTTCTTTAGGTCATTCTTGACCTTTGAGGGTGATTCCAAGCAGTGTGGAACTGATTTGGATCAAAACCCCTAAAACATCATTTAATTAAATAATTTTGATAATTCATTAAATAACCTAAACTTTAAAAATTTATAACTAATTATACAAACTTCAAAATGGGACAAACTCAAAGGCATTCAACTCACATTAGGGTCTAGTATTTATTAAAAATATTAAAATTCCAGAAATCAACTTGAATCAAAAAGTTAACAATCCAATCAAACTTCGTTCAAAATAAGACCAAAACTTTGGAAATTCATAATTTTGGATAGAAGAGTTCAAATTGGGCATGCTTACAGTCAAACGGATCAAGTTAAGGTCTATTATTTTATAAAAATGCTAAATTTTAATAAATCTTCTTTAATCAAAAAGTTAATTTTGGACCCCTTTGACCTAGTGGATAGGGCGACCCCGGGCCTTCTGAAAACCACCGGCTTAACTTAAATTTCAAAAAACATTACCCTTAACTTAAAGCTAGCATACTAACATAATAATAAATAAATTAATATACCCCTTTCTTTTAATCTTCAAACTCACTAAATTAACTTAATTAACCCCGATTGCTACTCGGTAACCCAGGCCTATGAGGCTATTGACTTAGCCCCAAGAAAGCTGAAATAAACTTCACGGCCTCGGTGTGAAACAAAGGTAGTAATCACTGAACCCTTAAAACATACCTAATTTGATCCTTAACACATTAATATTTAAACTCAAACCTAAACCTCTCCTGGGAACTTTCAACGAACTTGGACACTAGATAACTTCAACTAACTACCCAGCTTAGGATCTATCTCAGCTACACAGCCTTTTACACACACTTAGATGGTTTGCTAGGGCACCACTTCTAGACCTAGGCTAGGCCGGTGCTTACTTTTCTATTGTGTGCCAAGTTTTTTGAGATTTTACTGCATGCTATGATTGAAACATTATTGGTGTATTTGTTTACTTTTAATGCACTCTGAGAATTGATGTGATTGCACGATAGATTACCCATAGATTAGAATCGATTTTAATACTAATGATATTTTCTGCAGATGGTCATGCTCATGTAGTGCTAAATGAAAGGGGGACAATAATCATGATTTAAATGCTAATATTATTTCATGTAGGTGCTTCAGAAATTGCTCAGCCCCTAGATAAATGAGGGCTAAAATAGTAAATTATTATATAATTATTACAGGTGCTCCAGAATTACTTAGCCCTCAAAATAACTAAGAGTATGGCCAAGTGTGACTATGATGAGTATTTTTATTTTCATATAAACTGCTTTGGATGATATATAAACTGTTTGGGATGATTTTATTAGGATAACCATGCAGGAGAGTCTAGATTTTCTTACTTTCATTTAATGTAAATTTTGTATAATATGGTTAAGAGTTGTGAAAGTGTACGTTTGAGTGGGGATACATGGATCCAAAGGTTAGATTCCCAAAGAGGAAAGGACACCCGTTATGAGGATAGTCCTTTTCTATTTGGGAGTCCAAATTTGGATCATTCTACTACCCAAGGTGGAAAGAATAACCTCCCCTTTGGGGGAAAGTATTCTTTCTCACTTGGGTATTCAACCACGATGAACCCAAGGAGACCGATGAGGAGAAGGCCAAGGAAGAGAAGATCAATAAATTGAAGACCAAGAGTATCCCACTCAAAGTCACTTGCGTTTGTTCTAGGATTAGAAATCTAGGTTGTTGGTAGTGGTGCCTGGCCACTTTACTTTCTGCAGACCCTAGGTTGTAATTAAGGGCAGTTGGCCTATGGACATTTATTAATTGGTTTGATTATCTTGATGTATTTTATTTATGATTGTGTGCCTTTAGGATTGCCTGATTTTTCTAGTTTATTGGCGATTTACATGCCGCTTTTGTTTTAACTTGGACTTCATTAGGCTATCTAAGGACTAAAATATTTTTTTACTAATAATTAATATTTAAAATTTCAAGGTTTAAATAACATAGAAACCTAACGACCTAGGAAACTGCCAGAATCATTCGGGGTCGCATGCATATTAATGAATTTCCTCCCTCCTTCTATAAGACACTTCCCTGCCTACGGGTAGAGTCCGGATAATCTGGCCAATGAGGATGAGGTGCCGGACCTGGGGAAGCCCAGTTTACTTCTAAAAATATATTTTTATAAGCTTTTTAAAAAATTCATGCATACCTGATTTGGATACTTCAACTAGCATGCATTGCATTAGAAATTAAAATTTTAATTGCATTAGCTCTAGAAGCATTCACCCTACATAAGTCTGGGGCCAATTAGGAAACTCTCTAGACGTCGGCCCATTTTAAAAAACTATAATCTACCCACCCATCTTTCATAAAATAACTGAACTCATAATTTTGAAGCGACTAGGTGGTTAGCTGGCTCCCCAATCCAGGCCGGGATAAGTCCAGGTTTTGCATTATATTAGCTAGGACACGGGTGTTAATGTTGCGTAGAACACTAGACCCACTATAGATTTATAGATCTAAGATTCAAGGCTACTATTGTTTCATAGTATGTCTCATTAGTATGTAAGTCTTCTATCGTCTAGAGACTATAAACCCTACTTATCTGCGTCACACGGATTATTCCACCTCCATCATTCTCTCCTGTATTCTTTGAGTGCATGATTTATTTCTTTTCTCCAATTTCTTCTCACTACCTTAGTCCCTCCGGATGCTGATCTGAGCCATATATGTTGACTAAGCCTAGTTGAACCTTTCTTCCCCTTTGAGTAGGATTTTCTAGTCTCTTTCCTATGTGCCGATCCCATGCGAGAGTACAATATAGAATCCTTAATATAGAGTTTTCTCAGGCCCCGGCTTGAGATGTAATTAATCACGGGGGCTTGCGCCCGTGGGAAATCGAATTCCACTATCAAATAAACCCCACTCGAGCTGATGTATCAGGTGGGGGAAACTCATTGTGATGATCAGATTGTACATATTATTACCCATCGGGGTATGCTAAATAGAGCCACTATCCTAAATGGTTAATCGTATGTGTGATCGAATCTGCCCTCCCATTGGCGATACCGTCTCCCCCGGCATGGCGGTGTTTTTGTCCTTTCGGAGGTCCACAACTATGAAAACGAAAGCTGTGATTCAAAGATGCAAATTGTCAATATCCCATTTCTTATTTCAATACAATCCAATGACATTGCATAGGAACCAGTGAAAAAAATTGAAAGAAAACCCAATTTTTTTTAAATAAACTACGAGATGTGTTCGTGGGTTATGAAGACGGGAAGAAAGATCAAAAGTCGGAACTACATGATTCGTAATTTACATTCAAAGAGAGGAACCACCCAAAAAAAAGGAAACAAATGCAAAAAAATAGATTGAATAACATGTGAGATGGCTGCCAGATGTTTTGGAGGATTTAAGGGAGGTAGGAGAGAAAACGACGAAGATGAATCTGTACGTCTGTTGAGATCAAGCACAATTGAGTCCAAGGACAAACGAAAGAGGGTTTCAGAGCGGCGTAAGAGCAAATAGGGTTAGGTCAACTGAGCGCGAGAGCCGAGAAGCGAGTCTTTGTTTGTGCATGGTGGAGCGGCATAAGTCCATCAAATTGCTCAAATAAAAAAATAAATTATTATTAATTAGTAATTATATAACTGTTATTAGTAATTAAGTGATATGTAATAATATTAATGAGAATTATTAAATTAATATCAATTAATACATATTAATAATTTATTTATCAAATATATTTAATAATATTAATGAGAATTAATCGATCTTGATATCAAACATTAATCGAGTTGTTTAACGAGCTTGCTCATGAGCTTCATATCGAGTGTGTTCACGAGTTTCTTATCGAGCTTCCTATCGACCTTCATATCGAGCATGTTTACAAGCTTTAAACAATCTCGTTCACGAACATAATCGAGTCAAATGCATAGTTGATCAAGCTTATTTATTAACGCATCAAGTATTTACGAAAATGTTCAAGCTTGTTCGACTAACTAATATTTAAACAATCACGAACGAGCTCTTATCGAGCCGAGCCACGAGCAGCTCGTCGAACACTCAGTTCGCTTAATTGCAGACCTAATATTAAGTTTAGAACTATGAGGCAACTGTGCCATCCCTCATGATATTACTTATTCTTGGATTTCATACATAAAAAATTCTAGTCCATCATAATATTTATTTGCGTGTGTTGAAATTTTGTAAAATCCAAAACATAAAACACATACTATGCTACTATGAATTTTCTAACATATAACAAATATCACAAGCGAAGATAACTTTTTTCATAATGCATACAGCATTGAGTTGCGTTCTATAACAAAATTATTTCATTTAGGATAGCCTTTTTATTAATTTCTGAAGTAACTTTTTAGTACAAATTAAATATTTTTGGATTAGAAATTTTTGTACTAAAAAACTGTTTTGAAAAACAATAAGAAAACTATCCCAAACGAAGCCTATATCATTAAAATATGCTATTCCTTATCATAACTAAATTATATCATATCTTCAAGCATATCAAGCACTCTTCCATCTAAAAAAAAAAAGCAGAAGCACGCACAATCACAAAATTCTGTTACAAAATAAGACACCTGATCTTGATTCGAGTAGAATCGTATATAGGCAATGGTTAATTATGTGTGAAGGAGAGCAACAACAGGTTCCAAAATTAGAAAACCGCATAAATGAACGAACCAATTCATATACTATCCTATATATAAGCTACACCAAATTTTAAAGAGAAAGAAGAAACACCGACAGATAAGGATTCAAGTGGCAGAGAATAAGAAAAAGGAAAAAAATAAAAAATAAAAAAGGGAGAGATCAAAGGGGGGAAGGGAACAAGGCAAGAACAGCAGCAACAGTGAAACCATGAAATCATGCAGTTTGCTGTTCATCCTTCTCTGCGCAGTAGCCCACCTCAACAATTGTCATGGAGTTGTCTTTACAGACAAAGTATTTAATGTTCTTCGCTACGGTGCATCCCCTAACGGTAAAAGTGATGGTGCCCAAGCTTTTTCTAGGGCATGGAATGAAGCCTGTGCAGCGGATTGTGGATGGTATGGTAGTTTTAGGGTTAGGTGTAGGGTACTGATTCCGGAGGGCACCTTCTTGGTAGGCCCAGTATCCTTCAGGGGACCCTGCAAGAGTCCTATGGTGGTTCAGGTGAAGGGGCTGGTTCGGGCTCCGACTAATCTAAGAGATTTCAAGCACAAGGAATGGATTGCCTTTCGGCATGTGAGCAACTTGTTGGTTACTGGATTGGGCACATTTGATGGTCAGGGTCGTGCAATATGGCCGTATAAGCATGGCAATAGTCTTCCACCGGTATGTCTTTCTATCAAAATTTTGACTACAGAGATTATCTAATTTATTTTAAAATGATTTTTGAACTTTTGGTTATAATTTTAGATGATTAAAAATACTGAAAAAATAAATAGATTTCAAGCTTGGATTGATCTAATATTGAAAGGGAAAAAATAATCTGAGGATCTGATGAAAGAATTTCATCATGATAGGTTTTAAAATCTTTAGGTATGCTCTGAAATGAGTGTAATACAAAATTTGATTGATTATTTGTGTATTTCACTTCTTAAAGCTAATGATTTTAAAATTCAATTTAATCAATTTAATTTTAATAATAATATTATTAACCTAAATTTTTATTTGTATTTGTTTATATTGAAATCAATAATCAGATTAACGAGTGGAATGCAGTTTAAGGGTATGTTTGGAAGAGCTTTTCGTGCTTTATTTTTTCTTATTGCAATCATACTTTTATTTGGATATTATTTTCTTGCTGCTTTCTAGACATTTTTATATTGAAAAGATATTTTTTACCGTTTATCTCAAAAATTTTATTTTTTCCGCAATAATTTTACTAATACCTTTATAAAAAATTACATCCATCTCAAATAGATCATAAATTTGCAAAATTAAATTAGGCCAATCAAGATAATGAAAATACATATTGTTATAACCAAAGTTATATTTATATCAGATTTATTCATTCATAGACCATACACATGAATCATATATAAAATGATGTCAATAAATATCATAACTAATTACTTCCACGCTTGCATGCATGCAGACTTTAAAGTTTCTTCACGTGGTCAACGCCAAGATTCGTGCCATCTCCCTTGTCGACCCCAAGTTCTTCCACATGATTATCGGCCAATCGCAGCACGTCACCATCATCGGCGTTCACATCACCGCCCCCGGAAACAGCCCCAACACCGACGGAATCCACATCGGAGATTCATCCGATATCCGAATCACAAAGTCCCGAATCTCCTCCGGTGACGACTGTGTCTCCATCGGACCTGGAAGTTCAAACATAACGGTCAGCAAAGTCAGGTGTGGGCCTGGCCATGGCATCAGTGTTGGGAGCTTGGGAAAGTACAGAGAAGATAAGGGAGTGAATGCAATAAGAGTTCTGAATTGCACGCTTACTGGAACAACGAACGGGGTGAGGATTAAGACGTGGAGGGATTCGCCTCCTATATCTGCTTCGAATATGTTGTTTTCGGATATTGTGATGAAGGAGGTTAGAAATCCGATTATTATTGACCAGGAGTATTGTCCCAATTCTTGCGATGAAGAAAAGGTATGTCTGAATGTTTTCTTTTGGCTTTTATACTTTATATATCTGTTTGATTTTAGAAAAAAAAATATGTGTGGAATTTTTTTATGATTTATGCGTTTAGATGTCTATTTTTGAGAAATTATTAGGTGGAGATACTAGATGTACACAAATAACGTATCGAGTATTGTTTAGTCGTTGCATACTCATAAAATTTGGAGCACATTGTTACACAACTATGTGCTCCAAAACTCTACATCTAGCTCACATGAAATAGGGGTGGAAGTGAGTCAAGTCAGCTCTTGAGCTGGTTCAGGCTCGGCTCGATAAATGGCAGGTGAGCCGAGCTTGATGAGTTAACGAGCTAAGCTTGAGCTAGCTCCAACACAACTCGTTAGCTTGTGAGCCGGCTGATGTAAAAATATTAATATAAAATATACTTAAAATATATTAGAATTCAAGTTTTTAAGTACAAAATTATTAAAAATGTTTAAAAATTATATCTCACTTTCTTATATTAGGTGATTTTTTATTATATTGTTTTATAATTTGTTCATTCTTTTTACCATTTTATAATAACAATTCTTACATCCTAATAATTTTTTTTATTTCATAATAGACAAGCTGACCGTGAACCGGCTCGAACTCGCAGAATAAAACTCAAGCTTGAGCTTGAACTCGATTAATTAATCAAGCTCAAGCTCAAACTAGAGGTAAATCGAGCTCGGCTTGACTCGTTTACACCCCTAACATGAAATGTTAGTCGCAACTAATAATTTCACATTTCGTTTATGCTTGCTAGGGTTGCTGTATATTTCTATTTTAACTGACACTATTTTTTAAAAAGTTGTTTTGTGAACTATAATTTTAATTCTGTTTCTTTAGACCTTTTTTTGAAACATTCAAATAATTGTTTGAAAAATGTATTCTTGTTTTTATCTAAAAACTAGCATTTTTAGCAATTATGTTTTCTTTCAGAAAAACCCTCAACAAAGCCTTTTAGCCGAAACTATGGTATATAAATATATAAACAAATGAAACTTAGATCTACATAGATTTTAAACGATCAAGATTTAAGATCTTTAAGCCAACAAAGTTGCTTCATACTTGTCTCAGTTAGATTGATTAAGTCATCATATAAACCTAAATAGATATCAGTAAGTTACAAGTAAAGACTTAGGTTTCGTTTGGGACGACTTTTTTACTGCTTCTTAAAGTAGCTTCCAAGTATAAAAATTTAAACTTTTGTACTAAAAAGCTGTTTTAAGAAGCAGTAAGAAAGCTGTCCCAAACGAAGCCTTAAACTTCATTTGGGATAGTTTTTTTTGTTGCTTTCTAAAACAGTTTTCTAATTCAAAAATTTCTTGAATTAAAAATCTTTGTACTAAAAAGTCATTTTAAAAAGCAATAAAAAAACTATCCCAAATAAAGCCTTAATTGGCTCAACATTAACCCAATGTCTCAAATCACTATAGTCAAATATTGACAAGTTGCCTAGGAAGAATCATACTTGCCCTAAGGCAATTCACTCATATAACTTGGCTACTTATCCAAACTACTTGCTAAGGCGATTAGGAGTTCTTACTAGATAAATTTGCCTGAGATGCGTGCCTTCAGCTCAAAACTTGCTTAAAGTTTTGCCCAGATGGACAACCACCAATTAGACTCTCTGTTGTACAAGTGACACGTTGCTAAATAAATGCACTTCTATATTATTTATTTATGTACCTGGTTATGTTTCCCTAACCTTGACCATCATCTACAAATTAAATAGCTAGGGGTCACCAGTTGTGTTTAAATATGAGGGAATACCACGTTATATGGTTCAAAAGCCAGCTTATTGAATTCTAACAAAGATCTTTATTTTGATTTTTTATTATCTCTCTCATTTCTCTCTCTTTTCCCTTTGGGTTGGTTCCATGCCTCAAGAATGGTCATAGTACCTTCAACACACAAAATTTTATTCAAATTTCTTGAAGGTCTCAGTGAGAGTGAATATGAATAAGATTTAAGACTACTCCATGAAGCAATATGCAAAACAGAGTATGTAACAGGGAAAAAAGAGCTAGAGAAGTAGATGATATTTGGGAATGAGTTCCATTTAGATTTTACTCATTTGGCTTTAGTTTACATAGTGAATTGAGGAGTATAATTTAGTTACAAGAGATCAAGCCGTATTGGCTAAGTGGTCTATTCTGCTGTAAGGAATATCGCTGAACATGATGCCTTTGCCATGAGTTGTGCAGCCAATCATGAGTAGTGGAGGTAACAGAAAGATAGGATGGCTTGCTTATCTGTGATAGCTTATCATGGTTGCTAGCAGGCCCCTGCAAACTTATGATTCATTAGGTTAAATTATAAGTTTGTCTCTGAGAAAGCTGAAATGAGCAAAGGATAATGGTTTGGTAAGTATATATGCAGGCTGATCAAGGCTGTTGATGTGTTGGACCGATATTTCCTTGGAGAGAATGCGTTCCATGATGAAGTGGTAATGTATTTCTATATGCTTTGTTCTGGCATGCATGAAATACTGGATTGTTGGCAAAGGCAAGAGCTGATGTGTTGTCACAAGATAGAATGGTAGGAGTGGAGGGCGGTGCTTGAAAATCTGTAAGGAGTCATTTTAACTTAATAATATCCGATGTGGCAAAGGCAAGAGAGCAATATTCTACTTTAGTAGATGATTTGGCAACTATATTTTGCTTCTTAACACATCAAGAGACAAGTGAGTTGCCAAGAAATGCAGAAAATCTAGTGATGGATTTCCAATCTAATGGATCAGCTGCCCAGTCGGAGTCAGAAAATGAGCGTAAATGTAAGTCACCTCAGGTGATAGGAAGACCAAAGTGATATTTACCCTGAATGTAATGTTGAAGTCTCTTTAGAATTTGAAAATTTTGCTTTGTTGGATGATGCATATGTTGGCAAATTGAGTTTGTGCCAAAGCCAATATCTAGTCGAGTTATTGTAAGGAACTGTAAAGATCCTACAATTCTCCTGTATATATCAGGATCAGAGCAAAGTAGCTTGTTGTCAGCTGGAGCAGATTTGATAGAAATAGGAGTTTGGGATGGCCTGCATTGTGCAAAACCGGTAGCTTGCAGAATATCATGAGCATACTGAGATTGGTTGAGAAAATAACCTTTTGTTGTGTGAAGTACTTGAATGCCAAGAAAGAATGAGATAGGTCCAAGCTCCTTTTGTACTGGGATCTTGGGTTCTTATAGAGGCAAGCCTCTACAATCAATTATATCTTTGAAAAGAAAACTTTCTATTAAAGTGGATATTAGACTCTAAACTTATAACACAATTATATATAAGTAAGTTTTTTTAGATGTTTAAAATACCAATAATCTTTTCCCAAAATACTATTAAATTTTATAAAAATAATATTTATATTTAATATATATATATATATATATATATATATATATATATATATATATATATATATATATATATATATATATTATTAAGATAGGAGGTGCTTAGATATAACTGGGCTTATGCTTGCTTGGAATGAGTAGCTAGCTAACAACATATTTACAAGCAATCATCCTAGATGAAGTGTTGGATAAAGGTAGCTCTATCCTAAGAGTTCAAATGAGTAAATCATACTCCAAATTAGTGACTTAAGATGAAGCTTCACTTTAAGTTCAATTGACACTATTGAAAAGACTTACTAAGAACTGTACATTTTATCTTATTTAATTAACCTAACTAAATTTTCTAACCATTAAAATTGTAAAAAAAATATGGCAGCGTAACGGCCTTAACCATAGGAGAACTACGGCAGCCCTGTCACTTAAGTTCCTCATTCCTTGCCGTTGGCTTTGGTGTTAGGTTAGTGTACATTGTAGAAAATAAAATGGGTGAATGTATGCATGTCATGTAAAGGTGTTTGTGTATAAAGTACCCAGTACTGTATCGTCCTAGAACTACTATGTGTCCGGAACACATACACCAAGAAAAATTTAGAAAAATTATTCCCACTAATGCAATCTACCACCTATATGATGCAATGCATGTATGCAATATATGAAAGAGAGTGTAATATAAAAGAAATTTTATTTATTTACTAATTTGAACATTTATAGGACTCAGACTCTACAAAAAAGAAGGGTGGTTGGGCTCCACCATAACAAATCTGGGTTCTAAGCCTACTATATATATAAAAAATCAAATATATATGCTTAATAATTTTGAGCTTCAGGTCTTCTGTGGAATTCCAAAAGAGATTATCCGCTAAAGACAGGGATATTATCTTTTGGAGCCCAACTTATATTTATAAGCAGGTGTATTCAACTCTTTTATAACACTAGACATTATACAACTCGAACTATATACAAATCTACTTTTTTTATATACTATGATATATATATATATAATATTTCCTAGGTATAATATATTGACTCTTATAGGAAAATAAAGAACTTATAAAAGAAAGCATTAGCATATAAAGTGCAATAGTTGTGTAATATACTAATACTTCTAATGCAGTCCTTAAAGATGCCTAAGTGCACCAATAGAAATTAAATGTATGACATCTAGATTATAGAAATGTAAATAAATAGATAAAGGGTGCTCTCCAAGCAAAGCACCCGACAATCAATTCACACTACCTGCCTAACCTAGACTAGATTTGATTGTCCTAGCAAACCATCTAAGTGTGTGAAAGAGGTCATGTGGTTTTAATATGTCATATAGGAGTTTAATATTTAAGTTACATGCATTTTTAATGTTTGTTTATTAAAAATCAAAAGGGATTATTTAATTGAAGTTTAACTTATGTGTGTTTGAATTTAATTATTTTGATTTTAAGGGTTGGAGTTAATTATTTAATTATAAAAAATTTATAGATTAATAACCCCAAAGTACAAGGGCTACTAACATACAAATCCTAAGGCTTATAAATAAAATGTAATCATTCCTCATATAGGATAGATGATCGTATACAGTCTTAATAATTTATTAATGATTTATTAGGGATATAAAAGGATCCTTTAATACAATACATATGCTATCCAAGTGGAGTCAATCATAGTATATAGGGTCGGTGTGTTATTAGTGTTTAATTAAATATTACAAAAATTTATACATCCATGCCTTCTATGAGCCCACTAGCATGATGTATAGAACCATTAATTGGTTATTTAAGATTTATTAAATCTCTTAGTCAACTATATAAGTGCCATTCTAAAAGGAATCATGCACTTACATAAAGGGATGTGAAGATTTAAATGTATTAAAAGCTTTAAAATGTAATGCTAAAACACCCTCCAAATGAAATCAAGTGTTAAACATAGAACTCTAAATATTTAATTAAGATTAATTATCAAATTTATTTGATTAAAAATAAATTTTAATCAAATAAATTATCAAATTAATTTTATTTTTGTTTTTAATATTTTTGTTAATTTTTTTTTATTTTTATTGAATTATTTAAAATTTTAATTAATTTTTGAAATTTAAATTAATTTTAATTAATTATTAATGATTTATGAACAAATTATAATTAAATTTTATTTAAAATTAAATTATTAATCACTAAATTTTATTTAATTATTTATGTATTTTTGAATTATTTTTATTATATTTAACTAATTGAATTAAGAAATTAATTATTTAATGAATTAAATATTAAATTTTAATTGAAAGATTTATTTAAATTGAAATTATAAATTTTTTATGTTATTTTAATTTTTATTTAAATTTATTTTATATTTTTAATTTTATTTTATTTTTAATTAATTTATTTAATTAATATTTAATTATGGGTAATTAAATATTAATTAAAATTTATTGAAATTTTAATTTTAATTTTTAATGATTGTACATGTTGATTGGAATTGATTGAAGTTGAGTTTATATTTTTGTAATTTTATTTGATTTATTAGAAATTATTGAAGTTTAGCCTTTAAGGAAGGGTTGGTTTTGATTAATCGTTATTTGAAGATCAATTAATGTCAAATCAAGGTAGGTTTAATTTGTTCCTAGTGTACGTAATTACTCTAAATTTTCTAACTTTAACTTGTTATCTCTAGAGGATGTATAAGTGTCCCTAGATTTTGCCTACGTTAGCTAAGACACACCTTAATTATTGTCTTTAAGTGTCATTAATGTTTGATAAGATTGCAAATCAAAATCACTAACCCTTGCAAGTACACATGAATGTAAACAAACTATAGCAATATTGTGTTCTAAGACTAAGAAGATACACATTAATGAATTTCCAAACATTAGAGTTAAATGATAAACTAATCATTTGGAAATTCAACTAATGAACAATTATGCATTAAATTTGGTTAATCCCATCATCCATGCTCAAGCTTTGTTTAATAGTTCCATAAAAAGGTTTGAATGTATGCAATAAAGCCAAGGTTTATTTATGGTGAAATTTTAAAATATGAATTAAATAATATCCCTTTCTATGCTTGTAAATTTAATAACTCTCAAAATAAAATTTAATAAATCCATAAAAATTACCAGATACCATAAACATATCCTAATCTAACTCAAAAAAAATTGGGCTCAAATAACTAAGTAATTAGAGAGTAATGAAGTAGTTTAGGAAAATAAAATAAATGAAAATGCTCTCTAAATACTTAGTATTTTGATTTAATTTAGTTTTAAATGAAAAAGGGTAAAATTCTGAAGAAAATGATGTATTATACATTATTTTTAATTGAGTATTTTATTTATTATGATTTTTAAAGATTGTGTAAATTAAAATGTATTTAAAAATAATTTTAATTATATTAATCCGGCGGTGGCGGCACCGAGCCACACATCAGTGCATTATTGGGAAGATCAAAACAGTGCGGCAGCGCAATCATTGCCGATGATTAAATGGCGGCGGCACATCTTTTAACACCACACAGAATCACTTAATTGAGTCAACAAACTGCGGTGGCCATTCGATCATGCATGGTTTGGATTAAACAGTAGGATGCCGTCGGATAGAGTTTCAATCAAATAGAGGCACTGTGCGGTTTGAACAAAAGGTAAAACAATGAGATTAGGACCGTTGATCATGCAATCAACGGCTTAGATCTTGTACAGTTAATGCATGAGTTATTAATCAAAACCCCAAATAATGAAGTATAGCTTAAACTCAAAAACTAGTGAACCAAACTTCACGAAACATTAAGTAGAGCTTGAGGGGCATGTAATAAAGTATGGGGATGTGATTTTATGATTTGAAACGTGCTTTTCAAAAATTTATTTAAATCTAAGTGGTTTTAAGTAGGGTTAGAAATTTACCATGATTTAGTGAGTCTCAAGAGTCGCTCTAGGGATTGTTTCGCTTGATGCGAAGTCTAGCACACTTCTCCGAAAGGGCTCGAAACTTGAGAAGGTCTGGATCACCGACTATCAGCCTTGGAAGGATTAGAGGCTTAATGTGACCAGAATCTCACCACCGATGACGTGCACTCATTAGAGTTCAACTTGGGGATGATGTAGGAAAGCTAGGATAGCTTAAACGAAATTCTAAGGAATAAAGGATATGATTTAGAGAAACAACCAAGTGATAATGATGGTGGATCCCTTACACCTTCTACTCGAAAAGCCCTCAAACTTTAGCCTCCTTGGCTAGAAGATGATACATAATACCTCCTCAAGATCTCCACAGCCTTTACAATACGACACTTTAAATCTCTCCCCTAAGAGCCTTGGCCACAATCCTAAGGAATAAAGGATATGATTTAGAGAAACAACCAAGTGATAATCTTGCTTAAATTTCAAGAATCCTCTCAAGAAACTCAACACATGCTTCCCAAATCTCTCCTATATCAATCCTCTCCAAAGTCTTTTGCAAAGATATGAAAGGTTGTCTCTAAAAGCTCTCTAAAATTCTCACCAACTCTGAGAACTTCAAGCACTCTATAGGGTTTCTTACAAAGGTTAAGTATTTATAAGATGGCTCCAAAATCAACCCTAAAAAAGCTGTTTAATAGAATTATCAGCCCGATCTTATAGTCTGATCCATAGATATTAAAATATGATTACCTCATCTAGCCTAAAACTCTAAAATTCATTCTCTATTTTATCAAACTTTACGATGTAAATTGTATTGTATAATTAGTTTATTTTCTATTGATTTAGTCTATACGATTAAAAGTTATATCAACGTGTTCTTTATTTATTCGGCCAATATGATCCAGATAGTATAATACAAAATAATGATTATTTGAATTTTTTTTTTTTACGTTCTTAGATTCTCAAGTGCTAAATAGGTAAATATCATAGATAATTATATAGTACAATCTATTCAAATTTGAATTTGCCTACTTAAAGAAATAATAGATGAAACACTTATTTAATTTATATATGATTGATTGTATGGTCCAATCCTAAGTCATACAACACGAATAGCTTTTATCAACTTTATTTTTGTTAATTTTTTAAAAAAATTTCTTATGCCACATATAATGTATAATATGAATATAACACGACATATCTACTGCAAATAAGACATAAAACACTCATCAAGATTTATATATGTGTTCTAAATAATTAAAAAAAATTATAAATTACTTACCTTATGCTAGCCTTAGGAGCCTCATCTATGCTTGCTCTATGTCATTTCTAAGAATGCTTGATCAAGAAAAGTTCCTTTCTATGGTAAAATAAACCTAATGACTCTAGTACTATATTAGGGAAACACTTATAAAATGGATTCATCATTGATTGTAAGATCTATGATGTAATGTAATAAGTAATAGAGTCATATTACTTATTGGTCTTTATAGAAAATGAAATCACATATAGCATCCGAAGACCTTAGGCCAATATAGTATAGTATGCCAACACATATTCAATTCACCTAAAAGAGACCTTCTTCATTAACTTATTGTACTTAAAGACTTTGATCTAAAATACTAATCAAATGGTTAATTAAAGATAATGATGCCTTATCTGTATGTTTTCAGGTAGTGCTATATTTGCTCCCTTATTAGATAAATATAGCCATTGTGTTGTAAAAATAATTAAAATTGATAATAGAACTTTATTTATTTATTTATTTTTTATTTAGAGAAAACCCACCAACGAGCCTATGTGTTAATATCAGGAAAAAAAAATTATAAGTCCTTAAAAGAGATCTAATGCTCGCTACCGCTCAAATGAGCTACAATTAAAAAAGAAGAGAAAATCCTGAGAGCCAAAGATCCCTCCTAATTACATCCAAAAAGAAAAAAAAAAAACCTATAAAAATGTTAGGGAGGCCAGAAGCCATCACCCAAAAAGGCAACCGATGATTATAAATCTGAACAGCAACGATCCTTGCAAAAACCCTACAGAATAGAACAGAAAATTATAAAGTCCAAAATAGCTAGAGGGTTATCATCAATAAGACACAGGCAGCAACTGAACATTATAGGGAATAACCACAACCACTAAAAGAACAGTAGATTAAGAAGAGCAAGAATAGTCAGAAAGCATAGAAGGAAATACAGAGAATGAAAGAAATCAATAAAAAAATCATAACACAAAAATAACGAGAAAATCAAAAGACTCAAATAAATAGCTAATCAATAGAACAAGATAGAAAAGGAAAAAGAATGGGTGAAACAGACACCAGGAAGCAAATTAAATAAGCTAATAGATGTAAGGAAAGCCACATGCATCCAAAAGGATGCTACCTTTGAGGAAGTTGGGGATGTTAGCATGATTAAAGGTCAATAAACCAGCACTAATAGAACCATTTTTAGCCATCTCATAGCATAATTGTACCCAGCCTTCCTAATAGTAGATATCCTGTAAGCGAAATTATGAAGCAAGGCCATAATTCTCTGGAAGTTATAAAAGCAGCTCATATTCACACATCTATTTTTGATCATAATATCAACAATCACCACCTCATCCACTTCAATCCAAAGGGATTGAAATTGAAGATTATAGCAATCCCTTAAACCAAGATGGAGAATAGTGAAATTGGCAACAGCAGTATCCGAAGTAGGATATGTAGACCCAAAACCAACTAAATTGACCTCCTAAAAACAACTCCTCCTCATGCTGCCATAGCAGGCGCCGGAAACGACTCACCTGAGCAAAGCACATGCTTGTAGTTAGATCATAACGAACCAATTGCATCCTAGCCTTACACCTGTACTCATTTGCACCTATATATATCTAAGCAATACATCAACACTACTATACAAGACTTTTCCTACGTGACAGCAGAAGCTACTTATTCCTTCTACTTTCGCATAGCTTCAATATGTTAATCTCTTCTCTACTTTACCTTTCTTTTAGTTTTTACATGGTATTAGAGACTTTTTTGGCTCACAGCCTCACCTACTCTTAAATGGCGGCCTCCTTCTCCACCCATATGGATGATGCATCTGCAGAACCTACTACAGAGGACATCACAATACCTTCCTCCCTCAAATTCCTCATCTCAAATATCAAGACCATTGTCTCCATACAGTTGTCCAGTGACAACTTTTCCACATGGAGGTCTCAAGTCCTAAAACTATTCAGAGCAAACAACTACACAGGATTTCTGAACAACTCAACATGATGCAACACCTCACCAATGTCAAGACTCTCATAGACAACATCTCGGCCACCGGCTGCTCTATCGATAGCGAGGAAATTTCTGCTCTACACACTTAATAGCTTCCCTCCCCAATATCAGGCGTTCAAGACCTCTATCTACACAATGCTGAGCCCCGTCAGTCTTGAAGACCTTTATTTGCTCCTGCTAAAGTGAAGAGATCAACTTATCGACTGAAGCAGCTAAAGATCTGTCTCACCCCAACCACAACATCGCTCTCTATAGAAGTAGAGGCCAAGGTCACGGCCATGGCCATGCTACATCATACTCCAACAGAGGTCGACCACCTCAACCAGCCCCATCCAGATCCACTACTTCACAGCCATACTCAAATAACATATCCGTTGGAGCTCTTTCATGTCAAATCTATGGAAAAAGGGGACACACTGCCAATCTCTGCTAGCACAGGTTCAAAGCTCAATATCCGACCCCTACAACTGCTCTCGTGGCTTCTAACTCGAACTCTACCACCAACTGGATTCTCGATTTAGGCGCTTCCTCTCATTTAACCAACAACCTTGACAACCTCTCACAACCATCTAAGTATACCGGCCTGAATAGTGTATCCATTGATGATGGCCTCACTTACTTCATCTCTCTCAAATATCTCATAATCTTATCTCTATTTCTTCCCTCACAAAAGATAACAATCTCTCAATCTTATTTGATGCATCCGATTTTCAAATCAAGGACCCGCAAACTAATACAACTCTTCTCATAGGCCCCTGGCATGACAGACTAAACCACATTCCAATTTCTTCCCACAACAATAGTTGAATTCACACCCTGTCTGCCCCCCACAACTCAGCTCTCCGATGGCATCACCGACTTGGTCATCCGCACGAACAAGTCCTCAAAACCATCTCCAAACAACATCTTTATCTAGCTATTTCTAAATGTACTACTTTATGCTATTCCTGTAAGACCTCTAAAGGTCATAAGCTATCTTTTTTCTAGATCATCTAGTCACTCTTACAAACCTTTAGAATTTTTTATATATGGATATATGGGGACCATCTCCAATTTCTTCTAATCAAGGCTTTAGATACTATCTTCTCTTTGTGGATGATTCTACCAGATATACTTAGTTGTTTCCCCTCATGCACAAATCCGACGTATTTTCTATATTCACAAACTTTCATTCAACAATTCAGAAACAATATTCCCTAATTCTAAAGAACATTCACAGTGATGGTGGCACTGAGTTTCTCAATCACTTAATTCAAAATTATCTAAAATCCCATGGCATTACCCACCAAATAAGTTGTCGCTATACACCCGAGCAGAATGGTCTTGCAGAAAGAAAGCACAGACACATTCTATAAACCACCTGAACTCTACTTCATACAGCACACCTACCATATCACTTATGGCTGGACACATTAATCACTGTTGTATATCTCATAAACCTCATGCCATCTCCCAATACTTCCCATATATCCCCATATCAGCTTCTCTACAAATGATCCCCAACATACTCACACCTTCGAGTTTTCATATGCGCTTTCTTTCCCCTTCTCCCACCACATACCCGTCATAGACTATCCATCAAGTCACCTCCCTCAGTCTTCATCGGCTATGCCACCTCATACAAGGGCTACAAGTGCTTGGAACCCATCTCTGGTGGAACTTACATTTCTCATTATGTAACATTTGACGAATCAACATTTCCCTATGCCACTCAATCACCCCTAGCTACCACTACACCTGATATCCCCTCCCCCAACCCTCATCTTCTGCTTCTAGCTTTCCTCAATAAGCCACCTACCAACCCAACTCATCAACATCCCTTAATCGCGACTACCCCCTTAGACCAACTACTTCAAAGTACACGTCTCTCTGATATCTCTAATTATTTCTCTACCCAACCACCTACAAGCTCTACATTCCCTCCCTCCACCTCCACCAACTCCACCCCCTTCGTAAATCCACCTCCAACCCACACAATTTTACCATCCTATCCTATGATCACTCGCTTTAAAATCGGCTCACTCAAACCCAAACAAATACTCAATCTCACTCATCAAATAACTCCCATACCTCCTAATCCCACAAACTATACCGAGGCATCCCAACATTTTTAGTGGCAATCAGCCATGGCAAGCGAATTTCTAATCTTGCAAAAATAAGGAACATGGCTCTTGTTCCCCCACCACCTGACACAACTATCATAGGTTGCCGTTGGACCTACAAAACCAAAAGAAATACCAGCGGATCCATAACTCGTTACAAGGCAAGACTTGTAGCCCAAGGCCACCGATAGGAATACGATCTCAATTATGCAGAAACATTCAGTCCTGCAGCCAAATTTCTCACAATTAGGGTACTTCGCACTCTTTCAATCACAAAATCTTGGTCCATACATCAACTTGATGTTGCAAACACCTTTCTACATGGATCGCTTTGCAAAACCATCTATATGAAACAGCCCCGTGGCTTTGAGGATTCTCAGTTCCCTAACCATGTTTGGTTACTTTAGAAGTCCCTATACAGTCTTAAACATGCACCTCTCTAATGGTTTAAGACATTCTCTTCACACCTCATCTCTCTTGGTTTCCATAACAGTCACTCAGACCCATCTCTCTTCATTTTCCACCAAAATAACATCAAAGCGTATCTCTTAATCTACATTGGCGACATCCTTTTAACGGGAAACAACACATGCTCACTCCTCCATATTATCTCCTCTCTCAAAAATTAATTCTCATTCAAACATCTGGGCTCTCCTACATAGTTTCTCGGCATCAACATCCTTTCCCATGATAATAAGCTATACCTCTCTCAGTCCTCGTACATCCACAGTATTCTCAAGCAAGCTAGCCTTTCTAACTACAATCCAGTATCCAATCCATCATACACGAAACCTCCCACCACACTTCCAATCGACATCCTCTCATCCAACCCCTCCACTTATCACCAGCTTACGGGATCACTACAATATGCCACGATCACTCGCCCGGACATTGCCTTCACCGTAAATACACTATGCCATCATATGCATTGTCCCCTATCTCAACATTTCCACCTACTCAAGCGCCTGCTTCAATATCTCTAAGCACCGTCAACTTTGGCCTACCTATCACCGATCCAGCCTTACATTAACAACATTTGCATATGTCATCTGGGCTAATGAACCTCTCACTCGTTATTCTATATCAGGTTATTGTGCATATCTAGGCAGCACCCTCATTTCATGGACTATGAAGAAACAATAAATAATGACCCGCTCATCTACCGAAGTAGAATACAGATCTCTGGCAGCAGCGGACGTCATCTGGCTCTGACATCTTTTCTCGAACTTTCACACTCCTTAATCGCAACCGACTACTCTACACTGTGATAACATTTCAGCCATCGCCCTAGCTAATAATCTGGTATTTTATGCTCGCACCAAGCATATCAAGGTTGATTTTCACTTCATACGCCAGCATATTCAATCTAATGCCATCATGGTGACTCCCCTCAGCACAGTAGATCAAATAGCTAATATCCACATCAAACCACTATCTACCAACAGATTTCAACTTCTTTGATCCAAACTCACAGTTCACTCACTACCACTGTCAGTTTGCGAGGGCGTAAAAATAACTCCTCATGCTGCCAGGGTGTAAAAATAACTCCTCATGCTGCCACAATAGGCGCCGGGAACGACTCACTTGAGATGAGCACATGCTTGCAGTTAGATCATAACAAACCAATTGCATCCTAGCTCTATGCCTGTACTCACCTGCACCTATATATATCTAAGTAATACATCAACACTACTGTACAAGACTTTTCATACATGACAACAGAAGTTGTTTATTCCTTCTACTTTCACATAGCTTCACTCTGTTAAGTTCTTGTCTACTTTACCTTTCTTTTAGTTTTTACACCTCCCCTTGTTCCCACTGGTCACCTGAAGGACATACACTCTCTCACTCCCCATTAGAAATAGGTTTGTCATCAGCTTCATCACCAACAGCCGCTGGGTCATTAATATCATTTACATGATAAGATAAAATAGGTAAATTAATATGTGTCATGTTAGAAACATTTAATGAAACTAAAGCATCACTAGAAGAACTTTCATTAATAATCACTTTATTGCTGTAATTAACTCTACCCATAACAGGGATTATATGCTCTGGACTATCAAATGTGGAGGGGCAAAGGTTCTCTGGTGGGTTAGGAATAGCACTGGTGGGATTAATAATTAGGATAAAAATATTGGTATCATTGGTTTTTGAAACAATAATGGGAATATCTTGTTTAGGCTTAACACCATAAGTCTTCCTTAGATTAGGATTCAAGTGATAAAATTCTAATTTTTTATGACCCGGGGTTTTACGATGATCACAAAAAGTAAGGAAATCATTTATAACACCTTTAGGACATAGCCATACTTCTGAGGACCTAGCCAGATGGAATTAAGGTATTGTTTTACGATATTAAGCTCAATCAGAACTCTAGCAACCGATAGTCTTGAGCTAATAATCATAGCTTTATCGATTTGCAATGGATGGCCAAATAGGCTCCCATGACCATGTTATATCCTAGGCAAGAAAAAATGTTTATGAAGCTCAAGAAAAGATATCCAGATCAAAACTATAGGAGATTTGACCGAAATATCAAAAAAGGGGGACCATTTAATCAACTTCATGTAACAATTACAAATATAATAAGATCTAAAACAAAAAAATATGACTATAATCTAAATCATTATTAAGTTTTATCAGAATATGATGTGGATCAAGTAAAGTAATGGAAAAACCACTGGAAAGTTTGAGATTAAAAAATAACTTACGAATGAGATCAAGTTTCGACTTGCACATAGTAAATTTGCCCACCAAGGAAAATTGAAATGGAGCAACCAAGGACAACACCTCCTCTTTCGAGATCCATAAAGAAGTCATACCATAATGAGTGGTAGGCTTAAGATCTAGAAAAGAAGTGGAGGAACTAGCTCTAGAAATCACATCTTTGAAAGACCTAGTTTTACTGATAGAGCTAAGGAAGCCAGGACCTATGAGATTCACATGGTTAGCTACTAAGCTACCAGAGAGAAACCTCAAAAGTGGAGCATCCATCACCAAAAATAAATCAAACCACTCGATCAAAGATAAAAATAATAAAACCACTCGATCGAAGATAAAAATAATAAAAATAAGCTGAAGAAGAAAAAGAGAACTTCCGTGATGGTCGGAGAATGCAAATCTATGCAAAAACTACTAGCTTGCACGAAGAGAGCTCAGGACACAAGGATCACCCTTGATGCGATTTGAAACCTCGCACTGAGACACTGCTTTACCCAGACACGAATTCAGTAACCAACAAAATTGATAATAGAAACACAATGCTATCATATAGTTAAAAACTTATGATGACATTAACAAATTAATAGAATAACTATCATCTTATCTAGCCAAGTCGTGGGTTTATTCAATTATTGAAATTTTATTGTGCTTTCACTTCTCACTATAATCTCCATTTTTAGACGTATATTTCATTCTTATCATCCAAGTCTTGAAAAAAAGATAATTATTATTTATGGACTAGATGAAGGGGATTAATATAGAATGGATCTACTAGCATATGCACTTGTATGATAGATCTATGGAATTTCCTATTAAATATTTTGTATGCTTCATTCTCCTCCTTTAATAGGATTCATGTCATGATTATTCAACAAATTTTAAGCTAGTTGTCAACTACCTAATGCAATCCTTCACTTTTCTCATCTAGGACTTAGAACCTAAAAACCATAGTAGTAAATGGCGGCCCTTTTGATGACCTGATTGGAGTAGCTCTAGTGGAAGATAAGATTAGAGCGAGTCATCGTAGATGGTTTGGTCATATAAAACAGCTGCCTTCTAATGACTCGATTAGGAGAGTAGATGTATTAGATTTAGCTTATATTAAGAAAGTTAGAGGTTAACCTAAAAAGACTTGGTTAGAAAATATTAGAAATGACATTTCTTTATTAGATTTAAATAAGAATTTGACTCTTAACAAGACACAATAGAGAAAAAGAATTCATGTGGTTGACTGCACATAGTGGAATAAAGGTTTAGTGTTGTTGTTGTTGTTGTATTCTCCTCCTTTAATAATTTATTAGCTTTATAAATTATCTATATAAATAATTTGAAGAGATGGGTTAACATTTTTAGCCCCCTTTAGTACATCATCTTATATATATATATATAAAGTAATGACCTCCCCATTGTCCTCCTTCTCACTAGTATTCTATGTGTCACTATGGAAACCATTATTCTCATTATCCTTCCTTATATATAAATCCATTGAAAAAAAATGATTTAAAGCATTTAATTTCTTCTCCAACCACACTTGATCATCCTATAATAGGAGTTGGTTGTTCTTAGGTCCCTAACAACTTCAAAAGGCTTATTCAATTGAATAATGGAGGGCACACACACACACACACACACTTATATATATATGCTCCTCCTCTCCTGCTTCTTTCTTAATGCAACCACCATATTCATTTACAAAATATGTGGTGGTCTCGTTATTCTTCATAACGCTGAATGAGAGAGGCTGGTGAGGATTATATATATAATTGAATTATAAAAATCTTATTCACTAACTCTATGCATCAGTATATGGCTAACAATCACCAATTAAAATAATTTAATGCATGCTCAAATTAATTCATGCTAAAAATTATCAAAGAAAATTCAATAAATTTAAATTTTTTGTGATCTTATCTCTAATGTTGAATATAATAGAGTTTTTAATCATTCCTTTAATCACTAATCTTCTCGATGAAAGTTCATGAGTTAGGGCCCTAGAGAACTATAGGTTAAGAAAATGAAATGATATATAAAGAAAGAGGATTCCTAAAGCCTTTTAAGAAGTTTAAATATATTAAATTATATAATTTATTTATCCATTACTCACTAAATTCCATACTTGGCTCAAGTTATGTATAGCCTCTCTATAGGCATGATTAACTAGACATTTGCACACATATCAAAATAAATCAAATGAGTCAATTTCATATAAGATAACATATGTGTTATAGCCTTATTCTAATATAGTTAAAATAAGGGTTGAATATTATTTGAATAAGAATTGGATTGGACCTCATTTGAAAGGGGTAGAATAGAATTTGAACATGTTTCAATCCGTTGTTCAAGGTTTGCTAAGCCTCTATTCTAAGATAATGGGGCCTATTGTTTAGTGCTCGGACAAAATTTGAAACTTATTTATAATTTTGTATCATAATCATGCTAGTTCTGCGTTAAATTCGATTGTGACAATCAATCAAGTTATAATGTTACCTTGGACCTCAATTTTATTGGTCGAGTTCACTAGGGGTTGTAGAAATTTTTTTTAAGACAACAATACAATATTGTTGTACTGTGTACCCAAGCACTATAGTGCTATATAGTATGGTTAGAGATATAAAGAGATTGGAGAACTACAACACTTCAAACCCTAGCATTGTGGCCTTGTTAGCAAACTATAGATAGATATTGGAGCACCACAATGCTCCAAACCTGGTGCTATGAGTCAGACTTAGAAGTATTCCTTCCTTTTTTTTTATGTTTAACTTGAAGAGTTGTATCCCTTAGGCTATTTTAAGTGTCTCTTTATCCTTTCTATGTAAAAAAATGTTGTAAGAAACTGAAGAGAGATAAGGAGAGAGTGAGAGAGAAGGGATTTGTATAATTTCTCCCAATTTTTATTGTGAATTTCTTATTGCAGTGTGGCTCCATGATTTTTCCTAATTTTAGGCTTTTCCACATTAATTCATGGTGTTATTTCTTTTCTATTGCATTTTCTCTTTCTTATTTCTATTCATGCATGGTTCACTTCCTAATAGCTGGTATCAAAGCTTGGTTTTTTATTCAAGTGGGAGTAGTGGCTGATGAAATAAAGTATAAGATTGAGAAGTTTAATGGTTTTGAACTTTGCTTTCTTGAACATATAAATTGAAGATTTTCTCTATTAGAAGTTGTATTTACTACTAGATGGAATAACTAAGAAGTCAGATTCAATAATAATGGAGGAATGATCAGAGGTTCTTGATCGAATAATCCTATATTTGATTCAGCTTTCACTTTCCTTATATGTTGCCTTCAATATTATAAATTAGAAGAATATAATCAATCTCATGGCTGCACTAATTAAGATGTATGAGAAGTTACCAGCCTCAAACAAAGTGTTATTGTTAAAGAAATTATTCAATATGAAGATGTTAAGCAATAGTTCAATGGCAGAGCACTTGAATAATTTGAACACTGTGATGAGTCAGTTGTGTTTAGTTGGCATCAAGTTTGATGGCAAGGTGAGAGCATTGCTACTATTATCTTCATTGCCAGATAGTTGGGATGGGCTGGTTACTGTTATGAGTAATTTTTTAAGAAGTTCAAAGTTGAACTTTGAAGATATTATGGGATTAGTGCTGGATGAAGAGGTTCATAAGAAGGCTAATGGTGAATCTAAAAATTTCACTCTAAATGTTGAAACCAGAGAAGAGGTTTAGACAAAAATCTAATTAGAGAAAGATCTAAACCCAAGAGAAAAAAATCTACTTCATGTAGATTGAAACTTGTGTGCTAAAACTATAAAAAGAAGGTTCACTTGAAGAAGGGTTGTACTATTCCAAAGAAGGTTAATGGTGGAGATCAAAATAAAAGTCACCTATAAATATATATATATATATATATATATATATATATATATATATATAGAAGAATTTCTAAGTGATTCTCTTATTTTGTCTATAGATAATTCTGAATCTTGAGTTATAGATTCAAGTGCTTCATTTTATGTAAGTCTTAATATGGAGGCATTTAAGAACTCCACTCATGTTGATCTAAGTAAAGTTTATTTGATAGACAACAAACCCTATAACATTATAAGATAAGCAGATGTTGACATCAAAATATTAGATGGGTCAACTTTGAGACTTAAGGATGTTAGACATGTTTTATTTGAAGAAGAATTTAGCTTCTTTGAGTCAGCTTATAAACTTAGGCCATATGATATCATTCATAAGAGATTTATGGAAGGTGAAAAAATGAGCTAGATATGGTTATAACTCGTAGTAGCATTGAAAGCACTTTATATATTATTAAACAAAATATTAGATTCTATTAGAGTAGCCGATTCAGATGTTAATAAAGGTCTTTAACATCATAGGCTTGGCCATATGAGTAAGAAATGTATGTATTCACTTCTTATCAGTGGAAAGCTACCTGGTTTAAAATTTATAAATCTAAATTTTTATGAAGATTGTATATATGATAAGCAACAGAATGTGAGTTTCTCAAAGATTGGTTTAAAGGCAAAGTCAAAGAAGTTAGAGTTAGTGTATATTAATGTATAGAGTCCTGCTCCAGTTTCTTCTATAAGAGGATCTTTATATTTTTGTCACTTTTATTGATGATCATAAAAGAAAGGTATGGGTATATTTCTTAAAACATAAGTCATATGTGTTTGATATTTTTAAGAAATGGAATGTCATATTTGAGAGTGTGACCGATTTAAAGCTAAAATATATTATATAAGATAATTGTGGCAAGTATCATGATAAAAAGTTTAAGGAGTATTGTGCTTTAAATAGGATCATGTATGAGTTTACTATTCTAAGAACATCATAATAGAATGGCGTTGTAGAGTGTATAAATAGAATTATCACTGAATGTGTTAGGAGAATGAGGTTGCATGAAAGTCTACCTAAATAGTTTTGATTATAGGAAATGAATAGTGCTATTTATCTTATCAATCATGATCCATCAATTCCTTTGAATGAGAGCTACCTGAGGAAGCCTAGAGTGGTAAAGAGATAAGTTTAACTCATCTGAAAGTCTTTGGTTATTCATCCTATATTAATATTAATGTAGGATGAAGGAGTAAGCTTAATCAAAAGTCTATCAAGTGTATATTCATTAGACATGACTCAGATGAATTTAGCTATAAATTTTAAGATGATTATAATAAAAAATTTATTAGGAGTAGGGATGTTATATTCAATAAAAATGAAATATACAAGGATAGAAATAAGTCTCCAGAAAAAAATTTTAAGTATATTGAGATAGATGATGATGGTGATCAAGAAGATAAAGATAGGCGGTGTGCTCAAGATGATGAAACATAGAGAGTTCTTTAAACACCTGCTACTAAGGTTAGGAGATCCAACAAAATCTAAAAACCAATACAAAGGTATTCATCTTTCTTATAATATTTATTTATTGATAGATGGTGTTGAACTAGAGTGTTATGATAAGACCATTCAAGTTGATGATTCAAAGAAGTTAGAGCAAGCCATGGATGATGAGTTGCACTGACTTGAGTTGAATTAGATTTGGGAGTTACAAAACTACCAGATGACAAGAAAAAACTATAGAATAAGTGGATTTACAGGCCAAAAAAAGAACCTGATGGTAATAAGTGCTACTATGCTAGGCTTATTTTTAAAGGTTTTTAACAAAAGGAAGAAGTCAAATATATTGAAATCTTCTCTCCAGTGGTGAAGATAAATATACTCAGAGTTTTGTTAATCATAATAGTAGTGGAGGATTTACATTTAAAGCAGATGGATGTAAAGATAATATTTCTTCATGGTGACTTAAAAGAAGAGTTGTATATAGTGCAACCTTTGAGATATGTGGTCATACGTAAAGAATATATGGTGTGTATGCCTAAAAGAGCATGTATGGGTTGAAGAAAACACCAATACATTGGCATGAAAGATTGGATAGGTTTATGTCAGAAATGGCATACAAGGTGTCAGGCAGTTATTGTTATGTCATTAAATATTTTAATAATTATTATATTATTCTGCTTTTATATGTTGAAGACAAGATGATTATAGGATTAGATATAAAGAATATAATATATCTAAAAATTAGTTATCAAAGGAGTTTGAAATGAAAGACATGGGTCCAATAAAAAAAATCCTCGATTTAAGAATCAATAGAGATAGAAGTGTAGGTATATTAAAATTGTCTTAGGCTGAGTATGTTGAAAAGGTTCTATAAAGATTCAACATGAGTAAGGCAAAGCCAACTTGCACTCCTTAGATAGTTACTTTTAACTATCTAAGGAAAAATCTCCTAGATCTAAAATAGAGAAAGAACAGACGGAGAGGACTATGAGTGCTTTAGTAGTTGGAAGTTTAATGTATGTTATGATCTGTACAAGATCATATATAACATATATAATAGGAGTAGTCAAGAGATTCATGAGTGACCTAGATAAGCTTCATTAAGAGGCAATTTAATGGATTCTTAGGTACATGATAGGATCAATTAATAAAGCTTTTTTTTAAGATTTAAGGATTGATCTATAGGGGTGTGCAAATTCTAATTTTGGTGGTAGAAGGAGTATAACTGGTTATATTTTAACTTTTGGGAAAGACTGCAATGAGTTGGGTTTTCAAGTTACAGAAGGTTGTTACACTCTCAATCACAGAAGCTAAGTTTAATGAGTCTAGCAAGGAGATGATATGCGTGCAAAGTTTAATGGCAAAACTTAGTAAAGGGCAAATAAATGTGATGTTGCATAGTGATATCATGAGTATTATTCATCTTGCCAAGAATACTGCATTCTATGCCAAGATGAAGCACATCCAGCTTTAGTGTCATTTCATCATATTACTTTTGAAGATGATCAACTATCATTGGAGAATATATACACAACCTAGAATTCTGCAAACATGCTAACAAAGATGGTTCCATTTGATAAATTGAAGCTATTTGTAGCTTCAATTGATCATCATGAAGGCTGAGGGAAGGGGTAAACCACACGATACATACTGCAATTGGTGCTACGGATTGGGAGAGAGATTGATCACAAACAATTTCGAAGCAAAAGATTGTTAGTTCTGTGTGCAATATGATTGTATCGATCAATCAAGTTGTATTATTGCCTCAGACCTTAATTTTATTGGTCGAGCTTGTTGGGGGGGTCCTCCTTTTGCTTGGGTTTGGGTGCTTTGCATTCAATTTTTTTCCATATGACCATATAGAGTTGTGTCACTTAAATTATGCTTGAGCATTGAGGCACTGTATAGTCTAGTTGGAGAAAGACGGAGAGTGGAGTGCTATGGCGCTCCAGACCCCGGAATTGTAGTGTTGTCAGTCAGATTAGATACAAAGAATGGAGCATCATGGCACTCCAAACATGGTGCCACGATGCTACGAGTCGGGTTGGATAGTTTTCCTTCTCTTTTTTCATGCTTAACTTAAAGGGTTGTGTCTCTTGGGTGATTTTAAGTACCTCTTTGTCCATTTGTGTAAAGAACATAGTAAGTGAATGAAGAGAGAAAAAGAGAGAGTGGGAGTGAGAGAGAGAGAGAGAGAGAGATAAATTTGTACAATTTCTCCCAATTTTTGTAGTAGATTTCTTAGTGTGGAGTGGCTCCGTTGTTTTTTCTTGATTTCAAATTTTTCTACATTAAGTTTTAGTGTTCTTTATTTTTCGTTGTATTTTCTCTTTCTTATTTGTGTTCACTGTGTAGTTTACTTCCCAACAAATCATATAGTTTACATCTAATCTTTGAACCCTATGTTAAAAATAGATTTACTGTATTTGAACATTTATCTAATATTGAATATAGGTTTTAAACGTTATTCATTTTTGAGCCTATAATTATAACCTAGGACAGTTGGAGTTGGGAAGGGTTATGACTGTACTCAAATGTATATAATAGAAAATATATGAACACTAACCACTTTTTATTAGGACTCAAGGAAAAGCTTTACAATATGCAGACCACTCAAGCAAGATTGCCAGAGAATTGAGATGATGCTTAACTAAAAGAGAGAGATTCGAATATCTTTCTTGTTTGAAATGTTCTTATTAATGCTTACAACTATGATTTATATGTCTATCATAAGGGTAATTTTGCCTGAATTGACGTATTGTCATATTTCTTCAAATAAAAATAGCAGACATATTAACGTGTATAATGAGGCATGTAAAGTCAAAATTAAAAAAAAAACATTATTTCTTAATTAGAAGAAAGATCTTTCATAGATTCTAAATACTCTCTCACTATCACTTGTTCTTTCTCTTGCCTTATTTCTATCTCGCATCGATGACAGATTCATCAATTCTTTCTTCTCCCTCCCTCCAGTGCTGTTTTCATATGCACTTTTATCTACCTCCCTTCCTCTAAAAAATAGCTCTTTATCATCATTCAAGTTAATAAAAATTTTATCATTATGTTTCTACTCTATCGATATCATAAAAAATATGATATGGAAAAGAGATTTATTAATTACTAAAATTTGGATGATATTATTCCTTGGATAATAACCGTTATAATTGAAAGTTCGAAAGGGATGTTAAGCCCTAGTGAACTAGTCCCGAGGCTAACTAAGAGGGGGGGGGTGAATTGGTTATTTAAAAATTTCATGATAACTACAAAAATCTTTTCGATACTTAGCAGCGGAAACAAGTAAACAATAACGAAAAGATCAACCAACGATATTCACCCAAGCAGTTTATATTGAAAAGTAAAATGCAAAACTGAATCAGAAAAGCAAACCAGATTTTATAGTGGTTCGGTCAACTTGACCTACGTCCACTCCCCGGAGCCTCCCCTCCGGGTATTGCACTAAACGAAAGTGACTCTCCTTTTGCTCCCACAGCAAGGCGGAGAAGCCTGTACAAAACACCTCCTTTTCACCACACGGTGAGGCAGAGAACCCGACCTCCTTTCGCTTCCTCCTGAAGCGGGCAGAGAACCCACGAACTCCTTTCGCTTCCTCCTGAAGCGGGCAGAGAACCCACGAACTCCTTTCGCTTCCTCCTGAAGCGGGCAGAGAACCCGGAACTTCTTGCGAACGATCCTCCCACGAAGAACACCGACTAGACGACAGACGACGAGCGGAGAAGACGACTCTGATCCGTGCTTGGAGCAACCTTAGTGAATCCCTCACTAACTCCCCCTCACAAGATCTCTTCTCTCTCTCCCAACTCTCTCTCTCTCTAGGATTTCTCAGGGAAGGAAGGCAGCAAAAGATTTTTCCAAATTTAGGAAAAAGTTCTTTTAAAGGAGGGCTTAAAACTTGCCCTAAATCTCAACTTGTCGGCCAAGATCGTCCAGGACGATCGGTAGATCGTCCTGTACGATCAGTTCAAATTCAGCTGTTTCAGCCTGGACGATCTGGCTCTTCTGGACGATCAGTAGAAAAGGTTGTTCATATCGTCCCGTACGATCCTGCGATCGTCCGGGACGATTAGTTCAAATTGAAGGAAATCGTCCAGAAGACAGTTCGGGTCGTCCAGAGAAATCTGTGCTGGACGACCAAAAAATGACTTGATCGTCCCGGACGATAGGGTAATCGTCCGGTACGATTAGTTCAAAAAGGCCCCAAATCGTCCTGTACATAGTTCTGGACGTACAGCTGAAATGCACAAGACGATCACGATCGTCCGGGACGATCCTGCGATCGTCCAGGACGATGTGATCGTATCAATTAAACATTAATCGCTTTCCTTAATTACCAGACTAATTTAGGCATGATTGTAGTGAATCGTCCAGGCCGATACACGTATCGTCCGGGACGATCAGACCAAAATACTTAAAATAAAACTTGCCTAACTTAATCTGGCGGCTGAGAATTTCTGATTTGAGCATATCGTCCCGTACGATCCAAAGATCGTCCAGGACGATCTGCTTAATCAGACCCTCTTAACTTAGTCGCCCTAATTAGGGTTTCTGTTTTAACTGGATCGTCCAGGACGATGCTACTATCGTCCAGGACGATCTGAACAAAATTTTAACAGAAACTCTAATTCACTCAATCTCTCTCCCTGAGTGTGTGTGTGCAAGGTTACTTAGCTAGGGAATCAGTTACATTACAATTGACTCAATAAAAGAAAAAATCATACATTTGACACACTTGGACCCGATCTTGAGTTGGCTTGAGTAGCTTGCGGTCTTTTGTGCCTGAAACTGATTAGCCAAGACAAACACACTGGAAACATGTTTGTCATCATCAAAACCAGATTTGCAACAATCTCCCCCTTTTTGATGATGGCAAACATTTTTAAAGTAGTCTGAAAATAAAATGAAACTAAGATGAAAATAAAATGAAACTAAGAAATCAAACAAAACACACATTTTTTAAATTTTCATTTAACAGCTCAAACAATACAGAAAACATGACTCAGAAAATAGAAACAGACACGACACGACTACAACTGACTCCCCCTTTTGACATCACAAAAAAAGGAGGAGGGAGAAACATAAACACGGAAATAAAGCATAAAATAAAACATACACAGAACAACAACAAAACAGGAAAATCAGAATTTCTCCTTGATTTTAGATTCAAAAACCAATGACAGGACGATTGACAGCGCTGAAATCCAAAAAGGTTGGAAATAATCAACTTTCGTAACTCTGACCCCGGGCACCTTATCGATGCAAACTTCTTTCAAAACAAAAATCCGATTCAGAATAAAAGACATTAGATTTGAAAAGAAATCCTTTCAAGCCTCGTTCCAGAAAAATATCTGATATAATAGTGTTACAAAGTAAAAAATCAGAAATCGGGATTTTCAAAACTCAAGCTTTTGAAAATATTAAGTGGCGCACAGATTTCTCTAAGACATTTAATAATCTGAAAGGAAAGAAAGCTTGTGTTGGGCTCATTTTGTGCCTCTTTTTCAAATTGATTGGCGCTTTGCGCATCTTTTGATTTTTGATACACTTTGTGTATCCAACTTGGCAATTTTGCATCTTTTCAGTTTTGGGCTCATTTTATGCCTCTTTTTCAAATTATCTGGCGCACTGCGCATCTTTTATAAGCTTTCTCCTTTTCATAATCATTAAAGAGTCTCAGCTGTGAGATTATCTTCCAGACATAGGAGATGACTCTCCGTAGTAAGGAAGAACGATTCACAAAACAAAACCCATACAACATATGATAAATGCAATCACTTGATTTAGAAAATCAAACTAATGACTCAAGACTTTGAAAAACACTATTGATATGAGGCAGATTACTGTAGGAAGATAAAATAATCTCTATTTCAAAAACTAATATTTTAATTTTGAAAAGGATTTTTATTCAAAAGAAACTACACACCAGAAAAGGAGTTAGAGGAAGAGAAACAATTATCAATGTTTCTCCCCTTTAACAGATTCAGCGAAGTCAATCACTGCTTATCAGCTTCCAAACCAAACCAAGGTAAAAACTCTCAGTCAAAAATTCAGATCACCAGAAGTAGTGAGCGGTGATCAGATCTTGAAAAGCATAAAACAATAAGTGCAAGATATGAACCAGTGAATAAAAAAAGTATAAAATCATATTAGAGTAAATACTCAAATCAAACTAATAATAAGGCTAAAACAGAAATCAGCAAAAACATAAAATCAACTGAAAGTAAATAATCAAAGCCAAAAACTAACTAATAGAAATCAGAAATCAAAAAACTAAACCTAACTAACAGAAATCAGAATACCAATCAGAAAGATAATACATCAGCAGTCATCAGAATCAAGCATTTATATCAATCACTCCTAATCTGGTTCTCAAAATGCTGAATGAGTCAAAGGCCAGTGGTTTAGTGAATATGTCAGCCAGCTGATTTTCAGTTGCTACATGATGTAGCTCAATGTCCCCTTTTGTAACATGGTCCCTAATGAAGTGATGCCTAATGTCAATGTGTTTGGTCCTAAAATGTTGGATTGGATTCTTAGAGATACAGATGGCACTGGTATTATCACACAGAACAGAAATTGTGCCAACGGGTACTCCTAAATCCAAGACTTGTTGTTTCAACCAAAGAACTTGGGCCACACAACTTCCTAAGGCAATGTACTCAGCTTCAGCAGTGGAAAGTGCAACTGAGTTCTGTTTTCTACTGGACCAGGAGACTAACGACTGTCCTATGAATTGACAAGTCCCAGAGGTACTCTTCCTATCCACCCTACACCCCGCAAAGTCAGAGTCAGAATATCCAATGATCTCAAAAGAGGTGCTGTGCCTAGGGTACCAAATTCCTAGGTTTGGGGTCCCTAAAAGATATCTAAGAATTCTCTTAACAGCAGTCAGGTGGGACTCTTTAGGATCAGCCTGAAACCTAGCACAAAGACAGACACTAAACATGATATCGGGTCGGCTAGCAGTCAGGTAAAGCAGTGAACCTATTATCCCTCTATACTTCTTCTGATCAACAGATTTTCCATTTGAATCCTTATCTAACTGAACTGAGGAGGGCATGGGAGTATTGATTGGCTTGGCTTTGTCCATTTCATATTTCTTCAAAATGTCCTTAGTATATTTTGATTGATTGAGAAAAGTTCCATCATCCATTTGCCTTATGCTAAACCCCAAAAAGTAGGACAATTCTCCCATCATACTCATCTCAAACTCTTTACTCATTGTTTTAGAAAACTCTTCACATAAGTATTTATCAGAAGATCCAAAAATTATATCATCAACATAGATCTGGACAATGAGTAAGTCATCTCCTAATCTCCTCAGAAAAAGGGTGGTGTCTACGCTCCCCTTAACAAACTCTCTTTCTAACAGGAATGTGCTAAGCCTCTCATACCAAGCTCTGGGTGCCTGTTTCAATCCATATAAGGCCTTTTTTAATTTATAGACATGACTTGGATATTGGGAACTCTCAAAACCTGGGGGTTGTTCTACAAAAATATCTTCTTTAATTACCCCATTTAAAAAGGCACTCTTGACATCCATTTGAAACAGCTTAAATCCCTTATAACAGGCAAAGGCTAGTAGCACTCTAATGGCTTCCAATCGAGCTACAGGGGCAAAAGTTTCCTCAAAATCTATCCCTTCTATCTGATTATACCCCTTAGCCACCAATCTTGCCTTATTTCTCACCACCACACCAGAATCATTCATCTTATTCTTAAAGACCCACTTGGTTCCCACAATACTTTGATTTTTAGGTCTTTCTACTAACTCCCAAACATCATTCCTTACAAATTGATTCAATTCTTCCTGCATAGCTAAAATCCAAAATTCATCTGACAGGGCTTGATTGATGTTGGTGGGTTCAGTCATTGAGATAAAGGCAGAATGGTTTACTTCCTTCCTAAGTCCATGCCTAGTCCTAACACCTTCAGAAGGGTCTCCTAAGATCAGTTCTTTAGGATGACTCGAAGAATATCTCCAATCTCTAGGCAATGGGATTTGAGGTTCTACCCTTTCCTCCAAATTTGTATTTCCAACTCCTTGGGTAACCTCAACAATCTCTTCATCTTCTACTTCAGATCTAGACTCCTTAGGATCAGATTCATCAAACACTACATGGGTTGTTTCTTCCACCACCAAAGTCCTCCTATTGAACACCCTAAAGGATTTCCCCACACTTGAATATCCTAAGAACACTCCTTCATCAGATTTGGGGTCAAATTTTCCTAAGGGTGACTTCCCGTTGTTCAGAATGAAAACCTTACAGCCAAAAATATGGAGGTGGGACAGATTTGGTGTTCTACCCTTAATGATCTCATAAGGTGTCTTGTTCAGTTTGACTCTCACATTCACCCTATTCAGCACATAACAGGCAGTGTTCACCGCTTCAGCCCAAAAGTATTTTGGAAGTGACTACTCAGCAAGCATGGCTCTAGCGGCTTCCACTAAGGTCCTGTTCTTCCTTTCAGCTACCCCGTTCTGCTGAGGGGTCCTAGGAGCTGAAAAATTGTGACTAATCCCATGATTCTCACAAAAACTTCCAAATCTTTCATTTTCAAACTCCCCTCCGTGATCACTATGGATGGTAATAATCTCACATCCTAACTTCTTCTGAATCCAAGTAGAGAAAGATCTAAACTCATCAAATGACTCAGATTTGTGTGACAAAAACTTAACCCAAGTGAACCTTGAATAATCATCAACAATCACAAAACCATAGACTCTCCCCCCTAAGCTGGCAGTGCTAATGGGTCCAAAGAGGTCCATGTGAAGAACTTCTAAAGGTCTAGAGGTGCTAATGTCCTTAACAGAGTGAAAAGAGGACTGGACTTGCTTCCCCAACTGACAGGCATCACACAGGTGATCCTTAGTGAACTTAAGCTTGGGCACACCTCTAACTA
This sequence comes from Dendrobium chrysotoxum, assembly GCA_019925795.1. Taxonomy (NCBI): domain Eukaryota; kingdom Viridiplantae; phylum Streptophyta; class Magnoliopsida; order Asparagales; family Orchidaceae; genus Dendrobium; species Dendrobium chrysotoxum. Next base: position 37,768,658 of record CM034308.1, read on the forward strand.
AGTCCTTTTGGGTGACTCTCCTAAGGGTTTTCATACTGGCATGACACAATCTCCTATGCCATAACCAAGACTCATCAGCAGCAGTTTTTAAGCAAATTGAATTATCAGATTTAATGCTACTTACATCCAGCTTGTAGACGTTGTTGATCCTTTGCCCCTGCAAAACAACTTCATCATTTAAGCTTAAAATGCAGCCAGTGGGCAGGAATTTGATGCTGTATCCCTTGTCGCAGAGTTGACTGATGCTCAGCAGGTTGTGTTTCAGTCCATCTACAAGCAAAACATTATCAATCATAAAGTTCTTTGAATCACCTATTATACCTGTGCCTACCACCTTCCTGGTGGTGTTATCTCCAAGTGTAACCTTGCCTCCAGCTCTGGCCTCCAGCGAAATGAACTGATTTGCATCTCCAGTCATATGTCTAGAACATCCGCTGTCCAGGTACCACATGCTCTCACGAGGTCTTGTGTGAGAGCTCACCTACAAAATCATCAAATGTCAGTCTTAGGAACCCAAACAGGTTTGGGTTCCATCTTATGAAAAGAAGAATGCGATGCATGCGTGCTGTGCTGTGCAACAGGCAGTTTGGGTCTCCACACCCAATGTGTACTACGGTGAACAGTACAAGTGTGTGATATGTGTCCTAACATGCCACATGAAAAACATCTAACACCAGGAAAAGGATTAACTAAACGTCGTGAGTGATAGTGCCTCTTCCTAGTAGTGTATGAAACATGCTTTGAAGAACTTGCAACAGAATTTTTAAAAGGTGGCGGTGCATAAAATTGTTCAAAAGTAGGCGGTGTTTTGTTATTTTCAAAAGAACTGATTTTCACTTTCAAAAACTCAATGTGTTTGTTTAAACTTCCAATTTCAAACGTTTTTGCACTATCAGTACTTTCTAACTCAGATGCCAAATCATTCACTTTCTTAAAAGCAAGTTCTAATTCAACATGCGCTGTTTTTAACAAGTTATGCTCAACAATTAAATCAGAATGCTTTTTATTCAGTTCATCAAACTCATCTAGTAAAGACATGTGATTGCTATCAATGGTGGAATGATCCTTAATCAACACTTCATGCTCTTTTTGCAAAGTCAGATAATCTAGTTTCAAACTAGCATGGGTTTTCTTAAGCTTCCTATACGATGTATGAATCTTTTCAGAAACTTCAAATAACTGATCGTAAGTAAGCTCACATACCTCTTCCTGGTCGGACTGACCAGGGTGATCATCCGCCATCAGACACAAGTTTGTTTCCTCCTCTTCAGCTTCAGTCTCAGAAGAGTCGGATGCAGAGTCTGCCCAGAACGCCTTCTGAATCCGCTTCTTGTCCTTTCTGTACTTTGGTTTCTCCTCACCCTTCTCCTTGCTTGAGTGAGCTTTAAGTGTTGGACAACCAGCCTTTATGTGTCCAGGCTTCCTGCATTCAAAACAAACCGATTCAGATGAACCCTTAAAGTTTTTATTGAACTTACCCTTGTTCCACTTCTGATGGTTCTTATGTTTCTTCCTTAGAAAGCTTTTGAATTGCCTTGTGATTAAGGCAACATCATCGCTATCAGACCCGGAAGTGCTAGCATCTGAATCTTTGGCCTTTAGTGCCACTGTCTTCTCTTTCTTGCGTTCACCTGCATCAAGTTGCCTTTGGTTCACCCCTTGCTCGTAAGCAATGAGTGATCCAAGTAAGCTGTCAATAGAGTAAGTGTTTAAATCTTTGGATTCAGTAATAGCAGTAATCTTAGCATCATAAGAAGCAGGCAAACATCTAAGAATCTTGTTCACTCTTTCGTAGTTGGTAAGTTCTCTACCTAAAGCATGCAAAGAGGTAACAATATGAGTGAACCTTGTGTACATTTCTGAAATAGTCTCACTAGGTTTCATGCGAAAAAGTTCGTAATCATGTAACAAGATGTTTAACCTAGACTGTTTGACTTCAGTTGTACCTTCATATGTTATACATAATCTATCCCAAATCTCTTTTCCCGTTGTACAAGTAGAAACACGCATATAGTCCTCAGATTTTAAAGCACAAAAGAAACAGTTCAAACATTTGGCATTTAACTGTGCTAAATCTCGATCATCAAACGTCCAATCAGCAAACGGCAATTCAGTTTTCACATTGTTAACCATTCGAAAAGGTGGTTCGTATCCGTCCTTAACTAACATCCACATGCGATAATCAATAGACTGAAGAAAAGTAGACATGCGTGTTTTCCAAAAATCAAATGGAATGTTATCAAACAACGGTGGTCTAGTTATAGAATAACCTTCAGCAGTATTACGATTGTTACAGTTAGCCATTGGATCAAATTCAAAAGTTTTTAAACAGAAATTTTGAATCCCGCTCTGATACCACGTGAAAGTTCGAAAGGGATGTTAAGCCCTAGTGAACTAGTCCCGAGGCTAACCAAGAGGGGGGGGTGAATTGGTTATTTAAAAATTTCACGATAACTACAAAAATCTTTTCGATACTTAGCAGCGGAAACAAGTAAACAATAACGAAAAGATCAACCAACGATATTCACCCAAGCAGTTTATATTGAAAAGTAAAATGCAAAACTGAATCAGAAAAGCAAACCAGATTTTATAGTGGTTCGGTCAACTTGACCTACGTCCACTCCCCGGAGCCTCCCCTCCGGGTATTGCACTAAACGAAAGTGACTCTCCTTTTGCTCCCACAGCAAGGCGGAGAAGCCTGTACAAAACACCTCCTTTTCACCACACGGTGAGGCAGAGAACCCGACCTCCTTTCGCTTCCTCCTGAAGCGGGCAGAGAACCCACGAACTCCTTTCGCTTCCTCCTGAAGCGGGCAGAGAACCCACGAACTCCTTTCTCTTCCTCCTGAAGCGGGCAGAGAACCCGGAACTTCTTGCGAACGATCCTCCCACGAAGAACACCGACTAGACGACAGACGACGAGCGGAGAAGACGACTCTGATCCGTGCTTGGAGCAACCTTAGTGAATCCCTCACTAACTCCCCCTCACAAGATCTCTTCTCTCTCTCCCAACTCTCTCTCTCTAGGATTTCTCAGGGAAGGAAGGCAGCAAAAGATTTTTCCAAATCTAGGAAAAAGTTCTTTTAAAGGAGGGCTTAAAACTTGCCCTAAATCTCAACTTGTCGGCCAAGATCGTCCAGGACGATCGGTAGATCGTCCTGTACGATCAGTTCAAATTCAGCTGTTTCAGCCTGGACGATCTGGCTCTTCTGGACGATCAGTAGAAAAGGTTGTTCATATCGTCCCGTACGATCCTGCGATCGTCCGGGACGATTAGTTCAAATTGAAGGAAATCATCCAGAAGACAGTTCGGGTCGTCCAGAGAAATCTGTGCTGGACGACCAAAAAATGACTTGATCGTCCCGGACGATAGGGTAATCGTCCGGTACGATTAGTTCAAAAAGGCCCCAAATCGTCCTGTACATAGTTCTGGACGTACAGCTGAAATGCACAAGACGATCACGATCGTCCGGGACGATCCTGCGATCGTCCAGGACGATGTGATCGTATCAATTAAACATTAATCGCTTTCCTTAATTACCAGACTAATTTAGGCATGATTGTAGTGAATCGTCCAGGCCGATACACGTATCGTCCGGGACGATCAGACCAAAATACTTAAAATAAAACTTGCCTAACTTAATCTGGCGGCTGAGAATTTCTGATTTGAGCATATCGTCCCGTACGATCCAAAGATCGTCCAGGACGATCTGCTTAATCATACCCTCTTAACTTAGTCGCCCTAATTAGGGTTTCTGTTTTAACTGAATCGTCCAGGACGATGCTACTATCGTCCAGGACGATCTGAACAAAATTTTAACAGAAACTCTAATTCACTCAATCTCTCTCCCTGAGTGTGTGTGTGCAAGGTTACTTAGCTAGGGAATCAGTTACATTACAATTGACTCAATAAAAGAAAAAATCATACATTTGACACACTTGGACCCGATCTTGAGTTGGCTTGAGTAGCTTGCGGTCTTTTGTGCCTGAAACTGATTAGCCAAGACAAACACACTGGAAACATGTTTGTCATCATCAAAACCAGATTTGCAACAATAATAACCGCTAAACTTTTTTTTTTTTTGGAGGAAACCCTCTGTCGAGCCTTCATGTTAATTAAAAAAGGGGGTTACAAGGTCCTTAAAGGGAACCTTCAGCTAGCTAATGCTCGAAGGAGCTACAACAAAATTAAAAAGAAAACCTAAGAGCCGATGGTTCCCCAAAACTATAGATACAAAAATACCTAATAACATTCTAGGTCTGCTAGAGGACAGAACCCAAAAAAAGGGGAGAAAAAAGGACCAAAAAATAATCCCCAAGTTCCTACCAAAAAAGTCCAGCTTGTGCTCCGAATAATTGACCACAGATACCTGCAAAAAAGATGGACTGCCAAACCAAAAGATGAAACACAGAAACTGTGCAACAATGGCATAAAGCAATTTAAAAGACCAAAAGGATACAGTAATCCGAACCTTCCACCTATGATCAGCCATCCATAAACATAAGAATAATAAACCAGGAGTATTACAGATGCTGACTAACCATTGCAACACAAGATCAATAATCCCAATGAAAAAGGAAACATCATTAAAGCTCTTAACATTAGAAATACTCCAAGAAATATTAATAATTAGAAGAACCGAACAGCCAAACATATCCAGATTTTGAAAGACGAACAAGAAAATCCAACCATCATTGCAGGTGTTCGCGACTTCCCCCAACGGATAGAAGAAGACAGCATGCCTAAAGTAATTAGAATGGACCTTAATAATAACCGAATAATCTCCCAAAATCCAGCACCAGATACAGCAAGTGAAACAAAATAAATAGCCCCACAAGCTGAAAAATACACCAGAAAAATAAAGGGGGCAAAACACACAGACAGCTCCATAAGTGTAAATCAACCCAATTAATAGTTTCACGGAGGCAAGAAGGGCACCCAACACCAGAAACCAGGCTATTACCTGAGCCAGAAATTCAGTAACAAAATAAACCAGCAACGACATCCCCAATAACAGGGAAGGGATCCAGAAATCCACCAACATCAAACAGAAAAAATAAACCAGAAATAAAAAGCACAAACCGAGGAAACCCTCAGCCAAAAAGAAAAGCCAGTACACCATCAACCTAAACGAATATAAGGCAGCCCAGTTTTATCCAAATTAACCAAGCCTCTTAACATATAAGGAAGATTGGCACTAGTAAATTCCTGCATCACCTCAAGATGACAGCCCAGTTTAGCCAACCAGTCAGCGCAAGCATTACCTTCACGATACACATGAACAATAGTGTAGTTAAGAGTGGATAAAGAATGTTTAATATTTTTAATAGTGTAATAATTTTGAGGATGGCCCGTAGTATCCTTATGAATGATCTGAAAAAGAAGCAAGGCATCCACCTCAATAGAGACGTGAGTGATCCCCAATTTATGACAAAACTCAAGACCATTAGCCAATCCCAAAAGTTCAGCAGTAATAGCATTACACATATTCACAGGGCCAACATAAGCAACAATAACCCCACCAACTTGATTACGAATAATGCCACCCACACCAGCCAAGGAGGCCCCAACCGAACCATCAGAGTTGAGTTTAATAAAAGGATCCGTAGGTTTGAGCCACCTCACAACACGGTCAACTTTAAACTTCGGTTCATTGTTAATAGTTATGCCAAACTTCAAAGCTAAGTTAACACAATTCTTAAAGTTTTTGCCAGTAATTAAATTTGCAGAAGAAAGCTGTAAAATTTTGTGTCTAACATTCGTAATAATATGATTCGCATTCATTTTGATATTATTATGTTTGGCATCATTTCTAGCCCTCCAAAGAAACCACAAAATAATCACCGATAAGCAGTTGTAGATATGGCCTTTATTCTTAGTCACCCAACAGTTAAGAATAGCTAAAATATCACTATACCTATGTAAGTAGTCTTTGTTAGCTAGGTCAAAAAAATATCTCCAAACTTTTTGAGTAATGACCCCATTAATAAAGACATGATTAATGTTTTCAATATCAAAACAACATTGGCATTTAGAAGGGAAACTGAATCCTTTCCTCCAAAGTAAAGTATCAACAAGAAGAAAGCCTTTAATACATCTCCAAGTAAGAATAGAGTAAGATAAAGGAATTATGTTATGCCAGATAGACGAAAAGATGTTGGAATTGTCATAATTAACTCTAATAGTATCCCAAACTTTTAAAAGACTAAAATTGCCAGAAGAGGAAAGATTAAACAGGATTTTATCATTGCTCTGTAACTGTAAAGGAATTTTTAAAATACTCTGAACTAAAACTAAAGGGAGAACCTCCAAAAGTTTATCCACCTTCCAACTACCATTGTGAATAAAACTATTAACTTTAACATTATCCAAAGTATATGTGAAAAAAAATTATCAATAGACTCATTTCCTAACCAGTTATCTTGCCAGAAAAAAACATCCCCCTTTCCCAAACCCCATTGAATAAAACGCTCAGCTTCCCATTTGATTTTACAAAGCCTTTTCCAAACAAAGGAGTCAGAAGTTTTATAGGTACAAACAGTAGGGTGAAGATCTTTGCAGTACTTAACATTCATAAACTGAGCCCACAAACTGGACTTGGATCTAAAAGAAAATCATAATTTATGAGAAAAAGCCTGAACAATGTCTAAAAAACTCTTACAGCATAAACCCCCTTCACCAACCACCCCACAAATATTATTCCAAGAAGCCCAATGAATGTAGGAGTTATTATTCGTAGAACCCCAAAAAAACTTATTAATCATTCTCTCCAATCTAATACAAATAGCAGCAGTAGGTTGTAAAGTATGAAAAATAAAGATGGGAATAGAGTTTAAGACACTTTTAATAAGCACAAGTCTACCTCCAAAAGAAAGAAAATTTGAAGACCAATCAGAAAGTTTCCTTTGAAAAGCAGTGAAGATATCTTCAAAGAGATGATTTCTTTTCCTACCTTTAAAAATTGGAGTACCCAGGTACTTAATAGGCAAAGAAGTGGATTTAAAACCACAACATCTTTTAATAGCATTAATTCTACCACGATGAACAGAATTAACGACAATAAAACTACTTTTATCCCTATTAATAGACAAGCCACTTATATTTTGGAAAAGGGAAAGAAATTTAACTAAAATTTTAATGTTACTAATAAAGCCATTAGAGAAAATAATAAAATCATCCGCAAAGCTTAGGTGAGTAATGGGGATACCACCCATAGTACGAAAAAGAAGTTTAGGGTGCCTCTTGTATAAAATCTCCAAACCCCTGGAAAGATAATCCACAGCAATAAAAAAAAGAGCAGGAGATAAAGGATCACCTTGCCTTAATCCTTGAGAGGATTTAAAGAAACCATGATTCCTCCCATTTATAATAACAGAAAAGTAGCAATTCTCAATACTATGTTTGATAAGCATGATAAATGTATCACTGAAACCAAATAGAGTCAAAACATTGTATAAAAACTTCCAATTCAAGTTATCATAAGCTTTAGTGATATCAAGTTTAAAAATTATATTGCCACCTTTAACTCTAGCATTGATATCATGGGTGATTTCTTGAGTAAGGAGAACATTGTCAAAGAAACTTCTACCTTTCACAAAACCAGTTTGATTAAGAGAAATTATTTTAGGTAGAATATTAACCAATCTCATAGAAATAATTTTAGAATTAAGCTTGTTAAAGAAAGTACACAAACTAATAGGTCTAAAATCATTCCAACTATTAGCCACCTCTTTCTTAGGAATTAAAACAATGTTAGTGGAAGAAAAGAATTTTGGATAAGGATTACCAACGAAGAAATCTTTCACAGCCTCCATCACATCAACCTTAATGATGTTCCAAGTTTTTAAGAACTTGGTAGTGAAACCATCGGGCCCAGCCACAGAGTCGCCATTCATATCGTTAATAGCATTCTAAACTTCATTTTCAGAAGGAGACATAATGAGCATATCATTATCAGTGTCACTAATAATATGAGGGATAGCATGAGGATTATTAATAGGAATAGTGTTAATATTGTTGTTAAAAATGTTTTTAAAGTGTTCAATCCAAAAATTAAAGATTAAATCCTCATTCTCAATAATACTCCCATCATTATCAACAATTTTGAAAATATTATTCCTTAATCTTTTCTTGTTAACCACTGCATGAAAGTATTTGGTAATTCTATCCCCCTCCACAATAATTTTAGTGGTAGCTTTCTGCCTCCAATAAATTTCCTCCTGATTCTGTAACTGAAAAAGATTAATTTTAGCCTTATCAAGAGAAGTAAGATTATCAGAATTAGGATTCTCCAAATACACCTTATCCATCTTAATCACCTCATTTTCAACTTCCTTAATATTAGTGAAGATCTTTTTGAAAACATTTTTATTCCACCATCTTAAGACCTGCTTCAACCTACTCAATTTAGCCCATAATTTAGCCATCCCCATAATGTTATTATTAGGAAATATAGGGGCAAGCCAGTTATTATGAATCACATTCATAAAATCCTGATGATATAACCACATATTTCGAAATTTAAAAGCAGATGGGACATTGACTTTATTAGCATTGATAGTTAACAGTAAGGGAGCATGATCAGAAATAGTCCTACTCAAATGTTCGACATGGGTCATATGATAATTAGCCATCCAATCATTATTGAATAAAATTCTATCAAGTCTTTGCCATAAAGTCCCACGACTCCAAGTAAAAGCCCCTCCAAAAAAGCCAATATCATGTAAGTTGAAATTGTTAATCATAGAGTTAAAATCATCCATAGCATGAATATTAGGGGGGTTACCACCCACTCTCTCATTAGCATTGGATATAATATTAAAGTCCCCACCCACACACCAAGGCTCATTCAAATGTAAAGCAAATCATTCAATTGCTCCCAAAGAGGAACACGGCCCAACCTAGAGCAAGCAGCATACACAAAAGAAGCTTTGCAATCAAAATTAAATAGAGAAATTTGAACATGAACAACTTGAGAGAAATCATGAAGGATATGCACATTAATATTACTATTCCACATGATCCAAATCTTATTAGAACAGTTAGCATAATTCATAGAAAAACTCAAACGAAAGGCAGTGAAATCAAGCTTGTCAGAAGATATAAAAGGTTCAAGTAAAACCAACAACTGAATATTATGAACCCTACACAAGTTTCTAACTCTAGTTCTAGAATCACTTCCCCCAATGTCCCTCACATTCCAAATAAGAGCCTTAACCATTACAATCTTTTGAAGTAGTTTGAGCTCGAGTGGAACGAGGAGTAGAGGCTAATAAAACTTTTAAATTTTTTCCTTTCTTTTTCCCAACCTTAGTGAAACCATCCTCCTCAACCATTATAGAAGTATTATTAGCAAGAGTAGGAGATATAGAAATCCCCTTGTCCCCACTATCTATATGATCCGCCATATTGGATTCCTGAATATCTTTAGGAATGAATTCCCCTTCTTCACAATCCTCATTAGGAATCATTAAAAGATCTAAATCTTTCTTGGTGTTTGGCATAACTCTATTAGGGTGCGTAGGAGAATTAGAAGGGAGAGGGTCAACATCAGACAAATATGAAAAACTAAAAAATTGGGTTTTAAATATGAAAAACTAAAAAATTGCCAAAAATAACAAACTAAGTTGAATCAAACAAATGGCATTTCAAGAAGAGAAGGGCAAAAAACACTCGCTTCTCAAATAATCTATTTAATATTTCCTCTAATTTTAACTATTTTCAAATAAATTTCCTTTTCCCAGAAATTTATATTGTTAGTAGCTTCATGAATTAAATTATCATCTGAACTTGTATTTCATGCAGCCAGCTTCCAGAGTAAAGATCGACAACGTGAGGTTCCAAAACATAAGGGGAACTTCAGCTAGTGATGTCGCCATCAACCTCGTCTGCAGCTCCTTAGTGCCTTGCGACCACATAACACTCGAGAACATTAACCTGAAGCCTCTTCCACCAAGCCCAGGCCTCGCCCCTACCATCCCCTTGACCGCATGCACAAACGTTGGAATTGCAAAAGCCATAGGATTCGTATTTCCTCCCCCTTGCTTCTAAAGATACAATAATTTCAAGTGCTTAACAGTAAACGCATATAGAACTGTTCTAATAGAGATATAGTGGTTATAATATTTTTTGCTTCTCATCTGAGAATTGTGGCAGATTTTCAGAAAAGATCCAGTCATAAAGTATGATGAAGTGATTTTCTGTATGTAAAGATCAAATATCTATACTTTTGGTTACATTATCTTGCCTTGGATCCATACTTTTCTGAAAATATTTTCTTCATGTATTTTTATCACAATATAAGATCTCAGTGTGTCTAGCTTAATTGGAAGCAAAATTGAATACCTTCCTCCAGTAATGCAATGTTGATGGGGAGAAGAAGTCTGAACAGTTTGCAGCCAAAGGCAGAAATTGGAGGGATAATGTTGCTCCAGTAATGAGCTCACACTATTCTCCATCAAAATCTTTAATTTTGTTAATTTTACTTAAAGCTTTCTTTTTCTTAGCTAATGTGTGTAAATACTTGGTGTTTTGATCTTATGAGTGGGATACTAGATAAAATCTATTTTGTGATAGCATTTCTAGTAATTTTGATAAGGGAGCATAAGCATAGGTTGCTTTACTTAAATTTTCAATATAAGTGTTGCAAAAATAGTGAAACAATTTATCATCATAAAGGAACCTTTCTAATATTTGTCATAATATATTATTACATCAAGTGACAGGATTGCCCATGAAACCAACATCCATTTGACAACTATCACAGATCATATTAGAGAAATCTACCATAGAATTAAGATTTGAAGAAAAAATAATGTTCAAGTCACTAATAATGAACCACATATCTTCAATAGAATTGGAGTGACAAAAAAGATCATTTCACCCATCCAACTATTGACCATCTTACTTGTTAATGACATTTACAAGACTTGAGTTTTTAAGCTTGGTTTAAGGTGCCATTTCCCTAGTATGGAGACAATATATATTATATGAATTATTTAAGCTACATTTATGAAAAAAATATGTTACTTTTTTTTTAATTTAATAATTTTATAAGTTATTTATATTTGTAATTAGAAAAGATATTATTTTCTTGGTAAAATATTTTCAAGATATTCTATAATTATCGAGGATAAAATTTCATATTTAAATGATTTATGTAAACATTTATGTATCATCAATATTTTAATAATGTTTCTAATTATTAACAAATTGTTTTAGAATTATGAAAGGTTAGGATAATTTTTAATTAAATTCTCAAATTTAGTTAAGCTTCTCTTGTTTAGTGAGATTTATTAAATAATTAAATTTCTAATTTCCTTAATTTATATTTCAAATAAAATTTCATAATAATATATAAAACTACTTGAAAATCAAGAAAATTTAAGAAAATCATACATTTTTATTTTAAATGATTTTCTAGATGGAATATAGTATTTTAAATTTATCAAAATTTTAAAATTTTAGGAATTAAGAAATTATTAGGGTTAGTATCATCTTAGGATAATAAAGCTTAAACATCATAGATGTAGTTAGGTGACACACTGATACCCTAAAATCTAAGCTAAGCTAGCTAGATCCTAAAATAATAGTGCACATCCATCACATTTGACATATAAACATTCTTGATGGTGCACCATAAGATTTAAGCTGCATATGACTATAAAACATGTTTAACACATGATGCTTTATGTCATACTACACCGAATACACATGTTTTTCCATACACCTACTTTTGGCTTGCATTTACACATACACATTCCTCACACATTGTTTTCTTTGTGTTTACTCATAACCATGCCACAATGCATCCTAATATCCTAACATTAATAAAATAATATATGCATCTCATTAGATATATGTATACATAGAGAGAGAGAGAGAGAGAGAGAGAGAGAGAGAGAGAGAGAGAGAGAGAGAGAGATATCCATGGCATTGTGATAGTGCACATCCCAATGGTTAAATCTTATTGTGATGCATAGCTAAAAACACCTAGAAAAATTATCATTTTTACTTGACAATTAATCATCCTTCCCAATTGTTCCCTAAAAAGGTAATACATGATTTTCTTTGGCATTACACAAAGTACTGTAGGTCTAAGAACTAATTGTGGGTTAATCAGCATGACCTTGTCGATTCATAACATAGGAAAGCACGTATTGTACTCTTATAATGGTTTAGGTGGATAAAACAAAAAAAAAGATATCATTATATACTATATATTAATATCACTAGAAGTCCTTTTATTATTATTATTATTATTATTTTGGATAAAACCCACATAGGGGCCTACGCATTAATTTAAATAAAAGGTTACAAGTTTTTAATGAATCAAAAGTCCTCTAAAAATATAATATTTAAAGTAAAACCTCTGAGCCATTGATTCAATCTAATACAAGAAACAAGCTAAAAGAAAGGGAGGTAAGCCAAACAACCAAGAGGGCCTCCAGACATCTAAAAGTAGCTAGACAGCAACCATCCATCCAAAAATGTCTCTAGCCGATAGAAAGTACACAAGAAGCCACCAAACATAAAAAAACTACATAAAATCTAGGGAAATAATGAGAAAACAAATAGAAAATTAAAAGGCCAAGTGAAGAAAACCCCATCAAAACTCAGCGGCATCCAGACCAACCAAGAACAGCCAAACCAGGATCAGGAACACAACCAAAAATCCCAACAGCGCGAGCCAACCACCAAAGAAAATCCCTAGGCCCAAGACAAAAAACACAAGGCCCCCAACAGCCACCAGAAAAAAAATAACAACCATAGCAAAACCTTATAAAACAACAGACATAGCAGAAGAACAACTAGTAGTAACACCATGCTCAGCTCAAAAAAAAAAAATTTAACTTTCTATTTCTTATTTTTCTCCCCTAAAACAGTAGAGAAACCAGCTTTATCAAATTTTATCACATCCAAAACAAAATCCTCTAAAGATAAATTAGAACAGGCACTATAAATATCCCCCATCACAACACTTATTACCCGAGAATTTCTCAATCCAATCAGAGTGATCAACAGGGTCAACCAAACCCTTATGCAACTCACCATCCAAGTTGATACACGCAACATCCGAAACGGGAGAAACAGGAAGATCAATAATAGGGACGCTATTAGAAACATCCAGTCCTTTAATAAGAAGATTAGAATCCATGATAGGATTAGAACTAGAAGCCACGAAGTTACCCATAACATCACAACCGTCATTCGACAAACTCAAACTAGCAAAGGAAGAAATTAAATGCTTACTAGAGCTATCAGAATTATGATCAATGTTATCCATTTTACCACCACCACATTCCAAATTTTTTAAAGAATTAGCACCAAAGGGAGTAACCAGAGGGGAATCAATATTATTGTTAACACAATCAACTTCAGAAGGAGGAATAATAGGAGAAATCAAAGATCCCATTCCTAAACGTACATTATCAAGAGCAGAAATGTGATCATTCAAAGGCACCTTACTAGAATCCCCAACAAGAACAAGGGCATTATCGGATTCTAGATCATTTAAAGCCAAAACCCCAAACTCCACAACATGAATAGGGACATAAACAATATGAGGCTGATCAGAAGTAACATCAGCCTTCCTAAACTAAGGATACAATTTAATACATTCAAAATTTTTATGACCCACCGCTTTGCAATGAACAGAAAAACTATAAAAACCTTCTAAAACCACCTTTTGAATATAACCAAATTTCTCCAGACCAAGCCCAACGTAATCGGGATAGGTCCTAAAATTGTCCATTTCCATAAGAATACGAGCAACGGATGGCCTAAAACCCACAGCAGTGGCGTTATCCATTTGCAATGGTTGGCCAAATAAAGAGTCCAAACTAAAAGAATGCGGGGAGAAAAGAGATGGGGGCAAAGCTATGGAAATAAGATCCAGACAAGGACGATCAGAGACTCTTTCGATAAATCAAGAAATGACGTCCATTTTATCAATTTCATAAACAACCGTAAATGAAGTAAGATCTATGCACAAAAATGCTTCCATAATTCAGATCATTAGAGAGCTTGATCAAAACATTGCTTTGATCCAAAAGGGTGACAAAAAACTCAACCGATAGTTTGAGGTTGAAGAAAAATTTTCTAATCGAATCTAACACAGGGAGGTGGAGCAGAAATTTCCCAACCAGAAAAGAATCGGAAGGTTTAGCAAAATGAAGAACTTCTTCCTCCGAGATCCATAAAGTTGGCAAACCCCTAAGCGTAGTAACTTTCAGATCTGAAAACTCCTTCGACGCATTAGAGCCAGATAAAACATCTTTGAATGATTTAGAACGAATCTTACAAGCGAGAAAGCCAGGATTGCTACTCTTAAAAACAGTTGACATAAAAACACTACACCAAAACAAACGAAAAGCAAACAAAAGAAGAAGAAGAAACACTACGACAAGGAGGAAAACCAAAACAAATACCACGAACAAAAACCACGAGTGGAGGCGGAGCATGCAAGAGAGGAAAGCTGGAGGAAAAGCTTGGATGAATGAAAGATAATCATTGCTTACGAGAGGAGTAAAACTAGTACATTTGTTAGACCAACAATAAGATTTTTTATGCACTTTAGACAACTATATAAAAATAGGATATGCCTTATTGTGTTTGACCTAAGACAATGTAACTCATGATTTTTGGTAATGAACCTCAAATTATTTTGATAGCACAAGATATCAAAACTAAGGGATATTGATCGAGCACATTCTCCTTTCTTTAAATTATGCTCCCTCCTCATATCATAAGTACCTTTTAGTCAAAGATAATATTTTTTTCTTTTTTTTTCCCTTTAGTTTTCCTAAAAATTTATCGGGCCCTCTTAAATGATGCTACTCATGGTTGCTGGCAAGGATGCTCGAGTTTGGTTGGGTCGACTAATTACACTAGCTAAATAAACTAAAATTCTAATAAATCAGGATGACAAAATCATATGATCTTGAACGCGTTCATCCATCCTTCACCGTGAGCTTTAACCTTGATCTTAAATTTCTCCTTGAAACCCTAAGTTGCTCTGATAATCCCTTAATTGGCTTTTGCTTCTTTCATAGAACATGCTCTTCTCTCACACTATAACAAGCCCTATCATCACTAGATAGAGTAGTTTTGATCTAAATCCTCATACTTTCCAAGTACTAATAACATTTGCTAATCAAGATTTTTTCTTGGATATTGCACCCAAAATGTAATTAACAATGACACCCATAAAAAAATTTGATCCCATAACAAAATAAATCCTGATTACTCTCCATGATTAGTTATATTTTGATGCACAAACCCTCTTTCGTACATAAGGCTCTTTAAAGTTGACTAATGACTCCATCATTTCATCACAAATAAGAACCTATGGCACAATAAATAATCAAGAATCCTATAAACAAAAACTTGTTCACATAAGTCGCAAGCAAAGTCGTTTATAATGCTCAAAACTTTAAGCTACTCATTACAGTAAAACATGGGAAGATCGATATAGCCATATTTTTGTGGAGTTCATGGCTATCTGCAGCAACAGCTTTTGATCTCGCTTGCATGCCATCAATTTTCCCATTCTATGCTTCCAAAGAAGTTCCACATGAAAATTCACCAAAGCATTAATTATTCAGTTTCTTCTCTCTTAACGCACCAGAACAAATAAACAAAGGAAAAAGAGGGAGAGGAGAGAACAAGTGCATAGCAACTTCAATTTCGTTGCATTTTTTCTCTGATATCCAGTTTATACAATAGAAATGTTACATGCTTTATTCTCTAAATGCAGCCACCAAAAAAAAAAAAATTTAAAAACACATTTAGTTTCCTCAATGATCGATATCCTTTAAATTCAAGTTGATATTCAACAGAAGAAATTATATGATCAGTTCTTCAGTGTCCCCCTTAGATGTCAGTATTTGGAGGACCTGCTTCATTGAAGGTCTCTTCTGAATTTCTTCTTCCAAGCACAGTAGCCCCACATTTAGCAGCCTCAACATCTCTTCTTCATTGTAGTTTCCACCTAATCTTCTATCTACTACACGGAGAAGTTCACCCTGTAGTTTCAGATTCCGAAGGAATTTAATAAATATGGTCAACCCCTGAGTCCTCTGACAGCAAAGCCGAAGCACCATGGATCCATATAAATAAACATCAAGCTTTTCTGTCACAAAAGCATTCAGTTGACACTCTGGAGGATCCTGCTCCGTTCTTTCCCTCCATAGTATATATGGCGGCCCACTCATAGCCAGGCCAAAATCCGCCAATTTTGGATTGAAATCAGCATCCAGCATCACATTTCCATCTTTGACATCTCCATGAATCACCCTGGGCGAACAATCTTCATGAATATAGACAAGAGCCTCTGCAACACCAACAGCTATTTTATATCTCTCAGGCCAGAGAAGTAGTTGTTTACGATTCCGAAGGGCTTCCTCGAGGCTCTTATTGGGCATGTAGTCATATACAATAAGGGGTTCATTAAGGTTCTCATCACACCATCCTCTTAATTCAAGTATCTTATCATGTTGAAGGCGGTGGATAGCCGTTGCCTCTATTTCAAAACTGAGCTTGCTTGTAGGGTTCTGATTAAATCTCTTCACTGCATACATAGTGTTTGATCCAGAAAAGATTGCTCTGTACACTGAAGCATAGCGTCCTATTCCAAGAATCTCTGATTGGTGGAAATCTTTGGTTGCAACACTAAGTTCATCGTATGTGAACTTGTGAAATCCAACTAACAAATATGAGTAGAAAGAATCCTGAGTCGAAGCAGGTGTTTCCGAAGATGGGATTTGAGGGTTGTTTTCTGTCCTTTTCGTGAACAATTTTTTTAAATAAGAAAAGACAGCTGAAATTATTGATAGAAGAGCAAGTACGGGTGTATAGACCCCAAGAACAATGTCTTCCTTCTTGCACTGTTCAGGTAGAGAAGTATCAAACCCGAAGGTTTTGAGGCTTCTGCATTTGATTACTGGATTGGTGGCGTTTACCACCTTCTCGGAAGTTGAAAAATCCACGTAGAGGAATGGTGGAAATTGGTTTCCAAAATTGCATTTTGCGGAGAGAACGGGTTTCTTGATCCATTTTCTTGGTAGAATAATCCACACAGTCAGGCATCTGTTTCTTCCATTCTTGAACTCTAATAAATCTTTTGAAATGATCAACAGTTCTAGCTCCACTGGAAGAAAATTTTCATCAAGAAGTAGCTCTTGTGAGGACAAGAAGAGCGCAGGACCATTGCTTCCTTGAACTGAGAAGAAGAATTCTTTACTGAAGGAAACAGATGACTTTGCTATCATCTCTTGGAAAGGAACAAGAAGGGTGAAGACGACTGTGGCACCTGAGGAGCGTGGCAAGGATTTGTTCGTGAAGGAGGGGTCACCGAGGAGAGTGACATTCTCCACACACAATGCCGAGATGTGGAGGCTCAGGTTGCAGATCAAAGCAGAGCTGTCATTGCCATGGAGGGAACAGAGAGCGAAGGGTAGGAGGAGGAGGAAGAAGACGAGAAAGATGATAGAAGATGTTCTTTCTTCATCCATTGACAAAGCTTAGGAGAATAGAGAAGGTGGAAGATTCAAGTGAAGAGATTTTGATGTAAAACGATACAGAGGGCGAGGAGAAACACATAATGTGGGCTTTATAGTTAGTTAGGCTTTGTAAATCGGTGTTTGGTTTCAGTTTTAACCAATTGTTAAACGGAAATTTAGCTTAATCTGTCTTATAATGAGCGTAATTACTCCAAAAATATTTTTTTATGCCATATAATGAAATAATTGTTCAAATATATCTGCTATATATTTATTTTATCAGATATGCTGATAAAGCCATTTTAGATGAAAATATCTGTAAAATATCGAATTATCTCCAGTTTTAAATGCTAAGCATTATTCTTCTTAGCTTCTTCATATACTTTTAGTCAATTTCTTCTATAGCTTTTGTTGATTTTTTCTTTCTTTCGTCTTAGTTCTTATAGGAGGATAAGAAGTCTCAAAAGTTTCATATATTTTATATACACAATTACAAAGATGAATAAGAACTAGTTTAGTTTAAAGTTATAGGTAATGTGTAATATTAATAATCCATGATATCAATTCCTCCAAAAAAATATAGTTTTAGAACGTAATCTTGAATTCTTCTTCAATGAGATACCTAAATTTATCCAACACCAATCTCCTATTTGCGCATGAACTATACCAATAAAGATTTTAACTACAAAAGATAGTCACAAAAATAAGCATTCATGTTGTCGTAAAGAAGATGCTAATAGATAAATTTAATGAAAGGTCAATTAGTTTAGCACCTACTAATGATGCATCGCAAATTTATTTCAGAATTGATGAGCGTGATGCTATGGATATACAAGATGAGAATAATGGTGGCTTCATACAGGTTCGATCTTGATATATCATCAAATAATTTTTATGATAGGGCACGAATCTCAAGGCAAATTTGAATTGAAAACTTTCAAAATTAAATCTGGGACCATCTGAACTCCGCTTTTAGCAAACTTATAATCAAACTGAATGTCTCGAAAAGGCGAACCCAATGTCACCAAATTCGACCAATCCGAGCAAAAAATGGGTCCAAATCAAGAGCCCAAAGCACATTTAGAAGGTTAAAAATATAAATTGGATGACCAAACGATTTTTAAACGTGACATGCTTATAGTCGAATCGAGCAGCTTGACTAGACAAATCCAACGAGCCCAAGATCGTCGAATTCTAATATAACTATGATACTCAAATACTTGATAAATGGTTCATAATCAAGGGAGTTGATATCGATCATCCATTCAAAACACTCCCAACATGCCCTTGATCTTCTCCCTATTTACTAACCATACCACTCCCCAAAAACTATAAATAGACTCCTCATTCTTCACTAGGGGAGGGGGGAAGCAAGGGGAGAAAGGGAGGAGAAGAGAAAGAAAGAAGAGAAATCTGATATCTCTCTTGCCACCAAGCTCCTCCTCGACCACCGCCTAGCCACCAACCGTCACCAAACTTTCTTAGAACTTTTGCCCAGCAACCAACTTTCATCGGGCTTGCACCCAGCCACCAATTATCCTCGAATTTTCTCCCGTCTCCAGACTACAATCCTTCCGACCACCATCACACGACTATGATCTTTTCGACCTCCGTCGCCCGCTGACTATGGTCCATCTTTCAACCATCATCACCAGATTATGGTCCTCCCGATCTCAATCACCAACCGACTATGGTCCATCTTCCGACCACCGTCGCAAAATTATGGTCCTTCTAACCTCGATCGCCCGTTGACTACAGTCCTTCAAACCGTTGTCACCCGATTATGGTCTTTTCAACCTCCGTCGCCCGCCAACTACAGTCCTTCCAACCACCGTCACCCAACTATGGTCCTTCCGACCACCGTTGTCCGACTACGATCCTTCCAACCACCGTTGCCCAACAACGGTCCTTCCGACCTACATCACTCGCTGACTATGGTCCTGCCGACCAAATGAACATGTCGACACTAATTCTTCTAACTCCCACCATGTAATGCACTCTACATGATGCCTATTTGCTACACCTAACCAAGGCCTTCCCCCTAAGGAAGGGCCTCATTTGTAATCAACTAGAAACACTAGTGGATTCATTTAAACTAGGTCACATGGTTTTCCCCCCTTTTTTAGGGGTTTTCACATAAAAATTCTCGTATCTCTTATGAATATTACACCTTATCTTTCATATATTTGTGTGTTGGATCTTCGTACAAATCTAGGATGCTAAAATTTATATTTTTCTACCACCACGAATGTTTCAGTCCGCAACACTTCTAAAATTCTTCCATTTTTTGGCACATTTTTTATCAAAAATCCCAATGAAATTTTTAGTTGATGAATACTACATCAATACTCCCATTCTAGTCAAATTACAACCTTACGATCAATTTCTTTTTACATATATGACATTTCTCCAAACATAACTGACTTTATTTTGGTCCTTTTACGGTTTAAAGGTGTAGTGATTCCACATCTTACTTATAAGCTACAATTATCACCTCACATTTAAATCTTCCATACTTTTCATGTTCTCTCTTCCTGAAATTTTATACTGAGAACTCAAGCCTTCCAAATGATGTCTGGTTCAACTGTTTGGTTGTCCACCCTATTTAAGCAATTAGATCATTTAGTTCTCATGTTGACCTCTACTAAAGCAGCCAAGAGAAAACAAAAAAAAAAGAAAATAAAAAAAGGCTAAAAATTATTACCTGTAGCGCCCATCCCGCAAATCTTGTAGAAATCTCGATCTCCTGCTACAGTACTCATTACCTGCAACGGCGTCGAAATCTCATCTCGCGTACATGACAGTGCCTCGATTCCTCTCCCTTCGCGTCGTTAAAACGAGTGCTCAAGGCTCTCAATTTCCTTCTTCTTCTCCGACTCATTCTTAGGCTCCAAGCTTCAGCAAACTCCCGCAAATCTTCCCGCAACTCTTCCTCCACTCCAGTCGCAAGCAACCCACGACCAAACTCCATGCTTCAGCCCTCAAACCCATTCGAAGCCACTACTCTAGCCTTCTTTGCCTCCTTTGTGGCCAGTTGACTTCGCCTCTTCGATGACGTTCCCCTCATGTAGGTTTGAAAGTTATGACACTTTGATCAGAAGCAACGACGGGAATTGCTCCCTGTGAAGATAACTTTCTTCCTTTCACGAGCTTCTTACCCTTCCATAATTGAGCTCTTACCTTGCTGAAGCCGGACCTCTAGCCCAAAACCAACACTGATCTCCTCCTGCAGATCCCTAGCCGAAGCCTCCATCCTGTCGTCTTCAAAGCCTTCGAACTAGGCGACTCTCCATCCGACCCATAGCCGACCTCCACAGACATAAGCAAGCTGAATCCGAGCCCTCCCTCTCTAAGTGATCTCCATATAGCCGCAAGCCCTGATCTCCCTCAGCCCTAGCCAAATCCCCCCGGCCCAATTGAAGCTCACGACACGTCCCTACCTAACACCTCCTGCTCTTCCCATTCGCAAACTGAAACTCACTCATTTCTATTCAACCTAACCGGCCCCTCTTCAACTCAGCTCACTCACTCACCTCTTCAACTCAGATCACTCACTCAACCCACTCAACTCAGTCCACTTAATTGAGTCAACTTAGCCTACTCTACCCAACACTAAGGTAGAAATTTCCTATGCTTTTTGTATTCATTTTAGTATGGTTAGTTAGACATTATAATAGTTATTATTAATCATAATAATAATAACTATTGTTATCATTATTAATTTTTAATGATAATGATGGTTATTATTATTATCTAATTATTATTATTATTAGTATTATTTTTATTATTGTTGTTATTGTACAAAAAAAGAAAAGAAAATTACAAGGAAAGAAGCAAATAAGAAAGAAGTGAAAAAAAGAGAGAGAAAAGAAAATTGCAAAAAGAGAGTGAAAAGAAAAATTTTATATTTTATTTCTTCATGCCAACTCCACTGATGTTCCCTCGCCAAGGTATAACCTCCTAAACTTTGAAAACCCATTCTTGACACTTGCAGCGCAGCGAACAACCACCCATGCTCGCTTTTCTTAGCACCGTGGGAGGGAATTTGTTGCGGTGCTAGCGGCAAGGCGGGTAATCCCCCCTAAGGTCTTAATTTTAGCATTTGTAATGTGTCGAGGGACCCCCTATGCATGTTTTTCTTAGCGTGGTAGGAGGGAACTCGGTGCAATGCCTACGACGAGACAAGCAATCCTTGTGTAAGCTTTTCTTAGCACGGCGGGGCAAAATATAAGTACCCGTACATGGGAAAAAACTATTTTTTCAAACATGTGCTTTTGAAGACCCATGCACGCCTTTTTTGGCGTGGTGGGGATCAAGACTACGGCCATGGTGTCCCACGACACCGACTGTGCACGTCGTTTTTGACGTGGTAGACATGCTAAGACTCCTGTAGTTTCCCCTAAACGGGGGAGATGCCGGGAGATTGGCGAAATTTTTAGTAAACCAAGGACCTGACTTGAATAAGAAAGGATAGCAGGGGACTGTATCTGGACTGAATCTGGACATCAAATGAACTAAATGAAACTTGAAGTCAAACTTGACTACCAAGAACTTGGACTCAAATTTGACTTGAACTCAAATGAACATTAAATAAATGACATTAAATCAAGAAAATGAACTTGAATTGAATATAAATCTCACTCAAATTTAAACAAAGCAACAAGACTTGGACTTTTAAACTCAAGCAAAGACTTGCGTTAGACCACAGGGAACTTGATGCAAAAGAATTTGAATTCAAGGAGTTTGAGCTTGACACCAATTGGATTAAATTTGAACTTGAACAAACATAAAAGAGCTCGAATGAGCATAAAGAATTTGACTTGAATGATAACCAAAATTTCAGTGGAATTGTCACTTCAATTAGAATGCAAAGTTTGAATCATTTAAGTCTCATGCAAACAAGCAAGGATCAAGTGGAGAAGATGACTTCTTTGCCATCAAAGCCTAGTATCTTATAGACAAATATATCGATTTACATGTAGATAATAGTGACAATTGTCAACCAACAAGTACAGGTCAGAAGATTATGATAAATGCAGTTCGCTCGCAAGTGATATTCAACCAGTTATAAAGAAGATGCACACTTCTTGTTGGCAACAAAAATAAGACTTATCATGCATACAACTCTTGGCGGTCGGGATCAACATATAAGTAAATGAGCACAATGGACCTGCCTATAGTTGATGATGTTCCTTGTAGGGATATATAGAGGCATACAACAAGCACTGGGACATTCATATAGTCTCAATGATTTAGTGGCAAGCAAGTATATCAATCCCCTGTGAGTAGAAAAATTTGATGTGCAATAAATATAACAGCCCCTACAAATAATAATAGTCGATATTCTTGGAGAAGTTAACAATGAATATAACTCATCTAACACCCTACATCAGCACACAAATGAATATATTAGCTTATATCTAAGCAACAGAGCCTCCTATAGACATGTACGATGCAACATGTGGTAAATGCTAATGTCTGCTGGCGACAATGGGAGGTGTGTCATATGCATGATAATATACAAGTGGGTGATAATCAATATGTTAGGGGTGCTACAAAACCCCTATAATCAATCATCATTCAATGGCTAGTAAATGTATTAATTCCTTTCACTACAGAAAAATTGCTAATTACCGACGGCTTTTTCCGATGGTTATGATAAATTTTTTGGTAGTTATGAAAATTATCGGCAGTTTTCCAGTGGTTTATTAACCGCCAGTATAAACTGCGTAGGAAATAATTTACGGCGGTCAATTTTCAGCGGCTAAATTTACCGGCGGCTTTCTAGCGGCAAACACAGCCAATAATTTTCGTCAATCAAAGCGCCGGCGACCGCCGGTTAATTACCAACAGCGTACCAACCAGTAAATTGCCAGTATTTACCAGCGGCTATATTGAACTTCCGACGGTTAAAATAAGCATCCTGTATCGAAGTTTTCGGCAGCCAAATCACCGGTTAGCCGCTGAAAATCTGTAGCATTTAAAAAAAAATTGACAGTCCCCCTCTATTTACTCTAATTTACACAATACATATACATAATTCAAAATATATATAACATATAAGGGCAACACATCACTATAATCAACCCACATAAATTGAGTCAAAAAATAACATATATAACATTCAATAGCAAAACATAATCAACAAATCAAAATCCACAATAAGCAGAAATAAATGTTTAAACAAAGAGAAATGCATATGTTCTACAATAAACATAATATATAAAATCCACAGTAAGATATATATTCTGAATACACCAAAAATTTCATCAATCAAATAACATCACTAATCATCTTCTGTGTTATTCCTGCCTTGTGATTCATGTGTCGGCTCTTGCTCATTCTTCTTCTGATTTTCATCTCTATAGGATTGCAGCTCCGCCTGCATCTCATTTTGAATCTTTCTCATCTCCTCTATCTCTTTCGTCAGGGCAGCAACCCTTTGGCTAACAATTTTTTTAGCTCCACTAGCATCATAAAATGCTGATGTAGATGAACTGCTTTTATAAGCATAGCCTTACAAACCCAAGCCATAAACCCTCCCCCTCTGCCTTCCTGCAACAACATATGACCATATCTGATACTCCAAATATTGGGTCGATCCTGAAGATGATCCCTCACCAGTAGACTGATGACTTTCCTGAACTCGTATAAAATCATCCTGCGAGATTAAATCCATAAAATAAATTTATATTAGAAAATTAATTATATTCTATTTTATTACTCCAAAAATTATACTCACATGAGCTTTTTTTGCCTTTTCATTAACCCACTGATGGTCAGCTTGATGTTGGTGAGTCCTAGTATGCAACTCTAGTGGTGTCGGCTCCCGGCCAAGAAACTCTTTCTGGAAATAGAAGATATAGTTAAAATAATATACATATATTTATTGAACTGGTTGAAAGCTTTTACTAATCATCGTCTATGTTTAGTATGAGGCACAGATCCACCAGTATGAAGAGAGCTTCTTAAACCCTCACAATCAGATGCTTTGTTATACTTATTTTGCTCTCTCAATTTGGTGAACTCATGGCTTGCCCAAGCTCTACTCAAATCTACCCATACTCCCTCTCTAATCCATACTAGATGCTGCCCGGACTTTCTAATATCCGTGAACATGTTCCTAAGATGAGTCGATACTCTCCTCTCAAAATTTATTCTGATCCTCGTGCCATGCTTAGGCAACCACCTAAAATTTTTGTGTAAAAAAATATAGGCATAATAAATAATATTAATACAAATGAAATCAAATATTTAATTTATGCCAAATAAATATAACTGAAATTCTCTAAACCATATATCCTTAATTTCCTTTGGGATCTTCTTCCATGATAAGTAAAGAATATCATATTTGCTCCGTATGATATCCCGAATCTTATGGGTAGATGGCCTTGAGGGATTGAAGCTGCATGTTAATTTTTTTGTCAATAAGATATAGTATATCAAATTACAATAACTTTGCAAAATAAATTGAACTTAAGTATCGCTCTCAGGGTCTATGTATAGACGCTTATCTGGTGCAGCTGCAAGATCCCCGGCACCAACCTCTGCTTGTGTAGTTGGTCCACCATGTTCTGGCTGCACAGGATGTGGGTAATAATAGGGGTGGGGGTAAGGAGGGTAAGGGATGGTGGATAGACCAGTTTGTGATATTGGTGGGTGGTAATATGGATAGAATGGAGCTGCATGTGTCTAATTTGGAGAGGAAATTTGAGGACTCGTCTATGTTGGAGGGAAGTACGCAGGAAAGGGTAGTGGTACTCCAACCACAAGTGGATCTAACTATCCCTGACCCTGCTCACTAGGGGACTGTTGTTGACTCCTAGGTGGTGGTGATGGTATCACTGGTGGAACTGATATCTGCCCATCACTTTCATCACCCTGTCTAGCTCTGCTTGGTCCAATGCTTAAATATTTCTTACGAGAAAACTTTGAAATGAAGGACCTACGAGGAGGATCGTCACCTGAAGCCATCTGCATTAAAAAATGCAATTAGTAAATCATTGTAATATATAAAAAAATTAAATTATAATAATTATGAAGATTTGCTTGATAAAAAAATAAAAATACAAATAGGATTTTATAAGAGACATTTAGCAAGATATGTTTACTAACTTGATTTCCAAAAACTATAATTCAATAAGTACATTACAATAAATTTAGTCACTTAAATTACAAGAACTATTCAGAATCAAAATTATTTTTATTGTTCTTTAGGATATCTTCATGTTCTTCCTCATTCTCACTTGATGAGCTAGTTGAACTATTCATATCTTCTAACTGCATTTCAATATTATGTGCTGTAGTTGGCATCTCATTAATTTTAACCTACAATTTGACATCTCATCCTCTTGAGGTGCAGTTGCTACGATGTATTGTTGATCAATTATCCCCCATATTTTTATTTTTATGACAGCTAGCCAATCTTGTTTATCTCTACGACCATTGGGATATTTGTTAAAATAAACTTGAATAGCTTGACTTGCTAACATAAATGGATCAAATTTTCTGTATCTTCTACTATATTTTACGTCTACTAAACCATACAAAGGATGAAACCTTGTGCCTCTATTCTGTACTGAATCATACCGTTGATAGTTAAATAAATATACAAAGTTCTCATCTTCACCTGGATACTCTAGCTCAAGAACCTCATTCAATCGTAATAATCACACTCATCTTATTCATGAGTATTCCCTATAACACATACTCTATAATTTTTAGTTTTTCTTCCTTCACTCCATGACTTGGAATGAAATCTGAACTGATTCATTATATATATATATATATATATATATATATATATATATATATATATATATATATATATTGGCCAGGTGTTAACTTTTTGTATTGGGCCCCATGTTAGTGCTTGCAGACTTTTATCGAAATACTTGTTATCAATATTATGTACCTAAGAAATTTTTTAAATATTAGGGCTTTTAGTATTAAATAAGATGTAATTTAATAAAAATTTTAAAATTTAAGGACTCACATAAGATCTAAACCAAGCTGGGAATTCATTTACAACAAGTTGCTCAATATCTATAGTATTTGTTTGAGGCAAATTGCTTACAAAATACCTGGTGATAAATCATCCAAATAAGACTTCAGTATTTAAAATAAACATTACTCATTCTGCACATTATGGAAAAACTTGCTTAAAGATTGGTTGGACTTCTTCACAGTGCAGTAGCATATATAAAGTCGTTGTTTTGATTTCTAAATCATTGAGGAATCTTTCAACACATTTGTCACTGAGCTTTCCATAACTTCTAAAGATTGATAGTGTAGACTATAATTGTTCTTCTACATCAAAGTCCATGTTAAGACCAATTTTTATTCTTGTACTCCTTACATGAGGCTCGAAGTAGTAGGAGCAGAAGTGAGTGAATTTTTCAGACAAATATGCTTCACATATTAATCCTTGTAGTCTTGTTTTATTCTTAACATATTTTTTCAACTTATTCAAATATGTGTTAAAAAATTATAATTATTAATTACCATTAAAAAATTTAAGACAACATAATAAAAATATGTTTCACCTCCTGAAAGGATACATCCAACGATATTGTACAGGTCCATCAACTCTAACTTCGTAAGGTATATGGACTGGAAGATGTTCCATAGAATCAAAAAATCCTAGGGAAAATTTTTTTTCTAACTTGCATAGGATGATTGGTATGTTCTCCTCGCTCCTCCGTAAAATATCTTCTTTTAGTTTAGATGAATATAGGTCTTTGAAGAAAATGCTAAGCTCTGTCAACAAATTTGATATGTAATATGATAACATACATACTATGATCGGAAGGAGAACCTCCATAATTATGTGACAATCATGACTTTTTAGTCTAAATAACCTCACAGATTAAAGGTCTACACATTAGCTTAAGTTTAATCCATAGCCATCATGCATTTTAAACCTTTAAACCACTGACATATTGATCTTTTTTACTCGAACATGAAAGAGTATGGTGCTTTGGGCTTCATTATTTTGCCGTCGTTAGTTGTTAATAACTCTAGATTTCTTCATCGGCAGTACTCTTTAATGTTCATTCTAGCTTTGACATTATCCTTACTCTTACTTTTAACATCCATAATTATATTAAAAATATTATCCATGAAGTCCTACCCAATATGCATAACATTCAGATTATGCCTTATCAAATTTATTCTCAAATATGATAATATTCAGAAAATATTTTTTTAATCCAATTATATTGAAACCATATTCTAAAAATTTACACTCTAATAATGTTGGAAAATTAATAATTGATGAAAAGTCAGAAAGTCTCTGTAGTATGTTATCACCACTTAATCTTGGTGGAGGAGGTGACCTCTCAACTCTATTTTTAACGAATGCTTCCTTATTCCTCCTAAACAAATGATTAGCGGGTAGGAATATATGATGACAATCAAACCAAGTATTTTTCCCTCCATGTTTTAGTGTGAAAGCTTTAGTATTCTCCATGCAGTAAGGGCAGGCTAATTTTCCTATTGTGCTCCAACCAAGCAACATACCATAAGCTGGAAAATCGCCAATGGTCCAAAGCAATGCATTGTACTTGTAGTAACTCAAAGTATTTGTTGGTTTCTGTATTTGGTGGCTCTTCCATACTAGCCCTTAAATTAGGACCTACTACATCAAAAATAAGTTTTTCATACGATCTAGTCATTTGATCTTCATCAAATATTTCAAAAGCTGTGGATGGACAGGCATGAGTATCTCTGTGTGGCTCGTACTCTCCATGTGAGGTCCAAATCCAGTAGTCTGGAACAAATCCCCTACGATATAAATCAACCTTTACATCATCGGGCTTAAGGAATGCTTGATTTTTGTGCTTCGAATATGGACATCTAAATATTCCATCAAACTTAAAGGAAGGTAGTTGAGATACAACTTGAATAAAATTCTCAACTCCCTACATAAATTCATCTGTCAATCCTCCTCGACCCGATAACAATCTGTTATACATCCAATATCTCTCTTCTTAGATAGTCATTTAGATATTAAAGCGAACGTTCTCTATATAGTTATGAAATCAATTATTAGAAGATATACAGCCTTAAATCTCGTTTAAATCTAAGAAAGAAATATCATTTACTCTCCTAACCAAGTTATCAGTTTTTTTTTTGCATGATATGTGTTGTGTATGCCTGATACATCTACAAGTTGCGTAGTGTATGCACATAATATGTTTGCATGTAACATAATCTGTGTATATGACATATCTGAATGTATGACGATACATATGCCTAAGATATTTAGAGATTGTATACATGTATAATACATTTACATGTTACATAACTAATATGTATAATACATTTATATGTTACACATTTCACACAACAAGTCCGAAATATTCCTCCACTTTAAGCATCCAACTTGAATTTTACTAATAATAACCCTATCTATTTCACCATCACTCAAAATAATAGACCAAATATATTTAAAATATATACTCTTAATAATAAACCTAATATATTCAACAAGAAGAATATCTTCAACAAAAAGCATCACTAGGGTACAACTTCTTGCAAATTTCTAGTGAGAACATCCATGACTAAAGCAAAAAGATATGGACTTAAGGCCGATCCTTGACGTAATCCAGTAGGTATCTCATACAATACTATATCTTTATTATATACATTTTATTTATAACTAGCTTGCACTTCACTTTTTAAAAATAAAGATGCAATTAATTCAATAATAGACTTAAAAAGATCCTCCTAAGATCCTAAAGACAATATAAAATGACTGCAGAAATGCTAATTAAAAAAACTAAAAGCAGTAACAAAAAACTTCGAGTTAAAAAATGCATAGCTTCCATATATAGTAGACCTACCTTGCATAAATCCAAACTGATTTTATAAGCAGCAACCTCAATTCAAGCATCACAGAAATCTCAAAGCTATAAATATCGTATACTTCTAAGGATTTATTTGGGATGACTACAGCTTTTTATAAATTTAGTTATAAAGCTTTTGATTTTAAAATTTGTTTATGTAATGTGCTTTAATTTATAATTTAATTTACTCAAAATAATTTAAAAAAATATCATCAAACATGATTTTTAAAGCAAAATATGAATTTTAAAGGAAGCAATAAATAGAAGATTGATTATAAACTTAAGTAGGCTAGGATTATGAAGGCTATAATTTTTTTTTTTTTTGGAACATATCAATACTTCTTTCATACAAGAAAAGAAATATGCATGATAATGATACAATACCATCGCTACACCTACACATAAAACAAATTATTTAAGACATTAAACATTTACCATCTTCACATAACAATATAAAGTAGAGCTTATCTAACTGGCCCCAAACATGAAAAACAAATAAGCCCACACCTTTACTTGTCCAGTAATGCTTACAATGACTCATGCGATCAACAAACTAATCCCTTCACCCCCTGCCTCACCCACTACCATCGCTGCCGCCGTCGCCACCACCGCTGACACCACCAAACCCACCGCCGCCTCCACCGCAGCCTCTGAGGCCGTCACCTTCACCACTAAAATAATCAGATTTAAGCCCCTTTAGGCTTTCAATTTTAGCTTTAACCAAATCCTTTAGAGATCTCTAGTCCACAATGGAAAGTCATTCCTCCCTCTCTCTTTCAATATTTTACTCTATTAGTCTTTCTCTCTCTACAGCTGAAGCTTTGTATGGTTATAAATTTTTTTTAGGGGGGCACTTGCCCCCCTTTGCCCCCCTCCCTCCGCCTATACTACCTTGCATGAAACATTAGCATCATACCACAACCTATGCTCCATAACTCTCGCCCATAATTTTAAAGTATGACACATTAACATTAAAAAGTTTAGTAAGAGAAGAAATTCAAACCTTCAGGGCGTTGCCGGAGTGCTCAATGGGTTTCTACGGTAGAGTGCCGACGTGATTGGTGGCCAAAGTGAGGTCGTGATCATCGGTCGGAGTTAAGGTGTCAGCGGCCAGATTCCTGTGGAGGTAGTCAGAGGCGAGCACGAGTGCGAGCGTTTGGAGGAAAATGATACGCGAGCAAATGAGGAGGACTGCTTGGTTTGGCTAATATTAGGTCGATTTCCAATGGTTCTCCGGCGGTCTAAACTACTGAAAAAAATACTTAACACTGGCGGCCTGGCCCCCGGTAATGGCGCCATGAAAATAGAAAATCGGCGGCCTACCCGGGGGTTATTATACTGCCAGTATTTCCGATAGTGTATTATTAAACATCGCTGGGTAAATCGCCATTTAATACCGGTGGTCAGACAGTCTGTTAAATTGCCAGTGATTCTGGCAGTTTTTTGACAGCCGGAATTACCACCGGTAATTATTGATTTTCCTATAGTGTTTGTAACTAGAAGCGAGTGACATAACAAATGCAAGCTCCTATAAGTCGTGGTAGGAGAGCTGCCACATACACTATATATCATCTACGAGCAAATATCGAAGCACTATGACAAGCATAGGACTCCTACGAGCTACTGTAGAAGACCCCTATACATCCAATGCACCACCCACAAGTAAAATGCAACATGATTAAGCTAAATGTAAATGCCTACGGGCTGCCGTAGGAGACCCAAAAAATGTCTAAAAATGCCCCCTACACATACACTGTAATATGTATCCACATAGGTACACATAAAGGCATGTGCAATCACATAACCCGCATGGGCCTCGGCGAGTGTGTTGTATTTATACACATGATGTCTAGGGATGCTACGCAGGTTAATAGGCAAACCTAAGTTCGAGCTTGATCCTTCTGTGCGGGTAAATAGGAGTCGACACGGCACAAACCATTAGATAAATATGCAGTCGCAAGGTCGACCGGAATATTTATTTTATATATTCATATTAAACCTTTAAGGTCTATAACAGAAGAAATTCCTCTGTCGACAGCTCAACATAGTCGATAAGGTTCAATCCATAAAAAGAAATGACCCCAAACACCCCGATGATGGCTGTGTTGAATGTAGATCTCAACCGGAGGGGTTAATTTTAAATATTTCAAAATATTCTCAAACTTCCACAAAATTCAAATATTTTCAAGTGACCTCCAAGTCAACTCGATGATGGCCATGTTGAATGTAGATTTCAACCGGAGGGGTTAACTGCATTCATTTCAAATACTATCCAAATACCCATGAAAATCTAAAATTCTAAAATCTAAAATATTTAAAAATTGAAATTCAACCATCAAACACTTAAGAAAAATATATCCACCCTCCACAATGGTTTATCAAGGTAAACAAATTTAGATATCACTTCAGCTCATAAAGAGCTAATGTATGGTCGAGAATGCCACTAGGATTCATTATCAAATAATCTCCTGCTAGTAAGGACGTAGTACGTATCCTCTAACCGACAGTTTTGTCACAAAATGACACTACAGGATAAATGATTATGACCTGGGCCCCTCTGAACCGAGTGATTTTGCCACCAAATGGCACCACTAAATTATGATTATGGCCAGAGCCAATATTTTCCTTAGTGGTACCAAATTCTTGAGATATGAATCAATAAAATATAATCGATAGGGCACAAAGCCCTCTGTTAGCTAAGGTAGATTCAAATTTATCCCCTTAGACAAACATCCACCCTAGGTCTACAAGGTACCCTTGGACGATGCAACCCATGGCTACTGACAAGGATCCTTCTGTTAGGTTGGGTTGACTACCTCCTCTGACTAAGTAGACCAGGGATCATAATGGCCCGGGACGACGAAACTATGGGACCTTGATCAGGTCCATCATCCATTCCCCCACCATCCGCTTTAAGTGCAAGATGGTAAAATTTCTAATTTTAAATATCGAATCTTCCAACCCTTCAAAGTCCAAAGCCTATGATGCTACTATATGCCAGATAACATATAGTTCTACGTATCTGATTGATAATTAGCCTTAATCAAAAGTTCTCTCTCTTTACTAGGGGGGTAATTAACTATAGGGGCTTGCACCTATAGGAAACCAAAACTCAAATCAAAAAGTCCTCGTAAAATTAGAGCAAAATCTCTGGGTAGTGTTTTATCTACAAACTCATCTGCCTTCCAAAATTTACCCCAGAACTTAATTCGTTAAAACTCCTCTGAAAAGTAAATGGGGGAGGCTGGGGCCAAATTTTCGGAGCCCACATCTCAATAACTCTTTAAGGCCACATGCGACATTGATAACATCTCATCCAATGGGATGGATTACAGTAGCATGGCTTGTGTTTCATGGGGAAAAATGCTTACAACATGTCCAAACTTCTACTTTGACGATAAGGTCGTTTTGTTAAGGGATGTGAGAACTGACACACAATGAAGAAATATCATTAGTAATTCAGTAAGTAACTGATTAGTCACCTAGAAATCAAGATGAGATTATTAGAAACCCGAATGGCCTAAAGACTACTACACGGAGAATGAATAACAATAGGGCATTCGTGGGTTAATGAAGGGTTCGGCTTTATTTTGGACAGCTTTCTTATTATTTTATAAAGCATCTTTTTATTTAAAAAATTTCTAGTTTAAAATATTTTTATACTAAAAAGCAGCTTTATGTAAAGAGAAATAAAAAAGCTGTCTCAAACAAAGCCTCCATTTGCAACAACTTTTTGTTTTGTTTTTTAGATCATAGCTACAATTTCTTTTTTGTCACTATTTTTGTTGTTTTTAAAAAAAATTTGTACTAAGAAGTTGCTTTCTACAATAGCTTTAAAAAGTTACTTTATCTACAACAGTTTTATAAAGTAATAAGGAAATTGTCTCAAATGAAATTTAAATATTAATGGATTTAATACTTTGGAGTTTGTTGTATAATGGAGAAGTATCCAAAGTCCATTTGTTAAGTTTTTAAGGTAGTTAGTGTAATAAGATGCATTTCAAAGCTCATCTTTAAGCAATGAAGAGAGGATATCATAATAGAAAAATGTTATAATTGGCTACTTGCCTTTGATAAACAATGAAAAATCAAAGACCTTTTTCTTCTCCTTTCTCTACATTATCTTCTTTGTGAGTAACCAAATCCTTCGACCGCCGTCCGCCCTCTGTTTTCGAGTCACAAAAGAGCACAAGAATACCCAATGTATCCTAATAAAAGGTCACATTTGCAAAGAATAATAAACATAACTAAGACTACTTATTATATGTCGTGAACATTACTAAATCACCTGAGACGCCTACCAGGATATCCTCAACTTATTCTAAAATAACTAGCATAACATCATTGTAATCTTTAGAAGAATTCTATAATCATTTTGGATTTTGAGTTCAGTCATGCAACTGAGTTGGTATTTTGATACAAACAGTAAGCTACTCAATGCTAATTTAAATTTAGGAAGACACAAAATCAGATTTTAATGGATTTCTTGCCTACACACATGTGGGCTCTAAAAATTTGTGTTGTGGCCTCTTTGTAGGCCCCTAATTACTTTCTTTTTAATTCATCGAGGAGAGTTTTAACAAGTAGGTTCCAGGGTAAATTTTCAGAAGGCAGATTGAGTTTGAAATAAGACACTACCCAGATATGTCACCGTCATTTTATGAGGACTTTATGATTGAGTTCTAGTTTCCTATAGGTGAAAGCGCCTATAGTTAATTACCCCTCCAGATAATGAGTGGAAACTTTCGATTAAGGCTAGTTGTCAAATGGATACAAAGTATCTGGCGAATAGTAGCAGCAGGTTTGGTATGTAAAAATTAATATTTAAAATTGAAATTTTCACCATCTTGCACTTAAAGAGGATGGTGGGTGAATGGTGATGAGCCCGATCAAGATCACATGGTTTCATCATCCCTGGCCATCATGGTCCCTGATTTACTTTGTTAGAGGAGGTAGTCGACCCAACCTGACAGAAGGATCCTTGTCGACAGCTAAGGGTTACTTCATCCAAGGATACCTTATAAACCTAGGGTGAATATTAGTCTAAGGGAACAAATTTGAATTCACCTTAGCTAATAGAGGGCTTTGTGTCCTATCGATTATATCCTATTGATTCATTGCTCAATGAATTAAAACAGTTGGGGAACATGTGGGCTCTGATCATGACTATAATATAATGGTGCCATTTGGCAGCAAAATCACCTAGTTCAAAGGGTCTCGGTCATAACCATTTACCAATGGTGCCATTTAGCGGTGAGACCATCAGCATGGCACCATTTGGTGGCAAAACCATTGGTTAGAGGATACATGCCTCGTCCTTATTATCAAGAAATAAATTAAGAATGAATCTTAGTGATATTCTCGATAAACTGTTGCGAAGGGTAGATGGCTATTTTTTCTTTAAGCTTTTGATGATTTATTTTAATTTTAAATATTTTAAATTGGTGTTTTTGGTATTTTAAATTTTTATAGGCATTTAGATGGCATTTTTAAATATTTGTGGTCCCTTCTGGTTAAGATTTTCTATTAACACAGCCATCACCAGGGTTTTCATGGGTTATTATATTTTTATTGATTGAACTTTGTTAACTCTATCAATTAACAGACAGAGAATTGGGTTTATTTTTAAATTTATTTCTTAACCTACGTAGCATCTTCAGACATTACGTGTGTACCTATGACACGCTCACTGGGGCCCACACAGATATATACTATTGAGTGTATTTTGTATGTTGCATTTATATGTATGTATGATATTACTAGGATGAAGCCCTTTATATATTGCAAATGCATACGAGATGATACTTTGAAATGTAATTACAATATTAAATAGCATGCTTGAATAAAATCCTTTGCATCCTACAAATGTACCCAGGAGGTCATTTTGAAATGAAATAGTGATGCCGGGTGATACGTTGGAATAAAACCTTAGGCATCTTACAAATACAAGCTGGAGGTTATTTTGGGGTATAGTAGAATTGTCAAATGACATACTAGAATGAAATCCTCGGCATCCTACAAATGCATGCCGTAGGTTACTTTGAAATATACTTGCAATGTCGGATGATATGCCCACATAACTTATTCTGTAAGTTTGACACGTGCGTATGCAATATATTAGCATGTAAATATAATACATTTGTTATAATTAAATTCATCACATGATGTTGGATACATGTTTAAATGAATTATCATGTAAGTTGCAATGCATGTATGATCAAATTTTAAAATATTTATATGTAGTGCCACTACATGAAAGTTGCAAATTTCCGGCGAAATTTCTGGCGGAAAATTTTGAATTTTTCAGTGGATTTCAAAAATTTTCGGCGGATTTCTGACAAAAATTTCTTCGATGGTAAATCGAGCGTCGTAAAATTTTTCCTTCGAAAAAAATCCGTCCGAAATTTTTTTCCGGCGGATTTTGTCCGCCGGAATATTTCTCCGGCGGAAGAAATCCGTCGAAATATATAAAATGGTTAAAAAAAAATAGCCCAGGTGTGTGAGTCCGCTCCCGCAGCCAGCAGCCCCAGGCCCAGCAGCCGCCCAGGTGAGCCTGCTCCCGCAGCTAGTAACCCGCGCTCAACGGGAGCCCAGGTGTGCGGGCCCAGCCCACTCCCGTAAACCTGCGCCCGGGCGCCTGTCCACATTGAGGATCGATCTCAAGACCTCCCCCCCACCCGCGCGCCTAGCCTATCCGACCACTAGACTGTTTCTACAAATGCGTTTAACTAGATAAATTTTTTTATTTATATTAAAACTGACAAAATATTATAATTAAAACTAAATAATTTAAATAAACTATAAAATGAATTAAATTACGAATAAATTATATTTTTAGATATTTTTAAATTCCGTCGGAAACTCCGCTGGAAACATATCCGCCGGAAAAGCCGCCGAAAAATCTGCTTAAAAATTTGTTAGAAATGTTTCCAAATAATCCGTCGGAAATCTGCCAGAAATTTTGCCGGTAATGGGAGATTTTCATGTAGTGTGCAAAGGGGTATTAAGCATTATCGATAAATGCACCAAATTTCATTTTTAGGATCTTCAAACACCTTTTGTCCGCTTGCATAAGCATTATGGATTCGGTGGCGTGATGTTGCGTTTCAGTGGCCCGTGATTTTTTGCTACTAATTCCCTACTTTGCTTAGAGGTGAATCGTAGCATTGCATTCAAAATAGCTATGGAATACCCCATTATTTTGATACAGGCTCCCTTTTCTCATTCTTTGGGAGATTAGATCTACAAGTCATCTAGTCCTCACTTATACTAGATGAGGACATTCAAATTGCATGAAGCCCTTTTGTGATAGATAAGGCATCATAATATGAGGAGACCAAATACTTGGTTGATGCATCATTTGATTCCTCATCTTTAGTTTATGATGAAGTAGTCTCCTCGAAGTACAGACATATCAGAGTGCAGGAAGATCTTCATTATCTCGACAACATCCTAGTATCTAATACGCACACGGGACATGGAAGCTTCTTATGTAGCTCTAGAATAGTATACTTGAGGAGTCCATTCTATGTGTTTATTATGCATATGAAGGACACTAAGTTGAGGGACTTGATCTCCAGATCTTCACTCAAATAGTGCAACATTTCTCTAAAAGCCTCCATATTTTTGAAGGGATGATAGAATGAGATATTTTCTTCAACTGCTCATTTTTTTATTCTACAGAATCATTCAATTCTACATGCTTGATGCCGTAATTAGAGCCTTCTTCTGGTGGCACATCAGTGGGTTTCTTGCAGCAGCTTGCAGATACTTGTGGTTACTGGAAGTCTTTGGTATTTTCGCAGAGATGATAAAATGAAATACTTCTTCAACTGACCATTCTTTGTCTCTATAGAATCATTCAATTCTGCATGCTTCACATCACGGTCAGGGTTTTCCTTTGATGACATATCAACAGGTTTCCTCCATACATCGACTTGCTTTTATACCTAACTATCTTTATCAGGGTCTTTGAAGTTATCAATTGGAGGACTTAGTTATACTTAATCAGTAAAGCCTTCAACTCTGGCAAGGAGAATATGCTCATATGCTTATAAGGCACATACCATACTAGCAGCATCTCTATCATTGCTACTGTAGGTGCCTATAGAGAGCATTATTATTTGCAGGTGAGTTAGCATACTCCTCTATAAGGAGCTTGTGCATCTGCTAGGTGCTTGGTTATCATTAACTGTAAGGGCATCTTCACAATCATTACATATTCAGCATGCTCATTTGCATGTTGTTGTTGAGTGACATGCATTTATTATCAATTTCCCTACACTTATTGGTCAGCAACATGTACCAGGTGTAATGGATCTCCTTTAGTAGCTCATAGGTGTTTACACCTTTTGTATATTTTTTACTCTAGCTTATAGTTGATTGATGCACTAGCTTGGCGATGTGTTACTATTGATTGTACGAATGCTCCAGCATCTATTGTATGTTGCATGCATAAGCATACAAGGTGTTACAAATCTGGTTTTGATGATGACAAACATGTCTCTATTGTGTTTTGCTTGGCTAACCCGTTTCAGGCACAAAAGATCACGAGCGACTCAAGCCAACTCAAGATCAGGTCCAAGTGTGTCTAAGTGTACTATTTTTATTTTCTTGAGTCAATTATAATGTAACTAATCCCCTAGCTAAGTAACCTTGCACACACACACTCAGGGGGAGAGCTTGAGTGAATTAGAATTTCTATTCAAATTTTTATTCAGATCGTCCTGGATAATAGTCACATCGTCCTAGACGATCAAGTAAAAATAAAAACCCTAATTAAGGCGACCAAGTTAAGTGTGTCTGATTAAGCAGATCGTCCTGGATGATCATTGGATCGTACGGGATGATATGCTCAAATCAAAAAAGTTCAGCCACCAGATCAAGTTAGGCAAGTTTTTATTTTAAGATATTTGGTCTGATCGTCCCGGACGATACGTGTATCATCCTGGACGATCCAGTGCAATCATGCCTAAATTAGTCTGGTAATTAAGGAAAGCAATTTATATTTGATTGATACGATCATATCGTCTTGGACAATCGCAGGATCGTCCCGGACGATCATGATCGTCTAGTGCATTTCAGTTGTACGACCTGAACTGTGTACATGATGATTTGGGCACTTTTTGAACTAATCGTACAGGACGATCTCCTTATCATCCTGGACGATCAAGTCATTTTTTGGTCGTCCAACACAACTTTCTCTGGACGACCCGAGCTGTCTTCTAGACGATATTGCTCGATTTACACTAATAATCCCGGACGATCGCAGGATCGTACGGGATGATATGAACAATTTTTTCTATTGATCGTCCAGAAGAGCCAGATTGTCCAGGCTGATGCAGCTGATTTTGAACTGATCGTAGAGAACGATCTATCGATCGTCCTGGACAATCTTGGCCGACCAGTTGAGATTTAGGGCAAATTTTAAGCCCTCCTATAAAAGATCTTTTTCTTTCAATAAGAAAAATCTTTTGCCACTTTCCTTTCAAGAGAAACCCTAGAGAGAGAGAGTTTGGGAGAGAGAGAGAGGATCTTGTGAGGGGGAGTTCGTGAGGGGTTCACGAAAGTTGCTCCAAGAAAGGATCAGAGTCTTCTTCTCCGCTCGTCGTCTTTCGTCGTGTTGGTGTTCTTTGGGAGAGGATCGTCGGCAAGAAGATCCTAGGTTCTCTACCTGCTTCAGGAGGAAGCAAAAGGACGTTGGGTTCTCTGCCTCACCGTGTGGCTGAAAGGAGGTTCTTGTACAGGCTTCTCCGCCTTATTGTGGGAGCAAAAGGAGAGACACTTTGAGTTAGTGCAATACTCAGAGGGGAGGCTCCGGGGAGTGGACGTAGGTCAAGTTGACCGAACCACTATAAAATCCAGTGTGTTCATTCTGATTACTTTTTGCACTTTTATTTTTCTATGATTAACTGCTTGGGTGAAATTGTGGTTGATCTTTTCGTTTGATCATTTTATTTGTTTCCGCTGCAAATCATAGAAAAGATTTTCATTATTACTATCAAATTTTTAAATAACCAATTCACCCCCCCCCCCACCCTTGGTTAGCCTTGGGACTAGTTCATCAGGGCTTAACATCCCTATCAAACTTTAAAGTGGTATCAGAGCGAGATTCAAAATTTAAGTTTAAAAACTTTTGAATTTGATCCATGGCTAACTTTGGTAATTGTAATACTGTTGAATGTTATTCAATTACAAGACCGCCATTATTTGATAATATTCCTTTTAATTTTTGGAAAACTTGCATGTCCACTTTTTTACAATCAATTGATTATCGCATGTGGATGCTAGTTAAGGATGCATACAAACCACCTTTTAGATTGATTAACAATGTGAAAACTGAGCAACCCTTTGCTGATTGGACTTTTGATGATCGTGATTTAGCACAATTAAATACCAAATGTTTGAATTATTTTTTCTGTGCTTTAAAATCTGAGGATTATATGCGTGTATCTACGTGTACAACTGGTAAGGAAATCTGGGATAAATTCTGCATCACGTATGAAGGTACAACTGAAGTCAAACAGTCTAGATTAAATATTTTGCTGCATGACTATGAACTATTTCGCATGAAACCTACTGAAACCATTTCTGAAATGTATACAAGATTCACTCAAATTGTCACTTCTTTGCATGCCTTAGGTAGAGAACTTACAAACTATGAAAGAGTGAACAAAATACTTAGATGTTTGCCTTCTTCATATGATGCTAAGATAACTGCAATCACTGAATATAAAGATTTAAATACTTACTCTATTCATAGCTTACTTGGATCACTCATTGCTCACGAGCAAGGGGTGAACCAAAGACAGCTTGATGCAGGTGAGAGGAAGAAGGAGAAAACAGTGGCACTAAAGGCCAACGATAGTGATTCTTGCTCTTCCGGGTCTGATAGCAATGACATGGCCTTGATCACAAGGTAATTCAAAAGCTTTCTAAGGAAGAAACACAAGAACTTTCAGAAGTGGAACATGGGTAAGTCCAACAAAAATTTTAAGGGTTCATCTGATACTATCTATTTTGAATATAGGAAGCCTGGACACATTAAGGCTGATTGTCCTACACTTAAAGCTCATCCAAGCAAGGAGAAGGGTGAGGAGAAACACAAGTTCAGAAAGGATAAGAAGCGGATTCAGAAGGCGTTCTGGGCAGACTCTGCATACGACTCCTCTGAGACTGAAGATGAAGATGAGGAAACTAATTTATGTCTGATGGCTGATGATCACCCTGGTCAGTTGGACCAGAAAGAGGTATGTGAGCTTACTTATGATCAATTACTTGAAGTATCTGAAAAAATTCATGCATCATATAGGAAGCTTAAGAAAACCCATGCTAGTTTGAAATTGGATTATTTGACTTTGCAAAAAGAACATGATTCTGTAGTTAAAGATCATTCCACACTTGACAACAATCACATGTCTTTACTTGATGAGTTTGATGAATTGAATAAAAAATATTCTGATTTAGTTACTGTGCATGATTCATTGAAAATCACTCATGTTGATTTGGAGAGAGCTTTTAAAGAATTAGATACCATGGCATGTGAAGTAGAAAGTAGCAATGGTGCTTTAAAATTTGAAATTACAAGTTTAAATAAAGAGAATGAATTTTTGAAAGTGAAAATCAGTGCTTTTTGAGAAAAACCAAACACCTCCTACTTTTGAACAGTTTTATGCACCACCACCTTTTGAAAAATCTATTGTAAATTCATCAAAGCATGTTTCATATACTTCTAGGAAGAGGCACTATCACTCACGTAGATTAGTAAACCCTTTTCCTGGTGTTAGATGTTATTCATGTGGCATGTTAGGACACATCTCCCACACCTGCACTGTTCATAGTAGTACATATTGGGTGTGGAGGCCCAAACTGCATGTTTCACAGCACAGCACGCATGCATTACATTCTTCTTTTCATAAGAAGGAACCCAAACCTACTTGGGTTCCTAAGACTGACGTTTGATATTTTTGTAGGTGTACTCTCACATAAGACCTCGTGAGAGTATGTGGTACCTGGACAGCGGATGTTCAAGACACATGACTGGAGATGCAAATCAGTTCATTTCGCTGGAGGCTAGGGCTGGAGGCAAGGTTACACTTGGAGATAACACCACCAAGAGGGTGGTAGGCTCAGGTATAATTGGTGATTCAAAGAATTTTATGATTGACAATGTTTTGCTTGTAGATGGACTGAAACACAACTTGCTGAGCATCAGTCAACTTTGTGACAAGGGATACAGCATCAAATTCCTGCCCACTGGCTGTATTTTAAGCTTAAATAATAAAATTATTTTGCAGGGGCAAAGGATCAACAACGTCTACAAGTTGGATGTAAGTTGCATTAAATTTGAGAATTTAATTTGCTTAAAAACTGCTGCTGATGAGTCTTTATTGTGGCATAGGAGATTGTGTCATGCCAGTATGAAAACCCTTAGGAGAGTCACCCAAAAGGACTTAGTTAAAGGTGTGCCTAAGCTTAAGTTCACTAAGGATCACCTGTGTGATGCTTGTTAGTTAGGGAAGCAAGTCCAGTCCTCTTTTCACTCTGTTAAGGACATTAGCACCTCTAGACCTTTAGAAGTCCTTCACATGGATCTCTTTAGACCCATAGCACTGCCAGCTTAGGCGGGAGAGTCTATGGTTTTGTGATTGTAGATGACTACTCGAGGTTCACTTGGATTAAATTCTTGTCACATAAATCTGAGTCATTTGATGAGTTTAAGTCCTTCTCCACTTGGATTCAGAGGAAGTTAGGTTGTGAGATCCTGACTATTCATAGTGATCATGGTGGAGAGTTTGAGAATGTGAAGTTTGGAAGTTTTTATGAGGAGCAAGAGATTAGTCATAATTTTTCAGCTCCTAGGACCCCTCAGTAGAACGGGATAGCTGAAAGG
Source organism: Dendrobium chrysotoxum (assembly GCA_019925795.1). Lineage (NCBI taxonomy): Eukaryota > Viridiplantae > Streptophyta > Magnoliopsida > Asparagales > Orchidaceae > Dendrobium > Dendrobium chrysotoxum. The sequence continues at coordinate 37,810,901 of CM034308.1, forward strand.
AAGAACAGGACCTTAGTGGAAGCCGCTAGAGCCATGCTTGCTGAGTATTCACTTCCAAAATACTTTGGGCTGAAGCGGTGAACACTGCCTGTTATGTGCTAAATAGGGTGAATGTGAGACCAAAATTGAACAAGACACCTTATGAGATCATTAAGGGTAGAACTCCAAACCTGTCCCACCTCCATATCTTTGGCTGTAAGGTTTTTATTCTGAACAACGGGAAATCACCCTTAGGAAAATTTGACCCCAAATCTGATGAAGGACTGTTCTTAGGCTATTCTAGTGTAGGGAAATCCTTTATGGTGTTCAATAAAAGGACCTTGGTGGTGGAAGAGAACTCATGTGGTGTTTGATGAATCTGATCCTAAGGTGAATAGAATTGAGGAAGAAGAAGAGGTAGAGAAAATTACCCAAGGGGTTGAAAATGCAAATCTGGAGGAGAGGGTAGAACCTCAAACCACACTTCCTAGAGATTGGAGATATTCTTCGAGTCATCCTAAAGAACTGATCTTAGGAGACCCTTCTGAAGGTGTTAGGACTATGCATGGACTTAGGAAGGAAGTAAACCATTCTACCTTTATCTCAATGACTGAACCCACCAACATCAATCAAGCTCTTTAGATGAGTTTTGGATCTTAGCTATGCAGGAAGAATTGAATCAATTTGTAAGGAATGATGTTTGGGAGTTAGTAGAAAGACCTAGAAATCAAAGTATTGTGGGAACCAAGTGGGTCTTTAAGAATAAGATGAATAATTCTTGTGTGGTGGTGAGAAATAAGGCAAGATTGGTGGTTAAGGGGTATAATCAGATAGAAGGAATTGATTTTGAGGAGACTGTTGCCCCTGTAGCTAGATTGGAAGCTATTAGAGTGCTACTAGCCTTTGCCTGTTATAAGGATTCAAGCTATTTCAAATGGATGTCAAGAGTGCCTTTTTAAATGGGGTAATAAAAGAGGATATTTTTGTAGAACAACTCCTAGGCTTTGAGAGTTTCTAATATCCAAATCATGTTTATAAATTAAAAAAGGCCTTGTAAGGTTTGAAACAGGCACCTAGAGCTTGGTATGAGAGGCTTAGCACATTCCTGTTAGAAAGAGAGTTTGTTAAGGGGAGCGTAGACACTACCCTTTTTCTGAGGAGAATAGGGGATGACTTACTCATTATCCAGATCTATGTTGATGATATAATTTTTGGATCTTCTGATAAATATTTATGTTATGAGTTTTCTAAAATAATGAGTAAGGAGTTTGAGATGAGTATGATGAGAGAATTGTCCTACTTTTTGGGGTTTAGCATAAGGAAAATGGATGATGAACATTTCTCAATCAATATAAATACACTAAGGATATTTTGAAGAAATATGAAATGGATAAAGCCAAGACAATCAATACTCCCATGAGCTCCTCTATTCAGTTAGATAAGGATTCAAGTGGAAAATATGTTGATCAGAAGAAGTATAGAGGAATAATAGGATCACTGCTTTACCTGACTGCTAGCCGACCTAATATCATGTTTAGTTTCTATCTTTGTGCTAGGTTTCAGGCTGATCCTAAAGAGTCCCACCTGACTGCTGTTAAGAGAATTCTTAGATATCTTTTAGGGACCCAAAACCTAGGAATCTGGTACCCTAGGCACAGCACCTCTTTTGAGATCATTGGATATTCTAATTCTGACTTTGCAGGGTATAGGGTGGATAGAAAGAGCACTTCTGGAACTTGTCAATTCATAGGACAGTCTCTAGTCTCCTGATCCAGTAGAAAACAGAACTCAGTTGCACTTTCCACTGCTGAAGCTGAGTATATTGCCTTAGGAAGTTGTGTGGCCCAAGTTCTTTGGTTAAAGCAATAAGTTTTGGATTTAGGTTTACCTGTTGGCACAATTTCTATTCTGTGTGATAATACTAGTGTCATCTGCATCTCTAAGAATCCAATCCAACATTCTAGGACCAAACATATTGATATAAGGCATCACTTCATTAGGGACCATGTTATAAAAGGGGATATTGAGCTACATCATGTAGCAACTGAAAATTAGCTGGCTGACATATTCACTAAACCACTGGCCTTTGACTCATTCAGTATTTTGAGGACCAGATTAGGAGTGATTGATATAAATGCTTGATTCTGATGATCGCTGATTTTTGATTTCTCTAATTTTTACTCTGTTTTTGTTAGTTAGCTTTTGTGATGATCACTTGCTTTCTGTTATTTTTATTCTTCTGCTTTTATTCTAGCTTTAGTGTTAATTTGATTTGAGTATTTATTTTGATATGACTTAGTGTTTACATGTTTTGTTTACTGGTTCATCTCTTTTATTTACTGTTTTACATTTTTGAAAATCCGATCACTGCTCACTACTACTTCTGATTAACTGAATTTCTGATTGAGAGTTTTACCTTATTTTTATTCTGAAACTGGTAAGCAGTGATTGATTCCACTGAATCTGTTAAAGGGAAGAAACATTGATGATTGTTTCTCTTCCTCTAACTCTTTACTGGTGTATAGTTTCTTTTGGATAAAAATCTTCTTCAGAATTAAAATATTAGTTTTTGAAATAGAGATTTGTTTTATCCTCCTACAGTAATCTACCTCATATGAATAGTATTTTCAAAGTCTTGAGTCATTGTCATGATTTTTTAAACCAAGTGATTGCATTTATCATACGATGTATGGCTTTTACTTTGTGAATTACTCTTCCTTATTGTGGAGAGTCATCTCCTATGTCTGGAAGATAATTTCACAGCTGAGACTCTTTAACGATTATGAAAAGGAGAAAGCTTACAAAAGATACGCAGTGCGCCAAATAAATTGAAAAAGAGGCACAAAATGAGCCCAAAGCTGAAAAGATGCGAAATGTCGCCAACTAAAAGATACACAAAGTGTATCAAAAATCAAAAGATGCGCAAAGCGCCAAATAAATTGAAAAAGAGGCACAAAATGAGCCCAACCAAGCTTTCTTTCCTTCAGATCGTTAAATGTCTTAGAAAAATCCGTATGCCACTTAATACTTTCAAAAGCTTATGTTCAAAAATTCTGATTTCTGAATTATTACTTTGTAACACTATTATATCAGATATTTTTCTAGAACGAGGCTTGAAAGGATCTCTTTTCGAATCTAATTTCTTTTCTTCTGAATTGGATTTTTGTTTTGAAAGAGATTTGCATCGATAAGGTGCCCGAGGTGGGAGTTACGAAAGTCAATTTTTCAACTTTTTTCTAGATTTCAGTGCTGTCAATCGTCTTCTTATTGGCTTTTGGATTTAACATCAAGGGAGAATTCTGTCTTACTATAGTTGTTTTCCTTTCTGTTTATACTGATGTTTCAGTGTTTCTGTTTACCCTCCTCCTTTTTGTGATGTCAAAAGGGGGAGTCAGTTGTAGTCATTTCTATTTTTGTTATGTGTTATGTTTCCTGTATTGCTTTGATTATTAAATGAAAATTTAAAAAAAATTATTTTTTGATCTCCTAGTTATTTTTCAAACTACTGTATAAATGTTTGTCATCATCAAAAAGGGGGAGATTGTTGCAAATCTGGTTTTAATGATGACAAACATGTCTCTATTGTGTATTGCTTGGCTAACCCGTTTCAGGCACAAAAGATCACGAGCGACTCAAGCCAACTCAAGATCGGGTCCAAGTGTGTCTAAGTGTACTATTTTCATTTTCTTGAGTCAATTATAATGAACTTATCCCCTAGCTAAGTAACCTTGCACACACACACTCAGGAGAGAGCTTGAGTGAATTAGAGTTTCTATTCAAATTTTTGTTCAGATCGTCCTGGACGATCAAGTAAAAATAGAAACCCTAATTAGGGCGACCAAGTTAAGTGTGTCTGATTAAGCAGATCGTCCTAGACGATCATTGGATCGTACGGGACGATATGCTCAAATCAAAAAATTTCAGCTGCCAGATCAAGTTAGGCAAGTTTTTATTTTAAGATATTTGGTCTGATCGTCCCGGACGATACGTGTATCATCCTGGATGATCCAGTGCAATCATGCCTAAATTAGTCTGATAATTAAGGAAAGTAATTTATATTTGATTGATACGATCATATCGTCCTGGATGATCGCAGGATCATCCCGGACGATCATGATCGTCTAGTGCATTTCAGTTGTATGACCCGAACTATGTACAGGACGATTTGGGCACTTTTTGAACTAATCGTACAGGACGATCTCCTTATCATCCTGGACGATCAAGTCATTTTTTGGTCGTCCAACACAACTTTCTCTAGACGACCTGAGCTATCTTCTGGACGATATTCCTCGATTTACACTAATCATCCTGGACGATCGCAGGATCGTACGGGATGATAGGAACAATTTTTTCTACTGATCGTCCAGAAGAGCCAGATCGTCCAGGCTGATGCAGCTGATTTGAACTGATCATACAGGACGATCTATCGATAATCCTGGATGATCTTGGCCGACCAGTTGAGATTTAGGATAAATTTTAAGCCCTCCTATAAAAGATCTTTTTCTTTCAACAAGAAAAATCTTTTGCCACTTTCCTTTCAAGAGAAACCCTAGAGAGAGAGAGAGAGAGAGTTTGGGAGAGAGAGAGGATCTTGTGAGGGGGAGTTCGTGAGGGGTTCACGAAGGTTGCTCCAAGAAAGGATCAGAGTCTTCTTCTCTGCTCGTCTTCTTTCGTCGTGTTGGTGTTCTTTGGGAGAGGATCGTCAGCAAGAAGATCCTAGGTTCTCTGCCTGCTTCAGGAGGAAGCAAAAAGATGTTGGGTTCTCTGCCTCACCGTGTGGTGGAAAGGAGGTTCTTGTACAGACTTCTCCGCCTTGCTATGGGAGCAAAAGGAGAGACACTTTGAGTTAGTGCAATACCCGGAGGGGAGGCTTCTGGGAGTGGACGTAGGTTAAGTTGATCGAACCACTATAAAATCTGGTGTGTTCATTCTGATTACTTTCTGCACTTTTATTTTTCTGTGATTAACTGCTTGGGTGAAATTATAGTTGATCTTTTCGTTTGATCGTTTTATTTATTTCCGCTATAAATCATAGAAAAGATTTTCATTATTGCTGTCAAATTTTTAAATAACCAATTCACCCCCCCTCTTGGTTAGCCTCGGGACTAGTTCATCATGGCTTAACATCCCTATCGAACTTTCACAAGGTACATTATCATTTGCAAGCTGCATATTAAAGTGGGTTACCAGTTGAATCACATTCACCACTGATTTTTCTTATGCATGTCAGTTGGCAAGTTGCTGTTCACTATGCATCATTTCCTTCCACTTGCAGGGTACTAGTGTACTTGCTAGATAGTTATTTATATGTATTTAATGCAACCCCTTCAGATGTACTTACAGAGTTGCCATCGCATCTGCTGTCAGCCTTTATAGATATTTTAATGCATTTATTTGTATATCGATTGTATGCACGCTACCTTTGCTTTCAGTTCTGTAAATGCATCTTGATTTGACACTCACTACATGATCAATTATTATTGTTTACATGGTTGGGTATGTTTGTAGGGCACTATTACTGTTGACTACGAGGCATTGCTACAATATTCATTGCCTGTTGCCTTTATGTGAGTTGTTGTGTGCTCAATATTCTATTGTTGTTTGCAAGTGCTGCCACTTCAGTCTACAAGTTAGTTGTTGTTTACATGACAAGTCTTTTGTTGTTGCATATTGGAAGTACTTATATCTTTTGTAGTTGACTATCGTTGCTTGCAAGATATTCATGTCTAAAAACTTCTCACCATGAGTCCCCTGCTTGTTTATACTTGTTTGAATGAATTGAATTTATAATTTAGCATTTGTATTTTTTATTTTATTATGCATTTTAGAAATTAGGGTCCAGTTCCCTATTGTTCAATATACAAGTCTTGTTCCCTGTCATTTAGGTCAAGTTAGGTCCCCTGTTGTTCATTCAATCTTCATGCATTTACTCAAAATTTGGGTAGTACCCCAGCATATCCCTCGTTTGGGGAAAATTTAGAGAGTCAATGCCTTCCCATCGGGTCAAAAAAGACGTCCATGGTCGGTGTCGTGTGATACCACGACCATAGTCTTCAATCCCACCATGCCAAGAAAGGTGTGCATGGGTCTTCAGGTGTACCTGTTTAAAAACGCACAGTTATTTCCCCGCAAACTTTGAGGCTGGTATATGGGTACTTAATTTTTTGTCCTGCCGTTCTAAGAAAAGCATGCACGAGGCTTACCTGCCTTGTCGTAAGCACCACAGCGAGTTTCCTCCCACCGCGTTAAGAAAAGCGCACATGCATAGTTACTCGCAATGCTGCAAGCATCAAGTATAGGGTTTAGACCTTTTATACCTTTATAAAGTGACAAAGGCAGTGTCTATGTTAACGACTGTGTCGAGGTCAATGGCATGTAGAACGAGGTGACAGAAATGCTCTTCTTTTTTTTCTTCTTTTTTTTTATAATTAACAATGATTAATTATGGTTAATGGTAATTAACTATAATTAATAGTCATTAATCATAGTTAATCATAATTAACTATAATTAACTATGATTAATTATAGTTAAAAAATTAACTATGATTAATTATAGTTAAAAAATTAACTATAATTAATAATAATTAATCATAATTAATTAAAATTAATAATGATCAATTAAATTTAATGATAATTAATTACTATTGATTATAATTAACAATAACTAATAATGATTAATCATAATTGATGATAATTAATTAAAATTAATAATGATCAATTAAAATTAATGATAATTAATTACTATTGATTATAATTAATCATAATTAATAATAATAATAATAATAATAATGGCTGTTTGGATACAGGATTTGTGTAGGATTTGAGTAGGATTTATGTTAAATTCTGAACTATTAAATCTTACAGCAAGTTAAGAAGTAGCGTGCGGAAGGGAAAAGATTATTACCTACACAGTGAGTGAGCTCTCGTCACTACTTTCAATCTAACGACTGGAAGGAACGTTGTCTAAGGAGGCTTGCAAATCGGGCTCGATAATTGGGTAGTTAGGCTTGGGTATTTTAGTAGCTCTGTAGTTTGTCATTTATAACAATGAATCTTGGCAGAAAATTTGAAAAAATTTCAAAACTAGATCTTGGGATTTGCCTGTCACAGCTCAACACGATAGGACCTGCCCTGGTCGGGTTAGGTTGTGACACGGCTAGGGTGAAAGTCGGAGGCTTCGACTAATGCGGCGGTGTGTAAGGGCAAGGTTGGTGGTCTGATTGGAGACTGGAAGTTGGATTCTAGGACTCCAAGCAAGTGCGGAATGGGGTTGTGAAGAAGATCGCAGAGAGGATCGGGCGGTTGCGTGCAATTTGGCGTCGGGAAGAGCAGGGTGACGAAGCGGATGAAGGAGGGCTGAGGTCGGGGTTGGCTTGAATGGGGATATCGGGCCAATTGAGGGCTTCGCATCCACGGGTGTGCAGTTTGGGACAGGTTAAGGAAGAATGGAGGGCTAGTTGGTCTTCGTTTTAACGACGTGGGCAGAGATCGTGGAGAGGACGAGCGGCATCGTGTAAAGATCATGCGAGGCTTGTCACGAACGTGAGGAGTTCATATAGAGTTCGTGCAGAGCACGACCTGCGTCCGACCTACAGGTAAGGTATATATTTGATATTTTTTTCATTTTATTTTATTTTATTTTTTGTTCTGTAAAGCAACACTTTTTTCATCATCCTGCTAGAAATTGTTCTCATGCCATGTTGCTAAGGAAGATATTGCAGTTCATAACTCGTGAAAGCAATTATTAGAAGCAACAAGACAAACTTAACATTGATACTTCACAACAATCTAAGCCTTCATTTGAAATAACATTCTTACTGCTTTTTAAAACTTTTATAGCGAAAATAAATGCTTAAAATTATTCCAGAAAGTAGCTTCCTAGTACAAATTTTTTTTGAAAGCAACGAAAAAATAATGATCAAACAGAAATTATGATTGCAATTTGAAAAACAAAGAATTAAAAAAGCTGTCCAAATGAAAGCCCAAATCTTCATGCACGAGAAAAATTGAAAGGCAACGGAGAAGAGGAAAGTAGATAAAAAGTGTATGACAACTTCAATTTCCTAGCCTTTTTCTTTTCTTCCCAGTTTATGCAATAGGCAACCCTTACATAGGATGTAGACTACCAAATGTTACAGTCGTTATTCTCTAAATCCAATTCGAAAAACTCCTAAACTCTTCCATGAAGTAAACATAAAAGAAATTATGTCCGATGAACTCATTCATTTACGTCAATTATGAAACTAGGACCATCTTCTTCTTTCTCTTGCTCACCTAATAGTTTTTCTAGCACCTTCTCCATTGAAGGCCTCTTCGCAATTTCTTCATCCACGCACTTTAGACCCACATTTAGAACCCTCAACATCTCTTCTTCATTGTACTTCCCACCTAACTTCTCATCCACAGCTTCGAGAAGTCTGCCTTCCGATTTCAGATTCCGAAGATTTCCAACAAAATCCATGTATCCCTCAGTCCTCCTACAGCAAAGCTCAAGCACCAATGAGCCATATAAAAAAACATCTATCTTCGGTGTCGCCCATTCCTGAAGCTGACAACCTAAGGGATGCTCATCCGTATGCTGAATGGGTATACAAGAAGGGCTACTTAAAGACAAACCAAAGTCTGCCAATTTGGGATTCAATTCAGCATCCAGCAAGACATTTTCTTCCTTGATATCTGAGTGAATCACAGCAGGATTACATTCATGATGAAGATACACTAGAGCTTTAGCAATACCTACGGCAATATTGTATCTGTAAGGCCATAAGAGGATTTTATTACTCGAAAGGACATCGTAGAGGCTCTTGTTGGGCATATAGTCGTATACAAGCAGGGGTTCATTGAGGTTCTCAGTACACCATCCCTTCAGCTCAAGTATGTTTTCATGTCGAAGATGATGGACTGTTCTGACCTCGGTTTCATAGCATTTCTTGCTAGAGAAGTTCTGGTTGAATCTCTTTACTGCATACATGGTAATTGATCCAGGAAAGGAAGCTCTATATACTGAAGCTACTATGCCATCTCCAAGCAGCTCTGATTGGTGGAAATTTTTGGTTGCTGAACTAAGTTCACTGTATGTAAACCTTCGGAATCGAACTAATAAGTTTGAGACGGTAGAATCCTGATATGGATTTTGAGGAGCTTCTTTCTTGCCCTTGAATAATTTCTTAAAATAAGACCAGAAAGCTGAAAATATTGATATAACAGCGAGCACAGGTGCGTAGACTCCAAGAACGATTTCTTTCTTTTCATAATTATCACACTGAAAAGTACGATACTTGAAGATTTCAAGGCCCCAGTTTTTTATTACCAGATTGGTGCCATTAAACGCCTCCTTGGATGCTGAGAAACCCACGTAGAGGAAGGGAGGAAACTGATTTCCAAGATTGAACTTTGCAGAAAGAACGGGCTTCCTGATCTGATTTCTTGGGTGAAGAAGCCAGACAGTCAAGCATCTGTTTCTTCCATTGTAGAAGACACCAGCTGTAACGAGACTTTTATTCTTGAACTCAAATAGATCTTTTAAAGCCATCAGAGGCCCAAACTCCACTGCAAGAACTGGTTCATCAAGAAGTAGCTTTTCAGAGGACAAGAAGAACACCGGAGCACTGCTTCCTTGAACTGAGAAGGAAAATTCTGTGCTAAACGAAAAAGAGGAGTTTGCTTTCGTCTTCTGGAAAGGGACCGGAAGGGAGAAGACAACGGCTATGCCTGAGGAGAGCTGCAAGAATTCGTTCATGAGGGAGAAGTCACCGAGGAAAGTGACATTCTCAACCGAGAAACAAGAGAAGTGGAAGGTCAGGCTCCCGGTCGAAGTAGTGTCGTTTTTGCCTGGGAGGGAACTGACGGGGGAAGGGAGGAGGAGGAGGACGACGGAGAGGAGCAGAAAGAGGATGGAAAATGTTTCCTCATGATCCATTGACGAAGCTTTTGGTTTCAGATACTAGAGCAAGAACAAAGCGGCAAAAACACAGAAAACGAGGGGTTTATATATAGGACGTGGCAAAGAACTTGAGAGTGGCGAATTTATATAAATACCCTCATAATCCTTCTATTTGAACTAACAAATATTTCTTAAAAAAAATTCTTTTTTGACCAATTTGAGTATTGATATTAAAATATGGCATAAACTTCTCATATTTAAATTTAATATTACAAACTCGCAATATTTTATATTTGATTTTATTACAAATAATTTCAAAATTTATATAGAGTGAAGTTAGCAAATACTTTGTAGAGAAATACTTCATAGAGAAATATTTTTTTCAAAGATCTCATCATTTACCTAAAACTTATACAAAGGCACACATATAATTAGATAATTACAAGTTAAATAGTCTTAGGCGCCTTTGTTTGGGATAACTTTTTAACTGTTTGCTACAACAGCCTTTCAGTACAAAAAATTTATAAAAACAGCAAAAAAATAGTGGCAAAAAATTATCCCAATTAAAAAATCTTATTCATTTTATAAAAAAACATTGTTAAATCTTATCATCTAATTTTACTTACATTACTCAAATGTAGCCTCTCGTGTATTTTTGAACCTTGATCTCCGATTAGTGAATATGATCTACATATTCTAGTTAACTCACAACATATCCACTTATACTTTTTAATATATCTAATAAAATCATAGAGCTTCTCTCTCTAATTCTATCTTTTTTTTTGTTTTTGTTTTTTCTTCTGAGTCCCTCTCTCTTTTGTGAGGCTTATTTCATACTTCATAAAATTTTAATTGCCAATGGATATATTTGAGTCCAACTAAATTAAATAGAGAAATGTAATATATTTTCATTAAATTTATATTATATATTATATGTAAATGAAACATACATCAAAATCAATAATAAAAGCGATTGGAGTAACAACCCACCCCATGGATTGGTGGTATAGATAATCATGCAATGAAAAGAAAAAATACACAAAAAAGTAAATAAAGATGTAAGGTAACAATTTTAGCCAAGTAAAAAAATGATGGAAAGTGAATGTAATCTTCAATTATCATTGATCATTAATTAAGTGGCAAAATTTTGAATCTCTTAGAGGAAATTTCAGAAGTATGAAAAATCATACATGTGTGTGGTTCTTCAAGAAAGAGCCACCCACTTGCTTGGTTATCTTGATATTTATGTTGTTGATGATGATTATCACTATGTTGGTTCTTCCATATTGATGTCATGCACTTATTCAAGCATTAATCATGCATTTTTGTTACATTGAAATTCTTCTTCTTCATTCGTCTCACCTCATCTCAATGCTCTATTGGCATTAGAGCATCTCGATAGAAAAAGTTAGTCCTTTTTAAATGTCCTCTCGAGATAGCTTGGGCTGAGATAGTTACATCAGGATATTCAATTTTCCATAGATTAGACGTTCCACTAGACCCAAGCAACTAACTTAAGTCATATATCACTTTGTGTAAATAAATTTTGCAGCTTTCTAAAGCAAATCTTCTATAATTTAGAGAAGCTGATTCTTATTGAGAGAATTTGAAGATGCTTGGGTAGAGGCCAATGGTAAATACAATCTTAGCCACATTACTATAATAATAGGTGAAACTATGGTCATCTTTGCTAAAATGATGAGGATAATTTGATAGGAACACTTGTTCACTCGGTTGGATATGGAACAGAGAATGACAGCCCTTGGCCAATTTCCCCATCACTAAAAATTACAAGCAAAAAAAAATGGAAAAACTCCTCAAGGGATTAATGTCGGAGAGATGCAGAGAGCTAAACCACCTTCAAGCAAACTTTATGAAAATATTAGCTAAAAAAACAACACTTGCTAATAAGTTGTACAGAGATATCAAGTTCCTATAAGTATTCACATTGAAAAGGATACAGATATCAGCCGACATTTCGATAGCTTCTTACGTACTCATCAAGAAGAATCGCAGCCATCCAACAATGACAGATCACAAGACAGCAGGCGACCCGATGTGCAACACTTGTAATCTTGACAGCCTAGTATTTCGCCAGCTGTCAAGATTAACCACACCCACATATTCATGTAGCAGAAAACTATAAATACATGTATATACCGAATAGAAAGAGATCAAGAAATGAAATAATACTTCAACCACGTTCTCCTCTATACTTTCATTTTCTTTTTGGTATCAGAGCATTTCTTTCTCAGCAACGACTGAGACGATCCCAAAGGAAGACGAAGCCTGCCGATCCTCCATGGCTCAATCTGAATTCTCTCAGATTTGAGATCCAATGGCGAATTCCTCAAGCAGCAACCATACGATACATGCATCTTTGAAGTTTGTTATAGCAAACATCAAAACAATGGTTCCCACACAATTATCCAACGACAATTATCCCATCTAGCGTGCTCAAATTTTCAAACTCCTCAGAGCTAATGGATTTACAGAATACATAGATCCAAACTTCCCCACCCTCCCGCATCCAAACCACCACTAATGGTGATACTATCATCAATCCCAAATATGCTGAATGGATTCTGATTGATCAGAATCTTGCAGCTGCCATATGTTCTACCATCAGTCCAGCTATCCTACCATACGTTCTACACCTTGATTCTTCAGCTGCTATCCGGAGCACCATAGAAAGAAGACTACAAGCTTCCAACAGATCTCGTGTAATTCAACTTAAAAATGAATTGCACAACGTTTCGATGAAACATCACACAATGTCAGAATACTTAAATGAAGTAAAAACATTGGTGGACAAAATTGCTGCAGCAGGAGCAACTATAGACAAAGAAGACATCATACTCTATACTCTTAAAGGTCTACCGCAAGCATATCAATCATTCAAAAGCACAATCCGAACGATGGTTCATCCTATCAGCCTTGACGATTTATATGCATTTCTAATAAGTGAAGAAATCAATATTAATGCTGAAGTGGTAAGACAACAAAATATCACAGATCAAAATATAGCCTTATACTCTATTATAGGTAGAGGAAGAAGAGGAAGAGGCAGATCTAATCAATCCAGTTCAAGAAACAACAACACCAATCTTTCCAATCAACCCGTTACAATCTGCCAGATCTGTAACAAGAAAGGCCATAATGCAGCAAACTATTGGCATCGCTTCAACATCAACTACACAACCAATCAGCAACAACCAAATGTAGCCTTCACAGCTACAAAGGATACCGTTAATCCAGATTGGTATTTGGATTCAGGAGCCACTTCACATTTAACCAACGATATCAACAACCTGACACTCAGTGAACCAAGACAATACACAGGATCAGACAACATAGTCATTGGAGATGGAAGCACAATGCCAATAGACATACTGGAGCAGGACTGTTACAAACACCGAATAGTAAGCTCTACCTACCTCAAATACTCCACATACCCAATCTTTCTCATAATTTACTTTCCATATATCACCTTACAAAAGACAATAACATTTCCATCGTTTTTGATGCTCACGGTTTCACTGTGAAGGACATCAAGACAAACAACATCTTGCTCCAGGGTCCCAGTTATAAAGGACTCTATCATATTCCTGCCACCACCAAGAACCACCAGCAAAAAGCTTTGACAGCCCAAAATAAACAGCAAGATGTTATGCTATGGCATAACAGACTTGGTCACCCTCATTCAAGAACCATGGCCAGTATCTCCAACACCACTACACACATCAACATACCCACTCTTACTATTCCCTGCTATGCTTGTAAAGAAACCAAGAGTCATAAACTTCCATTTCCCACTTCAACATCTAGATCTAAGACACCTCTTGAAATAATACATTCGGATGTATGGGGTCCAGCTCCTGTCACCTCCACTAGAGGATTACGTTACTATGTAATCTTCATAGATGACTATTCTAGATTTATATGGATATTTCCTATGTCTTGCAAATCTGAAGTTACATATTTTTTCATTACTTTTCAAAAAATGATTGAAAGGCAGCTTCCCTATAAAATCAAACAGTTCATGTCAGATGGAGGAACAGAATACACAAACAACATAATGCAACATCATCTGAGAAATCATGGAATAATACATCAGATTTCATGCCCGTACACGCCGGAGCAAAATGGTATTGCTGAAAGGAAACACATGCATATAATCGAAACAACAAGAACATTGCTAAAGACAGCAGGCGTACCTTATAAGTACTGGCCAGAAGCAGTACTCACTGCTTCTTATCTCATCAACCGGCTCCCAACCAACAGCAGCAAATCTCCATTACAGATTCTCTACAACAAGGTACCTGAATACTCACACATAAAAGTATTTGGATGTGCTTGTTTTCCATGGCTACCTCCACATTACAGACATAAACTTGCCCCAAGAGCAAATTTATCCATTTTTCTTGGATATTCCCCCAGTCATAAAGGATACAAATGTCTCAACCCAAAAACAAACCAAATCACTATCTCAAGACATGTTGTATTTGATGAAACGACATTCCCATTCACTAACAAACAACCCACTTTAACACAACACAACAAAACACCTGACAATCCATTTCTTCTTACACCCACCACCCAACTTCAACCAGATGTTCCCAATCAACACCCAAATACAACCCAACATACTCCTCCTCCTGACCCAAATCAAGAACTATCTCAAACCAGTCACCCTACTGTCTCCACTCACCACAATACCCAAACCCCAATCCCTGACCCATCACAACAAATACACCCGATGCTAACCAGGTTCAAAACTGGGTCATTAAAACCCAAAACCATCTTCAATTTATTACATCAGAGTTCTCAATTGCTTGAGAACCAAAATTTTGTACCTCATACATATCATGAGGCTTCCAAACATGACCATTGGAGACAAGCCATGGATACGGAATTTCTTGAATTACAAAAACAAGAAACCTGGACACTGGTTCCAACACCACACAAAGCTTCAATCATTGGTTGCAAGTGGACATACAAAACAAAACTTCACCCAGATGGATCAGTTGCTCGTTATAAGGCTCAATTAGTAGCTCAAGGCAACAGACAACAGTACGGTATCAATTACCTAGAAACATTCAGTCCTGTAGCAAAATTCCCCACAATTCGAGTACTTCTCACAATTGCTCTAAACAAAAACTAGGAAATTCAACAACTGGATGTAACAAATGCATTTCTACATGGTAAATTGACAGACACCATTTACATGAAGCAACCACAAGGTTATGAAGATAAACAACACCCCGACTATGTATGCTCACTGAATAAGGCTATCTATGGCCTTAAACAAGCATCCAGACAATGGTTCACCACATTCTCGACATCCTTACAGCAAATTGGCTTCAAACTGAGCAAAGCTGATCCTTCACTACTAACATTTTTGCAAAATGACTCTCGGGTTTATCTACTTCTCTATGTAGATGATATACTCATAACTGGCAACAATAACTCCCTCATTTCAAATATCATTTCCCAACTGCACAACAAGTTCTCAATGAAACATCTTGGCACGGTTGACAACTTTCTTGGCATACACATCACAAAACATGAAAAATCATTTTTTTATCACAGACCCAATATGCTATGTCTATACTTCACACAGCCGGGCTCACACTATGTAAACCCCTTTCCAACCCATCATGCACAAAACCACCAACCAAAATAGAACCTGATCCCATCCTCAATGATCACTACACGTATCGCCAACTCACTAGGTCATTACAATATCTCACCATAACCCGACCGGACATAGCATATCATATAAACTTCTTATGCCAACACATGCATGACCCACAACCCTACCATGCATACCTCCTCAAAAGATTACTTCGATACATCAAAGGAACAATAGACTATGGAATACCCAATTTTCTGGGTCCTCTACACTTGCAATCATACTCTGACACAGATTGGGCAAGTGACACAGAAACAAGAAAATCAACTACTGGATATTGCTCTTTCTTAGGCAATACACTCATCACATGGAGTGTTAAGAAGCAACATACCGTTGCAAGATCATCAACTGAAGCAGAATACAGGGCTTTAGCTACTGCTATCACGGACATCATCTGGCTCAGACAACTTCTCCAAGATTTCGACATTTCATCATCTCAACCGACGACACTTTACTGCGACAACAGCTCCACTATTTCTCTAGCTCGCAATCCGATTTTTCATGCCAGGATCAAACACATCGAGATTGATCATCATTTCATCAGACATCAAATACATACGAATGTCGTTCAAATTCAACAAATCAGTACTCAAGAACAGATAGCTGACATACTTACCAAATCGCTTTCAACATCAAGATTTCATCTTCTTCAGACCAAGCTTAGTGTTTCCAAAAACCTTAAGCTTGAGGGGGCATGAAAAGGATACAGATATCAGCCGACATTTCGATAGCTTCTTACGTACTCATCAAGAAGAATCGCAGCCATCCAACAATGACAGATCACAAGACAGCAGGCGACCCGATGTGCAACACTTGTAATCTTGACAGCCTAGTATTTCGCCAGCTGTCAAGATTAACCACAGCCACATATTCATGTAACAGAAAACTATAAATACATGTATATACCGAATAGAAAGAGATCAAGAAATGAAATAATACTTCAACCACTTTCTCCTCTATACTTTCGTTTTCTATTTGGTATCAGAGCATTTCTTTCTCAGCAGCGACTGAGACGATCCCAAAGGAAGACGAAGCCTGCCGATCCTCCATGGCTCAATCTGAATTCTCTCAGATTGGAGATCCAATGATGAATTCCTCAAGCAGCAACCATATGATACCTACATCTTTGAAGTTTGTTATAGCAAACATCAAAACAATGGTTCCCACACAATTATCCAACGAGAATTATCCCATCTGGCGTGCTCAAATTTTCAAACTCCTCAGAGCTAATGGATTTACATAATACATAGATCCAAACTTAACCCCACCCTCCCGCATCCAAACCACCACTAATAGTGATACTATCATCAATCCCAAATATGCTGAATGGATTCTGATTGATCAGAATCTTGTAGCTGCCATATGTTCTACCATCAGTCCAGCTATCCTACCATACGTTCTACACCTTGATTCTTCAGCTGCTATCTGGAGCACCATAGAAAGAAGATTACAAGCTTCCAATAAACCTCGTGTAATTCAACTTAAAAATGAATTGCACAACGTTTCGATGAAAAATCACACAATGTCAGAATACTTAAATGAAGTAAAAACATTGGTGGACAAAATTGCTGCAGCAGGAGCAACTATAGACAAAGAAAACATCATACTCTATACTCTTAATGGTCTACCGCAAGCATATCAATCATTCAAAAGCACAATCTGAACGATGGTTCATCCTATCAGCCTTGACGATTTATATGCATTTCTAATAAGTGAAGAAATCAATATTAATGCTGAAGCGGTAAGACAACAAAATATCACAGATCAGAATATAGCCTTATACTCTATTATAGGTAGAGGAAGAAGAGGAAGAGGCAGATCTAATCAATCCAGTTCAAGAAACAACAACACCAATCTTTCCAATCAACCCGTTACAATCTGCCAGATCTGTAACAAGAAAGGCCATAATGCAGCAAACTGTTGGCATCGCTTCAACATCAACTACACAACCAATCAGCAACAACCAAATGTAGCCTTCACAGCTACAAAGGATACCGTTAATCCAGATTGGTATTTGGATTCAGGAGCCACTTCACATTTAACCAACGATATCAACAACCTGACACTCAGTGAACCAAGACAATACACAGGATCAGACAACATAGTCATTGGAGATGGAAGCACAATGCCAATAGCACATACTGGAGCAGGACTGTTACAAACACCGAATAGTAAGCTCTACCTACCTCAAATACTCCACATACCCAATCTTTCTCACAATTTACTTTCCATATATCACCTTACAAAAGACAATAACATTTCCATCATTTTTTATGCTCACGGTTTCACTGTGAAGGACATCAAGACAAACAACATCTTGCTCCAGGGTCCCAGTTATAAAGGACTCTATCATATTCCTGCAACCACCAAGAACCACCAGCAAAAAGCTTTGACAGCCCAAAATAAATAGCAAGATGCTATGCTATGGCATAACAGACTTGGTCACCCTCATTCAAGAACCATGGCCAGTATCTCCAACACCACTACACACATCAACATACCCACTCTTACTATTCCCTGTTATGCTTGTAAAGAAATCAAGAGTCATAAACTTCCATTTCCCACTTCTACACCTAGATCTAAGACACCTCTTGAAATAATACATTCGGATGTATGGGGTCCAGCTCCTATCACCTCCACTAGAGGATTACGTTACTATGTAATCTTCATAGATGACTATTCTAGATTCATATGGATATTTCCTATGTCTTGCAAATCTGAAGTTACATCTGTTTTCATTACTTTTCAAAAAATGATTGAAAGGCAGCTTCCCTATAAAATCAAACAGTTCAGGTCATATGGAGAAACAGAATACACAAACAACATAATGCAACATCATCTGAGAAATCATGGAATAATACATCAGATTTCATGCCCGTATACGCCGGAGCAAAATGGTATTGCTGAAAGAAAACACAGGCATATAATCGAAACAACAAGAACATTGCTAAAGACAGCAGGCGTACCTTATAAGTACTGGCCAGAAGCAATACTCACTGCTTCTTATCTCATCAACCGGCTCCCAACCAACAGCAGCAAATCTCCATTACAGATTCTCTACAACAAGGTACCTGAATACTCACACATAAAAGTATTTGGATGTGCTTGTTTTCGATGGCTACCTCCACATTACAGACATAAACTTGCCCCAAGAGCAAATTTATCCATTTTTCTTGGATATTCCCCCAGTCATAAAGGATACAAATGTCTCAACCCAAAAACAAACCAAATCACTATCTCGAGACATGTTGTATTTGATGAAACGACATTCCCATTCACTAACAAACAACCCACTTTAACACAACACAACAAAACACCTGACAATCCATTTCTTCTTACACCCACCACCCAACTTCAACCAGTTGTTCCCAATCAACACCCAGATACAACCCAACATACTCCTCCTCCTGACCCAAATCAAGAACTATCTCAAACCTGGCACCCTACTGTCTCCACTCACCACAATACCCAAACCACAATCCTTGACCCACCACAACAAACACACCCGATGCTAACCAGATTCAAAACTGGGTCATTAAAACCCAAAACCATCTTCAATTTATTACATCAGAGTTCTCAATTGCATGAGAACCAAAATTTTGTACCTCATACATATCATGAGGCTTCCAAACATGACCATTAGAGACAAGCCATGGATACGAAATTTCTTGAATTACAAAAACAAGAAATCTGGACACTGATTCCAACACCACATAAAGCTTCAATCATTGGTTGCAAGTGGACATACAAAATAAAACTTCACCCAGATGGATCAGTTACTCGTTATAAGGCTCGATTAGTAGCTCAAGGCAACAGACAATAGTACGGTATCAATTACCTAGAAACATTCAGTCCTGTAGCAAAATTCCCCACAATTCGAGTAATTCTCACAATTGCTCTAAACAAAAACTGGGAAATTCAACAACTGGATGTAACAAATGCATTTCTACATGGTAAATTGACAGACACCATTTACATGAAACAACCACAAGGTTATGAAGATAAACAACACCCCGACTATGTATGCTCACTGAATAAGGCTATCTATGGCCTTAAACAAGCATCTAGACAATGGTTCACCACATTCTCGACATTCTTACAGCAAATTGGCTTCAAACTGAGCAAAGCTGATCCTTCACTACTAACATTTTTGCAAAATGACTCTCGGGTTTATCTACTTCTCTATGTAGATGATATACTCATAACTGGCAACAACAACTCCCTCATTTCAAATATCATTTCCCAACTGCACAACAAGTTCTCAATGAAACATCTTGGCACAGTTGACAACTTTCTTGGCATACACATCACAAAACATGAAAAATCATTTTTTTTTATCACAGACCCAATAAGCTATGTCTATACTTCACACAGCCAGGCTCAAACTATGTAAACCCCTTTCCAACCCATCATGCACAAAACCACCAACCAAAATAGAACCTGATCCCATCCTCAATGATCACTACATGTATCGCTAACTCACTGGGTCATTACAATATCTCACCATAACCCGACCGGACATAGCATATCATGTAAACTTCTTATGCCAACACATGCATGACCCACAACTCTACCATGCATACCTCCTCAAAAGATTACTTCGATACATCAAAGGAACAATAGACTATGGAATACCCATTTTTCTGGGTCCTCTACACTTGCGATCATACTCTGACGCAGATTGGGCAAGTGACACAGAAACAAGAAAATCAACTTGCTCTTTCTTAGGCAATACACTCATCACATGGAGTGTTAAGAAGCAACATACCGTCGCAAGATCATCAACTGAAGCAGAATACATAGCTTTAGCTACTGCTATCACGGACATCATCTGGCTCAGACAACTTCTCCAAGATTTCGACATTTCATCATCTCAACCGACGACACTTTACTGCGACAACAGCTCCACTATTTCGCTAGCTCGCAATCCAATTTTTCATGCCAGGACCAAATACATCGAGATTGATCATCATTTCATCAGACATTAAATACATACGAATGTCGTTCAAATTCAACAAATCAGTACTCAATAACAGATAGCTGACATACTTACCAAATCGCTTTCAACATCAAGATTTCATCTTCTTCGGACCAAGCTTAGCGTTTCCAAAAACCCTAAGCTTGAGGGGGCATGAAAAGCATACAGATATCAGCCGACATTTCGATAGCTTCTTACGTACTCATCAAGAAGAATCGCAGCCATCCAACAATGACAGATCACAAGACAGCAGACGACCCGATTTGCAACACTTGTAATCTTGACAGCCTAGTATTTCGCCAGCTGTCAAGATTAACCACAGCCACATATTCATGTAACAGAAAACTATAAATACATGTATATACCGAATAGAAATAGATCAAGAAATGAAATAATACTTCAACCACTTTCTCCTCTATACTTTCGTTTTCTTTTCACATGATCGTCAAAAGTTTATGATAAAATTTGGGAGCTATTGACCAAGATAATAAAGAATGGAGTTCTTCTAAGGTTAAAGAGAGAAATGTGAAAACCTTTATGATTGGAGTTACTCAATCAGTATATGTTGAGAACAAAACTAAAGTTATGGAGAGATTAAGAAAAATAACAAGAAGCAAAGAAAACATGATTTAGAGCACCACACTCTACACAATGAATGCCTATTATGACTTCACTTGGGACAACTTTCTTAACTTTTTATTGCAAAAAGTTTATAGTTCAAAAAAATTTTATACTAAAAAATTATTTTAGAAAGTAGTAAGAACGCTGTCCCAAATAAAATCTATAATAAGTTTTAACTAAATTTAGAGTTAACCCGCCGAACTATTTTATTCATGAAAATGAAAAAATTCTCTAGGAGCTTACAGAATGTGTGGGAAGCTTTATTACACTAAGTTAGCGAGGGACAAATTTTTAAAGTGAAAAAGCTTACAAAATTGTCCACTCTCGAGTATCCATTCATTTTTTTTTTACTTAGAATATAGTTACCACTTTATCATAACTGAGACTTTTAGGAGCAAATATGTTCTTCCTTCCTAAGGAAGAGATAGGATTTGAATAATTTGTGGCTAGTGTACTTATATTTATTTATTTATTTTGAAGTATCACTTTTTATTCATAATTTTTATTTTTAAAATATATCAAATTATTTTTAAAAACATTTAAAATAATATTTAGATGTTTTTTAGTTCATTTTATTTTTCAAAATGATACACACCTCATTCACAAACCATCATGTCATTTGCTGGTCACTACCACAACCAACTGCCATCTCCTACCACCATCATGGGCTAATGTTTTACTCAATAAAATAAAAATTAACATTTATTAACTACCAGATATATTTTGATTTTGTATTAAAATACAAATAAAACAAAAGCATAGAAGTGATCTTTTTTTTGGGACATTTAAGCTAATTAAGACATACATACATCACATATGTATGACTCGAACCCAATACCTTTTGATTAGTAGCCAAAACTCACAACTAACATATCAAAATGAGCTGCATCATAGAGCGATCTCAAATAGCATGTACGAGTTAATGACACTTGTTTAATCATTTTATTTTGTTTCGCATAAAGTAATGACAATTCTTGTGTAAGATTATCTGTGGCCTACCTCACCATAAATCACAAGCTTAGAGTATGTGGCATTTGAGAATCCAACTTAGATTGGAGAGACAATAGGAGAGTTTGTGGCATATTAAAAGCATTGGTTACACACGTAACTCATCATAGTCTGTTAGTTGAGAGCTTTGATTACGAACCAAAAAACTTGGGTTCAAGTCTCACGTATGTGATATGGGTGTGAGTTTACCTTAATTAACCTAAATGACCAAAAAAACTCATTAATTACATCGAGAATATATATAAAACAAATGTTGGATAACTATATTCACATGACCAATCTAGTAAAAAAAATAGTAGTAACATTGAAAATATATAAAATTATCGATGGCAATTCTACCTTTGATAATTGATAATAAGAATAAAGAATAATAATATATTAGCATGACAACATATCTATTGGTTCGGTAAGTTGTCAATGAATATCATTATCATGATAAAAGACCACCAAAAACAAGCTTAAGTGTTACTAGACAAACAAAACAAAGACAATATTTATATTTTAGCATCCTAATTTTTAGAGTTTGAAAGATGCTTGGGTTTTAATCATTTATTCTGAGATATTTAGGTATTTTTATGTGAAATGTTTCAGGGTTTTCTTAATAAATAGGTTGGGTTATAAGCCTAGAACTTGTAGTAGATTCCTACAACTCAAGGGAGGAGGATGGAGCCCTTTCAAGCCCATTTCCTTTGGTCTGAAGGTTACAAGGGAGGAAAATGGAGATATTTTGTAAACAAGTTTAGTAGGCTTAAGAACAAAGGAAGCAAAATTCCAGGTGATTTGTCACTTAATAACATACCTCAGTCATTTAAAACTTGGGAAAAGAACAATGGATGAAATTTAGGAAGTATTCTCATTAGCATGAGACTGAAAAGTTGCCAAAAAGAAAGAAAATGGAAGACTGGTATACAGAAAGCAGATCTGCAAAAAAAACAATGGAGGTTGGGGTGTGGAAGTAAAATTCAAGCAAACTACTTGTTAATTTCGAATAATTTATTATTAAACAGAGTCGCCAAAAACTTCTAGAAAAAAAATAGAGATTTGTACAACAAACATCATTCAATGCAGGTGCAAGAGGTTTTTAATGAAATGTCGCCTACAAAAATCCTTAGGAAAGCCTTGATATACGGAAACATTCAAACCATCATTACCTGTAGCAGAATCTGTAAGAAGACAAAACTGAGAACAACAATTACATGGAAGTTAACAACAGTAAATGGATCCAAAACCTTGTTCCAGGAAGAATTTTCAAGAATTTTGATTATTTCATGTATATACATTCTCATGTTTCTTTTGGTAATATTATGATTTTGATAGTATTACTCTCATACAATATATGACCTACTCTGCAAGTGCAATGTTCATGATTGGGAAGTTGAAATTATGCTACATCAGAATTTGAAAATCCAAAAAAAAAAAAAAGCCTAAGTGTTCAGCTCAAATTTAGTTGCTCTAGGCTCTAAGCTAGAGTTCAGCTCAAACTTGTGAGTTCATTCATTGGATTGAAGATCTGAGCTGTACTTGGTATGAGGAATTTAATGTCACCAAGGCAATAACTTCCATAAGAAATGAATGTAAGGAACTTTGTAAAGCCAATCCCAAATAGGTTGGTGTAAGGCTAATGTAGAAAATTTCACCAAGGTAATAATTTCTTCGCCACTTTCAAGTTAATACAACAATATCAAGCCTTTTGTCCCACTACGTGGGGTCGGCTACATGAATCCTTTTTCTCCATTGTGTCCTGTTAAAAGTCAAATTCTTGTTTAAATCTAATAAAGAAAGCTCATTTTTAATATTTTATAACCAAGTCTTTTTAGGTCTATTTTCAAGTCAATAGGAAGTGAGAAACATAAGCATGTCCTAATATGAGTGCTCTTTTGTATTATGCGAAAAATATTAGAATATGTTCTGATCAAAGAGCCACACTAACATTGCCATGAGCAATATCCCAATTATTTTAGGACTGGCAATATCTTATTACAACAGAAGAACAATATTCCTATGCGTGCATGCATGGTTAAAAGAAACCATGTCTGGTATAGATTTGCAGCTAAGGTAAATATTTAAGTATAGGACATATCAAAATCATCATCCAAAGCTAAATTCCAAATGAAAATTCAGATCAAAATTTTATGAAACATACTGTGTGACATAAATTGTTTATGCAGGTGGAGCACTCAAATGAACTCGCCTTCAATTTAAAAATATTTTATGTGCATGTACACAAATAAAGATGAATTGTCTTGTACAAATTGGCTCTTGTAGGTGCCCACAATTCATTGCAACTCACCTCCCAGAAGGATTAAACTGAAAGATGAATATTTAAGGGCATGAATTAAGTAAACCACTAACTAGAAAAATTTTCAAGCCATTAGAAAAAACAACAAACATTGTCAAAACCAACCAAATAAAAAAATCTAAGCCAATATCCAAGGGGGAGGACACACCAGTCACACTGATTAAGACCTCATTGGACAAGTGGGAAAAGTTCATCAACTTGTCCGATAGCTCATGCAAATGTGTGAGATGTCACCTCCTCCAAATAGAGAAGACTAATTAGATCCTCACTGGTCAAGTGGGATAAGTCCCTCAACTTGTCGAATGGATGCAAAACGGCCATGTATGTCATCTCTCCTAGAGATGACAAAGGCTAAGTTTCACGCGTGACAAATTTTAACAGTTTTGCCAGCAACAAATGATGCACAAAGTTCAATAAAAAAGCACTACTTCCTCTCCTTTATATCCATTTCAGATTTTTTTTTTCTCCACATCTAGTTTCTACTAAAATGTCCATATTCGCCTGCCATCACCGCTTCTTGAGCTCCAACTATCACCTTTTAATTGGGTTGTTATCGAGAGTCATAGTTTCATTGTTCGGCTTCCACCACGTTGTTCCTAGAAGCCAAATTTTTGTTGTTGGGCCATTGAAACCATCATTTTCCTAAACGTTCCCAAAGTTTGTGAAACCTCAAATTGAATTTTTAGATCTTCTTGGGTTAGAATTAGTGTTGTTATCTCCCTTGATGCAAGCTTCAATCACATAACAATACATTCTGCACATTTTAACGGCCTAAATTATTGCTGAGAGAATAGATCCACTTCTCTTTTACTAGCCCTTAGTGAATATCACTATTTAAAGAGCATTTTCTTCATAGAGTTTACCTCAATTAAAGTTGATAACCTTGGTCTTGAGTGGAAGAAAAAACCTCCTAATTGATCTCTATTCTTTGCTTCAACAAACGTTAAGGCACAAAGACCTAGTGATTTGCAGCCACTAATTTTACCTTTCTCACTTGATAATCACAGTTGTGGTCATTGCTCTTCTTTAGCGGCAAACTGCCAAAAGTGATTCAGATTTTTTTAATATAGGGAGCAGAGTTGTTAGGCAAACTTTTGCTCATGGATACGATCGCCGTGTCTTTTCTTATGGATCTAGTGTTGCCCTTGAATTCCTAAACCCTAAAACAGACGCCGGGCACACGGGTTTGCATTAATGCAACTGCATCGTATATGCTACCACTATGTGTCGGAGCATGGTGTAGTGCACACCTTGCAAGGGAAAGGAGTGCACAGAGATGGTACGAGTATTCAAAGACCAAGATGAAAGTCTTGCAGATACGATGTCTTAGCATATTTTCACTTTGTTCATTTTAAATATTATTATTGTATTATTTAGCTTCATACAGCTTGAAAATTTTCATGCCAACTTGTTCAGATAAATGGTACATTGGCACGAAACTTTTCTTTTCATTTCCTATTTACTAATAACTGATTACACTAATGAAAGTTGAGCTATGCATGTGAGTTGCATGTTGTATATCAAAACATAAAATGTTGTTGTCTTGCTTAGAATGATTAAACTATACTGGGTTAACGAAGGCTACAACCACATCACTAATATTATTTTTGGAATGATCATTAGTGTAGGTTGATGCTGGTAAATTGATAATTTGGTGTTAGTCAACACCATCATATCAATGTTATTTGTTAAATTGAATGGATGTAAACGTGGTCAAGGCCACTTTAGGAGAAATTATTAATAGGTTGAAGTCATGAACAGGGACAGGGGACCTAAATGAACTACAAAGGACTTGAATTTGGACAATTGAAAAAGGACCAAACTTGAACTTGACTTGAACAACTTGAACAGGGGACTTACAAACTTGAATATGACGCAACAAACTTGAATATGACGCAAGGAACTGGACTGAACTTTAAGCTTTAAAATGCATAATGAAATTGAAAATATAAAATACTAAATAATGATTTAAAGCATTCGAACAAATATCGATGAGCAAGTGGGAGGACTTGCGATGAATAAATTCCAAACATGAATTGGCAAAATAACATATCAATCAATATGCAAGCAAATGCAACAACTCACCAATTAATATACATAAAGAAATTGATGACGAATGCAGCAATTCGTCAGTCAACATGTATGGAAGAATTGGCGATGGATATAACTCACCCAGCGACTCATGTTAACATCCAACCAACGTTGCAATATCCTACAGTCAACATCAGCTAGCTAGTGAAGAAAAATGACAATCCCTTACAAGAAACTATGGGAGACTTGTGAGTGATCATGAACGACAGTGAAATGCATACAAGTAAATACAGTGGCTTGCCAACATACAAATGAACCCAAGAGTCATACAACGAATGCTACAACATCCCTACAAGTGGTGCCGATCAATTAGCAGATAAAGGCTACAATCCCCTACAAATACTGAAAAAAATCAATATGCAAGGAATATAATAGCTCATCCCCAACATGCATGAGGAGGTTGGTGATGAACACAATGACGCCTTGTAATCAATATCAAAATGCGAGCGAGCATGTTTGATCTTGCAAACAATGAAATGAGAAGGGGGATATATGATTTGACCTCAAACAGATGTACGAAGCCCCTTAAATAAATTGCATATAAATGATGGCAGTCGATGTGTGAAGTTCACGCAAGTCATGCAAGAGAATATGGAAGTCCCTACGACTGACATCAACTGTCTTGCAAATATATCCAATAGTTCCTACGAACACTGAAAAATATGCAAGTAAATGCGGCAGTTCACCAATCAACATACACTAGGAAATCGAGAATAAATGCAAGCGCCTACGAAGGGTTGTAGAAGACCCATCATACATCCAACATGCCATCCACAAGAAATATACAAGAGAACTGCAGCATATGGTAGCATCTACAGGCAATAGCAGGAGATTTGTTGTGCACGACAATCTACTTGTAGAAAGCAACAAGTAGTGCACGATATTCTACCTATATAAAGCAACAGGCAAACAACCCATAGTGTGTTGTAACGCCACACCACCGGATTCGCAACTTACATACAAGCAGATAGAAGGCATGTGCAAATTCCAAATGAAGCTCTACTCATTTCTCAACAATGACTCATCTGTAAGAAACAGCAAACAACTCATGACGTAACGTTATGCCACTGGATCCGCAACACTCACGCAAGCGGACAGAAGGCATCTTACAAGCTCTCAAATCAAGCATGGCACACGTTCAAATGGCAATTGCCTGAACAACTGATCAGCATTAAACATTTTAAAATACCCCCCACACATACATTGCAACGTATATACACACAAATATAGAAGTGCACGTGTAAGCGCCTTAATACACGGATGAATGTATAAATGTACATGCAAGTATGTAAGCATTATACAAGAAAATGCATGTGCAATCGTATACCCGCATGGGCCCTGGCTAGGGCTACAAATAAACTGAGCATTCGACGAGCTACTCGTGGCTCGGCTTGATAATAGCTCGTTTATGTTCGTTTGATAAGGTAAATGAACAAGCTTGAACAACTTTCACAATATTCGATAGCTAAATAAACAATCTTGAATAACCTGGCGTTCGGCTTGTTTATTTTCACGAACAAAATCGTTTAGAGCTCGTGTATATGCTCGTTAAGAAGCTTGATTAAAAAGCTCAATTATGCCTTATTTAATTAAAAATAAATATTATATATTATTTAACTAATTAAGTCTAATGTTATGTAATGTTATATCTTAATTAATTTTAACTAAATTATATATATTTATATATAAATTACTCCTGTTATATCTTAATTAATTTTATATATTTTTTAAACTACCGCCCGCCACCTCTCTCTCTCTCCTCATTTTTAAACTCCCGCCAATAAATTACTCTCATTTTTATTCTCCCACCCGCCCGCCTCTCTCTCTCCTCCGTGGCCACAGGAAAACAAAAAAAAAGGTGGTTAGTCCCACACCGTGAAATCATTGAAAGTTCTGCACTATATAATAAGCTATATTGGCAAAGTGGTTGACGCGAGGCGGGCTGGGCTCAATAGCCAGAGCGGGCTGCTATAAGTAGGTTGGCTAGATTTGGCAAAAAAAAAATTATGATTTGCAGGTGGGTTGGCTCGACTCGTTATGCTCGTTTAACGAGCCATTCGATTAGAAGCTCGACGAGCTTTAAAATTAAACGAGCTCGAACTTATTCACGAACTGAGTACGAACAATATATTTTTAAACGAGCTCGAACTTGAACAGCTATTAAAGAAGCTCGACAAGCTTCGAACCGAGCTTGAACACGTTTTTGACAAACGAGCTCGAACTCGAACATGCCGAAGCTCGGCTCGGTTAGGTTCATTTGCAGCCCTAGCCCCGGCGAGCGTGTTACGTGTAAACACGTGACGTCTAAGGATGCTCCACAAGTTTTGATCCTAAGTAATTTGTACCTTTATAATCAAGAAATATTAATTATTGAAGGCAAATCCACATCAAGATAGGAAAAGATGAATGTTGACCTCTAAACTACAGCCAAAAGGAAAGAAACAAGAAATAAAATATAAAAAATACATACATACCTGCTGAAATCCAAAGCCCATCCCAAATCCCTGCTCACGTCGTGTACGCCACTTGCTACAGAACTCATTACCTTTGCGAAACGACGCCAAAATATCATATCCCGCGTGCGTAGCCCGCCTCGATTCCGCAAGCTTCGTTCTGCATTCGTCGTTAAAAGGGGAACCAAAATGAAGACTTCCGCTCTTCTGCTTCTCCCACGCGACTTCTTCCCATTCGCACACTTCCTTCTCTCCGACCTCCGCAAGATCGCAAGCCTTCCAAACCACGCTCGACTCCCTGTTCTTCCTCATACGATCAAACCCCACGCCCATCTCTGATCTTTGCCTCCTTCAACGATGCTTCCTTCCAGTTGAGTCGGAAGTTACGACATTTGATCGGAAGCAACAACACGAGTTCGATTGCTGCGACGGTAACTTTCTTCCTTTGGCATGCTTCTTCGACCCCTTTGTTGTTGGTCGACTTCGCTTCTTAGACGACGTTCCCTCCTGTCGAATCGGAAGCAACGATAGGAGCTCGCTCGTGTGAAGGCAACTTTCTCCTCTCTCACGCTGCTTCTTCGGCTCTTGTGTCACTGTCCGACTTCGCCCCGCCGACAACTTCCCTTCCTGCCGAGCCAGAAGTTACATTTGATCGGAAGCAAAAATGAGAGCTCACCGCAGTGAAGGTAATTTTCTCCTTCCCGCAAGCTTCTTCGCCAAAATCCCGTAAATCCGCTGAGCCGAAAGAAAAAAAATCTTTTTAATTATAATTATTTAATTAATTATAATTATTTTTTAATTAATTATAATTATTATAACTAATTACAATTAATTTTAATTAAGTAATTAAAATTAATTTAATTAATTATAATTAAAATTAATTTTAATTAATTATAATTTATAAATTTAATTATTATTAATTTATTATAATTTAGTAAAATTAATTAATATTAATTAGTTATAATTAATTAAAAGTTAATTATAACTTATTATTTTAATTAATTTTAATTAATTATTTAATTAATTTTAATTAATTATAATTAACATAAGTAATTAATTAAAAATAATTATAATTAGTTAATTAATTATAGTTAATTCAAAAAAAGAAATAAATTAATTTATAATTTTCTTTTAAATTAATTATAATTAATTATGATTTGAATATAATTAATTATAATTAATTATAAGTTAAATGTTTCCTACGTCGATCCACATGCCACGAGCCTCCACCGCCGGTCCACCTACGCAAAGGTATAAATTTCTAACTTAAACCCTGCTCTCGACGCTAGCAATGAGCCAACAAACCTCACTACGCGCTCACGTAGCAAAGGGGGGAGGGAAACCAGTGCGGTGCTTGCAACGAGGTGGGTAATCCCTAGACCGCTCATGTAGCGTGAGGGGGACGAAAACTAAGTACCCATATGTGGGAAAATTACTGTGCTCTTTTTAACAGGTGCCCGAGAACCCTAAGCGCTCATGTAGCATAATGGGGATTGAAGAAAAATGCCGCCACGATGTCTACGGACATCTACTTGAAGCGCCCACATGACGTGGAGGGGAAGGCTGCCTCTTGGTATTTCCCCTAAACAGGGGAGACGCCGGGAGGCTGTCAAAATTTTCAGTGCACTGGGGACTTTGTTTGGACAACATTAAGCTTAATTTGGAACTCCAATGAACATTACAGGGGACTTTATTTGGTCTTGGGCTTGCATTCGGACACAAAATGACTTATAAAAATACTTGAACATTTCACTCAAAGTGAACCATGATTTGAACTCAGATCAGACAAACAACAAGAAACAAGTGAACTTGGATCTGATCACAAGAGGAATTTGAACTTAACATGAATTACAAGGGACCAAACTGAATTGCAAAAAGACTTGAATCAAATGATGATGAACTAAATTGGAACTTGAATTCAAACTTGACTCAAACTTGATTTGAACAATCAAAACGAAGGTCTGAACTCAAATGAAATAAATTTAAAAATTAATTCAAGCTCGATTTGGACAACAAGACTTGATTCAAAACAATAAGACTTGAACTTGTATTTTGAACTCAAGCTGTATAACATCAAGTGGAATTTGGGACTTGAACTTACAAGCATTTGACTCAAATCCGAATGAACTTAATATAACTACAAGGGACTTTGATCTGAACTTGAACTTGCAAGGACTACGGGAGACATAAAACTGAGCTTGAACAATGAAGTGAACGCGAATGACTTGAACAAGACTTAAACAAGACTTGATTTGGGACCGCAGTGGACATGAATTCGAAACTGAATGTGACTTGAACCATTTGAACAAGCAATTGAACTCGAACTAAAAAAGGACTTGAATCAAGTTTAATTACAAAGAGTCTAAATTCAACATCAAACAAATGAAAGTGAATGAACATCATATGTCTAAGATGAGACTTATAAGTTGGCACAATAATAATGTTAGGCAATGCAAAATCTCCAATTGTTACTTCAATTAGACAACAAATGTTAATGATTCATAGTATTTGTACACATTGCAACCCATCTTTTGGAACAAAGGATCTATGAGTACAACTTGTTCGCTAGCAACAAGCAAGTCATAATAGATGTAGCTTGAGCACTTGATCAAATTAATCTCTAAATGAGATTAAATGATGCTCATATCACTGATGAAATAAATGTGATTATATCCCTACAATCTACTAGAGATCAAGATGCTTCTACAATCAGCAAATCAAACTACTAGCAAATATCTCGGTCTGCTATAAGCAATGAAGATTAATGCATAGCGAACGTCAATGAATAAGAAAGAGACAAGTATAAGTGATGGCCCTGCCAATCAACTTGTATGTAAGGAAGGATGAGTGCAATGCCTACAACAACACTTTCAAGACCAAGGTGACATTAAGAATACAATAACTCATTAGTTGATGTGTAAAGAGATTGTTGATGAATTCAAGTCATCCAGAGAAGCATTAATCAACAAAATAAAGGACTTTTGCCGAAGTTTCAGATGAATGTTTACAAACAAGTGCAAATGATAAGTGATGATTCAAAACTTTCAAATGAGCACCAACATTTAATGAAACCAAAGAACTCGTGGTAAAAGGTCTTCAAGCAACAGTGATATGCAAGCAAATATGTCATTTCCCTACATATATTGAAAACCAATGAGAATGAGTGGACATAGAACGCATGATGGACAAAGAGCTTTCAAGCAAGTATAAGACTTGTAACAGACAAGACTTCAAGTAAATATAATTCACACACAAGCAATAGAGTTGTGGAGCAAATGAACATGAAAGGCATGCTATGAATATGATAATGCATTACACTCAGTATCATATAGTTTGCAAGTGAAAGCAATCATCTATCAGTCAAAGTGCATAAAGAGAATATGCAATGAATGCAACTCATCTAACACCCTACATCAGTATACAGATGAATATATCAGCTTGTCTCTTAACAACAGAGCCTCTTATAGTCAAGTATGATGCAACACGATGGAAAATGCTAATGTCTGTTGGCGATGATGGGAGGTGTGTTGTATGCATGGCAATATACAAGTGGGTGAAGACCAATATATTATGGGTGCTACAAAACCCCTGCAATCAATCACTATTCAATGGCTAGTAAATATATCGATCCCTTTGCAACCAAAAGCGAGCGACATGACAAATGCAAGCTCCTACATATCGCCGTAGGAGATCTATCATTTACACTACATGCCATCTACAAGCAAATGTTGAAAAGACTACGACAAATACGAGCTTCTACGGGGCACTATAAAAGACCCGTCATGCACTTAATATATCATATGCAGGCAACTACAGGAGAGTTACGATGAATACAAGCTTTTGCGAATTGCCATAGATAATTTACTACATGTCCTAAATATCCCCGCACATGCACTGTAGTTTGTATGCACATAGGTATACAGAAGGGGATGTATAATGTACCCGCATGGGCCCCGGCGAGCATATTATTGGTACACACGTGACGTCTAGGGATGCTGCGCGGGTCAAACAATAAACTCAGGTTCGAGCCTGATCCTTCTATAAGGGTAGATAGGAGTCGAGACAGCTCGAATCATTAAATAAATATACGGTTATGATATTGACCGGGATATTTATTTTATACGTTCATGTTAGGCCTTCAAGGCCTCCAACAAAAAAAATTCATCAACAAAATCACAAAGTCTACGAAACTCGATCCTCTATCGACAGCTCGACAGAGTCGACAAAGTTCAATCAATGAAATACTCAAATACCCATAAATACCCCGATGATCGCTGTGTTGAACGTAGATCTCAACCGGAGGGATTAATTTCAAATATTCAAAATGCTACCAAAATACCTACAAAATTCAAAGCTCCGAAGAATCCGAAACTCATTCCAAAATTTCGATATTTAAAATTGAAATCAAATCATCTAAACACTTAAAGCACAAAATCCATCCACCCTCCGCAACAGTTTGTCGGGTGGACAAAATTAAAATTTACTTCAGCTCATATAGAGCTAATGTCTAGTCGAAAATATCACTAGGATCTATTCTCAAATAATCTCCTGCTAGTAAGGACGTGGTACGTGTCCTCTGACCGGCAGTTTTGCCGCCAAATGACACTGCAAGATAAACGTTTATGACTCGAGGCTCTCTGAACCGAGTGGTTTTGCCGTCAAATGGCACCACGAGATAACAGTTATGGCTAGAGCCAATACGTTCCTTAGTGGCATCAAATCCTTAAGATATAAATTAATAGGATATGATTGATAAGGCACAAAGCCCTTTGTTAGCTAAGGTTGATTCAAATTTGTCCCCTTAGACAAACATCTACCCCAAATCTACAAGGTACCCTTGGACGAAGCAACCTATGACTGCCGACAAGGATCCTTCTATCAGGTTGGTTTGACTACCTCTTTGACTAAGTAGACTAGGGAGCACGATGACCCAGGATGACGGAACCATGAGAACTTGATCGGGCTCATCATCTATTCCCCCACCATCCGCTTTAAGTGCAAGGTGGTGAAGATTTCTATTTTAAATATCAAATCTTCAAATCACCAAATCCTAAACCCATGCTGCTATTATATGCCAGATGCACGTATCTATACGTATCTAATTGACGACTAGCCTTAATCGAAAGTTCTCTCTCGTGATCAGGAGGGGTAATTAACTATAGGGGTTTGCGCCTATAGGAAACCAGAACTCAGATCATAAAGTCCTCGCAAAATGAGGACGAAATCTCTAGGTAGTATCTTATCTACAAACCCATCTGCCTTCCAAAATTTACCCCGGAACTTAATTTCGTTAAAACTCCCCCAAAGAAAAGCAGCGGGGAAGGCCGGGGTCGAATTTTCAGAGCCCACAATGAATAGCTTATAAAGCCATTTATATTGCTCCACTAGGCCTTGATTTTATAGAAGTCAAGAACATGGTGAAATAGTGATAAGTTAACACTATTATTACAGGTGAAATCAAGGTATAAAATTGCGCAATCGAGTATTGAGGCATTTTTCGTTCGTGAGGCAAGACGTAAGCATCAAGGCTTTTTGAGGCGTGAGCCTTAAGATTAAAAAATTGTGTAAAATACAAATAAAGGTTATTAGTGATTTTTTATATTATACCCAAATAATATATTAAAAGATGACATATTATTTTTCTATTGAACTATCAAGTAACAAATTGACATACATATAAAATAAAAATTGCACAAGACGTAAAGTGGCAAGTGATAAATTACATGAAATATAATTGAAATACAAATATTATATAAGTACAATATTAAATATAGAAACTGCATAAAATATCATATAATATTAAGTTCAACTCCAAATTCTTTCTTTCTCAGTTCCCTACTCATCCACATTTAATTTCAAAAAAGACTAAAATAATTGGCAATAAACTAAAAAATCATCTGAACTATCATCATTGAGGGGGTCTTTATTTGAGTCATCATCATAACAAATTGATCTCTCCCCTATTGTTGCCTTAAGAAAAACGATGTGTCGGCATAAATCCCGCTTTGCAGACATAGGATTCCACCTTCCTTGGGTCAGATTGTAATTTGTGGTTGCTTGCTAGCTTGACACTAAACCTTTAGCTTTCAATTGTTTACTAACCCAACACTTACTAGCCAACAGTTTTTGTTGTTTGACACTAGTGTTTCTACTATAGTACCTTGCTCTTTTTCTTTCAGTTTTGTAGATTGTACCAGTAATAACTTTACTATACTAGTTGCTACTTCACTGTACCAGTAATTACTTCATTGTACAAGTAGTTAAGTTACTTTACCGTACTAGTACCCTATTCTTTTGCTTTCAATATCATAGTTTAGTGTAGCACTTATTCTTTTCTTGCCTTAGCAATTTAACTTCAATGCTAATGAGTTTTATTTGGTTGTTTGCAGGAGCTCGCACAGAAGAGACTTTGGAGAGCTTAGAGAAGCATTGTAAAGCTTGCAGAGGAGCATCACAGATGCTTTTCTTTTGTTTGAGTTGTAGATTTAGGAGTGTGGTTTCAGTGTAGCTTGTACTTTATGGCTGATTAGTGGAAAAAATAATAATTTATTTTTCTTCATTAAAAAGAAAACTCACCAAAGTGTCTCTCTCCACATTAATTGATTAATTAATTAATAAATTAACTAAATTTTTAATTTTAATCATCCAATTAATCAATTTAAATTTCATTGCTCTCAAATTTTTAAATTGCTCATAGATTTTTTTAAATTGCTCTCGGATTTTTTAAATTTCTCTTGAATTTTTAATTAACCAATTAATTAAATTTAACTAGTTAATTTTAATTAACTAATTTTGATTAATTTATCTTAATTAACCAACTAATTTTAATTAATTAATAACAATTAATCAATCAAAATTAATAAATTAATTTCAAATAATTAATTATTTTTAATTAACCGATTAATTTCGACTAATCAATTTCAATTAATTAATTAATTAATTAATTAATTTTGGTTAACTAATTTCAATTAATTTTGGTTAATTAGTTTCCATTAATTAATTCTTTCAATTAATTAATTTTAATTAAAATTAGTCAATTCATTATTAAAATCCAAATTTACTCTCCAATTACTTCAATAGAGAATTTCTCTAGTCTCCCAAGGGATTTCGGTAACCTCCCGGCGTCCCCTCCCCTCACGGGGAGGCCGGGGTAGCACTTGCTGTTAATTTCTTCCCGACCGGATCTAAGATCAATAGCGCAAGGTCTTCAATTGGATTTCATCATGGCCGGATCTAAGATCAACGACACGAGGTTTTGAATTTAAAACTATCCCGGCCGGATCTAAGATCGACCACACGAGGTTTTGAATTTAAAATCATCTCGGTTGAATTTAAAATCAATGGCGTGAGGTCTATAATTTACTCTTCTCCTAGCCAGATCTAAAATCGATGGCTTAGGTCTTCTATTGGATTTCATTCCTCTTTAAGATTTAATCAATTATATAAATCTTAACTTTAATTATCGGCTGCAATTGTGAATATGTGCAATGGATAGCAATAGACAACTTCTAATTGCTATTTAGAACTAGAGAGCATACTATTTCCTTTAAGCAGTCTCCATAGGAAGAATACTCACTATAGCAGTTTTGAAATGAGGCAAGCGTCCTCAGCTTCACAAGGAAATATAATTTCGAACAGGTGGCATTCACTGTGCTAGAGCGAGGGTAATCTAGACTTCAGACCGGCCGGCAGAGGATAGGTCGCGTGAGACAAGGGCACGAGCAGGCTGGAGGCGGATGACTAGTCAAATATGCAAGGAGTTCGCATGTGGGGTTTTGGTCGCACGGAAGGTGTGTGGATTGAGGCAGATTGGGTACTCGAAAGGCGCGTTCCGCTCGGAAGGCCTGCTCGTGGTTAGCAGGCGGACTCTCGAACGGGAAGTGGGCTGTGCAATCGAAGGTTGGCTCGCGATTGGAGGTGTTTGCGTGTGCGACATTCGCGTCTAAAGTGAACAACCGCCGGCAGTTCAATCAGAGAGCAAGAATTTAGAAGGAAATGAAAGTGTGAGTTTCGTTTTTTTTTTTTTTTCTTTTATTGTTAGATTGCTTAAGCAGTTGCAGCAACAAAAAGTTGCTGCCTTTTGGCAATCAGTTGCTTAGAGTGGGACCGGATCGAGAGCGTGAAGAGATGCGTCTTTATCAATGGTGCTCTACACAAATTTTCTGACTTCTCAGAATAAGTGGAGTATTCACACTTAATAATTCTTATAACATCCATTCATTGATACCACAGAAACCATCTACTCTGACACAGTTACATGTTATATGATGATTTCAAGCAATGCACAGATAAAGAAATATCCTACGATTCTTCCATCTCATCGATACTATTAAGTCCCCTCCCCACACTAAATTCATTAACTACACTTCCAACTTCAACAGAACTGCAACTAGGGACCTTCTCCATTCCACAAATATTCATTTGCTTACGAATCCTAACTGCATCTTCCAACCTTCCTTCTCTTGAGTAGGAATTGGACAAAGCCACATTTGATTTTTAATCGGAGAATCTTATTGAAGAGATTCAGAATTTCTTCAAACCTGGAGCTTTTCATGCAAATATCAATAATCAAATTAAAGGTGGTGAGATCCTTCACAATGGGTGGCATCTGATTGAATAAATCACAAGCTTCTCCAATCCGAGAAGCAACAGCATGCCCCTTCTCTTTTTTTTTTTTTTCTATTTTAATTTTAAACTCGTCAACACCTGTCTCATTTTGTGAAGTCCAATGCCCCCTAATATGCTTCTTCATTTATTTCAGCCATCTTCCTCTTTCATAAATATTTTTCATCAATATAAAGATGAGTTTGATGCTCCAAAATTTTTAGAGGAGGTGGTGGTGGTGTGCAGCTTTCAAGTGATTCTTAACGGCGGCTATGACGGTGGTGGCTGTGGCGAAGGCAACGGCAGGACTACAAATGAACCAAACCGAGCCGAGTATGTGAGTGTTCATGTTTGAGTTTGTTTATTATTAGCTTGTTCAAGTTTGGTTCGTGTTTGATTCGAGCTTTATTGTTTGTGTTCATGTTTGGTTCGTTTAAATTAATGGTGTTCATGTTTGGTTCATGTTCGGTTCATGTTTGGCTCGTTTAGTGCTTATCGAGCTTTAAACAAACAAGTCTTAACGAGCTATGTTCGTGAACATATTTAGTGAATTTTTTTAAACTATCAAACATGCACGTTCAAGAACAAATCTAACGAGTATTCTTGAGCTATTAAATGAGTAAGATCATGAATATATATAGTATTTTCGAGCTACCAAATGAGCCCGTTCACGAACAAACGATCTATAATTCGTCTTATATTTGTTCATGAACATCTTAAATAAATAATCTGACAAACATGGACAAATAAAGCATGTATATCTATCAAAAATACAAAAAAACAGTAGCATGTTAAACAAAACTACAACAGTTTTCTTCACAAAAAGAGAAAAAAAAGAAAAACCAGAATAGTGTGCTCCTTATCAAACTAATGAGATCTCCTTTGTTTCCTCCCTAATCTGCAAGACGTAATATAATAAATTAGCAATTGTAAGGAAAATTTTTTACTATTCATATGTTTTCATTTCTCTGAAATAATAAAATAAAAATAATTATAATTAAATAATATATAATATCGATTTAATAAATATGTAAAATTTATTTTAGTTAACATATATTATAATATTTAATTACTTTAAAATTTATTAATTAAAAATAATTATATCATTATATTATAATAAATTTAAAATATTTATATTATGTATATTTATTAATTTTATAATTAAATACTAATCGAGTTTTTATCGAGCTTATTCACAAGTTCTGAATCGAACACGAATCGAGCTTAATGTCGAGCTTGATCACGAGCTTCAAATAATGTTATTCGTGAACATAAATGAACCGAACACATTAGTGTTCAAGCTTGTTTATTTAAGGATCGAGTATTTAAAATGTTGTTCAAGTTTGTTTGTTTAGTTAGTTAAACGATCACAAATGAGCTTTAATCGAACCGAGTAACGAGTAGCTCGCCGAACACTTGATTCGCTTGCAGCCCTAGGCAACGGCCTGGAGGTTGAGACAGCTGAGAGGAAGTTACTGCAACTTGAGGGTACATGAATGTGTGATTTGTTCAAGTTTTATTTTAAGAATTATGTAAGTTTTAATTTTATATATATATATATAGGTAAGCCTCATGCTAGTGAGGCGAGGTGGGCCTAAACCAAGCTAAGGCTCAAGCCTCGTAAAAAAAAACTCAAGGAGTAAGCCTCGAAGCGTTTTTCACTAGAATTGTGCTGAGACGAGCCTCATATTGTGCAATTTTAAACAATGGGTGAAATATAAGAAGTCTATCTTCTCGTTCAATTTCACATGCAAAAAAGTAGATAATCATCCATTGCAGCAAATTTATACCATTAAGAAGGTGATAAACATGCCTTTTTAAAAAAATATCCAAATCTCAGCATATCAAAGACATGACTCCAAATTCATGAAGTACCAAATTTTGAAAGCATCAACTTGAAAAGTTACAGAGCTTCTAAAACAAGAAGAAAATAGATAAGTTGCTTGTCACGTAAATCTATGTGATATGGATGCCAAAGAATGGCAGTAAAATGAGTATTAAGTCCTTGACAATGAAGTACATCTCTAATTAATGACTAAATATTCAGTGCATATGCAGATAAGCAATCCAAATCATTGTGGAACAAAGCAGGAACACAATGCAAGGGCGATGAAATTTTTGTTTGAATTTTGACTCGGGAATAAGCTTGGGTTAGTCGAGCATGCTACAGGATGACCCTAATGGTTGGTCACTACGCATGATTTCTTTAATCATGAAGACCTCAAGAGCAGTGGCTAAGCCATCTCATAATTCTTCACCATCACCTATGCTTTATTTTGTTCTTCTATAGCAGCAAATGAACCAAAGTGGAAGCCATGAATCAAGAATTTCTCAAGGCATTTAAAGAGCTTGGTCACATAATATTGGACCAAACACTGAGAATTACACAATCCCCAATATGCGTTGAGGCGCAGCAGTTGACTGCTATAAGTTGGTTATATTAACATAGCAAAGGCCAATGTTGTCGCCATATTGGATGGGTCTGCCACGAAGGTAGGAGGTGAAGTTGATTTGAGTGCTCATTTAGACATGCTGAATTAGGAAATGGTCTTCTATAGCATACTGCATAATATGGTTATCAGCTTACTTCGTATAAAATATAACGTATTTCTATATTTGTAAGGTAGTAACTTCAGGGTATTATTTGTATGGATTAATAAGAGAGTTTATTTTCCATTGACCAATATATAAGGGGGTCTCATGTTAGAAGCTATTTCAAAATATTCGAATGTTTATTCTTTAACCATCATCTGCATAATTTCTAGAAGATCAGAAATCGAGCTAAGTGTGTTGGTCGAGCACTCTACAATAGAAAGGATTCATGCCTTTATGTGGCAACATGAAAGGAACTTGTCCCATTTCTTTAGATCTTGAGGTATTTTCTAAGGGATCTGGTTTCATTTACCTGACCTCCCCTCTAAAATTGTGAAGTAGTTTACCATATTCTAAGCTACCCAAGTTCATCTCATAAACTCTACTAGCTTCCTTCTCAAACTCTTCAACTCCAAATCAACCCAGCAAACCTCCAAATCCCCATTCCAATGACAATTTGGATAGCCGTTAAACCATCCTCATAAATTTTAGGCCAGACATGGTCTAGATGTCAAGCACATTGGGTGGGATAAAACATGAACTCACACAGCGCTTTATAGTTGATAATGAAAACTTAAATCAAAACTACTGCATAGGGAGCATGTTGAATAAAACATCTTTATTTTTGTATAATTACCTCATATGAATACTAAGTCAATACTCAATATTTAAAGCCCAATAAATAAACTCAAAAAATGAGAAGAAGTATTCATTAATGGAACGCAAAAAAGTTGGGATAAGGCTAATCATGAAATTAAGTAATGATTTCTTCACTATTATGAAGTTACTAAGAATAGAAGGTCTTCTACTTATTGGATAAAAGTTTGCAGAAGTCTGAAGCTATGTTGAATAAACAAATCAAATTGCCTGTTCTATTATTTGTATAGTTACTTCCCCATTTGAATACTTAGTCAATGCCAATTCTTTAAAACGCTTCAATAGCAAAAAATGAAAAGAAGGATTCATTAGTCTTACTCAAAAAAAGTTAGGATAAGATTACTCATGAGAATGACATGATGTTAGGTAATGATTTCTTCACCATTTTGTAGTTATTAAGAATAGTAGGCCTTCTACTCATTGGATAAAAGTTCACATAAGTCTGAATATATGTTAATAAACAAATTAAACTGCCTGTTTTAGGAACATTTAAAACTAAGCTTCTAGTTGTAGGACTTATCTAAAGTATTCACAAGTCATGATAAATACATTTGTCGGCAAACCTTTATAAAGTCACTTCGGGAAGCTACTCCTTATCTAGCCCTAGAATTACCGTGCAAAATGGACAATAAAATGACTTAAATCAACCGCATATAAAATTCAATCCAACATGGTACTTAGAGTATGTGTTCATCGTTTGCAGTTACCTAGCAAAGAATTACCTAACCAAGATATGGATCCCAGCTATGACAATATGTTTTGCATTTTTTTATTTCAACATAATACCATCCATCAATCCATTAACCTAAGGTTATCATAGTTTTGGATTAAGACTTGTCCATGAATGACACCTAAACCTTACTCACAGGAACAAGAAAGCGCTTGATAAAACTCAAGAAAGAAAGAGAGAAAGAGATCTTAGATAGAGAAATGAGTTCAAAGAGAGAAAAGCTCTAGGACTTGTATTGCTATAAAAAAGTGATACATGATCTTTGTGTCCTCCCCCTAAAATGACCCTTTGAATATATTTATAAGATTTTGAGTGCTACAAGAAAAGCTATTCAAGAAATAATAATAAAGTACATTCAATTACATAAAAAATGTAGCCCAAAATATAGCAAAAATATATATGAATAATATGTGGAATACGTGAACTATTGACATGTGGATAGTTACAAACCAAAGCTTTCATATTGAAGGTTACGGTCCTTAAATTGATTTGATCCAACCGCTAACATGCTGGAAGGAGTCACTGACCAGTCGAGTCGACTTGCTAAAAGAGCTGTCAATTTACCTAAATCTTTCTTACTGGATGAAGTCATCGACTTACTGATTAAGGTTACCAACTTGCTAAATGAAGTTGCCAACTTGCTAGGATGACTTGCCACGTAGTCGTAAACTATGTGGTCAACTTGCAATATGGCTGACTTGTAGGATGGCCAACTTGCAAGGTGAAGTCACCACATTGCTAACTTATCAATTATCATGTGCTAGTTAAGTCCATCAAGGGCCTAGACTGGTTCAACTTGAATCGAGATCTTGAAATGTTTATCTATATATTTAATTCTTTGATTCTCTTATATCTTTTAGAAAGCAACTTACAAAAAAAAAAAGAAGAAACTTATAAAAAATATATAAATATATATATAATTATTGAATTAGCAATTCAATGAAACATAATCATCGTGATGTGACATTTATTGATTTTCACACTGAGAAACTCTATAAATACTTCCATGTTTTCTTTATTGAAGCTCTCAACACTAATCTCCACATCCTTCTCCCTTCCCAGCTATGGATCATATTCCTAATTTTTTTTAAGAATCTTGCTACAGCAATGACACAAATGAACAAGGATAGGGAGGCTAAGAGAGATGTTGGAAGACTCTTGCCCTCCTTCGAAAAAGATAAAGAAGTGGATGGGAGTGGGAAGAAAACTGAACTTGAAGTTCCTACCATATGTGACTTTCAAGAAAATCTCTCCCAACAAT
The DNA here is from genome assembly GCA_019925795.1 of Dendrobium chrysotoxum. NCBI lineage: Eukaryota > Viridiplantae > Streptophyta > Magnoliopsida > Asparagales > Orchidaceae > Dendrobium > Dendrobium chrysotoxum. Next base: position 37,853,752 of record CM034308.1, read on the forward strand.
GAAGGTTAACAATAGCTCTAGCAAGTTATACTTGGATGGAGGCCACAAAGAGAGCTTTAGGTGATACTCTTGCTGCATATGATTAACTTGAAGGTGATCAGGTAGTCAATTCCCTAGCTCACCTTGCAGTTAGATTGGCGAAGAAAGTAGCTTTGAAAAAATAAGTCGAGATGATAAACCTTTGCAACAATTTTGACTCTTGACTTTAAGACAATAAGAAAAGCTCTTGCCAACTTGCAATTTGAGTTCAATGCTCAGAAATTGAAGATGTCACATAAGATTATTGAGATTCAACTTTTTGGTGAATCCGAGAAGATTCACCTAGTGATTTGAAAGAGAAAGGTAGTTGCCTAGAAGTCATTGCTATTTAAGTGGCCAATGACATTAAGACAGAGATTAACAATTTGAAGGGAGAGGTCTTTATACTACGAAGAACTGTTGAGTTCTTCACAATTGAATCAATCTACTAGCGATTTCTTATTTTGGCATCTTATTCGTCAAGGCTTAGTCGCCACAGAAGTACTTTCTAACCGTATTGTTCAAGCTATAGTAAGAGAAGTAACTTATTTTAATATTAAATTTTTACATGTAGTGATGACTATTAGTCACCACATTTGAATCACTTATAATGATTTTTTATTAACAATATGTAATTTTTGTTTATTGTGGCAATGATGTGACGTTTAGATCTCTTATATATTTAATATTTATAGTCATGAAGATTTGACTTTTGCGATATGATGGCAAAAGGGTTCAACATCCATTTTTTCCTATAAATGGTTTCGTGATAGTTTCATTTTAGCTTTTCACTTCTCTGAATCTCATCTTCTCTTTTTTGCTTCTTCTGTGAATTTTTGTTTAAGCTACGAAATGTCCCGAGCTTGTCTCAACTATGCATGTAACTTTTTGACTTCTAATTGAAAATGCACTTCATTGATTTCTCAATATAACTTGAAGTCATTGATACGAGAATGGAAGATTAGAGAATATTTTATTGTTCAATTTCTAGAGGCAGGAGAGTTTCGCAATGTTATGAAAGAGCATAAGCTATGTTTCTACAAGAATCAATTTCATCTTGGATTGCAACTTCCTTTCTTTCCTGAGGTTGCGATGATAATTCACTTCTATGGCTTGGTACCCACACAAATTGTACCCAACTCATTGACAAGCATGGTCAAATTCATCATAAACCAACGAGAGCATCAAGTAAATTGGAGTTTAAATCTTTTTAGATTTATGTTTACTATGAAAGGATATAACGATGGAACAATTCTTTTAGCCTTCAAATATATAAAAATTCAAGGCTTAGAAAATAGATGCAGGGTTGAAAAAAAAGTTCTTTTTTGTGAAATCGACTGAAGGGTTCCCTTTTAGCATAAAGCCGAGTGAGATCTCATCCTTCAGGTTGGCTGCTCCATAGCTCTATATAGAAGAGAACGAATTTTACATCAACTTGCCTGTGAAAGAGTTGGATTGCATCCAATATACTTCTTTTACAACCAATGCAGCATCACTTTCGATTGACCAACCAACCATAAGAAAGTCACCACGTTAGAAATATTTTATTTTTGCATAATGGAAAATATTTTCTTTTATATTACTACGGTGTGATGAGTTTTCCTAGAGACTTGTTTCTTTAGTTTATAAAATTCCATGCGAGATCCTAGACTAAACTGAAGTCAACTTTAACAAGTTCTTAGAAGGTGAGTCTGAGAATACTTCTGATCCTTGGCTAGCAAAAGATAAAATGCTGTCATATTATAAGTGATGATGAGGAAGATATTATGTTTACTGAGTCCAGTTCTCATTAAAATTTAAGGAATAGATAAGAATTTAATGTTAGTTATAGCTTCAACTGTTATGTTGGCAGTGACCTCAGCTATAGTAGTATCTTCAATCACAGCTATTTTTGCACCTTTCATTAGAGATGCTTTTGCTCATAAAGGAAAATTTTGGGGTGACTTCTCAACTTTATAAGGAGTCTAGAGCGAGTTTTAGAAATGAAGATGGAAAGTCAGTGATTGGTTGGAATAAAGAAGGGAAAATAATCATTGATGTAGATGTCGAAGTCTTGCTTCCATGGAATAGATTACACTATAGAGCCTATGAAGTCAACTCAGCTATATCCTCAAACTAAAAAAACATTTAGAAAAGATGACACAAGAACATCTTCATATGTCACTCATGAGATAGTTTATATCTTCTTGGTAGAGCACATTTTATATGACAAATTCGCACAAGACACTCATTTTAGAGAACAATAAATTAACTAGCAAGTTGGAGTAGCATACGAAAGACAACCAGGTTTTGAAGCAGTCACTTTTAGCCAAGCTAGTGTCCAAGAGTTACATTGAATATTTTAGGAAAAAGGTCTTTAAATACATGAATATTTATAAGATATGAACAGAAAGATGGTGATTATTCAATCTTCTATGAATAAAAAAGTTGCCAATTTGTAAAGCAGAATTGTTACCTTAGAATCTTCTCTCACTAAATCAGAATTGGCCACATAAGAGATCGTCGAGTCCTTGTGTTTGAAGAAACTGCGAATCATTGAATTGGAGGACTCAGTGAGAAAATCAAATTCAAATCAACCTGAGACTTCCCAAGATCATGCACTTGCCAAGTTCCTTGTCTTGCCGAATACAGAGACGAAGTGATGAGCAAATTTCTAAAAGCCATAACTTTCAATCTGAACATTTGGGCCAATCAGAGCAAGATAAAAAAATGTGTGGTATAATATTAGCTTGTTTTATGAAAATACTGACAGATTTTTGAGGGGCAAGAACGATGCAACCTAAGAACAAACTTTGTTCTAGAAATATAAATAAAAACACACTTCCTTTTTCATTCACATAAACCTTAAATAACACAAACAAACAAAACAACAAAACAGTACTAACACCACTTACAACTGATAATAGAACAAGACACAACAACTTAAACTAACAATAGTTTTAGAGAAGAAAGATACAGGTGGAATGAGAACCATGGAGAGAAGAATAGATAGAAGTCTAAGACGAAATATAAGAAGGAACGCAGAAGAGGATAACTCGCAAGCTATGACAAACCCGCAGGTTTCACGTTTCAAATATTCATCACATCTCCCTCTCCAAAACTCTCTTTCACAAAGGAATTCAGCCCAAATTTATAGGAGAAAGAAGGAGGAATAGCATTCAATAGTTCACATTATTGTGCCACCAAAAACAGCCAATAAGAGCCTATCAAGACAATCCATTTAATGTGAAGTTAAAGCACACAGTATAAAAAATAGCAAGAGGGAAATCTGAATAGCCAGCAGCAGGGAAAACCAATCCAAACAGGCAACCAGCAGCAGAGAAACTAAGGGACAACATGAAAACAGAACAGCCACCATGAGAAGACAAAAAAACCACATTGGAAGACCAAACAGCCACCAAAAACCCCTCCAAATCAGCCCCTACCTTGACTGCATCAATTCTTCCCTGGTGGAAAAATCTCATCCCCTAACAAGAATGCCTCAGAACATCCATGATATTCTAAATACGCTATTTCTGATGAGAGATCTTCCTCTTGAATTGGAACTTCAGCTTGTTGATTGATTTGGCTATCCTTTTTTTTTATTTTTAAAGAGAAAGAAAGACTCACACGACAACCTAATGCTCTAATACCAAATTGATGTAACCTAAAAATAACATTGGTTCTAGGAATGCAAATTACAAACTTCCTTTCAAAATAACTTAAATAAACACCGATAGAATATAACAACACACCACTTCAAACTCACATTAAACAGGATATAACAACTCCTTACAACTTAAAATAAAACAGGACATAACAACACTTCAACTTTCAATAAAACGGGACACAACAATACCTTACGACTAATCAAAGTTTCGAGAACAAAAATACAGGTGAAATGGGAACCGTGGAGAGAAGAATAGATAGAAGTCCGAGACGAAATATAAGAAGGAAGGTAGAAGAGGATATAGCTCGCAAGCTATGACAAACCCGCAGGTTTCACGTTCCAAATATTCATCACATCTCTCTCCCCAAAACTCTCTTTCAAAAAGGAATTCATACCCAATTTATAGGAGAAATATGGGGGAATAACATTCAATAGTTCACATAATTGTGCCACCTAAAACAACCAATAGGAGCCTATCAAGGCAGCCCATTTAATTTGAAGTTAAAGCACACAGCATAGGAAATAACAAGAGGGAAATATGAATAGCCAGCAGCAGGGAAAACTGATCCAAACAGGCAACCAGTAGCAGGGAAACCAAGGGGCAACATGGAAACTAAACAGCCACCATGGAAGACAAAACAGCCACATCAAAAGACAAAATAGCCACATCGGAAGACCAAATAGCCACATGGGAAGACCAAACAGCCACCAAAAACCCCTCCAAATCAGCCGCTACCTTGACTGCATCGGAGAAGAAACAAAATAACGAAGAAACTTGAGCTCATCTTCAGGATATGTGGATAACAGTCATTTATCAAGGCAAGATACTTGAATTGTTTCTTATATTTATATTCGTCAAATATCATGTAATTGTAATTTATCTTTTTTTTTTAAATGAAATTGAAAAAACATTATTTTTAATCCATTTTTCATTTTATTTGACATTAAAATTTGATTTTAAATATAAGATGTGATTTGAATCAATCCACCTTATTACATTTTGTCAAATGTTTTATAACTTGTATATGATGAATCTCAAAATGATTTAATCACATTATCGAGTGTAACGAATCTCCAAATGATCATTTCATGGAGAAAAAATCATAACAAATTATTTAGCCGAATATAATGTCAATATAGTTGGATTTTAATTGACGCCTTAGATGGGCCCCACCTTACGCCAAATCTTGTCTTCCTTATGTTAACCATCTTAGACTCTCGGATATAATAGAGTCACTCTCTATTCAATGTGAATCTTGTTGCAAAGAGGGGAATCTAATTCTAGGGTTTTTTTTTCTTTTTTTTTATATAATCTAATTCTAGGATTAAACCTTCATCCTAAACATCTTTAGGAACTTCAAAAGTTGATAAGAATTCTATTGAATTAAATTTTTCAAAACAATAGACTTTCGTTCCCCAAGTGTAATTGCATAATAGTTAATCATTTTTCAAAAAATATATGGTCAAGTAAATAGGAAAATTTTCATATGCACCAAGTTATTGAAATCCATAAGGCAAATTCCAATATGTGCTAAGTTAATGAACTCTAATAGGCAAATTGATGTTTATGTCGAGTTATTGAACTCCAACAGGTGAATTATCGTATTTGCCGAGTTATTGAACTTCAATGGGAAAATTGTGGTATGTGTTGAGTAATTGAGCTCTAATAGGTCAATTGCAATAGTGATTTTAATTTGATTCTCGCAAGCTCATGGCAAATTTGATGATTTCCATGGATTGAATTTAATTTAATTTAAGAATTCAGTCTTAGGGGCCTTAGCTCCAGTTCTCCTATAAGGAGCAGTCTTGTAGCTTTTAGGCAATCCTATGCTTAAATCATTCTGATCCCAAACATAAGTTAATCTTCATTTACTTAATCAGCTAAGTGTTCAATTAGGAAATAAGTTCTCTAACATTGATTTAAATTATCAATGTGTCAACTGATTCGAAGTGTGTTGAAATCAACTTATTGAGTTTTCCAACTCTTGATAATTTTCTTTTGCATATATATATATATATATATGTGTGTATGTGTGATTAAGTCTCTTAATGAGAACAAATTCACCCGATTCTATGTTTGTTGATCAACTTGTCGAGATCTTTCTAGGACAATCTTGGCTTTTAGGAGTAGAAATTCTCACCAATTCGCCATCTGATTTAATACATTAGATAAGTTCCCTGAGCCACTGCTAAGATCTGAGACTGCTATTAAGATCATAGAACGAGTTCTTTGAGTACTAGAATTGAGTGCGAACTTTAGATCTTCTACACTTATGAATCTCCTGTGTTAGAGTTCTTCTTTTCGCAATGCCTAATTTCTACTCCTTGGCATCAATACACGTTCACTGCATCTTTCAAGATGTTAGATCTAGATTTGTTGCAAATAACACCTAAACCTTTTGCTCGCATGACCATGGGGTCTTAGCAAAAACTCCGAAGTGAGAGAGTGAGAGGGAGAGAGAGAAAAGACCTTAGAGAAATGAGTTTGAAGAACGAGAAGCTATGGGGATTTTATTGCAATAAAAAAATGATTATAATGACATGATTTGTGTGTCCTCCCCCTGAAATGGCCCACTAACTCTATATTTATAGGATTTTGGCCATCATAGGGAAAGCTATTTAAGGAATAATTATAAAGCATATTTAATTACATGAGACATGTAGCCAAGAAATATATAAAAAATACATGTCAAATACCCGAACCATCGGCATGTTGATCAGAGCTTCCATCTTGAATTTTGGAGTCCTTAATTGATGTGACCCATTAGGCTAACTTGCTAGAGAAGCTATTAATTTATAGGATAAAGTTGTCTACCCACTATCTGAGGTTGCTGACATACTTGATGAAGTTGTCGACCTACTGACTAAGGTCGGTGCTTATTAGATGAAGTCACTGACTTACAAGGGTGCTTGTCGAGTAGTCGTCCTGCTGTGTGACCAACTTATTGTATGGCCGACTTACTAGGTAAAGTCACCCTATTACAAATTTATGAATTCTCATGAGCACGTTAAGTTCATTAGAGGCCTAAACCAATTCAACTTTAAATGAACCAAGCTCTTGAAATATTTGAGTGTGGGTGTACACATACAGGATAATAGTCCTAGTTATCATAGTAGAAAAGAAGACATGCAAGCCTGGAAGGAAATTGATTATGCTTCTAGACATTTAAACTACCTATAAATCTGATTCACCAAATTATGTGCTCCGTTCAATTGCACATTCTCACTAAAAAGTGCTCCATATGGATGCATCGAATTTCACATTCCATGGCCCCCCTTTTACGCCCATTTACATTGTGTTAAATTTGTATGCCAATTAGAATGCCCAGCTTCAACAAGCTATGTGACAAGCTTCCCCACCTAAGATTTTAGCCGTAGTGCAAACAAAAGGAGCTCCACCATACCCACATATCAATCCAAGTGAAATTCTCTTTCGACCATCATTGACTCAACCTGCAAAAGATCAAACCAACAGTTGCAACAACTTACTTCTTGCTAAGATACACAGTTTCTTTCATGTACAAGATTTTCACAAAATTTAGCAGATTGAACAGCTACAAACTAACAAAATTATTGCAGACTGTACACATAACTCTCAAAGGGCAGCACTAGACATTCCAAAATGGAAAAAAAAAATTAGCAAAAATTGTTAACTCTTACTGTAACCTTCCAACTCCACTGTGAGCTCTAACCCGCTCGCCCTCTACTTGAGTAACAAAAGGTTCAACCATTTCCGCTGATCTCATGGAATCCAACTCCAGCTCTTTATGCCTAACTTGCAGTGACATCCTCTCATTCTCCAGCCTTATCCTTTCATTCTTCATCCTCAGACTCTCCAATTCCCTATCCTTCTTGCTACAAAACCTCTTCCACTTCATTCGCCGCTTTTCCAGCTCAAATGCTTCGGATTGTATGCCCACCCTCTCCTGCTGAAGCAGCAAAAGTCGTTTCCTGATCCAGACCCTCCTTTCACACAGGGTTTTCGTTGAATCCTGAACAACCAAATCAATCTCAGCGCAAAGTTTATCATAGCCCACCTTGCCAAAATCATCGCTTCCACATCCGTCATCTTCATCCTCATCATCCTCTTCTTTTTCCTCCTCATTTTCCTCATCCTCATCCTCAACCTCATGAGCATCACCGCACTTAAAAAATCCAACCTTTGAGTCCAGTACCCTTTGCCCGTTATGGTAAGCGCACATCTCTCGATAGAACAGATGTTTAGAACTCAAAATCCTCCTCACATCATCCTTAGCCTTCTGAGAAACATGAGGCATAGAATCCAAAAGAGCGGGATTCTCCACGACCTGGCAGGTGGTTCCCCTGCCCAGAATCTCATTCAACCTCTTATACCTCTTGTTGAGATCATTGAACTTGTCCTCGCACTGCTGGGGTGAAACATAGCATCCCTTCTGCATCATCAACTTCGACACCATCTTCCACTTCCCCTTTTTCTGCATCGCAACGCTCTGCTTCCGCCCGGCGGTATCCATCGAACCAGCGTCGTCACCGATCGAGGCCACGAGAGAGATCAGAAGGCGGACCACGTCGTCGGTCCACTTCATGCGTTGCCAAGGTGAGGCCTTTTTGCCTCGATGGAGGGAGTCATGGCTGGGACTGTCCTCGCCACCGCCTCCGGCGATAGCGGCGTCTTCGTCATCACTGAATAGAGACATCGGCTGAGCGGGGGGAGGGGGAAGGCGATGACGAGTGGAGGGTTGGAGGTCGAGGATTCCGGCGGAGGAACCGGGGAAGAGGCCGCCTCCAATTGGATGGTCCATGAAAGCGTCGCTACCGGAGTCACCGAATTTCCCGGCGGGCGGAAGGCCCGGGAAGAAACCCTAGTACGGTCTATGAACGGGGATTCCGAATCGGAAACGTGGAGATAGTGGAGAGGGTCGAGCTATGAGCGGAAATCGGAAAGAGCTGCCTTGCTCAGTGGAAAGCCGGTCCATCTAGAGAAGCTGCGGAAAACACCCTGTTTTTTGATCTCACCAGGCCAACTTAAAAAAAAGGGAGTCGGATGGTTAACCTAATTTCTTCTGATTGAGAAAAATATTGATATATTATAGTTAAATGAACTGTTGAAGGCGCTTTAAAGGATTAAAATTATTTTCAAAATATCATTTATGATCAGTTCGGTCATTTTTTCTAGTGAGAGTTCAAAAAGACAAGTAAAAACCTTAATGTTGATGTTAGTACAAAAAATTGGTGTCGATGCAGTGCATTAACCTTATCAGCATTAGCATGTATTGACGTTGTTGGTGATGAGGGTTAGCAAAATCTGCAACATCAATGTTGATGTCGACTACATACATCAATCTTCTAAACAATTTTGTACATCCATATTGTTCGCAATGTCAGGCAACGAAGTTGGCTAGCATCAGCATTTTTATGTCTACATCATGCATTGGTCTAATAAGTAATTGTATGTGTTGATGGTGGTGACGATAGTGGACATTAATGTTTGTGTTGATGACATGCATCGGGCTTAAAAGTGATAGTTTATGTTAACATTGGTGGCTATAGTGAGCGATGATTCATTGGCCTTTGTATCAATGACGTAAATCGATATTATAGGCGATTGCATGCATCATCATTTTTTTCAATGACGTGTATCATCCTTTTAGGCTATAACACGCATCAATATGAATGATAATGATAGACAACAAATTTGGTAGGCATTGACATTTATGTTGATAGCGTGCATCGATAGTCAAGGTGGTTAACAAAGATGGACATCGCTGTTTGTCTTGAAAATTTATATGTAATAGCCTTAAGTTTAATTTCACTAAATTTTTTGAAAATTTATTAAGAGAGAGCTAAGGCTGTTGGGCGCTGCGGCCCCAAGAGCTCGAATTTTTAGGAATTTGACTGAGAGTAGTGGCGCTTGGGTCTTGAGCATTGTGGTATTGGGTCAGAAAACAAAAAATTTAATAGAAATATCAAAATCCATTTTAATAAAACCCTCACCCAAGCCACCCCCTCTCCCATTCCTTTGCATGTCAGGTGAGAGAAGAGAGGGAAAGAGGAGAGAAAGGAAGAGAGAGGAGGAGAGAGAGAAAGCAAGGATCAAAGACAATGTATCCATGACAAAAGTGAAAAGGTGTGGGAATCATTAGTTGTATTGAACTTATGGAGAAACTGAAGTAAGCGCATATGCTCTCAATAATGATGACTTAGTGCACATTCAAGAAAGAACCACTAATTCTATTCATAAATTGCATTAGGATTCCTTTTTATTTACTATTATGATTATTATTATCAAAGGCCTTTATAATATCAACCTTGTCACAAAAGTGCTTGGAGTTAGAAGAATAAAAGATTTGGAGATGTACATAATAATAATGTATGTTGCAGATTAATTAAATTTTGTTAAATGTAGTTTGTTATGGATGAAAAAAATGAGGTTGAATTGGCTTCAAGCAATTAGCCAACATCTTAACAATCTATTTATAGAAAACATCACAAAGATAAATAGCCATGTAGTCCATAATATTTGTGGCATGCATTTTCATAGGGATGGTAATATTAAAATGCATATCCGTATTTTAGAGTTTATTAGATAGAAGTATATGCTTGGTTATTGCAATGAATTTGTTGTCAATCAAATCCCAAGAATTTAAAAAAAAAAAGCATACATAAAATCATACGAGATGAGCATAGCAATCTTATGAATATTTTGAATAGTATTAAATATATCTTGATTAGAGAAATACAAATTTTAGATGTTTAAGAGTTAGAACTATAATCAATGGAAAACTAGGGAGATGAAGTGTGTTATTTATTATAAAGGCTAGAGAAGAAAAATGTCTTCAAAGAAAGAAAGAGTGGCAAATGGAGTAGATATTTCTTTAATAATCTTTTTCTTATGCCTTTAGCCTTAATATAAGGACTTTAGATCTTCTTCTCCCTTGGAAAGTTAATTAGCTTTAACTTTTCCAATAAGCCATTTGCTTTTAGATACATTAGCAAAAATAAGATTATCTTGAAGAATTTTAACTATATGTAAGAAACTATGATCTAAAATTGATTGTTTCAAAGATAGAATATTCCAACTTGTTCATCCTTGAGAGCAACAACTATATTATATATATATATATGCATAATACTATTATAAGGAATATTCTCAGTGCTTGTTTAACTTCTTTTTTTTTTTTTTTTTTTTTTTTATTTACATGGGATGAAGATAGGGTCTCTTGAAATGAAAAGCAATCCTAGTCCTTTTGATATGACTCTTAAGTTATAGAAATCTATAGTTCTTATAGAGAAATCTATGCTCATTGTAGTGAAAATAGCTATTTAAAATAAGCATTGGAGAACCACAAAACCATTTCCACATTCCATCCACTTTGAAAATAGGCAAAATTAAAGTAATCACTTAATAATTAAAGATCATCCATCCATACAAAAGTATCTAACAAAGCATGTCAAAGACTTTTCCTCTTAGAGGTAGAGTTGAAGGCATAAACCACTACAAGGAGGAAGTCAATAAAATGAAAATAAGCCATGGATAGATTGGGCATTGGCAATGAAAAGGGAAGATAGTGTTTTGCTTGCAACTCATGTGAAACAATTCATACCCCGGCCAATTTATAAAAAGGAGCAGATTTTAGGTTTAAATTAGCTTAAGGAACGTTGTAGAGGAAAAATTTAAAAAGGAGCAAATACGGATTTTAATTATCCAGTTTCTATTGACACCGAAACTTCATTATCCGGTTTGCGATTTCTATTGAAATCGTAACTTCATTATCCGGTTTCAATACAAACCGGAATTCCAAAAAAAAAAAAAATCTAAAGAAACCGGATATCAATTAATCAGTTTCTTATTTTTTTTTTTAAATTTCCTAAAGAAACCGGTACTTTATGTACAGGTTTCTTAATAATTTTTTTTCTCTTAATTTATTAAATGTTTTTAAACTTTAATATAAAGTTATAAACTTTAATATTAAATTTTATAAATTTTTTATTTCTATTTTTTATATTATTAATTATTTAAGAAAAAAATTTAATATTTAATAATCATTTTAAGCTTTGATATTAAATTCTAGTTAATAATTTTTTTCTTATATTTTATTTTAAAAAATCTAAGTTAATATAATATTAAAAGTGGAAATTTTTTATTAGAAATTAATATAGGTTTTTTACAATATTAAAAGTGGAAATTTTTTATTAAAAATTAAAAGTGAAAATTTTTGGCCAAATTAACTTTTTTAAAATTTCCACTTTAATTTTTATTAAAGTCATATTAACTTTTTAAAAATTTCATTAATTTTTTTTTAAAATTTCCACTATTAATTTTTAATAAAAATTTCCACTTTTAATATTGTAAAAAACCTATATTAATTTTTATCAATGTTATTAAATATATTTAATTTATTTTTAATAAAAAATTTAATAAAAAAATGAAATTTATACTCACTAATTTATAAAATATAACCTAGATTTTTTAAAATAAAGTATAAGAAAAAAATTATTAACCAGAATTTAATATTAAAGTTTAAAAAGATTATTAAATATTAATTTTTTTCTTAAATAATTAATAATATAAAAAAATAAATTAAAACATTTTATAACTCTATATTAAAGTTTTAAGAAAATTATTATAAAGAAACATGTACATTGGTTTCTTTAGGAAATTTTTTTTTTTAAAATTAGGAACCGGTTAATAGATATCAGGTTTCTTTGGATTTTTTTTTTTTTTGAGAAACAGTGGGATGGAATTCCGGTTAGTATTGAAACTGGATAATGAAGTTCCGGTTTCAATAGAAATTGGAAACCGGATAATGATATTCCGGTTTCTATTGAAACCGGATAATTAAAATCCCTATTTGCTCCTTTTTTTAATTTTTCCTCTGCCAGGTTCCTCAAGCTAATTTAAACCTAAAATCTGCTCTTTTTTATAAATTGGCCTTCATACCCCTATTATTAGAGTGAAGATTATTATAACAATCTTTATTATGAAATAAAATATATCTTCAATTCAATTGTGAATTCATAACTTTCTCTCTTTTTCTTTAAATCTTTTTTTCAAAGAGATATAAATGATTAATATTATTGGCCCATACTAGCTTCTTACAATCCAAGATTTAATCTGCTACATGAAGACCTCTAACATTCCAATAAACTAAATTTAGGCAACACTACTATTAAATATGCTTTCGAAGCACTTTTTTGGACCTACCGTTGCTGTTAAAACACCTACTATATCCTTTGCAACAGTTTAATAACCGCTGCAAATACAAGGTTAGCAAAGCATTGGTAAGTTCGGAGGTAAATAATTTGTTTTATTGCAGAGTGGTTGAGGCATATATGTGTAGCACAAACATTACTTGTAAATAGATAAATATTTGACCATCCTCCTACCAAAAGGATTAGTTCGCCAAGTAGGTTTAACAATGAGGCTCAAACCACTCCGGCAATTAAATTAAAAAAAAATTCTATTACATCAACTTAGTAAACTCAATAGCTACCTAGGTTGAAAACATTGTTTTGTAGCAAAATGTTAAATGAGAGCACCCTCTAGATATCTTAATAAAAAGGATACCGACTTTAAAAGAGAAGTCTGATCAAGAGATTTCATTTTCACTTGATATCAAAAGCTCGAAGAGACCGTCAAATTTTATGCTCGAAAAATAATATTTTTAGAATGCATCAAATCGAACAACTTCCATAATTTTAGCACTTCTCACCATAAAAATTATTTAAAAAAAAATAAGAAAATTATAGCTATATAAATTTGAAACACTTTATGAAGCAAAAATCTAAGAAAAGAATCTGAAGCAGACTTAAATTTGTTTCTTAATTTTTGAATGGTATGATGTAAAAAAAAATAACCTTCATTTCTTCCTATGGAATAGTAGAGAGATTTAGCCAAAGAAGTTAATCAACAAAATGACAGCCAATTAGATACTAAGTAAGACAAGAAAGAGATGAATAGCGGTTTCCATGCAAGCTTTTGTTGGTTCCTTTGTTTGCATAATGTCTAACTTCATTTGTTTAGTACATACTTCTATTTCCAGATATATTTAAAATTACTGTTCTACCAAAATTATAGTTTATAAAGCTTAATTATCAGTTACTCTTTTCTGATAAATCTTTGGCATCTTATTAAAACAAATTATGCAAACTATAGAAAACTAAGCATTTGATTAATATCCAATAATAACAAACATTTAGAGAGAAGGGTTACCAATAGCTAAACCTAATGCCAATAGCTAAACCTATCGGCCTAATCTTAGAGGGAAGGTTACTATTTTAACAAAATAATTAGAAAAAGCCTAATATAAATCTTACCAATCATTTGCTTGAATTTCTCAGATGATTGGAGAAGGAGATGAAGAGGGAGGAGTGGATTAGAGTGTTGAACAGCCGAACGACAGCGACAACGAAGTTTTTCTCGGTACAGCAGCAACGGCTTTGGCGTTGGCTGGGGAAGAGAGGGTCATGTGTATGTAGAGAAGGAAGGTCGGGAGGGAGAGGGGCTATGATCGAATTAGCTAGGGCTAGGGTAGTTTAGGCTGGTTCAGCTTTATGTTAATAAGTAGCGGTTAAGAATTGTCGTAGCCAAGTTATAGCAGCAGTAATTAATCTGTTGTTAATAATCACTGTGAAAACATCTAATTTTTATTAGTGCAAGTTATAAAATGAATAAAAAGTGAGATAAAATGGTGAAGACTATCAAAGAGCTACCGAGCAGGTGGTAGCCTACAGTAGAAACCTTTCTAGGATCAATCATGCACGTTTGGGCGTTAAGATGAGCCAGGATAAAGGTTTTTAAAAGTTAGTACTATAATAAGATTATAAGAGAAACATGCCTACATATTGAAGGAGAAAAATGTTTAGAAGGAGAACATTTTTTAGAATTATGGTAGTTAAAATGGCTAACAAGTTTGCAGGTGGTGTAGGAATAGAAGGGAGGTTGAGGTTATGAACAATATCATTAGCATCCAATGGAGGTTTAATTTATGAATTTTTAATTTTTAGAGGTCATTGATTCAATGATTTTTTGGGTTGATAAGAAATTTTAAACATCGTTAAGGTACCCTTAAGACAACCTTTATCCTTAGAATGCTTAAAAATAGGAGACCATTTTTGTAAAATGAATAGTCAACCACTAATAAATCAAGAACCGCCATATTAAATAATTTCATAGTCCTCCACGTGGGGTTGCACCCTCTCCAGTTTCCACTGTTCCTCTAGTTGATCTTTACTGTTGTTCGCGGTTGTTTATCTGATTTCGCTTTGGGGATATCTTTTTCATCTCATTCGGTGGCCTTTGGCCCTAGTTTTTTCTCTGATGGAGGCGGGGTCTTCCCGCACCGTGTCTGATGCCTGGGGGGTTCCTCCTAAGGTACCGATCTCTTCTTCCAAAAGTCTCTCTGATACTTCATCTTGGTCTTTCTGGGATGTACTAGCGAGATCTTCCTCATCCCAGGATCCGACTTATTTTTTCACCAAATCGACGGTTAAAGGTATCCCGGCACTTTTAATGTCTGATGATGACATACTTAAACTTAGTCCTTATCAGTTCACTCTTGTGGGAAAGTTCTCGGTTCGTAGACCTAATCTGGACACGATTCGTAATTTTTTCGGTAAATTGTAATTGTCTGGAAATTTTTCGATAGGTTTATTGGATCCTAAACATATCTCTATTCAGTTGTCTAATGATCTCGATTACAGTAGAGTTTTTGCTAGATGTTCTTATTACATTCTGAATTGCCAAATGCTGCTTCTTAAATGGACTCCATTTTTTGATGTTAAAGAGGAATCACCTATTGTTCCTATCTGGATTTCATTTCCTAATCTTCGCTTGCATTTTTTTAATTCGCATGTTTTACATGCTCTCGGAACTATTTTTGGTCGTCCCCTGCAGTCCGACCAAGCAACTACCTCTCGGACTAGACCTTCGGTGGCTAGAATTATGGTAGAAATGGACATTACGAAAAAAACATCCTAAAGAGATATGGATTGGATCCGAAGCTGTTGGTTATCTCCAAAAGGTGGAGTTCGAAAATATTCTTGATTTTTTCCCTCATTGTAAAGTACATGGCCATGCGTTTAATGATTGTTTCATAGCTCATCCTCATCTCAAGAAAGGTTTTATGGGGGGTAAATCTGTTGATGTCCCGATCGGTAGGGATCAGACTAAGCTGGAGGAGGTTTTGAACTTGATTGTTAACAATGGGAGTTTAGTGGAGAGGGACAATTTGGAAACAGATCATTTCATTAATGCTACTGGTGAGCAAGCTGGTAATGTTGACGAACCTGTCATGCTGGAGGTTGCTTCCGAGCCTATCAAGCCTGATAAAATTAATAAGAATGACTTGGAATTAGAGTTTACTGATGTTGTTTCCGACCCTGATATTAACATTTCTATGGAGGTTGTTATCCCTGTTGAAACCGTGGAGAGTGGCATGCTTAATAATACTCATAGTGAAACTATATAGGTTGGGGAGGAAGAACAGATGGAGGAAGGTGAAATTACCATTAGCAAATCGGTTTCTCTAAAAGGACATTCGGAATGTGTAAATGATATTTCCTTATTGTCCCCTCCCACTAACTTACATGTTAACAATACTGAAAATGGATTTACTAAAGCGGGTAGGAAGAAAAATAAAAATTCGAAACCTATTGATGGTCAACCTTTAAGGGCAACACGAGCTTCTTTTCCTTCTTCTTCCAATGGTTAAAGCCATCATTTGGAATATTAGAGGTGTGGGAAATTTACCTTCTTTGGATAGAGCTAAAAATATGTACAGCATTCATAACATTAACATTCTGATTTTACTTGAACCTTTAATTTCATCTTCTAAATTGGATTCTATTCGAGTTAAGTTGGGTTTTGATTCATCTTTTAGTAATTGTTCCAACAAGATTTGGATTTTTTGGAAACATTGGGTCAACCTTAACATTTTGCATGATCACCCTCAAATTGTTCATTCTTCTATTAAGATTCAGCAATTTTCATGTTTTGCCTCTTTCGTTTACGCCTCTTGTTCCATGATTACTAGGAGAATTTTATGGTCTCAAATTTCTGATTTTTCTAATAATATCACTGATTCTTGGTTGATTGGTGGTGACTTTAACACTATTAGTAATGCTTCTGAAAGGGTGGGTGGTAATCCTCCCAACTTTCAAGCTATGGAAGATTTTAATGAGATGATCTTAAACTCTAATTTACATGACATTGGTTTTATTAGGCACGACTTCACGTGGAATAAGGCTACTATGTGGCAACGTCTGGATCATTTTCTTTTTAATAGTAGTTGGATTTCTAGTTTTCCTAACACTCACATTGAACATTTATCTAGAACCTTATCTGATCACTCTCCTTTACTTTTAAATATTTCTATGCCTTATACTAGTACTCCATCTCCTTTTAGATTTCAAAACATGTGGCTTCTTCATGATTCATTTCTCAATACTGTTGAAAGTAATTGGCACACCCCTTTATTTCCTTCTAATAGTAGTGTTGGTATGGTGAGATTTTGGTTTAAGCTCAAAAGGCTTAAACAGGTTTTGAAGTGGTGGAATAAATTTGTGTTCAAAAACTTATTTTCAAATATTACCCATGCTGAAAATCAAGTTGCTTTAGCTGATAATAATTATTTGCTTGATCCTTCTTTTGAGAATCTTTCTTTACTTAACTTAAAGAAAGATGCTTTAACTATGCTTCAAATGCAAGAAGAGATTTTTTGGAGGCAAAAGGCTGCCTCTAAAATCGTTTTGGAGGGGGATAGGAATACTAAATTCTTTCACAATATCGCTAATCATAAGAAGGTTACCAGTTTTATTCACAAAATTACTAATCCTGATGGTTCTCACATTGAATCTGCTGATCTAATTTATGATTATGGTGTTCATTATTTCAAGAATGTTTTTAACAAGGATTTTGTTCCTGCTTTGAATGTGGATTTTTCTGTCATCCCTTCTATTGTCACTATAGAGGATAACAACATGCTTTCTAGAATTCCTTCTATGGATGAAATTTTGTTGACTATTAAAGATATGAACTCTGAGTCTGTTGCTGGTCCGGATGGATTTACTACTAAATTTTTTCAAAAAACTTGGCACATCATTAAAGATGATTTAGTTAGTGCTGTGATTGATTTTTTTAAAGATAATCCCTATCCTAAATTCTTTACTTCTACGTCCATTGTGCTTATTCCTAAAAGTACTAGCATTAATTTTTGGAGTGATTTTCGCCCCATTAGTCTTTGTTCTTTTTTTTAATAAACTCAATGCCAAGTTGATCATGAATCGTTTAGCTTTAATTCTTCCTAAAATGATTTCTTTAGAACAAACTGGTTTGTTAAAGACCACTCTATTTTTGATAATGTTCTTTTGGCTCAAGAATTAATGCATGATTTGGAGGCTAAAATTTCGGGTGGTAATGCTATCTTTAAAATTGACATTTCCAAAGCGTATGATAATCTTAATTGGGAATTTCTTTATACAATGCTTAATGCTTTTGGCTTCAGTAATGGTTTCATCAAGATCATTAAGAATTGTATTGAAAATTGCTTTTTCTCTGTTATTATAAATGGCAAGAACCATGGTTACTTTAAGTCATCTCAAGGGCTTAGGCAGGGTGATCCTCTATCTCCTGCTTTGTTCATTTTGGCTGTGGAATTCCTTTCTAGAGGTCTTAATGACCTCTTTTTAAAGCATCCTACTTTACAGTATCGGACCTTGGGTGATTTGTCTATTTCTCACCTGAGTTTTGCTGATGATTTTATTATTTTCACTAATGGTTCCAAAAAATTGTTAAACATTCTTTTTAAATTTCTGCACCAATTCCAAAATGCTCGTGGCTTACTTTTTAATCATACTAAAAGTTGTTTTATTACAGCTAACTCTATTTCAATCAAAGGATCATGGCCATTCAGAATAACTTTGGCTTTGTTCATAAACTGCTTCCCATTAAGTATTTAGGTACTCCCCTTTTTAGAGGTAGAAAGAGATCGCATTTATTTGGGGACATTTTATCTGCTATTTATTCTAAGCTTTCTTCTTGGGCTTTTAATTGTCTCTCTTTTGGTGGTAGATTGGTTTTAATTAAGAGTGTCTTGTGTTTTATTCCCATCTATTTATTGCATACTTTACATCCTACTCTGTCCATCTGTAGTAGGCTTCAGAGGATTTTCAATAAGTTCTTTTGGGGGTCGAAGGAGGGTAAGTCTTCCAGCTATTGGACCTCCTGGGACAAGTGCTCTGGTTTCCTTGATGAAGGTAAACTTGATTTTAAAAATTTGCGTGATATGGCTCTTAGCTTTTCCTATAAGCTTTGGTTTAATTTTAGAGCTAAGAAAAGTCTTTGGGCTCAATTCATGGATGCTAAATATTGCAATGGTAAGCACCCTCTCTTGTCTACCTTTAAGCAAGGGGACTCTTGTACTTGGAAAAGGATGAATTCTATTAAATGGGAGGCCGAAAACTTTATCCAATGGGGGTTGGGGAGAGGTGACATTTTCTTTTGGCAAGACAATTGGTTGGGTTCTTTCTCTATTAACAATTTGCTTAATTCTCATACTCTTAGTTCTTGCAAAGTTTCCCAATTTTTTCAGAATGGTAAGTGGAATGTGGATTTACTTACTGAGATGGTGCCGGACTTTGTTATTAATCTTAGTATTAAGATCCATCTTCAACTTGATCATAAGGATTGCATTTTGTTCAATAAATCCAACAATGGTGGATTTAAGCTTAAGGATGTTTAGCATTCCATTAGGGAGCCGTTTGATAAATCTCACTCCTACGCCGCTATTTGGTATAAAGGTATCCCTCTCTCCTACTCTATTCTTGTCTGGAGGATTTTGCACAATTTCATTCTGGTGGATACTATCTTAATTAAAAGAGGTTTACACATTGTTTCCAAGTGTCATTGTTGTTTTCACATTGAAAATTTAAACCATTTTTTTGCTAACGGTCCCATCGCTATCAAAGTGTGGATGTTTTTTGATAACTTATTTAATAGCCATTTTTGTAAAGAGTATGTTAATATCAAGAGTATTCTGCAGGATTGGTTTGTCCCCATTAAAGGTAATATTCGTAATATGCTTCCTGTTATTATATGTTGGTATCTCTGGAAGAGCAGAAATGAGGTTAAGCATGATAACATTCATATGAATACTTTAAGTATTATCATAAATATTAAGGATAAAGTTAAACAATTATTTTTGGTTAATCTGATTAATGGTAATAATTTCAGTGGCTATGTGTATACGGCTGAGTATTTTGATATTAAGCTTGCTGCCATCTCTCGGCATCGCAAGGATGGCATTGTTAAATGGTTGAAACCTCCGGTGGGTACTCACAAACTTAATACTGATGGTTCTTTTAAATCTCTGAAAGCTAGTTATGGTGGGCTTGTGCGTGATTATCAGGGAAATATTATTATTGCCTTTATGGGTCCTTCCCTTGCTAAAAATGCGATCATGGCGGAACTTCAAGCTTTAAAGTACGATATTCAACTTTGTATTTCTTTAGGGATTACGACTGTTTGGATTGAAGTGGATGCCAAGCTTGTTACCCATTTTATTAGTGATAAGGCCAATGTCAACCCATCCTATTTTTACATTATTAGAGAAGTCAAACAATGCCTCTCTCTTCTCACTTGCAATATTTCTCATATTTATAGAGAAGGTAACGTTGCTGCTGATTGGTTAGCCAACAGAAGTTGCAATTTACTTGAGTTTGTGGATTTGGTGGGAAATTCTATCTCTGGTAAGCTTCTGGGTTTTACTCGCCTTGACCGTTTGGGTCTTCCCTATGTTAGGACCTCCTAGTCCTTTTGCTTCTTGTGTTGTTTATTCTTTTTGGGTTTTCCGGCTTGGTGGTGTTGCTAGGTTTGTGTTCGTTGCATTTTTCTTCCACACTTGGGTCTCTGCCTGTGTTATTTATTTTCGTTTGGATGTTTGTTTATGTTCCCTGTTGGTTGTTTTGTTTTTATCCTTTGGTGGGGATTGCTGTTAATTTGTTTTGTTTGGTTCCTTTTATTTTAACGTGTAGCCTTCTTGACTATTTTAGCATGGTTTCGAGTTGCTCTTGGGCTAGGAGGTTTGTGTGCTGTTTTGGTTTGTTCTCCAGTTACGGTTGGAATCATTGGTTGAGTGGGTATTTTAGTGGTTCTGCTGATCTCGTTGTGGGTGATAATATTTCTTGTGCCTGTGCCAGTAATGCTTTCAGCATGATAGGTTGTATATCTTGTTTCTTTTATCGTGCTACTAATATTGATCTCAAAACTGTTCTGGCCTGCTCTCCATCCAATTTTGGCATCTGGGAGCATTTTCTCTGTCGGGTTTCTTGTGAAATTGGCCATGTTACTATCTGCTGCTATTGGTTTTTTATGCATAGAGGGATCAAGAATTGGTTTTTTTGTCAAATCAGCCTCATGCAGGATGCTTATTTGAAGAGTTACTGCTATGACAGAGTGCTGTATGAGCTGGCGATGGGTTATCTTCATACTACTTTTTTATTTTGGTTTCCTTTTCTGGTTATTACCTTTGTCCTTGCAGGCCTCTTTTGTAGGTTTTTGGAGATTCTTTCTCGTTTTGTGCAGGGTCACTTGGTGTTCGAGAAGATTGAGCTGAGTTTGCAAACTTTTACCTTCTCTTTTTTGGTTAACTTTTCTGATTTTCGTAGAATGTTATTAGCTCATCTTGTAAATTTTCTTAGTAAGGAACTCCGACTCTTAGGTTCTTTTTGCTTTTTGAATGTAGCTCTTCTGAGTAGTAGCGAGCTGGAGGTCCTTTAAGGGAAAAATTATTGGGTACGTCGTCCGGACGTAGCTCTACGTCCGGACGCCTCTGTGATGGTGACACGTAGCTGCCCGAAAGCGCCGTGACCCAATTCGATTAAAATCTGATATTTCGGTCGGCCCGACGACCCGACCCGGAGAAAAAAAGAATTACGCACCATTTTCTTTAGGGTTAATAAATTTTGGCAGGCTATTCAGTAGACGTTATACAGTATTTAGGGTTCAAAAGAACGCTGAGAAAGAATTACAGACAAAGAGACGAAAAATGGAATTCTCCTTGGATGACATCGAAGGGTTCGAGGAGATTGAAGAAACGTTTAATGCGGCTGAAGGTTCCAAGAAAAATGATGTAGGGTTGATTTTTCTGAATTAATATCGGTAAGCTTTTCTTTACATACAATAAGTATGTGTGCACCTCCTCCTTTGTGCTTTGACAACTTATATTTTGATGGTATTGGCAATAGATTACCGCTATTCGTCGGTATCGATCAATAGCAGATTTTATTTACCAAGTCATCTGTAATACCGACAAGTTTTTGGCGATCCTACTGATCTGTACCGAGCTTATTCTCTAGTACCGATCGTTGTACCGAGACTGCTAGAGTTTCTCTGTATTGTTTCACTGACCGGTACCCGCAGATTAACTCGGTATAGTTACTTGGTATTGCAACTGGGTGGTGCTACCCGGTATTGTTATACTCGGTATTGTAGCAATGTACCGAGACTGCCAGAGTTTCTCGGTATTGTACAGTTATACCCGGTACAATTATACTCGGTATTATAGCATTGTACCGAGACTGCCAGAGTTTCTCGGTATTGTACAGTTATACCCGGTACAGTCATACTCGGTATTGTTACAGTTATACTCGGTAGTTATACTCGGTACAGATTTGGTGTTTCTGTGATTATGTAAATTTTTTACTGCTGCTTGTGTTTAAGCAAGTGAAATGATATTTATATTTGTAAACATGGTGTTTACAGCTGTGAGAAGGAAGCATATGATATGTATTGCGATTATGCTCATTGTCATGGTTTTAGTGTTCGGAAAGAACATCATGCATTCTGGCCAAACTCGAGGAAAATTAGAAAAAAGGATTTTGTATGTTCGAAAGCAGGATTCAAAAAGGAGAATGACTTAAAAGGAAAATCAAAATATTGGAAATCAAACACAAGAACCGGGTGTCCAACTATGATTAGATTTGCTGTGTCTGAAGATGGAGTTTGGATGGTGCAAAAATCGATTGAAAGTCATAATCACGAATTGGCGAAGCCGGGAGATCAACATTTGCTTAGATCATGCAGGAACATTAGTGATGAGGATGTATCTGTTCTAAAATCAATGACAGAAGCTCGTATCAGAACAGTTGATGCATTTTCATACCTATCTAATGAAGTAGGCGGTGTAAAAAATTTACGGTTCACAAAGAGGGATGCATACAACTACATTCAAAAAGAACGAAGAGCCAGGATTGAGATTGGAGACACAAATTCACTTATTCAATTATTTAAAGAACGACTCGTTGATGACAACATGTTTGCATGGATGTCCAAACTGATGAAGATGACCGGTTGTTGAATTTCTTTTGGGTTGACGGGTTGGGCAGAATTGATTACGAGTGCTTTGGTGATGTCATAAATTTTGACACTAGCTACAGGCTTAACAAATATAATTTAGCATGTGCACCTATTATGGGAGTTAACAATCATTGGCAAAATGTTTTATTAGGGGTGGCTTTCTTATCTGAGGAGACGATCGAGTCATTTACCTGGTTGTTTAGAACTTTCTTAAGAATAATGGATAATAAACATTCCTTAACAATATTTACAGATCAGGACCAAGCAATGGCTAGGGCCATAGAGATAGCATTACCTAACACACGGCATCATTTGTGCCAATGGCATATATACAAGAAGGCTCCTTCCAAAGTATGGTGCTTTAATAGCAATAACAAAGTGAAAGGTCTATTTTATACATGTTTAGGCAACTGTGATTCGGAGGATAAGTTTGAGAAAAATTGGACTGAAATGATCACTGAAGGGAACCTCCAGAATCACCAGTGGTTGAATGATCTATACAGAGTTAGGCACAAGTGGTCAACTGCATTCAACAAAAAATGTTTTAATCTTGGCATTCTTTCTACACAACATAGTGAATCCACCAATCATATTTGCCATGGCATTTCGAAGCCAACCAGTTGTATAACTGATTGTTTCCTGGGGTTGGAGAAGGTGACGAAGAGTTGGCGTAGAAATGAACAAGATGAAGATTTTAGATGCAACCAATCAGAGATAGAACCTATAATTAAGTGCAGCTCAATATTAAAGCAAGCCGCCTGTTTTTACTCGAGAAAATTATACACCTTTTTTGAAGAGGAGTTTTTACAGGGTGTGGGTGGACTGTGCATTGATAATGCTTCACCAGACTCATCCATGTTCACGATCAAGTACACAGGCAAATCATTTGACATGCAAAAATGAACTGTTCATATTGAGTCAATTCAGGGAAACATACATTACAGTTGTGGCAAGTTTGAAATGATGGGTTTGTTATGTTCTCACTGCATGAGAGTTATTAAGCAGTTAGATATTGTTAATATACCTGAAAAATATTTTTTGCCTAGATGGTCAGCCAGAGCAAGAAAAGATCTTTATGCTGGGAGAAAGGGTACATGTATAGGAAAGAATACCAGGCCATCAATGGAGGGATCCAATACCATGATTTTTAGAAATTTTATTTGCAGATTTGCATATCAAATAAGCACAGAAGCACAGGGTAATGAGGATGCTGAACAGTGTATGGTCGCTGCAATGAGTGACATGGCAGGAAAAGTTCGATGCATCATGGAAGGGAAGAAGGTAGAGAACAACAAGGTTTGCAATAGAAATGGCGGAGCACAAAGAAACATTAAAGACCCTACGAAGTGCCGGCCAAAGGGCATCTCAAATGCTAGATTGAAGGGTCACTGGGAAAAGAGGAAAAGCAAAAAAAATGAAGCCCATAGTGAACAATGCACCTACAACTGTATATTTTATATCTGCAAATATAGGGACTCAGTCGTCGTTTGTTTAATACAAGTTTTGAAGTTCTTCTCGTGGTATTACTCTCAGAACGTTTGTTCATTTAAATTCTCAATTACATAAACAAATTAGTAAAGTTATTACATTCTCATTTTATTGTAGTGCTTAGGATGGCGTATGCAAATTCTGCCCTGAATTTAGCCATATTATCTTCCCAGTCCTTTACATCAGCCCATACGACTGCTTCAGGTTGGATGACGGCTTCCATATATTTGCAGACGTACATCCCACAATCTACACTATTTTTCTGAGTTGGGACTTGTTTGATTTTTCGGATCCGCCAACGTCGAATGTCCGTAGCAAATGAAGTAGTTGTGTCTCGTACAGATGGGATATCTATAAATATCATGATTTTAAAAGAATGTCATTGTAATTTCGTTTAAAGAGTTTGAGGACTGTACTTACAACTTCAGGTAGAATTGCTCTGTGAGTTTTTTTAGGTAATGAATCATAGAAATCCCAAACTTTGGTCTTCAAGTTCCTAACAAGGAGAGTCCAATGAGAATTTTCAATGATGGGTACAAGAATCAAATTGGCGGCACTGACAGATTCTTTGTTTATATGGGAAATAAATTTTTTTGTGTCTGCGTTAAATGCCTTATAACCCTGTAACAAGCAGAAAAAATAATTTTATTTCTAATTAATCAAAACATTATTTTAATAATTTAACTCACCCAGTGGAAGCTAGAAACAAATAGGAATGGTAAATAGAGGCCAGGGCACATCTGGCTCTTTTCCACCAAAAAAATACCAAATGTATCTACGTGGTTGTTATCAAGGTATTCTGACATTAAAAGTTCATCAATTTGGCTTCTATATATAAAAACTTGCCCAGAAGCATAGATCATGCCATTCCTGTAAGAAATAATTAGTATATAAAGTTGGAGAAAAATAGTACCGACTAAATTATGCATTGATACCGAGTAATTCCTCGGTAATACCGAGTAATTCATCTTTAATACTGACTAAATTACGCGTTGATACCGAGTAATTCCTCGGTAATACCGAGTAATTCATCGGTAATACCGACTAAATTACGCGTTGATACCGAGTAATTCCTCGGTAATACCGACTAATACCGACTAAATTGCGCATTCATACCGAGTAATTCCTCGATCATACCGAGTAATTCATCTGTAATACTGACTAAATTATGCGTTCATACCGAGTAATTCCTCGGTAATACCGATCTAATTTCTCGGTAATACCGACTAAATACCGACCAATTTCTCGGTAATACCGACTAATACCGACTAAATTACGCATTTATACCGAGTAATACCTACTAAATAACGACCAATTTCTCGGTATTACCGACTAATACCGACAAATTTCTCGGTAATACCGACTAATACCGACCAATTTCTCGGTAATACCAAGTAATACCGACCAATTTCTCAGTAATACCGAGTAAATACCGACCAATTTCATAGTAATATACGCATGGCACTCACTTATCCTTGTATTTTTGGAGACATGTGTCAATGAATATTCATTTTTCATCGCTTATTGTTGTTCGACCACCATACTCAAGTGCTGTTTCAGCTGGCCTCGCTTCTATTTTACTATCAGTACCAACTTCAATAATATCTAAACTCTTAGCCGGCACCTTCTCAGTTGTTTCTTTATTTGTATCAACTTCTATATTAGGCGTAGTGACCTTCAAATTATTATTATTTTTTTTCCTAGCACCAGTCGTGAAGGGAGACTGCACCATTTTTCTTTTCCTCCCAATCCGACGCTGCACCCTTCTAGCTATTCCAGTCTTGAAAGAAGAAGCAAATCCCATATCTTCCTCTTCATCCGATTTTGTTACTTCCTTAACTGGAATGTCAACAACATTCTGTGCTTCCTCAGGAATTGTTTTCTCCTTTGCAACAATTTCAGTAAATTCATGTTGGTCCTCCGGTTTATTTATTTCCTTTGTAATGTCAAGAACCGACTGTAGGGCCTCCAGTTCTGTTATTTCAGTTGCAGCAATAAGCCCAGAAGCTGCTAATTCTCCTGTAGCAACAGCATCATGTTGGCCCTCTTTATTTGTTATTTCATTTGAGGCATTGTCAACAACGTCGTGTGATTCCTCAGCTAATTTTGGGTGTGTTACATCTTCAGGAGTATTAGCAGTTTCTGGGCTAACAACATTATGCTCACTAATGGTCCTAGAGGTAGAGTCGGAATAATTCCCCATTTGAAAAGCTGTATATGTAGTTGGGAAATGTTCGAATAAAAACTTGTCTATTCCTTGAAGTTTCCGATTTTCCTTTTCCCTCATTTCAGAAACTGTTTGTTCAAGAGCTTTGACACGACTCTTTAACAAAGTGGAGTTCGTTTCAACAGAAGATAACTTCTTGACTAGTAATTTATTCTGTGCTATCAGCTTTTTGCATGCATCTTGCAAACTCTTTAAGTTAACATCATTTTTCACATCTGCAGTTTGTTTCTTCTCTTTTGATGCTCTGCTTCAGGTGGTGGGTTGCCTTGTCCGAGATCTGGGTTGGATTGGAATCTTTGGGGAGCTGACTGGACTGGAGGGCCTGGGGGATCTTTCAGGGGAAGTTTGGGGACTGGATGGTTGATGGAATTCAATTTGTAGCACATTGTCAGGTGTGGATGACATTTTCTGTTCAGGATGAACAGTGGAACTCTGTAGTAACGTTCTCTCCAAATCTGTAACTCCTACGAATTGTTGGACAATCTGCATGCCAAGATTAACACCTTCAGCTCAAAAACAAATTAGTTGGAATACGTCTATAATTAGTACCTGATTTTTCCGTAGACCACCAAATACTTTGGAAAGGTCCTTCTCACTATACTTAATCTGGCTGTCCCAACGAACTAAACGAGGTCGGGAGTGTTCGTCCAATGGATCGTGGATAGTTGTATGCTCTAGAAATCAAATCTGTATATTTTGAGAAAAATTAACATTCTAAATTGAGTTGGCTTTTATAGTGATCTCAAAAAATTAAAAACTACATATCAACTCACAATTAAAATGTGTACAAATCCATTTATGTAACCCAGTGGGGTGCCTTTGAAAATATTCCTGCCAATTTTATTGAATTCAATCGTTAGGAATTCACTGATCGATGCTGGCCAGTTGTATGTTAAAAATTCATCAACATTATCAGCCACACTAGGTATTGTTGCAGGTATCTTGAAGTTGGCCATGGGAAAAAATAGGTTTGAAAGTAAGTAAAATATAAATGTCCTCACAAGATCTTCAATCGGAGTAGAGGCAGGAAGACTTTCAATCTCATGCCTAACGTCATTGGAAGTTTTTTCAGTTATTCTATCACTTCCAGGCACGAATTTTAAGCCTCGATTTGGAAGGCCGAGCATAAGGGCTACCTCATATGTTGTGAATGGTATGCTTTTTTCCTTTAACAACAAAACATTGCTTTCGGATGTCCCATTTTGTAAGAATCTTATGCACCAGGGGTACATTCTGACAGAATGCAGGCAAGGCCAGGAATTGATTGAGTTGGAGCTGCGTAAGTCTATCCACAAATTGCTGACCGAACGTACTTACTAAATGATTGCAAACTTCTCTAATTGTGGATGTTCTGCATCGAAAATGAATAGGTGGTGAATATCCCTGCAACATTGGTATATATAATAAGTTATCAAGTAATACCTAACAGAACCGAGAAATACCGAGCAATAATTAACAAATTTACCAGGTACAACAACAAATTTCGAGATGTACCAAGTTCTACCGATCAGTAATAAACATAATTTACTCGGTACAACAATAAATATCAATAAGTACCAAATAATACCTATACGTACAGAGCAATACCGACAATTATTGAAATAAATTACTCGGTACAATAACAAATATCAATAAGTAAAAAAAAAAAACCTATCCGTACACAGCAATACCGACCATTATTGAAATAAATTACTCGGTACAACAACAAATATCAAGATGTACCGAGTAAAACCTATCAGAATCCGACCAGTACCGATCATTAATGAAGAATATTACTCGGTACAACAACTAATATCAATAAGTTCCCAGCAATAATGATCATTTCGGAGCAATACAAATCAGTACGTACAATAACAATTAGTACCGATCCATTATGCCGGAATTGCTCAGAGAAAAAAGTCGGTACCGAGCAATACCGATCAACACCGAAGAATACCTACTCGGTACCGATCGGTATAAAGCATATACCCAACTGGTAAAGTCGGTACACTCTACGGGGCTTCATTATCTTATTATAAACATACATACATAGGTATTTACACCAGTCTCTATAATTTTAAACTGAACCCTAAATCACGGCATATCAATATCGAACGTCAATGAGGAATTTATAGCAGTACCGACAGTTAAACTCGGTACTGTATTCTGATATCAATTTCTAGTGAGAATTCTTTTATTACGGTTCATCGTTCTAAACATTCCAAACCCTAAATGATATAAACACATTTATATTTCTTTATTATACAGGATAACAAATGACAAGCAATGAAGGTGACGAACGTACGTTAAACCCTATAAACTACTGACCTGCGGCATCGATTCAGATTATATACGCAATGAAGGTGACGAACAAACCCTAAAGATATTCCTGATGATGAATAGTTGCAGAGAGAGTGAAAAGCTTCGTGTTTTGAATTTTCTCGAGTGGTTGCGGTAATTTCGTATTAAATTTGCACGCCCGAACTGGGTCGGGTCGTCGAGCCGTGCGTTAAATATTTCGGCACGTGCGTCATTTCGACTTCTTAGCGAGCTGGGTTCGGGCCACTACGTGTCACCATCACAGAGGCGTCCGGACGTAGAGCTACGTCCGGACGACGTACCCAATATTTTTTCCCTTTAAGGACCTTGTATTCATTTTCCTTATCAACACGAAGGCCCGACAGTGGGTTTCCCTAAACAAAAAAAATAGTCCTCCATGTAGGGTGGTGCCTAGGGGGCACGTGCCCGCCCCCGGGAGTCGGGCACTTTGACGAGCGGTTTCTAAAAAAAAACTCGAATGGAATTTGCAAGCATGTCTTCATAGAGCATATTGATTTTTCATAATACATATAAACAGTAAAGTGATTAATTGAATATGAATATAAAAATCAGCTAAAGCAAGATTAAAGTTGGGCCTCCATTTAAAAATTTCTGGCTTCGCCACTGCCCCACATAACTGAAATAGGAAAGACAAAATAGAAAAATCTGCATTGAGGGTTAGGAGATTCTTGTCACCTTTCAAAATCCAAAGCCTTTTTCCTATATCATAGCACTAAAGTGCCATTAACCTCCTATCCTCATCTCTTGAGTCAATTTCCTCAGCAAAGAAAGGTACCGTTGGGAATTACGTGGTAAGTCAACATAGCTAAGCATATAAGAGAGAGCCATCTGATTAACTCGATCGGTTCTACAAATTGAATTAATATTTGAATATATGATCCAAGACCTTTACTGATTTCATTAATAAGGTGTGTTTCCATCATTTATCAATATAAATGAACTGTCGGTTAATAAAGAGCCTAAGCTGAAAATTATTCAGGCCTGTGGTGCATGATTTTTCATGTTCATCATTAATAAATGAATGATTATATAACAGTAGCATAAATTGACCCTCATTTTGTTTGGATTGAAGAAAAAGTTTAGATAAGAAATGGAATTTTTATAATCTATGAATTAATGATTAACTTAGGTTTTATTTGGGACGATTTTCTTAATGTTTTATGAAACTGTTTTCTAGTACAAAATTTCTAATTAAAAAAAAATTTGTACTAAAAAGCTGCTTCATAAAGCAGTAAGAAAGTCATCCCAAATGAAGTCTTATTTTTCTTCCTTAAGGTTTTGTTTGAAACAATTTTCTTGTTGTTTTTTTAATTCAAAAATCTAATTTAAAAAAAAAGGTGTATGAAAAACTTGTTTCAAAAAGTAATAAGAAAGTTGTCCCAAACGAAACTAAGGCTTCATTTGAGATAGATTTTGAACACTATTTTTTTCCTGCTTTCAAGAAACTTTTATGCTAAAAAGCTACTATAGAAAACAATAAGAAAACTGTCTTAATTTGAATTCTTAAAAATCAAAACAGGCGTTTTTTTGAGTTTTTTGTCTTAATCTTCAATGGAGGTGTACACTCAAACTACCAAATTTTTTTTTTTAAAAAGCTCTTTTGTCTTATCTGTTATGCTATACCATTAATTGAAAAGAAATTAAAATTTAGAATGAAATACTTTGAATAAACTTTCTCTAAAAATTTACGATGTTCTATTGAAATGTTGAAAAAAATTTATTTCATGAAAAATAGTTATATGAAGTTGCTATCAGGCGTCTAGCCTATTGATACATTGTGCCTTCTCATAACATTAAAAAAAAAAAAAAAAAAAAAAAAACTTGCCAAAGTTCTTTGAGAATATCATGAATTTTTTATAAGTTTTACTAAATACTTTCCAAAAAAAAATTTCACTAAATATTAAGTATGCTCTATATAAGTTTAATGAATATTAATATACAAACAATGATTTTGACTTTGGATCATTACCATACGTTTGATGAAAGTATCATACAATGTAGGAAGTCTTCTGAAATAAAATACACTAAAGATCATCTTGAATCAATCCTTAACCATTGAAATGATGTAAATAAAGGGCCTTGAAATTTTTTGAAATAATAATACAAGCTTAGCCATATGATTAACTAGATTAAGATTAAGATCTTGAACACTGGAGAGAGAGAGAGAGAGAGAGAGAGAGAGAGAGAGAGAGAGAGAGAGAGAGAGAGAGAGAGAGAGAGAGAGAGAGAGTTAAATATCATCCTGGACGATCCATTACGATCTCAAAACCTTAACTACCATGATAATTTAGGCAATGATTTAAGATTCAAATTTTGTTCTAATCATCCTGGATGATCTATGATAATGTTGTCTAAATTAATCCTGTGATTACTCAATCAAATATGCATAATTTGATATTCTGATCGTCTTGGACGATCTGTATATCGTATTGGACGATTTGTGCAAAATTTGTACTGATCGTCCTGAACTATTCTGAGATCGTCCAACTTATGGGGTTAAAGGAGAGTCACTAAGGGTGTAGTGAAATACTCGGAGGGTGCCTCCGGAGAGTGGACGTAGGTCAGGTTGAACCAAACCACTATAAATCTGGTGTGTTCTTTCTGATTATTTTTCGCACTTTATTTTACTGCGATTAACTTCTTGGGTGAAATCTCTGATTTATCTTTTTATTATTGATTTAATTTATTTCCGCTGCAAGATATAAAAAGATTTTTCTTTTAGTTAAAGAAGTATTTAAATATCCAATTCACCCCCCCTCTTGGTTAGCCTTGGGACTAGTTTATAAGGGTTTAACATCTCTCACGAACTTTCAAGAGAGAGAGAGAGAGAGCGAGAGAGAGAGAGAGAGAGAGAGAGAGAGAGAGAGAGAGAGAGAGAGAGAGATAGATAATGTATTACTGAGCTTCTAGACTAAATTATTATTGCGTCTTAGAATATTCGCGGCGATAGAGAAATATAAAGTTTAACTTCTTTGTTTTGTACGAAGATCCAGCACACAATCAGATAAAAGAGATGGTGTAGTATTCATTAGAGACACCAGAGTTTATCGTGGAAACCTCTGAAAAGGGGGAAAAATCACGAGGCCTGGCCCAATTTGAATGAATCCACTAATGTTTGCAGTCAATTACAAATGAGACCCTTCCTTGGAGGGAAGGCCTTGACTTGATGTAGTAAATATACATCATATAGAATGCATTACATGATGGAAATTGGAAGAATCAATACTTAAGCTATCTATTACAATTGCCTAATAGTAATCCACCAAATCTTATTATAATTCCTAATCATTATCCACCCCTTAAATACCGACATTATCCTTAAGGTCAATAAAAAAAAATCACATAAGAAAGGATAAATTTAAGTAAGAAACTTATGCAAGATTTTTAGCTCGTGAAAGGTAGGTGAAAATATTGGCAAAATTGTTGTAGGTGAGTGGCCATGAAGCCATACTTCATTCTGATGATCCATAAGTTACAGTGGAGGCAACAACCACTCATCCACTCATTCTTCTTTGTATCTCTCAACTACTTATGTGCGACTGTAATTGCTTAGGCCATGCCAAGAAAATTTTCAGAATTTGTAGGCAAAATAAAATTTAGTAGTAGAGTAGGAGAGGCGTTTTAGATAAATATTGTCGAATCAAACTATGAGCTTGAGCATGCGCTTGCCATTTCTTAAGAGTTCAAATGCCTTGCAAAGCTTCGTCTGCCATATATATCAAACTAAAAACTCATGTGATGCGCCATAAATCTTGGAAAAATGGCGAAATTGTGGGGCTCCTCGTCTTTGGCAAGTTCAAAAAACAAGTTCAAGCTATGCTTCCATTAAATTATGAGCCCAATCAATATTCGCTTGTAAATAGGGGTGTTGCGGACTCAAATATACGCGGTGATAGATTTTAATTTTCCGTCTCAGCGTTGTACGTATATTCAGCACACAAACATAATCGAAATAGTAACACCAGGATTTTTACGTGGAAAACCCTGGAAAGGGAAAAAACCACGGGGCCACGCCCAGTTGAAAGAGTTCCACTAGTGTCGTTTGAAGTACACGAGGCTGATTCGTCCTTTAAATTCAGGATGATCAGATTACAATGAGTATCAGTTATAAGGCCAAGCAGAGTTCCGACGTCACTCGGGTGTCCGGCAGAATACCGGCGTCGCTTGGAAAGAAGTCTGGCGTCACTCGGGCGTCGGGTAGAATTCTAGTGTCGGGCAGAATTCCGAGGTTGCTCCCGTGTCGGGCAGAGCTCCGGCGTCCCTTGGGCGCCCGGTGGTGCTTCGGTGGTGTTCCGGCGGAGTTCCGGCGGTGTTCCGGCGGTGGTCGAGGAGGAGCTGTTCCCTCCTAGACTTCTCTTCTCTTCTTCTCTTCTTGGCTTCTTGGCTTGGGTCCCCTCTTAAGAGAAATGAGGGGCTATTTATAGTTTTTCTGGAGTGGCATAGCCCGTAAATATGTGAGGGATCAGGGGCAAATAGGGAGTGATCCGGATGAACGGCCGATATTGAATCCCTTGATCGTGAACCGTTTATCAAGCATTTGAAGGTCTTAATGATATCAGAATTCTACGATCTTGGGCTCGTTGGATTCGTCTCGTCGAGCCGCTCGATTCGACTATATGCTCGCCAAAATCAGAGACCGTTTGGTAACTCAAATAGCTGTTTGATGCTTCCAACAGTGCTTCAGGTACTTGATTTAGACTCACTTGGGCTCGGATTGAGTCGAATTTGGTGTCGTTGGATTCGTATTTCCGAGACGCTCAGTTCGACTCTAAGTTTGCTGAAATCGGAGTTTAAATGGTCTCCAAAATAATTTTTGAAGTTTCCAACTTGAGTTTTTCCTCGAGATTCGTGCCCGATCAAGATGATTTTTTGGCGATATATCAGTTGCCCCCCTATTTTCGGACGTTGAAGCTCCCCGAGTCCGAAAATACCTGTTCCGGTATTTTACATTGGCCGAATCGCAAAAAATTTCGTTCCAAAAAATAAATGTTTGCTCGAATTTGATCATATAGGCCCCGTTGAGCTCTGAAAGTGTCAAAATTGAGTCCGGAACGTCGAAAAACGTGTCCGGGGACCCCGAAAATGTCGAATTTGGACCGTCCGGGTCCAAAATCGGAGCCCGGGAACGGGTAGGCGGCCGAACTGGCCGAACCGGCCGGCTGCCGCCGCCGCCGCAGAACCTCGCTGGGCCCGCCCGCGGCCCGTGCTGGGCCCGCCCGCGGCCCGTGCTGGGCCCACCCGCGGCCCGCGCCTGGGCCCGCCAGCGGCCTGCCTGGCCCGCGCGGTTGGCTGGCCGCCCCGTTTCGCCGTGCCGCTTGGCCGGCGGTTTGGCTGGTGGTTAGGGAAACCGCCGGCTAGTTTTTTTTTTTAATTTTTTTTTTAAATGTGGTGGGGCCCGAAAAATTCCGAAAAAATCTCAAAAAATTCCGAAAATTTTGTAAAATTTCAGGGAATTTAATTAAATTTTGGAATCCTCCCCCCCTTAAAGAAAACTATAAATAGACCCCCCAGGGCCTAGTAGAAACTCGCCCCTTCTTCCTTTCTTCCTCTGGCTTTCTAGCTTTTGGCATTCTGAGGCTTTCCGCCATTTTTAAGTAGGTGACTTTCCCTACTTGACTTGGCGCCCCTCTTTTTGCGCAGAAGTTAGCGGCTTTCTCCCTTCCTCCCTCCGTTCTTCCTCCCTTTTTCTTCCTACTTCGGAGGCTTTCCGCAGTCTTTCATAGGTGATTTTCCCTACTTAGATCTGCGCCCCTCTTTAGTAAAGGAAGCAAAAATGGGTGATCCCGCCTCCTCTAAAATTCCTTCAGAAGACCGTCCTGCGCAACGGTCTGAAGTTCCAAAGAGGACCCAGAAGGCGCCGAAGGCTGACGATGTGATTTCCACCGTCACTGAGGACTCCTTCATCTCATTTAGGAAAAAGTTTCATTTTCCTAATGATTTGGTGATGAAGGTGCCGGCCAGAACTGATCGCGCATGCTTTCCTCCCCTGGATATGTGACGGTGTATGAATTTAGTCTGCGAGCGGGACTACGATTTCCTCCTTCCTCCGAACTGATCGACATTCTGACGCTTTGTGGGGTATGCTTGTCTCAATTTTCCTACAGAGCAATGTCGATCGTGATGGGCTTGATCGTGCTTTTCAGAGACCGCGGAGTGGTACTTTCCTCAGAGTGCCTTTCTCGCATGGGGCGTCTCTTTAGCGATGCGCAGGGACGCATTTCATTCAGGTCCAAGTGGTTGGATATCCGCACTCGAGACCCCTCGAAAGGTTGGATTAGCAACTTCTTTTATATGCAGAATGATAGGGGTCTTCAGGAGAAGTGGGGGAAGTTGAAAGAGCTACCTGTCCCCCTTCACATCGGAGCAGAAGATTTGCTGAGGATACTCAAACTCCCTGATTTGGATGCTCTACACTACGAGGTGCGTTACTTGAGTAGATATGTAGATGAGGAGTACTTATTCAAGGTCGGATTATCTACTCAAGCAGGGAGATCACATGCTCAAATGTTGAAGAAGTCTGCTAGAGTTCCAGAAGTGGTCCCCCAAAAGAACCACTCCAAGCGACCAGGGAGCGAGGAAGGTTTGCAGGCATCGAGGAAGAAGAGGGCAGATGAAGTTTTGACAGTTGTTAGCAAAGGTCCCCGAGCTTCTCCATCCAAGTCATATATTCCAGAGGATGTGTTAAATCATCAGTGCATCGGCCGCCGACGGGCTGAGGAGTTGGTGAGTTCTCCTTCACTTCTTCTCCTTTTTTATATTTCTTAAGGAATATATTTCTGATATTTTTCTTGTCTCAGTATTTTGATTTCAAGCTTGAGATGACCAAGACTCTGAACGATTGGAACAAAGAGTTTGTGAAGGTTAAATACCTTCAGGGAGAGTACAAGAAGAAATATGACAGTAAAGTGAAGGAGATGAAGGTGGTGGAGGATCAGCTTGAGGGATGCAGAACTGAGTTGGCGAACAAGATCACTTCAGTCTCTTCTCAGAATGAACGAATGGATCGTCTGCATATAGAGTTGGTGGAGGCACAAGCGACGATCAAGCAGCAGGAAAAGGCTCAGCAAGTCCTTGAGGCTGAGAATGAGAGGCTTCAGAGTGTACTGTCCGAGAAGGAGGCCCAGCAGTTGCCGTCAGCAGTTATTGAAGAGTTCAAGAAATCTTATGCTTTCAAGATCATTATTGAGGACCACGTTCAGGAGGCCCGCAGTCATATTTATGACGTGGAGGTGAAGGCCTTGGAGGCAGAGTGCGCAGAGGATGGCTTCATCAGGGGCTTCATGAAGGGTGTTCGGACAGTATATCGCAAGACCGGAGCAGAGATCGAGGGACTGACTCCCAGCCAGGCTTCTAGTGATGCTTCTTCGGACTCTGGTGGTGAAGAGCTGGAGAGTGAGTTGCAGCGAGCTTTTGCCTTGGAGGAGGACGAGGATGATGTTGAGATTCTATAGGGTGTCTTTGACGTAGTTTTGTATCTCTTTGCTTTCTTTCTAGTGCTTGTATATATGCTCGATGTTGATGTTTCTATCTTGTGTACTTGATGTTCAGTGATATATAAAGATGTTGTTGATGTTCTTTTCTCACATGCAAATAAAATTTACTTAGTTTTACTTCAGTTTGGATTTTAGTGAGCTCTCTTTTGACTTGAACAAATGTGAGGCATTCCTTTTCTTTAAAGATTTTGACCTATCCGGGGTTATTAGTGAAAGCATTTGCTCGATACCCTTAACTTGTCCGGAAAAAGGTCAGATCAACTCCCTTTGGGATTGATCATCAAATGATTTTGATATTCAAGATATCCTCCTAGGATACTTGACCTATCCGAGGTTGTTAGTCAAAGCATTTGCTTGATGACATTAACCTGTGCGGAAGAGGTCAGATCAAATCCCCCCGGGATTGATCATTCAGTGATTGAGATACAATATAGATTGTGTACTTCTTGAATCACAGAAAAAGAGTTTGGAGAGAAGAAACATTAGCATGACAAAGTGAATATCACATTGCTTCATAATATGAGATAGCAGTTCCCTAGAATAACTTAGGGATACAAGAAAAAAGTTCTTCTATAATCGACACATAAGGGATGTACGAAAAACTTTATAACATGACTACAGGAGAAGACAAACATAACACATAGACAGATAACAGTATCAACTCCTACTGATAATATTTGCGAAGATTGCTTACGTTCCAAGTTCGGGGAAGCATTTTTTCACCAGCATCCTTCAGTTTGAAGGTTCCAGGCTTGACCATAGCCGCTACCAAATAAGGACCTTCCCAGAGGGGGGAGAGCTTATTTCGCTGAGGGCCTTTTCTAGCGGCTTCAATGCTTCATAGTACTAAGTCCCCAATAGTGATAGGGTGAGGTTTCACCCTTCGATTGTAGTGACGGGCAACTCTTTGGTGGTATGCAGCAGTTCTGAGTGAGGCTTCATCTCTTACTTCTGGGAGGAGATCCAAATTTGCTCTAAGCTTCTCCTCGTTACTTTTGAAGTCGAAAGTTTGAACTATGTGGCTAGGAACTCCGATATCAATCGGTATGACTGCTTCTGTACCAAAGCAA
The DNA here is from genome assembly GCA_019925795.1 of Dendrobium chrysotoxum. Lineage (NCBI taxonomy): Eukaryota > Viridiplantae > Streptophyta > Magnoliopsida > Asparagales > Orchidaceae > Dendrobium > Dendrobium chrysotoxum. The sequence continues at coordinate 37,891,349 of CM034308.1, forward strand.
AGGTTATATGGGGTTTCTCCTGTAGGAGTTCTAGCGATGGTCCGATAAGCCCAGAGGACATTGGGGAGTTCTTCGGCCCATTGCCCCCCAGCCTTCCTTAGACGTGTCTTCAGCCCTTTCAGGATTGTTCGGTTTGTAACCTCTATTTGCCCATTAGTTTGAGGATGGGCAACAGCTGTGTGAATAAGCTGAATGTGAAAATCCCAACAAAAAGATGTAAAGATCTTCCGGTGAATTGTGTCCCGTTATCAGTGATGATTTTTACGGGAATGCCAAAACGACATATTATGTTCTTCCATAAAAATTGCTTGGCATTTGCTTCAGTAATTTTCGCCAAAGGTTCTGCCTCCACCCATTTGGTGAAGTAATCTACAGCCAAAATAATGAATTTTCGCTGTCCAGTCACTATAGGAAAATGTCCCATTATATCAATCCTCCATTGGGCAAAAGGCCAGGGGCTTTGAAGAGATGCAAGCTCCAGAGCGGATGTATGAGTGAGGTTAGAATGCAGTTGACAGTTTTCACACTTTCGTGTGAATTCAAGTGCATCATGTTTCATTGTAGGCCAATAGAATCTCTGTCTCATGATCTTGTAAGCTAACGCTCTTCCTCCCAGATGTTCTCCACATACTCCTGAATGAACTTCCCGAAGCGCGTAATCAGCTTCTGATGGTGGGAGACACTTGAGGTACGGCCCAATGAAGGAGCGCTTATATAACTCGTTGCTGATAATGGTGAAATTTGCAGCTTGTCTCCGAAGTCGTATTGCGGCTATAGGATCTTCGGGTAGCACCCCATCTTTCAGAAAAGACAAGATGGGTTCGATCCAAGACATCTCTCTTGGCTCGTCAATTGACTGTATGACCCATGGACCCTGAATGCTTGGAAAGTGGATTTCCTCGATACATCTTCTCTTATAGATGCCCCCCGTTGTTGATGTAGCAAGTTTAGAAAGAGCGTCTGCTCTTGCATTTTATTCTCGGAGGATATGTATGATTTGATGCTCCCCTATACGGGCTAAGAGTAGCTTTACAATGCTACAATATTGAGCCAATTGTGGGTTGTGAATATCAAAATCCCCCTCCACCTGAGAGGCGACTAGTTGGGAATCAGTGTGGGCTATTAGGTTCTGGACTTCACAGTCAATTGCTAGTCTTAACCCAGCAACAAGGGCCTCGTATTCTGCTATGTTGTTGGTTGCCGGGAACTTGAGTCGAAGCCCGTACTCAAGGGTAACCTTCTGTGGAGAGATTAATAAAATTCCAGCCCCAGCCCCAGAACTCCCTGAAGCCCCATCGACGTACAACATCCAGCATGGAGAAGAAGGTGAAGCACTTGGTTGTACATCAGATACTGGAACGGTGCATTCAACTACGAAATCTGCTAGTGCTTGAGATTTAATATCAGGTCTAGGCAAGTAGTGGATATCAAATTCTTCAAGTTCTACAGACCACTTAACAAGCCTGCCTGATGCTTCTGGCTTTTGCAGAATGCTTTTTAGCGGCAGATTCGTGTAAACTCCAATTGAATGGGCTTGAAAGTAAGGGCGTAGTTTTCTGGCAGAATAAACTAATGCCAATACTGTCTTATCTGTCAAAGGATAACGTCCCTCTACATCAGATAAAATCTTACTAACATAGTAGATAGGATGTTGTATAGCATTTTCTTCTCGGACCAGAACCGAACTAATGGCTTGGATAGATACAGCCATATATAAATACAATCTCGCTCCTGGTATTGGTTTAGAAGGTAGTGGCGGGGATGCCAAATACTTTCGCAATTGTTCAAAGGCTTCTTGACATTCATCTGTCCATTGAAACCCAGAGCTACGAGCACCTCTAAGTATCTTGAAGAAGGGCAGATATTTGTCTCCTGAACGTGCCAGGAAACGAGATAGTGCCGCAATTCTCCCATTCAGCCTTTGGACCTCCTTGATGTTCTTTGGCGGCACCATGTCCCTTAGTGCCTTGATCTTCTCCGGATTGGCTTCGATTCCTCTATGGGTTACCATAAACCCTAAAAACTTTCCAGAAGCGACTCCAAAAGCACATTTAGCGGGGTTGAGTCGCATATTATAATGCTTTAACAAGTGGAAACATTGTTTCAGGTCAGAGATATATTGGGTTTTTTCCAGACTTTTTACCAACATATCATTTACGTACACCTCCATAGTACGTCCAATAAGTCTTTTGAAAACCTTATTCATGAGACGCTGATAAGTTGCTCCAGCATTTTTGAGCCCGAAGGGCATCACCCGGTAGCAGTACAATCCTTTGTCTGTTTGAAAAGCTGTTGCTTCTTCATCTGCAGGATTCATTTTTATTTGGTTGTAGCCAGAGTAGGCATCCATAAAGCTCAACATCTGATGACCAGAGGTGGTATCAACTAATTGATCGATGCGAGGGAGCGGGAAACTATCCTTTGGGCAAGCTTTATTGAGATCAGTGTAATCTATACACATTCTCCAAGCTCCACTTCCCTTCCATACCATGACAACATTTGCTAACCAAGTAGGATAGTGCACCTCTCGTATGAATCCAGCTTCTAAAAGCTTATCTACTTCTTGTTCAATTGCTTGCTGGCGATCTGGTGCAAAGTTTCTCTTCTTCTGGATAATCGGTTTGCACGTTGGATTGACTTTGAGGGAGTGAACGATCACTTCGGGGTCAATTCCAGGCATATCTGCTGGACTCCATGCAAAAATATCCTGATTTTCTCGTAGAAAAGCTGTAAAGTTTTTCTTCTCATCATCTGAGAGAAGTGATCCGATTCGCACTATTTTTGAAGGATGCTCTTCAGAGATAGATACAGTAGTAAGGTCTTCCACAGGGGAAGCTCTCTGAGGAATATCTTCGCTCCGCAGATCAAAGTCCTCGATGCTCAGGGTAATCGTCGGACGAGACTTGATCTGCCTAAGATAGCAGGTCTGTGCTATTTGTTGATCTCCGCATACTACACCGACTCCTGATGGGGTATGGAACTTCAGCTTGAGGTGATGAATGGATGCGATGATCCCAAAATTGACTGGAGCGGTCTCCCGAAGATGGCGTTATAAGCTGACTCTGACTTTACCACGATGAATTGAATGGAGTGTGTACTCTGTCGAGGAAATTCTCCAAGGACTACCGGGAGACTGATTATTCCTTCTGCTTGTACAGGTCGATTATCAAATCCATATAAAGGACCTGCAGCAGGTTGAAGTTTTTCTCTTGAGAGACCCATGTTGAGGAAAGTAGAGTAGAATAGGACATCTACGGAACTTCCGTTGTCCACAAGAATTCTTTTGACATTGTAACACGGGTCACCAATGCCTGCGCTTATGACAAGCGGATCTTGATGGGGGGTTTTTACTCCTTCCAAGTCGGAATCATTGAATGTGATGGAATGATCGATATGAGCCTTTTTTGGAGTTGGGTTTTCTTCCACAGTTAGAAAGACTTGGTCGGATAGTAAGGGGCCTCCTGCGATTGTTTCAATTTTGCCAACCGTTATCCGGTTATTCACTGGCTGTCTTTGTGGTTGATTCTGCCCCCCAGTGGGACGAGCTTCTTCTCGGGTAGGTGGATTCCCAATAAACTGTCGAAGATAGCCCTGACGGATGAGTCTTTCAATCTCCTCCTTAAGTTGCCTACAGGATTCAGTAGTGTGGCCACGACTACGATGAAAGTGGCAGTACTGATCTTGGTTTCCTGTATTCGACTTCAAAGGATGCGGCCACTTCACTTTGTCATGATCTTGAATCGCCATCAACACATTTGCTCGAGATGTGTTGAGCGGAGTGTACTCCTTCTCCCGTCGGGGTTCTCGTCGTGGCAGTGGGGGTCTAGGAGGTAGATTGCTCTTTCCTTGCTTTTTCCGTTGTGATGATGAATTATCCATCTCGGGTGCTCCCTTGCGCTTTCCAGTGGGTTGCTCGAACTGTTTTCTGTGAGCGTTTATTGCCTCATCTGCTGATATCTGTGCTTCCACACGATGGATCAGATCGGCATATGAGTGAACAGTATCGCGCATGAGTGCCGAATAGAAGGGGCCATGACGAAGTCCTCCAAGAAAGACCCCTCTGAGCAATTCTGGGTCTACTCCTGGGATTTGTCGAGCCTCGATAGAAAACCGCTGAAAGTACTCTTTCAATGATTCTCCCTCATTCTGACGAATCCCAGAAAGGTGAGAAGAATCCTTAGCAATTCTTCGGTTGGCTACGAACTGTTTGACAAATACTTTGGCCAATTTGACAAATGTGGGGATCGTTCCGGCTGGAAGTGAATAGAACCATGTTCGAGCTTGTCCTTTAAGAGTGGCAGGGAAAACCTGGCAAAGGAGCGCATCTGAGGCTCGTTGAATATGCATGATGGTCCTGTAATGGTCGATGTGTTCGTACGGGTCGGATGTCCCATCGTAGGATTCGATGCTTGGCAGTTTAAAGCCAGCCGGAATAGGGTGTTGAAGAATGGCTTCTGCCAAGGGTGACGACTCCTGGAAGTCCCACTGACGAAGAGGTTGCCTTATGCCTCCTGTAGGGAATTCCTCCCGGACTAATCGTCGCAGTTCGTGGCGTAGGGCATTGCGAGGGAGCTCAGCAATGTGAGGTTGGGCTAGCTCCTCAGGGAGGTCTTGAGGAAGGCGAGATTGCTGACTTGCGTGTGGAGGATGGGTAGAACTTACTGTATCAGCCAGCTCGTTCTCTTGACGTGACTGCGAACGCCTCCTGGGTGGAGGAAGAGGATTCTCAGCCTGAAGATGTTCAATTTGAACAGCTTCGACACGGGGTGGATCTCGAGGGAGAAGAACCTCCTCCTGAGGTGCTAGGGTCGGCTGTCGAGTCTCTCGCAAGAGTTGTAGGATCTCGTTTTGAGATTCTTCCATCTTTCGAATTCTCTCTTCTAGGGAGGGTCCCGAGGTCCCCTCTCCAGGTGTGTTTTGCCCCCCGGGGTATAAAGAGGCAGATATCGGATGTCTATGATTCATAGACTGATTTCTGGATTGATGAGAATGAGAGCGGGAGGCTCCTATGAGGCGACTGCTACGCCTGTTGACCATCGTAGCAATACTTGAAGTTGTGGGATGAGTTTCCCACAGACGGCGCCAAACTGTTGCGGACTCAAATATACGCGGCGATAGATTTTAATTTTCCGTCTCAGCGTTGTACGTATATTCAGCACACAAACAGAATTGAAATAGTAACACCAGGATTTTTACGTGGAAAACCCTGGAAAGGGAAAAAACCACGGGGCCACGCCCAGTTGAAAGAGTTCCACTAGTGTCGTTTGAAGTACACGAGGCTGATTCGTCCTTTAAATTCAGGATGATCAGATTACAATGAGTATCAGTTATAAGGCCAAGCAGAGTTCCGACGTCACTCGGGTGTTCGGCAGAATTCCGGCGTCGCTTGGAAAGAAGTCTGGCGTCACTCGGGCGTCGGGTAGAATTCTGGTGTCGGGCAGAATTTCGAGGTTGCTCCCGTGTCGGGCAGAGCTCCGGCGTCCCTCGGGCGCCCGGTGGTGCTTCGGTCCAGCGGAGTCCCGGCGGAGTTCCGGCGGTGTTCCGGTGGTGGTCGAGGAGGAGCTGTTCCCTCCTAGACTTCTCTTCTCTTCTTCTCTTCTTGGCTTCTTGGCTTGGGTCCCCTCTTAAGAGAAATGAGGGGCTATTTATAGTTTTTCTGGAGTGGCATAGCCCGTAAATATGTGAGGGATCAGGGGCAAATAGGGAGTGATCCGGATGAACGGCCGATATTGAATCCCTTGATTGCGAACTGTTTATCAAGCATTTGAAGGTCTTAATGATATCAGAATTCTACGATCTTGGGCTCGTTGGATTCGTCTCGTCGAGCCGCTCGATTCGACTATATGCTCGCCAAAATCAGAGACCGTTTGGTAACTCAAATAGCTGTTTGATGCTTCCAACAGTGCTTCGGGTACTTGATTTAGACTCACTTGGGCTCGGATTGAGTCGAATTTGGTGTCGTTGGATTCGTATTTCCGAGACGCAGTTCGACTATAAGTTTGCTGAAATCGGAGTTTAAATGGTCTCCAAAATAATTTTTGAAGTTTCCAACTTGAGTTTTTCCTCGAGATTCGTGCCCGATCAAGATGATTTTTTGGCGATATATCAAGGGGTATCAATATTTGACACGACACAAAAATTTGACTCAAACCCGACCCGAAAATTTCGGGTTAGACACGACTTGATTTTAAAATAGGTCGGGTTCGGGTTCCTGGATTCGACCAGTTTGAAAAATTGTTTGGGTTCGGGTTGACCCGACGGGTTGCCGGGTCAACCCGGAAACCCGTTTCAAATGAGCTGACCGCGGTGCCCGAGACTGCCTGCGGTTGCCCACGCCTGCCTGCTTGCGTCCGCGGAAGCTCGCTTCTCGTCCGCGCCCGCCCGCCGTCCCGCCCGCCCGCTTGCCCGCCGCCAGCCCCCCGCCCCCTGCAGCCGGCCGTCCCGCCGTCTAGCCGCCGCCGGAAGCGCAACTGTGTCGGGTCGGGTCCACCCGGCAACCCGATGGGTCAGGTTTGGGTCCGAATTTCCGACTCGTTTATATACCCGAGTTGGGTTAGGGTCGACCCGAAACCCGATTTTGACACCCCTACTTGCAGATGGGGATCTAAGTAAGGCAATCAGTATTTGAGCTTAGATCTCAGTTTGCTGATCATGGAGATCTGGAAAGGATCAGTTTGAAAGACGAAGGCTTACAGACATAACATTCAACGACAATAAGATCAGGGGGAGGCTGTGAGATCAGGTGAGATGGCACTGTTGTCTAATGTGTGGGCTGGAAACTCCATGGATGGCAAAGTCACTGGCTTCCTGCAGCCATGAATCGTAAATCATTTTCTTCTTCTGAAACACAAAAGTTTATCTTGACAGACAAGAGTCTTATCTTGTTCAAAGAGACTTGTTTGTCAATATGTCCCTATCACTAAGCCTGAAGCCATACCCGACAGATGGACGGTTCAATCTTCGCCGATGAATTTATTATGATTGCCTTCCAGATTCAATGATCATGTCAGCTTGGATGAAATGCGGCATAATCATCGGAACATGTTACTTCTAATTAATTGTAAGTACCATGTCGAGCATTTAATCAGGTCCAACGTTCATTTATATCAGACACCTATTCAAAGACAAGTTAGTGTCTCAATACATGCGAAGGATATAAAATTATTCTGGGAGTATTTCCAAACAGAAAAAAATGTATAAGAGGTATTAAAACGGATTAACGGATCGGATTTTTATCCAACTTGGAATTGATTCGAACCTATCCCGTTACATAAATGGGTTAAAAAGATGGAGTTGACTTGCAATGCTGATAACCCGGATGACTTGAACCCGACTCGTTTGATTAAAAAATAAAAATTTGAAACTTATTAACTATAGAGATTAAATTAATCAGTAAAAAAAATAATAGCATACTAAGAAGCAAAATAATTTAAGGGAAAAAATAATTAAATGAGTTAGTATCGAGTAAATGACCTGTCAATTAAACAAGTTGGAATTCCGACACTCGAATGATTCAAACCTGACTCGTTAACCCATTTTGATTAAAATAATAAAAAATTATAATATGTCAACTACTGAGTTTAGATTAATTGATTAAAAATAAGAAGAACATAATAACAAGTAAAAGAATTTCAAGAAAAATAAATAAACATATCAAAATCAAGTTTGGATATCGGCTTGAATTTAACAATCAATTAAATGAGTTGGAATTTCGAACCTTAACCCAACTCGACCCGTTTATTAGACCGATTAAATCGAATCCATATTATTTAGGCTGGGAATAGATGAGATTGAGAAAAAAAAAAAATCCTCAGGAAACCTTCAATGGGCATCGCTCAATTCCACAATTATTAATGTGAAAGAGACCCGTCCCGACTACGTCCATTATTCGCTTAGCAAACACTGTACATACGGTAGTTAACATTTCAATTCCTGTTGTTATATTCCTCATTGCGGGCCCAAACAATATACGGTCTCAATACATTGTATCCCTCTTTTCAATATACATATATATATTGGAAAGCATGATTTTAACATTTGAAAAATTATATCGAAAGGTTTGAAACATTCTAAATTGTTTAAAATTTTTTAAATTTATTTGGTATTTTTTCTAATTATTATAATTTTAATATTAATTATGAGAATTTTCAAAAAATTTTGAAATTATTTTGGAATGTTCATTACATGCACATGAACATATGTTCTGAATTTCATTTTTTTTTAATATGTTCTGAATTTCATATGCATTGGATGTATTTGCATTAGGTTTGATAAGCCAGCAAAAATAGCCTTGATTTAGCATGAATCTCAAGGCATATTCAAGTTAGAAAATTTTAAAATTAAATTTAGGATCATCCGAACAACAATTTCAACAAACTTAACATCAAACTGAATATCTTGAAGAGACGAACCCAACGACACCAAAATCGGTCGAATCCAAACTTAAATGAGTTCAAATCAAGGAGCCAAAACATATTTGAAAGCTTCAAAGTATTAATTTAATAATCAAATGATCTTTGAATATGACATGCTTATACTCGAATCGATTGGCTTGACAAGACAAATCGAATGAGCCCAAGATCACTTAATTCCGATATCATTAAGGCACTTAATGCTTGATGAAACCTCTATGATCAAAGAAACCAATATAGGTTGTTGGATGAATCACTCTAAATTTATCCTTGACATTCTCCATATTTACAGAGCATGCCACTTCCCAAAACTTATAAATAGGCCCACCTTCTTCACATTAGAAGGAAAAAGGAGGAGTGAAACAGTGAGAGCTCTCTTGCATTTTTTAGCCATCGCTGCCAATGACCAGCAACAGCTATAGCCACCGGCAACCACCATTATCACTGACATTCAGCATCGAAAATCACCACCATCTCCTAAATACTGCTAAGATTTGACCCTATTGTTGGGTACATTTGTCCACCTGTGGATGTCGATTTTCTAAAGTCCCTTTGGGAAGATTAGGCCTTATTGTTGGGTATAATAATTCGATCTTTGTACTCTTCCTTCTTCTTCAAGAGCGAAAAAGGGAAGATTTTTATATCACTTGTTACATAGTGAATTCTGCAACTGGGTCAAGCCCATTTGTTTTTCCCTTATCGAATTTTTCACGTAAATAATTCTTCTGATTTTATCATTTTTATATGTTCGTACTGAATCTTTGTATAATGCTAAGACATAAAACATACACTCTACTGACTTAAATTTTCTAACACACAATAGTTTGACGCTATCTATGGGAAGGCATTCCCAACAATTTTTCTTTAATGGCTGATCGAAGTAACACTAATAACAGATTTTCTCATTTCTCTCATTTAGGGCGGATTTAGGGGGGGCCCTAGGGGGGCACGTGCCCCCCCTCCAAAAAAAAAAATTTCTTGTATAGGGAGCTCCTTGGATGTCACCCTCTCTTCCCATCTCTCTTTTAGCTATCTTCTCTACTCTTTCTCTCTCTCTCTCTCTCTCTCTTTCTTTTTCTTTGCCTTTTTGTATAGCTGGCAACCTCCTCCATTAGCCCTAGCTCTCCCTCTCTCCTCTCTCTCTCTCTCTCTATGAGGGATGAGACCATTTTTCTCTCTCCATCTTCACATTATTAATTTTTTTTTAAATTAAAAATTTCATCAATTGTTTTTATATTTTAAAAACTCCAAATTTTAGTTTATAGGAGATTTATGTTATTAAAGTCAATAAATTATATTAGAAAATAATTATAATATTTGAATTTAAATCAAGTAGCTTAAAATATGCTTATTATAAATTTTTATATATTTTTAATATACTTTTGTAATAATAAGATGCAATTTTTTATCTATTTATTGCTCGTTGTAAAATATTTTTTAGTTGTATTTTTATTTAAATTAGATATGAAAATATACGGTAGAAGAGTAGTTGAAATATATTAGTATGATAATATATAGTTTAAATAAAATTATGTTGAAATTAATTTAGATGAGTATAACAATAAGTTTTTTTTCATTATCATAAAATTTATCTTTTTATAATTTAAAATAATAATAATAAATTAAAATCATAATGTCAATTTCAAGCTAAAATAAAAAAGCTTAGGATATTTTTAAAGTCAAAATTTTGTGCCCCCGCATATAAAAAATTCTAGCTCCGCCACTGTTTAGCTAGGAACCTATTTGGCAATTTGGGACGTCGTAATCCTGTAGGGGGCAGCCTCGATCTCTAACTTTAGAAACTCAAATTTGAAGGAAGGAAGAGCAACAAGCATGAATTATATAACTCTTGGTAGAGGCTAGTCAACAAAGGGTCTCATCACAAAATGATGGAGTTCCCTTCCCATAATATCATCAACACAATATAGGTGGACAATTTGAATTATGCTCATGAGGAACACTCTCGTCATCATGCTGATGCTCCACCTCTCCAACAATCTAATCTGGATGTTGATTATGCTTCAAGCTCAACCCATCCGGCCTCCTTACAGAGCTTACCTAATACAAAATCCTCCACCAACTCTATAGATTTGACTCGACCTCGACTTATGGATACTCCTCATGATGTTATACAAGATGAGCTATGTCTTATCCAAGAAGAATTCTCAACAAGGGATACAAATTAGTTTAATCATCAGCGTAGCTTCCAAGATCCATCTCCTCTAATCAGTGAAATTAATTCTCTAGCATCCTATTCCTACAGGTGATGGGTCAACCGTTCCCTACAAGCATATTATTTATTATAGAGCTATCATGCACATACTTGCGAGCATTTGATGCACTTTTGTGTCAAATTTTTTATGCTACTCTCATTGAATAGTTTATTGCCAACTTGATTCTATTCTTTACTAAGAAATACAATCCATAATTTTACTCATCTTGTGAGGCTTTTCATCGAATAGTTTATTGCCAACTGAAAAATTATTAAGGATTCTTCACACCTTTATGAAATCCACCAAAATGGAGGAGGATCCTTAAAAGGATTATTTTCAAAATTTTTCTCTCAAGCTCGCCAAATCCGAGGAGTCGATCTTGAGTTACTATGAGGTATTTTTTCTTGGAGGACTTCATTATGGACCTTTACTCTTCATTGATGCCGAAAATTATATGTTATTATGCGGATCTTATTCAAAGAGTAGAAGCACAAATTACTGTTGATGAGGCTATCAATGCCTATAGAAAGCAATTTGAGCAATCTTCTAGTAAGAGAAAGAATGGGCAAGAAGGTTGTGTCCAAAAATCTAACAAATGAAATATGATCCAAATGGAAACCACGATCTTCTGCCTCTACCTTCGTAGCAGAATCATGAATATAAGCTGAAGAAGGAATATACTCCCCTGATCACATCATGTGTGAATATTCTAATGACTATTCAAAATAAAAAAAATGTTAAATTACCTAATCTATTGAGGCCAAATACTAGCAATCAGGAGTACTATTATAATTTTCGCCAAAGTCATGGGCATACTACTGAAGCTTGCAAACAGTTGAAAGAAGAGATTGAGAGGCTAATTTAATAAGGATATCTTAACTAATTCACTAAAAATTCACCTGCTCGATATGGAGCTGATCATACTTGAGGGCAGAATCAACAATAATAATGAAAATAATAAAATAATTGTCAAATTATTAGCGAAATTAAAATCACTGTTGGGGGACCCCTAATGTCCTCCTAGGTTCTGCTCACTACCTTAGAAGAACCAGCGTTAGAGAAATCTTGAGTTGATCACTCCATCACATTCAATGATTTTGACATGGAAGGGATTCATACTCCACACAAATATTCACTTGCTATAAATACTGGCATTGCTAATCCTTGCTACAATGTTAAAAGAATCCTTATTGATAATGAAAGTTTTGTAGACGTTTTATTCTACTCTACATTCCTTTGCCTAAGTTTAGTTAGAGAAAAAGCTTCAACTAGCCGGGGGACCATTATATGGATTTGAAAATCGACTTGGTAAGGGATGAAGGAACAATTATGCTCCCAAGGCATTTCCTCGACAAACAACATATATGATTTAGTTCGTAGTATTCAAATCAGAATCAACCTACAATGCTATATTTGGGAGACCCTTACAATCAATCTTTGGAGCTATTGGTTCTGTGCCACATCTAAAAATAAAATTTCCAACTCTAACTGGGGCTGGTAAAGTACATGGAAACTAACACATTGCTCAAAATTATTATCTCATGCAGGCTCAACCATGGCCAGTAGTAATGTTGAGTATTGAGAACTTTGATCTTCAAAATGAAGACATGATACAAAGGGCGTCACCTGTAGAAGAATTAATTCACGTGTCGCTATCTGATGAGCATCTCACATATACAGTGCAAATTGGTTCTTTACTATCATAAGAGAAAAAGTTAGAATATATCAATTTTGTATGACAATATCAAGATATTTTTGCCTAGAGTTTGACCGACATGCTTGGGATTGATCCGAAAGTAATCATACATTTATGTCAAATAGATCCTACCTTCAAACTAATTATTTAGAAGAAAAAGTTTTGCACCAGATCTTCTGTAAGCCATTGAGCAAGAAGTTAATGAACTTTTAGATGTAGGGTTCATTCGAGAGGTTCATTATCCTAAATGTCTAGCAAATGTAGTTATGATAAAGAAGGCTAGTGGAACTTAGAGAACGTGTGTAGACTATACTGATTTAAATAAAACTTATCCAAAAGATAGCTTTCCTCTCCCCCTATATTGATCAATTGATTGTCGCTACTTCTGGCCATCAAATGCTTAATTTTATGGATACATATTTTAGATATAATCTGATAAAGATCAATCCCACTCACTACAAGAAAATCATGCATTACTGGCGGAAAAAATTCACCGGTAACCATGAAATTCAGCCAAAAAATATGAGTTTTCGGTAAAAAAATTACGCTGAAAATATTTTCGGCAGGTTTATCGGTAGAATTTTGGCAGAAAATAGAAGTATGATGCGTCATTTTTTAGTCATTGGAGAAAATATTTTTAATCAATGCACTAACTTTTATTTTTTGAAGACTTGGAATATATTTTCAAACTCTGTAAGCTTCGATGTCTAAAAATAGGGAGGAAAATGATACACCACCAAACATAGCCTTGACCCAGCACAAATCTTGAGGTATATTCAAGTTGGAAACTTCCAAAATTAAATTCAAGGTTATCCGAAGCACCAATTTCAACGAACTTATAGTTAAACTGAACGTCTTGAAGAACGAATCCAATGACATCAAAATTGGTCCAATCTAATCCCAAAAGCATCAAAATCCTAGGGCTGAAGCTTATTTGGAAGCTTCAAAGGCTCAAAGCATTAATTGAATAATCAAATAATCGTCGAATATGTCATGCTTATAGTTGAATCGATCGGCTTGATGAGATGAATCTAACGAGCCAAAGATCATTTAATTCTGATTTCATTAAGGCACATAAATGCTTATTGAAAATTCTATGATCAAAGGAACCAATATGAGTTGTTGGATGAAGCACTCTTAATTTATCCTAGATATTCTCCATATTTACAAAGCATGTCACTCCAAAAAACTTATAAATTGGCCAACCTTCTTAACATTAGGAGGAAAAAAGGAGAAGAGAGAACTAGAAGTGAGAGCTATCTTGTATTTTCCAGCCATCGCCACCGACGACCACCACCAACTATAGCCTCTGACAACCACCATTATATATCACCAACGATCAGCTTCAAAAATCACCACTATCTTCTAAATACTGTCAAGATTTGACCCTGTTGTTGGGTACATTTGTCTGCTCGTGGATGCCAATTTGCTGAAGTCTCTTTGGGAAGATTAGGCCCTATTGTTGGTATAAATATTAGATCTTTGTACTCTTCCTCTTCTTCAGCATTGAAGAAGAGAGAATTTTTGTATCACTTGTACATATAGTCATTCTGCAATTGGGTTAGGCCCAGTGGTTTTTCCCTTTCCGGGTTTTTCATGAAAAAAATTCTTCTGATCTTTTCATTTTTACACGTTCGTGCTGAATCTTTGTACAATGCTAAGATATAAAACATACAGTCTATCGACTCAAATTTTCTAGCACGTAATAAGGTTATTTAAAAATGTATATTTTAATCAATTTAATTATAGATGGCCTAACTTGGTTCTTTAAAGTCAAAAGTAAAAAAAAAAACTAGGCATTCACAAATATTTAAAAATATTTTTTATTTTAATTTTTTTTTTCAAAAAATTCATATATTTTTCTATTACTTATAAAATATTAAATATCTTGAATATTTGGGAATGCATTTTGGAATTACCACTTAGAAATTATTCAACTCAATTTGATGGTTATTGGTTGAACAATGGTTCAACTTCCCCTAATTAGTTTCTATTTTTTAATTATTCATTTGATTAAGAAAAATAGGAGATGACTTTTGACTGTTCAAACATCAATTTTTGAAATATCAAAATTTAAATATTCAAAAATTAGTTTTCAGTTCAACTATCTCCAATTTTTCAAATTTAAATTATTTCATAATTTTTGAATGTATAGTAAAATTTTAAAATTACTTTATGAAATTCAAAATATTCAAAATCAAATCTCATCTAATTTGGGTTAGGTTTGTTCACAAAAAAATTTCTATTTAGAATATGTTAGACATAGTGGGGTATAGACCATATCACACAACATGAGTTGACCACTCTTTTTAGCATATAGTATTATTTGTTCATGTGCAATTTGCATTCAACACTTATATAGAATGACTTGTCTTGTGTCATTTACTAAATTACACATTACTCTAGTCTTTCAATTTGATTAATTTTATCTAAATTTTGCAATGTCTATTTGGGAACTACACTTCTTAGCATAGAATGCACCAACATTCTACGATAGTTTGCCCTACCTTTTATAGGACTAAGTTATATGTATATATCACAATATGCTTTGAGACACCCTATAGACCATCCTAATTTAGCTTGCTTTGCATAATTTGCATGCCTTTATCATTTTAATGGATATCTTGAATCAATTTCTGCTTGATGGTTCAACTATACACTTTTAGCTAGGCTTCTAGTCAACTCAATTTTTTTTTTGTGACTAAGTCTTTTCTAATATAGTTATACTCTTTTGGCAGTACTTATAAAGCCAATTCATAAAATTCTATGCATCGATTTTTCATAGCTCTTTTGTATGTTCTCTAAATTGTGGGACGGTTACATCAAAAACCATTTCTTCATATGTCATTCTATTTTCTTCATCTAGTGCTTTGGAACTTGTTGATGGACTGACTATATTGAGAGTAGAAATGTGGCTCTTTTTGTCACAACCCTATCAAATATGACAAATCATATTTTGAATAGTGACAAATCAAGCTCAAGATCAAAGTTTTAGAGTCTTTTTAGATTTCTTTAATTTTAAACAACTGAATCTAAAGTAAACTCATCCATAAATTTCTTTTCTTTTCATTTTTCTTCAATATATATATATATATATATATATATATATATATATATATATATATATATATATATATATTGAAGAAAAATGAAAAGAAAAGAAATTTATGGATGAGTTTACTTTAGATTCAGTTGTTTAAATATATATAATATAATCTATACATTATAATACATGACTAAAGACTCAAAATAAAATAGAGCAGAGTAGTACAGATGATAGTCATGACTGTACAAAAATCTATAAACTACAAAGTACATATACCAACTTAGACAGATTATAACCTACAACCTCAGCTACTCAACCAACTTTTTACACTTTTTCTGAACTGAAACATACTATAGAATAGGTATGAGCTAATATAGCTCAGAAACTCATACCCATTGATTTAAATTTTTAATAATTAACTTATTATGCATTTAACTGAATTTAAAAGTAGTTGGTACCAATTTATTGTACTGAGTAGAATAATGCTTGTGAATAACTAAAATATAATAGACTTTCCATTGAATGTAAATAAAGAAGTACTTCATATATTAGAGCAGAAATTAATAAATTTTTCTTAGACTCCTATACCTCCCATCGTAAATAGATATCATAATTTATATTCTTTCGACTACATTTGCTAGCATATAGAAAAACAAACCCTTAAAACTTTTAATGATTAGCACATATCAGATATTAAAAAATTTAGGCTCTTATAAGTCTCGATGCATTCAACATGATAGAACTCGTATAACTTCAGAGCTTTACAGAATCACACACTTCAAGCAGATAAATACATATATAATTCCATTGGAATAAAAGATATATCAATAAATTAATTTTAGAAATGTTTATAATATTTTATCGGTAGGCAACATATTCAACAGTTGATTATGATTTCATAATTTTTGAATTTCACCAGATTACTAGAGATTGTTCAGAACACTATTTTAAAGCTTTAATTATACAACAACTTATTTTTTGGATCATAATTATCTTTTAATTTGCTAAAAAAATTACATGATAAAATTTAGAAAATCTTAATGTTTAGAATGATCATATCTATAATATATAAAAAGTTACACAATAAATATTTAATAGGTGCAAAATTATCCTCATGTTATTGCTACAAAATCATAATTAAAAAATACAAAAATTTCATAAATTTGAAAACTAATATTTGTAAAATATAGCCTACGTCCATTCGGATTACTTTTTAAACTAGATAGTAGAAAATGGATCAAAGTTGCCTAAAATAAACTCTCTCTAATAATCTCTCCCTTTATCTATCTAACCATGTACTTATGGGTATAAATGGATTTGATAAATTGAAAATAAGTAGAAATTGATATTTTTATAAAAATTTGACTTAGCGCCACGACGTTCTAGACAATAACACTGTTGCACTGACCCAGATCAAATTAAATGGCCTGAACTCGAGAGCTTGGTACTGCAGTGCCCCCAATCTAGCGCCACAATGCTCCCAAGGGAAAAAAATTTAGATTTTTGATTCATGCACGGAGACCCTTGAGATCCATTTCAGAATAATTTCAGACACCCACATGCATACAAAAGATTCACAGACATATGTAAAAGAGTTACATGCAGAAATTCCATTATATTACCCTAGGGTCAAAATAGGTACAACTACATACTACTTCAATATATATTACACTTTCTTTCCATGGGAAGTCTATAACCAATAGTCTAGTACGAATTTTCAACAATATAAATTTAGTGTAACCTCATCGGGTGTAATACATATGCTTTGAGCAAACACACATAAACTTCCCATTTGATAAAATTAAAGTCAGTTTACATATCACATGAATACAATATTCGACTTTCTTCATCAATTCATATGTTAGTATCTTTTGTCCAGATAACATTCTATTATATTTGCGACCCTTGGTCTCAAATATTTATGTGAAATCAAATCTGACATGCACAAGCATAAAAAACAAGTGGCTGAATATAAGGTCAAATTAAATACAAATAGGCCTGCAAATGAGCCGAGTCGAGCCGAGCTTTAGCTTGTTCGTGTTCAAGCTCGTTTGTCAGATCTCTGTTCGAGCTCGGTTCGATAAGAACCGAACATTTTATACCTTTGTTGGAACTCGAGCTCGTTTAAAAAGAGCATGCTCGAGCTCGGTTCATGTTCAAAACCGGGCTCGTTTACTAGAGCTTATCGAGCCGCTCGTTAAGGAGAAGTCTTCCCTGGCTCGCGAACAAGTAGCAGAACCCGCCAGCCTACCTTCCCGCTTCCGCTCAATTGGTTACTAAGCTTTTTTTTTTTTTTTGTCATTTTATAG
The DNA here is from genome assembly GCA_019925795.1 of Dendrobium chrysotoxum. Classification (NCBI taxonomy): domain Eukaryota; kingdom Viridiplantae; phylum Streptophyta; class Magnoliopsida; order Asparagales; family Orchidaceae; genus Dendrobium; species Dendrobium chrysotoxum. The sequence goes on from CM034308.1 coordinate 37,909,024, forward strand.
AGTGAAACAAAGACCATTTCGTGGTGTGGTACTAAGTGACTAACGCGTGAATAGGAGTAGCTGAGCGGGAGCGGGAACTTTTTTTTTTTTTTGGAAAATGCGGGAGCGAGAGAATTGAGGGACCGAGCGGGGCTTTATAAAAATTTTAATAATTTATGTTATTAACGTGAGCATGAACGAGGCAGTAGGCTCAAATAAAAAAAAAACTTACATTGTTATTAATTATTAATTAAATAATTGTTATTAGTAAATAAATGATTACGAGTTTTTGGTTCACGAGCTTCTTATCGAGCTTTACATCGAGTATGTTTACAAGCTTTAAACGATCATGTTCATGAACCTAATCGAGCCAAACACATTGTTGTTCAAGCTTGTTTATTAACACATAAAGTATTTACAAAAATGTTCAAGCTTGTTCAACTAACTAATTGAATGATCACGAACGAGCTCTTATCGAGCTGAGCCTCGAGCTGCTTGTCGAATGCTCAGTTCGCTTGCAGCCCTAAATACAAATCAACTTATTTGCCAATTTAGGACCAATCCCTTTAAAATTTAATCAAATTTGTTCAATACATAAATCATTTGACAAGCCAATAGGTCTAATTAACCATTTTTATCCTATTAATAGGCCATTAAAGCTAATTTGACGAATTTATCTATGTAAGCTAAGTTTAGATCAATAAATACTTAAATTATTTCAACCAACTATCTTTAAGCCCATAGCTTAGGAATCACTAGTATAATCTTATAGAAAATATATCATATAATAAAGAAATTCAAATCTAAAGAAAATTAAAAAAAAATCTAAAAGCTTCAAATCAATTTTAAACAAAATCTAACCGATAAAATCTTAAATTGATTGAAAAATATTAAAAAGAACTGATGGTTTACCCTTAGATCCTAAAAAAATGAAGAAAAGAAGTCGATAAATCGTTTCAAACGAGCACTTATATTAGACGGGGTCGAGAGGGTGAAATGGAGGTTTGAGGTCTATTTCACATGAAATAGGAGTAGTGAGATGTCAGGGACAAAATAAAGCCTTCTTCAACGAAATTTTAGGTGGAATTTTTCCTTGTAATTAAGTATAAATTTTCGGCTAAAATTATGCCGGAAACACCTAAATATTTTCTAGTGAAATTTCTAATGGTTTTGTGACATGAAATTTCATTCGCTTGCAATCCAATAGAAATCCTTGTTTTTCCTGTAGCGAGTGTTACTAAAAACAATCATCACAAGCGACAACCAACGCCACTAGGGATCACAACCCCCATCACCATACATCGCAGTTAGTATTGCTAGGTTGTTGTCATTACCGCACCAATCGCCAGCTATCACAGTCATAATGATTGGCATTTGGCCACCACCATTGCCACAATTGGGCCACCGTAATACCCCCTCCAGCTACCCCTCACTGCTGCACTAGTTGTCGGTACCACATTTCTCAAAAGCTCCAACCATCATCACATAAACTTAATTATTCAATATTTTAAAAATAAAAACATAGCCTTTTTTAAAAAAAAGCAAAAATACTTTATTTCATGTTAAAATATTATAAAAATATTAAAAATAGAAAGCAATCCCAAACTGTCACTTAACATCTATTTAAATTCCTTCCAAAAATAATTAGATCATACATAGTTAGATTAACTGACCTTTTTTTATACAGTAATACCTCTTGTCTGAAAAAATGTTCTCTTTGAATAAAAGAAACATTACTCCTTAAATGCAACGGTTCCTTCTTTTTGAAAATCCGTTTCTTTGGAATAACCAACAGTTAATTAAAGCCATTAAAGCATCTTTAATTAAAGCCATAATTACTTTAACTTTAATTAAACCTCTTCTATAGATGGAGCTAATCAATGCTTTTAATGAAATACATTCCATGCGTTTTGCAGTTTTATCACTTAAATGGACGCATGCTAATGGATGAGATTAATTACGTTTTCTCATTTAAAGTCTTAATTAATCTTCAATGAATTGCATGTACATGCTATGTTAATTTAACACTAAATTTATATATTAACACGCATAGCTTATAACGTTTAATGTGTTTTAAACAAATCGTTAATATGTAATGGATGTCTAGGGTGGATTGTTTTGCTCTGGGTTTGTCTGGAGCCTTCGAAAACCTTAGCTTTCACGCTGCATATCCACCCTCCTCTCTTCTTCCTCCAGCCCTGTCGGAGGCCTTAACTTCCTTTGATGGATGTAGGGGACCTCCTCTCCATCTTTGGTTTCGCCCCTTTGCTCTTGGGACCTCATTCGCCAAAGTCTAATAACCCTAATGCTGAAGATCTTGTGAATGCCCTCAATTGGAAGGCTATGCTTTCTTCTCGGGACTCATCTATGGCAGATTTTCCCATTTCTTTCTTCCTCCTAATAATAATGTGGTTAACTTCTCTTTCAACTGGCTTGCGAATGGTGCAAAACGTTGGGATCTTCTTTTTTTGGCTACTCTCTCTTGTTAAGCGTCCTTACTATGAGGCTTTACTCTTAGCTATAAAAAAAATTTGGCGATTGAAAGGTAGTCTCTATTTTCCCTTTCGGATGGTTTTTCTTGTTACGCTTTACACAATCTGAAGACTATGAGATGATCTGGTTAGACGGACCTTGGTTTTCACTAGGTAAACGTTTTATTTTACAAAAATGGACTTCTTCTTTTATCCCTAAACGTGAAGATTTCAAATCGATTCCTCTGTAGATTAAAATCCATGATCTCCCCTAGCCCTGAAGGGATTGCTATGATATCTAGTTATGTAGCAATACCTCTAGCTGTTGATCGGCTGACTACTGAGAGATATCGTCTTACTTTTGACCATGCATGTGTTCAGGTGGATGGGAAATCCAAACTTTTAGATGAGATATATGTATCACTGGATGGTAAACTTTGTAATCTTCAGGTTCAATATGACTGTAAAACCGAAGTGTGTGAACATTGTGGCTTATTTGCTCACTCTTCTAACTTATACCCTAAAAATCCTAATCCAAACCCAAATCTCACTCATGCCACTGCGTTATCTCTAATCATGGGAGAAACATTAATAGAATGCATGAAGGGTTTAGATTTACATCCAAATCTAAACTCCTAGCCATTACATTAATTCCTAAACATGCATTTAACCCAACAGGTCTGTTGGGGGCTGAGCCTTCTGATGTTAATAAAACTAATGAGAATCCTTTGGAAAATGTTGTTGTTTCTAATGTTGAAAATTTCTCTAAGCATATCAATACTTCTGATGATGGGAATGCTGTTGATATTTTAAACCTTCCTAAGCCTCCATCCCCTGTTCAACCTGTTTCTTCTATCTCTGATCATCACGATGGAACTAATTATGATAAGATAAACTCTTCAAATGTTGAAGATTGTGTTTCATCTTCTACTGATTCTATTTATATTATCCCAAATTTAAACTTCCCTTCCAAGGATCCTCCCCCTACCATTATTGCTGCTTTAGTAATGGGACAATCTAATCGGTTAAATTCTCCCAATAAATTTGATGTGCTTAATGATGATGAAAGTTCTATGGCAGCTCTATGATAGCCTCGATTCCCTTTGCTAATGTTCAAGGAGCCATCACTACTCGTGCTAAAGGGGCTAAGAAAGGCTCCAAACACAAGCAGAAAGTTTAATGTTTAATCCTAACTTAGCTGTTTGGAATGTGCATGGGTTTAATAGCCCTGAAAAAGTTTTGATGTGTAAAAATTTTGTTAGTTCAAAAATTGAATTTACTTTGTATTTTAAAAGCAAAGGTTTTTAATGATGCTATTAGTGATTCTTGGTTTTCTTCTTTGTTGATCTCATTTTTGTATGAGGTTAGTAGGACCAATCCAGACCTTAGGATCTTTCCAATCCTTAGGATTAATCTTGACCCTAGGATCAATCTGATCTTAGATCAATCCATACTTTAAATATTAATCCAGACTCAAATTAATTTCAAACTCAATTCAATCAAACTCCAGGCTAATTTAAAACCTAGGATTCTTTCTAGATTTCAGATCCTATGATCTTTAGGATTCCTTTAGATTTTGCATCTTAGATCTATTTAGATCTTAAGATCAATCCAGGCTCTAAATCCTAGGATTTTTAGATTTTAGGATTTCCCAAGATTTCTAACCCTAGGATCTACCCTGACTTTAGATCAATTTAGGTCTTAGGATTTTCCTAGACCTTAGATCTATCCAGACCCTAGGATCTACTCTAGATCCTAGGATTTTGCTAGACTCTAGATCATATGATCTTCCTAGACCCTAGGATCTTTCTAGAATTCAGACTTTAGGATCTACTCTAGATCCTAAGATGTCTCTAGATCCTTAGATTCCTCTAGATAATAGGATTTCTAGATATTAGGGTTATTCTAGACCCTAGATCCTAGGACTTCTAGACTCTAGGATCTTCCCAGACTTTAGTCCGTAGGATCTATTCTAGACCCTAGGATTCCTTTAAGCTGATCTGGACCCTAGGGCCTACTCTAAACCCTAGGATTCTCTAGATCAATCCAAGCTTTAATTCAATATAGACTTAATTCAAACCCTATCATTCAAGCTCAAAATTCAGTTCAAAACCAGATTTCTAGACTCAAATCCAAGACCAAAGGTCTAAGTCCTGAAAGCCTTTTCCAGTGAATCTTTGAACATTTAAAACCCTATCAAATGACCTCTGATTCAAGGTCTATCAGTTCCACACTGATGTGACATGTCTCTAGAAGAAACCCTCCAAATTTGAGCTCATTCTGAGGTCTCTAACCCCAGAAACTGAATTGAAATCCAAAGGCTGTAAAACCTTCAAATATTTACAGTCTATGCCACTGGACCTGCCACCCAGTGGATTTTGGTCATGGAGCTTTCTCCAAAACTTCAAATCACTTCCAGACCCTTGATTATGACCCATTGAGCAATAAACTGTATTTTGTTGGACTCAATTTGACCCCTAGTTAACCAGGGTCAAAATGACCAAAATACCCCTATAAGGGGGTAAATGGTCATTTGAACCAAATGAGCTCCAAATCAAATGCAACCACTTCTAGCAAGTTTCAAATATCAAACCAAACCCATTGAACCCAAATCCAAAGCCTTGATCAATCTGGTTGACCAAGTCAACCAACTTGACCAAATAGGCCCCTTAAGGGTCAAAATAGGTCATTTTGACCAAATGACCTCCTCAGACCTTGGGACCACCTCCATTGGTCTCCAAATATCAAATCAAATCTATTGAGCCCTTTTCCAGACCCTAGACCCACCTGGTTGACCAAGTCAACCAGGATTGACCTAAAAGGCCCATTAAAGGCCTAAATAGGTCATTTTGATCAAATGACCTCCCCATACTTCGAGACCATCACCAGCAGACTCAGAATGTCATTCTGAACTGATTGGACCCAATCCCTGACTCTAGGTCAACCTGGTTGACCAAGTCAACACAATTGACCCATTAAGCCCATTAAGGGTCTAAATAGGTCATTTGAGCTAGATGACCAATCTGATCCTTGAAAACACATCTACTAGACTTCAAACACCATTTCAAACCTTTTTGAACCTAATCATTGACCCTTGGTCAACTGAGATCAAGTCCAGTCAAAGTTGACCCAGGTGCTCCTTAAGGATTTACATAGTTTATTCAAACCTATTTGATCCAATCAAATCCCTTAAATTCTCAAATTCATTTCAAATAATGATCCAAATATAGTCAAACTTATTTGGAGTCAAACCATGTCAAGTTTGGCTTGGTCAAACTTCAACCCCTGGTCAAACCCTTAATCACATGCAAGCTTTAATCAATTCAAATTATTCAGCACATTTCAAACCTCAAATCACTTCATTATATGCCTTAGGTGTATTCTAACCATAGATGAGCCCAATCTTAGTAGATTTGACCAAGTTAAACCAAGTTTACTTGGTAAATTCTCTTTACATACTCATTGATTTGACTATACATTCAACCCATTTGTTCAAGACCCCTTTGGAGCCATCCCACCAGCTCTTAAGTTCTCCCCGTTGCCACCTCAGCAAGGCTTGACCTGTTGACTGGTCAAACCAGTCAACAAATGGTCAAAATACCCTCAAATATTCAAAGCACTAATCATTATGGCATTCAAACTCTAATACCTATCTTCCAACCCACTCTAATCAATCCTTGGTGTCACCTTGCATGCTATATCACCAGTCCACATGGCATGTGGACTGGTCAAACAGTCAACTTAATGCATTGTGGGGGTCAAAGCTAGTCAAACTAGCTCAAATTACCCTTTCCCCCATGCCAAATCAGCTCTAACTGTGTGAGCTCCTTCTAGAACCTCCCTAGGCCTTTCCTCAGCCATTAGATGATGATCCAATGGCTCCCATTGCTCCCATGCTCAAGTGGGGACCAAAAGGACACTTTACACCTCATTGTCCTTGGGCTGTCCTTTCTCCTGCCATTCCAACAACTCCATGGACAGATGGAAATCATCCAAGAGCTCACTCAATCAATCCTAGCCGTCCCTTTGAATCCTAGGGTTTTGAATAGGGCAAAACACCCTATTGAGCTCTCATTCTATTCTAGACATTCTCTCACTCTCCCAACTCTTCCAGACCGAGCCACCAAGTTTCTTGAGCTCTAAACTCTTCCTTTACTCATCTTCGATCAAAATCAACCGGTCAAACTTCACCAGTAGGCTGATTCCGACGATTTCAAGCATTTTTCGTCTAAGAGATCGTAGGGCTCGATCCAGGAGTTATCTAGCCGAGTTGTCTTCTACAAAGTAAAGCGTGGACAGACTACAATTTCAGAGAAATCAAAATCTCCCAAAACGAACGGTTAGATTTCCTTAAATCTCAAACCCTAGCTCAAACACTTAGCATTAATTAGCTTTTTGAATAGGGATTCTTAAGGTATAAAACGAACCCCACATGATTTCTGTTCGTGTAGACAATCTGAGTTTAAAATTTCATCGTGTTTGGTCCATTCGATAGCGTAAACGAGCCAAAAAATCAAGTCTAGGGTTCGGTTTACATTTCCTGTTAACTGGAGGAGATCGGGACTGTTGATCTTTCGTGATCTTATCATTTTACGGCTCAGATCAACTGTAATTTTGATCTGATGTGTAATTTTTCCTCTAGCTAAATCTGGGTGTCCACCCAAACTGCGGGATCTAATCTCCGCCGTCTAATCTCTCTCAGCGGAGATCGAATGATGGGATTTAATCTCTGCCGTCGGATCGAGCTTGCGGAGATCTGATGACTATCAATCCACATCCTATGTGGATTAGTGATACCGAGTCCCACGGTATCATTACCTAATCATTGCCTGGCGGCACAATCATTTGCGCCGCCAGGCAATGATTGGCTGCGGTTTAGCCGTGGCCAATTAGACATTGCCACGTGGCCCCACCGCCGCCTTTTCCTCTAAATTTTTTTTAAATTAATTTAAAATCTTTTTTAATTCATTTCTTTTTTAAAATAAATATTAAAATTAATTTTAAATAATAATATATATATTATATATTAATATATTTCAAAAAATTGAATATTCTTAATTTAAAATTACTATTAATTTAATTTTATAAATTATATTTTGAAATTATATTAATATTAAATAATAATTATTATAAACTAATAATTAACATTTAAATATTAAATATTTTATTTAAATATTAATCATTAAATATTAATTATCAAATATTATTTATTAAGTATTAATTATTTTAAATAATTTACAACTTAAATTAATGATTAAATTATTTAATATTTTAATTAATATTAAATACTTTATAATATTAATTAATATTAATTGATTTTAAAATTTTAATTAATGTTAAGTTGTTTAATATTTTAATTAATATTAAATACTTTATAGTTTTAATTAATAATAAATGATTTTAAAACTTTAATTAACATATAATTTTTAATATTTTAATTAATATTAAACAATTTATTATTTTAATTAATATCAAATGACTTAATATTTTAACCAATATTAATTTTAATTAGAAAATTTTAAATATTATTTAAAATATCTTAATTTTAAGAATTAATTTAAAATGTTCAAATATCATTTAATATTTTAATTAAATATTTAAATAATTAATTAATACTTAATTAATTTTAAATTTAATATTAATCTGAAAAATATTTGAAAATTCAAATAAAATCTAATTAAACTATTTAGTATTATTTAAAAGATTTATAACATTTTAATAATTAAATAATTAATTAATATTCATTAATTTAATGAATTAATATTAAATAATTAATTAATTATTTTAAAATGTTCTCATTTTGAAATTAAATTAATTTAAACTATATTTAATATTTTAATTAATTAAATACTTAATTATTAATTAATATTTAATCACTAATTAATAACTTAAGTACTTTTGAAAAATAAAGTAAATATATATATATATATATATACTTAAATAATTTTAAAATTTTAGAAAACTCTTAAGAGTTAAATTAATTGATTTTAAAATTATTTTAATCACTAATTAATTTAAAATTAATTAAAAATTCTTTTTAAATGATTTAAACTTAATAAATACATAATAAATTCATTTTAAATTAGAAAAATAAATATAATATATCAAAAATTTTAGAAAATTAAGCACTTTAATTTGAAATTAACTTCAGAGATCAAAACTTGATTAATTTTAAATTTATTTTAATTACTTAATTATGTTAGTATTTAATTAATATCTAATTAAATATTATATTAATTATTTTAAAAATTAAAAATCTATTTTCAAATAACATTGGTAGATCAATAGATCTATCATTTAGATATTGAATTTACCCTAGTAATATCTTAAGTATTTTAAATTTAAAACCTATGTCTAAATATATAGTTTCATATATAGATTAAGCATATATTTTAAAATTATTTTAAAATAGTATATATATATATATATACTTAAATACTTTAGGTTGAGAGATCTACTTTGAAATTTTAAACATAGATCAACATATTTGAATAGAAATCATGTGGGAGGATTAATGAATAATTAATCTCTAATTATTCATTAATCAAGTTAATATGCATGTTAACTATCCTTAACCTTTGCATGTGTAGGTGCACACACACACTTAGGGCTCTCCTAGATCTAGGAATGGATTGTGATGCTTGTGTGTATATTTCTATATGCTTGCTCAAGGGTTAGGAACATTGATTCAAGCCCAATTAACCTAGTGACATCATTAAGGATAATAATTAAAGACTTGATTAGAGGATTTAGAATATTTCCAATAATTAGGATTCACCTCCTATTGACTTGAAACTCAAACCATTTGAACATAGTGACACTCTCAGCCCTAGGAAAATTTCTCATTGAATTTTGAAATCATTAAGCCCCTTAATTAATTTAATCAAAATTAACCCTTAATTAAACCCTTAGACCTTCCAAAAAATATAATAAATCAAGTTTAAATTCAAAAATTACAAATAATATCTCAAACTAACTAGAATTGAACCCTCAATCAATAAAAAATAAAAGCCCCTTGACTGGACTTCAAAATTAAGTTTAATTGAAATTTAATATTTAATTAATTTAACTAATTAAAAATAATTAAAAATTCCAGAAAATTTTCAAACACTTGAAAATCACTTCTTAGGTCATTCCTGACCTTTGGAGTTGATTTCAAGAGTTTGGAGGTCATTTAGATTCAAATCATAAAAAGGACTTTAATTAAACAATTTTTAAAAATTCAATAAATTGGCAAAACTTCAAAAATTCATAACTAATTCAAATGAACTCCAAATTAAGCAAACTCAAAGGCATATGACTCATATTAAGGTCTAATATTTATAAAAAATATTAAGTTTCCAGAAATCAATCAAATTTGAAAAAGTTAACTTTTGGTTAAACCTAGTTCAAAATCAAGTCAAAACTTCAAACTGTCATAATAAAATGTAGAAAAATCCAATTTCAGCATACTTACTGTCTAACTGATCGTATTAAGGTCTAGTATTTTAAAAAAATATTAACTTTCTAGAAAATACTTTAAATCAAAAAGTCAACTTTTGACCCTTGAATTAAATCATTAAAATAATCTAGAAAATTTCAAAATTCAATAAATCATCAAAATTTCTAGAAAACATTAACTTAACTTTAAAATCAGCAACCAATCAAATTCAATCAAAAATTAATCAATCTTTAAACCTTAATCAAACCCAAATCATTTAATCATACAGGATACCACTAGATAACCTAGGCCTACGAGGCTATTAAATTAGCCCCAAGAGGGTGAAATAAACTTCACGATCTCGGTGTGAAACAAAGGTGGTGTTCAATAAATAATTAAAACTAATTTTAAAATCAATTTCAAGTCATTAAAATTTAAACTCAAATTAAAACTCCTTTAAGCCTCTCAACCAACCAGAACATCGAACAACTTTAACTAATAATCCTACTTAAGACATATCAAACCCACACAGCCTCTTACACACACTCTAGATGATTTACTAGGACAACCAACTCTAGTCTTAGGCTAGGCCGGTGTTTATTTTTCTGCTGTGTGCCGATTTTTGAGCTTTCACTGCATGCTGTTTGCTAGTAGTAGAATTGCTGTGATTGTTTATTTATTTAATGCATTTTGTGATATGATTAATTGTGCGTTAGATCTACCTCTAGGTTAGGAACGATATGTACTAATCTAATCTTATGCAGGTGGCCATGCTCATACATGACATAAATTAAAGGGGGCAAAATAATAATTATTAAGTTGCATAGGTGCTCTAGAAAATTGCTTAAGTCCCCCTTTAAAATTAAAAGAGCATGGCCAAGTGTGGCTGGTTTGAGCATTTTTAATTTTCAAATATATTAACTGCTTGGGATGTTTATATAACTTCTGATTTTTAGGATAACCATACAGGATCGAGTTTAAATTTTTTAATTTTAATTAATGTAATTTGAGATGATATTTGAGTTGTAAATGTTAAGTGCTTTGAGATTGAGATGTTAAGCATCCAATTTGGAATCCAAAGAGGAAGGAACATCCCTTAGGGGAGAGTTCCTCTCCATTTGGAGATCCAAATTAGGATGACTTTTAGAATATCCAAAGAGAAAAGATAACACCCCTATTCAGGGGGAGTTTCTTTTCATTTAGATACCTGGACCCGACGATCCAAGGAGTTCCAAGAAGACGAAGAAGTGAAGAACGAGAAGAATCTCAAATCTCAAAGCCACTTGAATCTTAGGAGTAGAATCCGGGTTGTTGTCAGTGGTACCCGACCACTTTACTTTTCCTGCAGACCCTAGGTTGTATAATTAAAAGGCACTTGCCTATGGATTTTCAATTTGAGTTTTAATTTAATTGATTTAATTAAATGTTGATTGTTTGATGTTGATTGTGATTAAGGACCCACATGCTTTTAATAGTTTATTTGACAATCTTACATGTCGTATTTGATTTAGCCTGGAATCCGATCGGAGGCTCATGAGGGTACGGTCAATAACTATTTCTATTTTAACTAAATTTTAAAAACTTTAGGCTAAGATAGAAACTCTAACACTTTTAAGAAGTAAGCCCGGACTCGCCGGGAGTTTTTCATGCATTCATATTAACTTTTCTCTACCTTGTTAGGCACCTCCCCGCCTGCGGGTTTTGGCAGACCACCTGACCTACTAGGGTGCAGTTCTGTCCAAGGGGATGTTGTGCAATCTCTAGGATAAAACCTATTTTTTAAGCCTGATTTTAAAATTGCTACATATTAATTTAAGCATTCAATCGAGTCAACTAGCATGCATTGCATTAGTAATAAATTAAAAATGAGTCTAATTCTTAATTGCATTTTATTTAGACATCTCACCCAACATGTGTTAAGGGGCTAATTAGGAATCTGCTCTAGATGTCAGCCCCGCTCTCCTTAAACTAATCTTAAATAATATCCTTAACCACTGTTTCATAAAGACCGGACACATGGTTTTAAAGCGCTTAGGTGGTTTAGCTGGCTCCCAAATCCAGGCCGGGGTAAGTCCAGATTGCATTGCATTAGCTAGGTTCTGGGTCACTGATTTTCAGTACCCACTTTAGACTTAGGATCTGAGGTAGATTTTCAATCTTATGACCTCAACCTCCGGGAATCTAATTCCCACTTTCTAATAAAATCAATCACTTAAACATTAAATCTATTTCCATCAAATTCAAGCCCAACACTTAGAATAGGTTGGGGTGTTTCTGGAGTAATTCAGAATCTCAAAACACCTCCTACCCTTCTTCCTTTGACTCCAAAAATAAGTGTTCAATTTTGAATCAATCCCATTTGAAAATTTAAGTCCTTAACCTTCTTTGATATCAATCTTTGAATTCTTAAATAAAATTCGTATCGCTATTTTAATCGAGAGTGGTCGTAGGAAAATCTCTATTTTCTACGATGTAATTAACTACGAGGGCTTGCGCTCGTAGGAGATTTAGAAACCCAGACCAGATTTTCAAATCAAACTTTTCAAAACCTTTAATTAATTATCTTTGGAAAATAAAAACAAAAATGGTGATCATTATTTTCATATTCAAACTATTGATAATGATTGACATTTTTTTCTTCGGATATATATGTCAATTACAATCATAGTTTTGATTATGAAATTAATGATCCATATATTCAGATTAGCATAGTCAAACATTGAATTAAACATCATTTTGATCTTTTGAGATCATATGTTGTTTCTCCTTGAGTTTGATTACGATAATCAGATAAATCCAAAGATTTGTAATCTGAACCTATTAGGGAACGATATGTTCACCTTTCGAGGTGATATTATTCATAATAAGTGTTCGATTTTAAATATTAAAATTTCAAAAATTTAATATTTCCCAAAGAAAATTAAACCTTTTTCAAAATATATTTTTCAATCACATCATTCTTCTCATAGAATTTTTCTTTTTGAGAATAGTTGAAATAAACTTAATCATTCCTCTCCTGGCACTATCTAGATTAAGTGGAATGCTTGTTCTATTAAATTTTTCCCACTTTGCATGGATAGTCAATTTATTCATGGTAAAATTTGGCTTAAAGATCATTTTTTCTGTTATTTAACCTTTATTTATGCTGCAAACTCTTCCTATGATAGAGATTTCCTTTGGCACAAGCTTATTGATATTGGTGTTGATATTTCTAAACCACAGGCTATATTAGGTGACTTTAATTGTTATAGACCCCCTCAAGACAGAGCAAATGGCATTCCTGTGGTTGTTAATAAATTGTGAACTTTTAATAAAATATGATTTTTGCTAATTGTCTTAATGATCTGGCTTCCACTAGGCTTTCTACACATGGTTCAATTAACAAATGGATAACCCTATTCATATTAAATTAGATAGGGTGCTGGTGAATGATTTATGGCTTGAGCATTTCCCTGTGTCTTATTATAATACCGAAGGCCCTTAGTTATCGAAAATCATTCTTCTTTTATTATTGTCTTCAATAATAGGGGGAATAATAAACATAGATTCATGTTAAAAAATTATTGGATCAATTCCAATGATATTTTGAGTGCTCTTATTTCTACTTTGATTTGCAACTTCTATGGTGACCCTATTAGTATTTGATATACTATTCTTTCTAACCTTAAAGGTACTATTAAGAGTAATAATTGGGCTTCTTCTAAGATCACTGATTTGCAAAACCATCAAAAGTATTGTTTAGATCTTCTTGATAGTAACCCCCTGTCCCATTCTTTAAATTCTCAATTAAACTTATTAATGACAGTCTTTCCTTCCATCGGGATTCTTTTGCCTCCCGGGTCATTTAAAGAGCTAAGCAAATTGGTTAACTAATGGGGAAGATGATCTTAAATTTCTTTATAGAAAAATTAGAGTGAGGAATAATATTAATGTCATTAAAACTATTTTTACTGAGGAAGGGACCTTCTCTTCTTCCAAGGATGTAGTCAAGCTTTGACTAATCACTTTTCTAAGTTGTTTAATTCTAATCCTCATGGCTCTGTCTCCCATTACAATATCCTTATTGGCTCTTCTATCCCCCCATCTTATTCCCAGTTTAATTGCCCCTATTTCTGATGAGGAGATTAAAGGTGTTGTTTTTTTTTTCTAGTCCTAACTCCTCCACCTTAGGACCTAATGGCTTCACTTTTGAGTTTTATAAAAAATGTTAGCTTTTGATTGGGAATAAGGTTTGCAAAGCCATAAAACATTTCTTCCACACTTTTTCTTCCTAAAAACGTTAAGGTGACTGTTGTTGCCCATATTCCCAAAGGGCCTCATGCTTCCAATATCAAAGACTTTAGACCCATTTCTTTATGTAATACTTTCTATAAAATTATTGCTAAGGGATTTAAGGCTTAAACTAATTATGTCTTCTATTACTCATTCTAGTCAGTCTGGTTTATTAATGGTAGGATTGCATTTGATAACATTATTCTCGCATATGATATTCTCTCTAAATTTAATGCTATGGGAAAGTCTAAATTCTTCTATGCTAAAATTGACATTCTTAAAGCATTTGACAATGTTTCTAGAAGTTTTCTTCTTCATAGAATGATTCAAAAAGGTTTTCTTGAAATTTTTGTTTCCTGGATTAAAGCTTGCTTTCATGATGTTCCTTTCTCTATTTGTTATAATGGTGGTCTTCATGGCTTCTTCAATTCTTCTTCTGGTTTGAGGCATGTATGTCCCTTATCCCCCTATCCTTTTCATATTATTATGGATGCTTTTTCTAATCTTCTTGACATTGATAAAGGGCTTTAAAGATTCCAAATATTTTACTATGTAGATTCTTCCTTCTCTCATTTACTTTATGCTGACGATCTTTTTATCTTTGGTAAGGCTTTTAAAAATAATGCTCTCAATTTAAATAATATTTTTTTGGACTTTAAGAATGCCTTTGGTCTTAGGATTAACTTTGATAAGAGTTCCATTTTTTTCTCCAAAGATATCCCTAATTTTTATAATATTGTAAACATCCTCAATATTTTTTTGGGTGAGAACTTTATAAATTACCTTGGGATTCCTATTTGTATTAAGAAGCTTAGACAGGTTGATTTCTCCCCTTTAAGATGCTGAAGGGTTGGAAGGCTAAGATTTTATCTTTTACTGGAAGAATTCAGTTCAATAAGTTTAGTATTTGAAATTTTCTTACTTATTGGATTAGAGGTTCTATATTACCTAAATCTTGTTGTAAATTCATTGATAAATACTATGCCAGATTTATTTTTCATGACATTCATGGTAAAAAGCTTCATCTTATCTCTTGGAAAAACACTAGTCTTCCCAAAAAATTTGGTGGTCTTGGGCTTCCCTCGATTGAGGCTTTAATTCATGCTTTCTCTTCTTCTTTGATCTAGAGGTGCCTTTATTCTAATTTTTTCCTTAGTTGCTAGTTCAAAAATAATTATTTTTATTTTTGGAAACCTATTTCCGGTAAAGTTTTTGCTTGGTGGAAAAATTTGGTGAAGGTTGCTATTTCTATTAAATCTAACTTCTCCTTTAATATTAGTGATGACAATGGTATTTTTCTTTGGTGGAATCCTTATGTAATAGTAAATCTTTGGCTAATATTTTCCCTAGTCCTAATACTATTTTACCTTATAATGCTTTTGTGGCTGTTATTATTTCTAATGATGATTGGGTTGTTCCTTATGCCCAGTGTTCAAATATGCATAACACCATTTTGAAATTCCTCTTAATATTAATGGGCGTAATCTTCCTCTTTGGAATAATTTGGAGTACCCTAAATTTAGAAAATTTATTAATGATTTTTATAAATCTCACAATAAGGTTGACTGGTCTAAAATTATTTGGCACAAAAGGTTCTATTTGTGGTTATCTTCTTTTTCCTGGCTCGCTTTAGCTGGTGGCCTTAAAACAGCTGATCAACTGAGATTTAGGGGCATTCTTGGTAGCCCTGTTTGTCCTCTTTGTAACTGCAGAGATGAATTTATTTCACATTTATTTTATGAATGCGGTTTCTCTTTTAATATTTTAATATCTATTTTTTCTGGAGCTACTACTTTTCTTTTAGGCCTAACATATCTAGTTTTTAATTGCTTTTTTGGGGACCTGAAACTCTCAATTATCTCAAAAAATTATTACTATTTGGCTATTTGTGCTTTAATTTACTATATATAGAGAGAAAGAAATAGCAGAAGGTTTGGGTATTCTCAATCTAGTATCATTATTATTTTAAGTTTCTTAAGGAAGGCTATTAATTGTAAGCTTAGTAGTTGAAAAATTTTTGATAAATGTTTGGGATAACTTTACTAATTCTTACTTTTTGACTCTCTGATGTTTTTGATATGATATTTTTGGATATTGCTTATGATGGTTGTTTTCTGCTATCTACGATTTCGTTACTTTCTTGGGAGCTTTTCTTGAATCTGTTTCAGGGAGATGTTCTGGTGATTGCAATTTTACACTCTTAGGACTTCAACTGGCTAATTATGGATTCTTATTGTTTGCAATGGTCTTGCTCTATTTCTTCCTTTATCTGGCTATTGGGTGTTTCTTTTGTTGCTCAGCCTGTTTGGTCTATGATGTGGGCCCCTTCCTTCTTCCCTGGATGGCTGCATGTGGGCATTATTTTGGCAACCTGGAGGCTAGCTTGGGTTGTTTGGGTGGCTGTGTCACTATGTTGCTGAGATGAGTTATTTTGAGGCAGATGGTAGTTTTCTTTTGGTGCATAGGCTATGTTTTTCTATTCTTTTTAAAGGTGATCGATGTTTCTGGAAGTTTCATGGCTGTCTGTTTAGCTAGTTTTTCTGGGTTAACTTCTTGCTGAGCATTTCTTTTCTTAAGCATCTTAGGTCTTTTTGTGTCTGCCTCATTTGAATGGCCCTTTGCCCTTACAACTAGGGGGGCTAATATATATTTATTAGCATTTCTGGAAGGACTGTGTTGTGTTGCCTTATTCTTGAGTCCTACGGGTTTTTTTAGCCTTTATGTTGTTTTTTTCTTTTTTTGAGATTGTTTCTACAACCTTTTGGCCCTTTTGCATTATTTGTTCTATCTTTTCTCCTTTAATTTTGGCCTCTTTTAAGGTTTTGTCTGTACTTCTTTTTTTCATATTAATGAAAGTGGGGCAAGTCCCAATAATTCCTCCCCCCCGCCCACACACACACACACACACACACACACACACACACACACACACACAAAAGTTAATCCTTAATGCTTGTAATTAATGGTTTTTAGTTATTAACGCTCTTACTAAAACTGTATGCAAAGCATGCAGCATTTTGAAGCCCATTGTGAAGATTTAATTGTCTGTATGGTTAGTCATCGCTTATGTGTTTATATAGAATTTCATGGCATGGATGCTATGTCTATTGCGTGTGGGAAAATGATTTTGGATGTGTTGAGATTCTTGAAAGATATCATCATTATCATGGCTTGTTTTCCAATGAAAAGTCAAAAATCGATTAATGTGCTCCAAGAAATTGTCTTTGGAAAGATAGTCTGATGCATAAGTTTAGCTAGAAGGTAAGAGGAGACTCTGAAAGCAACTTGACAAGGCTTCCTTTGGAGCCCCCTTGCCTTCTTCCTAAAGGGTATTTATGGGTACCGTTGATGAGTTAAGGGCATTAGTCCTTCTGATGGAACCAACCAACATGCATTGATTTTCCACCTCCTCTTTGGGATATACATTTGAACAAAATGCTCTTTGATCAATGGTCCTCAAGAATGCTATACAAAGTCCTAAGATCTCGAGATTAGTGACATCAAAGATTTGAATATAGCAATTAGATCAGTCAAAATGGAGTAGAGATCATTGCCATGTTCGTTGGATTCAATGGAAGAATTTTTGTAAATCATGAAATCATCTAATGGAAAATATTTGGAAAAAAGGAATTTGTTTAGTCCTACTTAATTTGCATGAAGGCCATAGAGGCACAAATCTCGAGGTTCTCACTTAGATGGCTAAGATAAATTTGGTATTTAAAATTTATATATAAGGACATAGCAATGCCTTATAAAGATGGTGCATGAAGTGGCATGTTCTCTCTTGTCGATCATAAATCAAAATAAAATAAAAAATTTATCTAAATGTTTAGCATCCATCATTTGATTTTAGGTATCATATAATACAAGGGACTCATAAGTAGATCTAAATAATAAGAGCATTTTTCTTTTCTTTGCCACAACATCTATTGGTATTCTGTGCATGAAGATAGAGTTCTTCGAAGATGTATCATTCTCAAAATTGATAAATGAGGTTGCAAAAGCTAATCGGCCTTGATCATATTTAGATAAATTGTAAGGCCAAATAGAGTCATATAAAAATGCTAATAATAGTGATAGCAGAGGTCTCTTGGCCAAGAAGGTGAGGGAGAACAACTTTCAGACTAAAGTTATCAACTTGAGAAAAATTAAAAGAAACGTTAGGTCAATCAATTTCAGTAGCCACAAAAGAAAAAATTGAAGCAAACTAGCAACTAGATTCACATTCTAATGTTGAATGAAAAATCTTGTTGAGGGCTTGAAAGTAAATTCAGATAATTTTGGGCTTTGATATCTTCATCTTTGTGACTATCAAGTTGATAAAAAATCTCCATGGGAGAGTGTATATTTTCCGTGATGCTAAAATATATTAATAAAACTCGCGCATTGATCAACACCCTCATTTGTACCGACCATTCACTATTAGACCATCTTCATTCAAAAATCTCATTTTTCACTCTAAAATACAGTAACATTTCAAAATGTAGTAATTCATCTCCAATCAAACTCTATTTCTTAACACTAAAAAAGAATATTATGTATATATTCTTTCTCAACAGAACTCCATGTGTTAGTCTTTCTCCGCCTCCTCTTTCTCTGTTTCTGTCACAAAATGCATTCACCGTTGAATATGGGCTTCACACTATTCACGAACGAGAGAATGGAGCGTGTTTTGCCGTTTGATTGGAACAGTTTAGGGATGCCAAACACATGTATAGAGTTCGGTTGGAGATGGCCTTAAGCTCTCAGTTAACATCTATAACAACTACAATCTAATGGCCATGATGATAGAGAAGATTCTTGTTATTATCTCTTTAATTATTAATTTATTTGTCAAGCTTTGTGGACTATTTATAAACACACATGCATCCTATTTTAATAAAAAGCCTTTTTTTAAGGTATATAAAAAGTATTTTTTTAATGAATATTGGATTATTATATGTAAAATATATGTACTATATTTTTGAAATTTAAAATAAATTAGTTTTTTAATTATTATTTTGTAAAAAATTCACAGAAATAAAGCAAAAGTTTTACGTTCAAACTTTACATCAAGATCCAGCACACACATATATTAAAGATAAAAATATAGTAGACACTATAGTTCTTATATGAAATTTCCGAGAATGACAAAAATCCACAGGGCTTGACTTAATTGAAATAATTCACTAAGTACTTAAAGTTATATAAGTCTACTTTTTTCCACAACGGGAAATGCGAGATTATAAGATTAAGACCCCTTGGCCTCTTGTTGGGATAGAAGAGATTATGAAAGAAAAAACGGGAGGGATGATGACATTAGCCAAATGATTTCAATTAGACAACTATGATCTAACGATGGTGGTTAGACAACAATAATCAAATGATGATAAATGAGCTATGATGGTCGAGTGATTGTAGTCGAGCAATAGTAATTAGGTGATATTGGTTTGACGATGATGGTTAAAAGATGATGATGACTTGTGGTGATCGTTGGTATCGAATATCGGGTAAAGCTTTGAAGTTCTTCAAATCTCCCCAAAATCAAGTTTTGGTCCTATTCAATTAAAGAATGAAGGTCTGTTTATAATATTTAAATAAATTCAACCAAATTTTTTACAACACTCAATCAAATGACTTATATTCAATCCTTTAATCATAAACAATTTATTGACCATTTAAGTTCCTTAAAGATTTTGAAATTGAATGATCTCAGGTGTTGAGTGTCTTATCAATGCGTTAAATTTGACTATAAGTTTTTAAAATTAAAGTTCAGATAATTCTGAAATTAATTTCAAATAATCTATTGAGATTCATACCGATCAAACTAATTTTTATATGAGGAATCATTAATAAACTTTAAATGATAAGGAACAATAATATTTTTAAATTATCTATACATTCAAGAATAAGATGACTAATCACAACTTTCGGATCTTCTCAACAGTACCCCTTCTATTGATGCTAGCCATGACAACTTTCTAGGCCTTTAAAGAACTGTCCAAATCCAAAGGGTTTTGAAGTTTTCTTCCCCTTTCTCAAATTTTTATTTCTTAAATATTTTATTCATTAAAAATAGAACAAAAAAAAGAAAAAAGAAAAAAAAAAGATAGGTATTTTTATTTAATTCATAGAAGATTATATATACTAATCAGCACTGTATTTTTTTAATTATCAATTAATTACCTCATTAAATAAAAATGATGAGTAACTTTAATCTGTAAAAATATAAAACTAATTATCTTTACATATTTGTATATATGAGACAGTAATGAAATTTATTGCAGTGCATGACCCACACTGGTCAAGTAGCTATTACATCCAATTTGTCATTCAGATCTTGGCTTTTAAAATTATTGCCTTTCCTTGATAAGTCTCTCTCACACAACATATAGGCTAAAAGTTACTGAGCTTTGACCATATATTCCATTCCTTTGTTAAATCAAGCACAATCAGTCCAACTTGAACTGGCAAATTACATCACCAAACATCCTCAACAGTCACTGAAAATTGCTGTAGATTGCTGCCAACAAATGAAGATAATAAAGGAAGTCTATCAAAATACAATAATGGTGTAAGCTATATCCCTTTGTTTCTTTCTTTTTTTTTTTTAACTTATGTAAACTGAATAAAAATTTATTCTCTAAAGGCTTGCAAATTCCAATTTTAAGTTTATTTATAGTTATAAGGAGGCTAATTAAGTATGATTTTACTTGCAATTTTGGGTTATACTCCTGAAGATTGAAAATCATGAAGATCAAGGTTTTGAAAATCGGATCGGACAACGAGTCAAAAAAAAGGGAGGTTTAAGGTTCAACGATGGGGTTGAACTGGATGACATAATAAATATTAAAATTATTTAAAGTAAAATAAATGATAAATAGTGATATGATAATTATACTTTGATATAAATTTGTGAAGTTTAGTTCACATATAAAATTAGGACTTTAATATAAAATATTGCTAATTTATGTTATATATTTAGATAAAATTTACAACCATAAATTATATATTAAATTCATATTATAAATTTATATTTATAAATTAGTCATGTTAGATTATCTATAATTAATGAATAGATAAAAATTGATTTTTAAAATTGTATATTTAAAAACTAAAAATAAGTTAGATAAACAATTAAATATAATTATCTAATAAAATAAATACTATTCCCATTATTAAAAAATAATTAAAAATATGTTTAAAATAATATGATGTATGTGTTTTGAAGTAGAAACTTTCAGCTAAGTTATTTACTCTCACAACACTTAGCAGCTTTGCTTAGTTTTACTTAAATAATTTTTTGTTTTCATGTGTTATGGTTGGTAACCGATCATTATAAAATTTAGTACACATTATAAAATTAAAATGTGTTATGCTTAAATTAATTTACAAAATTTAATATTTACTTTAATATTTTGTATTAAATTAGTTTATTTAATTATTTAAATAGGATATCAATTGAACCAACTAGCTCTTGAAAACTAAGACTAGTTCAAAGGTTGACAGATTAAACCGGTGGTTCAAATTAGTTCATAGCAATTTGATGTTGGGATGATTTTTCAGACTAACCGAACAAATCATATAAGTGGTTCATGGTCGATATGGTTCGATTTTCAAAACCATGATGAAGACAAAACTACATTGATATTATTCTAGTCAACTTATTACTGTAGATAAAGTTATCTTTGCTATGCGAAACTGGTACCCTCCTGATAAGCTTAACTAAATAAAAAAGTTCACTAAGTTTAAAAAATTCCTCCAACTAACCAAAGACAAAAAAGAAAGGCTTATGCACAGCTAGCATTCTTTGATGAACTAGTCTTTAAACCCTTATGTATTATCTTGTTATCATTTTCTATAAAAGACAAGAATATGCTCTTGTTGTATCCAAGTTCATTCGTGAATGACACCTAACCTTACTAGTTGGCGAGCTCCAAATATATAACCTGAGAACCTCTGTGAGAATGGAGAGAAAAGAGAAAAATCCTATAAGAAATGATCTGCTAGCTCAAGTATTCGTAGAAAATGCTTGAAGATAAAAAATATTCCTCTTCACTTATTATTTATAAAAATTTAAGGACTACACTAAAGGCTATATAAATAAGAAAAATTAAAAAAATTACAAGAATTAATGACTCATAGTCACCTTGGTCACCTGTCACCCCTTGGCTAACTCAATGGATGATGACATCTTGTAATCTTGTTTCCATCTTAGGGTGATTTCCATAGTGTTGAGTATGCAAGATGGAGTAGGAGTAGGTGAGTCTTCTGGTGAGTGCTAAGATGAGAGGGTTGTTACTGGCGAGTGTCTCAAAGTCATTGGCGACCTTCTTTGATGCTTCGAGTTGTTACAGAGTGGTAGGCGAGTGCATTTGAGTTGGGGATGGTAGATTCTGTGGTTGATAGAATATGTTGGGATGAGCTAAAATCATTTTGAGAATGTACTTTCCAATGATTAGGATGATGAGCATAGTTGACAATACTCAATTATTGGATAGTGGCAAGTAGCTTTGATGGCTAATCCATGCTGAAGGTTCAGTAATGCGTTGAGCGGCTCGCAAGAACTGTCGACTATTGTTGTGAAAGGTGACTACTTTATAGATGTCCTATCAAGTTAGGCCTCAGTGACCCTCGGGCGAGTTCTTCTAGTGGGTCTATGGGGTATGAGTTCATCCACTATGAACAATAAAATACCTGTTAAATATCTAAAATGGAATATGCGAGTATATATTTTATTCCCCAATTCACTTGACCTTTTAAAAGGCTAGTGATGAAAAAGACAAGTCAATTAAAAGTAAGCATTTAATAGAGCTACCAAGTAATTATGAGAAAGTAAATACAAAATTACCGTCCTATTTTTTACTCTAACCTCAATTATTTTGTAACCACATGATGACATTAACGTGGCACCAGTTACAACTGGCTCCTATAAGAAGAAGTCTCATACTAGATCTCCTCACTCACTTGAACACTTTAGTTAAACTGTAGTGCCCTATAAGTGTGATAAAATGAATCCTATTGAGTTAGCTTTGTCTAGCTTGAAACTAATAAGGAAGATAACGATTTGCCTTATAACAAGGTCGATGTTGCCCCTCAGACGATGCAAGGATCCACTGGTCCAATCATCCCTCCCCCTACGAAGAGACTGAAAGTAGAACATGGTGTGGCTAAGGCAGTTTACATTTGCCAAACAATGCTATGAGTTTCATACCCCAAAATCTAATTTGAAGAATTATACTTAATCCTAATTAACTCGTCATTAATTTTACATACCAAATTCAACTAAACATCCATAATTTAGATGGTAAACATATAAATATTCACATTTTGATTCGTTAACAATCATATATAATAATCCAATACATTTTCAATTTACCAAAATACATTCATAACTAATAGAATTATAAAAAAATACCTCTATAATGAACATACACGTAGTTGGACTTAACTTTATCATTCTCTAATCTACTCTGTTGGGTATTTACCTTTTCCTAAAATAATATATAAACATATGAAATGAGTAAACAATTGCTTAGTAGACTACATGTTCTGTAAAGAAATCATGATCTACATTTGAAATAATCTATCTTAAGTGAAAAAGTATGTAATAACAGAAAGTATTTCAGCTTAATTCAAAGTAAAATTTTATTGGTGTGAGGCTTTATCATTTATATTCTTATAACATTATAATTGACATTAACAATTTTTACTTATCAATATTTGAACTTGAGAAAGGTAATAAAATGAACTTTATTTGAACTTATACATTAAAACTTCATCATAAATAATAAAATGGAAATTTCTTGAACTTGAACATAAGTATCATAAATATTAACATAAATACTACTTGAACTTGAACATGAGTACCCATATATATTACATGATAAACTTAATGTACAATATATGAAATATGGCATGAACATGTCCCAAAATCATCTTATATCTCCACTTCTACTTATACTTCCACTTGATCATGATAATCTAATTCCCATTATAACTCCACCTGATCAACCCAAATTTGTTCAAAATAGATGTAGGAAAACTTATACATATAAATATGTGTAAAAGCCCTTATAACTCTACTTGTATTGCAAAGAACATAATACAACTGGCACATGCATCAACTCTATTCCTCCTCTAGTACATTCCATGCATATGTAAATGTGACATGTTCACCATATATAAGCAACATTTAACATTAAAAAATGAAAATGCATGAATAATGACATGTATGATATTTCAATAGAGAATAAAAAATTTACATATAGGTTTGATAGTAATCATTTAGAAAACTATTCATTTAGAAAACTATTCATAGAGAATGTTTATAGCATCATTTTAAAGTATTTAATGAACTACAATCAATTTCAAAAGTGTCACATGCTCATAAACATATTTAAAATAATGCACAGATAAAACTACCAAGTAAAAATATACATTTTTCCTATTAAAATGACTAGAATATCCTACTCTACAATATATAAAAAACTTTAGAAGTTTCTTAAAATTGATAAAATTACATAAAACCTCAAATATGCATGTTCAAATGTTAACTTGAAATCTAAAATATGACATTGAAAGTCTATCTCAAGCTGAATAATTCTCCCAACTAGGTCAACAGACGAAATCGGCTCAAAGTCCCCCAAACCTACTCCTCTCTCTTCCTTCTCTTAGTTTCTCTTTCCTCTTCTCTTCTCTAGCCAATCGAGATTTGGGGCGGGGAGGGGGTTAGATATTTATATATAAAAAATCTCATTTTGACCTAGTACCATAGGGCTCTAATAAAATATTCCAAATGCTCTAGATAGAAAGCTTGGTGCTGCAACACCCTCTCCTAGCACTGCAATACCCACTCCTAGCACTGCATTGCTCTCAAGCAATCAAGAACTTATTCTCAAGATCAAGAGATTAGCATCACAGTGCTTATAAGGATCCCTTTTACACTTAACACTTTCAACTTTTTTAATTCAATTACATACTCTTTTGAACTTAATTAAACATAGAATAACTTAAAAATTCAAAAAATTTAAAGAATGCAAAAATAAAATTTCCATTCTTACCATATTTGGTTCAGGTCATTTAAAGTGGGCTTGCTTGTAGAAATAATCATTATAGTGGGTCCCTTTAAAGTTGTTATTAGGGCTAGAGATAAATCAAGTCCTAGAAGAATGAGACCCTCTTCTAATTCTAAGGATGTGCAACTGAATATAAGGTTACCAAGGTGAGTACCTCTTATGTGCCCAACAAAGGTAGTGCCTACAAAGGAGGTGGCCTCCACAGAGGTTGTGGTGACCTACATAAGAGCTGACTTGATTGCTCCCACAAAGGAAGGCAAGAAGAAGAATTACTTTCTATCCTTGGAGTGAGTCTTGCTAGACACTAGCATCCATTAAAAGTGAACCAATTATAAGACTTTCCTCAAATAAGCTATTGGAACATTTATCGAGTGAGTTTGAGGCATTAGCTTTAACATATCGGCACTTGACTTTTAGGGCATAAGTGAGCTCTCAAATTACAAAAAAATTAACTAGAAATATCTATCTTATGATTCTTTATGATTTTTATCCATAATGAATTTATTCTCTACCTCTCAATTATGAGCAGACCATTTAAAACTCTAATTGGTGGTCAAGTAATTATCAATTAGAAGGAATAAAATAAAATACACTATAATAAGATTGAATTGTAATAACTCAACTGTTTGTATTCAATAAAGATTCATAGAAGTATTATCTATAACACCTGACAAATCAGAAGGGAGTTTATCTCATGCTATGTTGAATATATATATATAATGAAACACATGGTATGCAACATAAATATGAAGAAAGAAGAAAAAAAGCTCAAGGGTTTGAACTCTCACTCCCAGCCATTAAAATATCCTCCTTCTTCATTGCCCTTGCAACCATCAAAACTCTTGCATGATCCTCTCACTAAACCATGAAAAACTCCTTGAAAGATTAATGAATAAAAGTCCCCTCAAATCATAAATAAGTTTCTTAAATATTCTCCAAAAGTCTTTGCCAAATTTGGAAAATTTTGGCTCAAAATTAGGGCAAATCAAGCTTGGCACCCAGTTAGTCGCCTAAGCACTAGGTCTTGGTGCTTAGGCTCTAGGATCTTTATTTTTGGGCTAAAAAATTTCTTGATAGTAGCTTAGGTGCTTAGATGTTGGGCCCAAAAATATTGGTAGCTCAGGAGGTTAGTGAAGGATGATGAGAACTGGCATGATAGGGATAAAGTGGTGGTAGCTAGGGCGATGGATTTAGAGTAAGGAGAAAATAAGGTGGGTAGTTGAAAAAGGGGAGAATATCTTGGGTAGTTCGACTAGTGAAGCAAGCCATATGATCTTCTATCAAATATAGTTAATGCTAGAGCAACTAACATTATGTAATTTGATATGAGTGTATGACTAATGCAAGTGGACGTAGTAGAGTTGGTTATAATTAGAAGACTTACTATTTTTGATGGGAAATGTAAGGCTAATGGAATGGGAGTTTTCACATAATCTTGGGTTGGTGCAAGACTAAGGTGAGAGAGAAAAGTAGGCAAAGTGATTATCTATTGGCGATTATTTTGTTGACAAAGAGGGGTAGGTGAGAGTGCTTAATTTGCTGAGCATTGTGAATATTTTAGGGATTGAGTTCAGGTGTTAACTACTATGCTATCATCAAATACCTACATTATCTTGGTTATATATGTTGGATCCAAATTCATTCGTGGTAATGTTCTAACCTTACTAATAAGACTTGTGATGCTTAACATTTTAAAGAATAAAGAGATGGTCAAGAAAGACGAATGATATATATATATATATATATATAGAGCAATTTCTAGAGAGATTTTCTGAGATTTTTGTTATCAGCACAAAATGGCCCAAAAGGATCTCCCCTCAAAAAATTTGCTCCTTGACCCTACATTTATAGGGTTTTAGGTATTATAGGAAAAGTTATATGTTGAAATCATAAAAATGAATAAGAAAATGCATGTTCAAATTATTATAGACACATGGATGTAATGGGTCAAACACTAATAAGTATATATGGATAGCCACCTTGGGTGAGTCATTGATTGGGTAAGTGAGGTCACATATATGTAGATGGAATAGTTGGCTTTATGATGAGGTGGCTAACCATAGAAGTTCATGGGCAAGTGACTCCCTATATGGGGTGAGTGATCCCTAATGTGGGTCAACTGGCCCCAAAGATGGGGTGAGTGACCCTCGAGATAGAGTGAGTTAATCTAATTGAGTCTTAAGTTGAGAAGTTTTTATTGAGTCCTTGATGATCATAGGGATTCTTTTATGGTCTTTTGTGAGTGTACCAATTATTTATGTAAGTGATCTAGCATGCCTTTGTGGCATTGTTATTACCTTAATGAATTCTTCATTAGCCCTTGAGAGTTTGTGTCTCACTACAGGAAAACAATGAAATACCGGCGGAATTTCTGGCGGAAATAGTTACGCCGGAAGCAACGACGGTTGTTCCGGCGGATTTGTCCGCCGGTAATCTTACGGCGGACTTTCCGGTGGAAATACCGTCGGTAATGTTCTGGCAGCCTAACTGCCGGAATTGCGCCGGTGTTTTCAATATACCGACGCATATTCTGCAGGTAATGTCCGGCAGATATTCCGGCGGATTTACCACCAGGTTAATTAAAACCCGACGAAATAGTACCGGCGGATTAGCCGCCGGTAATATTTCCGGCGTATTGTCCGCTAGAAAATATGCCGGTAATTTTAATATATCGGCCCCATGCCCTCGACTTCAGCTCATTCTGTTTAGGTCGCCTGCTCTGTCGATGATGCGCGCCAGCGCTCGAGCTCCGTCGACAATGTCCCTCCGTCCCTCGATCGACCTCCTTCGACGACGACCTTGTGATTGAGTTCCGTCGATGACATCCCTCCCTCGCTCGATCGACCTCCTCCTCCCTCGCTCGATCAAGCTCCGCCGGGCGCGCGTTATGTACGTAACTTTCTCTCTTTCGCATTCTTCGCTCCGTTTGCTCCGGTCAGTTCGCCCTAATTTGATGAACTTCTCTTCTTGGACGCAGATCGACTTATCTCCTTGATGCGCGTTGGTGGACTTCGCTCCGTTGACGTTGGCCGCGTCAGGAGCTCGCTTGCTGTTTAGGTAACTTTCTCCCTTTCACATTCTTGATTTTTGGGTATAGTTATGGATGTTCTCACTAGACATTTGCAAGAGGATGTACATTGGTGTATGCTTTTTGCTGATGATATTCTTCTTGTTGATAAGACTAGAGAGGGAGTTGAAGGTAAACTTGAACTATGTAGGCCAACCTTAGAGTCTAAAAGCTTTCATTTGAGTAAATCTAAAACTGAATATATGGAGTGTAATTTTAGTAATAATAAATCAAGTGTGGGGTTTGTAACTTTGGGCAATCAAAGTCATTAATAAGAGCACACATTTTAGATATCTTGGGTTTATTATTCAGAGTAATGAAATAGATGTGGATGGTTGAAGTGGAGGAATGCATTGGGCTTGTTATGTGATAGAAAAGTCCCTCTCAAACTTAAGGGAAATTCTATAAGATGGTAGTGAGACCTGCAATTCTTTTAAGTGCAGAATGTTGGTCATTAATAATAGTACACGTTTTAGATATCCAAGTAGGATGGTTGAAGTGGAGGAATGCATCAGGCTTATTATGTGATAGAAAAGTAAGCCTCATACTTGGAAAATTAATCTGTCCAGATAGCGGTACCGAGCGGTACCGAGCGGTACTACTGTCGGTACCGAGTGGTACCGCGCTCGGTACCGAGCTCGGTACCGCACGCCTAATGATGTGGTGAGACCTGCAATGCTTTATGGTGCCGAATGTTGGCCAATAAAAGAGTAGCATAATTCTAAGTTAAGTGTTGCAGAAATGAGGATGCTCAGGTGGATGAGTGGTTGTACCCTTAGAGATAGGATAATAAATGATTCCAAAAGCTCCTACATACATATTTTGGTCAAATCCTCGAGCTCGATTTCTGTTCTTGGAACTTTATTATATGATTTCTCTAAATCAATAAATATCAAATATAGATCATCTTTATTCTCTCTATATTTCTCCATTAAACCTAGATAGGACTACCTTGCTATCTTTTTATAAATGGTAGTATGTAACTATTTTGGCAAGTAATCGTAACTTATATCTTTATTGTCAATATTATATGTATGCTATATATTATGGATATCAGAACTCAAAGAAGTTAGATGTATAATTGATTGGTGTAAGGACAAAAGACATTAACTGATGAGTTCATTAGATGGGTGCATATTTTTATTCAGACAGCTTCTCAACTACCCAGCTTCATCTCAGATGGAAAGTTTCGTTGCCCATGTTCTAAACATAAAAATCAGGTGCACCTTAGCCCAGATGATGTAACTGTTGATCTATATCGTTGAGGTTTCATGCCAGATTATTGGTATTGAACTTCTCATGGTGAGTATGAACCACATTTGGATTCTCGATGCTGCCCATCGACAAGTGCTACTAGAGATGATGAAGAGCATATCATACCTAATCTTGAGGACTTAATTCATGATGCAAGTGGAACATAATTTGAACAATATACAGACGACTCACCTAATAAAGAAGCACAAAATTTTTATGATTTATTGCATGCTTCCCAACAACCAATATGAAAAGGTTGCACCACGCACTCAGAGTTATCTGTTGCTCTTAAGATGTTAAGTATCAAGGTAGAATATAATATCCCTCATGATTATTTTAATCAATTTATTGGACTGCTCAAAGAAACTAATCCAGCAGATAACATAATTCCCATAGATTTATATCGGACTAAGAAGTTGGTTTTGAAGCTTGATTTGACATACAAAAAGATAGATTGTTGTGTCAACGGTTGCATGTTATTCTACAAAGATTTCCAATCAGAGAATGCATGCCATTATTGCAACGCACCGAGATTCAAACCAAAATCTATCACGAAAAGAAAGCTGAAGGATATAGCAGCCAGCAGGTTATTTTACTTATCCATAATTCCTAGATTGCAACGATTATATGCATCAATAAGATCTGCTGAACATATGAGATAGCATAAAGAATATATCTCACAGAAAGGGTTTATTACACATCCATCAGAAGCAGATGCCTGGAAACATTTTAATCGTATATATCCCACATTCGCCTCAGAATCAAGAAATATAAGATTAGGTTTATGCGCAGATGGTTTCACTCCATTTAGTTAGTCTGCTTCACCTTACTCATGTTGGCCCATCATACTCACACCATATAATCTTCCACCAGAGATGTGCATGACTACTCCTTATATATTTCTGACGCTTATCATTCCAGGGCCACATAATTCAAAAGCAAAATCGATGTTTTCTTACAACCGTTAATTGATGATTTAAATTTATTATGAGAAGAGGGAATAAGTACATATGACATCTCCACCAAACAGAACTTCATTATGAGGGCAATATTACTTTGAACAATTGGTGATTTTCCTGCATACGGTATGCTCTCAGGTTGGAAAACTTCTGAAAAATTAGCTTGTCCACTTTGCATGGAACATACAAAGTCATTCACTTTAAAGTACGAAGGGAAGAACACTTGGTTTGACTGTCATCGCATGTTCTTACCTACAGATCATCATTTCAGGTGAAATAAGGATAGTTTTGTCAAGAATAAAATGGTTTTATCACTGCCTCCTCCTAGATTAACTAGTGAAGAAATATTTGAAAGAGTCAGATCCAGCTCCAGAATAGTGGAATCTCTATCATTAGCTGATTACAAATTGCCAGGATATGGTGTCAACCATAATTGGACTAAGAAAAGTATTTTTTGGTCATTACCATATTGGAGGACAAACTTAATCAGACATAACTTAGATGTGATGCATATAGAGAAAAATGTCTTTGATAATATATTCAATACAGTCATGGATATCAAAGATAAATCCAAAGACAATATAAAAGCAATGATGGACTTAAAGGAGATTTGTAGAAGAAAAGCATTAAAATTGAGGGATGGTGGAAGTGGAAAATATTTCAAACCAAAAGCTCCATTCACTTTGATTTTAGAGCAGAGGCGTGCTATTTGTGAATGGGTGAAGAGTTTACGTATACCTGATGGATATTCTTTTCAAATCTAAGCAGATGTGTTGACATTAGAACTGGGAGATTATTTGGTATGAAGAGTCATGACTGTCATATCTTCATGCAATGTCTGTTGCCAACTGCCTTTAGTTATCTGCCGGATCAAATTTTGAAGCCCTTGATCGAGCTGAGTATCTTCTTTAAAAATTTATGCTCTTCAAAATTAAATATAGAGCACTTGATTCTTATGGAGCAACATATCCCGTTTATTCTGTGTAAACTTGAGAAGATATTTCCTCCAGCTTTCTTTGACTCTATGGAGCATTTGCCCGTACATTTACCATATGAAGCTAGAGTCGGTGGACCAGTTCAGTATCGGTGGATGTATCCTTTTGAGAGATACTTAAATAAACTTAAGAAGACTGCTAAGAACAAAGCGCATCCTGAAGGCTCAATATGCGAAGCATATTTAATATACGAGACAACTCAGTTCTGCTCGTATTACTTTGAAACAACATCACAATCAAGTGAGAGCACTGCACCTGAAAAAGTGGGTCAATCATCAAATTTATCTGTATTCAAGGGCAGTGGAGAACCCTTAGGCGATAATACCATGCGCTATTTGACTGATAAAGAGATGCGAGTTGCCACTTTATATGTCTTGCTTAACTGTGATGAAGTTGAGTCATATCTCGAGTAAGTATGAATAAGCTTGCTCATAAATTTGTTACTCACACTTTCATTCAATCTAAACCTTAATGTTTACAGGAGTCATCTAGTGGCGACAGTTTTTCATCTACCCAGGAATCTTGATGGACCTCACTTTTCACTAGCTAGAACCTCTTTTTAGAACCACTTTTTTGTGGATGTAAGCATCTAGATTCACTAATTAGAATAAACTATGTTTTTTTCTTAATATATATCTTATCACAAAGGAGGGTGTCAAAATTTAGGGCTAGACATTTTTATTTCAAGGGTTCATCAAATGGTGTATCAGCACAATGCTTGAGCTGCATTGAATACATAGGATAATTATTTAAGAGATTTAAGATTATTTTTGTAACATAAGGAGTAATTAAGTTCTTGAGCTTGAAGGTCATATAGCAAAAATATTTTATAAATAATATAAGAAAAGATGATATTCTTGCCTTTTAAAGTTTATTGGATGTATCTTTCTCCTTACAGTAAGATGAGAGTTAGAATTTATAAAGTGACTTTGATAAGCACAAACATTCCATTTACCTGGACCTTTTTCATCTCCTTTATGGAGAAGTCTACTACTTTTAGCCTTAAACCTAAGCCAACATTACTTTGATCCCTAACTCAAGTTAATATACCATTTTAAGATTAAATCAAGTGCTCATCCTTTTGCTTAAATTTTATTCAATGTTGACCTTAACATTAGCCTAAGTTTTGAAGTTAGACTACTTCGAGCCTAGAATCATGTGTCGAGGTCAAAATTTTATTAGTTATTTCTGACATTCTTTTATTACATTCCATTGACCTCACTGAAGTGGGCAAGCTCCATAAGTATTGTTGAGGGAAGGCGATTTTCTCAAATATTGTTGGAGGAAGGTGAGTTCACCATGTAATGTTCAGGAAGGTGACTTCTCCAAGTAATTGGTGAGGTAATTGAATTTTATTAATAATTTTGAGCAAACTCACCATCTTCATGATCGATTCATTAAATATTAGAGGGATTCATCATATTCAATGGAAGTACTTGTGGGTTCATTCAAGAGTTCTTTACTCAAATCTTGACTATAGACAATTTTGATACAAAAAGTGAAGTAACGTGAAGTTGCTCCCATTGTATGGATCATATGTTCCAAATTACCTTCGATCATTCTTGTAATTCTCTCTTCCATTTATGCAAGTTTCTTGCTAGTCAGGAACTCTTAGTTTTTCATGCTCATTGATGCTCCTCTTTTTTGAATTCTACTTCTTTTAGTAGTTATCTTCTAATTCTTGGTATTAGTCCTTGCTCATCGCACTATTCAGAATGCCTGAATAAAATTTGTTCATGGTGATAACTGAGCCTTCCTAAAAAAGATTTGTAAGTTTTTATATAATAGAGAATAAGGAGAAGGTTGAAGAAAAAAGAAGATGAGGAAGAGAGAGAAGATCTGTAGAGAGAAAAGCTCTAAGATTTTTATTGTATGCACATAATGACTCAGAAGGATCTCCTATATATTTAAAAATTTATCCATGAACCTTATATTTATAGGATTTTAGGCGCTACAAAGAAAAACTATATCTTGACATCATAAAAAAGATTTAAGAAAGTATAAGAAAAGATTGCTATATAGATATGTGAATATAATGGCCAGAATATTTATGATTACACAGCTGCCTTGGGCAAGTCGTTGGAAGGAGAGTCACCGACTAGGTAAGTGAGGTTGCGGATCTGTAGGAATTGCCAACTTTATGATGAAGTGGCAAACCATGGTAGGATATGGGACAGTGGCTTTTGAGATTGGGTGAATGAACCCTGAGATGGGAGAAATTCTTCTGTGCAGACACCGGATCGTCTGAAGGCGAATTAGAAGGCGCCATGTCACTCGGTACACAACAGTACACAGCCGCGGTACACAGCAAATGGGTGACATGGCGTGTTCTGATTCACCTCTGGACGACGTCCGTATCCGTACAGAATAATTTCACTTGAGATGGGGCGATTGATTCAATCTCAAGCCCAGAAGTTTTTGGGAAATCCTAGATGATATTAGCGTGTCTATCGTGGCCTTTAGCGAGTGTGCCCATTGATTGGATGGGTGATACAATATGCTTTGCTAGCTTTGTTATCACCTTCATGGATTCCTCAAACGTACTGGCGAGTTAGTTGTCTTCACCTTTTTTTGTTAACTTACCTCGAGTCGATCCGATCCTGTCTACGCTGATCCGTTGAAATATTTGGGTTTACATTATAGATTGGTCAGTTGGCTATCTGTATAATAATGTTGTCCAACGCAGAAAAAGCCACAAGAAATAATTGATCGTCGCTTATGCCGTCGTCAGATCGTTAATCAGTGTTACTTGTAAGTTATTATCAAACTAAGATCTTTGCGTACCTGTCAACCCAGCATCATTTGGCTCTGGCCTTGAAGGAATGAGCCATAGGCCCCCCAATGTCTCTTGTAGTACTCTTCTTGATCTATTGAATTTAAAGCTAAATATTTAAACTCGACTGGATGGTGATAATAAGTACTGAAAGAATGGCGAATAATTCTAAGTCTAAAACCATCTCACAGCAATTCTTCTTCTTCTTCATTTTTTTTTTTTTTTTTTGATTGCTGGAGCTGCAGGCTAAGGCATACTGAATATGGTAAGAAAAAATGGAGTTGATTCAAACTGAAAGAAGAACAAAACTTCAAAAGATTAAAGAAGAACATAAGTAGTTCCTTTGTCAAGCAATTATCTCTTTGTTTGTACCTGGAATCATTCAATTTTGGTTCTAAAAGGTATTTTATTAGAACAGAAGAGGAAGGAGTCAAAAGATACGTAAAAACCAAAACCAAAACCAAAAAATTTATCAGGTTTAATCGTAAAACAAAAAGGTTTTAATAATATTCCAATAGTGCTAGATTTGGATTATTCTAGGAAAGTAGATGTGGCTGCATTCAAGTTTCTTATGCCCTTCCAAATAATCACATGTATTTCTTGGACAGATACAACTACTTTTATCTGCTAATTAATTACTGAACAAAATAACATGGCAATTTAATTCAACTTTATGTTGATGGTGGGATGATAAAATTAAAGAACAATGAAATATATGTCTAAACTATTTGACTGATTTATTCTTTAAGGTGTTTTGAGGTACTATTACAATTGGTCGCCTCTACCACCACTATAAACCATCACAGCTATAATCATCTCATTATCTGTGGCCACTACCCCACTGGGACTGTTGCCACCGTGGCATAAATCAACTTATTTGATATTAAATAAAGTATAGCTCATCTTGGTTTGTTGGTTGAGATCTTAGACTACCAACTAAGAGGCCTTGGGTTCGAGTCTTGTGTATGCGATGTGTGTGTGATTCTGCCTTAATTGACCTAAATGTCCCAAAAATATATTAAATAAAGATTAAAATAACATATTTTTAAGATATCAGACTTATTTTTTTAGTTAAAATATAAATAAAATAAAATAAAAATAAATAATAAAATGATCCTAATCAGCCCCTAAATACTTTAAATGTGTCTAAGAAAAAAAAGAAAAGTATTAGAATAGCCTATGGATTTGAACTGAGAATAGTGCAGTTGCACTAATTTCAACATAAATATAGGATTTTTTAAACCCAACCTGATGCATTTTGCATTGAGGAATCTTGACAACATATTTTTCGAAGCATAACTTTCTTTTGTGTGGTTTGTGGTTTTTGAGGGGTGTTTCTGATTTTTACCAAAATTCAAGCCTTAAGCTGATAAGATACACATTCAAGTAATTAGTGCAATGTCATCATCCTTCTCAGCTACAGAGCTATCATTGTCCGAGTCATTGTCTTTCAAAGCCACAGCTTTCTCTTTTTTCTTGTCACCTACATCAAGTAATCTTTGACTCACGGCTTGCTCGTAGTCAATGAGTGAGTCAAACAAGTTATCAATGGAATACACATTTAGATATTTAGATATAGATATTATAGTAACCTTTGCATCATAAGCACTAGGTAGACAATGTAGAATTTTGTTAATCTTTTCAGAATTGGATAGTTCTCTACCTAGAGCATGCAGGGATGTTACTATCTGAGTGAATCTAGCGTACATTTCAGAAATTATCTCATTAGGTTTTATACAAAATAGTTCGTAGTCATGTAACAAAATATTTAACTTAGATTGTTTGACCTCACTAGTACCCTCATATGTGATGCATAGTGTATCCCATATCTCCATCCCAATTGTACATGTGGACACTCATATAATCTTCAGATTTTAATGCATAGAAAAAATAATTCAAAAACTTTGCATTTAATTGAGCAAGATCTCTATCCTCATTACTCCATTCATTGAAGGGTATTTCTACCTTAATTCTATTAACTAAATGAAAATGTGTATAATAATCATCTTGAATTAAGTACCACATGCGATAATCTATAGATTGTAAAAATATTTTAATGCATATTTTTCAGAAATCAAAGGAAAAGTTATCAAATAAAGGACGGGTTATAGAATAACCCTCCACAGTATTTCAATTGCCAAAATGTGCCATGGATCATTTTTCTTAAGGTTTTCTAAAACGCTACTTGTGAGATCAGCTCTGATACCAATTAAAAGTTTTAATAACTTAAAATAAATAATGTTATTACCTAATACAGAGGCAAGTTAATGAAATAAAAATATAATAACAGTGATGATGAGTTACTCAAATCAATATATCATCAAACATAATTTTTATCCAACATGCAATTTTAAGGAAAAATAAATCATAGAAAGTATAAATTAGAATAAACACAAAATAATTCTATAGTGACTCGGTCAAACAATGACCTACGTCCACTCTTTAGAGTCCTCATCTCCGGGCATTACACTTAAACTTTAGTGTCTCTCATTTAGCCCCCATAATTAACCATAGAAGCCCTTACAATTTTTTCACTAACCCGACGTGATAGAGAACCTTGACATCTTTTTTCACCATCCTGATGAAGATAGAGAACCTTGCAATCCTTTTTCACCCTCTTGGTGAAGGCAGAGAATCTTGCATTAATCCTTTTTCACCCTCCTGGTGAAGGCAAAGAACCTCGATGACCTTCGGGCTAAAGTTCTTCTTCCTAGAGCTTCCCAAGAAACCAAGCACGACACTTGGAGAAAACAAGGTAGAAGCTTATTCGGAGCAACCATGTGAAATCTCCTTATACTTCTCCCTCACACACAACCTCTCCTTTCTCCTTCCCAAAGCACTCCAAGATCTCTCTCAAAGCTCTCTCTCCAAAAACCCAACAGCCAAAAAACTTGGAACAAATTACATGATTAGATTAGGCAAGATTTGATTATATCATAATGTATGATTGGTATCGCATGATACGATTTGTACAAATTTTAAATTTCAAAATATTGCCTAAAATATGATTAGTAGTTTAGATTTTGATTTCTTTTAATTGTCGTGATATGAATTCTATAGTATGATTAGTACAAAATAGTAATTATATAAATTAGCCATTATAATAATTTTTTGAAAAGCTAATCATTCATGATGATATGGGTCATATAGTATGATTAGTTCAAAAAAATTAAACTTCTAATTTTCTCACTCCCCTATGTGTGTGTGTATGCATAGTCACCAAGTTTAGCATCCACCAAGTGAGCATCCATAAAATATAAGACTTTGGCTCAAGAAAAATAAAACTGAATAAAAGTAAAAATACAAACTCTTAAAAAACCTTAAACCATTCTACCAAGTATTGAGTTGATTACTTTGTGCGGTGTACGATAGACTTGAAATGTTAGTGCATAAGAAAAAATATCCAATAATAATAATAACAAGAGATGACATAGAGACAACCCAATAATATTTGTTATCATCAAAATCACAAGACTAGGATCCATATTTTCAATAAATTTAACTTTTAATATGACACAATGGAGAAAAAGGATTCATGTAGCCAATCCCATATAGTGGGATAAAGGCTTGATGTTGTTGTAATATATCCATTATTTTTACTATTTTAGTCAGTAATTGAAGCTCCACAATTAATATTTTTATTTCAAAAGGATAATTTTGTAATTAGAGTAAACATTAGTAGTTAGTTGCTAAAAAGTATACTTCCTCGTGAGTTCGACACTATACTCTATTACTTTATTTCTTGATTCGGAATTATACTTACATGCATATATTTATTATTTTTTATATAAAAAAATATAGGCATTATTTAGGGGAGATAGTCTTAAAATATTTTTTATACTTCAAAAGTGTACTCCACAACCCCCATTAACAGACTAGCAAAAATCACTCTACGACCTCTAAATCCTAACTTCTATTTTCTTCTCTCCTCACTTTCTCTCTTATTTCTCCTAAAATTTGTTACTATCTCTGTTCCAGTCGAATGCATAAAAAATTAAAAATTTTTAATAGATTAACATAGTGAATTAAGATATTTATAATAAAATAATAAAATAATATTAATTTAATAAATTTTTAATATTAATTTATATAAATCTTATTGGGGCTTAAAAATTATAGAAATTATCAATAAAATATGAAATTTTATTTAAAAAATATTGGTAAAATTGATTTGCAAGATGGACACCTAACAGTCCCAAAATCCTTACTTAAATAGATAGGTGTCAATTTCTTAAGGATTTATACCAGTGCCCAAAAAGTATGAAAAATTATTATAATTAAAATATAATAATATATTTCTAATGGTGAAGATAGTTTTTAAATTTGACTTATATTGGCTCCAAAAAAAATTATTTAGTTAGGTTAAATTTGGGTTATTATAAACTTACCATCTTTAGAAAATAGCGCCTCGATATTTCTCATTATAGATCACTGATCATTGGTCATATTTATCATTTATAAATCATTAATCATATCATTTATTAATCAAATCAAATTAAATCTTATGAGCATTTTTAATCATTCAATCATATGAATAAATGCATTTCAATGAAAAAAATAATATTAAAAAAGAACTTATACCAGTGGGCCTCTCAGGAGCATCTCTCACTTCCTGGTGAGTCAAACTATATACTCTATGATGTATTAGAGGTGGTGTCATCGCTGACTATGTGGGCTGCCTTTATCTCTCACTCATATGTCTTCCATCTGTCTTGCTCACAGAACTTTGACTAAACATTCAAGATCCTACAAGCCTCTAGCCATATTCTTGTCTAGACTGATCTGTCCTGGACCAAGATCTCTCCCCCAATCCTCTCTATGGGCAATTTATTATCTTGTGTCCATGCTGACCACATCTAAAGGACTATCTTGTAATAAGATAACACTTTCCTATATGTCTCCTCCCACATCTAGGGCACTCCTTTACACTACCAGCTGGCACTATTAGTCTTCTCATAATATTAGTGAATCTGCCTCTCTTCTCACTACTCTCTTCTTTAATCATCTCTTTACCCGCTCTCTTCCTACTCATGTCCAGTCTAAACTATAAATAGCGGAATCATTTTTCACAAGACGTGCTCTCTCAACTAATTCTGAGAATTTCTGAATCCTTAGTGGAACTAATGGATGCTTCAACTTATCCTTTAATCCTCTTAGAAATCTATAACATTTTTTCTTAGTAGTTCTAACCAATTGAGGTGTATACTTTGCCAATAAAGTAATCTCCACCTTATAATGTATCACTGTTATGTTCCCCTATTGTAATCTCATGAAAGTCTCACGCATTTATTATCGGGCTAACGGAGGTACAAATAAATCTCTAAAGATAGCAACAAACTTTACCCAGGTAATGTCTGCATTCATGTTTCCTTAAAATTTTTCTCTATGCTGTCCAATCCACTGTCCCTCAGTTTCTCCTTCATATAGAAACACTACTAGTGATACATTTCTATTTTTCGGACACTACATACTATCAAATATCTTCTTTATCCTCAGTAATCAATCTTCAACTTCCTGTGACTTTACAGCTCCCTTAAATAATGGTGGTTTCAACTTGAGAAAAATATGTAAATGTTTATCCTCTTCAGTCTCCTTACTCACAGTCTGCCTTCTCTATACTTCACTCATTAGTTGTACTATCAGATTGGCAAACTGCATCATGTTATTAGAACTCACTAGGGCTATTGCACTTTGTTTATTTGGCAGTTTAGGTGGATTTATTGCACTTAGTATAATTCTTTTTCCTATTAAAAAATAATTCAATCACATATATGCATAGAATGCATGTAAAGAAAATAAAATTTAATACCCATTTCTAGTTACCCATCTCAATCATTTCATATAGCTTTGATTAAAATTTAATTCTTCCAATAACCTTCACTATGATACCATTTTATAATGCACCAAGATTAAATTTTAGAAGAATTTCCTATTTTAATCTATTTATTAACCAACTAGAG
Organism: Dendrobium chrysotoxum; assembly: GCA_019925795.1. Taxonomy (NCBI): domain Eukaryota; kingdom Viridiplantae; phylum Streptophyta; class Magnoliopsida; order Asparagales; family Orchidaceae; genus Dendrobium; species Dendrobium chrysotoxum. The sequence goes on from CM034308.1 coordinate 37,949,231, forward strand.
CTTCTATGAATCTATCAATATAAATTAATCCAATAAAAGTAATTAAAAACTATATACATTAAAATATAAAACTATATTCATTCCTCAAAACTTATATATAATTGCCAAGAGTTCAATCCATTCATTCACATTTTATCTTTTAGCTCTTGACTATAAAAGAAAAAAATATAAGAAAATGAAGAAATAAAATAAAACCTGAATCCCAGATCTGCCTCACTCCCTCGATCCTAACCCCTACCTAAAAAATATATAAAATCATAAAGTGAGCTAACATCTCAGTAGGTTAATTACTAAAATCTATAACTATATATTATACATTTACTATAGGTATCAAATGTGGAAGTGTTTGTGGACAATCAAGAGGTTGTCTTTTTTTTTTCCTTGCTAGAGGTTTTTGGCGGCCGATATAGGATGAAATCAGAAGTTGCCAGAATAATAAATAAATCATTGGAGATTTCTAGCGATTTTTTGGCGGCCCCTCCACCAAAAATTATCGGCGGTCCAACCACCAGAAAATATCGACGATAAAACCGTAGGTAATGCAACCAAAAATCTCTGCCAATTTTTCAGCGGCCCAACCCCTGAACATTACCGACATTCCAACCGGCGGAATTTACCAACGGTCAAACCGCTGGTAATACCGTCGAAAATCTCCAGCAGCTATTTTGCGGAAGCCACCGCTCCGACTGCCACCACAGCCAAAATGGAAAACAACCGGAAAGTCACCGGATATAATTTTCAGTGAAAAAAATGTCGATAGATTGCGTTTCCTATGCCGCTTATATCGACAGTAAAAATCCGCCAAAAAAATGCCCATAACATTGAAATTCTATCGATAAAGTGCTCATTTCAGCCGAAAAAATCAACTGATAATGGACGATTTTCCTGTAGTGAGAGTCAGTAAATACTCATGTATCAATTTTTATTATGGTGCCTTTGATAATATTCAATTCTGAACTTCTCTTTCATTTCAATCCAGATAAGGTTTGTCCATCTTAATATTTATTACTTAGCTAAAGTATTTGTACACTAGATATTAAAATGTCCATTTAATTTTAATTTGGCTAATAGAACTCTTTATTATTAATCTATCTTATACCAATAAAATAAATCATCCATCTAAACTAACTAGTTTAAGAATCTATTTGGGTCATAAATTTTATCATAGATGAGAGCTTCAACTTTAACTCTCTTGAAGCAGTCATTGAAATTATAATTCTTATAAGAATGGTCTCTTCTAACTTCATTCCTAGAACTAGATTGTCTCCTATGAGGTTAGTCTTCTTTTAGACCAAGTAAGATTTATCATCTTTAAATGGTGTGATGTGACATTGAATGAGGCGTGATATGATTTTTATTATTTGTAGATAGTTAAGGGTATTTTGTATTTATTAGTTCAATTTTTATATTTGGCCTCTATTTACTCAAATAGTTCTTTGATCATATTGTCATTTTCATGGTCTTAATTTCTTAAAAATTAATCATTTGGGTCATGTTTTCAATTTGATTTTATAAAACTAATTTGGATGCAATGATATAATTTTTAATAAAAGAGAGAGAGAGACAGGAGAAAAAGTGCAATAGATAAGCAAGAGTGAAAGTATGCAAAAATAAATTGAGTTTTAAGCTAAAAGAACTTCAAATAAGGAAGAGGGTTAAAAGATTTTTTATATCCCAAGCCCTCCTTAAATAGGTTAGGCCTTTTCAACAAAATTATTTTAGCTTCAAACAAATCAATATATATATATTGGATAAAACTCATATAAGGGCCTACACATTAATTAAGCAAAATATTACAAGTCCTTAAAAGGGTTTTTAGCTTGCTAATACTCCAAAGAGCTACAGTGAAAGAAAAAAGAAGCCCTAATAAGCCTAAGAACCTTACTACAGTACAAGAGGCAAAACAAAAAAAAAAAAGGGGAAAAAGAGGACCAAACCCAGGTCCAAAAAGACCGCATGAAATTCCTTTGAAGAAGCCATGGAGGAAGCCTAATAAGCTTGCAAAAAAATAGAACTGAAATGATCAAGCAATAAATAAGAGGATACGGTTGTTGCAACCAAACCAATTCAAAAAGAGAGCCAGCCTCCCACAAGGCACCCACAACACAACAACAACAATGGAAAGCAACAGCTAATAGGGAGACCTCAAAAACCCCCAAAGCACGAACCCAAAATAAAACCAATAAAATACACACATACACAGACACACACAGATATATATATATATATATATATATATATATATATATATATATATATATATATATATATATATATATAAGTTTTATTGTATATATAGGTTTTGTTATAAAAATCCAAAGACTAATCCATCTTGAGATAGTTTGGGCTGATTTGGAAGATCTCTTTAGTGAATGGATTTTAATGAGCTAAATAATGAGAATGATGGTGGATGATTAAATTGGTATGTGAATTAATAATCTATAGTATATGATAAGGTATCATGTCCTAGTCTAGTTTGATTTACCAAGAGGCACATATGGGGTTTTAGAGTGGTAGTGAGCTTTTGTTGGGTGGTGGTTGATCTTGAAGAATGAATATGTGCAAAAGATGTGTAAGAAAGATTGAGAGCAATTGATTAGAGAAAAAGAGTAAAACCTTAAGATAAAACCATGATTATCTAATCTCATCAGTGAAACGACCAACTCATGAAGCTATCATGCATTAAGAAAATGAAGAATAATTCTCTACCAAAATATATCATTTAATAATAAAAAATTTATTACATATAATCTCTTACAAGTAAAAAAAAATGATATTGAACTTCTTCATTTTGGAGGAAAAAATTGACAAAAAAGAGGGACAGGTTGACAACTTAATGAAGGTAGAGAATTCTAATATTCTAATTACATATTTTCATTTTTCATGCTTCTTCATTGAACTAACCATACATGTTTTCAAGGGTACTTTAAAAATAATAGTTTTCCTTTATCGTATTCTATTCTAGTGTGGAGATGCCTTAAAGGCTTTCTTCCTGTTGTTGAATTACTTCGAAAAAAAGGTTTTATTTTTCCTTCCAAATGTCAATGTGTTCAAGTCTTGAAAATATCCAACATGTCTTTGTGAATGGTGATATTGCTAGTAAAGTTTGGAGATATTTTTATGGGCTGGCTGGTAAGGGTATTTTTAATATTAATAGTGTTGTTGGTTCTATTTTAAAGTTTTGGATGACTACTGTTAAAGGTCATATATTCAATTTAATGCCTATCATTATTATGCGGTATCTTTGGAAAGCTAGAAATGATTCCAAACATAACGGTATTAAGATGAATGCTACTCAAATTATCTCCAATATTAGAAACAAAGTCTTGCAACTGTATTCTGTTAATGTTATTTTTGGAAAATTTTTTTACAAGTGTCGTAAAATGGCCTTAGAGCTTGGTATTTCCTTTGGCTTTGACAATTTTGAGAAAATTGAGAGGATTGTTAAATGGATTAAGCCTTCCCCTCCTTATATTAAGCTTAATTCTGATGGGTCTGTTGGGCCCGACTGTGTGGGTGCGGGTGGCATTATTCCTGATCATTTGGGGTGTGTGCTAGCTGCCTTCGCTGCTCCTCTTAATTTTTGTAATGCTATTACTGCTGAGCTTATGGCTTTGGATTTTGGTCTTGATATATGTATTAACTTGGGCTTCCATTATGTGTGGATTGAGGTGGATGCTATGCTTTTGATTCAAATCATTGAAAATGTGGTGGATGGGAATTCTCAAAATTTTTATATTATTAGGAAGATTAAACAGTCTCTTACTAATCTCAACTATAACATTTCCCATATATATCGGGAAGCCAACGCTGGTGCTGACTGGCTTGCTAAATGCGATTGTAAGCTAGAGGGTTTTAAGGAATTTAATATAAGAAACCTGCCCCATATGCTCAAAGGTATTTCTCATTTAGATAAAACTGGTTTGCCTTATTTCTGGAAGGGCTGATGTTGTTATTTTCCTTCTCTTCTTTTCTGTTTCTTTGCTTCTTTTTCGTTTTGGATGTTCTGTTGGTTGTGGTTTTGGTTGAGTTGCTGGAGGAGTTTGTTTTATCTTTGCCTATTGCTGCAGGGTGGATATCTTCTAGGTTTAGTTTGGTTTTTGGGGTTAACGTTTGGTGGGATCTCTTGTTGATTCTGGATGGTATGGCTTTGGTGGTGAATGGTAGTGGCTATGATTTTTTTCTTGTTTATGAGTGTTGTGGTTTTCTTTCTTGGAACTGTTTGGATTTTAATAGGTGTTTATTACTGGTGTTAGATGGCTGGGGGTTCACTACAGGAAAACTCATTGTTACCGGCGGACAAAATCCATCGGTAACAATGAAAATCCACCGGAAATATACGGTTTCCGACAGCCTTTCGATGGAAATCTGTCCGACGGTAATTCGCGCGTCAGAAATATATTACCGACGGATATAATCCGTCGGTAATATTTTCGGTGAATTTTCCAGCGTATTTCCGACGAAAAAATAATAAAAAAAATGACGTTATTATGTTATTAGTTTCCGGCGTATGATCCGCCAGTATTGCCGGCAGAAATATTCGTCGGTAATACCGGCGGATTATACGCCGCAACAAACCGACGTTACTATTACCATCAGAAATTTCGGCGGACTAAGCGCCGGAAATTTTCGGCGCATAATCCGCCAAAAAGTTTGATATATCGTATTACCAGCACCATTTTCGGTGGATAATCCGCCGGAAATCTGTAACATTGACAAAAAAAAACCTTCTTCCCTCTAAAATTGGATTTCTACAACCTGCAAATAAAACATATACAAAACAGATATACACAATGATGTCCACAACACAATAGACAATACACTATATAAATAATGTAACAATGTTCAAAACACATACTCAACGGATTCAAATATCCACAATTATATTACAAAACATGTCCAAAACAAAAATATAAATGTCCACATCCGTAAAATGAATAAAAAATATCTAGTCTGAATCTGTTTCCTCCTCAGCTGCTGTACTCTTCCCACTGCTCATCTGCTCCCTCATCCTTTGCATTTCTTCTAACATTTGAGTTTGTTGGATTTGCATCTGCCGCTGTATCTCCATCTGCTGTTGCATTTGCATCTGCCAATCAGCTTGGGCTTTTCGTACCTGTTCTAGCTCAGTTGTAAGGGCAGTTATCTGCTGGGTATATAAAGACTCCTGGGTACTAGATGAAAAACTGCAGCCACTAGATGCCTGCCCTTCATATGCATAAGCCTGCGAGCCTAATCCGTACACTCTACCGTGCTGCATTCCTCCTATCGCTTGCGACCAAGTGCGGTAGTCAGAATATTTAGTTGATCCGCCAGAAGAACCTTCACCTGCTGCAGTCTGGCTCTCTCGAATCCGTGTATACTCCTCCTATGAAATTGAATAAAGAATTAAGTAATTTTTAGATAATATTACAAAAATTGAACTTATATACTTACAAAAGCTTTCCTCGTACGCTCGTCAACCCATCGCTGGTCCTCCTATCGCTTGTGGGTATGACTATGTAATTCAACAGGAGTAGGTTCTCTACCCAACACTGTTTTCTGTAACATACATATATTAGTATTCTTATTAAAGAAAATTATTAAAAGATTTTAAAATTTCTTACCAGACGTCTTCTATGCTCAGTATGTGGAATAGAACCCCCAGTATAAAGGGAACTGCCCAAGCCCCCAGTATGAAGGTGGGATTTATACGATCAAAGTGTTTCCAGGCATCTGCTTCTGATGGATGTGTAATAAAACCTTCTTGTGAGATATATTCTTTATGCCATCTCATATGTGCAGCATATCTCATGGATGCATATAACCGTTGCAGTCTAGGAATTATGTGTAAGTAAAATAACATACTAACTGGCACTTCCTTCAGCTTTCTTTTCGTGATAGATTTTGATTTAAATCTTGGTGCGTTGCAATAACGACATGCAATTTCTGATTGATCATCTTTATAGAATAACATGCATCCATTGACACAATAATCTATCTTTGTGTATGTCAAACCAAGCTTGGAAACTAGCTTCTTAGTTCGATATAAATCTGTAGGAATTATATTATCTGCCGGATTGGTTTCTTTGAGCAGCCCAATGAATTGATTAAAACATTCACGGGGGACATTATATTCTGCCTTGATGCTTAACATCTTAACAGCAATGGATAACTCTGAGTGAGTAGTGCAACCCTTCCATATTGGTTGTTGAGAAGCATGCAGTAGATCATAAAAAATTTGAGCTTCTTTATTAGGTGACTCAGGATTAGCTTCTGTATACTGTTCAAATTATGCTCCACTTGCATCATGAATTAAGTCCTCAAGATTAGGTATGATATGCTCTTCCTCACCTATAGTAGCACTTGTCGATGGGCCACATCGAGAATCGAAATGTGGTTCATACTCACCATGAGAAGTCCAATACCAATATTCTGGCATGAAGCCTCGACGATATAGATCAACAGTAACATCATCTGGGCTTAGGTAGACCTGATTTTTATGTTTAGAACATGGGCAACGAATCATTCCATCTTTGATGAAGCTGGGCAGTTGAAAAGCTGTCTGAATAAAAATATTCACCTCTTTGATGAACTCATCGGTTAATGTCTTTCTTCCTTGCACCAATCGATTATACATCCAACTTCTTTGAGTTCTGATATCCATAATATAACCTACATATAATATGGATATATTAAATTTATTGAAGAAATATACAAAGACTTTTAGCCAGCTCAGAAGATAATCATTTTAATTAAGTGACCAAACCACGTACTCATCCACCTGAGCATCCTTATCTCTACAACACTTAACCTAATATTATGCTTCTCTTCTAATGGCCAATATTCTATACCATAAAGCATTGTAAATCCAACCACCATCTTATAGAATTTCCCTTTAAGGGGCTATTTGGTATGCGGATTTCGGCTGGATTTGGGCGAAATCCATCCAAACAGCCTAAAATGCAAATCCAATTCTCACGGCAAACGAAATTCTCTCGAGACGAAAAATTCCCCCTATTCGCTCTAAATACCAGATTTTCAAAATTTCACTGACCATGGGAGTCCATCTCCCTGCTCTTAGACATTCCTACGAAAGCTACGTTGTAAATCCGGATTTTCTAATGGCCAATATTCTACACCATACTGCATGGGTTGGTTTGGTTGGCCAAATCCCTCTCCTTGCCCTAAACCCACTTAAGTAAACTCCCCAAACAGTTTTCAGGATTTAACCCCTTTAGGATTTGGTAAATTATTTGGCAAATCCGGATTTAGAGAATTTACAAAATCCTACTTAATGAAATCCTAGGTTCTACCAAACAGCCCCTAAGCTTGAGGGGGACTTTTCTATCACACAACAAGCCCAATGCATTCCTCCACTTCAACAATCCAATTTGAATTCTACTAATAATATCACACAAGGGTACAATCTAGTAAGAACATCCATGACTAAAGAAAAGAGAGTGTTACCTCCACATCAAGGAACGTCGTCGAAGGAGCGAAACCTAGCGGCGAAGGAACGTCGTCGGAGCGTCACCGGAGAAGGAGAGTCCGCCAGTCCGCCGGCGTCGAAGGAACGAAATACGTCGTCAGAGCGGAATACGTCGTCGGAGCGGAATCAAACACAAAAGCTGAACGAGACGAGAATGAGGAACCAGGCGCGGGATGGCTTGAAATAGGGCCTTTACCGGAGGATACTCCGTCGGAACTATTACTGGCGGAACATCCGCCGGTTATAGTTCGTCGAGTTTAAGTAAGCCGGCGGAAAATACGCCGGTGTGACCGCCAGTAATTTTCGGCGGATATTGCGTCGAAAAACGAAACTTTTCTGGCGCAATTGCGTCGTATTATCCGCCGGTAAGGAAGCGACGGATACTCCGCCGGAAATTCCGTCGCACAATTACTGGCGACAAATCCGCCGGTAATTGCGTCGCTAGTTTCCGGCGGATACCATCCGCTAGGAATTCCGACGATAACAGACAGTTTTCCTGTAGTGGTTTGAGGAGGACGGAAATTTGACTGCTATGTTATTGGTTATTAAGGGTTGTTTCAATATGCTATACTTTGATAAGTTATTTGGCTATATTTGGTTCTACTGTTGCACTAAATCGTGCCATGTTTATGGGTGGTTGCTTCAGAGGGATTATGGTGGCTTTCTGTGGTGTTGGTGTGGCATTCTGGAGCCTTTTATCTATGCTAATGATAACTTTTTTTGGGATTTTCACTGTGCTTCTATCCTTGTCAGTTTCAAGGAGGAGGTCATCTTCCTGCTCTTTTTTAGCGGTCATCACTCTACTTTTTGTTCTTCCACATGATCCTTTTATTATTATCATTTTTCATGTTGGAAGGTTTTCTTTTTTGCAGGTGGCCGAATCGAGGTTTTGTTTCCTGGCTCGATCAATTTTGCAGAAGGACTGAGCTTTTGTTCTTTAATTTATAGCCTTCTTTTTTGGGCGCGGTCTCCTTGCCGCCCTAGAATGTCCTTAGGTTTTCCTGTATTTTGGAGTAGTAGGGGAACTTCGGCTCGTAAGGTTTTATTTCTCTTTTTGATTGTACCTCTTCGGAGCAGTAGTGAGCTGAAGGTCCCCTTAAGGACCTTGTATATTATTTTTAAATTAACACGAAGGCCCTGCTGGGGTTTCCCCTAAAAAAAAGGGTACTTTAAAAATAAAAAAATAAAAATAAAAAATAAAATAAAATTATGTTTCCACAATCGTATAATTGGGCATTGGCATGTGCTTTTATCATGGGCTCTAGTTCATAGATTTTTGCAAGCTTGGATTGTTGCTCTTGCTCTTGTGATGAGCCTAGTAGGCTAATTTGAATTATCCAATTAATGTGCTACATCATGAGCCTAGTAGGCTTTATGGTGTTTTGGTAGGATGAAAAGTACATGGAAAGATAGCCTCTAATGAGAAATTACCTTTGAAAGGAATTGATTCCATCAGGATTGGAGCTATAGGAAATTCAGTATTTATAGAAGAGAGTGGATTAGATATAATCTATTAATCCTTTCTCTGATGTTTTCCCTTTCTTTTATTATCTATTCACTACCATTGTCCCTGTAGGCCTCTTTTTGTGCAGGTTTTTGGAGATTCTTTCTCGTTTTGTGCAGGGTCAATTTTTGGTCGAGAGGATTGCGCTGAAAGTGACACTCATCATCTTCTCCATGTGGACTGTTACTTTAGTTTTTCGTAGAATGTTTCTAGGCTTGCATGTACTTTTATTTAGTAAGGACTTCTGGCTCTTGGGCTCTTTTTGCGTTTTTTGTGTAGCTCGTTTGAGCAGTAGTGAGCTGGAGGTCCTTTTAAGGACTTTGTAATCCCCTTTCTAATTAACACGAAGGCCCGACAGAGGGTTCCCCCCCCCCCCCCCCCCGCCCCCCAAAAAAAAAAAAAAAAAAATTTAATCACCTTGCTTTAGAATAGTTATTAATTGAGTCTTGAAAAAGGGAGCTGAATGGTGATAATAGAAGAAGGCTAATGCATATAAGCAATCATAATTATAGAGAGCAGGTTAGGGATAGGGTGTATTTAAATTGATTATTTCATTAGCAACATATGTTAATCTGTGTATTAAAGTTTTATATTACTTTGTGTACAGCATTTAAAAAAAAAACTCTATAAAATAATATACAACAATAAATAGTAGAATACATGAGATTCATTACTGCATTAATTTTTTATTATGTTTTGTTTAAAGTATGATATGTTGCATGCACATCATCTTCTCATAGTATATCATATTCTTTTTATACATGGCATATCATAGACGTGTTAAAAATATTATAACTTCTCTGGTGTGAGAAAGATGCTCACGAGGGAGGTCAAAAGATGCAAAAGAGATAAATTTACTAAATTTGAAGCTGTCATCAACAGTTGCAGTGAGGGGGAAGGGCTAATAAAACTAGAGACCCACAAATAAATCAGCCATGAATGCTATCCAAAACTCACATGTCTCTCAATCTGTTACATTTCTTTTTTTAGGATTTTTTCGATGTAAGGCAAATTCATCTCAGATGCTCGATAATTTTGTTCCTCATTATTGAAAAATTCTACGCTTTTGAAAAGGGAAAAAACAGCAATAAAACTCACAGTTCTTACATGCAAACTTAATAGTAGCTCATTGCCCCACCAGCCTAACCCTCTCATTGTATTTCTGATCTCTGTATGTGCTTCTGTTTGCTTCCGACTTACTTCTCTTCTGTGTGTATATGCAAGTGATAAAAGAGCAGATGAAGCCAAGAAGAAGTGGGGTAAATAATGTGGGTTCTGAGACGTCAGGAGAGAACAGCAGTCTGTTCTCGGTCCCTTAGAATAAATCTCTCTCTCGGGGCTTTAAACGATTTCAATATGAACTAGTTAGAATTCGATTTATTTACTCTCAACTATTAAGTCTAATACGAACAAGATCAGATTCAATCGCGAGCTAACTCTAAAAATTTTGTTCGAACATGTACCGTTCATGATTGCAAGAAGACAAGTACTTTGCATGTGATCTTCGTAGAGCAACATAGGACTTAAAATATGTAATGTCCAAAATTTCTCACCAACGGGTAATTGTTTTGTATGTTGTGATGGCAAGGATTCGCTTCCTTCCTTTCAAAAATGTATTTGGCCATGAATTCTTAGGAGTATCATAATTAAATATTAAAATTTATTAAAATATTTGCTTTTTTACATATTATATATATAGAAAAAACATGCCGTTTGATCTTTATCTTTTATTTATTTTTAATTTCTTCTAAAGCGTTATATTTGACACTACGAAGTCCGCTAAGGCCATTTAAAGGAACTCAAATCTCTATAAAAAATCCACCTAAATCTAAGGATCATTGCTTATCCTCATTTATGAATCCTATAATAAATTCGTTACAGGAAATTTATCGGTCATATTACCGGACTTTCAAGTTTCACCATTCATTTTCTTTGATGAACCGTCTCCTTCTGCCTTCAATGCAGATTCATAGATTAAACCTACTGTATTTATTCTGTACCTTCTTTCTATTACTTCGACGCCTTCTCTCTCTCTCCCTCTCTCTCTCTCCATAGCCATTCCCAGTTTGGTTTATTGTAGTTTTATTCCTTGAACCCTCTCTGTCTGCTTGACGTGGAAACCCGACATTAACACAAGCTTTCCCCGGCCTTTCCTCTTAGCTTCTCTTATGAGAGAGAGAGACAGGGAGATGAAGATACTGTTGAAGCATTTAATGATAACTATTTGGAGTCAGAAGAAGAGACCCGGGCACTACAGTGGCTGGGTTACAGAGGCTTGTTGCGATGTGAGTGGCCCGCACTGAGTGGGCTCCATGATGCTTGATTGAGTCATGCATACATGTGGTTAACAAGCTTCATATAACCATCATGCACACATCATGATGTATGTGGGTCGGGGTTGTTTGTCGGTGCTTGACGCATGCATGATGTGCATCCAAGATTTTTTGAAAGAAGCAGATCGAAGGTTATCTCAGCGGAAGAAATGGTTGAAATTTTTGAGATTCAAAAGAGAACAACTAAGAGTTCAATTAAGAAGATGTAAATGGTATTATAATTACATATTCTTATTTAAATGATGTAATATATATATATATATATACAATCAAAATAGTTAAGTCATTCATAGATCAACTCTAGTGCGATTAGTCGGCACTACTTCTTGTTGCCAGTGTACCCTGAGCATTTGAGATCACACGTAGTTCCAACAAAGTAAAAAAATAGCTGTAACATTCTGCTACGGTTTATGACCTTCAAGGAAAAAACCAAAAAGTTCCTTCAACGAAGGAGTTGATGAACCATTTGTATAGTTCTCATGAGCATGAATAAAATGAGTATCATTGATCAAGTAAACTGTCAAAAAATAGCAATTAGAAAGAAAACTTTTAATAAGATTACAAACATGTAAAGTTTTGGACAAATCAAAGTTGGTAGGGTCATAACATGTTTGTATTGAGTATTATGACCAACATAATTGAAGGAGATATCAATAAACTTAAGTAATGTATTAGCCAATCAACTCTAACATGAGTAAAGATCATATACATTTCCATTGATGCCATGGAGGTAAGAAGCGAACCTATATAACACATCCCCAAAAGTTTTAAGAAATTGCAACATTGACACATCATCAAAATGTAATAGGATAACAACCATAAGGGAAATAGAGAAACATAATTCATATGAATGTCGTTGTTGCATGCCGGTAGAGAGATATAATGAGTTTAACATCCTAGCTTTACACGGTCCAATATACATAGATAAAGAGAGGTGTGCATATATTATAAGAGATATCAGATTTTTTACGTGAAAAATCCTAAAAATGGAAAAGCTATGGGGCCTGACCCAGTTGAAATGATTCCACCAGTGTTTTCCATTGATTATAAATGATGCCCTTCATCAGGGGAAGGCATTGGCATAATATAACAAATATACATTTTATATAGCACATTACATGGTTGGAGTTGGAAGAACCAAATGGCAGGAGAGTCATTCTTAAAGATTGTCGGCCTTTTTGTTTGGTCGAAAGGGTCGTAGTTAGGTGACGATGATTAGAGGACCGTAGTTAGGTCATAGTGGTCGGAGGACCATAGTTGTGTGCTAGAAGTTGGAGGGATTGTAGTCAGTAGATAATGATCGGATGCACTATATTCGAGCGACGAAGGTTGGAGGAAATATAGTTGGGCTGTAGTGGTCAAAGGGATTGTTGTTCAATGATGGTGGTCAAAAGGATCGTAGTCCAGAAATGATGGTCAGAGAACATAATCAAGCCATAAAGGTTGGAGGGACCATAGTAAAGTAGTGGTGGTTGGAGGGAGCGTAATCGTGGAACGGAGGTCAAAGGGATCATAGTCGGGAGATGATGATCAGAGGACTATAGTTAGACAATGAAGGTAAGAGGGATCATAGTTGGGCGACGGTAATCAAAGAGACTGAAGTCGTGTGATGAAAGTTGGAGGACTGTAGACGAGTGATGAAGATTCGAGGGCCATTGTTAGGTGACAACGGTTTAAGAATTATAGTCTATGAGTAACAGAGGTTAGAATAATCCTAATCAGGCAAAGATGGTCAAAGGACCGTAGTCGATGATGGTGGTCTAAGGACTATAGTAGGCATGTGAAGGAGGTTGGAAGGACCGTAGTCAGTTGATGGAGGTTTGAGGACTGTAGTTAGGTGTTGATGGTTCGAGGACTATAACCGGGTGATCGTGATTTGTATATTGTAACCAGGCGATGGTGGTTCAAGGACCATAACTAGGCGATGATGATATGAGGTGATTATGATGGTGGTTTGAGGATAATAATTGGTGGTGAGATAGATGTCCAATGACAACAATAGGGAAATGGCATGGCTATAATGGTTACACTATAGGAAATTCATCAAATACCTATAGAAATTCCAGCGGCGAAAGGACCGCCAAAATTTTGGGTAGTTTGACCAGTGGATTAGCCGCCAGTAATAACCGATGGTTTGGGCACTGAAATTTCCTGTGATCCTTTGGTCGCCAAAAATTCTGCTGGTATTTATTATATCCGACGTAATTACCAGCGGATGAACCGCAAGTTTTAAGTAACTAGCCACCAAAAATTTCAGCGGTAAGAGCCCTTTTTCCCCGATCCGCCCCTTCTTCCTCATTTCAACATGCTGCTTCATTTCATTCCATCCTAGAGAAGGCTCTGTCGTCATTGCAGCTCCAGCCGACCTTCCGCCCTAGCCAACATCGACCATCATCTTCATCTCCCAAGCCGTAGGTGATCTCCTCTCCTTCCTTCTGCCCTAGCCGTAGGAGTAATGAGTTTTGACATGATTTGAGTTATGCATATGGTTATACAAACTATATTAAATTTGAGTTATGCATATGGTTCTATAACTATGATTTGAGTTATGCATGAAGGTGAGTTTCCAATCTCTAGAGATTATGCATGTTAGATGAAGGGATTTGAGTTATACATGAAGGTTAGTTTCCAATCTCAATATTTGAGTTATGCAAAATACCATAGATGAGTTTTATTAGTTCTGGTTATTTTAGGATTTGGACAACATGAATCTTTGGAGTCCATTTGGATATGATTGCAAAATACCCCAGGTTGGATATGCATGGTTCATTTGAGTTAAAGGGATGTTTTGTATGGTTTAGAATTCAATCTTATATGCTAGGGTTGGGTCAATCCTTAGAAAGGCACTTCAAAGAAGATTTGTGGTATTTAGGGCATTTTAGGGCTTATGGTCAAATAGGATCAAATAAGGTTGGCCAAGGGGCTTGGATGAATCAAACCAATTCCCTAATGGATTGAAGGTGATTTGGTTAAACACCAAGGATTATGTTTAGGTTTAGGATTAAATAACCCTTTGAGTGGTACACTTGGTAATTATGGAAAAGTTTAGTTCAAGTGGAGCTACAGGTTTATACTTGAAATTCCTTTAGGAATTGGTCATAGGAAAACCACCAGAAAGCCACCGAAAAATATTACAGCTGGTTTTAGTTTCCTACGCGGCTAGTACCGACGAAAAAAAAATTGCAGGAAAACCGCCGGAATAATGAATTTCGGCTAGTAATGAACAATTTTCCTATAGTGTTAGTCATTGAATGTCCGATGGTGGCAGCTAGGCAGAGGTTGGGCAATGATGATTGAGCAGAGTTCTAGTGGAGATGGCGAGGAAGAGCTTCGATAATGGCGATCCAGCTAAGGTCCAATGACAAAAGCCTGGTGGAGATCCAATGGTTATTGGAAGGTGAAAGTCTGGTCGCAGTTGATTGACAATGGTTTGCTGGTAGTGGTGCTTGGGAGTAGCTCTAAGATTCTTTAGAGCTCTCTTGAATCTCTTGCCCAAGGTCCCAAGCTCTAAGTACAAGCCTCCTCTCTCATGTAGGATAAGGAAGCCTATTTGTAGATTTTTAGGAGTGGCATGCCTCGCAAATATGAAAAAAATTTGGAGTGAATTAAGATCACTCTATCCGATGACCCATATTGATTCCCTTAATCATATAGCTTTCATTTGACATTTAAGTTCCTTAATAAAGTTGGATTTATACAATCTTGGTCTCGTTGGATTTGTCTTATCGATTCACTCAATTTGAATATAAGCACGCCAATTTTAGAGATCATTTGGCCATCCAATCAATGTATCAAAGTTTTCAAATATGCTTATGGCCCTTGATTTGGGTTCATTTAAGCTTAGATTATTTTTGGTGTTGTTCGATCTGTCTCATCAAGACGCTCAATTTGACTATAGGCTTGTTGAAATATATGATTTAAATTTAATTTTGAAAGTTTCCAATTAAAAAAATGACTCGAGATTTATGCCCATTTAATGTGATTTTTGGTGATGTATCAGTGCCCCAATATTTTTGGATGTCAAAGCTTGCAGAGTATGAAAATATATACTTAAGCCTTCCAAAAATTTATGATGCAAAATTATAATTTAGAAAATTACAAGGCATGATTTATATTCAAATGTTAATGGGGACCTCAACTTAAGGTCATGAACCAAATAAAAGTTTCTTTTAAATTTGGTTCATTGATTGAAATGAAAATTGATAAAAAAAAACTGGTTTGAGATAAAATCAGATTGATATTTAGGTTTTGTAATGGAGGCATCATTCAACACTCATAGGTTTTGATAGACTCTTGCATAAATAATGTGATAAAAAATGAAGACATCATTCCTGTTCTTAAATTTCCCATTCATATGGTTATTAAGAGAACTAAATTTATGCTTATTCTTTATTAATGATAAGCTAAGTCATAGGAGTGTATAAGGTTCTGAAGTTTTATCTTTTTACTTAGTACTTTTGGATTATGATGTTACTTGAGAGCATCCCTAGCATCACTTTCATTAGAATACCCAGGAGTTGGAACAACGAATTTTAAATCTAGATAAAAATCCTATTTAGGTTATCATTCAAAATATGAAGAAATTATCTATTGCATATCTTATTGCCCATAAATCTTCAAATACAGAAAAAAAACCAAAATCCAAATTTGAGCACTGATATTGATGAAGAGGTTTATTGGAATCAAGCATTCAATGGTAATCTTAGCCAAGGTTGACTTCCTTGTGATCCTTTTTATGAATCCCAACTGCAAAAAAAATTATTATCCTGATTAATGATATTTTATATCACTACTCATTTTGATGTAGCTCTACGTTTTAGGTAAAAATGAGGCCTATAAGATCATGAATGAAGTCTATGTGAGATTTTGAGGCAAATGAAATTTACAATCATATGGCTTCGGTACTACTGGCTAATTCTTACCTATGATTATATCAACTTTGTGAAGAGATTTAATTAATGTTAGGTTGATAGTCATAACATTCACATATCTCTAAATTTTTTGCATCTAACAAGAGCCTCTTGGACATTTAAGTGATGATGTAATAATGTTGTGGGTTTGATCGAATAATCCTTCCTCATCAATGAAACACAAACTTATATTGGTTTGACAAGCTATTTCTCCAAATGAGTAGATGTTATCTTGTTGAGTGAAGTTAAAGCTTAAAATATGTTTCATTACTTCAGAAACCATATTTTTTTATAAATTTGGCATACGTCGTCATATCATATTTGATAATGATAGGGCATTCAAAAGCACCAAGTTTAATAGAATATTTGATGCAACTATATTGACTAGTGATTTCTAATAATTTATTATCCTAACACAAATAATTTAGCCAATCCTTTAATAAAACACTTATTGACCTTTTGAATGAAATTTTATCTTCCAATAAAAAAGAGTAGCATGGTAAAATCTCAGAAGCTCTCTGGGTATTTAGGGCTTTTCTATAGAACTTCAACTAAATATACTCCATAAACTTTAACCTTTAAGTCAGATGTAGTCCACCTTTTGAAAGTAGAACTAGCTTCTCCACGCATAGAAAAAAAGTACATGCTTTAATGAAAACTATAACATCCATCTTCACATTGAAGAATTGGATAACCTTTATGAGCTTAGATTGTAATCTCAATAGATTTTAGAGCTTTAATATGCTAATATGACTCAAGCACACAATATGCTTGCCAGATCTAAAAAAATTATTTATGGTGATCTAGTTTTGGTGTTACGATGGCTGATTATTACTCACAATCAATGAGGAGAGAAGATTGAGCCTAAATTGGAAGGTCCCATCATAATAGAGATTATTTATAAATATTAAATTTTCCTATTGGTGGGTAAAGATGGTTCTCATCTGATACCCCCATTTAATGGTTATTATATTAGGAACTACAATGCTTTTCACTCTTCCATACTTTTATTTGATAAGTTTAAGTTCAAGCATACTTGGGTGTAATTATCTTAAGAACTATAATACTTGACACTCTACCGTGTTGCATTAAGATAGAAACCAGGCCTTACTGTGAAGCATGATTATAAATCTAAAGTCCATCAAAGCTAATAGGAATAGTGAGGATATGAGTTGATACTAAGTAATTCTTGAGCTTTCAAAAACTTTTCTCACATGTATTATAATATACAAACTTATGGACTTTTGAGTTAGTTTAGTCAAAGGTGTAAAAATACTTGAATTGCTTCCCACAAATCATCTGTAATAGCCATCTAAACAAAAATTATAAACTCGATGATGGTACTTGGCATCAACTAATCCATTTCTACTATGAATTTGGCAGGTTCATAAAAATTACAGTTCCATTAATAATGTATCTAATAAATTTTACCTCTCAAAGCGAAACTCAAACTTGGAAAACTTTGCATAAATTATGTTTTTCTGAAGCTTATTTAATGTTATTATGAGATGCATGCTCCCTTAGGGTAAATCAAGACATAATCAATGAATATAAACATAAATCAACTTAGGCATCATTTAAAGACTCTATTCATCATATTCATAAAAGCAGGAGAAGCATTAGTCAAACCAAAAGGCATAACTAAAATTCATAATGATCATACCAAGATTAAAAAGTTATTTTAGATACATTTCAGTCTTGATCTTCGACTAATGGTTCCTAATATAAAGGTTAATCTTGAATAGGGAATATAAATAAATTTTATAATTAGTCAAATAGATTATCTATATAAGGTAGATGATATTTGTTCTTTAGAATCATCATATTCAGCTTTTATAGTCAGTGCACAATTTCATGCTTCCATCCTTCTTAATGAACAAAATTGGTGCTTCCTATAGCGAAACACTTGGTCTAATGAATCATTTATTATGTAATTTTTATAACTATACCTTGAGTTCTCCAAAGAAAACACAAATAATGTATGACAAAAGCTTAAAATACCAAAAAAATCCTACTACTAATAACATTGCTCATATTGTGCTTGTCCACCAAAAACCCAAGTAGAAATTAAAATGAGATATTTAACAACGAGTGACTTTGATAATTCAAACCTGCTAAGTAACTTTATATATCAAAATATAACCAATAGGGAGATTACAAAATCTAGAATTCCTCTACCCCTTTAAATTCTTCTTTGTTAGCTTGGAAAATTCTTAAAGGTTATTTTTCAGTTGACAACAGGCTTCAAGAAAAAGGGCCGATTTTAGTCTCTAAGTGCCAATGTTGTTATCATGTTGAGACTATTGGCCATGCTTTTTTTTGAATAATCCTATTGATGCCAAGGTTTGGATTGCTTTGGAGAGGAGTCACTAGTGTTTAGTGTAATACCTGGAGAAGGAGTCTCCAGGGACTCGATGTAGGTCTAGTTGGACCGAACCACTATAAAATTTAGTGTCTTCTGTTCTTTTACTTTTACTGTATTTTTATTTTCTGCACTTTAAATTATTATGGTTGAAAAGTATTTTTGTGAAAATTTATCATTATGTCAAATATCTTAAATCATTTTTCTAAAATCCAAGTGAATTTTATGAATTATCAATTCACCCCCCTCTTGGTTAGCCTTGAGACAGTTGTATTAGGTCTAACAACCTACCCAAACTTTCTTGGTATACCCTGTAAATGTGGGGAAGATCCAGGAAAGATTCGAGTGCTCCATTGGACGACCCATACTGATTCCCCCAATTATGGAGCATTTTTCAAGCATTTTTGTGTCTTAATAATGTTAGAATAAAGTAATCTTGGGCTCATTGTCTCATTGATCTGCTCGATTCAACTACAAGCATTCCATTTATGAAGATCATTTGGTCATTTAATTAATGCTTTGAACCTTCCAAACATGCTTTAGTCCCTTGATTTGGACCCATTTGGGCTCGGATAGGGCCAATTTCGCTGTCGTTGGGTTTGTCTCTTTGAGATGTTCAATTTGATTATAACTTTGTTTAAATAAGAGTCTGGAAGGTCCCAATTTTAATTTAGGATATTTTCAACTTGGATATGCCTCAAGATTTGTGCCCGATCAAGGCAATTTTCGGTGATGTATCACATGTTATGTAAATTTATGTATTAATTTGTGAGAAAGCTTATTGTGGTATATTTTCTATAGAGAAAATATTGATGTTACTTTATATGAGCCCTGCATTAGATGGTTGAACAATTCTTACATCAACAAAGTTTATTATTGAAGATTTATTACATACTTAAAGAAGCTTCTTGATGAAGATTTGGAGTGATCTAAAATATAAATAATATGAAATATTATTTTCAATTCATAAATCATAAAATGTGAAAAGTCAAGAAGATCAAAATAAAAATTCAAAAATATAAAATGCTAAGAAAATGAAATGTTAGGATGATTACTTTTTATAGTTTATTAAGAGCCCCTTTCTTCTCATTCCAATATTTTGTAGTTCTATAAGTACTAGAATAGAAAGATATGTAAGTTGAAATTAAAATATTTGCTTTATAAGTAATGTAATCCATAAGGCTTGGCAAATTTCTCCTTATAGAAGAATTGGAAGCCATTCCATTAAATGATGCATTAAATTCTCCTCTTTGACCATTTATCAATTGGTCTTTGTAATGTAACACATTTTGTTGGAGAAAATGAAGCTACTTTTATCCTTGTTAATTGACAAGCTAGTAGCTCTTTACAAAGGTCAAGAAAATAAAATTTATTGCATGCATGATAGATGCATTTAGGGTTGTGAATGAGTCATACCAAGCTTGAGTCAACCTTAGTTTAAGCTTAAGCTTAATTAATTAATCGAGTTCAAGCTCAAGCTCATACTAATTCTACAAGTACGAGTTGGCTTATGAACCAGATCATTTATCATTAAAGAGAGAAAATGACTATGATTAAAGCAATTTTATAATAAAAT
This sequence comes from Dendrobium chrysotoxum, assembly GCA_019925795.1. Classification (NCBI taxonomy): domain Eukaryota; kingdom Viridiplantae; phylum Streptophyta; class Magnoliopsida; order Asparagales; family Orchidaceae; genus Dendrobium; species Dendrobium chrysotoxum. Next base: position 37,969,387 of record CM034308.1, read on the forward strand.
AATAAAAAATGTGAAATTACATGAGAACTAATATGGAAGTGAGTATACTTTTTAAATATTTTTAATAACTATATACTTCAAATCATGAATATGAATATATTTTAAGTGAGTTTTATATTAATATTTTTAAACTAGCTAACTTGCAAGCTAATAAGTCGAGTTGGGATATATCAAGCTTGGCTTATTAGCTCATTAAGCTCAGTACATAAGCTATTTATTGAACCGAGCTCGAGCTAACACATTAGCCGGCTTGACTCACTCACACCCCAGACGCATCTCTACATCCATCATCATCCACACTAAATAATTTCTCCCCAAAATGGCATCCATCCTTAAATAACCTCAATGGTGGCTAAAATCACATTCAAGCTTTCATATTAATACATCACAAAAAAATCATTTTAATCGAGCGTGAATCTTGAGGCATATATAAGTTGACAACTTTTAAAATTAAATTCAGGACCATACAAACTCTAATTTTAGCAAACTTATAATCAACTTGACTGTCTTAAGGAGACGAACCCAACGACACCAAAATCGGTTCAATCCAAATCTAAATGGTCGAAAATCAAGGGAATGAAGCATATTTGAAAACTTTAAAGACTTAATTGGATAACCAAATGATATCCAAACATGACATGCTTAGTAGTTTAATTGAGCAGCTCGAAGAGATGAAGCTAACAAGCCCAAGATCACTTAATTCAAACATAATTAAGGCAATTAAACACTTAATGAATGCTCCATGATTGAGGGAATCAGTATGAGCCATCTGATGGAGCACTCCAAAATTATCCTGAGTCTTCTTCATATTTATGAAGCATGTCACTCTCCAAATCTATAAATATACCCCACTCTCTACATGAGGGGGAGCTTCGGGGCTTGGACGTTTGGAGGCTTAAAACGTGGGGGCTAGAGACTTAAGAGTGCTCTGAGGCTTGAAGCATCCCAAAGCTGCACCCTAGCACCACTTCCAGTGAACCCTTACCAACAGGCTTCCATTGTTGGACCTATACCTGACCTTCACCATTCGAGTGCTATCTGGCAGCCATCTCTGGGTCTTTATCCGACCTCTGTCATCAATCATATAATGTCCCTCCAACCACCGTCGCCCATTGACTATAGTCCCTTAAGTGTCTGTCCGGCCTCCATTATGGTCCCTCCGGCCTCCATCGCCAGTCGACCATGGTCCCTCCAGTCTCCATTGCCCGCTAACTATAATCCCTTTGGCCTCCATCACCCACTGATTATGGTCCCTCCAGCCTCTATCACTCACCGATTATGATCCCTTTCGATCAAACGTATAAGCCAACATTCTCTTAAGAATAACTATCTTGTCACTAGATTCTTCCAACTCCAACCATATAATGTGCTCTATATATTTGCTACATCGAGGAAGAGAAACATGTGTAATCAACTAAAAACACTAGTAGAATCATTTTATTGGGCGAGGCTTCGTGATTTTCCCCTTTTCAGGAATTTTCATATAAAAATTTTAATATCTCTTATGACTCTTGCACCCTCTCTATTATGTGTGTGTGTGTGTGATGGATCTTCGTTCAAAACTATGATTTAAACTCTTTATTTCTCTACAGCTGCTATAATAATCCAAAATTTTGAAATGATTTTTTTAAATAAAAAATTTAAATTTCAGTGTCGTACCTTGCCGAAGAAGGAAGAGGAGAAAGGAAAGAAACATGAGAGAGAGAGAGAGAGAGAGAGACAAAAAGAGAAAAGCTAATTTTAGCAGCCAGATTGCTTTGCTGTTTCTGTGGAACTTGCTCAGATTATGGTAGGTGACTCAGATCCTACTTCTGTTTTCAAAAATTTTGATTTCAACCATTTGATTCTCCTAATAACTGATTTTATACATTTTATATAGGTTTATTAAACTCTACTAGGTAACTTTTTTTATGCTGGAGATTTTAACTATAATATTTATGAATTTTACTAAGTAAAATAGAAGTTATTGAATTTTGTATGATTTATACTGTATAGAAATTGAATATTTTTGTTTAAGCATACTGTTAATACAACCATTGAGAATAGAAATGTATATGTGATTGGATAATATCTGATCACTATTACTTTTATTATAATGCTTAAAAGATAAGTAAAGATTGGTTGACTCGTTAGTTGAAGATTGATTGACTTATACATGATGGTGGGCCGACAGACCTTTCTTTAAATACTGTGATTTGATTTTATTCTGTACTGATTCACATGATACTAATTGAGAGTTAGAAGGAGATGATTATTGTGACAACGGGCAAAGATTGACGACTCTGTTTACTTATACTGATACTGATACGATACTGAAAAAATATCGATTAAGCTATGATTTCTTATACCGATACTATTTGATACTATTGATTCATTGTACTGATATTAAGCATGAGACATATTGAGCACGTAATATACTGATTTGTTACTGATATAGCATACTTGGATATTATGTGAACACTCCTATATAATTTTGCTACATTCATATGATTTTGACAGTCTTTACCGATACTTTGATTTTACCATTTTATATGATTTCTTTACTGATTAATAATACTAATACAATTACTGCTTTAGTAATTAACACCCGTACTGGTATACTGATTTCTCCATTATACTTCTTTATTTGCTTCCGTACTGCATTGCTTTATTAGTTTCAGATATTATTGCCACTGCATGTACGTTTTATTATTTCTGCATTGATTCATAATCATATTAATGCTACTACTATGATTTGACTGTTGACATGTATATTGCTCCTTTGTCGTGGTTTGAGTTTAATTGTAGGATTTGGTTACTTGTTGGGCTCTTGAGCTTATATTATATGATTAAATGATTTTAGGTCAGGGCAAGTGAGCAGGAGTGTGAGATTGACTATGATCCTTCTGATTCAGGTTCTTATTATTTTAATTATTCTTTTGCATTCATGAATAAAATGCTGTGTTGTGATTGTATGATTCCTGAATATTGTATATGATAATTTTGAGAGCAGTGAAAATGTAGATAAATAGATAGCTCGGATTATTATATATTTAAAAAATAATATAATAATTCTTACAAATTAAATACTGGGGCGTCATTATTGGGCCGTGAATATTCCAATGAGCAACACATATAAACTTAAAAAAATAAATTAAAATTTAAAAAAGTCAAGCACTATTCACCCTCCCACATATGTGACAAACACATTCAACAAAATTAAAGAACACCACCTACATTCCAAGATTGCACAGTGTCCTTTCCTGTTCATGCATCATAGTGCGAAAAGGAGCATAGGGAGCAAACAGTCAACACAAACGCAAGCTGTGCATGTAGCCGAGCGACGGAGCCGAACAAGGAAGCGAGGACGATTTATTGGGCCGAATTTCAGTGCGGCTCATTTGGTCCAATCGAGCCGAGCGACAACAGTGCCCGCCCACCGAAGTAAATGCCGGGATGTAGAGTAGCCTTCTCCACCCCAACGCAGCTCACCTTTCATTCAAATCCTTTTGTTTTTTTGTTTTTAACCTATCAAAATAAAAAGGCATAAAATAAACTAGAAAACAGGTTTCTCTCACGCTGAGTAAGGTCGTGGGAGATTAATAAAGGGAGAAATCCAGTTAATTCCCTGTCCTTGGCACTGTTGGAGTGATGGAGACAGATCTTGTATTTATTTGACTTGTTATTTTCAGAGCTTGCTTTGACTCTCTTTTTTTAATACTTATTCATTAATTTCGAATTAAAGAATAATGATAAATGGAATTTATTTATATAAAGGTATATTAATTTTATATTTAATGAAAATATTACATAAACGCATATATAGGAAAAAAAACAAAGGTTGTTTGAATATTCGGATGCGAAACACGCTAGGATGGGTTCAAAACCCTCGAATTTATGTTGAGATTAGTGTGAATTCATGATATCATATGCATTATTAATCTCAGTACAAATCCAGGGGTACATACTATAGAAAAAGAGTAGATTTTCGGAGGCCCAGTCCTTCAGAAAATTAATAAATTCCTAGGTATACCGACGGATTTCCGACGAAAATTTGACCATCACTAATAAGAGGATAGGAAATCCATTTCTGTCAAAAATTATCAGGCGAAAAATCTTTTGGTCGAATTGCGACGGATTTTCTTGGCAACCGTTGGAATATTTTCAGCCGGAATTCAAAAACATAGTGGCTGAATTTTCGCTAGACTTGACCGCCGACATATCTGGCAGATGAGTCTGCTGGAAATTCCGCCGATAGTTTCTGACATAAACTTTCCGCCATAAATCTATAGGTATTATATATCGAGCTATTTCTGGCGGACTATTCACCAAAAACTTGTAGCATTTTGAAGACAAAATTACTCCTTTGCTGCATTAGTTCTCTTACAATTACTCAGAGAGAAACATCATATAATAACATAGTTAGCATAATAAATTAACCACATAAAATCCAATAACAACATCACAAATTCAATAAAATTGATATGTATAAAAACCAAAAAAAATAATACTTCATTAAGAGTTGTTTAAAGTAAATTAAATGTTCTGAAACAAAATTTAAAATTCAACAAGATATAGGCGTATAGAAGCAACATCCCTAAAACGAACACTAATCACCCTCCATATTCTCATTGTCCTTAGCCTCTCTAACCGGTTCATCGGGGAACTACTACTTGAATCTGCACAACTAATCTTGTATATGACGTTGCTGCATCTGCATTTCAACTTGTGTGTTTTCGCATATGATCCAATTTTCTATCAGGGCGGCCACCTTTTGTCTCATTATCTCCTCCTAGCTGCTACCTAGATAGCCCAATGTGCTGGACGACTATGCCTCAAATGCATAGGCATATGTGCCTAAGTTGTAAACTATCCACTTTTATATCCCGTCCATTGCCCAAGACCAAGTACTGTAATCTGAATACTGAGTTGATCTGGCACAGGCCTGGCTCTCTCAAAGCCATGTATAATCCTCATGAAATATATGAAATGCATTTGTAATGATTATATCCATATTACTTACATTCATAGTAATCTTACAAGTTCAAAATACTCACATAAGCTATCCTTGCTCGCTTTTCTACCCTTTATTGATCCTTCTGATGCTGGTGGGTGCGAATATGCAACTCCATGCTAGTGAGCTCTCTACCCAAGACCTCTTTTTATAATAGAATATAATAAGTTAGCTCAAAAATTGAAAACATATATGCCCAAAAACTTCAAAACTTTTAAGTTCATACCAAAAGTCGCCTATGCTTAGTGAGTGGAACTGAGCCACTAGTATGGAGGGAGCTACCCATGCCCCCAATGTCAGAAGCCCTACTCTGTCTGTTATGCTCCCTCCTCCGAGTATACTCTAGGTTGTCGCACTCTACTCTACTTGGCCCACACACCCTCATCTATCCAAAGAGGTTGCTTGCTTGACTTCTTAATATTTGTAAATATAACTCTCAGCAAGTTGACCCTCCCTTCTCAAAGTTTTTTTTTTTTTGATATTGTCATTATGCAGGAGAAACCACCTAAAATATTTATGTACTACATTCATAGCCAAACTATTTAGGGTTAGAGTATTTAGAATGCTTTTTCATCTATAACTGGCATAATTGAATTATCTATGCATTAGCTATAACAATCCTATCAAACTCAATTAAATTATTCATAATTAATACAAAAAATTTATAAGTAAACCAATATTTTTTTTCATCCAATTAACTATATGGTCAAGCTAATATGAGCAATCTATTCATATGGGTTGACTTGGAATGAAAAAATATTATAAATTGATACAAATAATTATGTCAAAACCTATAATAACTTAAGAATCACCACCAAAATGATATCTACACAACATAACATCTACTTAAAAGCCATTTCTAATGAAATTAAAAAAAAAGGAGAATGCTAACAAGAAATATTCAAATCATTTTTAAATTAAATGTAATGCGCAAAATTATATTTTGATTGACAAGAACGAAATATATGAAAATTTATCTTGAGATTCTCGAAAGAATCAAGATGAAAGGAGCTCAGATGAAAAAATAGGAGTGGTAGGCATCGACAAGACTAAGAATATGAAAGAGAGGGAAATGACAAAGTGATGCATCATGTTCGAATATAGGGATTTTACTGGCAGCATTTTCAACAGAATTTTTTGCCAGTTCTTAAGTATCATTATCGGTGGAAATAATCTACTAGAAACTCCGTCGATTTTAAGTGAATGTTATGGAATTTTTGGTGGACTAGCTTGTGTCGGTAATACCAACGGATAATCCAACAGATATATGTAAGTTTTTTTCCATTATTTTATAGAGATTACATTGGTGTTACCGCCAAAATTTCCATTTGAACTTAGTTCACTTGAAATTCTATTGTAATCACATTATTCCCATAGTGTTTGAAGCCCATATTGATGTATTTTGCATTCAGATTATGAACCTAACTTTGATCTAGTGGTTCATAATTTAGCTCTTGATCATGGGAAAGATTGGTATTTTCAAAATTTTATTATGTTGGTAACTCATCATTATGTTCCTTACACAAAGTTGATGGAATGGAACCATGTTACTCACATTAGCTTTAGTGGGGCATTCAAGATATGCATTACTAGAAATTTTATAGGTACTTTTCATAATAGGATTCTTACTTAGGTTCCTTAAGTGGGGGTGAAGTTTAAAGTGGCTTATTAATTTTCATAATGAAAATGTTTGATCTTATTCATCTTTTTTAAGTATGTCTACATCTCTAAACCCAACCATACATATTCTCAAAATCAATAAATATATCCATCTTAATAAGAATTCTAGTAATAGATAGTCTATAATTTGACGCTAATGACTACAGGGTGTTGCATTCCACAAAATTAACAAGGGAGGAAGAGATAACTAAATTGGAGCAATGGACACTCTGAAGGAAGGAAACTATTTAAAAATCATCATAAAAAATCATTAGCATTAAACACTTCTAGAAAATTGGAATAGTAATCACTATGATAGAATCTAATGGTCGCATGCTTATGGAGGCTAATAGAAAACACTATCCCTAAATCTCTTAAAAATCATTACATGTCATGTAAAGGAGAAAGACCAAATAATAATATGCCAACTAGTAAATATTTGAAATGAAATATTGTTCACATTTGTAATCTCATCATATAAATATAAGATGTTGGGATGAAAAATTAAAAATGAAAAGATTTCTTGAAAATTGTAGAAGAAGTAACATATTTTCCATAGAGAAATCATCTTTGTATAATATGGCTAGAAATGGAATTGGGTTCTCACTCGATCTAAAGCTCCATCATGGGATTTAACTCTAAGGCTTAGTTTGGGATAGCTTTCTTATTGTTTGTAAATATGTTGCAGAGAAAGTAAATTTTTAAAGCTGTTGAAAAAAGTAGCTTTTTAGTACAAATATTTTCTAAAAACAGTAAAAAAGCAATTGACAAATAGAAATTGTGGTTATAGTTTAAAAAATAAATCAGCTTTTTAGTATAAAATTTCTTGAATTCAAAAACTTTATATATATACTAAATAATTGCTTTAGAAAGTAGTAAAAAAGTTGTCTCAAATAAAGCCTAAGTCCCATAGATAGCTGCCACTACTTATGATATAATGATTTATGTTGAGAAATGACACTAGCTTTCTCTGTCAAAATGGACATCTCCATAGAGGTAACCAAGAAGAAGGGGACATTGATAGTAAGAGGAATCGATATTAGGGTAGATCATGTGCCACTCATCTGCAAGCTCAAATCATTTTCAATGAAAAGCAAGATCTATTTATTATATGTTTTAAATTACTTTCAAATATAATATATGTTATGTTTTGAATTTTAACATATTATTTCTATATTAACTAATTAAATAAATACATTATCTTGTAATTTCCTAAAAATATTTTAAACATTTATGTGAATATTTTTACCTTGACTAAAAATACTCTTAATATTTAACATTTTTTCTAGTGGGAAGATACTTATTGTTTTCTATAAGTATTTAACATGAAATACTTTTTCTAGCTACTTAGGCAATGTTTTCTAAACACTATTTTAATCATTTATAGTGTTGACTAGAAAAAAGGTTGACGGTGACATACATCCCTTTTTAATCAATGAAAATATTTATGTGATTATTCATAATATAAAGTTTTTTATTTTTATATTTGTTTTTATATTTGTTTTTTTTTAAACCCTCCATCAGGCCTACGTGTTAATATAAAAAAATATATAAGCCCTTAACAGGAATCTAAAGCTCGCTATTTCCTATTAGAGCTACAATCCAAAGTGAAAATAAATCCTAAGAGCCAAAGATCCCTCCTAATTACATCAAGAAAAAACCTATAAAAAAAACTAGGGAGGCTTGGAGCCATCGCCCAAAAAATGAGATCAACAATGATTGAGCAGAAAGCAACTATCCCTACAGAAAAACCTGCTGAATAGAGATGGAATAATCCAAGATCACCCAACGGGATGATAAGCCCTAGACAAAAACAACACCAAAATAAAGTGAGACAAGAAGAGAAAAGCCATCACTGAAAGAAGAATAAAAAACCCAAAGAGAGTACCTAGCCAAAAGACAGAGAAACCAAATACATGAAAAAAATAAGAGACCACAACCACCAACGACAACCGGTTATACTATGGAAAGAATAATTGAAAAAAAAAGACAATAATAATCCACAAGTGTAGCTCTATAAACAATGTTTTTAAATTTTGTTATATACATTTATGTTATAAAAAACTTTTTCCCCTTCTAAATTTTAGATAAGTCATTAGCCCTCTTCACTTGATTTTCCAACTTCATCACTGTAAATAGAGCTCACCTTTTATATAATGTCACATGAACTCATTTCTTAAAATTATGTTGATTTAGAAGAGAAGTGAGAAGTCTTTTTCCTTGATGTAAAAGTCTGTTGGATAGGGTTAGTATTAATTTAGGTCCATACTAGAAAACACTAACAAAATTTTGTTTTCAATTTCCAATAGTATTTCAATCTCTAGGAAAAGAAAAAACCTAAGGAATCATTTACCTTATTTAATTGGATAAAAGTTTAAAAACAATAAGACTTTTTGTTGAATTTATCTTTTGAATTGAAGTAGTTTGAAGCACATGTTGCCTTATACTTGACATATATTTTTAAAATTAACTCAAATCTAATTATTTAGTTCTCATGCACAAGTATATCAAATCAAAATTATTATTGTCTTATTAGGTTTATAAATAAGCTAAGCTCGAGCAAGTTCATTATTTGTTCATATTTGACTCATTTGAAAACTTCCATGAATGAATTTGTCAAATCTTTTGTGAAATGTATGTTTGATACATCATCAAAAAATTATCTTGATCAGGCACATATCTTGAGGCAAAATCAAGTTGAAAGCTTCAAAAATTAAAATTGTGACCATCTGAACTCTGATTTCTATAAACTTATAGTCGAACTGAGCATCTCAAAAACACAACCCTAACGACACCAAAATTGACCCAATATGAGCCCAAATGAGTCCAAATCAAAGACTCGAAACACTTTTGAAAGGATCAAACCATAATTTGGGTTACCAAACGGTCTCCAATTGTGACATGCTTATAGTCGAATCGAGTAGCTCGAAGAGACGAATCCAATGAGCCCAAGATCATTAAATTTTGATAGCATTAAGATAATCAAAGGTCCATTAAATGTTGCATGATCACAGGAATCAAGATCGGTCGTCCATCCGAACCACTCCCAATTTACCCTTGATCTTCCACTTATTTACAAGCCATGTCACTCAAGAATTCTATAAATAGAAACCCTATTTCCTCTTGAAAAATGGGGGAGCCAAGAGAGAAGAAGGAAGAGAAGGAAAAAAGCTCCAGCCGCCTAGCTCCTCTTCGACCACCACAAGAGTTCTGCCGCACCACTGTCAGACCACCAAGGGATGCCAGAGTTCTGTCGAACCACGACCAAACCATCAAAAGATGTCCAAGTGCCACCCGAAGCCGGAGTGCCTCCTGACGCTGAAGTGCCACTACCGGACCACCGCGTGACATCGAAGTGCTGCCGGACCACCACTAGGCATTGGAGTGACACTGGACTTTTGCAAAATTTTTAGTTGACATTTGTAATCTGGTTGTCTTCAAGGATAAGTCAGATCATTATACTTTACTCAAATTTTAGTTGAATTATTTTCAATTGGGTTAGGCCCCGTTATTTTTTTTCTTTCTTGGGTTTTTCACATAAAAATATTATGTTCTCTATGTGTGAGCTGGATATTCACGCAATGATAAAACATAGAATTATAACTCTATCACCGCGTATATTCTAGCTTGCAACAGTTTGACGCCATATATATGAAACACCAGTCCCATTATCCTGAAGCACTGCTGTAATGGCCAACAGGCGTAGCCATCACATCTTGGGAGCCTCCCGCTCCAATTTACATCAATCCAAAAATTAGTCCATGAATCAGGAATGCCAGGCATCTGCCTCTTTTCACCTCGGTGGTTAAAACCCTGCCAGAGAAGGGACATCAGGACCATCCCTATAAGATTGTATTCAAAGAATGGAGGAATTTTAGAATAAGATCCTTCAACTCTTGTGAGAGACTCGATAACTGATACTAGTACCCTAGGAGGAGATTCTTCTCTCTCGAGATCCACAACGGGTTGGAGAGATTTCACCAGAACATATTCATGTTGAGATTCCTCTTCCTTCGCTAAGGATGCATCCTCCGACATGTCAAGACAATGAACTTACTGACACAGCAAACTCTACTCATCCTTCATGCGCAGGTCAACAACCTCCCATTCCTCCATACGTCCCTGAGGACTTAGCCCAACTGCATATTACTGAACTCCCTTGCAATACCCTAGGGCATAAACTATAAAGATTGGTTCAAGAAGAGTTCCCCATGGGAGGTGTATGATAATCTCTTCATTAGTGGGACTTCCAGGAGTCATCACCCCGGGCTGAAGCCATCCTTCAACACCCCATTCATATAGGATTCAAACTACCGAATATTGATCCCTACGATGGGACATCTAACCCATACTAGCATATCGATTATTATAAAATCATCATGCATATCCAACGAGCCTTAGACGCACTCATCTGCCAGGTTTTTCCTACCACCCTCAAAGGACAAGCTCAAATATGGTTCTATTCACTTCTAACCGGAACCATTCCAATGTTCATTAAATTGGCCAAAGTATTCTTCGAATAATTTATCGTTAATTAGAGAATCACTAAAGATTCTTCCCACCTCTCTGGGATTTGCTAGAATTAAGGAGAATCGCTTAAGGAGTATTTTCAATAATTTTCCACTAAGACTCGACAAATTCTAGGATAGATCCTGAATTATTGAGAGGGGTTTTTCTTAGAGGTCTTCATCTAGGGCCTTTTTATTCAGTACTTATGTGAGCCACAGTTCATTCATATGCTGACCTAATCTATCATATGAAGGCATAAATATCAGCGGATGAAGTTATAAATACCTATAAAAGGTAATTTGAACAAACTCTTAGAAAGCATAAAAATGCCCCTATAATGGAGGACTCATTCTTGTAATGAAAGAAAAACTTGTCTCCTAGACTCTTAGTGCCATGATGCGAGTTTCAATAAGAAGAGGAGTATACACCACTCAATGCCCCTCGAGCAAATGTGTTGATGGCCATCCAAGATCAAGAAAATATTAAGTGGCCTAATCCTTTGAAGCTGAATACAGGAAATCATGATCAATACTATCATTTTCACCATAGTCATGGGCACACCATTGAACCTGTGAGCCGCTCAAAAATAAAATTAAGAGACTTATCTGACAAGGCTATCTTTGACAGTTCATTTAAGATTCACCTGCTTGAGATGAGGCTCATTTCATTGGGGAAAAATCAACAATATGAAAGGAAACCATTGAATAATTTTTAAATGATTGGTGAGATTAAATAATTTGGGCCTTTGTGTTAGTACTTTTACTTATCTTGTGTCATCGTGTATCGCTTCTATGTTAAAAGGGGTGTCACTTTGAGATTAAATAATGCATGTATAATTTACCTACAAGCTTAACATTTTTTATTTGAAAAACTATTTATAAGAGACCTCTAGAACATCATTTTAAAACTTTTACTTAATTGTTAACGATGCTGGAAATGCCATTTTTAGCTTGAAATACTCAAAAATTTGTCTAGACAAAACCAACAGGTGAAATATTAACTTCTTATAGTTAAGATGACCATAATGAGACATTCTATAGTATATCAAACCTTGCAAGGTGGAAAGTTTTTAATATTCATTAAAAATATAATTTACTCCATACTTTTGATCGAAGAAATATCACACTTGAGATGAGGAATAGGGTATTGGGAGTTTACTTCAAGCAGGATAATTCTCTTAATTGGCCCGTCAATGTGGCCTCCAAACATTTTCCTCTTTTTCTCTCTTCCTATTCTTCTCTCCTTCCCCTTATCCTTCTCTAACAAGCTAATGGGGTATGCATGTGGGTGAACGAATGCCAAGTTGATTTAGATTTTTTTATATATATAAAGAACTTTTTTAGTGGTCAACACCATAAAGTTCCTCCCTGAAGTGCTATAGTGCTCAACAATAATATTATAGATTCCCCTATACATTCCTAAACATTGGGCTCAATGTCTTAGAAATCCCTTATATATTCACCAATATACAGAGGGCAGCTCCACCATGCATAGTGTTACTATGCTCTCCCAACTCTACTCCTAAATAGAGAGGGAAGCAACGCTGTTATGAGACCTCTAGATTCAGAGTTTTGTTTAAATTGATTTGACTAGACTGGAAGTCAAGTAAACTATTGATTTTTTTATATTTGAACCCATTTACACATGTTTGGAAGTATTTTAATGATTAAAATTTTTTGCATATGTTCTAGAATGAGTCCCAAGGGTTTGGAGAAAGTTTTAGTAAAATCTAAAAAAAGCTACTATTTTAGCACCCTAATATTGGGTGTCTAAACATCTCGGTGCTGTATCAGTGCTTAGATGCCAAATAGTAGTATTGTAGCACTCTAAGTTCTAAAATTTAGAAATGAACTAGTACCACAGTGCTAGACCACTAATAGCACTTTAAATATATTTTAAAATAACTATTCCTTTGCATTTATTTAATCCTAGTTGTTGAGTAGGAGAGAGAAAGAGAGAGATTTGGAGAGAAAAGAAGAGTTTTTTGAGCTTATGAAGAATGTTTAATAAAATTTTTTGAAAATTTAGATCAGTTTATGTGGTATGTTGAGTTATTTAAGCTCACTATGATTTTGCTTTTGGTTTTTAAGATCTGGGAAAGGGAAGAAGCATATTGATTAGCAGTTCAGGATCTGATCAAAAAGTTAATAGGTATTTCTTTTATTAATTTTTTTACAGTCATGATTAGTTTATTATTTAATTTTGTAACTTCTATTTATAGTCATGCACTATAGTGTAAATGTATTTTGATGAAAAGAAAGAAATCTTATGAGTGAGTTTATTTACATTACTCTAGATGTTTTTAGTAGCTCTATAGTATATAGTTAATTTAAAAAGTTTAAATTTTAAGAATAATTCTAAAATATTTTCAAAACTAGATCTTGGAATTTGCCTATCACAGCTCAATATGATAGGACCTGCCCCATTAGTGGGTTTTATGAGGTTGGATTAGAATAAGCTTTGTGGTATTAGAGTAATAGTTTTGAAATGAATCAAAAAATATACTATATGAATTAATCTATAAGTCAAGTTGGGTAGTTTTAAGTCTGTTTTGTTGTTTAAGAGTATTTATTTTATTTGTATGTATATTTAGTAGTATATTCTATATAAGTATAGATCTGCCAGACCCAGATATGACAGATAGACAGAGTACTAGTCAGGTAGCTCTTATATATAGCACCACTCTGATAGTTAATTCTAAGATAGTTTTATAGTTTACTAGTTTAATAGCCCAGATGTGGGTGAGGCATAGAGTAGGGTTCCTATTATTAGATCTGATGAGGTAGACTGACATCTATAGATATTTCTAAGATTGAATCCTTAAAGGTTTGAGGGCGCTATTAAGCCTAGAGCAGTAGAGGACTGGTTGAGGAGGTTAGAGAAGATATTTGACGGTATGCAGTATCCTTTTCAGAGGAATGTACCATTAGTAGACTTTTTGTTAGATGGTGAGGCTAAGCGATGGTATATGGGTCAGCAGGAGGAGTTATTTTAGGGGAAATTAAACTCTTTAATTAGTTGGAAGGGTTTTTTTTGATATATTTTGAGCCTGGTTTGTATGACCTTTTACTTGATAATAAATACAGGAGACATTTTTTAGACTAGTTCAAGGGAAGAGGATAATCATGCAGTATGAGGTATAGTTCACTACTTTTGCCAGATATGCTCTACAGCTAGTTAGCACTCCAATGGAGAAGTGCTACAAATTTTTGAGTGGACTCTGAGATAGTTTGAGATAACCATTGGTATAATTTTACATTTCTAATTTCTTTAAGCTTGTAAAGAGAGCCTTATTGATTAAAAATGATCTGATGGATACTTAGTAGCAATGGACTATTAATAGGAAGAGGTTTTGTGGATAGACATCTAATAGTGATTTTTTTTAGGAAGAAGAGTAGATTTATACTTGAAAAGCCCAGGAAAGGTGGATAGTCTGTATCTATGGAAGCTCCGAGTAGGGGCAGTATTGCTAATTTTGAGAGTTTTATTAGAGGGAATCTATATACTGGAGTTATGGTAGATGACACTTTAGTCTATGCTACAGGATGATGGACAGTGTTTTAGATGTGGATAGGCTAGACGCAGGATGGTAGAGTGTCCGCAGGAAGGATTTGACCAATAATTTGAGCTCAGATCTCAAAGCTTTATTAGACCGATAGGGAAATAAAGGAAAATTCCACTTTGCATGTTTGTAAAGAGTTATGCTAGTAGAGGTAGTGGATCTTTTCTCTAGTAGTTAGACCACCTATTCGTCAGAGAGAGCCTGACAGTTCTATTACTCTAGATCTAGTTCATACATAGGTATACGATTTGACTTAGTAAGAGGCTCATGATGCTCTTGATGTGGTTACATATACGACTTACATTTTTAATCATCCATGCAGTATTTTATTTGATTATGGAGTTAGTTATTCATTTATTTTTGATCATTTCTTTAATTTACAATACTTGACTTTAATGTTACTATCTATTTCTCTTTCTATTACTTTACCAACTCGATATGGTATGATAGTTAGTTAAGTTTTATTTTATGATATTAAGATTTCTGATAGGAAGTAAAAATCCAATTTTATTTTATTATCTATTTTTATATTTGATGCCGTTTTGGGTATGGACTGATTTAGTCAATACGAGGCTCAGATTGATTGCATGAAGAAGTGAGTTATATTATTTTTGGGTAGTTAGAGTTATATATTTCAGGGATTTAGAGGTATTTTATCTCATCTAATTTATGCTATGTAGATCGATATATTATGAAAGAAGGATTGTATAGTCTTTCTAACATTAGTCCGAGAAAAGAGTGTAAATTCTGGTTCTCTTTCTGATGTCCCAATAGTTCAGAAATACCCTAAAGTATTTCCTGAGGAGTTAGTTAGTTTGTCTCTAGATAGAGATATTGAGTTTTACATTGATGTATTTCCAGGCATGATTCTTATTTCTAACGCTCCATATGGGAGGGCACCTAGGGAGCTTCAGAAGTTAGTTGACATGGGATTCATTTATCCTAGTTTGTCCCTATGGGAACCACCTATCCTATTTGTAATGAAAAAGGATTGTATGATGCACATGTGAATTGACTATAGGGAGTTAAACAAATTCTCTATCAAGAATAAGTATCTTTTAACATAGATTGATAATCTATTTGATCAGCTTACTGGATCTTCTATAATTTTGAAGATTGATCTATGATCAAGATATTAATAAGTAAAAATGATAGAGACTGATGTGATGAAGATAGCTTTCAATTTGAGGTACGTACACTATAAATTTTTTAGTTATATCTTTTGGGGTGATTAATGCACCAGCCATCTTTATGGATCTAATGAACATAATGTTTAGATGATGTTTTGGTCTGTTCTATTTTTGAAGAAGAGCAAGCTAGATATCTGATGGTTATTTTTGAGACTTTGAGGCTGTATCAGCTATATGCAAAATTCTCCAAATATGAGTTTTGGCTCAGGAGTCTATCATTTTTGAGGCATATGGTGAGTAGTGTTGCTATCTCTATAGATCCCCAAAAAGTTTAAGTAGTTATTGATTGGTGAAGGCATACTACTGTATTTAAGGTATAAAGTCTCTTGGGTATGACTAGATATTATAAGAAGTTTCTAAAAGGTTTTTTTCAAAATTTTGCACCTATGATGAGACCGAAATTAGAAGTTAGTAACTTTTATCTAGACACTAGAGTGTGAGGCTAGCTTTTAGAGATTGAAAGATTGTTTGACTTTTTCTCTAATTTTGGCTCTTTATTTTGGTACAGAAGGATTTCAGGTTTTTAGTAACACTTCACTAAGTGATTTGGGATGTGTATTGATGTTGCATGGAAAGGTGATAGCATATACTTTTAGATAGTTGAAGCCATGTGAGAGAAACTATCCCACACACTATTTGGAATTTATTATTGTGGTTTTGTCCCAAAAGATATGGATATACTACTTATTCGTTGTTAGGTGTGAGACTTTCACTGATCATCAAAGTCTGAGATACATATTAACTCAAAAAGATTTGAATCTGAAGCAAAGAAGATGGTTTGAGTTGATTAAAGATTATAATTTGACTATTCAGTATCAGCCTAGTAAGGCTAATATGGTGGCATATGCTCTGAGCAGAAAAGCTTTTAGAGTTTTATTTCTTCAGGTTACATCTAATGACTATTTAATTTAGGATATAGATATATTATAGTTAGAGGTAATTTCTTCTTCTAATTAAGATTATGATAAATTGGCTCAACTAATTATTCAACCTTCTTTGTAAAAAAGGATTCAAGAATCTCAGAAGTCAGATACAAAATATCTAAAGTTGATTAATCAAATTAGATTTGGTAAGTAATCTAAGCTACGAGTATCAAATTTTGGTATTATCTTCTACAATAACAGATTATGGGTTCCTATTTTTGGTGATCTGAGGTGAGAGATTCTTCATGAGGCTCACTATTCAGGATATACTATTCATCAATAAGTAGTAAAATGTACAGTGATTCGATAGCTATATTTTGGTGGTCTGAATTGAAGAAGAATATGGCAGATTATATAGTGTACCAAAGGTTGTTGTATCCAACCGTGATAGTCAAATTACCTCCAGGCTATGGAGAGGTATTCAATAAATACTAGGAATGAAACTACATTTCAATATAGCATTTCATCCTCAAATTGATGGATAGTCTAAGAGGACTATTTATATATTGGAGGATCTTCTGAGACTCTGTGTTCTAGACTTTTGGGGTCACTAGGAAGATCATATCCTGCTTATAGAGTTTTCTTATAATAATAGTTATCAGTGTAACATAGGTATAGCTCCTTACAAAGCTCTATTTTGTAATAAGTGTAAGGCCCCTTTATCTTTGATAGAGGCTGGGTGATGGATAAGTGATAGGGTCATCCTTTGTGGATGATGCTACAATAAAGATCCATGTGATCTGAGAAAGATTTAGATTTGCACCGGATAGGAAAAAGAAATATTATGATAAGAGGCAACGAATCATTGAATTCCAAGTTAGTGATTTTATTTATATCAAAGTCATTCCTATGAAGGGTATCAATAGATTTGGATGAATTATAAAGCTGAGACCCATGTACATTGGACCTTTTGAGATAATTAAGAGGATTAGTAGTTTTATTTATATGTTAATTTTACCTTATCATATGTCAGAGGTACCTAATATATTTCATGTATATTCTTTGAGGAAGTGGGTATCTGATTCTAGGAAGAGATTATTCACTGAACATGTTCAAGTTCATTTGAATCTACATTATAGAGAAGAGTCAAACAGGTTTTTGGCACACAATGTCAGAAAGTTGAGAAGTAAATTTATTCTGATGGTCAAGGTGTAGTGGAAGCACAAGATCGCTAAAGAGGCTACTTGGGAGGATGAATCTGAGATGAGATAGTTGTATCCAAGTTTATTCTAACTTGTTTTGATTTAAAAATATTAAGGATGATATTTTTTTAAGGAGGGAAGAGTTATGAGACCTCTACATTCAGAGTTATGTTCAAACTGATTTGACATGACTAGAAGCTATATAGCATATTATATTTTTTGTATTTGAACCCATTTGTATGTGTTTGGAAGTATTTTAATTCTTTAAAAATGTTTCATGTGTTTTAAAATGAGTCTTAAGGGCCTGAAGCAAATTTTAACAAAATCTAAAATGTTACTATTTGAGCACCCCAATATTGGGTATCCGAGCACCTCGATGCTGCATCAGTACCTAGGCACCAAATAGTGATATTACAATGCTATGAGTTTTTGAATTTGGAAAAATAAACTAACACTATAGCGCTAGGCTACTAACAGCACTTTACGTGAAAACACTTAAGTAAAAAGAAGCTAAAATCTTAAACATCGAGGCACCTTTTAGTGTAATGGTTAAAACTTCAATAGGAAACTCTGTAGTTAAGCATGCTCATCTTAGAGAAATCCTGAGATGAGTGACCTCTTGGAAAGTTACACCAATAGGATAAAATTGTGAGGCCTTTAGGCCAAAGCGAACAACATCTTGATAGTTAAGAGTTTGGTCTATTATAAATGGTATTAGAGCAATACACTAGTCGGAATATGTGAACTAAGTGCCAACAAGACAAATTGCTACATGATGAGAGTCATCACTTGAATTTATAGGGGCCACCTCAAGAATCCTATCTGCTTGGTGGATGATTCTTGGATAAAGATACTGATAAGGATGTTAGTTACTCAAGTGGGGAAGATTGTGAAATACCTTAAGTAAAAAGAAGCTAAAATCTTAAACATTGATGCACCTTTTGGTGCAAGGGTTGGAATTTCATTAGGGAACCCTATAGTTAAGCATGCTCATCTTGGAGAAATCTTGGGATGACCTCCTGGGAAGTTACACCAATAGAAAAAAACTGTGAGGCCCTTAGACCAAAGCAGACAATATCTTGATAGTTAAGAGTTTGGGATGTTACACTCTAAATATATTTTAAAACCACTATTCCATTGTAATCTTCGAGCAGGAGATAGAAAAAGAGATATTTGGAGAGGAAAAAGGGGGTTTGAGCCATTTTTATGTCATTTTTAGTCATCAGCCTAGTTGGGAAAGTTATTCAGATTGAGGTAGGTCATATTATATCTATCTCAGTTATAAAAAATATGAAGTCTTTCTAAATTTTTGTTTAAATTTCTATTTTAATAAAAAAAATGAGGATAACTTTTCATTGAAAAAAATTTTATCGCGTAACTTTTTATATGTCAAAGAGATTGTAATTATGAATATTTTGAGTATTTTTTAAAAATTTTATAATAATATTTCAGAATTTATGTAGTTTTTATTGAATAAAATATAATTTAGACTCTAAAAAATAGCGTTGCAATATAATTAAAGTCTTAAAATAGGGTTTTACATAATTCTTAATAATTTAGTTTTATTTTGAAATTGTAAAATTTTACTCAGTAGAATTTTCTATTGCCTACCGTTATAAAAAATTGTGTAATTCTAACATATGCACAATTATGCTTTAATTATTATCATGTGATAAAATATGTGCTTATATCATTAAATTATGAGAGCTGAAATCCTTTGAGATTTTATCTAGGTTCAGGAATCTTGTGCCTATAAAGAATGTTCTAGTGCCTATAAGACATATTCTTGTGGTTATAAGCCATGTTCTCATGCCTACGGATATTATTTGGTGGCTCTAAGTCATATTGTGGTAGCTACAAGCCATGTTTTGGTGTCTATGGGTATGCTCTGAGGCTATAAGCACAAAAGGGAGTCATAAGGGGTCAGGATCCATTAAGATTTTATCTGGGTCAAAAAAACTTTTATGTGCTATTCTATGATATGAATTTCAGCCTAATTAACTACTCAATATTATTATTTGAATATTTGAACAACTTTTATTCGATTATTACCTTTCTTAATATAATGGTTTATTATAATGCATTTAACTGCTTTTTAATATTGTGGGCTCCAAAAATTCGACCCCGGCCTCCGCTCGTTTTTTCTTTCTTCGGGAGAGTTTTAAGGGAATTAAGTTTTGGGGTAAATTTTGGAAGGCAGATGGATTATAGATAAGACATTATCCAGAGATTTTGCCCTCATTTTATGAGGACTTTATGATCTGAGTTCTGGTTTCCTATAGGCGCAAGCCCCTATAGTTAATTACCCCTCCCGATCACGAGAGAGAACTTTCAATTAAGGCTAGTCGTCAATTAAATACATATAGATATGCTTTATCTAGCATACAGTAGCAGCATGCATTGGATATTGGAAAATTGATATTTAAAATTAGAAATTTCACCATCGCGCACTTAAAGCGGATGGTGGGGGAATGGATGATAGACCCGATCAAGATCCCATGGTTCCGTCATCCCGAGCCATTGTGGTTCATGGTCTACTTAATCAGAGGAGGTAGTTGACCCAACCTGACCGAAGGATCCTTGTCAGCAGCCATTGGTTGCTTTGTCCAAGGGTACCTTGTAGACCTGGGATGGGTATTTGCCTAAGGGGATAAATTTGAATCCACCTTAGCTAACAGAGGGCTTTGTGCCCTATCGATCATATCCTATTGATTCATATCTCAAGGATTTGATGTCAATAAGGAACATATTGGCTCTGGCCATAACCAGTATTACGTGGTGCCATTTGGCGGCAAAATCACTCAGTTTATAGGGCCCCGGGTCATAACCGTTTATCCTACAATGCCATTTGGCCGCGAAATTATTGGTTAGAAGATACGTACAACATCCTTACTGATAGGATATTATTTGAGAATGGATCCTAGTGATATTCTCAACCAGGCATTAGCTCTATGTGAGCTAAAGTAAATTTTAATTTGTCCACCTCGGCAAACTATTGCGAAGGGTGGATGGATTATGCTTTAAGTGGTTGATGGTTGAATTTTAATTTTAAATATTTTTGGATTTTAGGATTTGTTTGGAGTTTTGGGTTTTTGGGTATTTGGGTGACATTTTGAAATATTTGGAATGGATCCCTCCGGTTGAGATTTGCATTCAACACGGCCATCATCAAGGTGTGGGGTTATTTCAAAACAAATGATTTTGTGAAAATTTGAACTTTATGGAAGTTTGGAGGTATTTGAAAGTGTTTGTGAACCCCTCCAGTTGAGATCTTCTATCAACACGGCCATCATCGGGGTGTATGAGGGTTATTTGTATTTATGGATTGAACCTTATCGACTTTGTTTACCTACTAACAAAGGATCGGGTTCGTAAGCTTTATGCCTTTATTAGTGAATTCTCTTGATTATAGGCCTTGAAGGCCTAATATGAATGTATAAAATAAATATCTCGATCTATCTCATGACCGTATATTTATTTAATGGTTCGAGCTGTGTCGAGTCCTGCCTACCCGAACAGAAGGATCGGGCTCGAACTTGAATTCATTTATCGACCTGCAATGTATTTCTAGACATCACGTGTATACCAATAACATGCTCTTTGGGGCCCATGCGGGCGTTTGGGAGTATTTTATAATTATTTATTGAACCTTATCAACTCCTATTTACTTGTTTTAGGAGGATCGGGTTCAAATTTATGGACCGACGCAACATCCCTAGATGTCACGTGTGTTCCTACAAAACACTCACTAGGGCCCATACGGGTGTATGGTTATACGTGCACTTTGATATACCTATGTACATACATATTACGGTGCACGTGCGAAGATATTTTAGAAATATTTGATGCTGCTCAGTTGTGTGGGAAACCCTCCTTTGAATGCAGCGTTCTATTTGGAAGCTCGTATATGCCTTCTATCTTCTTATATATAAGTTATAGAACTGGTGGCATGGCATTGTAGCTTATGGACGCCTTCTGTCTACTTGTATGAGTGTTGCAGATCTGGTGGTGTATTGTAGCAGCTTCTAGACTGAGTTATTCGCTGCTTTATACAGGTAGACTGTCGTGCACTACTTTCTTTCTGCATGTGGATCTTAGAGCACTAACGAATCTCCTGCTTTGTTTTTGTAGATGCTTGTAGATGGCTTGTTCTCTGCATGATGAGTTTCCCACAGTAATCTATAGACGCTTGTGCTTGATATAGTCACTTCATGTTTATAGCGGGTCTCCTATAATAGCCCATAGGAGCTCATAGGAACTTGCATTCGTTGCATTCTTTATGCATCTTGAAATCATCCACTACTACGGTAGGTAGATGTGTTCATTCGCAGGCTGAAATCAACTTCAGAATACTGCATTTATTGACTGCATCTACCCACGGGTGGCACGTGGTGCGTACATCTATATTTATAGAGAGTTTGCATATATTGCAGATCTTCTATCATTATCTATAGGCAAATTATTTAAAATTTCAATCCTTCAGTGCTACTAGTGGGCATTGGCATTTGATATAAACACTTTGCATTTGCTTGTGGATAATTCATTGAACATGTATCAAGGATTCTTCATGGTTCACAGATACTCGTCACTTATTTTGGTATGATGGCATTAATACTTTCATTAGAAATCTATTGCCCCTGCCTTCAGGGAACTATGACATCTGCATCATAAATTTCCCTTTCTACTTACAGGTGGGGTGTTGTATGCATGACAAATCTCTTGCAATGGTTCGTAAAGGCTATTTTCTGTCTACTGAATATTAGTTCGTGCTTGTAGATATCATCGGGAATAATTATAATTGCATTGATAGCAAATGAGCCATTTCCTTTGCAATCTTCATATCTTGCTTGTAGGAGAACTGTATTTACGAATTCTTTGCCTTTGAAAGGTGGCTTGTAGTACGTATGATGAATTTGATATCATTTGCTGATTGGAATTTGCATTCGAATTGATGTGATCACCTCTCAATATTCCATTAGAAGTCTTGTATTGCCAGTTACAAGCACCTCATTGCATTCTCCCCTTTATCTTTGCTTGTATAGTTAATTTGAATGTTGTTCATTCAATGTTCTAGTTCTACTTTAACATATTATTCTTTGTATGTAATAAGTTCCATACTATTCAACTCATAAGCAAGTTAAAAATAGGTTCAATCTTGAGTTCAAGTTCTGGATTGAGTTTGAATAGAAGTTCAGGTCAAATTTGATTCATGTTCAAATTCTTGCTTGAGTTCAAATTTCGGTCCTCTGTAGTCTAACTCAACTTTAAGTCCTTGTTTAATTCAAGTTCAGTTCATGTTATGTCCAAGTTAGATCCAAGTCTAAGTTCTTGCTCAAGTACTTCGAGGTCCAACTCAAGTTTCTGCTTGAGATAAAATGTTCAAATCAAATTTGTGTTAATATTCAATTTGAGTTCAAATCTTTGTTATGATTGTTCAAGTCGAGCTTGAATCAAGTTTGAATTCAAGTCTTTTATTTAGTTCATTTAGGTTCGAATTCTACTCAATCCAAGTCTTGTTCATTTGAGTTTGAGTTCAATCAAGTCCAAGTACAGTCTCAAGTTCACTAGAAATTTCAACAGCCTCCCGACGTCTCTCCCCCATTTAGGGGAAACTACAGAAAATTGGGCCTTCCCACCACGCTTAATAAAGTGTGTAAGGTAGGTGTCCTCGGACACCATGGTCGTATTTTCTTCGTCCCCCCACCACGCTTAAGAAAGCGTGTATAGGTCTTCAAATATACCTGAAGAAGAAGAGCAGTTGTTTCCCCGCAGGCACAAAATCAGTACGGGTACTTAAGATTGTCCCCACCACGCTAAGAAAAGAGTGTATAGGGCCTATCCGCCTCGCCATAGGTGTCGCACCGGGTTCCCTTCCCACCACGCTTAAGAAAGCATGTATAGGCGGTTTGCCGGCTCGACACGAACGCCGAGAATATGATTTTGGATGATTACCCACTTCGTCGCAAGCATGGTGATGAACTTCCTCCCACCACGCTAAGAAAAGTGTGTATAGGTGGTGATTTTGTGGCGCTGCAAGCGTCGAAATGGGTTTTCAAAGTTTTCAAAAATTCTTTCTTCTCTCTTTTTTCTTTTCTTTCTTTTTTTGTATTTCTTTTTTTTTTACTTCTCCTTTTTTTGTCTTCCTCTCACAAACACACACACAAAAATCTATATATATATATATATACATAAATATAACATATAATATAATTATACTATAACACATAATTATATTATAAGATTTAATATACTTATACTATAAAAGATAATATAATCATACTATAAAATATAATATAATCATATTACAACATATAATTATATTATAATGTATAATATAATTATACTATAAAATATACTATAATCATACTATTAATGATAATAATTAGAATAACTAATAACTACATAAAATAAAATGAAATAAAATAAAATATACCTAGATAGTTAAAGGGGGGTCGGCAAGGGCAAGAATCGGCTTGGGCTTACGTTAGGCTTGGAGCAGGTTGGAAGAAGGTATAGAGGAGTTGGGCTTTTGGTTCGTGGCTTAGAATGGGAGGCAAGGATCAGTTTGAGAGGAGATCTTAGGTATGAAGTGGCTAGGGCAGTTCGGATGGGACGAGCTTGGCAGCAGCAGGATTGGGAGAAGGAAGAGGAGGTTCGGTCGGTGCTTACGAGTGAGGTAGGGAGAAACCTCCTTCTCTTTGTCTTTCTCTTTCTTTCTCTCTCAGTCTCGGTCTATGGGTGCAAATGGGGATGAGACATCGAGGGTTGGATTTCAGTTTAGGGAGATCGAAAGACTCGCAGAGTGATGGGAGAAGTCAGGGTGGGAAGGAATCGGAGGAAGCAAGCTTGCAGGAGTTGAGTGGAGGTAGAGAAGCTGAAGCCTCTTCAGCCTCCTTTTACTGACATTGAGAGGAGCAAAATTGAAGAGATCACAGGATACCCTGACTGCTTCGACGCTGCTGCAGAGCCAGGTACTGTAGCAGCAAGATTTCTGTAAGATTCGTGGGTTCGACGCTTACAAGGTAAGCAAATCTTCTCCCAGATTTTCTTTCCTATTTTGTTATTTATCCAGAGATCAACAAATGCCCCCCAACAAATATGGTATGCGTCTAGAGCGAACCACATTTATTGTAGGCTAATTGACTCTGTGGATCTCTAGATATTCATTCTAGATGTCACACAGAGGTTTTCATATAGTGGATCTCCAATAGTTTGTTTGGATGTCACACTAAGGTTTTCTTTCTATAAATCTCCAAGAGTCCATCTTTGTGTCTTCATAGATCTTTAGATGCATTTGTAATCTTCAATATGATTGATATGTTGGCTCTTATCGAGTACAGACTCATATGAGAGTGACAGAGTATTTTATACTGTTGCTCCTTGCTTTCTTCTTTTTGCCACGACTGTTATTATGGTCTGTAGCACTTTTGTAACTACTCAACATCTTTGTTTACCGCAGCCATGTATAGATATAATATTTCTCTAGATTTTGCTGATATCATTTGAGATTTGTCTGAATTTTGCAGATTCATTAGTTGGCGAGATTTTACTATCTCTTGTACTGATTGTATCTTGCTTAAATTATACTTTATGCTGATAGCACATTAAGTTGACAAAGGATCTTCCATTCTTCCACCCTTTAGCTGCATTATGGAAAGAAATTTTAAATATTTATTTGAGGATCTCGGCACGCAGCGCGATATTAACTCAAATAAATATTTAAAATGCCCCCAGTCTTGAGGGAAAGTTGTAAAAGTCATTCAAGATGTTTCTTTTTGTAGCTTTAACTTGAGTCTTGAGATTTTAGTTCCTTCTACCCTGTGTTTTGTGCAGCGGACATTGATGGAGAATTATCTGATTTATCTTTACTGATTTATCAGGTGTTGTTTTTTTTGTACCTTCTACCTTGTGCTTTTTGCTTTGGTGGGCTTGATGAAGGAGTAGATGCCGGTGACCTAAAACCTTTGAGGTGTGTATTAGGTCGGTGGCAAAAAGTCATCGGTCCAAAGCTTTATGCATAGCGGACTTGTTGATGATGGAATCCTCTTAGTTCAGCTTTAAGCTTTTCATGAACTTTGGAGTAATTTCTTCGGTCCTTTGCTTTGTGCTTTGGTGGACTTGTTGAAGAAAGTTCTTTCAATCCTCGCTTTGTGCTTTACAGAATTGTTGAGGGATTTGTAGGTTTTTGGATTTAGTTGATAGTACCAAATATTGGTAGTATCTCAATCCTTAACCACTTAAGGAGACTTTAATTTGAGTCACTTGAGTTCATCAGATTAGGCGAGCTGGGATTTGACAGCTCTTCGTCCTCTAGTTGCTGAGATGGGGTTCCTCTACTACGGTCTTTCTTATGGCTTGTTGAGTAGATAGAGCTGCTAGCGATCCGGCCATATTTAGGCTTGTTTGATCTGACCTCTTACACCCATTCAGGCTTCAGACTTGACCTAGGGAAAATACACTTCCCAATGCTAATTTTATTGAAGTTGGTAGATTTGTAGTCCTCCTTTATGGTTGAAGATTTGGATCCTACACACATTCGGTAGTTGCTCATGACTCTTCCTTTCCACTGAAACTTTGATTCTCCAGTCATTTAGGAGAATTCGGTAGACTATGATCATTTGAAATTATCAAGTTAAATTTGCCATCGTACTTCTTACAGTCCTTACTAACAGGTTGAAGAAGTGGGGGTTCCGCTACTACGACCTTTCTTATGGTGTGTTGAGTAGACAGAGCTGCCAGCGATCCGGCCATATTTGGGCTTGTTGGATTCGGCCTCTTATGCCCATTCGAAACTTAAGCTTCAGGCTGTTGAAAGACTTCAAACTATTCTGGCTCAACTTGCTGAAGTATGTATTTACAGAAGTCTCTTTCTTGACTTTTAAAATCTTGATATATTGGAGAAGGTGATGTCTCGGTCTTTTGAAAGATCACCTGCACACACTTGAAAAAGATATTGCATTCTTTAGCATGAAAGAATATTTATATTGATCATTTTAAATATTTATTCGGGGATCTCGGCATGCAACGTGATGTCGACCTGAATAAATATTTCAAATACATCCTGTCTGGCAAGGAAGTTCCATACAAATAAATTTGAAATTCTAAGTATTTACTTAGGGATCTTGGCACGTAGCATGATGTCAACCTAAATAAATACTTAGATACTCTCTATCGCACAAGGAGAGTTTTTTTTTATTTGGGGCAAATTTAGAACTTTGAGATTTTAAATAATTATTCGAGGATTTCGGCACGCAGTGCGATGTTGACTCGAATAAATATTTAAAATGCCCCCGATCTTGTGAGGATTTTGAAATACATTCTTGGTATAAGAGAATTTTAAAGTATAAAAGATATATGCTAATAAACATGTACAAAAAATATAGTACATTAAGCATAACATTTCTTCGGGCAATTTAATGCATGATACTTCTTCAGGTGTCGGCCGTTGATGGGCGGCATGGGCCTCTAACCATGCAGATCGATAATTTGATATGCTCCTCCTTGATACACCTTCTTGATGACAAAGGGGCCCTCCCAGTTGGATATAAATTTGCCACTAATTTTTTGGTGTGGGATTATTAGCTTTCTGAGCACCAGGACCAATTCGCCTTCTTAAAATGCCCAAGGACGCACCATCCGATCAAATGATTTTGCCATTCTTCCTTGGTAGATCTCTAAATTTTGATGGGCTTGTAATCTGACTTCATCGAGTGTATCGAGCTCCTCCATTCTCAATCGAGCATTTTGTTCTTGTGTGAGATCATGTTGAATTCCTACTCGAAGTGACGGTAATTCTCTTTCTAGTGGCAGCACTGCTTCAGCTCCGAACACTAGTGAATAAGGAGTGGTTTTAGTCGGCATTTTATAAGTTGTATGATATGCCCACAGTGCCTCTGCCATCTTTGTATGTCATTCTCTTTTGTTCTTGGTTAGGATCTTCTTCAACAATTTCACCAGCGTCTTGTTGAAGGCCATTTGCTCTTGGATTGTATATTAATGAATACCGCCGATCGATCTTATATCGATCGATAAACTTATAAATTTTTATACTTTTGAATGCTGTGCCATTATCTGAGATCATGCGACGTGATACAGTAAATTTGTAGACCATGTTGTGGGTGAAGAAGTTGATAACATACTCGGGCGTGATCTCTCTGAATGGTGCCGCTTCTGCCCATTTCAAAAAGTAGTCTGTTGCTGCCAGAATAAAGAGGTGTTCTGCTAAAGATGGCAGATCTATTTGCCCGATTATATCTGTACCCCAGCATTCAAATGGCCAGAATACAACTGTTGGGTGCAGCGGATTTGGCAGTTGATGTATAATATCACCATGAATCTGACACTCGTGGCACCTCTTAGCGTGGTCAATACAATCTCTCATCATTATGGGCCAGTAATAACCCATTCTTTTGATCTTGGTGGCTATCTTGGGATCTGACTGATGTGCTCCACAGAGTCCTTCATGAACTTCTGTTACCCCCTTATCAGCTTCATTGGTCCCCAGGCACCTTAGCCACATCTGGTCAAAAGTCCGTCGATACAGCATGTCGTTGACAAATACGTATCGTAACGCCCTCCTACAAATTTATGCAGCCAAAGATTTATCTGTTGGAAGTTTACTTTCTTTAAAGTAGCCGATAAATGGTTGCCTCCAATCATCTTCAACTTCAATATTTAAGCAATGTAGCTACGACTCTGAGCATCTATTGGTTCTTCATCTCTTGACTACATGGCGATCTCCTAGTTGATTTTTAATAATAATCTGTTAGAGAGGTTGAGGACCAACCTGGGTTGTATCCTACTAGCTTGAATCTGGTATTCCCTCTGCCCACGAGAATTATAAGATTGCTGGCTCTAAGACCCGATAATTTTTAACCGCAATAAAGATGGGTATCCCCTTATCTTCATTTGCCAACTCCTTGGCCAATTTAGCCAGACAATCTACTTTTATATTCTGTCCTCAGGGGATTCAAGCTATCCTAATATTTGACACTTGCTTTAGGAGCTCGAGAGCCCATCGGTGATAGTGGGCTAATTCAAGTTTGTAAATCCTGTAAATGCCAAGAACTTGATTTATCACAAGTTGAGAATCACCAAAAATTTGGAGGTTTGTGATTTGGACACCAATTGCAATCTCCAGTCCTGCTATTAGAGCTTCATATTTGGCTTCATTATTAGTCTGAGATTCAGTTAGACTGAATGAGAATCTCATGATGTCTTCCTCGGGTTCTATAAAGATAAGACTGATGCCAGCTTGAGCCTTTATAAGATTTGGAGGTTAGGAGATTTGATCAACGATGCTCCAACAAAATACATCTCCCAAAATTATAGTTTCTCCTCTTCCTCGACCTACATGATTTGTTCATCTGGAAAATCATCATTGAGCAAGGAGTCTGCTGGAATTGAATGTGCGGCGAGAAAATTTGTCAAAGCTTGCCCCTTTACCGCCTTCTGTGGCATGTATGTGATATCAAACTACAGTAGTATCACTGCCCACCTAGCTAGGCGACCTGTCAATGCTGGTCTTGTCATCAAGAACTTCAGCGGATCGATCTTTGATATTAAGGTGATTTTGTGGGAGAGCATATAGTGGAAGAGTTTCTAGACTACAAATATCAATGCTAGACATTGCTTCTCAATTGGAGAATAGCGAATTTCTGCTCCAATCAATCTTTGATAGATGTAATAGAGTGCATTCTCTTTTCCTTCTTCATTGTGCTGAGCCAATAATGCTCCGAGGGACTCTTCTAATACTGATGTATACAGTATAAGAGGTTTCCCTGGAATTGGTGCTACGAGAATAAGTGGATTCAATAAGTATCTTTTAATACTGTCGAATGCTTCCTGACATTTTGCATCCCACTTGAAGCAGACATCTTTCTTCATTAGCTTTGAAAATGTCTGGCACATACCTGACAGATTCGATATGAATCATCGAATGAAAACCAACTGCCCTTGTAACGAACGAATCTGATGGAGGTTCCTTAGAGGTGGCATTTCCATGATCGCCTTAATTTTGTTGAGGTCGATCTTGATTCCTTGGTGATGAAAAACATACCCTAGGAATTTTCTGGAGGAGACCCCGAAAGCACATTTTAGAGGATTCATCTTCAGATCAAACTTTTTGATCCTCTCGAATGCAATCCTCAAGTCATTTAAGTGATCTCTATGGTCAATACTCTTAATGACCAGGTCGTCTACATAACACTCAACCTTCTGGTGTATCAACTCATCAAATATATATGTCATTGCCTGTTGGTAGGTGGCACCAGCATTCTTCAGGCCAAAGGGCATGACCGTGTAGCAGAAAATGTTGATGGGCATTCTGAATGATGTATGCTTTTCATCTTCGAGCGCCATCTTGATCTGATTGTAGCTTGACGATCCATCCATAAACGAGAACATGTCATAGTTTGACGTGTTGTCTACCAGGAGTTCAGATACAGGCAGCGGAAAATCATCTTTTGGACACACATTGTTGAGATCCTGAAAGTCAATAAAGATACGGATTTGACCGTTTTTCTTCTTCACAGGGATGATATTGGTGATCTAATCGGCATATTTCTCTTTGTGGATAAAGCCCGCTTCTATGAGTTTTTTATTTTCGCAATCACTTGTTCTTCAATCTTCAATCTCATTCGCCTTGGAGTTTGTTTGATGGGTACTGCATCTGGTTTTATGGCTAACCTGTGAACTGCTATCTCAGGGGATAAGCAATGCATCTTAGCATATGTCCAGGAAAAATAGTCCCTGAATTCACAGAGAAGTTCTTTTATTTCTTCTGCCTGCTCCTCAGGAAGGAGAGAACTAATGAATGTCGGGCGAGGGTCCTCTTCAGTCCCCAAGTTAATCTCTTTTAGTTCATCCATAGTGGCTGTTTGTCCACCATCTTCCAGTTCTTCTGGTGCTGGCTTGACTTCTATGGGTTGATCCTCTTGAGTATTTGTTATCATCAAAATTATGATTCTTGAATCCAGATTTGTATCAATCTTTCCCTTTTTAACGATGAAAAATATTTGTTAGATAATTTCAAATAAAGAAGTAATACAAAGCAAAATAAAACACTATAAGTAAAGCAAAGCACATTTTACTGAAATAAGCAAACGATACAACACTAATACTACTCCCCCTTTTGACATCACAAAAAGGAGGAAAATCACAAAGTAGAACACATACATGAAAGAAAACCAATACAAACATCACACTAGAAGCAAATAAAGACAAAATAAAAAATATAATTTTTTTTTAATCGATCAGCTTTAATAAATCAGAATTTTTCCTTAAGTTTTGATTAAAAAACTAACAAGAAGAAATTGACGAGCTGAAATCCAAAAAGTTTAGAAAATTAATTTTTGTAAACCCTACATCGGATACCATGCAGGTTCAAATTCCTTTCAAATAAAAATCTAATTCAGAAGAAAAGAAATTAGATAAGAAAAGTGATCCTTTTAAACTTCATTCTAGAAAAATATTTGATAAAATAATATTGCAAAGTAAAGAATAAAAAATCATGATTTTTAATCTCAAGTGTTTGAATATATTAAGTGGCACATGAATTCTTCTAAAATTTTTAAATGTTTGAAAAAGGAGGAAGCTTATTTCTTTGTGGGCTCATTTTATGACTCTTTTTCAATTATTTGGTGCACTTTACACATCTTTTAATTTTTGATACAGTTTGTGTATCTTTTCATATTATTGGCGAATATTACGTATCTTTTTTGTGTTGGGCTCATTTTATGCCTCTTTTTCAGTTGATTGGCATACTTTATGCATCTTTTGTGAGCTTCCTTTCTTTCAAAAACTCTCAAAGACTCTCCGTTGTGAGATTATCTTCCAGATATAAGAGAAGGAAAACTCACTCTCTTAGATAAGGAAAAGTAATCCACAAAATAGAACCATTCTTATATGAAAAATGCAACCTCCTGATTAAGAAAATACGAAAGTGATTCAATGCTTTGGAACACTACTCATATGAGATAGATTATTGTAGGAAGATAAAACATATATCTATTTTAAAGTTTAACTTTTTAATTTTGAAAAAGAGTTTTATTCAAAAAGAAAAATACACCATTAAAAGAGTTAGAGGAAGAGTATCAATCATCAATGTTTCATCCTTTAAATATTTTTGAGAAGTCAATCACTGCTTACAAGCTTCTATAGGAAGATAAAACTTCTTTTTATGTACTACTGCTTATAAACACATAAAAAGAAATAACCAAATCAAACAAACAATAATAAAAAATGAGAAAAATCAGCAGGAAATAAAAAAAAATGCATTAAAAGAAATAGACAAACAAATCAAACAAAAACTTAGTGTTAAAATATAAACAGAGAGTATCAATTTCAAGCATGAATATCTATCACACCTAATCTGGTTCTTAAGGTGCTAAAGGTTTCAAAGGCCAATAGTTTTGTGAAAATATCTATCGATTGGTTTTTAGTGGCTACATGATGTAGCTCTATATCTCCTTTGGTAACATGATCCCTAATGAAGTGGTGACTAATGTCGATGTGTTTGGTCCTAGAGTGTTAGATTGGGTTCTTTAAAATGCAGATGGCACTAGTGTTATCACATAGGATAGAGATTGTGCCTTCAGGAAGTCTTAAATCTAGAATTTATTATTTTAACCAAAGGATTTGGGCCACACAACTTTCTAAGGCAATGTATTTAGCTTCAGTAGTGGACAGTGTAATTGAGTTCTATTTTCTATTG
Organism: Dendrobium chrysotoxum; assembly: GCA_019925795.1. Classification (NCBI taxonomy): domain Eukaryota; kingdom Viridiplantae; phylum Streptophyta; class Magnoliopsida; order Asparagales; family Orchidaceae; genus Dendrobium; species Dendrobium chrysotoxum. The sequence continues at coordinate 38,002,078 of CM034308.1, forward strand.
GACCAAGAGACTAAGAATTGTCCTATGAATTGATATATTCTAGAGGTGTTCTTTCTATCCACGCTACATCCTGCAAAGTCAGAATTAGAATATCTTATAATTTCAAAGGAGGCACTGTGCCTAGGATACCAGATTCCTAAGTTTTGGATTCCTAAGAGATATCTAAGAATTCTTCTAACAGCAGTCAGGTGGAACTCCTTTGGATCAACCTGAAATCTAGCATAGAGACAAACACTAAACATAATATCATATCTGCTAGCAGTTAGGTAAAGAAATCTGCTAGCAGTCAGGTAAAGAAATCAATTTTAAACTTCTCATTTTCAAATTCTTCACCATGATCACTATAAATAGTGAAAGTTCGATAGGGATGTTAAGCCCTTGTGAACTAGTCCCGAGGCTAACCAAGAGGAGGGGTTGAATTGGTAGTTTTAAAAATTTGAGAGCAAAATAATGTTAACCTCATTTTTGTATGAGGTCACTAGGATCCATTTGGGTTTCTTTTTAGTGACCTAATGATGGGGAGGTATCCAATTAATTTCAATCTTTCATTTGATTTCCATTGATATGGATGGTTCAAGCTCAATCATTTAACTTTTAAATCTAACCCAAATCCAATATTCCAAATCAAACCTTCAAGGTCAAGGACCTAAGTCCTGAAACCCTTTATGGGTGAACTTTCTGTCACCTAGAAACCCAGTCAAGTGACCTCCAAATCATGATCCGTCAATTACATAGGTAAGGTCATTTGGATTGAAATTGACATTTAAAACCTTAAGGGGTATTTTTGGTCAACCAGGTCAAACCAAGACTTGAGTTTGGTTCCAATGTATTTCTAATGATATTTAGGATCCATTGGAATAGGTTTTGAATGTTGATATAGGAAGGTCATGATGAACTTTGGGGAAAAGACCAAAAATCTCTATAAAGGGCATTTTGGTCATTTTGACCCCTGGTCAATATTGGGTCAAACCGAGTCCAGCAAAATGTAGGTTATTAGTCAGTAAGTCATAAAAAATGTCATGGATGTGGTCAAAAGGTTTGAAATTGGGTCTTTTAGGACCTTTATGACTGAGGGGTGGACACCTCCCCAGTCATAAAGGTCCTAATAAAGACCCAATTCAATCCCAGTCAAACCCAGCTCTACCTTTTAATTCAATCTTTAATCCATCCTTCAATCAACATTCAATCAAATTCCAAATCATATTCAATTAATTTCAATCTTTTATTTGATTTCTATTGATATGGATGGTTCAAGCTCAATCATTTAACTTTTAAATCTAACCCAAATCCAATATTCCAAATCAAACCTTCAAGGTCAAGGACCTAGGTCCTAAAATCCTTTTTGGGTGAACTTTCTGTCACCTATGGGCTGGTGTCCACCCCTCAGTCATAAAGGTCCTAATAAAGACCCAATTCAATCCCAGTCAAACCCAGCTCTACCTTTTAATTCAATCTTTAATCCAGCCTTCAAACAATGATTTAGAAAATCTTTTTGAATATTTTAAAACTTTTATAGTTATATGATGATGTGCAGATATTCAACAATAATAGAATAATAATTATAATCACACAATCATCAACAAAAAAGTAAATACAAAAAATAATCAGAAAGAACACACCAGATTTTATAGTGGTTTGGTCAACTTGACCTACGTCCACTCCCTGGAGCCTCCCCTCTAGGTTTTGCACTAAAACTAAGTTACTCTCCTTCTGCTCCCTTAGCAAGGCGGAGAAGCCTGTACAAAAATTCCTTTCCACTAACCCGGTGAGGCAGAGAACCTGAACTCCTTTTGCTTCCTCCTGAAGCAGGTTGAGAACCTAGACTCCTTTCGCTTCCTCCTGAAGTAGGCAGAGAACCTGGACTCCTTTTGCTTCCTCCTGAAGCAGGCAGAGAACCCAAATCTTCTTACTAACGATCCTCCCACAGAGAGACCGATAAGATAAGAGACGACGAATGGAGAAGATGACTCAGATCCTTGCTTGGAGCAACCTTTGTGAATCCCTCACAAACTCCCCCTCACAAGATCCTCTCTCTCTCTCCCAAGCTCTCTTTCTCTCTCTCTCTCTCATGGTTTTCTCTGGAAAGGAAAGTGGCAAAAGATTTTTCTCGTTAGAAGAAAAATATCTTTTATATAAGGGCTCAAAAATTGCCCTAAATCTCAACTGGTCGTCAAAGATCGTCCAGGAAGATTGGTTGATCATCCTGCACGATCAGTTCAAAATCACATATATTAGCAGTGACGATTTGGTTCCTTTGGACGATTAGTAGATAAAATTTGTTCATATCATCCCATACGATTCTGCAATCGTCCGGGATGAATAGTGTAAATAAGGAATTTCATCTAGAAGACAGCTCTGGTCATCTAGGGGAACTTGTGCTGGATGATCTCAAAATGACTTGATCATCCAGGATGATCCGTGTATCATCCTGTACGATTAGTTCAAAAATGATAAAATTATCCTGTACACCGCACTGTTCATACTACCAAAATATCCAGGATAATCTTAAAATGACTTAATCACTCGGGACAATATCATGATCTTCCCATATGATTAGTTCAAAATCAGGATTATCGTCCTACACATAGCTCTGGTCGTCCAGGTGAAGTGCACAGGACGATCAGGATTTTGTATGTATCATCCAGGACGATCTTGCGATTATCCAGGACGATCTTGTGATCGTCCAAGACGATATGATCGTATCAATCAGATATTAATTGCTTTCCTTAATTACCAGACTAATTTAGACATAATTATAAAGGATCGTCTAGGATGATACACGTATCATCCAGGATGATCAGACCAAATATCTAAAAATAAAAACTTGCCTAACTTAATCTGGGGGCTAAGAATTTTTTATTTGAGCCTATCATCCTGTACGATCATAGGATTGTTGACCTCATTTTTGTATGAGGTTAATATGACCAATCCAGACCTTAGGATCTTACCAATCCTTAGGATCAATCTTGACCCTAGGATCAAGCTGATCTTAGATCAATCCAGACTTTGAATATCAATCCAGATCTCAATATAATTTCAACCTCTAATTAATCTAGATCTTAGTTCAATCTAGATTCAATTTCCAGACTTATCTAGGACTTTAGGACCTATCTTAGATCTTAGGATTTCTATATCCTGAGATGCCTCTAGATCCTAAAATTCCTCTAGATAATAGGATTTCTAGATATTAGGGTCATTCTAGACCCTAGACCCTAGGATATTCCTAAACTTTAAACATTAGGATTTCTTAGACTCTAGAATCTCCTAGAATTCAAACTCTAAGATCCCCCTAGATTTCATTCCATAGGATCTGTTCTAGACCCTAGGATCTATCCATGTCCTAGATCTACCCAAACTTTAGGATTTTCCTAGACTTTAGTCCGTAGGATCTACTCTATACCCTAGGTTTCCTTTAAGCTGTTCTAGATCTTAAGATCCACTTCAAGCCCTAGGATTCCTCTAGATCAATCCAGATTTCGATTCAATTTAGGCTTAATTCAAATCCAGATATTCAAACCCAAACTCTAGACCTTAGGACTCCTAGATTATAGGATTCTTCTAGAATTCAAACCTTAAGATCTATTTAGGTTTCAGATCTACCTAGACCTAGGATTAAACCAAACCTCAAATCAATTCAAACTTCAAATATGTCATGATTTCAAATCTATCCTGATCCCAACTCTAGTTCAAACTTTGATCCTACCTTCGATTTAGCTTCAACCCTATCCAATCACTTATGATCATCCAAATGATCATAAATGATTTGGATAGTTCAAATTCAAATCAACTCAAGCTTCAAATCCCAATCAAAATCCAATCAAATCCTCATCAAATTGAATTCCACTGTTTAACTCAATCTTCATTTCAAACTCCAATTCAATTTTCAATCACACTTCAGTCCATTCTCAATTCAATCAAATTTTAAATCAAATTCAATCAAGCATCATTAAATTAGTTTGAATCAATTCTAATGAATTTTAACTTTGATGGCTTCGATCAATTAATTTAAGGTGCCCCAACTTGATTTAAATGCAAATTAATTTATTGACTTTAGTCGACTCAATTTAATTTATTTTGAATAAAATTGACTTTGATTATTGCACATTATCTTGACCCATTTAAATGAAAACTTTTGGATACTTAATTGGATTCTTAATTTTAACTTTCATTTTATTATTGTTGAGGTTCTAAATCATCTTAATTTCAGCAATAATGTCAACCATTGGATTTGATTCATTTGAAGGGCTAAATGGTTAATTAATTGAAATTTTTATTTTAAGTTTTAAGGGGGGGGCTTATTCTAAGCAGAGTCCACGACTCCAAGCCCTAGCCGCTCCATACACAAGCAGCCGCCCCCTTGGAGAGATCTCCTTCACTTTTCTGGAGTTGCTAGGGCCAGCCAATGTCTCTTGGAGCCATTTACTTTACAAATCGATCCATCCCCTGCTCACGTCTCTAAGCAGCTCACGCCTCCAAGCTCCCTCATACCGTCCCTTTGATGCCAGGGCCAACAAGCAAGAGGAGAATCAATCTATTCTAAGAGAAGGGTTGCAGGAAGGCTGAATCGATCCACCCAGGAGCAGTGATTTGTGCGATCTAGGTGAGGAGATCTGATCATTTGAAGGATTTATCAGTTTTCCTCCTCCCGTCTACAGTTTTCCCTTTCTAAGCGCACGAGAGTAGCAATTAATTCTCGAATATCAAGCAAGAACAATCAATCTCCTTCCTTCACCGTATAAGAACAATGACGGTATGGATTATTTCTTTCTCCTGAATCAAGTGGCTGCACCTTTTGTTAACAAAAACATTAGATAGCTGCAATACTTTTCTATTCTTATAGATTGAATGTATGTGAATAACTTCAGGAGTTTAATGAGTTTGTATATAAACTTTTGAATCCAGCTATATATACATCCTTTTTTTTTTGTTATTTCTTTTAACGTGCATATCTCCCACCCTTTGTTGTAAGAGACTGTGGCTGGTACTCATTACAATAAATATACATATAGCCGGTTTTGGACCTTGGCCTTCTAAAGATTTAGGATTTTTTTTTTGGGGGAAAGAAATCCATGTGTGAGCTTCTGTTTTGAGTTGTCATATTTATTTCCACAAAGTTTAGTTCAGATATTTAAGTTTTGCTTTTCTCTATGCTTGATATTTAGCTATCACTTCATATATACATTCACGTTTTGATAGTGGCTAGATTTGTATGGCTATGTTTCTTTCCTTTTGATCACCTTGATGGCAAAAGAATCAATCGACACTATTTCTTAAAGAGGAAAGGAAAAATTTAATAACCATTCCCTTTGAAGCAGAGGATTTTGATCAAGTTTTTTTTGAGAGAATACTTTGAAATGGGCTTCTTGTGATATGTTTGAACATAACTTTTTCTTTTGGAATTGTTTGAATCAATGCAATGAAGGTTTATGAGATACATATATTATGTTTGAAAGAGGGAAAGCATCAAGGTAACTCTCATTTCGCATCTACACACACATGTATATACCATTGAAATGTAGATTTTTGAGCGAGCTAAAGTTACACTTGTTTCCCCTATCCAATTTTTATCTGACAAATGCATTAAGCAAGAATAGAGTGCAAATACAGTTTCGAATGATTTCCATTTGTTAATCCACCTCTCAAGTTGGAATGATAAGTAAGAGATATGGAGTATTTCTCTTCCATTAATGATGTTTCTATAAGTGGCTGCTTGTTCCCATTTGGGGTTGCGACTATTATATTACACTTTTATTTCCCCATCGGGGTTACCGTCAAAATTTGATGCAAATAAATCCCCTTTTAAAGTGGTTGAATCGAATTCCTTATGGGAATGTTTCAAATTTGATTTATTCCAGGAAACAGTTGGAATAATATGAGGGCTGTTTCATTTATCTTAAAATTAATTTCTTTTCTTTTTTTGAGACTTAAAGGAAGATGTATCTTTTTGCTCCCCTGATGATTGAAATTCATGCGGTGAGTACTCTTCTCTGAAATCAAGATTTGTTTTGAAATAAACTTCTTCAGCCCCAAATCAAGAGATGATAAGTTCTTATTGTTCTTGCTTTGTGATGTAGAGCATGGCACTTTTCAAAAGTATTTTAGCATTAAAGTTGTTGGATTTGAAATCTATGGGCCGTAAGCATCATTTTTCATGGGGAAATTTGCTAAGAAATATGGTGGTATTCTCTTGTTTTAAAGTTCCTCATGGATATATAATTCACTACTGAATTTGTTCAGAAAGACATGATGTTTTATGAATTTTGGAAGGAGTTTAAGTTGGCTTTAGCTCTTTCTTTTAGCTGTATTTGGCCAAGTATTGAGTTGGAAGGTAAAGAAATGTATATGCACATCTACCCAATCTTGATTGTGGAAATGAAATGTGTATATGATTGAGCCCCAACATTTTATAATTGGTAATGGGTTTGAAGAGTCCATGTGCCTACCAATGCTTTGATAATGTGTATGGAGATATTGGGAAAGCTTCTTACATGTTTTATGTGGTGGTATTATGTGACATTTGGCTCAAAGAATTTTGGCTACGTTAAGCTTTCATTTTGATGATTAAATGCAAATTTCTATGATTCATGTTTGAGGGCTTCTTGAATTATTGGAAGGAGATGAAGTTGCCATGCTTTTTCTTTCTTTTCTCAAATCTCATACGGCATAAGTTTTGAGTTGGGGCAAATAAATAAGTTGGGAACCTATCTCTTGGGTTCAATTTGAGGTGTATGAATGTTGGAGAGAATACATGTGTTTATATTTCTATTTTGAACATTCTTGGGTTTTACATGAGTTACTTTGGTTGTATTGGAAAGTGATCATGTGTGCTGATTTGTTTTTTTTTTAAGTTGCCACATGTGCTGAAATTATTCTTGGGAAGTGCGATATGTGCTGAAACTTCTCTTTACACATAAGTATATGTGCTGAAATTGTTCTTGTAAGATAATGAATGAGCTGAATTCTTCTCTTGCATATCATTACATTTGCTGAAATTATTCTTGTGAGATGTCACATACATTAAAATCATTTCTTGCAAAGTTACATATACTTTGAAATCGCTTCAATAATTTAATTTGATTCATGTTTTCACATATTCATTTATATGTCAATTTACAGTGACTTATATACTCGTATATATGATATTCTGACACCTCCTTCTCTCTTCGCCTTTTATGCGAGGTACTAATGGAGCTGATTGGAGGGCAGAGCCAAAGAGCTTCAATCACCCCATTCCTTCCAAATGGGATGCTACAGATCGAATCACCGTTGATCAGCTCCGGTGATCAGGTAAGTTTTCTTAAAACATAGAAGATCATAGGGCTCCTATATTTCCCTGTTGAACTATTCTCCTTAAAATTCCTGACTCCTGCAATAAGTGAATATGTACCATCATATAACTTGTTCACATTCACATGTATGTCGAAAGGGTTAGTGACACTGATTTAAACCCATTAAACCTAGTGACATCATTAAGGACAATAATTAAGGACGAGTCTTAGAAAACTTAGACAAACTCTAGGATTCATTCATACATCTCTTAGGGATGAAATATCAAACTTAGAGAACTTAGTGACACCATACCTTAGGATTAGTGTACACTATCAAACTTGATCTTAATCAAATTTAAATCAATCGATTAATCATTAAACCACTCAATCAATCCAACTAAAGTTAAACCGTCAATTAAGCCTCAAAGCTTCTTTAAATCCAATTGACTTGAAATTCAAACCCCTTGAGTTTAGTGACCTTCCCTACTCTAGGGAAAACTCTCACTAAAGTTTGAATTCTTTAAACCCCTTAATCAAACCCCTTAAGATTAAGCCTTAATCAAGCCCTCAAAACTTCAAAAGAAATTTAATAAATCAAATTTAAAACACAAAAATACACATAGTATCTCAGATTAACCATAATTGAACTCTTAACATAAGAAAATTAAAACCCCCTTGATTTGACATTAACTTTAAGCTTAATTGAATTTTAAATAAAATTGAATATTTAATTAATTTAATTAATTAAAAATGATTAAAAATTCCAATGAATTCTTAAACACTTGATAATCCCTCCTTAGATCATTCCTGATCTTTGGAGATGATTTCAAGGAGTTTAGAGTTCATTTGAACTCAAATCATTAAAACACCTTTAATTAAACATTTGAATAATTCAAATAATTTTCAAATTTTGATAATTTAAAAACCATAACTATTTCAAGAAAATCTCAAATTGATCAAACTCAAAGTCATTCAACTCAAACGATAATCTAAAATCTATTAAAAACATCAAACATTAAAAAATTATTTAATGATTTAGAAAACTTCAATATAACTTTAAATCCAACAATCAATCAAATCTTAATTAAGATTACATTAAATTTCAAGTCTTGAATCAAATCTAATTCATTTAATCATACTGGGTACCACTGGGTAACCCAGGCCTATGAGGCTATTAAATTAGCCCCAAGGAAGGTGAAATAAACTTCACGGCCTCGGTGTGCAACAAAGGTGGTATCCAACAAATGATTAAGAATCGATCTTAAAATTAATTTCAAATCATTAAGACTTAAACTTTAATCTAAATCTTCCCTTAAGCCTTTCAACCAACTAGAACATTAAACAACTTTAACCAATTGCCCGATACAGGATATATCCAAACCACACAACCTGCTACACACACCTAGATTGACCCGTTAGGACATGGACTCTAGCTTTAGGTTAGGCCGGTATTCCTTTCTATTTTAAGATATGTTAATTTGCACACAAAATGAGAGTGGCATCCTAGGTTAGATGACATAGACATAGGTTCATTTTCCACAGACCTGTGCACTTCTACTTGTCAGCCTAGGATTAGGTCCCCAGCCCCTTGGCCTACGAGGTCCCCTTGAATGAGGTAACCCATGGTTGCTAACAAGGATCCTCTGGTCGGCACTCGACTAAGTAGGCTAAGGATACTGACGAACCCGGGACGATGGAAAACCATGGGATCTTGACCGGGGACGTCATACCCACTTGGTAGGTTAGTCTCCACCCTCACTTCCTGGGCATTCTCTCGACCTAGTGATCGAGAATATAAGCCCCAACTTTCTAATAAAATTGACAACTCAAATATTAAGTCTCTTTCCATCAAATTCGAGCCCAACACTTAGGATAGGTTGGGGTGTTTCTGAAGCAATTCAGAATCTCAAAACACCTCCTACTCTTCTTCATTTGACTCCAGAAATAAGTGCTCAACTTTGAACCATTCCCACTTGAAATCCCAGTCCTTAACCTCCTTTGACATCAATCTTTGAAAATCTTAAATGAAATTCGTATCGCTATTTTAATCGAGAGTATTCGTAGGAAATTTTCTGGTTTTCTACGATGTAATTAATTACGAGGGCTTGCGCTCGTAGGAGATTTAGAAACCCAGACCAGATTTTCAAAATCAAGTTTTTTTTTCAAAATTTTAATTAATTATCTTTGAGAAATTAATGATCATATTCAGATTAGCATAGTCAAACAGTTGATTAAATATCATTCTGATCTTTCGGGATCATATGTTGTTTCTCCTTGAGTTTGACTACGATAATCAGATAAATTCAAAGATTTGTAATCTGAACCTATTAGAGAACGATATATTCAGCTTTCGAGGTGATATATTATTCATAATAAGTGTTCGATTGTAAAATCAAAATTCCAGAAGTTTAACTTTCCCAAAGAAAATTAAACACTTTTTCAAAACTATATATTTTTCAATCAAACAAAAAAATTGGCGACTCCGCTGGGGATTATCTCTCTCTCCATCTTTAATAGCGATACAAATTTTGTTACATCGGTAGTTTTGACTACCTTTCTTCTGTTGGTCCCTCTCCCATTTCTTCCTTGGGTGAGTGTGGCCAACTCAATTAAGACATGTGAAAAGAGAGGCGAGTGTAGCAAAACCTCCCTCCAAGCTGGGCTTTGACATTTTGCCTCCAAGTTTATTGGTAGAGCAAAAGAGTCAAGCCAAGCTTGTCAAAATCTTTTTGCATATGTTGCAAACTCGCATGCAAACAAATCACAGCATGCTAAGTTTCGCATTTTACAAAAAATCCCTCAATCTCAAAGATCCAGATTCAAAATTTCTTTAATTCAACTTGGATTTTGACATTTCACCCTACGCTAGTCAGTATGGTGAAAAAGTCAAACCATGTCTTCTAGATTTTCCCTTGAATTTTGTTAACCATTATGTTGAAAATAAAACTCAACATTTTTGAGTTTCAAAAGTCAAGGAAAATCTTTCAAATTAACTTCAATCGTCATTGCTATGTGTCTTCTATAATATTCTGTTGTAGTTGAACACATGCAATTCAAATTCAAAATTCTCCAGTCAATTCTGGGCTTTGACATTTCACCCCTAAATTGCTTGGTGGGATGCAAAGAGTGAAGCCTTAGGATCTTCAGGCTAATTTGGCACACCTACATATTTGAACAAAATTCAATATGTTGAGTTCCAAATTTTGAAGAGGATCCGTTCAAGTCCAACCTTGAGTTTAAATCCAGATTCAAATTCAAATTCAATTTTAATTTAAATTCAACTTCAAGCTTGAGTTTGAATCTAAGATTTAAATTTTAATTCAACCTCAAAACTGAATTCAATCTTAAGTTCAAATTCAATTTCAAAATTGAACTCAAATTTGATTCCAAACTTAAATTCAAACTTCAGATTTGATTTCAAGGTCAAATTAGGGACTTTGACATTTCGACCCAAGTTAATTGGAGAAACGAAAAGAGTCAAGCCCGATCCCCAGATCTTTCATATCAATTTTATGCACCTACATGATTGAGTGAAACTCAGTCTATTGAGTCATAAAATTTGAAGAAAGACCCATTTGACTTGAGCCTCAAATACAAATTTAACTTTGAGTCCAAATATAATTTTAACCTGAAATTTGAATTTGATTTTCAACTTAAAGTCGATTCAATTTTGATCGGGACTTTGACATTTCGACTCAAGTCAATTGGTGAAATGAAAAGAGTCGAGCCCGATCCTTGAATCTTTCATATCAATTTTATGTACCCACATGATTGAATGAAATTCGATCTGTTGAGTCACAGAATTTGAAGAAAGGTCCATTTAACTTCAATCTTAAGTTCAAATTCAAATCCAACTTTAATTCAAAATATAATCTCAACTTTAAGTTTGAATTTGATTGTCACCTTAAATTTTAATTTCAATTTTTAATTCAAGTTCGAGTTTGAACTTTGACATTTTTTCCCAAGTTAATTGGTGTAGCGAAAGTGTCGGGTTCAACCTTTAAGTCTTTGTCAATTCTACGAACCACTATTTTGAATTTAAACTTAACATGATTGAATTATCAAATTTTGAATAACATTAATCAAATTTAAAATTCAAATTCAAATTCAAGATTAACTAATTCAAATCATTGTTCATTAATTTCAGGATTCAAGCACTCAAATGGCTGGGAAACTCATTTTCTCTCTAGATAGAAACTTGATAGTCGAAGGAATCACTTCTGGTAATTTTATCCAGTTTGAAATGCGATTCTAAGACTTCAAGTTATCAGTCGATGGAGAAGAAATGATTGATCTGTCTGCTAGAATACAAAGGAACATCCCCTTGGTTGAGATTACTTTAGGGTCAGGAGTTGACTTCCCCATCTCCGAGATGGAGGCTGTTGTCACCCCTTTACCCACTGTATCTTCTACTGAGGAGGAGAACAACCAGAAGTCAATAACGATAGAAGAGCTACCATCTCAGCCTGAGATTGGGGTAAGTTCTAGTACCCATGTCGTCAGCAAGGCCAGCAAGAACAAAATGAAGAACTACCTTCGTAGAGTCAGAAAGAAGGTTGTCAAGGCTAGGAAGACTACTGAGGCGAAAGCCTTAAAGCATGTCAAGTCCGAGGCTAATCAAAAGTTCGTTGCTCCTTCTACGAACCCCTTCCCTGGTGGAAATCTTTTCCACCCATCTCCTGTTGCTCAAAGGAGGGAGGTTGTAGAAATGAGAGCACGATCTTCAATACACCTTCTCGACTACTACATGGCGAGAATTAATCAAGCCGGAACTGATCAAACTCCAGCACCAGGCCCTAGGCCCCCAGTTGAAGGTTATGACCCGTCCACTCTACTAGATGATGTTAGGTCACATTTCTATACGTGTCCCACTACATCAACTAGAGAGGAGGAGGTGTAGAAACCACTCGAGGTGCCACTCTCCTAATTACTAGACCACTAGTAATAAGAGAGGGGAAAATAATCTAAGATTATATCAGATAGTGATACCGTTAAAATTCAACTTTCAACGTGGTCCTATCAAGATAAATCTTTTGATTAAAGTGATGCAATGACTTCTAAGGATAGTACAGACCCAATAAAAGTCTCTCCCTCCAAGGAGATCGTAGGAATTTAATTCCGTACTACTAAGGTCTTGCCTCCTAGATTTGCAATTTTTTTTTAAGGAAAAGCTTTCAATTTCTCAAGTGTACTGATTTCAAACTTTCAAGATAATTGAATCATCTTTTTAATGAGAATTGACCTCTATTTGAAGTCTTAAGTAGGAGAAAGTTGTTGTTGACTCCATTAAATGTTCGAATACACCTCCCTCCCACCTCTTTTGTGGGATTGATTCAACTGTTGAGTTAAATCGATATCGAACTTAAGTTGATCTTTGAAATGAAAATCTTCTCAATTTTCTCGCAATTTTCTATCCTAATAGATATCTCTTGCGTGTTTAAAATTTGTTCAATGATTTTCAAAAGTCAAGCTAATATTCATTTTAAAAGACTGGGTCCTACCTTGAGGATTATTCGTCCTTGCATAAGAGAATGAGTTTTCTTCTCTTATACTCGAGATGTAATCCCGGTATTGAAATAGAGAAGGTGTAACCTCTTCTTAAATTCAATTGAATTCAAAAGATGCGCAAAATGTGTCAACAATCAAAAAATGCACAAAGTGCATCAAAAGTTAAAAGATGCGCAATGGGCGCCACAAGTTAAGAAACAGTGCAAAATGCACTATAAATCAAAAGATGCGCAATGTGCGCCACCAGAAAAAGAATGAGGCTCCCTTTTTCTAAATGTTTTAATCTCAAAAGACCCAGTTAAATTTAAATTGCTTGATTTTGAAAGTCTTGAATCCAGAATTTTCACCGTGCATCGATATTCTATCAAGATATAAAAATCTCTTGTGCAAGAGAATTGAAAAGATTGAATTTCTCAATTTGACTTTAACCTCTTTGAAATTGATTTTAATTCAAAATACTTAAGGGAGACCCCAGTTTAGTTTCTATGAAACTCGGTCTGGGTCAACAAAACCTAAGTTCTCAAACTTTTCAAAATCAGTTGGAGTCACTCAAACTTTTCACTGTACTTCTGAACTTGTTCCCGCTTGTCATTCCGACAGGGTCCAAGTACATAGAGGAAGTTTTCTAATAAGAAGAATGAAATCTTCTATTCTTGAAAATTTAAATCTGGTCCTTGAGAAGTGTGTGTAAGTCCTTGCGCATAGGCATCTTTTCCTTTAAGGCCTTCTTTATAAAATTACACTCTATGCTGGGTCCAAGTTCAATCCCACTGGAGGAGTATTTTATAATGCTGGAAATTATCGTTCATAATCAAACCACACCCTGTGCTGGGTCCTAGATCATTCTGATCTAGAAGTGTAGTTTTCTGAGCTGAGACTTGCTGTTTAAAATCAAACTCTAATTGAGCAGAGTGCTTGACTCCAATTCAAGGAGCTCAAGGGCATCAAATAAAAATTTATACATGTTCAACAAAGTTTGAAAGTCTTTAAGTCACATTTGATTCGAGATATTTATAAGTTGTGTCACTTTAGAACTCCCCAAGTAGGAGACTTGGTCATAGTCTTTTGGAGACCACTTTTAATTGAAAGCTTGAATCAATGTTGACTGGATCGTTCATTTCAATGACGATCTTTGAGGAAGTTTCCCTTTGGTTGATCAACCCTGAAGAATGCCACCCAATATTTTCAAACATTGGGGAGGCTCTTCAGGAAGTACCATGCCAGATGAGTGTCAAACTTAAAATTAAATTCAAAATACTTCAAAATTCAAAATTAAATTCAAACAAATCAAACACAATCAAAATTCAAAACTTAAAATCAAAATTCAAAATAAATCAAAATCAATCAAATTTTAAACTCAAAATTTTCAAACTCAAAACCAATTCGAGTCAAATTCAAAACACATCACAGTTTTAAAACCCTCCAAATTCAAATTCGTCAAATCAAGTTTTAAATTCAAACATCTTCAGATTCAAAAATCTTCAATCAAATTCAAGTTCAAACGTCATTCAAATTTCAAATTCCAGAATTCAAATATCAAATTCCAGAATTCAAATCTGATCCTCTATATAGAGCAAGTTTCCTCTATATACGATCAATCCAGACTCAATCCTCTATACAGAGCAAGTTTCCTCTGTATATGATCATTCCAGACTCGATCCTCTATGTGAAGCAAGTTTCCTTCACATATGATCATTCCTGATCTGATCCTCTATATAGAGCAAGTTTCCTCTATATACGATCAATCCAGACCCGATCCTCTATACAGAGCAAGTTTCCTCTGTATATGATCATTCCAGACTCGATCCTCTATGTGAAGCAAGTTTCCTTCACATATGATCATTCCAGACCTGATCCTCTATATAGAGCAAGTTTCCTCTATATACGATCAATCCAGACTCGATCTCTATACAGAGCAAGTTTCCTCTATATATGATCATTCCAGACTCGATCCTCTATGTGAAGCAAGTTTCCTTCACATATGATCATTCCTGATCTGATCCTTTATATAGAGTAAGTTTCCTCTATATATGATCATCCTGACTCGATCTTCTATGTAAAGCAAGTTTCCTTTACATACGATCACTCCAGATCCGATTCTGTGCGAAGCAATGCTTCCTTCTCACAGGATCATCCAGTTCTCTTTTCTTTAAGGACAGATGTGAGTCATCGTGCTTTCTTTCCTTAGGATTAGATCTACTAGTGATGGATAACGCCCTCTACGGCACCATTCTAGTTTCAAAATTTAAATCTTTAAGTCTGATCTCCTATAGGAAGCAATACTATCTTCCTATGAGATCATCCATTTCTCTTTTCTTAAGAGTAAGTATTCTCCTTCTCTTAGGATTAGACTCCCTAGTGATGGAATACGTCCTCTATGGCACCGTCCTGGGTTTAATTTCAAAATCCAGTTCTTCTCCTTAAGGTTAGGCTTTTCTCCTTCTCTTAGGATCAAAATCCCCAGTGATGGAATAAGTCCCCTGTGGCACCGTCCTGGATTCAATTTCAATTTTCAAAATCAAACCTTCTTCTCCTTCTCTTAGGATTAGACTCCCCAGTGATGGAGTAAGTCCTTTGTGGCACCGTCCTGGGTTTAATTCTAGAATCTAGTTCTCTCTTCCTTAGGGTTGGTTCTTCTTCCTTCCCTTGGGATTAGATTTCCTAGTGATGGAGTAAGTCGTCTATGGCACCGTCTTGGAATAAATCTCAATCAAGCTTTCTTTTCTTTAGGGCTAGGCATTTCTTCCTTCCCTTAGGATTAGATCTACTAGTGGCAGAATACGCCCCTCGTGGCACTACCCTAGTATCAAATTTCAATTTGATCCTCTGTAGTTAGGATTTCTTCCTTTCTATACGATCATCCAGACTTCTTTTTCCTAAGGTTAGGATTTCCCTTCCTTTAGGATTAGATCTACTAGTGGTAGAGTACGCTGCTTCAGCACTACCCTAGTATCATTTCAAATTCAATTTTCCAAGATTAGGATTTCCTTCCCCTTAGAATCAAATCTAGATTCAATCCTTTATAGTTAGGAGTTCTTCCTTCCTATAGGATCACCCAGACTTCCTTCTCCTTTAGGGATAGATTTTTCCTTTCCCTTAGGATCAGACCCATTAGTGATAGAGTACGCTTTTCTAAGCACTACTCTAGTATCTGTTCAAACCCTGATTCCCCAGGGATAGACTTTTCTTTCTCTTAGGATCAAAACTCCAGATTTGACCATTCTATTCGGTCAACACCAATATGTGCAATAGAACTACATTCTTTTCCACATATTGGGGGTCCATTTGTTGACCTCATTTTTGTATGAGGTTAATATGACCAATCCAGACCTTAGGATCTTACCAATCCTTAGGATCAATCTTGACCCTAGGATCAAGCTGATCTTAGATCAATCCAGACTTTGAATATCAATCCAGATCTCAATATAATTTCAACCTCTAATTAATCTAGATCTTAGTTCAATCTAGATTTAATTTCCAGACTTATCTAGGACTTTAGGACCTATCTTAGATCTTAGGATTTCTATATCCTGAGATGCCTCTAGATCCTAAAATTCCTCTAGATAATAGGATTTCTAGATATTAGGGTCATTCTAGACCCTAGACCCTAGGATATTCCTAAACTTTAAACCTTAGGATTTCTTAGACTCTAGAATCTCCTAGAATTCAAACTCTAAGATCCCCCTAGATTTCATTCCATAGGATCTGTTCTAGACCCTAGGATCTATCCATGTCCTAGATCTACCCAAACTTTAGGATTTTCCTAGACTTTAGTCCGTAGGATCTACTCTATACCCTAGGTTTCCTTTAAGCTGTTCTAGATCTTAAGATCCACTTCAAGCCCTAGGATTCCTCTAGATCAATCCAGATTTTGATTCAATTTAGGCTTAATTCAAATCCAGATATTCAAACCCAAACTCTAGACCTTAGGACTCCTAGATTATAGGATTCTTCTAGAATTCAAACCTTAAGATCTATTTAGGTTTCAGATCTACCTAGACCTAGGATTAAACCAAACCTCAAATCAATTCAAACTTCAAATATGTCATGATTTCAAATCTATCCTGATCCCAACTCTAGTTCAAACTTTGATCCTACCTTCGATTTAGCTTCAACCCTATCCAATCACTTATGATCATCCAAATGATCATAAACGATTTGGATAGTTCAAATTCAAATCAACTCAAGCTTCAAATCCCAATCAAAATCCAATCAAATCCTCATCAAATTGAATTCCACTGTTTAACTCAATCTTCATTTCAAACTCCAATTCAATTTTCAATCACACTTCAGTCCATTCTCAATTCAATCAAATTTTAAATCAAATTCAATCAAGCATCATTAAATTAGTTTGAATCAATTCTAATGAATTTTAACTTTGATGGCTTCGATCAATTAATTTAAGGTGCCCCAACTCGATTTAAATGCAAATTAATTTATTGACTTTAGTCGACTCAATTTAATTTATTTTGAATAAAATTGACTTTGATTATTGCACATTATCTTGACCCATTTAAATGAAAACTTTTGGATACTTAATTGGATTCTTAATTTTAACTTTCATTTTATTATTGTTGAGGTTCTAAATCTTCTTAATTTCAGCAATAATGTCAACCATTGGATTTGATTCATTTGAAGGGCTAAATGGTTAATTAATTGAAATTTTTATTTTAAGTTTTAAGGGGGGGGGGGGCTTATTCTAAGCAGAGTCCACGACTCCAAGCCCTAGCCGCTCCATACACAAGAAGCCGCCCCCTTGGAGAGATCTCCTTCACGTTTCTGGAGTTGCTAGGGCCGGCCAATGTCTCTTGGAGCCATTTACTTTACAAATCGATCCATCCTCTGCTCACGTCTCTAAGCAGCTCATGCCTCCAAGCTCCCTCATACCGTCCCTTTGATGCCAGGGCCAACAAGCAAGAGGAGAATCAATCTATTCTAAGAGAAGGGTTGTAGGAAGGCTGAATCGATCCACCCAGGAGCAGTGATTTGTGCGATCTAGGTGAGGAGATCCGATCATTTGAAGGATTTATCAGTTTTCCTCCTCCCGTCTACAGTTTTCCCTTTCTAAGCGCATGAGAGTAGCAATTAATTCTCGAATATCAAGCAAGAACAATCAATCTCCTTCCTTCACCGTATAAGAACAATGACGGTATGGATTATTTCTTTCTCCTGAATCAAGTGGCTGCACCTTTTGTTAACAAAAACATTAGATAGCTGCAATACTTTTCTATTCTTATAGATTGAATGTATGTGAATAACTTCAGGAGTTTAATGAGTTTGTATATAAACTTTTGAATCCAACTATATATACATCCTTTTTTTTTTCTGTTATTTCTTTTAACGTGCATATCTCCCACCCTTTGTTGTAAGAGACTGTGGCTGGTACTCATTACAATAAATATACATATAGCCGGTTTTGGACCTTGGCCTTCTAAAGATTTAGGATTTTTTTTTTGGGGGAAAGAAATCCATGTGTGAGCTTCTGTTTTGAGTTGTCATATTTATTTCCACAAAGTTTAGTTCAGATATTTAAGTTTTGCTTTTCTCTATGCTTGATATTTAGCTATCACTTCATATATACATTCACGTTTTGATAGTGGCTAGATTTGTATGGCTATGTTTCTTTCCTTTTGATCACCTTGATGGCAAAAGAATCAATCGACACTATTTCTTAAAGAGGAAAGGAAAAATTTAATAACCATTCCCTTTGAAGCAGAGGATTTTGATCAAGTTTTTTTTGAGAGAATACTTTGAAATGGGCTTCTTGTGATATGTTTGAACATAACTTTTTCTTTTGGAATTGTTTGAATCAATGCAATGAAGGTTTATGAGATACACATATTATGTTTGAAAGAGGGAAAGCATCAAGGTAACTCTCATTTCGCATCTACACACACATGTATATACCATTGAAATGTAGATTTTTGAGCGAGCTAAAGTTACACTTGTTTCCCCTATCCAATTTTTATCTGACAAATGCATTAAGCAAGAATAGAGTGCAAATACAGTTCCGAATGATTTCCATTTGTTAATCCACCTCTCAAGTTGGAATGATAAGTAAGAGATATGGAGTATTTCTCTTCCATTAATGATGTTTCTATAAGTGGCTGCTTGTTCCCATTTGGGGTTGCGACTATTATATTACACTTTTATTTCCCCATCGGGGTTACCGTCAAAATTTGATGCAAATAAATCCCCTTTTAAAGTGGTTGAATCGAATTCCTTATGGGAATGTTTCAAATTTGATTTATTCCAGGAAACAGTTGGAATAATATGAGGGCTGTTTCATTTATCTTAAAATTAATTTCTTTTCTTTTTTTGAGACTTAAAGGAAGATTTATCTTTTTGCTCCCCTGATGATTGAAATTCATGCGGTGAGTACTCTTCTCTGAAATCAAGATTTGTTTTGAAATAAACTTCTTCAGCCCAAATCAAGAGATGATAAGTTCTTATTGTTCTTGCTTTGTGATGTAGAGCATGGCACTTTTCAAAAGTATTTTAGCATTAAAGTTGTTGGATTTGAAATCTATGGGCCGTAAGCATCATTTTTCATGGGGAAATTTGCTAAGAAATATGGTGGTATTCTCTTGTTTTAAAGTTCCTCATGGATATATAATTCACTGCTGAATTTGTTCAGAAAGACATGATGTTTTATGAATTTTCTTTTAGCTGTATTTGGCCAAGTATTGAGTTGGAAGGTAAAGAAATGTATATGCACATCTACCCAATCTTGATTGTGGAAATGAAATGTGTATATGATTGAGCCCCAACATTTTATAATTGGTAATGGGTTTGAAGAGTCCATGTGCCTACCAATGCTTTGATAATGTGTATGGAGATATTGGGAAAGCTTCTTACATGTTTTATGTGGTGGTATTATGTGACATTTGGCTCAAAGAATTTTGGCTACATTAAGCTTTCATTTTGATGATTAAATGCAAATTTCTATGATTCATGTTTGAGGGCTTCTTGAATTATTGGAAGGAGATGAAGTTGCCATGCTTTTTCTTTCTTTTCTCAAATCTCATACGGCATAAGTTTTGAGTTGGGGCAAATAAATAAGTTGGGAACCTATCTCTTGGGTTAAATTTGAGGTGTATGAATGTTGGAGAGAATACATGTGTTTATATTTCTATTTTGAACATTCTTGGGTTTTACATGAGTTACTTTGGTTGTATTGGAAAGTGATCATGTGTGCTGATTTGTTTTTTTTTTAAGTTGCCACATGTGCTGAAATTATTCTTGGGAAGTGCGATATGTGCTGAAACTTCTCTTTACACATAAGTATATGTGCTGAAATTGTTCTTGTAAGATAATGAATGAGCTGAATTCTTCTCTTGCATATCATTACATTTGCTGAAATTATTCTTGTGAGATGTCACATACATTAAAATCATTTCTTGCAAAGTTACATATACTTTGAAATCGCTTCAATAATTTAATTTGATTCATGTTTTCACATATTCATTTATATGTCAATTTACAGTGACTTATATACTCGTATATATGATATTCTGACACCTCCTTCTCTCTTCGCCTTTTATGCGAGGTACTAATGGAGCTGATTGGAGGGCAGAGCCAAAGAGCTTCAATCACCCCATTCCTTCCAAATGGGATGCTACAGATCGAATCACCGTTGATCAGCTCCGGTGATCAGGTAAGTTTTCTTAAAATATAGAAGATCATAGGGCTCCTATATTTCCCTGTTGAACTATTCTCCTTAAAATTCCTGACTCCTGCAATAAGTGAATATGTACCATCATATAACTTGTTCACATTCACATGTATGTCGAAAGGGTTAGTGACACTGATTTAAACCCACTAAACCTAGTGACATCATTAAGGACAATAATTAAGGACGAGTCTTAGAAAACTTAGACAAACTCTAGGATTCATTCATACATCCCTTAGGGATGAAATATCAAACATAGAGAACTTAGTGACACCATACCTTAGGATTAGTGTACACTATCAAACTTGATCTTAATCAAATTTAAATCAATCGATTAATCATTAAACCACTCAATCGATCCAACTAAAGTTAAACCCTCAATTAAGCCTCAAAGCTTCTTTAAATCCAATTGACTTGATATTCAAACCCCTTGAGTTTAGTGACCTTCCCTGCTCTAGGGAAAACTCTCACTAAAGTTTGAATTCTTTAAACCCCTTAATCAAACCCCTTAAGATTAAGCCTTAATCAAGCCCTCAAAACTTCAAAAGAAATTTAATAAATCAAATTTAAAACACAAAAATACACATAGTATCTCAGATTAACCATAATTGAACTCTTAATATAAGAAAATTAAAACCCCCTTGATTTGACATTAACTTTAAGCTTAATTGAATTTTAAATAAAATTGAATATTTAATTAATTTAATTAATTAAAAATGATTAAAAATTCCAATGAATTCTTAAACACTTGATAATCCCTCCTTAGATCATTCCTGATCTTTGGAGGTGATTTCAAGGAGTTTAGAGTTCATTTGAACTCAAATCATTAAAACACCTTTAATTAAACATTTGAATAATTCAAATAATTTTCAAATTTTGATAATTTAAAAACCATAACTATTTCAAGAAAATCTCAAATTGATCAAACTCAAAGTCATTCAACTCAAACGATAATCTAAAATCTATTAAAAACATCAAACATTCAAAAATCATTTAAAGATTTAGAAAACTTCAATATAACTTTAAATCCAACAATCAATCAAATCTTAATTAAGATTACATTAAATTTCAAGTCTTGAATCAAATCTAATTCATTTAATCATACTGGGTACCACTGGGTAACCCAGGCCTACGAGGCTATTAAATTAGCCCCAAGGAAGGTGAAATAAACTTCACGGCCTCGGTGTGCAACAAAGGTGGTATCCAACAAATGATTAAGAATCGATCTTAAAATTAATTTCAAATCATTAAGACTTAAACTTTAATCTAAATCTTCCCTTAAGCCTTTCAACCAACCAGAACATTAAACAACTTTAACCAATTGCCCGATACAGGACATATCCAAACCACATAACCTGCTACACACACCTAGATTGACCCGTTAGGACACGGACTCTAGCTTTAGGTTAGGCCGGTATTCCTTTCTATTTTAAGATATGTTAATTTGCACACAAAATGAGAGTGGCATCCTAGGTTAGATGACATAGACATAGGTTCATTTTCCACAGACCTGTGCACTTCTACTTGTCAGCCTAGGATTAGGTCCCCAGCCCCTTGGCCTACGAGGTCCCCTTGAATGAGGTAACCCATGGTTGCTAACAAGGATCCTCTGGTTGGCACTCGACTAAGTAGGCTAAGGATACTGACGAACCTGGGATGATGGAAAACCATGGGATCTTGACCGGGGACGTCATACCCACTTGGTAGGTTAGTCTCCACCCTCACTTCCTGGGCATTCTCTCGACCTAGTGATCGAGAACATAAGCCCCAACTTTCTAATAAAATTGACAACTCAAATATTAAGTCTCTTTCCATCAAATTCGAGCCCAACACTTAGGATAGGTTGGGGTGTTTCTGAAGCAATTCAGAATCTCAAAACACCTCCTACTCTTCTTCCTTTGACTCCAGAAATAAGTGCTCAACTTTGAACCATTCCCACTTGAAATCCCAGTCCTTAACCTCCTTTGACATCAATCTTTGAAAATCTTAAATGAAATTCGTATCGCTATTTTAATCGAGAGTATTCGTAGGAAATTTTCTGGTTTCCTACGATGTAATTAACTACGAGGGCTTGCGCTCGTAGGAGATTTAGAAACCCAGACCAGATTTTCAAAATCAAGTTTTTTTTTCAAAATTTTAATTAATTATCTTTGGGAAATTAATGATCATATTCAGATTAGCATAGTCAAAAAGTTGATTAAATATCATTCTGATCTTTCGGGATCATATGTTGTTTCTCCTTGAGTTTGACTACGATAATCAGATAAGTTCAAAGATTTGTAATCTGAACCTATTAGAGAACGATATATTCAGCTTTCAAGGTGATATATTATTCATAATAAGTGTTCGATTGTAAAATCAAAATTCCAGAAGTTTAACTTTCCCAAAGAAAATTAAACACTTTTTCAAAACTATATATTTTTCAATCAAACAAGGATCATCTAGGATAATCTGCTTAATCAGACCGACATAATATGATTGTCTGAATTAGGGTTTCTATTTTCACTGGATGGTCCAGGACGATGTGAATATCGTTCAGGACGATCTGAACAAAAAATGAACAGAAACTCTAATTTACTAAAACTCTCCCCCTGAGTGTGTGTGTGTAAGGTTACTTAGCTAGGGGATCCTTTACAATATATTTGACTCAATAATGATGAAAATAGTACATTGGACCTGAATTACAAAACAAACTGACTCGATCTTGGGCTGGCTTGAAGTTGTAATTGATCCTACGGACCTGAAAGATTAGACAATCAACCAGAAATAGAAATGTTTGCTACATCAAAATCATTGTCCTTGAAACCAGATTTACAACAATCTCCCTCATTTTTGATGATGACAAACTTTTGTTAATAATTTCAAAATCAATAATTAAATAGCGGGTGTATAATATAAGAACACTAAACTAACCCAAAATATAAGAACTACTACTCCCCCTTTTGACATCTCAAAAAGGGAAAATAATATATTAAAAAAGTAAAATAAGTACAAGTCGAACACAAGAAAACATCAAAAGGATGAAATCAAAAAGGCCCCTTTTTGAATTGATCAGCTCCAATAAATCAGAATTTTCCCTTGAGTTTCAATTTAAAAAATCAATAAGAAGAAAAATCGACAATGTTGAAATCTAAAAAAGTTGGAAAATTGACTTTCGAAACTCTTACCTCGAACACCTTACAGGTTCAAATTCCTTTCAAACAAAAGTCTAATTTAGAAGAAAAAAATTAGATTCGAAAAGAGATCCTTTCAAGCCTCATTTCAGAAAAATAATTGATATAATAGTATTACAAAGTAAGGAATCAGAAATCATGATTTTTCATTTCAAGCTTCTAAAACTATTAAGTGGCGCATAGATTTTTCTAAGACATTTAAGGATCTGAAAGGGAAGAAAGCTGATTTCTTTATGGGCTCATTTTGTTTCTCTTTTTCAATTTATTTAGTGCTTTGCGCATTTTTTGATTTTTGATACACTTTGTGTATCTTTTTAATTTGGCGACATTGCAAATCTTTTCAGCTTTGGGCTCATTTTGTACCTCTTTTGCATTTTGTTTGGCGCTTTGCACATCTTTTGTAAGCTTGCTTCCTTTCATAATCGTTAAAGAATCTCAGCTGTGAAATTACCTTCCAAACATAAGAGACGACAAAACTCACTCTCTACAGTAAGGAAGAGTAATTCACAAAATAAAAACTATACATCATATGATAAGTGCAATCACTTGATTAAGAAAAATATAACAATGATTCAAAGCTTTGAAAATACTATTCATATGAGGTAGATTACTGTAGGAAGATAAAATAGATCTCTATTTCAAAAACTAACTTTTTAATTTTGAAAAAGATTTTTATCCAAAAGAAATAATACACGATTAAAGGAGTTAGAGGAAGAGAAATAATCATCAACATTTCTTCCCTTTAATAGATCCAAATGAGTCAATCACTGCTTACAAGCTTTCAAATAAAAATAAGGCAAAACTCTCAGTTAGAAATCTAATTTTTTAACAGTAGTGAGCAGTGATCTGATTTAAAAGTGAGTAATCAGTAAATAAATAAAAAATAAGAAGGAAAAAAGACAGACACATGAAAATCAATAAATAAAAATTAGCAGGAAATAATTAAATCTGATAAGCAAATCAAACAACGAAAATTAGCATGAAAAGAAAAATTCTAAAGTAAAACGGATAATCAAAGCAAACAAGAACTAAATGCAAAATGAAAAATAGAAAATTCAAAAATCAGCAGTCTTCAAATTCATGCATTTATGTCAATCACACCCAATCTGGTCCTCAAAATGCTGAATGAGTCAAAGGTCAGTGGTTTAGTAAAGATGTCAGCCAGTTGATTTTCAGTTGCTACATGATCTAGCTCAATGTCCCCTTTTGTAACATGGTCCCTAATGAAGTGATGCCTTATATCAATGTGTTTGGTTCTAGAATGTTGGATTAGATTCTTAGAAATACAGATGACACTGGTGTTATCACATAGAACTGAAATTATGCCAACAGGTAATCCTAAATCCAAAACTTATTGCTTCAACCAAAGGACTTGGGCCACACAACTCCCTAAGGCAATGCACTCAGCTTTAGCAGTGAAAAGTGCAACTGAGTTTTATTTTCTACTAGACCAGGAGACTAAAGACTGTCCTATGAATTAGCAAGTTTCAAAAGTACTTTTTCTATCCACCATATACCCTGCAAAGTCAGAATTAAAATATCTAATAATCTCAAAAGAAGTGTTGTGCCTAGGGTACCAGATTCCTAGGTTTGGGCTCTCTAAAAGATATCTAAGAATTCTCTTAATAGCAGTCAGGTAGGACTCTTTAGGATCAGCTTGAAACCTAGCACAAAGATAAATACTAAACATAATATCAAGTCAGCTAGCAGTCAGGTAAAGCAGTGATCCAATTATTCCCCTAAACTTCTTCTGATCAATAGATTTTCCATTTGAATCCTTATCTAATTGAACAGTGGAACTCATGGGAGTGTTGATTGGCTTGGCTTTGTCCATTTCATATTTCTTCAGAATATCCTTAGTGTATTTTGATTGATTTAGAAAAGTTCTATCATCAATTTGCTTTATGCTAAACCCCAAACAGTAAGACAATTCTCTCATCATACTCATCTCAAACTCCTTACTCACTATCTTAGAAAAATCATCACATAAAATTTTATTAGAAGATCCAAAAAGTATATCATCAACATAGATTTGGACGATGAGTAGATCATCTCCTACTTTCCTAAGGAAAAAGGTGGTGTCTACGCTCCCCTTAACAAACTCTCTTTCTAGTAGGAATGTGCTAAGCCTCTCATACCAAGCTCTGGGTGCCTATTTCAATCCATATAAGGCCTTTTTTAATTTATAAATATGATTTGGATATTGAGAACTCTCAAAACCTGGGGGTTGCTCTATAAAGACATCCTCTTTTATTACCCCATTTAAAAAGGCACTCTTGACATCCATTTAAAATAGCTTAAATCCCTTATAACAAGCAAAGACTTGTAGCACCCTAATGGCTTCCAATCTAGCTACAGGGGCAAAGGTCTCCTCAAAATCAATCCCTTCAATTTGATTGTATCCCTCAGCCACCAATCTTGCCTTATTCCTAATCACCACACCAGAATCTTTTATCTTATTCTTAAAGACCCAGTTGGTTCCCACTACACTTTGATTCCTAGGTCTTTATACTAACTCCTAAACATCATTCCTTACAAATTGATTCAATTCCTCTTATATAGCTAATATCCAAAACTCATCAGGAAGGGCTTGATTGATGTTGGTGGGTTCAGTCATTGAGATAAAGGCAGAATAGTTTACTTCCTTCCTAAGTCCATGCCTTATTCTAACACCTTCCGAAGGGTCTCCTAAGATCAGTTCTTTAGGATGACTTGAAGCTTATCTCCAATCTCTAGGCAAAGTGTTTTCAGGTTTTACGCTTTCCTCTAAATTTACATTTTTAACTCCTTGGGTAATCTCTCCTACATCTTCTTCTTCCTCAACTCTAGTCTCCTTAGGATCAGATTCATCAAATACCACATGAGTTGTCTCCTCCACCACCAAAGTCCTCTTATTAAACACCCTAAAAGATTTCCCCACACTAGAATAGTCTAAGAACACTCCTTCATAAGATTTGGGGTCAAATTTTTCTAAGGATGATTTCCCATTATTCAGAATGAAAATCTTACAGCCAAAGATATGGAGATGGGACAGGTTTGGAGTTCTACCCTTAATGATCTCATAAGGTGTCTTATTCAAATTTGATCTAACATTTACCCTATTCAGCATATAATAGTCAGTGTTCGCCGCTTCAGCCCAAAAGTATTTTGGAAGTGAATACTCAGCAAGCATGGCTCTAGCGGCTTCCACTAAGGTTCTGTTCTTTCTTTCAGCTACCCCGTTCTACTGAGGGATCTTAGGAGATGAAAAGTTGTGGCTAATCCCTTGCTCCTTATAGAATATTCTAAATCTCATATTTTCAAACTCTCCACCATTATCACTATGAATAGTCAAGATCTCACAACCTAACTTCCTCTGAATCCAAATGGAGAAAGACTTAAATTCATCAAATGACTCAGATTTATGTGACAGAAATCTAATCCAAGTGAACCTCGAGTAATCATCAACAATCACAAAACCATAGACTCTCCCCCCTAAGCTAACAGTGCTAATGGGTCCAAACAAATCCATATGAATGACTTCTAAAGGTCTAGAGGTGTTGATGTCCTGAATTGAGTGGAAAGAGGAGTGGACTTGCTTCCCTAATTGACAGGTATCACACAGGTGGTCCTTAGTGAACTAAAGCTTGGGGACACCTCTAACTAAGTCCTTTTGGGTGACTCTCCAAAGGGTTTTCATACTGGCATGACATAATCCCCTGTGCCACAACTAAGACTCATCAGCATCAGTTTTTAAACAAATTGAAACATCAGTTTTAAAGCAGCTTATATCTAGCATGTAGATAATGTTGATCCTTTATCCCTGTAAAACAATTTTGTTATTTAAGCTTATAATATAGCAAGTGGGCAAGAACTTGATGTTGTATCCTTTGTCATAAAGTTGACTGATGCTTAGCAAGTTATGTTTTAATCTATCTATAAGCAAAACATTATCAATAATGAAATTTTTTGAATCACCAATTATACCTGCTCGTACCACCCTCCTAGTGGTGTTATCTCCAAGTGTAACCTTGCCTCCAGCCGTGGCCTCTAGAGAAATGAATTGATTTGCATCTCCAGTCATATGTCTTGAGCATCTACTATTGAGGTACCATATGCTCTCATGAGGTCTTATGTGAGAGCACACCTACAAAATTATCAAACATGAGATTTAGAAATCCAAATAGATTTGAGTTCCTTCTTATGCAAAGAAGAATGAAATGCATGTGTGCTATGCTGTAAAACATGTAATTTGGGTCTCCACACCCAATGTATACTATGGTGAATAGTGCAGGTGTGAGAGATATGTCCAAACATGCTACAAGAAAAATATCTAATGCCAGGAAAAAGATTAACTAATCTATGTGGGTGATTGTGCCTCTTCTTAGGTTTGAATAAAACATACTTTGATGATTTTGAATTAGATCCTTTAAAAGGTGGAGGTGTATAAAACTGTGTAAAAATAGAAGGTGTTTTATTTTTCTCAAAAGCAATAATTTTTACTCTTAAAAATTCATTCTCCTTTTCAAGACTTGCAATTTCAAATTTTAATGCACCCTTACTACTCTCTAAGTCACATGCCATGGTGTCTAATTCTTTAAAAGCTCTTTCTAAATTAATATGCGAGATTTTTAATGAATCATGCTCAGTAATCAAATCAGAATACTTTTTATTAAATTCATCAAATTCATCAAGTAGTGACATGTGATTGCAATCAAGAGTGGAATAGTCTTTAATCAAAATTTCATGCTCTTTTTGTAAAATCATAAATTTTAATTTCAAACTAGCATGAGTTTTCTTAAGTTTTCTATACGATGAATGAATTTTCTCAGAAACATCTAGCAATTGATCAAAGGTTAGCTCACATACCTCTTCTTGATCAAACTGACAAGGATGATCATCAGCCATCAGACACAAGTTTGTAGTCTCCTCTTCAGCTTCAGTCTCAAAGGAGCCAGATGCAGAATCTGCCCAGAATGCCTTTTAGATCCGCTTCTTGTCCTTCCTGAACTTGGGTTTCTCCTCACCCTTCTCCTTGCTTCGGTGAGTTTAAGTGTAGGACAATCAGCCTTTATATATCTAGGCTTCCTGCATTCAAAGCAAATAATATCAGATGAACCTTTATAATTTTTGCTACTCTTACCTTTGTTCCATTTCTGAAAGTTCTTATATTTCTTTCTTAGAAAGCTTTTGAATTACTTAGTGATTAAGGCAACATCATCACTATCAGACCTGGAAGAGTCAGTTTCAGTATCATTGGCCTTCAGTGCCACAGTTTTCTCCCTCTTCTTCTCACCTTCATCAATTTTTCGTTGGTTCACTCCTTGCTCGTAAGCAATGAGTGGCCCAAGTAAGTTATCAATAGAATAAGTGTTCAAATCTTTAGATTTAGTAATTACAGTTATCTTGGCATCAAAAGAAGAACCCAAACATCTCAGAATTTTGTTTACTTTTTCATAGTTTGTAAGTTCTCTTCCTAAAGCATGTAAAGAAGTGACAATTTGAGTGAACCTAGTATACATTTTAGAAATCGATTCACTAGGTTTCATGCAAAAGAGTTTATAGTCGTGAAGTAAGATGTTCAATCTAGATTGCTTAACCTCAGATGTGCCTTCATAAGTAATGCATAATCTATCCCAGATTTCTTTACCAATAGTGCAAGTAGAAACACGCATGTAATCTTCAGATTTCAATGCACAGAAAAAATAGTTCAAATATTTGGCATTCAGTTGTACTAAATCATGATCATTAAATGTCTAATCAGTGAAAGGTAGTTTAGTTTTAACATTATTAACCATTCTAAAAGGTGCTTCATAGCCATCCTTAACAAGCATCTACATGTGATAATCAATTGATTGTAAAAAGGTGGACATACGAGTTTTCCAAAAGTTAAAAGATATGTTATCAAATAATGATGGTCGTGTAATTGAATAACCTTCAGCAGTATTACGATTACCAAAGTTAACCTTGGATCAAAATTCAAAAGTTTTTAAACTTAATTTTTGAATCCCGCTCTGATACCACTTGAAAGTTCAATAGGGATGTTAAGCCCTTGTGAATTAGTCCCGAGGCTAACCAAGAGGAGGGGGTGAATTAGTAGTTTTAAAAATTTGAGAGAAAAACAACAATTTAAAAAATCTTTTTGAATGTTTTAAAACTTTTACAGTTACACGATGATGTACAGATATTCAACGATAATAGAATAATAATCAAAATCACACAATCATCAACAGAAAAATAAATGTGAAAAATAATCAGAAAGAACACACTAGATTTTATAGTGGTTCAGTCAACTTGACCTACGTCCATTCCCCGAAGCCTCCCCTCCGGGTATTGCACTAACATTAAGTGACTTTCCTTCTGCTCCCACAACAAGGCGGAGAAGCCTGTACAAAAACTCCTTTCCACCTACCTAGTGAGGCAGAGAACCGGAACTCCTTTCGCTTCCTCCTGAAGCAGGCAGAGAACCTAGACTCCTTTCACTTCCTCCTGAAGCAGGTAGAGAACCTGGACTCCTTTTGCTTCTTCCTGAAGCAGGCAGAGAACCCAGATCTTCTTGCAAACGATCCTCCCATAAAGACACTGATAAGATAAGAGATGATGAATGGAGAAGACGACTCAGATCCTTGCTTGGAGCAACCTTTATGAATCCCTCATAAACTCCCCCTCATAAGATCCTCTCTCTCTCTCTCCCAAGCTCTCTCTCTCTCTCTCTTTCTCAAGGTTTTCTCTAGAAAGGAAAGTGGCAAAAGATTTTTCTTATTGGAAGAAAAATATCTTTTATAGGAGGGCTCCAAAATTACCCTAAATCTCAACTAGTCGTCAAAGATCATCCAGGATGATCAATCGATCATCCTGTATGATTCGTTTAAAATCACATGTATCAGCTTGGATGATTTGGTTTCTTTGGATGATTAGTAGATAAAATTTGTTTATATCGTCTCGAACGATCGCAGAATCATCCGTGATGATTAGTATAAATCAGGAATTTTGTCCAGAAGATAGCTCTGGTCGTCTAGGGGAACTTGTGCTGGACGATCTCAAAATGACTTGATTATCCAGGATGATCCGTGTATCATCTTATATAATTAGTTCAAAAATAATAAAATGATCCTGCACACTGCTCTGTTCGTACTGCCAAAAGATCCTGGACGATCTTAAAATGACTTGATCTTCCGGGATGATATCATGATCGTCCTGTATAATTACTTTAAAACTAGGAATATCATCCTACACATAGCTCTGGTCATCCAGGTGAAGTGCACTAGACGGTCAGGATTTTACATGTATCATCCAGGAAAATCTTATGATCATCCAAGATGATATGATTATATCAATTAGATATTAATTACTTTCCTTAATTATCAGACTAATTTATGCATGATTGTAAAGGATCTCCAGGACGATACACGTATCATCCAGGACGATCAGACCAAATATCTAAAAATAAAAACTTATATAACTTAATCTGGCAGCTGAGAATTTCTGATTTGAGCCTATCATCCTATACGATCATAGGATCGTCCAGGATGATCTGCTTAATCAGACTGACTTAACATGATCATCCTAATTAGGGTTTCTATTTTCACAGGATCTTTCAGGACGGTCTAAACAAAAAATGAATAGAAACTCTAATTCACTAAAACTCTCCCCCTGAGTGTGTGTATACAAGGTTACTTAGCTAGGGGATCGTTTACATTACATTTGACTCAATAAAGATGAAAATAGTACATTGGACATGAATTACAAAATAGACTGACTCGATCTTAGGCTGGCTTGAACTTGCAATTGATCCTGCGGACCTGAAAGATTAGACAATTAACCAGAAACAGAAATGTTTGCTATCATCAAAATCATACTCCATGAAACCAGATTTATAATAAATAGTCATAATCTCATAACCTAACTTCCTCTGAATCCAAGTGAAAAAAGATCTAAACTTCTTGAATGATTCACTTTTATGAGATAAGAATCTAACCCAGGTGAACCTTGAATAATTATCAACAATCACATACCCAAAGACTTTCCCTCCTAAGCTTGAAGTACTGACAGGTCCAAAGAGATCTATGTGTAGGACTTCTAAGGATTTGCTAGTGTTTAAGTTTTTGAGTGGAAGGAGGATTTAACTTGCTTCCCTAACTGACAGGCATCACACAGGCAGTCCTTAGTAAACTCTAGCTTGGGGACACCTCCCACTAAGTCTTTTTAGGTGATCTTCCTAAGGCTTTTCATGCTTGCATGACACAATCTCCTATGCCACAACTATGGTTCATTAGCAATTAATTTTAAGCAAATAATAATATCAGCTTTAAAATAATTTAGATCCAGCATGTAAATATTATTGATTCTTTTTCCCTGCAAAATAATTTTATCATTTAAGCTTATTATATAGTATATTGGCAAAAATTTTATGCTAAAGCCTTTATCACAGAGCTGACTGATGCTGAGCAGATTATGTTTTAGTCCATCTACAAGTAAAATATTATCAATAATGAAATTTTTTGAATCACCAATTATACTTGCTCCCACCACTCTTCAGGTGGTGTTATCTCTAAGTGTTATCTTGCCTCTTGCCCTGGCCTCCAGCGAAATGAATTGATTTACATCTCCAATAATATGACTTGAACATCCACTATTCAGGTACCACATGCTCTCATGAAAACTTTTATGAGAGCATCCCTACAAAATCATCAAATGTTAGATTTAGGAACCTAAATAGGTTTGGGTCCCTTCTGATGAAAAGAAGAATGCGATGCATGCATGTTATACTATGGATTTTCTAATTTTAGTCTCCACACCCAATATGTACTACGGTGAACAGTGCAAGTATGGGAGATATGTCCTAGCATGCCACAAGAAAAACATCTAACACCATGAAAAGGATTTATTAATCTATGTGGGTGATAGTGCCTCTTCCTAGGGTTGAACGATGCATGCTGATGTGATGGTTTATGAAATTCTTCAAGTGTAGGTGATTTTTTATTTTCCTTGACGATAGTTAATTCAGTTTTTAAAAATTTATTTGCACTTTCAAGAATTAAAATATCCATTTCTAAGGCATGCTCCCTACTATCTAATTTTTATGCAAGAGTTTCTAGTTCTTTGAAAGCCTTTTCTAAATCAACATGAGATGTTTTTAAGGAATCGTGCTTAGCAATTAAATCAAGATGATTTTTGTTTAAAGAGTCAAATTCATCTAGTAAGGCCATGTGATTGCTATCCAGAGTTGAATGATCTTTCATTAAAACTTCATGCTCTTTTTGTAGATTTAAAAATTCAATATTCATGCTTGCATGAGCTTTCTTGAGTTTCCTATATGAAGAATGAATTCTTTCAGACACTTCAAACAACTGATCATAAGTAAGCTCACATATCGCTTCTTAATCAGTGTGATCGAGATGATCTACCATCAAACACAAGTTGGTTACCTCCTCTTCAGCTTCAGTTTTAGAGGAGTCAGATGCTGAATCAGCCTAGAAATCCTTTTGAATCTTCTTCCCATCTTTCTTGAACTTAGGCTTTTTCTCACCCTTCTCCTTGCTTGGGTGAGCCTTCAATGTTGGGCATTCAAACTTCACATGCCCTGGCTTCCTGCATTTAAAATAGATAAAGTTACAAGAAACTTTAGAATGCTTATTATTCTTACCTTTGTTCTACTTCTGATGATGCTTTTGTTTCTTCCTCAAGAAGCTCTGAAATTGCCCTGTGATTAAGGCCATGTCATTATCATCAAAACCAGAAGAGCCAGAGTTCAAGTCATTAGCCTTCAAGGCTATGGTTTTCTCCTTTTTCTTCTCACCTGCATCAAGCTGCCTTTGGTTTACTCCTTGCTCATAAGTAATTAGTGATCCAAGTAAGTTATCAATTGAATAAGCATTCAAATCTTTTAATTCAGTAATTTCAGTAATTTTAGCATCAAAGAAAAAGGAAAACATAATTCATAAGTTCTCTTCCTAAGGCATGCAGGGAAGTAATAATCTGTGTAAATCTAGTGTACATCTTAGAAATTGATTCATTTAGTTTCATGCGAAAGAGTTCATAATCATGAAAAAGAATATTCAGTCTAGATTGTTTAACCTCATTCGCTCCTTTATAAGCAATGTATAATCTGTCCCAAATTTCTTTACCAGTTGCACAAGGCTAACCAAGAGGGGAGTGAATTGGTATTTTAAAAAAAATCTTACATAAAATGAAAATTATTTTTATCTTTTTGAAAATTTAAAACACAAGCAATGTAAGCAAAAGAAGATAACTAAAATCAAATTTTCAACCACATATTAGATCACAGAAATATGCAAAAAATAAAATGTATAAAAATAAATGGAAAGATCACACCAGATTTATAGTAGTTCAATCAACTTGACCTACATCCACTCCCCGGAGCCTCCCCTTTAGGTATTGCACTAAACTATAGTGACTCTCCCTGTGCTCCCACAATAAGGTGGAGAAGACCTTGCAAAATCTTTCCACCGACACCGGTGAGGTAGATAACCTTGACTCCTTTTGCTTCCTCTTGAAGCAGTTAGAGAACCGCAACTCCTTTTGCTTCCTTATAAAGCAGGTAGAGAACCCAGAATCCTTTTGTTTTCTCCTGACGTAGACAGAGAACCTAGAATCTTTTGCTTCCTCCTGAAGCAGGTAGAGAACCTAGATCTGATGCTGATGATCATCTCCCTAGAGCCACCATGGAACCAAGGATGAAGAAGGAAGACGACGATAGAATCCTTTCTTGGAGCAACCTTTGCGAAACCCCTCAAAAACTCCCCCTCATAAGATCCTCTCTCTCTCTCCCAAACTCTCCCTCTCCGCTAAGCTCTATTGGAGTGGAATACAGTAAAAGATCTATTTTAGAAGTAAAAATAAGTTACTTAAATAACAGGCTTCAAAAAACTTAGTTTTCCAATTTTACGCAACTGATCGTCCTGTATGATTAGTACAAAATTGACTAAATCATCAAGAATATAGTTTGGGTCATCCAGGAGATAAATCAGGATGATATGTAGAAAAATAACTGATCATCCAGGATGATATGATGATGACCATATCATCCTGTATGATTAGTTCAAAATAAGATATTATTGTCCAGTAGATAGTTAGGGACGTCAAGCAGATGAGCCGGGATGACTTGAAATATAACTGATCATCCAGGATGATGTCGATATCATCCTGTATGACTAGTACAAAAAGGGACATATCATCCAGCAGATAGTTCGGGACGTTTAGGAGAAAGTTAAGGTTTTTCTTACTGATCGTCCTGGACAATCCTGCAATCATCCCGAATGATATGATCAATCAATTTAACCTTAACTATTCTCCTTAATCACCTGACTAATTTAGGCATGATTGGTATGAATTATCTAGGATAATGTGGGATTGTTCTGTACGATTAGATACATAAATTTAATATGAAAACGTGCCTAAATAAGTTTGGCAGCTAAGTTTTTTTATTTAAGAATATCATCCAGGACGATGGGAGGATCGTTTAGGATGATTTACTTAATCAGGTTAACTTATCCCATATGCCCTAATTAGGGTTTTTATTTTTAACAGATTGTATAGGATGATATTTGGATCTTCCTGTATGATATGATAAATAAAAAAAACTCTAACTCACTAAATTTCTCCCCCTTAGTGTGTGTGTGCAATGTTACTTAGCCTCAGGATCCACTTTATTATATTTGACTCAAGATAAGGTAAAAAATGATTGGAATTTGAAATTACAAACTGACTCCATCTTTATTTACCCAATCTTGAGCTGGCTTGAATTACACTTGATCTTGTGGACCTAAAAAGTTAGTAGACAGGGAAACTACAAACAGATATGCAGTAGTAACATTTGTAGAGAAACAAAAATATTTGTTATCATCAAAATTATTATTATTAAATCCAGATTTGCAATAATTTTTCCTCACTATGATCTTCCCTCATAGTAGCATTTACACACAAAGCATAAATAAGAGAAGGATTCTCCAAGCCCACAGAACTAGTGCCTCTAATAATGTAAGTCAAGGAAGAATGAATAAGCTTTCCCACATCAATGGTGTACCTAACTTGAATAACATAATTAAGAATAACAAGGTCTTTGGTTACCTCACTAATATTTTTACTGGGAAAAAGTTGAGCGGAAATAAAATAATGCCAAGCTTTGACGGTTTATTTAAGCAAGATGTAGGAAAATTAATAATTTTGTTCTCCCTCTTCATCCACACTGCCCCACAATTAGTCTCACACAACACTCTTAAAACTTCCTAAGAATCATAGGAACCAAAAAAAGGGGGTATACTCATTAAACTCAAAATTTGGAAGCTTATATAGATGGTTCATGGTTACATGATCAAAGATTACCCACTTATCTTGCACATAACACCTATTATACATATCTTCTTTTCCATTAATTTAAAACTCCCTCACTATATTAATAACTGCTACATAGGCTACCTCACAAAATTTCTCCCAACCTCAATTTACTATCATTTGCATAACCTGCCAACTCGTGATATGGAAGCCTCTCTTAGGGATTAATTTCTTGGATACCACTATCGTCCCAAATGTTTGCTCGGCCTCAGTAGAAATGAATCTACTCTTATCGAAGGATGATGAAGCTATCTTTTTATTACCATACATTTTTTAGGCCATCTCTCAAAAAGTACAAATAAGAAGTATGCAAAAACTTAGAGAGAATGAGAAAAATAAAGCAATAAAATAATTCTGAAATAGGCCCCACTATATATAAACATCACAAGCACTATAGTGCTTAAGAGAATAATGCTACATCACTTAAAAATATAGAAAATGATAAAGAGCCAAATAGATAAACGTTGTAGTGGTATAAGACATATGGCGCTACGGTGCAGGCATTGGAAAATCAAGTGCCAACTTTTTGACTGGCGAAATACAGCGGCGCTTGACACGCATGAGTGTTACAAAGCTTACAAAGACTACCACCATTGCACTTTAACTGACATAATAATAATTTTTACCTAATACTAAGGCATTGGCAACAACGCTATAGTGCTTAATAAAGTGTCATATTGTAAAAGTTATGAAAATACTACATATTGACTGCACTACCAGTAGTATTACAAAGATAACAAACCAATGCTTCAACACTTGAGAGAAAAGCACCAAGGCACTCTGTAAGGTAAAATAGTGCTATGGATTTTAATGATACAGACCTGTAGCGATGCAATACAAAAAATTTTCTGAAGACTTCAACACCACAATTTTATTTTTGAATGTTGCGGTGATTTAAATACTAACATTAATTTGCTAGTTCAATTTTTAGTTCAGCAATTTTTTTCTTAGGAAGTTTTTCATAACTTAGTTAAAACTAATATTAATAACTTTATAAATAATACATCAACCACACATAACATAAATTACAAAATATAACATAAAAACATAAATTATAAAACAAAACATAAAAATATAGAACATAATTGGCTGTAATGAATCACCTTTCCTAGATATGTCACTTTGGCTGCAATGAATCACCACCACTTTTTAAATGGTCTCTACTATGCTCATTTCCTTTCTCCGTTGAATTAATTTTAGTATTACTGGGTAAAATTCCATGAGGACTATTACTAAAAGAGATTGCAACTTAGTTAAAACTAATATTAATAACTTTATAAATAATACATCAACCACACATAACATAAATTACAAAATATAACATAAAAACATAAATTATAAAACAAAACATAAAAATATAGAACATAATTGGCTGTAATGAATCACCTTTCCTAGATATGTCACTTTGGCTGTAATGAATCACCACCACTTTTTAAATGGTCTCTACTATGCTCATTTCCTTTCTCCGTTGAATTAATTTTAGTATTACTGGGTAAAATTCCATGAGGACTATTACTAAAAGAGATTGCAACTTAGTTAAAACTAATATTAATAACTTTATAAATAATACATCAACCACACATAACATAAATTACAAAATATAACATAAAAACATAAATTATAAAACAAAACATAAAAATATAGAACATAATTGGCTGTAATGAATCACCTTTCCTAGATATGTCACTTTGGCTGTAACGAATCACCACCACTTTTTAAATGGTCTCTACTATGCTCATTTCCTTTCACCGTTGAATTAATTTTAGTATTACTGGGTAAAATTCCATGAGGACTATTACTAAAAGAGATTGCAAGTTATTCGAATTAATTTTCTAAGTTTTAGATTGAAGCAGGCTGACTTTGCAACTAGGTTCCTAACTGAATCATAACCTCTTTCAAAAGTAATTTTTGCTCTCTAAATTAATTATTTTAGTTAAAACTAGGAGGATATGAAGGTCTAAGATTTACTATAGGTTGTAGAGAATTATTTTGATTTCCCCTTTGATTAGATTGAACTACATTCCACTGATTTTACCACTAATATTATTATTTGACCAGCTAAAATTAGGATGGATCCTCTAATATGGATTATATGTATTCAAATATGGATTATTTTGTCTTCTAATCAAGTTCACATTCTCAATCCCTATTGCATTACTATCATCAATAAAATTTAAATCGTGCTATTCCAATTGGATAAATGATTCTGATCCTAAATTAACTCCAATAATGTCTAACTTCTTAGAAATTATAACAACCTTGCAATCAATTATAGATAATGCATCTAATTCATACACACCTGCTACTCTCTTAGGATTTACCCTATCAAAAGGCAACTAAAAATTATATGTAGACATTTTCTCAATTAATTCATAGGCTTCCTAAAATGGCTTTGACATTAAAGATCCTCCAGCTGTTGTATCTATGATTAACTTATGGGATCCTATAAATCCATTATAAAAAAGTCTAAATAACCAACTAATCAAGTAAAGCATGATGAGGGTATTTCCTTAAATCTCTTCCAACTTTTTGGAAATTGACTCTCCTTGAAACTGGGCAAAAGATGTAATATCATCCTAAGTTTGATAATTTTTAAAGATGGGAAATACTTAGTTAGAAATTTGTGTGCCAACTCATTCAAAGTGATTATAGAGCATGGGAGCAAGAAATTCAATCACATCTTCGCTTTATCCCTTAAGAAAATAGTAACAATCTAAGTCTAATAGCATCATCGCTGACACTATTATACTTAAATATTGAATAGATTTTTAAGAAGCAAGCTAAGTGTAGGTTGGGATCTTGAACTAGAGTTCCCCCAAACTAGGAATTTTGAATCATCTAAACTATAGCAGATTTCAGTTTAGAGTTATTGGCCTGGATAGTAGCTCTATTGATACTCTAGTGGATTCCTTCTACTATATGATTAATATACTCTCTAAGAGGCTTGAAAGGTCTTGATCTAATACTAGCTCAAACATCTCTAAATTTTTTTTATTTTCTTTAATTTTTTTAAGGGTCCTTTCTATCTCAGAATCAAACAATAAGGGATCCTTACTGGATCTACTAAGCATGTAATAATGTTGCCAAAAAAAAAAGATCACAAACTAAATAATTAATAAAATACTTTTTATCTTTTTTAAAATTTTATCAAAAAAATAAAAATAAAGATACATGATACAAGTAGGTCTAAATATTAAATTAGTTCAACAATATAGTTTAAAATTATAATACGCACATTACTTCGGCAACAATAGTGCCAAAAACTTGATAGAGACTATACAGTCAATAGTACGTTGCACATAGAGCTAGCATGTAATATGAATATGCTTAAGTTTTCTTTGACATAAAAATGATGAAGGCCCACTAGATATGAAAATATACGTGTCGATCAAGTAAGAAAGTGATAGAGAAGAGTGTCGATCCCACAAGGAAGTATTATGCTTAATTGTAATTAAACTACTATTGTCCATAGATGCACGAGATGTTCTACAAAATAAAAATGATTATTTTTGAGTTTTTGCCACTTAATGGAGACTTGCAAGAAAATTGGATACTAATGAAAATAAAATATTTTGGACTAATAAATACAAGACAATTTAGTTTTCCTAATGAGACTCTTAATTTTAGCTGTGGATCAAAGCATATGCATCTCTAGATCTCTATCAAGCTTGTAAGGGTGAAAAGGGAGGTTTATGGATTTCCTATAATTATAATATCTCTATAAAATGTAGAAGGTTTAGCATCGTATGTCTTGGTATGCTAACATTCCATCTTAATACTTATATATGTTCTAATATTCCTCCGTCAAGGTAATATATCAGATTAAATATTAACTACACATATGACCATTGTATGCATTAAATTAAAAATGGAAGTTATTAAAAATATCTATAAATTATTTCAAGGCACAAGTGTATATATTAGTACTTGTTATGCATTTATATTACTAACCAAAAAATCAAAGATTTAGCTTGACATGGATAAGTCAAAAAGCAAACTCATGTTCATTTCATTCATATAACAAAAGGATGCAAGAGATTTAATAAAGATAAATGTCACCCAGAAGGATCAATTGATATTTTCCATACTCCTTCCTCCAACAACAAAATTTATTATATAATATAGGCTAAGATCTCCAAATACAAGTATCTGTCCCATCCCTAGCCCTCCTAAGACTTTACTCTAAGGTAGAATTAAAGAAAGACACTAAATAATATAAGACTCCCTTGAAAATGATAAAAACTCCTCTAACAAAAGAATTAAAAAATTTATTTATAAAAGTGTAGAAATGGCCTCAGGCGCCACATCACTCGGAGTATAGGCATTGTAACATTGTAAAATGAACTAGCACCTTGGTGCTGTAAATATAGCTTCATTGCGATGTTGTGCTAACCTGACACGATTAATGATTAAACAAGCACATCTTTTGGCTGAGTCAGTGCAGGTCTTTATTTTGGCAATTTCTCTGCCATGGTGCTACAAAATTTGAGCACTATGGCACTTAAAAGCATAATCTAGTACTACGGCATTAAAGTACTCGGCGCTCTAATGCTCATTTTCTTGAGACTCCAGTGTTGTAGTGTTCATTTCTAGCACAGCTGTGTTATGAGGCACTGTGGCGCTGTCACAGTGCTGATCTCCTTAAAATTTTGAAATAGGTGGTGCTACAATGTCTTAATTAGGCACTGGGGCATTGTAAATGAAAATGTTGTGGCGTTGAATCTATGGGCAGTACGGTGTTCATTCAATACTTATGAATATTTTTACCTTCTCCTAAATATTTTTTGTACAACCATAACTTAAATAATATATTTTCATTGAATTTTAACATAATAAATAATACATAATATTCACATAACAGGCTCTGGTCTGGGGCGTTACAATGTTAAACTCTATTTGATTGGATTTTTTAAGAAAGGGATGTAGAGCTGGGTTTCTAAGCACCCAATGCTGAGTCATATATTTTAATAAATATCAAAATCCACCAATAAATCCAAATGCTATTTCATTTTATCCCCTTAGGCAGCTGACTAAAGAGAGAAAGAGAGAGATCAAGAGAGAGAAAGTCCTTTTTATGCATCTTTGGATCATTTTTATCCGTCGAGGTGGTTCAAAAAAGTGTCCAAGCAGAGGTAGGATATGCTTTTCTTATCTCAATATTCAATATTTAATGATTTAATGTTTTTTAGAATTTTTTCGCATTTTGATTAAAATTTTGATGCAAAATTAGGTATATTTGATCCTCGATAAATTTTCATCACAACTTTTGATAGGTCATAGTTGATAATATTTATATTATGCACATTCTGGTATTTTATTTACAATTTTTAATCAAGTAGTTTTAATGATATATTATTTTAATGATAAAAAAATATTCTGACACTTATAAATTGTATTATAGTATAATAAAAACTTCATAATATTGCCATAAACATTGTGGGGTAATTTGGTAAATTTATAAAAAGTTGAATTTTGTATGAAACTTTCCCCTAAAATTCTATCAATTTGGCTATTAGCAGGACACTTTATGAAACTATGTTATGATTCTAATTCTATGTACTATATCTGAAAATGCATTTATTTTAATGCTTGCGTGCCTGCAATGGTGAATCTTGGGAATTTCTAATGTTTGGTGGAGGTTCAAACATGTTGTATGTTGAGAGCTATAAGGACATAAAATCATTGAATATCTATAGTGCTAATCATTGGGAGTTATAAGTGCTTGTTATTCAATATGCTAGCATATTAAGTCATAAGGGCATGAGTTCTAAACTTTGATATATGTTGGGAGGCATGAGGCTTGAGGGAAATATGTTAATTTTAAGAAATGAATGTGATGTGTTTATTATTCTTCTTCTCTATTGTTCTGCTACTTATGATTGGAGTGTTAGAAATTCTATTTTATATTATATTATTTTTTGTTTTATAGATATTTATTTATTCTAAGCAATCTTATTATATCTTTGTATAGATGAATTTATTTTACTACTTTACTTCATTATTGTCAGTTTTAATTATTTAAGACTTGGGTATGTTAGATGTGACCTACTTAGTTGTGGTTGCTCATGTTAGCTTTCTACATCTATTTTAGGTTAGGATAAGGGAAAAGGGCATGATGAGTAGAGAGGTTGCAGGTTCTTAGATCTGAGTTATTATAGGATGCCAAGTTAGATTTTAACAGTCATGGTTCATTTTATTATATTTTGTATCATCTACATGATGTACTATTTGTATATTATTATTTTGACTATAAATATCACTACAAAAAATGCTCATTTCGGACAACCATTTCCACTGGAAAATGAGTAAAATTTGCCGGAAAAATTGCATTCTGGTGGATTTTCAATAAAAAAAGCTTTGACAGTAAAACAAGAGTAAAAAATATGCTACTAGCAAAAAAATTTTATCGGAACCATTTTCGATGGAAATTTGGCAGATTTTCCACTAAATCATGGACATAAAATGACAATTTTTTAGTTCAATTATCGGCGGATTCTTTCACTGAAATTTTTAATTGACTGCTCGCTAGAATTTTTAGTTGTTTATCTGTC
This sequence comes from Dendrobium chrysotoxum, assembly GCA_019925795.1. Classification (NCBI taxonomy): domain Eukaryota; kingdom Viridiplantae; phylum Streptophyta; class Magnoliopsida; order Asparagales; family Orchidaceae; genus Dendrobium; species Dendrobium chrysotoxum. The sequence goes on from CM034308.1 coordinate 38,044,583, forward strand.
GATTATTTCTGCCAAAAATAGCGATGAAATATTTTGGCAAGTAAATTGCTAGAATTTTTAGTGGAAGGACCACTTCTTTCTGACAAACTATTTTATCAAAAATTCTCCCAATATTTTTGGTCGATATAGACCGTTGAAAATATATTTGCAATTCATCATATTGTCATTTTGGGTGGATAATCCATCAAAAATTTGTCAGAAACCTGTAACACAACAAGAAAAATAGCACCTTTCCTCAATTATTGTACACCATTATAGTTCTACAGTTATCAAATAATTATATAATAAATGTCTGGCTCTTATACAATAAAAACTCAACATAAAATCTACGAACCCATATAGTCTTGTTAGAATCTATTTTGTCATTCTCTTCCTCTGTTGATGTTGATTGCATTCCATTGAACTACTCCCTCATTCTCTACATCTCGTCCAATATCTGAATTTTTCTGCATCTCCTACTTCAGACAATGAAACCTCCCATCCAAGATAAAGGAAGGTAGTTGACAGGCTGCTTGGATAAAAAAATTCATCCCATGATCGAACTCATCTATTAATGTCTTCCATCAAAGCACTAATCGTCTATACATCCAACATCTTTGATTCCTAATATTCATAATATGAAGATTTATCCTACACATAATATGAAGTTATTAGAGATTTTATTTACACTAATGATTTAGAGACACTATCTATATAGAGTTAGATATGCAATTTTAAAACATGAGTAACATGAGTGAAAAGTTGTCCAAGGTACACCTCACGAGCCAGGCTTTGAAAGTGGGGATTTAGTCAGTGTCACTAGGGTGATGTGCAGTTGCGCATCTAATAGCACGGGGGTGTAGCGGAAGCCCCATCTGGGGTATGGGTCCTATCGTGCCGCTAGAAAGGATGTTGCAATTTATGACCCCAAAGCAATGGACCTAGTGAAATTGGATGCAGTAAATCGTGAAACAATGCGTCGTCTCTTTCCTTCATTCCTTTTGACATGGATAAAATCAAAGAACTGTATTCTTGCGAAATATTATCCTTCGCGGTAGTTTCTATCTCACCACAATCTTTCTAGCACATTTTTGAGGATCGATCTCTTTCTTCTAACATCTCATTCTTAATATGAATATAATCTCCCCATGCTTTGTATTTTCAATTTTATTGTGTATAACTTCTTCATAAAAAATTAATTATTCATTAGCGAGAAGTGATCTTTCAACCTGGAGCAAGAGGATGAAAGTGTAGAGTTTCTCCATTGTCGGTTAAGGAGATAGGCTTATTTACCTTGTCATGATCGTAAGAGTGACTAAAGAATCCTTGAGGTGGAGATTTCAAGGCATGGAAGTAGGCGTTCCTATTAAACCACAAAAAATTTGTTTACACCAAATTCTCTTTTGCTCTCCATTTACATAATGCTATTACTCGCTTTAATTTTTCTCTTACATCATGGGTAATATATTTGATGATGATCATAATTTATTTTAGTCTATAACTTTTACTTCTAATAGTATTCAAGTGTGCTCATTACATAAAAAAAATAAAAAACAAAAATAATTTTCAAAGTGAAAATTAAAAAAAATAGTTTTAAAATTAAGACATAACCATATCCTCCCCCATCCCTCTTCTTTTTTATTACTATAAACCTCAATTGCTATCAAAGCATTTACTTTTTAGAAGCTTTTATCTTCAAAAGTAGATCTTATAATGGCCATCACGCCTCATAAGACTATCTAATACACAACCTCCCTAATATGATAACATTACATTTATCTTTTTTTAATAAATTTATATGTATTCCTTTAATAAATAAATAATTACTATTTATGGAACTTATTCCAAGTAGGATATTCACCCCTATGCAAAATGGATACTAGAAAATGAGTACATCACTTTTGATGATTGTATATAGGAAGTGAAAGTTCGTTAAGGATGTTAAGCCCTTGTGAACTAGTCCGAGACTAACTAAGAGGGGGGTGTGAATTGGTTGTTTTTAAAAAATTCTTAAGCAAAATAGATTTTGAAAATCTTTTTGGATGTTTAAAAATAATTACAAAAGCACGTTGATGTGGAGATGTTTAATCAAATAAAATAACAACTTTACCACATGATCATCCATAGAAAAGTAAAGTGCAGAAATTAAAAATAGAACAATAAAAGAACGAACACACCAAATTTTATAGTTGTTCGGTCAACTTGACCTACATCCACTCCCCGGAGCCTCCTATCTAGGTATTACACTAAAACTCAGTGACTCTCCTTCTGCTCCCACAGCAAGGCGGAGAAGCCTTTACAAAACTCCTTTTCACCAACCTGGTGAGGCAGAGAACCCAGACTCCTTTGCTTCCTCCTAAAGTAGGCATACAACCTTACCTCATTTCACTTCCTCCTAAAGCAGGCAGAGAACCTTACTTCCTTTCACTTCCTTCTGAAGCAGGCAGAGAACCTTGATCTTCTTGCTGACGATCCTTCCCACAGAGATACCAAGGGACAAGGGATGACGGCTGGAGATGATGACTTGAATCTTTGCTTGTAGTAACCTTTATGAACACCTAGCAAACTCCCTCTCACAAGATCCTCTCTCTCTCTCTCCCCCAAGCTCTACCTCTCCCTCTCAAGAATCTCTTAGGTGAGGACAACGACAAAAGATTTCAACAGTAGCAAGAAAGAGACCTTAAATAGAAGGGCTCAAAAATTACCCTAAATTTCAACTTACCGTCAAAAATTATCCTGTTAGATCAGTGTAAATCATCACCTTTTGGCTTGGATGATCTGATTCCTCTGGACGATTAGAAGATATGGTTTATTCAGATCATCTGCAATGATTTTGCAATCATCCTGGATAATTAGTGTAAATTGGGAATATCATCCAGAAGATAGTTTGAGGCGTCTAGGAGAAAAGCCTGGATGATTAAAAGAAAATGACTTGATCGTCTAGGACGATATATATATCGCCCTATATGATTAGTTAAAAAATGACCAATATCATCCGGCCCACAGTTTGGGTCGTCCAAGATAACTGTGTTGGACAATTTCAAAATAACCTGATCGTCTAGGATGATATCTCTATCATCCTATATGATTAATTCAAAAATGGCAGTATCATATGGTAAATAATTTGGGTCATCCAGGTGAGATACATTAGATGATGAGGATTTCTAATTGATCGTCCAGGATAATCTTTCGATCATCCAGGATGATGTGATTGATCAATCAATCCATAATTACTTTTTTTAATCACCTAACAAATTTTGATATGATTGTAATGAATCATCCAGGATGAGATATGTATCGTTCGGGATGATTAGACTAAAATACTAAAAATAAAAACCACCTAACTTAGTCTGGCAGCTGAGATTTTTTTGATTTGAGCATATCATCCTGTACGATGGGAATATCATCCAGGATGATCTGTTTAATCACTTCGACTTAATACGATTGCCCTAATTAGGGTTTCTATTTTTAATGGATCGTCTAGGATGATATGAACAAAATCAAAATAGAAACTCTAACTTATTAAAATTCTCCCCCTACGTGTATGTGTGTAAGGTTACTTAGCTTGGGGATCCATTACATTACATCTAACTCAAGGAAGGTGAAAAATTATAATGAACTTGAAACAAAAATATACTGACTCGATCTTGAGCTGGCTTGAATTACAATTAATTTTGTAAATATAAAAGGTTAGGCACTCAAACAGAAATAGAAATGTTTGTTATCATCAAAATCATAATCCTTGAATCCATATTTGTAATAATCTCCCCCTTTTTTATGATGGAAAATATTTGTTAGAAAATTTTCAATTTAATGAATAAAATATAGAGCAAGGAAAGCTAAGAAATACAAATTCTATTAGCCAGGCAAACAGTACAAGAACACTGAATACTGATAACTTAAATAGTATAATAACCCAGAACATAAACTACTCCCCCTTTTGACATCTCAAAAAGGGGAAAAAAACATAGAGAAAACTAAAAAGATAGTATAAAAATATCACTAAAAATAGGAAAAGCAATCAAAGTAGAAATAAGAGGGACCATGATCAGATGTAGGAGGTGGTGGTGGTGGCTGAAATAGACTGTGAAGGGTGGCAAACTGTTCTCCAAACTAGGCCATATCCTGGTCATGCTACTGCTACTACTGGGCAATATAGGCATTGAATTGATTCATATCCTCAGCATGCTGCTGCTCCTGGGCAACCACATAGGAGTCAAAGCGGGCCTCCCACTGGTCAAACCTGTGCACCAAGTGATCCAACGGTGATTCCATACAAAGAGGAGTAGGTGCAGCAAGTTCAGGAGCAGCTTCTTCCTCTTCTCCCTCAACATCCATGCTGGGCTCCAGATGAAGATGAGTGTTGTGAAGAACATGGAAAGAGTTGTTGGAGTAGAAGGAAGGAGGGACATTTGCTGGAACTAGATATTGAAGATTATATTTTGTTTCGAGAGCATAGACAATGATGTGTCCTAATGCTAAGTCGGGACGTCTCTTGTGGCCTGGATCCCTAATGCTAGTGAGGTGTTCAATGTAGTGAAATAGGAGATCAGTAACATTAAAATCATGATGGGCCATAATGTAGTATGTAGTCATGGATAGCAAGGGGCTAATATGGATATGGTCTCCATCCTTTGGAATGATAGAAGAGCAAAAGACATGCTGAATTGTCCTAGCATCCTTAACTAAGGAAGTACAAGCATTATCGTGGTACGGGGCATTAGTGTTTATAAGGAAATGATTGGCGACACTCCAATTAAAGTCAAGATCATAGGATAAAAGATGAAGATTATCATCAGTGATAGAAAGTTGGAGAATGTCATGAAAGTCTTGAGTGGTTAACTCTACAGGGCATCTATTAACATATGAGCGAAGGGAGGAATAGGCAGAATCAATGCAAAGGTTTGTGAAAAAAATACAAAGAAGTTTAGTGCTAAATTAAAAAGCAAGTGTCAAAATGAAGGTGAGGGATGTGTGAGCAAAAAGGTCCAGTATCGAATAGGTTAGGATGCATGGATTCACGATTTTGGACTGAGTAATCCCCATATCGAGATATCATTGGAATGCAGCCTGATCGGTAGCATCAGTGAAGTGGGGATCGACACTTCCCTTGGAGGAACTAGCTCTCTGGTGCCTAGATCTATTGCCACCAGCCATAAGAAGAGGATTGTATGAGAGTAGAAAGGGAGATTGGTGAAACAATGGCTGAAATCAGCTATTTAAATAAAAATTGGTCATATTATCGAGGATGATCGTAGGATCATTCAGGAAGATATGTAGCAATAATTGTGTCCAAGATGATTGGTCAAAAAGGCAGTCAGATCGTCTAGGATGATCAAATATCATCCATGAAGATTAGACACAGACGATCGTCCCAAGGAGTCAGGCTGGATGACTTTTGACTAAAAGGATCATCAAAGATGATTAGGTCGATCATCCAGGATGATATGCAATAAATGAATCAGATGGGCCGAATTCAAATCATCCAACTATTGTCACATGGATCGTCTAGGATGATGTAGTGTATCATCTAGGACGATCACCAATAATTGATTCAGATTAGCTGTTGGATCATTATGGGGATGATTCGATCATATCATCCAGGATGATATGGGGATCATCCAAGACGATGTGGGAATTGTCCAGGATGATGTGACCAAAAAAAGAAAAAAATGAAGGATGAAGAGGAATGATCAGGGGACCCAAAAATCACAAAAAATCAAAATCAAGCCACAAAAAAAGAAAAAGAAATACAAATAAGTAAACAACAAATTTTTTTTTTGAATTGATCTACTCCAATAAATCAAAATTTTTCCTTAATTTTCAATTCAAAAGCCAGTAAGAAGAAAATTAACAATGCTGAAATCCAGAAAAGTTAAAAAATTAATTTTCATAACTCCCACCTCAGACACCTTACAGGTTCAAATTCCCTTCAAATAAAAATCTAATTCAAAAGAGAAACAAATTAGATAAGAAAAGTGATCCTTTCAAACTTTATTCCAGAAAAATATCTGATAAAATAATATTACAAATTAAAGAACGAGCAATCACAATTTTCAATCTCAAGTGTTTGAATATATTAAGAATACATGAATTCTTCTAAGATTTTTTAAAGATTTGAAAGAGGAGGAAGCTTATTTCTTTGTGGGCTCATTTTATGCCTCTTTTTTAATTATTTGGCACACTTTATACATCTTTTGATTTAGATACACTTTGTGTATCTTTTCAATTTTATTGGCAAACATTGTGCATCTTTTCAGTTGGGCTCATTTTGTGCCTCTTTTATTTTCAATTGATTGGCGCACTTTATGCATCTTTTGTAAGCTTTCTTTCTTTCAAAACCTCTAAAAGACTCTTAGTTGTGAGATTGTCTTCCAAATATAAGAGAAGAAAAACTCACTCTCTTAGATAAGGAAAAGTAAACCATAAAATAAAACCATTCTCATATAATAAATGCAATCACTCGATTAACAAAATATAAAAGTGATTCAATGATTTGGAACACTACTCATATGAGATAGATTACTATAGGAAGATAAAATAGATTGTTATTTCAAAGTCTAACTTTTAAATTTTAAAAATGATTTTTATTTTAAAAAAATTAATACACCATTAAAGGAGTTAGAGGAAGAGAAATAATCATCAATGTTTCCTCCCTTTAACTATTTTAGAGAGGTCAATCACTACTTACAAGCTTTTAAATAAAAATAAGACAAAAATTCTCATTTAGAAATCAAGTTTGTCAGCAGTAGTAAGCAGTGATTTGATTCTGAATAAAATAAACAGTGAATCAATAACAACAGGAAAGCGCATAAAAAGAAATAACTAAATCGGGTAAACAACAACAACCAAAGAAAATCAGTAGAGAATAAAAACCAAACAGGAAACAGATAATCAAATCAAACAAAAATTAAAAAAAAACTGAAAAATTGAAACATCAAAAATTAGTAATCATCAAATTCATGCATTTATGTTAATCACACCCAATCTGGTCCTTAAAATGCTGAATATGTCAAAAGCCAGTGATTTAGTAAAGATGTCAACAAGTTAATTTTTAGTTGCTACATGGTGTAGCTCAATATCCCCTTTGGTAACATGGTCCCTAATGATGTGATGCCTTATATCAATGTGTTTGATTCTTGAATGTTGGATGGGATTCTTAGAGATGCAGATGGCACTTATGTTATCATATAGAACTGAAATTGTGATAACAGGTAATCCTAAATCCAAAATTTGTTGCTTCAACCAAAGGACTTGGGCCACACAACTTTCTAAGGCAATGTACTCAGTTTTAGTAATGGAAAGTGTAACAGAGTTTTATTTTTTATTGGACCAGGAGACTAAAGACTGTCCTATGAATTAGCAAGTTCTAGAAGTGCTCTTTCTATCCACCCTACATCCTACAAAATTAGAATCAAAATATCTAATAATTTTAAAGGAAGTGTTGTGCTTAGGATACCAGATTCCTAAGTTTTGGGTCCCTAAGAGATATCTAAGAATTCTCTTAACTGCAGTTAGGTGGGATTCTTTAGGATCAGATTGAAATCTAGCACAAAAATAAACACTAAATATGATATTAGGTCTGCTAGCAGACAGGTAAAGAGGTGATTTAATTATTCCTTTATACTTCTTCTAATCAACAGATTTTTCATTTGAATCCTTATCTAACTGAACACTATAACTCATGGGAGTGTTGATTGGCTTGGCTTTATTTATTTCATATTTCTTCAAGATGTCCTTAGTGTATTTTGATTGATTAATAAAGGCTCTATCATTTATTTGCCTTATGTTAAACCCCAAAAAGTATGATAATTCTCCATTCATACTCATCTCAAATTATTTACTCATTATCTTAAAAAAATCATCACATAAATATTTATCAGAAGATCTAAAAAGTATATCATCAATATAGATCTGGATAATGAGTAAATCATCTCCTACTTTCTTCAGAAAAAGGGTAGTGTCTATGCTCCCCTTAACAAACTCTCTTTCTAGTAGGAATGTGCTAAGCCTCTCATATCAAGCTCTGGGTGCCTGTTTTAATCCATTTAAGGCCTTTTTTAATTTGTAAACATGATTTGGATATTGAGAACTCTCAAAACCTGGGGGTTGTATAAAGATATCTTCTTTTATTATCCCATTTAAAAAGGCACTCTTGACATCCATTTAAAAAAGCTTAAATCTCTTATAACAAGCAAATGCTAGTAGCACTCTAATGGCTTCCAATATAGCTACAGGGGCAAAGGTCTCCTCAAAATCAATCCCTTCTATTTGGTTGTACCCCTTAGCCACCAATCTTACCTTATTCCAAACCACCACACCAGAATCATTCCTTTTATTCTTAAAGACCCATTTGATTTCTACTACACTTTAACTCGTAGGTCTTTCTACTAACTCTCAAATATTATTCCCCATAAATTGGTTAAATTCTTCTTGCATAGCTAAGATCTAAAATTCATCAGAAAGGGCCAGATTGATATTGGTGGGTTCAGTCATTGAGATAAAGGCAGAATTATTTACTTCCTTTCTAAGTCCATGCCTAGTTCTAATACCTTCAGAAGGGTCTCCTAAGATTAATTTTTTAGGATGACTCAAGAATATCTCCAATCTCTTGGCAAAGTATTTTGAGGTTCTACCCTTTCCTCCAGATTTGCATTTTCTACTCCTTAGGTAATCTCTCCTACTACATCAGTGTTTTGAGGCTCTACCCTTTTCTCCATATTTATAGATTCTACTCCTTAGGTAATCTCTCCTAATTCATCTTCTTCATCAGCTCTAGATTTCTTAGGATCATATTCATCAAACACTACATGAGTAGTCTCCTCCACCACCAAAGTTCTCTTGTTAAACACTCTAAATGATTTCCCCATACTTGAATATCCTAAGAACACTCCTTCATAAGATTTTGGGTCAAATTTTTGTAAGGATGATTTTCTATTGTTAAGAATGAAGACCTTACAGCCAAAGATATGGAGGTGGGACATGTTTAGAGTTCTACCCTTAATGATCTCATAGGGTATCTTATTTAGTTTGGATCTAACATTCACTCTATTCAACATATAACAGGCTGTGTTTATCGCTTCTGGCCAAAAGTATTTTGGAAGTGAATACTCAGCGAGCATGGCTTTAGCGGCTTTCACTAAGGTCCTATTCTTCCGTTCAGCTACCTTGTTCTGCTGAGGGGTCCTAGGAGCTAAAAAGTTATGGCTAATCCCTTACTCCTCATAAAAAGTTCCAAATCTCATATTTTCAAACTCTCCACCATAATCACTATGGATGCCCAAGATCTTACAACCTAACTTCTTCTGAATCCAAGTGAAAAAAGATTTAAATTAATCAAATGACTCAAGTTTGTGTGATAAAAATTTAATCCAAGTGAACCTCAAGTAGTCATCGACAATCACAAATCCATAGACTTTTCCCCTAAGCTGGCAGTGCTAATGGGTCCAAAGAGATCCATATGAAGGACTTCTAAAGGTTTAAAGGTGCTGATGTCCTTAATGGAGTGGAAGGAGGATTGGACTTTCTTCCCTAGTTGACAGGCATCGTATAGGTCATCCTTAGTGAATTTAAGCTTGGGGACTCCTCTAACTAAGTCCTTTTGGGTTACTCTTCTAAGGATTTTCATGCTGGCATGACATAACCTCCTGTACCACAGCCAAGACTCATCAGTAGTACCACAGCAAAGACTCATCAGTAGTAGTTTTCAAGCAAAATGATACAGCACACTTAATGTTTTTTAAATCAAGCATATAAATATTGTTGATCCTCTTGCCCTATAAAATAGTGTTATTATTTAAGCTGATAATATAAGTGTTTTCCAGAAACTTTATGCTGAACCCTTTGTCACAAAGTTAACTGATGTTGAGTAAGTAGTGTTTCAGTCCATCTACAAGAAAAATGTTTTTAATTAAAAGGTTCTTGGAGTTTCTGATTATACTTGCACCCACTACTTTCTTAATGGTGTTGTCTCCATGAGTGACCTTGCCTCCAGCCTTGGCCTCCAGTAAAATGAATTGATTTGTATCTCCAGTTATATGCCTTGAGCATCTGCTTTCCAGGTACCACATACTCTCATGAGGTCTTATGTGAGAGCATCCCTACAAAATCATCAAACGTTAGATTTAGGAACCCAAACAAGTTTGGGTTCCTTCTTATGGAAAGAAGAATACAATGCATGTGTGTTATGCTGTAAATCATGCAATTTGGGCCTCCACACCTAATGTGTACTACGATGAACAGTACATGTGTAGGAGATATGTCCTAACATGTCATAAGAGAAACATCTAATGCCAAGAAAAGGGTTAACTAATCTATGTTGGTAATAATGCATCTTCCTAGGTTTGGATGATGCATGCTTTGATGATTTTGAATGTGATTCTTTAAGTGATGGAGGTTTATAAAATTATGCAAATATAGGAGGTGTTTCGTTATTCTCAAATGCACTAATTTTTATATTTAGAAATTCATTTTTTAAGACTTATAATTTCTAGTTTCAATGCATTCTCACTATTATCTAAATCCCATGCTATGGTGTCTAATTTTTTAAATGCTTTTTCTAAATCAGCATGCAATGTTTTCAATGAATCATGCTCAACAATCAATTCAGAATGCTTTTTATTTAACTTATCAAATTCATCAAGTAATAATATGTGATTGTTATCAAGTGTAGAATTATCCTTAAGCAAAACTTCATGTTCTTTTTACAAGTTTAAAAATTCTAATTTCAGACTAGCATGCAGTTTCTTAAGTTTCCTATATGATAAATAAAGTTTCTCAGAAACATCAAGTAATTGATCGTAGGTGAGTTCACATACCTCTTCTTGGTCAGACTGACCATGATGTTCATTCACCATCAGACATAAGTTTGTAGTCTCCTCTTCAGCTTCATTCTTAAAGGAGTCAGATGTAGAATCCGCCCAGAAAGCCTTTTGGATCTATTTCTTATCCTTCCTGAACTTGGATTTCTCCTCACCCTTCTCCTTGCTTGGGTGAGATTTAAGTGTAAGACAATCAGCTTTTATATATCCTGGCTTCCTATATTCAAAGTAAATTGTATCAGAAGAACCTTTAAAATTTTTGCTAGACTTACCTTTGTTCCATTTCTAATAGTTCTTATGTTTCTTCCTTAGAAAGCTTTTGAATTGCCTAGTGATTAAGGCAACATCATCGCTTTCAGACCCAGAAGTATCAGTATCCGTATCATTCACCTTCAGCGGCATAGTTTTCTCCTTCTTCTTCTCACTTGCATCAAGTTATCTTTTGTTCACTCCTTGCTCGTAAGCAATGAGTGATCCAAGTAAGTTATTAATAGAATAAGTGTTTAAATCCTTAGATTGAGTAATTGTAGTTATCTTGGCATCATAGGAAGAAGGTAAACATCTCAAGATTTTATTAACTTTTTCATAGTTGGTGAGTTCTCTTCCTAAGGCATGCAGGGAGGTGACAATTTGTGTGAACCTAGTGTACATTTCAGATATTGACTCACCAGGTTTCTTGTGAAAGAGTTCATAGTCGTGAAGCAAGATATTTAACCTAGACTGTTTAACTTCAGTTGTGCCCTCATAAGTGATACACAATTTATCCCAAATTTCTTTGCTAGTGGTACAAGTTGACACACGTATGTAATCTTCAGATTTCAGTGCACAGAAAAAGTAATTCAAATGTTTAGCATTAAGTTACGCTAAATCCCTATCATCAAGTGTCCATTTAGTAAAAGGAAGTTCATTTTTAACACCATTAATAACTCTAAATGGTGCATCATAACCATCTTTAACAAGCATCCATATGCGATAATCAATTTATTATAAAAAGGTGGACATGCAAGTTTTCTAGAAATCAAAAGGTATGTTGTCAAACAAGGGTGGTCGAGTAATGGAATACTCTTCTGCGGTGTTTTTATTACCAAAGTTAGCCATGGATCAAATTTAAAAGTTTTTTAAAACTTGATTTTATGAATCCCGCTCTAATACCACTTGACAGTTCGTTAGGGATCTTAAGCCCTTATGAACTAGCCTGAGGCTAGCCAAGAGGAGGGTGAATTGGTTGTTTTTAAAAAATTCTTGAGCAAAATAGATTTTGAAAACCTTTTCAGATGTTTTAAAATAATAATAAAATCATGTTGATGTGGAGATGTTTAATAAAATAGAATAACAACTTTACCACACGATCATCCACAGAAAAGTAAAGTGCAAAAATTAAAAACAGAACAGTAAAAGAACGAACACACTAGATTTTATAGTGGTTTGGTCAACTTGACCTACATCCACTCCCCAGAGCCTCCTCTCTAAGTATTGCACTAAAACTTAGTGACTCTCCCTCTGCTCCCACAACAAGGCGGAAAAGCCTTTACAAAACTCCTTTTCACCAACCCGGTGAGGTAGAGAACCCAGACTTCTTTTACTTCCTCCTGAAGCAGGAAGATAACCTTACCTCCTTTTGCTTCCTCCTGAAGTAGGCAGAGAACCTTACTTCCTTTCACTTCCTCCTAAATTAGGTAGAGAACCTTGATCTTCTTATTGACGATCCTTCCCACAGAGATACTAAGGGATAAGGGACGATGACTGAAGACGACAACTCAAATCCTTACTTAGAGTAACCTTTATGAACATCTCACAAACTCCCCCTCATAAGATCCTCTCTCTCTCTCTCCCAAGCTCTCCCTCTCCCTCTCAAGAATCTCTCAGGTGAGGATAACTGCAAAAGATTTCAACAGTAACAAGAAAGAGAACTTAAATAGAAGGGCTAAAAAATTACCCTAAATTTAAACTTGCCATCAAAAATCATCCAGGATGATCCTTCGATCGTCCTATACGATCAGTTTAAATCATCACCTTCTAGCCTGGACGATCTGGTTCCTCGAGACAATTAGAAGACATGGTTTGTTCAGATCATTCGGGATAATTCTACAATCATCCTGGACGATTAGTGTAAATTGAGAATATCATCCAAAAGATAGTTTGGGACATCTAGGAGAAAAGCCTGTAAGATCAAAAGAAAATGACATGATCATCAAGGACGATATGTATATAGTCATGTACAATTAGTTCAAAAATGACCAATATCATCTGGCCCATAGTTTGGGTCATCCAGGACAACTGTGCTGGATGATTTCAAAATGACCTGATCATCCAGGACGATGTCTCTATCATCCTGTATGATTAGTTCAAAAATGGCAGTATCATCCGTCAGATAGTTCAGGTCGTCCAGGTGAGATACACTAGACGATGAGGATTTTTAATTGATCATCCAGGATAATCTTTCGATCATCCAGGATGATGTGATCAATTAATTAATCTTTAATCACCTGACTAATTTAGGCATGATAGTAATGAATCATCCTAGATGATACACGTATCGTCTGGGACGATTAGACCAAAATACTAAAAATAAAAACTTGCCTAACTTAATCTGACGGTTGAGATTTTTTGATTTGAGCATATCGTCCTGTACGATGGGAGTATCATCCAGGATGATCTGCTTAATCAAACCGACTTAACACGATTTCCCTAATTAGGATTTTTATTTTTAATGGATAGTCCAGGATGATATCACTATCGTTTAGGACGATATGAACAAAATCAAAATAGAAACTCTAACTCACTAAAATTCTTCCCCTGAGTGTGTGTGTGTAAGGATACTTAGCTTGGGGATCCATTACATTACATCTGACTTAAGAAAGGTGAAAAATTACATTAAACTTGAAACAAAAACAAACTGACTCGATCTTGTGTTGGCTTGAATTACAATTAATCTTATAAACCTGAAAGGTTAGGCACTCAAACAGAAATAGAAATAGTTTTTATCATCAAAATCAAAATCCTTGAATCCATATTTGCAACAAGAAGAACGAGAAATATCACAACTAAAGTCTAAATAATTGAATTAGTTATTCTATGCATTAAAATTTTTAAAGTTGCTTACATATATCACTTGTAAAACATGTAAGGAGATCTAGAAAGTCAATCAAAGAATTGATAATTAAAGATATGAGAAAAAAGTACACCATTGTGTTGAATGGAAAAGAATCACAAAATAGTAGGCAAAAATTGAATTTTATGATAGAGAAAACTTACGAACAGTGAAGGGTGAGTAGAGAGGATGAATGATCTTAGAGAGGAAGTTGGACAGACGAGGGAAAGGCCATCGAATCGAGTGGAGAACAAGAGTGGAATGGGAAAGGGATTTCACACACAGTTGGGCAAATAAAACTGGAACAGGAGAGGTATTTGCACGCAACTGAGAAAATTTTCTTAATTAGACGTAGCACAAAGTAAAACGTTGAAGTAGGGATTTTTGGCAAAACTTCTGCCACAAAATACTACCGGTCTACTTAAAGTCGGTGGTATTTTCTAGCATAAATTTTGCTAAAAATCTGCCAAAGAACTTCGTACCAACTTTCATCGCCAAATTTATCGGTATTTCCACCGCTATTTTTGGCATTCAGTTAATCACGAGAAATAAACTTTTTCTCATAGTGTATTTCTAAGATGGATGAAGATGTTCTTTATGAGGAGTATTTATATGTTTAATGGATGTTTAATGGCTCTAAAATCTAAAAAATATTTTGAATGTCTAACAATTTTCTCTAATTAGATCTTGGGATTTCTATCTTGTCACATTTCGACACAGTATGACATATTCCATCTATGGGTTATATCAGGCTAAGTTATGATAGCTTCAATGTGTTAAACATCCACCATTTGAGAACTTCAAATTGCTCATTATTTCCATATACAAACCCTCTTCAAGAAAGATATGTAAATATGATCTAGAAGGCTAAATGAACCCCAACAAGACGATAAATTTGACAAAATTGAGCATATAATCAAAGCTATTTGAAAATTTTGTCTTATTTTGCATAGAAGTTGCACCACACTTGCAAAAGTAGAATTAGCAACATCAACAACATATCATTATAGAATTTTTAAATAACATCCTCAACGACTTAAATTTTGACTTTGAACACTAAAGATGAGTAGTTTTTTTGAAAATGTGAAATTGATGAACTTCATTTTCAAACAAGGATTTAATACAGTTATTGCAAACACAAGAATATTGTATGACTCCTTATTAATCAAATTTCAATTTCAAAATGATTGTCATACTTCTCACATACTCATCCAATGAAGTTAATTCTACCATTAATTTTTTCTTCATATACATACTAATGGGGAGAAAAATATTTGTTGGTCGATAAGATGAAACAAAAATTATTTTAGTTATATTACTAAAAATAACAAGGAACTTTCTAATTTTGTTATGCTTTACCCAATCTAAATCAAATGGCATTCACTTATAATTACTATCACTTACTATATACTGGCTAAATACATTACAATATGCAAAGGAAAATTCAATGATTAAATGTGACACCCCAAGATCTAATTTGTAAAGAGTTATCTCTTTCGTCTTCTAATTTAATCCCAGAGCCACTAAACATTCATATACAATTAAAATAGAGGAAACAAAATATAACTTCTATTAATTATCCTATGCACATTTACAATCTCTATTTACATAATGCAATATCATTATTCCTAGTATTGTCCAGTATAATAGTGAAGATCTTATCTTGGAGATTCCACTCCAAAAATATACTCATAAATTGTTTCACATAAGTACTTGCCATTATGAAGTGCCTTCAGAATAATAAGATTTATAATTCTCTTTAAAGTCTTCTAAGTTAATCAATGTAAAGAATAATCCAAAATATATAAATAGCAATTTGATATGATGTCCAGCAATCACAACTCCATGAAACCCAGTGTGCTTTCTTTCAACTTATCTTTCTCTGACTCATATACCTTGTTGCAATCATTTTTAATTGTATTTCTAGGGACTCTTTCATAGTTTGGATTCACTAGTTTAAATAATACATTACACCATTTATGCCCAATAATCATGAAAGGATACACATGCACAATAATTATTTTAGCATTCATTTGTCTAATTTATAATTAATCATAATTTTTTGGGTCGTGTAATATTAGGAGTTTAATATCAATATCAGCATCATAAGGTAACAAATTCAATAATTTCTATATTTTATTTGATAAATCAATGACTTGTGTACCCTTAACTTTAATTTTTTCATATTATTTTATATGTCTAAGGAGCTATGAGGTAATGCCCATTTTCAATTGGACCAACTCAAGGTGATACACCCCTTCCCCACCTGATAATGCTCTCGCTCTGCTACAACTTTGCCCTAGCTGCCTCCCCCATTTCCCGATCCTCATCATAGTAGATTTGCTCGGGCCCTCACCGCTTTCAACATCGCATCTTCAAGGAAGTTTATTTTCTTCTTTGATGTTTGTTTCCCTCTTTACCTCAGGTTTTCTAGGGTTTAATCTTTCTCTGAGATTTTCTAGGTTTTTTTTTTACCATGATCATTCTACCTTCGAATGTTCCTTCGGTTCAAAGAGCGGTTAATCATGTTTTGGTTGAATGATCTGAGTTTTTTAAATGGTAAAAAGAACTCTCTCTCTTTTATTAATGCCTATTAAGGTGGCTCTTCTTCGGTGGCTTTTCCTGATCTCAAAACTACAACCCATTGTGGGTTATCGTCTCTGTATAGCCCCTTTTGAATTCACTTTGATTGGTAAACTTTCTAATCACAGACCTAGTTTGGACTTGATTCAAAAAATTTTCTTTAATCTTAAGCTTTATAGTAATTTCTTAATTACCCTCTTGGATCCAAGACATGTGTTGATTGAATTCATAAATGAAATGGAGTATAGTAGAGTTTTTGTCCATCAGTCTTACTTTGTCAACAACTACTTTATAAAAAATAAATGGTTGTCATTTTTTGACATTAATGTGGAATCCCCCATCATCCCTATTTTGGTTTCTTTCCCTAATCTTAAGCCCCATTTGTTCTCCCCTCATATATTACATAGTTTGAGATTATTTTTTGGTCATCCTCTAAGAACTGATAACGCTACGTCAAATGGGTCTAAGCCCTCGATTGCTCATGTTTTGAGGGAATTAGATGTTTCTAAATGTTAACCTGATAGCGTGTGGGTTAGGACTAAAATTTTGTCACCTCCTCATGATGAGATCACATATTTGGCTAATATTTTTGCTGTTCAAGAAATCGTTGGCACTAATAGTGTGGTGGCTGTTAATCCAATTTCAGTTTTTGATGCTTACAATACTGATAATAAGCTTCCTCTTTATTCTATTAAGGATCTTGTGGATCGTGGGGTCGGTAATAACATGCTCAATGTGGCCTATGGTTTAGATGTTGGTGTGAATAATTATCTTGAACAGGAAACACAAAATTATATTCTTTCTAGCCATGTGGATGTGCTGGATCTTGCTCGTGGTGGTTTATATGTTACTAATAAGGTGCCTATAATTAACTTATCTTATTCTCCAATTTTTGATGATGTGCTATTAACATTGGGTGAGGGGAAGCAGCATTTGGATTTGCATTCCTTTAAGAATCATGTTGATCATTCTAAGTACTAGTTGAGCCCCTCTGTACAGTCGAGCTTTAACTAGGGAGATGGAGAGTTTAATTTGGCTATTAAGGATGGTATTTTTAATGATAATCAGGATGAGATTTATTTAAAAGTTTTGTAAGTTCTTAAAGATGGTTTCTCCACGGTTATGGGTCAGAAAAGTAAGAAAACAATTTTGGTGCAGAATTTCAAGTACTTTGAAGGTAGAATTACTCAATCGAAAGCTTGATTATTAGGGTTGGGTTGTTCTATTTTTGGGTTGCCTTACTAGTTTTTGGTTGTGTTTTATGGTTGGTGATGGTTGGGTTGTCTCTAGTTTCTTGGTTCTGTGGGGACACTTTTGGGGATTTTGGTTATAGGTGGTTTTTGGGTTTGGGTTTTGGGCTTTAGATCTTTTCTGGGCTGGTGGTTAGGGTCTTTTGAGTTGGGTTTTTGGTGGTGTTTTCTTTGGAGTTGGGTTACGGACTTTGTTATTGAGTTTGGCTATTATGTTGCTTTTACTGATCTTATTGTTGTATAAGGTCATATTGATTTATAAACCCTTAATTTCAAACCAATGATTGACAATCATTAAAGTATCAATTATCCAACCTGCAATCACTTTGTTTACAACCCCTTGATTTACAATCACTCAACATCTAATTACAATGATCAATCACCTCTTCTAAATCATAATCATTTACTACAATCACTTGAATAATTGCAACTCTGCATTGCAATCAGGAATCCCAACGTACTGCATTGCATAGTGCATTAATTCCTTGACCTTAGTCATTGCTCAAATCACTTCATCAAGACCTCCATACAGTAAAGCATGCATCACTAGCTACTTGAGCTAGTGATTGATCAACTTGACCCAGTTGGGCTAGCCCAAGCTAGCCCAATGGCTCATCAACCCCAATCAACACCCATTGAAGTCCAAATCAACTCTAATTTTAACTTGACTAGTCACCCTGACCTAGTCAATATTTGACTTGGTTAATTGAGCTTATGTCTGGACAAACTAGATCCAATTGTGTCAAATCATTACTTTCATTCAATTCAAAACCATTAAACCCTCCAAACTATCTCATCATGTGGTTCAACTGCATCCAAACTCACCATGAGATTCCTTTTGATGGATTTAATTTGGTCAATCCATCAAGGGTGGTCAAACCTACTCATGCACTTAACTATTCACTTAAACCTCAAGTTAATTACTTTAAACCTCCTCTAATCCACCTCACCAACATCCAAGCACTCCCTAAACTCTATCCTATTTGGTTTGACCCTTTAAATGGTCAAACAGTCAACCCAAGGCTTTAACAAAAAGCTAATTAGGTGGTTAACCCTTCATTTAAATCCCAACACCTTAGATTTAAGCCCTTGCATTCTATTTTAATATCCTTCAAGACCTTCCTCAAGTCCACATCAATAGCTTGGACCAATTGACTTGTCAAATAGTCAATGAAAATTTAAAATTCTCTTCATGGCCAAATTTGCTTAAGTTTCCATTTCCCTCCAAACCCAGCCTCTCTAGCTACATAAAACTCTTCTAGAACCTTCTTAAACATCAGCCTAACATAGTTTAAGCAATGGATAGCCCTAAATAGGTGGTCCCCTCCCCATGTGCAAAACATCTCCAAGTCACTCTTGAAAGTTTGTTAGGGTTAGTAAGCCCTTATAAACTAGTCCCAAGGCTAACCAACAATTTTAAAAAATTCTTACGCAAAATGAAAATTATTTTTATCTTTTTGAGTATTTAAAACACAAATAATGTAAGCGGAAG
Organism: Dendrobium chrysotoxum; assembly: GCA_019925795.1. NCBI lineage: Eukaryota > Viridiplantae > Streptophyta > Magnoliopsida > Asparagales > Orchidaceae > Dendrobium > Dendrobium chrysotoxum. The sequence continues at coordinate 38,063,798 of CM034308.1, forward strand.
CACATAACCAAAATCAAATTTTCAACCACAGATCAGATCACAGAAATATGTGGAAAGTAAAATGCAAAAAAATAAATGAAAAGAGCACACCTAATTTATAGTGGTTCGGTCAACTTGACCTACGTCTACTCCCCGGAGCCTCCCCTCTAGGTATTGCACTAAAACTATAGTGACTCTCCTTTTGCTCCCACAGCAAGGCAGAGAAGTCCTTACAAAATCTTTCCACTGATACCGATGAGGCAGAGAACCTTGACTCCTTTTGCTTCCTCTTGAAGTAGGCAGAGAACCCCAACTCCTTTTACTTCCTCCTGAAGCAGGCAGAGAACCCAGAATCCTTTTATTTTCTCCTAAAATAGACAGAGAACCCAAAATCTTTTTGCTTCCTCCTGAAGCAGGTAGAGAACCTAGATCTGATGTTGATGATCGTCTCCCTAGAGCCACCACGGAACCAAGGATGAGGAAGGAAGATGGTGATCGAATCCTTACTTGGAGCAACCTTTATGAAACCCCTCACAAACTCCCACTCACAAGATCCACTCTCTCTCCCAAACTCTCCCTCTCCTCTAAGCTCTCTTGGAGTGGAATACAACAAAAAATCTATTTTAGAAGTAAAAACAAGTTGCTTAAATAACAGGCTTCAAAAACCCTAGTTTTTTATTTTGCGCAACTGATCGTCGAGGACGACCACCGGATCATCCCGTACGATTAGTATAAAATTGACTAAATTGTCCAGAACATAGTTCGAGTCGTCCAGGAGGCAAATTGGGATGATATAAAAAAATATAACTAATCGTCTAGGATGGTGTTGCATCATCCTGTATGATTAGTTCAAAATAAGACATTATCATCTAGTAGATAGTTCGGGACATCCAGCAGATGAGTCGGGATGACTTGAAATATAAATGATCATCCAAGCCGATATTGATATCATCCCGTATGATTAGTTCAAAAAAAGAATATATCGTCCAACAGATAGTTCAGGACGTCCAACGAATTTAGGAGAAGTTTAAGTTTTTTCTAACTGATCATCCTAGACGATCATATGATCATCTTGGAAGATATGATCAATTAATCTAACCTTAATTACTCTCCTTAATCATCTGATTAATTTAGGCATGATTAGTATGAATCATCCAGGATGATGTGGGATTGTCCAGTACGATTAGGCACAAAACCAATTTCAAAAATATGCCTAAATACGTTTGGCGGCTGAGTATTTTTGGTTTAAGAATATCATCCAGGATGATCGGAGGATCATCTTGTACGATATGATCGAAAATAGAAAATAAACTCTAACTCACTATATTTCTTCCCCTGAGTGTGTCTGTGTAAGGTTACTTAACATCAGGATCCACTTTATTACATTTAACTCAAGAAAAGGGAAAAACCATTGGAATTTAAACTTACAGACTAACTCAGTCCTAGTCTACCTAATCTTGAGCTGGCTTGAATTGCACTTGATCTTATGGACCTAAAAATTTAGTAGATTGGGCAACTACAAATAGATGTGCAGTAGTAATATTTATAAAGAAATATAATTATTTGTTATCATTAAAATTATGATTCTTGAATCCAGATTTGCAACAATCTCTCCCTTTTTGATGATGGTAAACATTTATTAGATAATTTCAAATCAAGTAGTAATGTAAAGCAAAGCAAAACACTATAAGTAAAGCAAAGCACATTTTACTGAAACAAGCAAACGATACAACACTAACACTAACACTACTCCCCTTTTTAACATCACAAAAGGAGGAAAATCACAAAGCATAACACATACATGAAAGAACAATAATACAAACATCACACTGGAAGCAAATAATAACAATAAATAAATAAAAATAAAGTTTTTTTTAATCGATCAGCTTCAGTAAATCAGAATTTTTCCTTAATGTTTTATTCAAAAACCAACAAGAATAAATTGATGAGCTAAAATCTAAAAAAGTTAGAAAATTAATTTTTGAAAACCCTACCTCGAACACCTTACAGGTTCAAATTCTTTTCAAATAAAAATCTAATTCAGAAGAAAAGAAATTAGATAAGAAAAGTGATCCTTTCAAACTTCGTTCCAGAAAATATCTTATAAAATAGTATTGCAAAGTAAAGAATCAGAAATCATGATTTTCAATCTCAAGTGTTTGAATATATTAACTGACACATGAATTCTTCTAAGATTTTTAAAGATTTGAAAGAGGAGGAAGCTTATTTCTTTGTGGGCTCATTTTGCCTCTTTTTCAATTATTTGACATACTTTACGCATCTTTTAATTTTGATATATTTTATGTATCTTTTTAATTTATTGGTAAATATTGTGCATCTTTTTAGTGTTAGACTCATTTTGTGCCTCTTTTTCAATTGATTGGCATACTTTACGCATCTTTTACGAGCTTTCTTTCTTTCAAAAACTCTAAAAGACTCTCAGTTATGAGATTATCTTTCAAATATAAGAGAAAAAAAACTCACTCTCTTAGATAAGAAAAATTAATCCACAAAATAGAATCATCCTCATATGATAAATGCAACCACCTGATTAAAAAAATATAAAAGTGATTCAATAATATGAAAGTAGATTACTATAGGAAGATAAAAAAGATCTCTATTTCAAAGTCTAACTTTTTAATTTTGAAAAAGATTTTTATTCAAAAAGAAGAATACACAATTAAAGGAGTTAGAGGAAGAGAAATAATCATCAATGTTTCATCCTTTAATTATTTTTGAGAAGTCAATCACTGCTTACAAGCTTCTGAATAAAATAAGGAAAAAATCTCATTTAGAAATCAAGTTTATCAGCAGTAGTGAGTAGTGATCTGATTCTGAAGAAAATAAATAGGAAATCAAGAATAAAAGGAAAGCATATAAAAAAATAACCAAATCAAACAAACAACAATAAAAATTGAGAAAAATCAGTAGGAAATTAAAAAAAACACAAAAATATAGATAGATAAATCAAACAAAAACTAAGTGCTGAAACATAAATAGAGAGTATCAATTTCAAGCATGAATATCTATCACACATAATCTGGTTCTTAAGGTGCTAAAGGTTTCAAAGGTCAGTAGTTTTGTGAAAATATCTACCAGTTGATTTTCAATGGCTATGTGATGTAGCTCTATCTCCTTTGGTAACATGTTCTCTAATGAAGTAGTGCCTGATGTCGATGTGTTTAGTCCTAGAGTGTTGGATTGGGTTCTTTGAAATATAGATGGCACTAGTGTTATCACATAGGATAGAGATTGTTCCTACAGGAAGTCCTAAATCTAGAATTTATTATTTTAACCAAAGGACCTGGGCCACATAACTTCATAAGGCAATGTATTCATCTTCAGCAGTGGACAGTGCAACTGAGTTCTATTTTCTACTGGACCAGGAGACTAAAGACTATCTTATGAATTGACATATTTCAGAGGTGCTCTTTCTATCCATCCCACATCCTATAAAGTCAGAATTAGAATATCCTATAATTTTAAAGGAGGTGATGTGCCTAGGATATCAGATTCCTAAGTTTTGGGTTCCTATGAGATATCTAAGAATTTTCTTAACAATAGTCAGGTGGGACTCCTTTGGATCAGCCTGAAATCTACTACAGAGATAAACACTAAACATAATATCAGGTCTGCTAGCAGTCAGGTAAAGAAGTGATCCAATTATTCCTTTGTACTTCTTTTGATCAATAAATTTTCCATTTGAATCCTTATCTAACTGGACACTGAAACTCATGGGAGTGTTGATTGGCTTGGCTTTATCCATTTCATATTTCTTCAGGATGTTCTTAATGTATTTTGATTGATTAAGAAAGGTTCCTTCATCCATTTTCCTTATGCTAAATCCCAAAAAGTAGGATAATTCTCTCATCATACTCTTATCAAATTTTTTACTCATTATTTTAAAAAAATTGTCACATAAATTTTTATCAGAAGATCCAAAAAATATATCATCAACAAAGATCTAGACAATGAGTAATTCATCTCCTACTCTCCTCAGAAAAAGGGTATGTCTACGCTCCCCTTAACAAACTTTCTTTCCAGTAGGAATGTGCTAAGCCTCTCATATTATGCTCTAGGTGCCTATTTTAATCCATACAGGGCCTTTTTTAATTTGAAAATATGATTTAGAAATTGGTAATTCTCAAAGCTAGGGGTTGCTCTACAAATACATCTTCCTTTATTATCCCATTTAAAAGGACACTCTTGACATCCATTTGGAAAAGCTTAAATCCCTTATAACAAGCAAAGGCTAGTAGCACTCTAATGGCTTTCAAATGGGCTACAGGGGCAAAGGTTTCCTCAAAATCAATCCCTTCTATTTGGTTGTACCTCTTAGCTATTAGTCTTGCCTTATTCCTAACCACCACACCAGAATCATTTATTTTATTCTTAAAGACCCACTTGGTTCCCACTATACTCTTGATCATAGGTCTTTCTACCAGCTCCCAAACATCATTCCTAACAAATTGGTTTAGTTCCTCTTGCATAGCTATGATCCAAAATTCATCAGAAAGGGCTTGATTGATGTTGGTGGTTTCAGCCATTGAAATGAAGGCTGAGTGGTTTACTTCTTTTTTAAGTCCATGCCTAGTTCTAAAACCTTCAGAAGGGTCTCCTAAGATCAGTTCTTTATGATGACTCAAAGAATATCTCCATTCTCTAGGCAGTGTTCCTCTAGATTTGTAGATTCTATTCTTTGAGTGACTTCTACAACCTCCTCTTCTTCTACCCTTGACTCTCCAGAATTATTAAATTCATCAAACACAGTATGAGTGGTCTCCTCAACAATCAGGGTTTTTTTATTGAAGACTCTATAGAATTTCTTAACACTTGAGTAACCTAGGAACACTCATTCATCAGATTTTGGGTTAAACTTTCCTAGTTGAGACTTCTCATTATTCACAATGAACACCTTACATCCAAAGACACAGAGGTGAGAGAGGTTGGGTGTCCTACCCTTAAGAATTTTATACGGTGTTTTGTTCAGCTTAGATCTAAGATTTATCCTATTTAGAACATAATATGATGTATTCACCACTTCTGCCCAAAAGTATTTAGGAAGTGAGTATTCAGCTAACATGACTCTAGCAGCTTCTACCAAGGTCCTGTTCTTCCTTTCAGCTAGCCCATTCTACTGAGGGGTCCTAGGAGCTGAAACATTATGATCTATCCCTTGCTCCTTACAGTAGATTTCAAACTTCTCATTTTCAAACTCTCCCCCATGATCATTATAAATAGTCATGATCTCACAACCTAGCTTCCTCTGAATCCAAGTGGAAATAGATCTGAACTCCTCGAATGATTCACTTTTATGAGATAAAAATCTAACCCATGTGAACCTCGAATAATCATTAACAATCACATACCCAAAGACTTTCCCTCCTAAGCTTAAAGTGTTGATAGGTCCAAAGAGATCCATGTGCAGGACTTCTAAGGGTTTGCTAGTGTTAATATCTTTGATTGATTGGAAGGAGGATTTGACTTGCTTTCCTAACTAACAAGCATCACGCAGGTGGTCCTTAGTGAACTCTAGTTTGAGGACACCTCTCACTAAGTCTTTTTGGGTGATCTTCCTAAGGCTTTTCATGCTTACATGACATAATCTCCTATGCCACAGTCATGATTTATCAACAATTAATTTTAAAAAAATAGTAATATCAACTTTAAAGCAATTCAGATCAATCGTGTAAATATTATTGATCCTTTTTTCCTGTAAAATAATTTTGTCATTTAAGCTTATAATGCATGATGTTGGTAGAAATTTTATGTTGAATCCTTTATCACAGAGCTGGCTGATGCTGAGTAGATTGTGTTTCAATTCATCTACAAGTAAAATATTATCAATGATAAAATTTTTTGAATCACCAATTATACCTGATCCCACCACTCTCCTAGTGGTATTGTCTCCAAGTATTACCTTGCCTCCTGCCTTGATCTCCAAAAAAATAAACTAATTTGCATCTCCAGTCATATGCCTTGAGCATCCGCTGTCTAGGTATCACATGCTCTAATGAGGCCTTTTTTTAGAACATCCCTACAAAATTATCAAATGTTAGATTTAAGAACCTAAACAGGTTTGGGTCCCTTGTGATGAAAAGAAGAATGCGATGCATGCATACTATGCTATGAATTTTACAATTTTGGTCTCCACACCAAATGTGTTCTATGGTGAATGGTACAAGTGTAGGAGATATGTCTTAGCATACCACAAGAAAAATATCTAACACTGAGAAAAGGGTTAACTAATCTACATGGGTGATGGTGTCTCTTCTTAAATTTGGATAATGCATGCTGTGATGATTGTATATGAAATTCTTCAAGTGATGGTGGTTGCTTATTTTTCATGAATGCAATTAGTTCAGCATATAAAAATTTATTTAAACTTTTAAGAATTAAATTTTATATTCTCAATGCATGCTCCCTACTCTCTAAATCAAATGCAAGAGTTTCTAATTCCTTGACTACAATTTCTAATTCAATATGTGATATTTTTAATAAATCATGCTCAGTGGTTAAATCAAAATGCTTTTTATTTAATTCATCAAATTCATCAAGTAATACCATATAATTGCTATCCAAGGTGGAATGAACTTTAATCAAAATTTCATGCTCGTTTTGTAAGTTCAGAAATTCAAGTTTTAGGCTAGCATAGAGTTTTTTCAATTTCTGTATGATGAATAAATTTTCTCAGAAACTTCAAGCAATTGATCGTAGGTTAGTTCACATACCTCTTCTTGATCAGAGTGATCAAGATGATCTGCCATCAAACACAAGTTGGTTACCTCCTCTTCAGCTTCAATTTTAGAGGAGTTAGATGTTGAATCAGCCCAGAAAGCCTTTTGGATCTTCTCCTTGTCCTTCATGAACTTAAGCTTTTCCTCACCCTTTTTCTTGCTTGGGTGAGCCTTCAATATTAGGTATTCAGACTTCACATGCCCTGGCTTCCTATATTCAAAATAGATAATGTCAGAAGAACCTTTAGACTGATTATTATTCTTACCTTTATTCCACTTCTAATGATGCTTCTATTTCTTTCTCAAGAAGCTCTTAAATTGCATTGTGATTAAGGCCAAGTCATCATCATCAGAACCTGAAGATCCATAGTCAAAATCATCAGCCTTCAAGGCTATGGCTTTCTCCTTCTTTTTCTCATCTACATCAAGCTACCTTTGGTTCACTCCTTTCTTATAAGCAATTAGTGATCCAACTAAGTTATCAATTAAATAATTATTTAGATCCTTAGATTCAGTAATGATAGTAATTTTAGCATCAAAAGAAGAAGGAAAATATCGCAAAATCTTGTTTACTTTGTTATAGTTCGTAAGCTCTCTTCCTAAGGCATGCAGGGAAGTGACAATCTGTGTAAATCTAATATACATCTTAGAAATTGATTCATTAGGTTTCATGCGAAAGAGTTCATAATCATACAAGAGAATGTTCAGTCTAGATTGTTTAACTTTATTTGTTCCTTCATACATAATGCATAACCTATCCCAAATTTTTTTCCCAGTTGCACAAGTTGAAACACACATATAATCTTCAGATTTTAGTGCACAAAAAAATACTTTAAATATTTGGCATTTAGTTATGCAAGATCTCTGTCATCAGTTGTCCATTTAGCAAAAGGGATTTCAGTTTTAACACCATTAACAAGTCTATAAGGTGTAATATAGCCTTCTTTAACAAGCATCCACATATGATAATCGATCGATTACAAAAAGGTGGACATTCGAGTTTTCCAAAAATTAAAAGGAATATTATCAAATAAAGATGGTCGTGTGATTGAATAACCTTTCACAGTATTACAATTTCCAAAATTAGCCATGGATCAAAAATTCAAAAGTTTTTCCAAAAATTGATTTTATGAATCCTGTTCTGATACCACTTGAAAGTTTGTTAGGGTTGTTAAGCCCTTATGAACTAGTCCCAAGGCTAACCAAGAGAGGGGGTGTTTGGAGCTCATCGGCTGTGAGATCAACAGAGTACCATGATGTCATCCATCTAAGCTGCTCAAAATCATCATCTAGTGGTTTTCAAAGCATGATTGCTTCTACAAAACCATTCTAGACCTCACAGCGAGAAGATCTAGTTATTAAACTCCTCCTAAAATAATCTATGCAGAGGAATTTTCCTAAACATATAGTTCTGCCTAAGATTTTAATTAGTTTTTTTAAGAACTACATCTAAAGCTTTAAAAACACTTCCCTATTGCTTCTGTAATCATATTCTATTTTTGTCTAAGTTTTTAAATAATTTCATTCATTATATAAGAAGTTTGAAAGAAAATATAAACCTAGGGTTTTCAGCTTATTTGGTTAAAGAAGATGACTTCACAACCGTCCGATATTTATAAATCGCACAAATGGTTCTGACTTGATTGTGCATTAAGTCTGATTCAACTAAAACATGTGGCTAGATGGATGATATTCATCCATCAGCATCTTGTTCATCTGCTTTAAACCATGTAGATCTTATAACTGAAAGTCATGCGATATGGTTAAGTTGTTAACCATGTATTGCCGCATGGTTAACTACCATGTTGCTACATGTAAAGGGGGAACACCGCCAGTTGAGTTATCCCAATCGCACGCTAACATGTGTAAAGCTGCTGCCCGCTTCACTACAGGAAAATGCCTTGTTATCGATAGACCAAATCAGCCGGTAATAATGAAAATTTGCCTGAAATTTCCATTTTCTAGCAAATTCCTAACGAAAATCCATTCGAATGTAATTCACACATCGAAAAATCTAAATCAATAAAATTTTTTTGTTGGAAACATTTTTGACAAATTTTGTGGCACGATTCTGGAAAAAAATTAAGGTTTTACGTCAATTTTCTTAGACGATTCTGACATTTAATCCACCAGTATTTCTAACGAAAATATTATGCCAGAAGTACCAGTGGATAATCTGCCACCATGATCCACCAAAATACTATCGACAGATAAAACCAGCGGATAATCCACCAGAAATACTGACGTAAATGATTCGTTAGAAACACTAATTTTATTTCATCATATTGTATTGCCGGTGGATAATCCGCCTGAAACTTGTAGCATATACAAAAAAAGCCTTCCCTCTTTGAAAATTAATTTCTAAAATACAACCTGCATATAAAAGTTTTAATACTATATACATTCAAACATACACCTCTAATCAATAATATCACCAAATATTGAACATAAACATATAAACATAAACAAAATGTCCAAAACTGTATAAACGTCCAAAATAAATAAGTACACATGTCTAGAAAAAACTATATAACATCTAATCTGAGTCAGTCTCCTCCTCTACTGAAGCTGTATTCTATTCACTGAACTACTTCCTCATTTTTTATATTTCATCCAACAGGTGAGTTTGCTATATCTGCATCTGCTGCTGTATCTATATCTATCAATCAGCTTGAGCTTTCCTGACAGACTCTAGCTCAGCTATAAAGGAAGCTACCTGTTGGCTATAAAAGAACGCCTGGATACTTACTATAAAGTTGGAGCCACTAGATATCTGCCCCTTATATGCATAGGCTTGCGAGCCTAAACCATAAACCCTATCATGCTGCATTCCTCCTACTGCTTGTGAGCAAGTATGGTAGTTAAAATATTCTGCTAATCCACAGAAGAACCCTTACCAGCTGCGCCTAGCTCTCTCAAAGTCTTGTATACTTCTCCTATGAAAGTTAATAAAAAATTAAGCATTTTAGACATGACATAAAAAACCAGCCACAATTGAATAGCTACACATTATTCCTATGACCAGGATATTCTAACTATAATATTTCTTGTAATACCCCGTAGTACTCAGAATCATCACATATATGGGTGTTATTGGCCTCTTACATATACACTATAATTATCTATCTTCCTACATTCACACCAAAATTTTATTTAAAATTTGTACCCACTAACCAAAAAAATTGAATAATATTTCACTACTATATTTGGTCTCCAAGCTAGATTAAGTAGCCCATGATACTACAAATCACTGCCTTGAGTGTGCACCTAATTAGTAGATAAAGTATATTATTAGTATATCTTTGACCATAATGTTAACTAATTAAAGACAAATTAGTTGAAATTAATAATTAAAATATATATTATATTTGTAAACCAATTAGGGAATTCTGTTTCCACTATCTTTTAGACTTATACTGGTTATAATATATTCAAACCATCAAAGAAACTCCTGCAAATATTAGGATTTAGATCAAATTTATGAGTAACAAATTTATGAATAAGTTAAGTCATACTTACTCGAGATATGACTCAACTTCATCACATTTAAGCAAGACATATAATGTGGCAACTCTCATCTCCTTATCAGTCAAATAACATATGGTGCTAGCGCCTGTGGGTTGATCATTTCCATTAAATACAAATAAATTTAAGGATTTACCCACATTTTGAGGTGTAGTACTCCTACTTGATTGTGATGTTGTTGCAAAGTAATACGAGCAAAACTAGGTTATCTCATATATTAAATATGCTTCACATATTGAGCATTTAAGATGTACTTTATTCTTAGCAGTCTTCTTAAGCTTATTTAAATATCTCTCAAAAGGATACATCCCTCGATACTGAATAGGTCCACCGACAATAGCCTCATAAGGTAAATTCATGGGTAGATATAAGTTAAAGGAAATATCTTCTCAAGTTTACACAGAATGAAAGGGATATGATACTCCATAAGAATTAGGTGCTCTGTATTTAGTTTTGAAGAGCATAAATCCTTGAAGAAGATACTTAGCTTGATCAAGGGCTTTAAAATTTGATCTGAGAGATAACTAAAGGTAGTTGGTAGTAGACATTATATAAAGATATGATAGTCATGACTTTTCAATCTAAATAATCTCTCAGATCTTATGTCAACACATCTTCACCCATTCACAAATTACTCATCTCTACTCTAAAGTCAAGGTGAAAGAAGCTTTTGGTTTGAGAAGTTTTTTATTTTCACCAACCTTCAATTCTAATGCTTTCCTCCTACAAATCTTCTTTAAGTCCATCATTGCTTTTATATTATCTTTGAATTTATCTTTGATGTCCATGACTGAATTGAATATGTTATCAAGAATATTTTTCTCTATATACATCACGTTGAATTTATCTTTGATGTCCATGACTGAATTGAATATGTTATCAAAAATATTTTTCTCTATATACATCACGTCCAAGTTATGTATAATCACATTTATCCTCCAATATGAAAATGACCAAAAAATACTTTTTTGATCCAATTATGGTTGACACCATACCTTGGCAAATTATAATCAGCCAATGTTAGAGAGTTCACTATTGTGGGCATGGACCTTACTCTTTCAAATATTTTCTTCACTAGTTAATCTAAGGAGAGGCTGTGACATCACCATTTTATTTTTAATAAAGGCATCCTTATTTTTTTAAAAAGGATGACCTATAGGTAAGAACATGTGATTACAGTCGAACCAAGTATTTAAAGTGAATAACTTTATATATTCAATATAATATGGGCAAGCAAACTTGTCGGAAGTGTTCCAACTTGAGAGCATACCGTACATAGAAAAGTCACAAATTATCCAAAGTAATGATGCCCTCATTATGAAATTTTATTTAGTGTATATATTATATATACTTACTCCCACTTCTCATAAAAAATTTAAATCATCAACTAACTGTTGTAAGAATACTTCAATCTTTGCTTTTGGATTATATGAAAGGAGTAGTCTTACACAACTCTAGGGGAAGATTATATGGGGTGAGTAACACAGTCTAGCATGAGTAAGGTGAAGTAGACTAGATAAATGGAGTAAAATCATCAACAAATAAACCTAATCTTATATTTCTTAATTCTATGGTGAAGGTTGGCCGTGTACGATCAAAGTATTTCTAGACATCTGCTTCTGATGGATGTGTAATAACACCTTCTTGTGAGATGTGTTCATTATGTCATCTCATATGTACAGTAGTTCTCATGGATGCATATAACCCTTGTAATCTAGGAATTATGTGTAAGTAAAATATCCTACTAACTGGTACTTCCTTCAACTTTCTTTTCTTCATAAATTTTGGTTTAAATCTTGGTGCATAATAGTAACGACATGAAATTTCTGATTGATCATTTTTATAGTATAATATGCATCCATTGATACAATAATCTATCTTGTGTATGTCAAACCAAGTTTGAAAACTAACTTTTTAATCTAATATAAATCTGTATGAATTATATTATCTATCGAGTTAGTTTTGTTAAGCAGGCCAATGAATTAATTAAAACATATACAGGGGATATTATATTTTGCCTTGATGCTTAACATCTTAACAGCAATGGATAACTCTGAGTGGTGTACCTCTTCCATATTGGTTGTTAGGAAGCATATAATAAATCATAAAAATTTTGTGCCTCCTTATTAGGTAACTCTTCTGCATATTATTCAAATTATGCTCCAATTACATCATGAACTAAGTCCATAAGATCAGGTCAAATATTTTCTTCCTCAGCTATATTAGAACTTGTAGATGGGACTACATTGAGAATCAAAATATGGCTCATACTCACCATGAGAAGTCCAATATCAATATTCTGGCATGAACCCTCTACGGTATAGATCAACAATTATATCATCTGGGCTTAGGTACACTTAATTTTTATGTTTAGAATATGAGCATTGAAACTTTCCATCTGAGATGAAGCTAGGTAGTTGAGAAGCTATCTGAATGAAAAAATTCACCCCTTTAATGAACTCATATGTTAATATTTTTAATCCTTGCGCCAATCAGTTATATATCCAACTTCTTTTATTTTTGATATATATAATATAGCATATATATAATATGAATATATTAGATATTATTGTAATATTTATTGAAGGAAAATAGATGGATTTTAATTTTATTTGTGACCAAACCATCTAAGGTGATTCTCTCTAATCTTATCTTCCACTGGAGCTACTCCAGCCATTTTATATATATGCTCATTTCAGATCTTATCTCTAAGGTTAAATCCACTCATCCACCTGAGCATCCTCATCTCTGTAACACTTAACTTAATATTATGCTTCTCTTTCAATGGCCAACATTCTGCACCATAAAGCATTGCAGGTCTCACCACCATCTTATATAATTATCCCTTAAGTTTGAGGGGGACTTTTCTATCACACAATAAGCCCAATGCATTCCTCCACTTCAACCATCCAACTTGAATTTTATTGATAATGTCCCCATCTATTTTACTATCAATAGATCAAAGATATCTAAAACATGTACTTTTATTAATGATTTGATCACCCGAAGTCACAATCCCTCAATTAGGTCTATTACTACTAAAATCACACTCCATATATTAAGTTTTAGATCTACTCAAGTGAAAACATTTAAACTCTAAGGTTGACCTCCATAATTCAAGTTTACCTTCAACTCCCTCTCTAGTCTTATCAATAAGAAGAATGTTATTAGCAAAAAGAATATAATAAGGTACATTCTCTTACAAATGTCTAGTGAGAACATCCATGAATAAAGCAAAAAGATATTAATCTCAAAAAAAATATACACATCAACTTCCTCTCTAGACTCCTCAACAAGAAGAGTATCATCAACAAAATGCATACACCATGCTACAATCTCTTGCAAATGTCTACCAAGAACTTACAGGGAAATGCAAGGTCGGTAGCGAACGTCAGCAACAGAGATGACGAACTTCGGTAAGGATGGTGGAGAATGTGGGCAAGGTCGGCGGCAAACATTAGCAACTGACTGGTCTCAATGGTGGCGGTGTTCGGTGTAGGTCTCAAACGCGAGGGGAGCAAACCGAAAGGAAGAGGAAACAAAATGAGAGGAAAGATGATAGAGCGGGTGAAATAAGGCTTCTACCAGGGAATATTCTGGCGAATTTTCTACAGGTAACATTACCAGCGGATAATACACCGAAAAGTATTCATCGAGTTTAAGTAAGCCGGCATAAATTATGCCGGTAATTCCACCGATAATGTCCGACAAAAATTGCGCCAAAATATTTAATATACCGACAAAAAAATTGGCGGAATATATGCCGGTACCTTTATGGTGGAAATTAAGCTGGTAATTCTGCCGTAAAGTTACCAGCGTATATTCCATCAGTAAGTCCACCGCTTTTTCCAGCACATGTATGTCCGCTAGAAAGTCTGACGGTAATGACAGATTTTTTTATAGTGCTTGAATTATATTTAAATTAACTATTAAATAATTTTAATAGCCTGAAGCTTTGAAAAATTATAATAAATTAAATGCTTTATCAAATTTGACAAATAAATATTCATTTTTTTAGAATTAAAAGTACTTTATTTTAAAATAAAATTAAGTAAAAATAATAAGTGTACAGAGAGTAATTAAGCTTTAACTATTTTCAAACTTTACCTAATTACCTTCTAAATACTTATTTAAATTATTTCAAATTTAAGGAGCATAAATTAGATGCTATTAGAGACATCTAGCAATTTTTCTAAGGCTCTTTGAATTTAATTCTATTAATTCTTGAATTTATAAGAATCTTGGTCATGTTTTAACCTAGATTTTTTTTTTTTTTGAAAATTCAATATAAATTCTATAATAAACCATTTCATATGTATGAATGCTCTATGGAATCAGTGAATGATTGTCATTCAAGTAAAAATGAACTCATGAAAGTTTTGTAATTATATGAAGAGTAATTACATTAACTTTAATTTCCAATCTCCTTAAACTACTCCTCATATGCTCAAGGGATTAAGCTTAAACTTGGCTATATAATGATATGATATGGTTCTAATATATCATACTATTTTCAAGGCAATCCAATGGATAATTAAATTGTAATTAAAATTCCAAACAATTATGTAATATTTTGACCTAAGTGTTTGGAAATTTATCATTTTCAAATCACTTAGAATTAGGGCACATGATTACTATGGTGTGAGCGTATGTGTAAGCAAGGCTTAGATACAATGATTTACAAATCCATTTGAACATTAGAGTCACCTAGGAAAAATAATTAAGGATTATGTCTAGAGAACTTAAAAAAATCCTAGAAAATTCTACACACACCATCCAATAGGGATGAAACTCAAACCAGTAAAGTTAGTGACATCATACACCTTAGGAATAAATCTCAGTTTGATTTGACATTAATTGACCTTCTAAGAAAAATATTAATCAAGATTAGCTCTTTAATTAAGGGTTAAATCTTCCAAAATTCATGATAAATCAAATAAAATTCATAAAAATACCAAATAATTTTTAATCAACTCCAACTAATATCTATAATAATTGAAAAAAAATAGATTTAAATTTGATTAAATTTTATTTAATAATTAATTAAATCTTGATTAAATATTAATTAAATAAAATCATTAAAAATAAAATAAAAATCAAATTAATCCCAAATTTTTAAGGATAGATTCATTAGTTATTCTTAACAAATGTTATCAATTTCATAATTTGTGGAGTTAATTTGATGTCAAAACTAAATATTTATGTAAATAATTAGGCAATTTAATAACTCAATAAATTATCAACTTCCAATATAGTCAAATGAAAATTAATAAATATAATTCAAATATCCATAATTAATTAAAATAAAATAAAACAAAATTTAGAGATTAATCATTTAAATTTTAATAAAATTTTTTAATATAATTAATTAAAAATTCAATAATTGATTAAAAATTCCAAATAATTCAATAAAAATCAGAAAAATTCAACAAAAATTTAAAACATAAGAAACAAAATTAATTTGATAATTTCTTTGACTAAAATTTATTTTTAATTAAATAAATTAAAGGATTAACATAATTAAGTAATAAGGCTTTCATGCTTAATGCTTAATTCCTTTTGGAGGCATTTGAGCATTTCATTTAAAGCCTTTAATATTAGTTAAACACCGAATAATCCCTTTATGTGGTGTCTAATTCCTTTTAGGAGAGCACATATGTATTTGATTAAGAGATTTTTAAAAATTTTAATAAAAAATAAGGGTTTTATATACTATGCTAGCCTCTGTTTGTGGAGGGCATTGTTGTATGAGATTTATAACCCTTAATCAATCATTAATAAATCATTAAACCTATACATCATGCTTGATTCCACTTGGAGAGCATGTTTATTGAATTAAAGGATCCCTTCTCTATCCCTTAATAAATCACCAATAAATCTCTAAAGACTTCATGCAATCATCTATCCTGTAGATATGAGATGATTACATTATGATTATAAACCTTAGGATTTATAAGTTAGTTGCTCCAATACTTGGAGTTATTAACTTATTAATTCTTTAAAATTAAATAATCAACTTCAACCATTTAAAATTTAAATAATAACATCCAGATTCATATAAGATAAATTTTAATTAAAAATTTCCTTTTAACCTTAATGAACTCATGGAACTTAAATATTAAATTCCTATAAGACATATCAAAGCCACACTACCTCCTTCACACAGTCAAATGGTTTGTTAAGACAACCATCTTTAGCCTAGATTAGGTCGATGATTTGAATTGCTTGCCGGGTGCTTTACTTGAAGAGCACCCTGTGTTTGTTTATTTATTTTTGTAGCTTTAAATGTCATAAATTTTAATTTTTATTAGTGTACTTAGGTTCTTTAAGGACTGCATTAGAAGCATTAGGTTATTATACAACTACTCCTATACTTTATTTTTATATGCTAATGCTTTTCTATTGCTTTGTATTTCCTACAAAAGTTAAAGCAGAATATACCTAGGAATGATGTATATGTATGAGTCCCTATAAATTATAGATTGTATATAAATAGAGTTGTACAGTGTCTTGAATTGTAAAAGGGTAAAATACACCTGCTTATATATATGCAAATGGGACTCCAAAAGATAATATCCTCTCCATTGGAGGATAATCTCTTTTGAAATTCTATAGAAAACTTGGAGCTCAAAGGCCTTAAGTAGACGTATTTGAATCTATACATGTGATGGGCTTAAAAACCCATGTTTATTATGGTGGAGCCTAGCCAGCTTACTTTCCTGTAGAATCTGAGTACTTTTATAATTATTTGAATTAATAAATGAATAAAATTTCTTCTATATGCAACAATTTTTTATTAATTATTACATTGCATCATTTAGATGGTAGTTTGCATTAGTGGGTAGCAATTTTTTAGGCTTTCCTCGATGTACATGTTTCGAACTTTGTAGGAACATGTATGCTAAATCTAGGATGATATAGTATTGGGTACTGTATACACAAACACCTTTACCTTGACATGCATATATATGTACATTTTACTTTATGTAACACACACAAGCCCATCATAAAAGTCAACGGTAAGGTATGTGGGACCTAAGGGTCGGGGCTATCGTAGTTCTTCTATAGTTTGGGCGTTATACTGTCAAAATTTTTTTGAAATTTTGGAATTTAAAAAATTTAGTTAGGATAAGATACAATATAGAGTTCTTAGCGAGTCATCTTGTTAGTGCCATTTGAATGTAAAGTTAAAATTATTCTTCTCGAGTCACTGAGTTAGAGTTTGATTCATCCTTGATCTCTTAGGATAGAGTTGATCTTATCATATAATACATCTAAGGTGATTGCTTTCATATTAAATTGTTAGCTAGCAGCGCATTCCAAGCAAGTGTAAGCTCGGAGATATTTGCACACCTCAAATTCCTTTTTCAAAAAAAATATAAAGAATCTAAGGATATTTTATAACATTTAAAGATAATTTTGAATGAGTGATTGATATTTTCAAAATAGGTAAGACAACTATCACATGTTTTAAATCTAGAATAAGTCTAGTCTCCATTTTAATCAAAAAATTTCTCCTTGGATATGTAATTGACTATAAGCGCTTGCCTGTTCCAAGATCCTAATATAAAATAAATCATATCTTAGTTAACTAAGATAGAGGAAAAATCTTCTATACGTTGACTCAAGCTAATCCTGGGCTAGTTTCTTATTTGAAATGATAGTTGTATGTGAATACTTTCCTCTGTAATGAATTTCATATCTCCTATGCTAAATTTAAATACAATAATAAATTGCTTCTTTTCTCAACTCGCTAATATAGTGTTAGTTTGTCTTTCAAGGTACACTAATTATACAAATTTGCCTAAAGAAACACTAAATCCCAAATCAATGTCAATCTTTTAATTTATCCACATCTCTGTTGTGGGGTGTTTGGTTGTATGTTGGTTATTTCATGGGGTAGTTCTGCTCCTATTTGGGTTTTGCTTTTCCTCCTCCCCTATTGTTCTACTGATTTGGTATTTTTCTGGAGACTTTATCATACAGGTTTGGATTCTGATTTTGGACTCTGGATTAAATTTTGGATGGCTTCGTTCGTGATCTCTCTAGTGTTTTTGATAGTGCTTGCTCATTTATGGGGTTATTTTCTGCTACGTCACTTCTATCATTTTGCAGGTTTGAAGGTTTGCTATCTTTCTTGCTTTTTTTTTTTACTTTTTATATTATATTCTTAGTAGGGATCATTAGCTCGTTAGGATTTTATTTTGATTTTTATTGTAGTTCTCTGAGCAATAGTGAGCATTTAATCCCTTTAAGGGCTCATAATATTTTTTTAATAATTAATGTGTAAGCCTCTTCTGTGGGTTTCCATAATGAGGGGCCTACGTATTAATAAAATGAAGGGTTACAAGGTCCATAAGGTGACCTCGAGCCACAACTGCTCAAAGAGATACAATCAAGGCAAAGAAAAAGAAAGCTAACAGCTTAAGGTCCCTACTTAATTATAATGAAGAGTAGAAAGAAAAAAAAAACCAAGATAGAGCAAAAAGCACCAGCAATTAAGGAGCCACAACCAAAATAAAGGAGAAGCAACTGCAGCATAATCGAACCCCTAGACTAGCAAGGCGACGAGAAGCCAAAGACCTCGACCAAAATGACCCATATGAACCAACCAGAGCCCACGATTAACCAACAACCACCAAAATAGAAGCCACCAGCCACAGAGCAAGAAAAGCCAATAATAGAACAGAACATCCCCAACCAAACAAAAGGGACTAACCAATAAAGAAACACGAATTAGCATTAGAACAAGTACTACTGCCAACAAAAACCTTTATTTTTATTTTTCTTACTTTCTTTCCAGACAATATAGTGACTCCCTCATTATCCACTTGCACAAAAACGTTTAAAACTATTATCCATCAAAATGTTAGAGATACCATCATTATTCCTCCCATCACCCCAGTGATCACCCGATTGAGAGAAAATCCAATCAGAGTGATCAATAGGATTTATAAAATCCATGTTCAATAATTGCTTCCCACCATCTAGAGTAATAACCACTTCATTAGAGATAGGGGAAATCAGTAAGTTAATTATAGGCTCCTTGTTTGAGATATCCAAAAATTTACTAAAAATAGTTAGAGTATCCACAGAGGCTAGAAGCCCCTCACCAATATTAGCAGAGGTCACATTCTCCAAATTATTGCCAAGTCGGTGTTCCATAGGATCCTTATTAGGGGATAAAGCTAATTGATTCTCACAACTTATAGTAGCAAGAAACAAGTTTGCCCTAGAATTAATCTTACCCTCATTAATCATAAAAACATTAGCATTATCTGGAGATGGCAAAATACCATAAGAGTCAATATTATTATTACCATTATTATTTTCCTCACTAGGCTCTGCAGCAATAGTAGTAGGTATATTATTTTTAATAGTCTGTGAATCCCTACTTAAACGAGGATTAAGGATAACACACTCATTTTTCATGTGCCCCAATGACTTGTAGTGATCATAATAATGAGAAAATTCCTCCATCTCTATACGTTGAATATAACTGAATTTTTCAAGCCCCAACCAGATTAAAGCAGGATATCACTTAGTTATGTCTAACTCAACCAACACCCGAGCGACATAGGGATGAGATTCAATAGAAGCAATGTTATCATTTTTTAGAAGGCGACCAAACAAGGAGCCCAAGCCGTAGAGTATGTAGGGAGAGAAAAAATGGGGCCTAAGGTTAGGGAAAGAAATCCAAATGGGGAAAATGGGGGAATCCAACATAATGTCAAAAAAATGGGGATCATTTGGTCATCTTCATATAACAATTAAAAACAAAGTAAGATCTACAGGAAAAAATTCTACTGTAATTAATATCATTCTTATGTTTAATCAACACATGTTTAGCATCCATGAGGGTGACTGAAAACTCGCCACTTAGTTTAAGGTTGAAGAAAAAATTTTGAATCGCATTGAGAGAAGGCTTGTTATTGGGAAAATTATCGACCAAAGAGAATTTGAAAGGGGCAGCAAGAGCAAGAACCTCTTCATCCAAATTCCCATAGAGCTGGCAGCCCCTGATACCCGATAGGTTGTGGCTTTAACATTAGGAAATGCATCCGCATAGTAGGTGCCCGAAAGGGTGCCAACAAACGAGTGAGAGGAATTTTTACCACTTAAATAGTCGGGATCTCCCACGCGAACCTGATTAATCGCCATCCGAGATGGAAGATCCGTCGAAGTTGGAAAAACCATGAAGAAATTGCCGAAACGATTGACTGGGGAAAAGATAAGGAGAGGCAGATAGGGTGAAGCCCTAGTAGCGAGATGACATTAGCATATCATTGTAATATTCATTTCCATTGGGGAGTAACTAAATTTAGACAAGCATGTAGATTCAACTAAGTACTCTCATTCACCAGAGAGTTCTCTTACTACCCTTCCTAATATGAACTTCTTTATTGGTAGTCTCAATAATAGAGCCTCAATAGGTATTAAAGCATTATTCAAATTCTCATTATCATTTTCAACATGATAACACTAGCGCTCACACCCACAATAGGCCTTAAATCATCTCTCAACACATAGAATGAGAGGTGATATGCATTACCTGAGAGAGAAAGAGCTGTGACTTGAGGGGAAAAAATAGAATAGGCAATTGTTGAGACCCAAGAGAAGAGTTAAATGAATCAAAAAAAAAATCATGTGTGAGTATACGCTTGTGAGAGGCAACAATAGAGTGACTAGCTTGTGGTGCCAAGGCAGAAGTAAAAAAGGGTGAACAAGGGTGACCTAGGGCATTTGTGAGCATTATAAACAAAAAGTTGCGAAGTAAATATCTGTCATTGCAATAAATCCAATGGCCAAGAGATCACTCATTAGTAAGCACTCCACACGACTTGTGAGAGTCGAGACTCTAGACACGATTGACATTCCGATATTGAACACAATATTTGAAAAAAAAAATATTTATTTAGTATTTTGATTTAATATTATGATTATAAATATCAATAATTATTTTGAGTAAATTTGAGCCGAATATGATCAAACAGGGTCTCTGTTTGTGTTCGACTCTTTTAAATTTTGAGCTTCATATATATGTTAGTGGTCCACTCCTTGGCTTAACCAACAAATCTAACAAAAGCTTTATATTGAGCCTACACAAGTTGGTCATAAATGATAATCTTTTTTACTGCCCTAGTTTATAAAATTTTTTCTATAAAAACTCAAGCTCAAAAAAATTCTATGAAAAAGGCTTAAAAATATATTAAGATTTTTATTCCTTGTTTTTAATAAGTTGAAGAAAAAATGATAATATCGATTCAAAATTATTTTTAGATCTCAAGAATTAAGCTCTACTAAGGATATAGGTAATTCACAAGTTGAAATTTTATAAGCCAGACAATAATTAAAGATTATCTTTTTAGGAATATTTATGTCAATTAAAATAAACTCACACATCATAAATTTTGATTTAAAGATGAAAGAATGATTTTATAAAAATCCACAAAAATTTTTCTTGGGGAATCACATTTTGGATTTTTATCCTTTCTGCACTGACTAAATTATAACCTGGTTCTTATTTCTTTATTTATTTTCTCTTTCACACTCCCACCAGCCCCTCACTTCTTTACTTCACCATCCCTCTTTATCATCTCAGCCATCCCTCTCTTTCTCATTTGTCTCGCCTTATAATTCTTGATGTGGCATTTTCCTCCTCCTGTTTCCCTTTAATTTTTAGTCTCTCTCTCTCTCTCTCTCTCTCTCTCTCTCTCTCTCTCTCTCTCCATAAACGAATCTATAATAGTCTTGTACCCTTGTTTTCTGCATCCCTTCAACCTCACACAACCAGCCATGGCAGACCCTTATTCCAATTTCTTCAAGAGACACTTTTCTTATTATCCTTTCTCAACATCAAATCCTCCGCTTCCTCCTCCTCCTCATCCTCCTCCGCAACCAACACCAGCATCTCTTCCACCCTACAACTTCTACACCAATTACAACTACAACTACAGCTACTACTTCCAAAACACAAACAACAATCTCCTCCAATCACCCCCTCCTTCCCCTCCCCTAAGAGAAGCCCTTCCCCTCCTCAAACTAAGCCCTCAAAAGCATCAACTTGAAGATGGAGAGGAAACCTCCTTCACTATATTGGACGGCGAAGCCGAAGCAGACTCAAAAAAGAAGAAGAAAATAACCCTTGACGATGATGAAGAAGATGACGAAACCGAGGGGGCAGTTACCGTCGCCCTCCACATCGGTCTCCCAAGCCCCACAGCTGCCGATCTCATCTCTAGAATTTCCTCCGCTACGGTTGACGAAGATCACAACCTTGATCAAGATGATGAGGATGGAAGCAGCAACATCAACATCCCTCTTGGCTGCCCTACTATTGGCAAGCTTACCAAAGGCCAGTACTGGATCCCAACCCCTTCTCAGATCCTCATTGGTCCCACACAGTTTTCATGCCCAGTCTGCTGCAAAACCTTCAACAGATACAATAACATGCAGGTCACACTTCTCACTTCTTTCTTTCTCAATATTCTCAATAACCATATTTAACTAAGGTACTGGTCTATTATTTCTGAAGAGGAAGAGAACAAACAGTGATTCTATCATGCCCTTCTTTTTATGTGATTGAACCACACAGAAGGAGGATATGTATGTTTGTTCCTCTCATGCTTTTTGGCACTTATGGAGTTTTCCTTTTACTGCT
Organism: Dendrobium chrysotoxum; assembly: GCA_019925795.1. Lineage (NCBI taxonomy): Eukaryota > Viridiplantae > Streptophyta > Magnoliopsida > Asparagales > Orchidaceae > Dendrobium > Dendrobium chrysotoxum. The sequence continues at coordinate 38,086,700 of CM034308.1, forward strand.
CCTTGGCTGTTGCGCTTCTTCAGTATGTATGTAGAGAAATTCACTTCTTACTGGGAAAAAAGCCCTCCCCAGCCCTTTCAGCCCTGCCACTCTAGATCTATTTCTTAAAGCAAAACATCATCATCCAGCCTAATCTCTCTCTCCCTCTCTCTCTCTCTACACAAAACTACACAATACTGTTCATATTGACCTGAGCATGCCCTCATCTCTCTCTCTAGAGAGAGAGAGAGAGTGAGTGAGTGATATGAAGGTATGCTCAGGTCAAGATGGACCTTGTTGTGCAGTTTTGTGTATGTTGTTCCTGCCTTAGCCTTCTCTCTATCTAAGGGAATTTGGATGATTTTAGTTCAAGTTGAGCTGTATTACGGGATATTTGTGCTTCTTCTTTCCTCCGAATTGAAACGTGTGAGTATGTGATTAAGGGCATGATGAACTGCATTGTGTTGAATTTGCTTGCCTGCAAAGCTAAACACAAACCACTAGTAAGTCTAGTCCATAGGGCAGCTCATTCATAAAAGAAATATTATTAGATTAGCCGAACTCATACTGACTTATTACTGCATTAATTATAATTTTAATCTGTATTATTTGATATCTTATATTTACAATTTTTTTTTAATTTACATTTTAGAAAAGAAAATTTACATTAGGTATTCTAATATCCTTTTATATTAGGATGAGAAGGACTCGAAAATAGATTGAAGCAAAAATGTTACCCAAACAAAAATTGAGCATCTACTTAATTACCAGAGCAGGCAAACATAATAGAGCTTAGCTAACCTAAGAACTGAAATTTTTCTGTATTGGTTTTTGCGTTGCATCTTCCGAAGCAAAAGAATATCTTTATCAAATTTATAAAGATTTTTTTATTTAAGAACAATATCGTTAACATCTTTCTAACCATATACTATAGCATAGCATTCATCATACGCAAGAACATCATAAATGTATTAACACTTTCATGACATATAAAAGAAGTGCATCTTTTACTCTTTTCATATACGTTAATGAAAGCCTACAGAATGATATATATGCAGATGCACATGTGGGGACACGGCTCACAATACAGAAAAGGACCTGAGTCCCTAAGAGGCACACAACCAACGGCTATGCTACGGCTACCTTGCTACTGCTGCGCGGCTGGCTGCCGCAACAACATTGACCACCCGAGAGCAAAACCCCTCAAAGACTTCCGCACGCTTCAAACCCATTACAAGCGCAAGCACGGCATTAAGCCTTTCATGTGCCGAAAATGCGGAAAAGCCTTCGCCGTTCGAGGCGATTGGAGGACCCATGAGAAAAACTGTGGAAAGCTCTGGTATTGCACTTGTGGGTCTGATTTCAAGCACAAGAGGTCTCTTAAGGATCATATAAAGGCCTTTGGGCATGGCCATGCAGCTTATGGTATTGATTGTTTTGAGGAGGAGGATGACCCGGCGTCTGAGATTGAGCAGGATGTTAGAGGTAGAAGATAGATGAGAGTTCATCACTTAATTTGTATTTGTTTGAGGGATATGAACATTTAGTTCTATTGGGGAGTTAATTAGGTGGAGTTTATATGGTTTTGAGGTTATTGATGTACGTGGTTATGGATGCATGTTGACTTATTTCTATTTGAAAGTGGATATGGATACAAGAACTGAAAATTTATTTAGTTTGCTAGATTTGTAAAGGAAAAGAATTTGTTTGGTTCATTCGCCATGGCTTCTTTGGACTCTCTCATTTTTCTATGTTTTACTTTGAACTCTTCTCTTTTTTTTTGGTGTTTTCACTCTCTCTCTCTCTCTCTCTCTCTCTCTCTCTCTCTCTCTAGACTACTATACAACAACAAGGGTGCAGGTCAATATCTGCTGAGTTTTTTTATGTGTATATATCAATTAATTTATATAAATTCTGGTTATGATTTTTTTTATAATAATTATTATTTTTTGGTGAAGTTTTTTAGTTATATGATTGATTGATTACTAAATATACTTGTAAGAACTCATTAATTGATAAGTTTAGTTCTATTGCAACAAGCATCGTTTGTTCTTGGAGTTTGTGGGGAAAACATTTTTTTAGGAATGCCTCAAGGAAAAGAATGAAGGATTTTCTTTCATAATATGTCAAGGTTTGTGTGACTAATTAATATCAGGATGACGATCAATCATTAATTATCAAGGCAAGATATATATCCTTATTGGAGATTTTTCATTTGATTAATTCTATTCAGAAAAGTAATTGATGAAGCTATAAACAAACAGCAATTCAATGTCTGAAAATGTTTTGCAAAATGAAAAAAAAAAAGTCCCAAAATGAAAATTTTAGACAATTATTTCAAACAATTGAGTAGAGTTTGTAAAGAAAATTTCAAGTAGGAAAAAATTATTGCAAAAGCCATCAAAAATATTGTTATTATTCCACCTTATTTTTTGTAAAATATTTATTTTAGACAACCATTTGTCACAAATCAATTGCAATTTTAAGTAATTCGAGAATGCTTTGTCATTGACATTTCCATATATCCTCATAAAGTCCATTGCAAATTTATCCAAATTTACATTTTTTTTTAAAGTTGGATATGCAATTCTATTTCCCTACAATGAATTTTTCTTTCTTACAGAATTGGATAACGTCCTTTTTTTAGAATAAATTTACATATTTAAACAAATAAATATTGCAATGTCATTTGCATAATCTCATCCCTCTCATCAACAGCTTATTACTCAGCCTTTCTGTCCCCCTATTGACCATTCAGTATATCATCTGTGTAATTAGTCACTTCAATCAAAATTCAATCAACATTACAGGCAAGACAAGGTCAAACTGATGATGGGAGTCTCTCTACTATTTACTCAAAATATTATTTTATAGAATCTTAGACTAGTGTATCACATCCATTTGTGTAATTGGTCACTTCAATCTTTTACTTTCCTAATTAATCTCCCACTCAACATCAATGTCGGTGCCTGATTAGCAAAACAATAATAGATTTTTTTATTTTTTTTGGCATGCCTTTATTCCTCACTACATTAATACTGATAATTATTAATTACCACTTGAAGGTTATCAATGGCCGCTCTTAGTTTGTGGATCTTGATTTCTTTTAATGATATAATACATATAATTTTGGATTGATGATGATCAAATTACTCTCCTTTAACTAAATAGTACTGTAAACTACAAATTAGTAAGAAATTAAACTGCTAATTTTTCATTTAATTATTCCTCTATAGAACTGCACGCTTCTGATGGATAAAATATCAACCTTGAGAAGCAAATAAACAAGAGAATAGAATGAGGTTATAGCAAACTAGAATGGGAATCACTGAAAATTTGAGTATTTGAATTTATTAAGTCATGATTCTTTCATAAAAAAATTGTTAAGTTCAACTAAAAGCTCACTCTCACCTTTGGGACTACAACATTATATACCTGTGGTTATTTTCAAGAATCAAGATATGGATTTCCTTAATAAAAAGGAAAAAAAAAAAAAGAGAGAGAGTTGGATTTTGGCTTTTACTGGCGGTTTGATGTGGTACCTGCAAAACAAGAACGAGTGTTCTTTGAACTACATAAATTATGTAAATTATAAGAAATATAATAGGAAAAAATACATGAAAAAAAAAGTGTCCTAAATGACTAGCATGCATCAATATTAATGAAACAAAACAAAGTTTAACATTGTCATCTAGCATTTAATCTAATGGTTCTGGTGAGAACACACTAGCATGTTGGCTTGCTCACAACGCAAGGTCGTGTGACCCATATTTAAATGCTATCTAAATTCAATACAATAAAATTCACATTTGGTTGTTCTTAAATTTTGGCGAGATGACCCAAATGGGTTGGGGTTTTCAATAAATACAAGTTTTATTAGGTGTCCAAGACTAGTATAAGTAAGAAATTTACATGATTTTGGGGAAATTTTAGACTAGTCCAACAAAATTGCTATCTAAGACCCTCATGTCAAAAACTAAATAGTATACCATTTAGCTAATGCCCACATTAAGTATTATATAAATGATCCGTTAATGACCCAATAAAACTTTGATATGTTTTCTTACATGAATGAATTTTTTAGAAGAGACCATTGTGGCGTTGTGTTAGTGAGCGTAGTGGCACTATATACTTGAGAAGCGGGGCGACAAAACTTAAGGGATGCATATAAAGCTGAGCTCTCTATTTGGGAGCATTGCGGTGCTGAATATTGTAGTGATGCGGTGCTTGCACTATAAAAATATTTTTTTGATAAAATATCCAAATGCATTATATAAAATTCCCAAACCCATCCACTTAACCCTCATTTGATCTTTTTTGGTCAGGTAGAAAAGAGGAGAGAAGGAGTTAGAAGAAAGAAGAGGAGAGAGAAAGTCTACTTCGAACCGGTTTCATTCGTCGAGTTAATTGTGAAAGTTGTTCATCTCATTGTAGGTGATATTAATCATGTCTCTATTTTCAATGATTTTATTTTCTAATAATTTATTTCTCTCAAATCTATTTAAATACAACATCTTCTAATCGAGCAAATTATTACCTTTTAACTTCTAATATGTTGCAGAAATCTTTCTTTGTTACATTTTAATATGACTATCTTGAGATTTCATTGAAATAGTTCTGCATATATAATATTTTTATCTAAATGATTAGGATAAAAGCATGCATAAATTCATAAGAGACAATTGCATCCAATTAGACAAGAAATACTTTTTTGGGTAAAAACCCTTATATTAATATCAAAAAAAAGATTATAGATCTTTAGAGAGATCCAAAACTCACAAAGTGCTCCAAGAGCTACATCAAAAAAGGAAATAAAACCTATGACGGATCCCTATCTAATTACAACAGGAAAACAAAAAGGAAAAAGGTAGGCAAACAATCAAACCTAAAAAATTAGCCCCAGCTTAATTGAACAATTAAGCACCCATAAAGAAAGAAACATCTGCAAGATAGAATAATAAACAAGAAACAAAAATAACATAGAAGCAACAAAGAGAAGAACCTATAAGAACACCATGAGAAGCGAATCCACCCACCGAGGCAGAGCACGACACTCAAAAGCTATAAAAAAAGACATAAAAAAATGCTAAGCACGAAAAGTAAGCAACCACAATCATAGAAATAGTATAAACCAAATGAAAACTAGGCAGACCATAAAAACCCAAGAGGAGCAAGCCACCAAACACCAAAAAAAAAGACAGCATAGAAAAGATAAGAACCCACTAAACCAAAGGCAACAACCCACAACATCGAGGAGCCAAAAAAGGGAAACCCCAACACAACCCAAAGGATTAGAAGGCACTACACCCAAAGCAGAACAAACCACCACCAACCCTATAGACCACTAGGCCAGCCAAGAACAACTAGAGCACCAGCAGATAGGAGATCCAGAGCACCAAAAGACCAAAGATCAAGGAACCATAAAAAAGCCCCAAGGAAGGAAAAAAGCTAACTCAAAACAGACATAACTCCCTAAATAATGCAATCAGCAGGACAGCCACCAAGACATCCCCAAATAGTGAAAGAAGGGGCAGACAAAAGAAACCAAAAAGGAGAAAGCCCAAGATTATACCACATAGATAATCACAAACAAAGAAATAAAATCAATAAGAAAAGAACCAACAAAACAAAGGAAGAGCCACCAATAGCCAAGGGCCATTAAGGGAACCCCCACATCAACCCAACAGATCAGAAGCCACTACACCCTGGCCCAACAAAAGAGCATATAATATCAACCCAACCTGCAAACCAACAAAAGCTAAACCACCAGCAAACAGGTGGTAGCCCAACATGATAACCCCACTAAAGAACAAAAAGGCCACACCAGAAAGGCAACTGCCAACAAATGATAAGAGGGTAACAAAACAGATCAAAAATCACTAGCAAATAGAGAAATCACCAAACACACAAGAAGTTACCTACGAATGTAAGGCGTACCAGTAGTATCAAGCAAGATTTTACCTTTCAGGATTCTATGAGTGGTGTTCATATTAAAATCATAGTGTCATTAGTCATAGAACCCTCCTTAGCTAATAAAACCGCACAAGCATTGCCTTCCCTCATAATATGAGAGTAATTATATCTAAAATTTCTTAATAAAACCAAGATCTTCTGAAACAGGTAGAAATATTTAGCATTGATCTACTTTTTGTCAGACACTAATGAAATTAAAGTTTTATAATCCATCTCGATGTAAATATTCACAATATTATTATTAGAACAAATCATCAGGCCTTTCAAAAGAGTAAATAATTCAGCACCAATCCCTTTACAAATAGAATAATTAGAGGCAATGACACTCACAAGCTTTCCATCATAGCTACGAATTAAACCACCTACAGAACCACAACCAACATTGGAAGTATAAGCATGAATGTTAAGTTTAAATTCATCTAAGAAAGGCTTATACCACTTGATAATCATAGGATTAGAAACCACATTAGTGATACCACTCTCAATTTTGAAAAAAGAAAACCACCCTTCCCTCCCTTTAAACTGCATAGTTGATAAGATACATCTAATCTATCATGCATTCTAACATGATTTCTAACATGCACACTAACATACATATTGATTAGTTCATAATTTAATATGAATTATATACTATTTTAATTATATTAGATTTATATATATATGATATATGCTATTATAAATGATAAATACATGAATATGATATATATGTGTATTATAAGAAGGTTGGCTAGAGGTTTGATTGATTTAGGTTGGCCGGAGAAATATTATTCTATACAGGAGGGTGACCTGATAAAATCTCCTTTAAATAAAAGTTTGTGGTGCAATATTAAAGGACATGAAAGGAGGCATACATAGATTGATTAATATGATATGGTACATCGATGTATAGGAAGTAACAATTTCCTATATGAAGCTACCTAACTTATTGACTGATGAGACAGTTGGCTGATATGACTGATTCTCATTGCTTTGATTGACCCAATGGATGTGATATGAGTTATGTAGGAAAAATACTATGTGAGCCAAAGATCTTGGCTTGTATAATACTATATAATATATGTGACATAATTTAATATAATTAGACATGACATGACATGAAATATACACAAGTTCCAATGATATGATATGATCGATGAATAAGATACATGATAAGATTGATGCATGTACATTATATATGATTCGGGTATATGATATATTGGTAAATGATGCGCATAAGCTAATATGATATGACATGTAGTTTTTTTTTTTGAAGAAAATGCAGTAAATTGCATTAATAAGAAAGAAGGAAAAACAACCTACAAGCCCAAAGTATTAGATTCCTCCTTTAACAAATTCATAAAAGAAGGAGGAATCTTATCCAAACTATAATCTTCCCAAATAAAAGAACTAAAAAGTGCATAGTTAGCACATAAGTCCGCTAACTTATTACACCTTCTAGGAATACAATTAAAAATTACATAGTTGAAGTCCCTAAAAGAGTAGCAATCTTCCAAATCCTGGTCACCGGTACCTTGAGCCCCTTGAAGAAACTTGATAATATTTGCATTGTCTCCTTCTATGATAATACCCTTGTATTTGAACATCCAATCTTTGATCACCTCCTTGATCGTTTGAGTGGCCACCAACTCCAAAGTAGAGACGTCCCAATGAACACAAGACTTACCAAAAGCCAGCAAAAGTCTTCCTTTGTGGTCATGGAACCCCCCCCCCCCCCCTACTCCACCTTTGTAGGAAGGAAGTAAAGCTGCATCAACATTAATTTTGATTCAATCGAGAGGAGGAGGATAGCACCTTTGACAACCTTAACGAATGGTTAGTACCCCACTTTCCCGAGTAACTGCTACCAAAGACCGAAATAGAAGCATAACTCACTACATTAGCTGCTATGAACAATGAGCTATCATCATTCCCCTTATGAATCAGCTTATTCCTTGCTTTCCAAATAAGAAACACCACATTGCAATATAAATTTTTAAGGAAAAGATCTTGCTTAGACAGCCACCTACAGTATTCATCAAAGGAATTAAGAGATGGGAAAATGAATACCCACTTAGACAGATAATGTAAAACCTCTTGGAGATTCTTGCACGTCACCACCACATGCTGAATGTCTTCTATTCCACTACATCCCCTCGGGCAAGCAGCTTCCCTTTGTAATTTCCTGTGAAATAAGAACCTAATAAGTAGGAAGGCCATTGTTAAAAATTCTCCACCAAAACACCTCTACTAGCGGATTCAACTTGGCTGATTTAATCCAATGACAATAAGGGATAGAGGCCACATTATGTATGGAAGCTTCAAAAGCAAGAGCCGAGATAGATTTCCCAGATAATTGTCGAATTAATTCCAACCTGTCTTCCCCCATCTCCGGACAAATTTGAACTTGGCAGATAAGATTAACAAGCTCAGTCCCCATAACCTTATTGAGTTCCTCCTTATTCCAACAATTATTTGAAATATACTTCCTCACCAAGAGATTATTCCATTGTTTAGATATGATAAAAGTAGGCCATCTACTTAAACTTTTATCCAACACCCAAGTGTCAAAGAAAAAATCAGTAGACTTCCCATTAGCTAAACTCCATCTACAAATCGGCTCCAAATATTTGGCTCCCTCTTGGATGATTCTCCGTGCAGTAGAACCAGCCTTCTTCCCCACGACTTCCACAAACACCCTCCCATATTTCGGAAATAACACTTTATGCAACAAAGCGTCTTTGTCTTGAACATACTTCCACGCTATTTTAGCTCTCAGAGGCTCTAACTTACAGCCGCAAGAGTGAAGAGCTCTCCCTCCCCACTGCAAAGGCAAACACATTACCTTCCAGCTCACATAATGCATCCCAAGCCTACCACCTGATTTATTCCATAAGAAACTTCTACAAATCTTATCAATCTCATCAAGAATGCCTTTTGGAACCAACGAATTGGTACAATGAAAGATGGAAAAAGAGAGCAAAATAGATTTGATCAACAAGATTTTGCCGGCAAGAGAGATGAATTTACCTCCCCAAATGTTTACCATCTTTAAAGCTTTATCAACTATAAACTGGAAATCCGCACCAACCAGCCTTCTTAGGGCCAATTTAACCCCAAGATAAATCATTTCCTTAACCGTTTTGAACCCCATAAATCGAGTAATGGCTTTCCTACTCCTCCTTTTGACAAATTTACCAAAAAGCATGCAAGATTTGTTATTGTTGATTCTTTGGCCAGTCCATCCACAAAACTTGACCAAAATGTTTTTAATCTCCTTAATAGCCTTCATTCTAGCTTCTGAAAAAATGATAACATCATCTGCATACAATAAGTGTGAAATCCTTGGCCCATTTTCATTCACTTGAATACCAATTCTATCCCCTTTATGCCTGAAAGCATTAGATAAAAGTTGAGCACAAAGAATGAATAAGAATGAAGACAAGGGACAACCTTGACGAAAGCCACTTCTAGCTTGAATCCACCTAGAAAAGTTGCCATTTATCAATAAGGAGAATTTAGGATTAAGAACACACTCCAATATCATCTTAGCATACTTTCTCAGAAATCCAAAATAATCCAAAGCTTTGCCCAAGGTCGACCACCCCATTGAGTCATAAGCTTGTTCCATGTCGATTTTGAAAGAAACCAGGCCTTTAGAAGATTTGGAATATCAGAATTTATGAAACACCTCTTGAGCTACTAAGACATGATCCGTTAAATATCTCCCTTTCAAGAAAGCCGCTTGTTCTTCAGAAATTAGTTTGGGAATGATAGAAGACATCCTATTCATAAGCACCTTAGCCACCACCTTGTAGATTGTGTTGCATAAACTAATAGGCCTAAAATTAGAAGGAGTCAACGGGTTATTCACTTTAGGAATAAGCACAATGATAGTTTCCTTCCACTTCTCATCCATAATACCCGTCTCGAAGAAGTCATTGATAGCATTCCACACATCAAGTTTAATAATATCCCAATAAGCTTTGAAGAAGGAATATGTAATCCCGTTGTTACAAGGAGAGGAATAGCTCCCACCTTGCATGATAACATTCTCAACTTCCTCAAAGGAAAAGGATCTGGACACTGACATTCTATCTTCCTCATCTAGGCTCCTCCACGGTTTAGGCCAACCCTCAAGGATACAACTCCTATCTTTCCATTTTTCTTGAAAGAACTGGATCAACTCTTCTTCAATCAGAATTTGATCTTCCACCAAGTCTCCTTCTTCATTTTTAATATTGACAATGAGATTGGAATTCCTTCTAGCCGAGGCAAAAGAGTGGAAGAATTTAGAATTGCAATCTCCCTCCTCCATCCATTTGACCTTGGCCCTTTGCCTCCACCAAGTATCCAAACGAGCTAATGTAGAATTGAGCTCCCCAACGTTAACTTTGAGAGCCCGGCTGTCCTCCTCCGAAAGGCCACCAACTTTTCCTTCTTTAACTTGAAACTCTTCAATCTCCTTCAAAAGACTCTCCTTCATTTGAACTAAACACTTATGCTTAGCTTTGCTCCAATAAAAAAGGGCCTTCAAAGACTTTTCCAACTTTAAATTCAGAATGATATATGATATAACTAATAGTGTACGTGTATGATATAACTGATGTCATTCATAATATTGACTTATATAGATAATGATAACTGATATAGTAGAGATATCACATACATTAATAACTGATTTCACATGTATAGACATAATGTATTGATAATATTGAAATTGGTAGAACATAGATATAGTGCACAAAATTATTCCGGTAACTAATGCGTACTAATTATTAGTTACTACTACGTGGCATATAATATAATCACATGAGTAGCTTATATATTTCATTAATATAATCGACATGAGTGCATTTATTTATGTGATAATATTTTATATAGCATTTCATATGATACATTGGAATATGGTTAAAATAAGGATTACTAATCCATTATATAATTATTATTCATACCGATATGATCTGAATGATTACATGCATATCATTTCTATTTTCTATACATTGAATGCATTTGTAGGTTTTGTGTGACCTATGGGCTATTAGCTCATTATGTGATTCACATAATTGAAGAAAGAGTAAGGCTACAGTGGAGTGAGAATTGATTCGTGCTAGTATATGTACCTTTTTCTATTTTTAGTTGCATTTATTCTTTTATATTCATGGATTTATTTGTTATAGACTGATGTATTAGTGATCCTTGATTATTGTGAATGATATGCATATATGCTGATGTATATAAATGATGTTTCTATTGTAATTTTTGTATATGGATATTTAACGACTCTAGGTATTTAATTAGAGGTTAAAAATATTAATTCTTTCATTTAGATCTTGGGGAATGACAAGAGTGGTATCAGAGTAATGATTTTTGAAGAATTGAATAATGATCAAAGCTATAGGAATGGACTATGAGATAGATAGAGATTGGATAGTTTAAGGTGGATTGTCTTTGTATGCATGATTGAATTGTTGAATGCTCATTATTAGGATTATATATCTTATAGCATTTGGAATAGTTATCATAGCTAATGAAGATGACCTTCCCGCTTTTATCACTTAGCTAAACTCTTTGGACATCAGGTATATGCATATAAGCTATGCTTCAAAACTCATAGATTAAATACATCCGTATTTCCTTCATTCCATTTATCATGGGGCTTCATTCCAAATATACATCTTATTGATGATTGATTTGATAGGTATATATCATATTCACCATTTTACACAAAGTTCTATTAGTGTCCTTTGATTTTAAATATATTTTATTCAATGCAAATGATGGTTCTATTATGTGATTAAGGATGGCATGCGTTTCCTTTCACCACTATAAAGAATCGTCTCTAACAAAGAAATTATTGTTTAATAACTCATTAAGCTATAAAAATGCTTCTTCTTTTACTTATATGATTGTTTGTACTAGTGTCAAGATATTATGGATTTTCTTAAGCTTATTATCATTGTAAGCTAAAAAAAGTATTATTTTCTTTCTCTTATTCATTTTCTGTAATTGAATCTCCCAATGACTTTTTCTTCGGTAATCTAAAATCTTTAGAGCAATTCCTGAGTTATTTATAATTAAAGCATTCACTTTTAGATTTATTATCTCAGGTTCAAACACCCACTACTTTCTTATGATATTTTTATTGTAATAGTTCGAGTTATTGTTGGAAGCCGATCTATTCTCATCCATAACCATGACCTCGTCAATGTCCCTGAACTCTTTTGTGTTGGTTCTATTATTGTTGAAACTTTAATTTTTCTTTGTCAACTAGACAACCACTAGAGATGTTGTTCAACAATCATTTGTTTAATGTTTATCCTTTTTTTTATGGACTTGCAACAAACCTAAGAGTTGCTCTATCATCATGTCATCAAGATCATTGGTTTCTTTAACGATGGTAATAATATTGTCAATTTTGAATCAAAAGATCAAATAATCTTCTCCAGGATCACCACATATTTCATCATCTTGCCAGTTTTTTAAATTTATTATAAATGGATAAAACTCTAAACAAATAGTAAAAAACATACCACACTTTCTTTAATGTGCAATGAAGTAAACTCTCCCTATAAAGTTTGAAGTAATTTTTTCTTAAATTTCTCTTTTTCTTTATAAGAGGTTTGGGGTTCCTCCCACACTTTCATAATAGAGGTAGCACTAGATATATTCTCAAAATCATCATCATTTATTCTTATAGTTGTGTAAGAGAGCTTTCCTTCCTCTCTTTCTTGAGTAAATCAGACCATCCCTCTATATTGATAATATCATTGACTCCTCATCACCTTTTTCTACGACCTATCAAATATCATGTGCTCTAAGAGTGCTTAATTTTAATGCTACAATTGTCATAGTTGTTGTTGATGTTGACATTATTTTTCATAACTAAACTTAATTTAATTGATTTATTTGAAGTCTCATTCATCTAATTGAGTTCCGTATATTGATATATCATAATATTGATTTTAGATTAAATCTTCTTTTGATCTAATATTATTTTCTTGAAAATTTATCTCACAAAAATAAATTTTCTAAACTCTAAAATTCAATACAACTTTCAAACTCGCACAAACAAACTCTCTTTAGAAGTTTGTTTATTTTATTCCATCATTCTTTTCTCATATAAATCTTGCTTCTCACTTGATAAATAATAAAAAGTGTGCAATATTTTTTAGTTAATAAATACAAACAAATACACACAAATATCCCAATGATTCCCCCTCTCACAGACGACTACTGTTTTGCATGAGTGAACATTCTTATGTAAACATGATCAATGTTTGTCATGTATTATTTGTAATTATTCTAATATGAGCAATGTTAATTTTATTAACTAAAAAATTTAACATTACAAACATAACATAAAATAAATGATTTTGAGTACATAACATTTGGAATGCATTATTTTTTTCATTTTTAATATGCTGATGTTAAATTTCTTAGGGTATAATACAATAATCAAAACTAATATAATATAAATATATATAAAAAAAAAACTTAGGTAAAAATTATTCACCCAGGGTTAAAAATATTTCATCCACATGGTTTAAAGTCTCCCTTCTGTGGAATTTGTTGAGTTCATGTGAAAGAGCTTCCTGCCATAATTATGTGCTAGCATGGCGCAATAATGACGAGTACCTGTATTCACCAAAGAGTAGTTTTTTCACAGTACTCATCCTCTTGTATGTGGTGGAGTCTGAAGAAGAAAGTGATGCTTATTGCTTCCATTGATTTGAAGTCCTTATTAATTACAACCTTTCTTTCTTTCTCATATGCTTTCCTCCTCTGTATAAGAAGGAAGCCACATACAATGCTTCCTTTTGCATTCCTCCATCCATAAAAGAAAGATCCAAAGGAAACTTAAAGATAGAGAATGGGCTTGCAACCCATAAGAATAATATCGCCTTAGGCCATCCAAAGTTAAATTTAGAAATTTAAAAGGATATAATTAGGCCTATATTCTTCAATTTAAGACTGCGCTTTCTATTTTTATCTCTTAAAAATTAATTATCTATGCATAACTACTTTATTATCCTTCTTGTAAAAATAGAAGGAGATGATTTATAATTCAATTTGGCTAGAACAACTACTATTGAAGTGGAAAATAGCAATTTCTTTTTAATAAAACAGTATTTCTTTTCCTTTAATAATAGTAATCTCTTATAACTTTGAGATATATCTTACAATTTAATAAAGGTTTCATAAACTCAAAAAGTTTTTACATAAATTATAATCTAAATTTAACTTACAATATGCTCATAATTTTTTTTCTTTTTTTCTGCAAATTTCCTTCTCGAGATCAAGAAGAGCTTCAGAAGTAGACCCCCACCCCTCCCCACCCAAGCTCCACCTACTACCTTTGGAGGCCGTACAACTTCCATTCATTTTACCAAACCAACTCTATCTCAGTATTGCTATCAGTATTCTTTCTCTTGTCCCCTCCATGAACTGTCTTTCTATGCAGTTGCAGCAGAAACCAAGTATCATATAGCAGTGTGAAAGAGAGAGAGAAAGATGAGAGAGCCGGGGCCTGCAAGCTTTGAGAGGCGGGCATCATAAGTAGGTATATTGTTTTTTACAAGTAATGCAGCTGTGAGGCCTTTTTCAAACCTCACTCCAAATTAACCAAGAGATTATTATATGCGACAAACACTTGTAAGTGAAAAAGATCCACTTGAAAAATCCTGAGTTAGAATTTGTTCAAGATGAAGATAACTAGCAATATTTTATAGTAGTTTTTTACTCAATCGAATTTTTAAATCTGGTCAACAAAGTAATTATAAAATGAGCTCAATTCATTTAAAATTTATCATTACCTCAATTAAACAAAAGTAGGAAAATCATCTATTTAACATTGATGTTGAATTTCTAGATAGTAATTTATTCTCATATTAGTTATATATTGATCTTATATTAAAAAAATACTCAATTTTATTCTTAAATTTTCAAAATTTTATAAGATAAGAATTAATATATAGTAAGCAAATTGCCTTATAAATATTCTAAATTATCTTTTGTAAATGCTTAGTACATGTTCGAAAAATATTCAAAAGTTATTACATTCAGAGTCATTTTTTCTCAGAATTTTCTTAATAATTTTTAATTTAACTCAGAAAAAAATAGTATATGAATTCAAATAATATAAATTTTGTCTAGATCAGCAAGCTCTCTGTGCACTTTTCAGCCTTTCTGAGCCATTTAGATGCATACTTTTGTGCTTGGGGGGTTGAATTTATGTTTTCTCCCCTTGCTGAGTCGAACGTATGCGTTATTCCACCATGAGATATTCAAATCAAATGATTAGCTTGCTTTCACTGTGAAAGACTGCTTGAGAGAGAGAGTTAGGGAGAGACAGTATAAATTATGATATAAGTTAGAGGAATGGCACAAAGGAAATTTAGCAAAAGGGCAGTTCATTTATGTGGCTCAGAAGGTTTTGAGTGTGAGATCACTGAGAAGGAATGGACCAGTGTTTGCAGATTTTGTTCAAAAGTACATGGAGAGAGAGAGAGAGAGAGAGAGAGAGAGAGAGAGAGAGAGAGAGAGGGGGGGGGGGGTGTTAGGGGGCTCAGTCAACAAAGGGATTTTCGAGAGGTCTTGTCAACCACAATACATCCATCACACACTTACTCAGAGTGTATGGACCGAGGAGTATATCAGGAGGTGTTGTCTTGCAGCGAAGGGAAGCACAACAATATCACGTTACACGGCTCGCTGCCTGCCAGTCTGCCTCATAAAGTGGCACGTTTCTACTTTTCACCTAAGTTTTGAGTTTTTATCTTTTTTTGATTTACTGTTCTTTTCTCTTGATGTTACAGTAACAGATGTGAGATGTGAGATGTGAGATTGGAATTTGTTTGTTATTCATGCTGGACTATATTTTATATATGGAGGAATAATGCTGATTTATTTGAGTTTTTAATACTAAATAACAGTTTGTGCTGTATGTTATAGAATAAATAATAATATTCTTTTACATATAAAGTTTTTATCTTTGAGGATAATTTTGTTCTTTACTAATTGCTTTAATCACTTCATTAATTAAGATTACAATATAAAATAAGTTTTTGAGAGACAAACTTGAAACAATTTAGCATATGTTTAGCGGCAAAATTTTGTTGCCAAAGCCCATCACATGCATGGTGTCCATAGGTATGTGATGGACTCGGTGCTTTGCTACAGAACAAATCTTGTTCGCGATGGATTAGTTGCGAAGCTAGTTGAAATCCATAACAAGCTCTTCCCAAATTCTTCTCAAAATAAGATTTCAACATTTCTATACGTTCTTCATAGTTTTATTCTTCGAATCCAAAATAAACACAATACGTCATACATTTTCAGCATTTCTTACAATAAAACAAAACATAAGGCATTACTAAAATAAAAAGATTAATCAAAAGCATAATCAGCATATATTCCCTTAGATACCTTTCATATTGTTCAGCCCTAGCCATCATCCCTCATCGGAGGGGCTCGTCTTCTGCTTGTCGTCTATCTCTCTCACTCAGGGAAGTTTTTCCTTCCCTAATGGTCTCCTTTGCCAGCGTTTTTGGGTTTTGTTGGCGTGCCCTGTTTTCTTCGCCTTGATCCTTCTGCCTTCGTTTTTTCGGATGGCGGTTAATCAAGAGAAATTCATCGATCCTGAATATTTGAACGGTAAATTAACTTCTAAGTCGTTACTTTATGCCCTTTCGAGGGTTTCTTCTTCGGTGCCTTTTCTGGACCTCAAAACCTCTACTTTTTGTGGATTGCCGTCGCTTTGGATCTCAGAAGATGAAATTTTGGCTCTTGCAACCCCTTTTGAATTCTCTTGGGTTGGAAAGTTTCATAATTGAAGGCCTACTTTGGATTTTTTTAGGAAATTTTTCTTTAATCTCAAACTCATCGGTGAGTTCTCGGTGACCCTATTGGATTCTACGCAATGTGCTAATCAAACTAAATAATGATATGGATTATTGAAGAGTTTTTACTCATCATTCATATTTTGTTAGCAATTGCTTCATGAAATTGACTAAAAGGTCACCGCTTTTCGATATCTCTAAGGAATCGCCCATTATTCCAATTTGGGTTTCCTTCCCGAATCTTCGCCTGCATCTGTTCACTCCCCATATCTGCACGGGCTTGGTTCGATTTTTGGTCACCCCCTTTGTACTGATAACACTACTTCGATTGACTCTCATCCCTCGATTGCTCGAGTGCTGGTAGAATTGGATATCACTAAACTATATCTGGGTAATGTCTGGATTGGTCCTAAAATTTTTTGCTATATTCAAAATGTGGTGATGGATGAGTTTCCCTCCTTCTGTGATCATTCCAAATCTTTGGGCCATTTTAAAAAGGAAAGTGTTAGCTTTCAACCTCATTTAGCTAAGGAACCAACTAATACCCATAAGTGCATCACTACTTCTGATATGGAACCTCTCACTTAATTCCACTTATTGTTACCCATCCCACAGTTAAATATATTGTTGATGTTGGTAATGTTAAGGATATTTCTCCTTTTGTTTATGTCTCTATTGCTACTCAGGAAATTGTGGATATTCCTAATATTTAGACTGGCCCTATGCTACCTCCTGTTGTGGGCTTTTCGGATGTCCATCGGGTTGAGTTAATTGTGCCTTCTGGAGATGTTGTTAACTTACTAGTTCTGCTGCCTTTGGGGTCAACTGAACTTGTCCTGATGCCTAATAGTATGGATGATTCTAATAAAGTTCATATAGTTGACATACCGCTTTCCCCGATTTTTGATAATGTGGTGATTAATCTGGCTTTGGTGAATCAAAAGTTAGATTTTCATTGTAATAAGACTCTTATGGATCATACTGACTGGTTAACTGACTATGATTGTCGTCATCTAACTAGGGCTTTGGGGAGGATAATGATGAGCTTGGCAATGATTCTCGGGCGATGTATGATTTGAATGTGATCCAAGTTGATAGTGATTCAATTGATAATGAAGGCTTTAACAATGTTGTTGGTAAAAAAAAAGTAGGAGAAAAAATAAGAAAAAGTACTATGAGTGTTAATCTTTTTCTTCTTTTTTTCTTTTTCTACATTGACTTGTTGATGTTGGTTCCCCCTCATGTTGGGGTTTTCTGTTCAGTGTTGGTTGGTTGGTTGTGGTTTGTTGTAGATTCTACTTGTCTGGTTTATCGATTGTTAGGGTGTGAGTTATAGGATGTTGGCTTTAGTCTTGATCTTTTGCCCGGTGTGGGCTGTGTGCTATTGACTTGTTGTTTGTCTAGTGTGGTTTGTTGACTTATTATCTCCCTTTTAATTTGTTATTGGCTTATTCGTTCTCTTTGGAAGTTTCTTCTTACAGGGTTGGGAGCTAATTTTTCTAGTCATCACTTATGGGTGGCTAATTCGTTTTGTCTACGGGGGATTCTATTTCTTCCTAGGAGGTATCTGTTTAATTTTGGGATCCTGTATTGGCTATGTTCTTTGCTTTTTCCTTTTGCAGGTCATGTTTCTTATATCATACAGCTTCCTCTTTATGTTCTTTGGATCCAAGCTCTCCTATTTTTTGGGTTTTGTATCTGTTTGGCTTGTACTGTAGTAAGGTCAAAAGGCTCCTTAGTTTTTTTTTTTTTTTTTACTTTTTTCGTGCTTGTAGCTCTTTGGAGTAATAGTAGGCTATTGGACCTTTTAAGGACTTGTACTATTTTACTTAATCAACGTGTAAGCCCTTTTATGGTTTTTTTCCAAAAAAATACCTTTCATATTGTTCAGTTATCCTATACATATAATTTCTCAAATCTTCAAGCACCTTAATATGGTAATATGGGTGATGACATTTTATCATGACTTTATTTCAAAATAAATTATCATGGGTTACAATGATAGAACTAATATTTTATGTTGTATTTATTTTTCTTGTCTTTCCAATACTATATTTTACATTCCTTTAAGGAACCATGGATTAAATTGTTACAGGAAAAATAAAAAGAAAAGCATGAATAACTGACCCCGGACTAGAGGGGCTCAATGAGTAGTCTTAGACATCTTAGTGATCGAAGCTGAACACAACAACTCCAAGAATCGTTTCTTAGAATGGTCCACAACCTAAAAATAATCAAGATACATAAATAAAAATAAATACAAAGCAAAACTCAAATATTATTAACCATCTATTTTATAAGATAGCAGCCCTTAATTTATAACAACTTTTAGGCTACTTAAATGGCCATAGTCTTAATAAAAATATAAAAGCCAAACTATCTAATTATATCTAGCTATTATAAGGACTAAAGTTTATTGACAATAGAATAGAGCAACAACACCAGCATCAGTCTACCACGGTAAGAGGAACTTTAAGCTCGTAGTAAGATGATAGGTTGGCAATAATAAGGAGGTGGATTTGGTTGGCTGAATCGGTCCGGATAGATCCACCCGGTGTCATTCTCTGCATCTAAGAGAGAATTCAACATAAGCTGAGGTTGATGAAACTACCTAATGAACTTAAAGATCTTGTTCTTTTTCTTTCCTTTCTCATCATCATCATCAGAAATCTCGTTCTTAGTTGTCTTCTCGGTCTAGAGAAAAGTGGGATAGCTGATAAACTTGATATGCTTCTTTATTAGCTCCTTTAAATGACACTTTTCAACGTCTGAATCGAACCCAACAACAAACTGGCCAACCATGCTAACATCAGTACCCACAGCTAGCGCCTACATGAACTCTTTTGTGCTGGAACGTATGATGGTACCAAGGTAACCAACAAGATCAAATTTGGTCATACCAATTTTTATATCAATGAAGGTGAGCATATTTGTTGCCTTATCAGGAATGATATGAATGAATAACTCTGGCTAGGTATCCAGATTGCACTTATCATCATCATACATGAGCTTATCACTACAGGAAAATCATCCATTACCGACAATTTTTTCGGCAAAATTGGGCGAATTACCAGCAAAAATAAGGTTTTCCTATAGTTTTTTCCACCAGTATAAACCACATAGAAAACTAAAAATCGACTGGTTATTTCTTGTGAAATTCTTTTCGGATAGTTTTCTGGTGGTTATAGCCGCCTGAAATTTAGAAAAATTCATTAAAAAAATGAAGTTGCGAGCCTGGTTGCCTGCCCATGCTGCCCGCTTGCCTGACTGCTTTCTGCACTACCCACTGCCTGCCCGGGGTCGCCGGCCCTACTACCCGCCTGCCCGCCCGGGGTCGCCTGCCCTACTACCCGCTTGCCCGCCCACCGTGGGATTCAAACTAAGTCTGAGAAAACTTCAAAGACCCAACTAGTTTGCTGGAAGGGAAAATGTGTTAAAACAGTCACTCTTTTCTATTTAAAATATAATTATTAAAAATTGATAGAAACTTCACCGTAAAATTTGCCAGAAACAAATCCTCCAAAAAGCCGCTGAAAGCCACTAAAAAATCTACCAGAAAGCTAATCAAAAATATTTCATCATAATCCATCAGAATTATGATGCCACAGAATCTAAATTAAAAGAATTATTTTTTTCGGATGAAACAAAGAAAAGGATTAGGAAATTTGAGAGAAAATGAGAGGAGAGAGAAACTAAAAGCTAGGATTTGGAGGCTGCGATGCGATTTTGGTCCATCGAGCATGTTGGGAAAATTTCGCATCTCGTTGTAAGGAACATTTACCCTATTTTTGATTTCAAAAATTTTGAGTTTTTGAAATTTTTTGATCAAATTTGTATTTCTGTTATTGAAAAACATAAATAACTTTGTATTGGTAAAACTTTCACCACGTAACTTTTTATATGTTATAGAGAAAATGCCCAAAATATCATAACAGTAGATAACAAATAATCCTATTAGGTAAAAATGCACATTTTTAAAAAAATTATCAAAATATCAGGAATTATATAAAAGGATGTTTTAAGACTTTTATTGTACTACACTACTATTTTTAGACGTCAAAATAAATTTTTGGGTAGATAAAAATTATTGTATTTTCAAAATCACTTGATAAAAAATTTTAAATAAATACTCAAAATGCTCATATAATAGTGGATGAAAATATTTTATTATAAATAATAATATAATATTAATATAATATTAAAATTAATCAATTTTTAGTGTAAAATTTAAATAAATCATTTCAGGACTTTAAAAATTATAAAAAAATATTCATAAAATAAATTATTTTATTTAAAACATTTCAGTGAAATTGATTAATAAAATAGACACCAGACGGTCCCAAAATTCTCACTTGTACCGATAGGTGTTACTTTCTTAAGAATTTTCGACAGTGAACAAAAATTATAAAAAAAATCTTGCAAATAAAATACTATAATAACAATACTATGGCAAAGACTGCTTGCAATTTGGAGTTATAATGACTCTAGAAAAAAATTTGCAAAGTCAAAATACGGGCTATTACAATAATCTACTGGAAAATCGCTGAAAAATAGTCCGTTGGAATGCCGCCTAAAAAATCCACTAGTAAATGACATTTTTCCTATAATGTATCAAGATCAAGAACTCCAACGAATATGTCTTCATCATACGCAGGCGCATCATAGATAGGAAAAGATAAAGATTTTGACATCGGATCTTTAAGCGTCGAATATGGGCTCGATAAAGGGCAGTGAGGAAGACTTACGGGGTTGTCCTCCAAACACATCTTTATATGAAGAAGGGATCAGATTGTTCTGAGATACCCTCTTCTCCACTGCCTCCAAGAAGAGAATCATCATTAGAAAAGTTGTCGAATCTTGGCTTGTTCTCAATAGGGATGGCGTAAGGGGCTCGTACGAATCTGACCAAAATGGAAGATCTAGAAGCCTCCATGGGAGCAGATTTGCCCTGGGGTCGGAGGCCAGCAAAGTCCCGGGCGAGGGGTTCCATGTTCTTCCTTTGTTTGATTCTTTCCAGTCATTGCTGGAGTTGGGTAACTTCTTGCTGTAAAGCTTCGATCACTATTTTTTGAATTGGTCATTATGGATTACGGCAAGGTGGCATCTTGCCAATTTTATCAAGATAGTTGTTTGAGGCTGAATTTGTGGTCGAGATGAATTCTAGTTGCTGAACTATGGCCAAGAACTAGGAATGATGTTGTTCTTGGTGGTTGGAATGGCACCAGAAATAAAAGTAAAAAAAGGGTAAAAATAAAGATTACAAGTAATCTAAAATTTCAGTGAGAAAACTTCTTTAAGTTGTTTTCTTGAAGGTCAAAGAAGAAGATAGCAATCTAATGGATGTGGAAGTAGTCTTCAAGAGGCAAGAGGCCACTGGTTGGACCTACTAGAAGAGAACAACAACCTTCAGGGGGCTGGAAGAAGAACAACAACTATCAAGATCAGTTGAAAGAATAGTCGCTTTCAGGAAGGAAGAGTTCACTATTTTGGATCATCTTTATAAGCCACATTAATCTGTAGGTGGGGCGGCTGGAGAATACAACAATCTTCAAGAGGGCTGGAAGAAGATTCGCAGTCAGAACCTAGCTTGGTGTTGGCGGTGATCAGCCTCAGGAAGGGGAATGCACAGCTGTCGTCGGAGGTAAACAGAGTGCTCTACGTGCGAAACCTTCCATTCAATATATCGAGCGAGGAGATGTATGATATCTTTAGAAAATACGGTGTAATTCTCCATATCTAGATCGGGACGAGCAAGGAGACCATCGACACCGCCTTTATTGTCTACAAAGACATCTACGATGCCAAGACTGTCGTAGATCACCTCTTCAACTTCAACATCATGAATCGATATATTATCATGTTGTACTATCAACAATCCAAGATTAGCAAGAAGGTCAATCTGAGAAGAAAGGGGCAAAAAGCCTTTTGATAAGAGGAAGAAATTCAGGATTCTTATAGTTCTTTATGACTAGAAGCTGGCCTTGGAAAAAGATAGACAGTCATAGAGAAGGAGGCTGTTAGTTGCTACAAAGGAGGATGGGCTGGGTGATAGAGGAAATGGAAGGTGGCCACCACCTTGATCATTGTCTAGGATATAGAAAATAAATAAGAAGAGCCTACCGACTCTAATACCAAATGACACTGGACTAGAGGGACTTCACAGACTTCGATGTCTCAGTGATCAAAGCTGAACATAATAACTCCAAAAACTATTTCTTTGAATGATCCACCATCTGAAAATAATCATGATATAGAAATCAAGATAAATACATAACAAAACTCAAATCTTATTAACTATATATTTTATAATATACCATCCCTTTATTTATAATAACTTGTAGGCTTCTTAAATGGCCATGGTCCTAATGAAAACATAAAAGCCAAACTATCTAATTCTATGTAGTTAATATAAAGATTGAAGTTTATCAACAGTACCGATGTCAATAATATTTCATCTGATGTTAGAATCACTAGATCTAATTTTTCTCTTAAGCTTATTTCTAATGATTAGAAATACCATGTTGGTGTGGTTTGGAGATGTTGGTCTTTTGGGTTATTTTTCTTCTATTGTGGAGATGTCTAGTCCTAGTTTTTAATTGAGTGGTTGGTCATGGATTAATATAGTTTGATTGCAAACAATTTACCCAACAATTACAAAGGTTGTTGAGCTACTACTCATGTCTTTGATCAGAATTCTTTGGCTTTAGGTAATTAAAGTAAGATTTTGTTCATTGGGGACGATAATGGTTGAAATTCTTTTTCTATAAATCTCATCATTATCTTGCAATTGAAGTATATCCTTTTAATGTGGGATAGTTTCTATTTTGGTTAGTCTGGTATGGCATCCTTAATTGTCTTTGCTAATGTTAAGACTCATTACTATATAATTAGTGCCTATTTTAGGTTTTGGTGTGATTTGAGCTATTAGTATAATTCCTTTTTTAATGGTTGGATAAAATTCATATACTATATATTCCTGAGCTATAATTTATACATCTTTTCCACTTCTTTTTTTTTTATTGGGCCATGTTGATAAAAATAGAAGCTGCTTTATTTGAATTGATTGGTCCTCTCTGATATATAATTTTTTTTACATGGCCTTGCCATTCTTTTGGTATTTGGCAGATGGGTTGGTTGGGGTTGTATCCCCTAGCATATCGGGTATCTTATTTTGATGGTATTTCTAGAGTTGTTATGTTTGTCTATTTTCCTTTGTTACTATTTTAGTTTTGTTTTTGGGTTAAAAGTTTGTTTTTGTTGTTGTGTTCTTTACTTTTGGAGTTTTGGAGTCTTTTGGTTGTCAGCTTATTAATGCAGGTTGTTTTTCTGAGTAAATGTATTTGATGGTTGTGGCTATTGGGTTTCTTATACTAGTTCTATTTTGGTTTTCTTCCTATGGTGTATTATTTTTTATGACATGTCATTTTTGGGACTATGGCTCTATTGTGGAGCTCTATTTGTGACCTGCCTTTGGTGATATCATTTGTTGTTCCTACCTTTGGTGTAGGCCCACTATATTCATAATTTTGTATGTGGACCTGCCTACATTTTCTTTAGAATCGGGTTTGATCCTTCTGATACTTTATAGTATGGCACTCTATCTTTGGTGAATTTGATTGACTAAAGCCTCTACCTTTCTTAAATGATGGTTTCTTTGAGTGCTTGTGTTTTAATAGGTTTTGATTTTGTTGTGGATTATGGAACTGGGCTGATGTTGTGGATTTTGTAATGTTGTCTATGGAGTGTCTTCTTGTTAGTTTTTGGATGAGCTTAAAGAATATACTAGCATGGCCCGCAGGCCCTCCCGCGCCGCGCCTAGCGCCCGCCCGTAGCCATCCCGCGCCCACGCCCAGGGGGCCGCCCGCATAGCCAATCTAGCAGGCCATCCCGCGCTCGCGCCTAAGCCCATGGGTTAGCCCGCGTAACCAATCCAGCCAGCCCACGTAGCCATCCCGTGCCCAGCGCCCATTCGCTCAGGGAATCGAACCCAAGACTTATCTGCTTTCAGAGTGTCAACCACTCTGTTGTGGTGCATAATCTATAAGATTGCTAACTATTTTATAGTTAAATAAACAAAGAAAAAAATTTTAACAAAATTGAAAATAATAAATAATTAAAATAAGTTATTAATATTAATAGAATACTACTTTAAAGTTATTAATAGAATAATAAGTTAAAGTTATTAATAAATAATTAAACTAATTATTACTTTAACAACTAAATTTTAATTATTTAAAGTTATATTAAGATTATTAAATTAATAATGAAATAAAATAGGCTATAAAATTATCAATTAATGAAATTATGAATATATAATCCTTTTCAAAAATTATTAAAATCCGTCGAAAAATCCACCGGAAAGCCACCGAAAATCCACCGGAAAAGCTTCCTGCAAATCTATCGAAAATATTTCATCTTTATCCGTTAGAAAGCATCCGAAAAATCCGCCAGAAACTAGTCCGCCGGAAATCTGCCAGAAATTCCGCGAGTAATAGCCAATTTTCCTGTAGTGAATGTATGATATGTAGATAAGCCAAAACCACAAAACAAAAGTTTGAACCATACACTTTGTAATAACTGCCATCTAAAGTCAGATAATTTTTTATTTAAAATATTAATTAATTTTTTTAATCTTAATCAGTAATTATAAGTGTACTTAAGTCATTTGGGGCTTAATATGTTTAAAGATTTGAGTAGAGGAAGTGAAAATATGAAGTTTCGATTTTCTACTGCAAGCATTATGATGCTCTAAGCTATAGAAAATGCTATTTTTGAGAGTTTGGAGGTCTGTTTTGGGTAGGTAGCAATATTAAGGAAGTATAAATGACCTTTAGGGTAGTTAGGGAGAGCTTAGAAGAGTTTGAGGATTTTGAATGGTAGTGCTGTGGTGCTGGAAGTGGGAGCACTGCAGCGTTCCATTGGATTAGTGATTTTTAAAATAATAAATATCTAAAGTCACTAGCCAAACCCTCATTCGCCCTAGCTTACCAAAGAAGGAAGAGAGGAATGGGAGAGGAAGGTGAAGGAAAAAAGCTAGGTTTTGAGGTATGTAATTTGATTTTTATCTGTTAGCTCAATTAGAGAAATTATTGGGCTCGAGGTAGGAAATGCGTACCCCATTTCTATTTTCAATATGGATAAGTAAATCAAAAGTAATGCTTTTAAAGTATTTTTTTCTCAATTTTTGAAAGGGTTTCACCATGTAACTTTTTACACGTCGCTTTATTCCTCGTTCTAAATAATTTGACTATAAGAATGCAAATTTTCACCATTTGGTTTCTTTGGTGTCAAATTTTTTAAATTCTGGGAAAATGATCACTTTCAGATTGGTAGTATAGTTACGAAAGTGTGATATTTTAATGTTTTATATGAGTTCTATAAATTTGGTAAAATCTTGGATACTCCATATTGGCAACTAAAAAAGTGGGGGGTTTTTCCTATACAAGAAAGGTCATGATATGATTCTTTACAAATATCACATTAATACTCATAATTTCATTCTATATGCATTCATACATGGAGCTCAGTATTGGAAAAGAAATTGGGCCCAAAAGTGAAAGCATTGTGCATTGGAAATCTTTTGTATTAGAAGTATTTTATACTAAAAGCTCTCTATATTGGAAGTTTATCTGAATTGGTTTCTTTCTACTCTGCACCTATCCTAAATAGGTGCGAGGTGGCTCTACTCTGCAACTGGGTAATCAAGTGGGAGGTGGAAGATTGGGAGTTATAAGGGGCATTAAAGCATTTACATTATGCAATTTTTTTTATAATAATGAATTGAATGTTCTGATGGGAACTGGGTTTAGCCTATTGAGTTGTGAACTCGTTCCATTTCCTTTACTATTCCAGGTGAAAGAAAAGAATATGTTGAGTAGATCCAGTTTGATAGGAAGTAATTGGACAGAAACAGCCAAATACAAAAGTTTGAACCATACACTTTGTAATAACTGCCATCTAAAGTCAGATAATTTTTTATTTAAAATATTAATTAATTTTTTTAATCTTAATCAGTAATTATAAGTGTACTTAAGTCATTTGGGGCTTAATATGTTTAAAGATTTGAGTAGAGGAAGTGAAAATATGAAGTTTCGATTTTCTACTGCAAGCATTATGATGCTCTAGGCTATAGAAAATGCTATTTTTGAGAGTTTGGAGGTATGTTTTGGGTAGGTAGCAATATTAAGGAAGTGTAAATGACCTTTAGGGTAGTTAGGGAGAGCTTAGAAGAGTTTGAGGATTTTGAATGGTAGTGCTGTGGTGCTGGAAGTGGGAGCACTGCAGCGTTCCATTGGATTAGTGATTTTTAAAATAATAAATATCTAAAGTCACTAGCCAAACCCTCATTCACCCTAGCTTACCAAAGAAGGAAGAGAGGAATGGGAGAAGAAGGTGAAGGAAAAAAGCTAGGTTTTGAGGTATGTAATTTGAATTTTATCTGTTAGCTCAATTAGAGAATTTATTGGGCTCGAGGTAGGAAATGCGTACCCCATTTCTATTTTCAATATGGATAAGTAAATCAAAAGTAATGCTTTTAAAGTATTTTTTTCTCAATTTTTGAAAGGGTTTCACCATGTAACTTTTTACACGTCGTTTTATTCCTCGTTCTAAATAATTTGACTATAAGAATGCAAATTTTCACCATTTGGTTTCTTTGGTGTCAAATTTTTTAAATTCTGGGAAAATGATCACTTTCAGATTGGTAGTATAGTTACGAAAGTGTGATATTTTAATGTTTTATATGAGTTCTATAAATTTGGTAAAATCTTGGATACTCCATATTGGCAACTAAAAAAGTGGGGGGTTTTTCCTATACAAGAAAGGTCATGATATGATTCTTTACAGATATCACATTAATACTCATAATTTCATTCTATATGCATTCATACATGGAGCTCAGTATTGGAAAAGAAATTGGGCCCAAAAGTGAAAGCATTGTGCATTGGAAATCTTTTTATTTTATATTAAAAGCTCTCTATATTGGAAGTTTATCTGAATTGGTTTCTTTCTACTCTGCACCTATCCTAAATAGGTGCGAGGTGGCTCTACTCTGCAACTGGGTAATCAAGTGGGAGGTGGAAGATTGGGAGTTATAAGGGGCATTAAAGCATTTACATTATGCAATTTTTTTTATAATAATGAATTGAATGTTCTGATGGGAACTGGGTTTAGCCTACTGAGTTGTGAACTCGTTCCATTTCCTTTACTATTCCAGGTGAAATAAAAGAATATGTTGAGTAGATCCAGTTTGATAGGAAGTAGGGTTGCTAGATTGTCAGGTATTTATGGATTTAGAAATCTAGATTCTTTATATTTTGTCAAAAATGATTGAAATCTGAATTTTTGTATATAATTATTTTGGGAAATCAATTTATATATTTTTCACTTTGGATGTTTCTTCAAAATATTCATATTATTATGATTAGCGGCTCTAGTGTATCTATAAATATGAGATGATTAGCTTAGTAAGTTTAAGGAATTATGTTTAAATTCCTCCCAAAATCTTGGGGTATCACAAAGTGGTATCAGAGTAGAAAATAAGAGGAATTTGATCAGTGCCAGAGCCTTAGGAACTAATTTGTTAGGTATAAGAATAAGCGATATGGCATTATAATTTATGCCTTCTGTTTACTTAAGTGAAAATAAATGTTTTTGATATTGAATCTCTTCCTATTTTGAATAGTTTGTGGTGTTGATGTAATGGACCCTCAAGATCCCAAGGCAGCTAATAGGCAGAGTTCTAGAGCTGTTACATTCTATAGTACAGGTGAAGCTGTGACATCTGATTCAAAGATGCAGTTTGTTGGGCTGGTAGCGCAAATGATGGGGAAGCCACACTACAGGAAAAATAGCTATTACCGGCGAAAAGTAAAAAATGCGTCGAAAATTATCGGTTTCTGGCGGATTAACGGTGGAATTTGATCCGATGGTAAAACGCGCGTCGGAAAAAAACTTCGTCGCATTTTTTTCCGCCGAAAATCTTTCCGGCGGATGTTTCGGCGGATATATTTGACAAACAGATGCCTTTTCTGTGGCAGTGTTCCGGCGTAATAACCGCCGAAAATACCAGCGGAAATGGCCGCCGGAAGTTCCGACGGATATTGCGTCGCAATAAAAAGCGATGCCTAGTATTACCGGCGGATATTACCATCGCAATATCCGTCGGTAGTTCTGTCGCATATGCCACCGAAAAATTCATCATATCGAATTTCTGTCACTGTTACCGGCGGATAATCCGCCGGAAACCTGTAGCAAAAAAAAAAACCTTCCTCACTTTGAAAAGTGATTTCCACATTTAAACCTGCATACAAAAAATTGCAACAACATATATATTCCACACAACAATTACACAAACCAGAAGAGCATCAACGAGATAAGGAAAGTGTCATAAACAAATAACTAAACATGTTTAAACAGCAAATAGATAAATTTGTCCAAAAAATACATAAAAACATATGTCTACATCAGTTAAATAGTTTAATAATCTCTACTCTGATTCAGTTTCATCCTCAGCTGTACTTCTACCACTACTCATCTACTCCCTCATTTTTCTCATTTCTTCTAACATTTGAGCTTGCTGCTGTTGTATCTGCATCTGCTGCTGCTGCATTTGCATCTGCCAATCAGCTTGGGCTTTCCGTACCTGTTCTAGCTCAGCTGTGAGGGCAGCTATCTGTTGGGTATATAAAGATTCCTGGGTACTCGATGAAAAACTACCCCCACTAGATGACTGCCCTTCATATGCATAGGCTTGCGAGCCTAACCCATATACTCTTTCATGCTGCATTCCTCCTACCGCTTGCGACCAAGTGCGGTAGTCGGAATAGTCTGTTGATCCAGCAGAAGAACCTTCACCTGCTGCAGCCTGACTCTCTCGAAGCCGTGTATAGTCCTCCTATAAAAGTTATTAAAAAGTTATGCTATTTACACATAATATCACCAAAATTAACTTATATACTTACATAGGCTCTCCTAGCACGCTCGTCAATCCATTGCTGGTCCTCCTGCCGCTTGTGGGTATGACTATGCAATTCAACAGGAGTCGGTTCTCTACCCAGCACTTATTTCTGTAATAGACATATATTAGTATTCTAATTAAAGTAAATTATTAAAAGATTTTAAAATTTCTTACCAAACATCTTCTGTGCTCAGTATGAGGAACATAACCACCTGTATGAAGGGAACTACCCAAGCCCCAACATCAGAAGCTCTGTTCTGTCTATTTTGATCTCTTCTTCTGGTATAATCTGGGCTTCCCCAAGCACTGCTCAACTCTGCCCATACACCCTCACCAATCCAGAGAGGTCGCTGGCCAGACTTTCTAATATCAGTAAACATGTCTCGCATACGAGTCGAGCCACGCTTCTCAAAGTTCTTTCTGATTTTATCATTATGTTGGGGAAGCCAACAAAAATCTTTCTGCAATTAAACACATACAAGAATGAATAATTTTTTTTTTTAGTTTATATATATTAGATATAATAAAAAAAATTTATATAATAATATACCTCAAACTCTCTAAACCACATGTCCCGTACTTCTTTTGGGACTTTCTTCCAAGATATATAGGGAGCATCGTATCTGCTCCGTATTATGTCCCGGATTTTATGCGTAGGATCTTTTGACGGATGAAACCTGAAAGTAATATGTTAGTCAAAAAAACTAATTCAATTTTATTTACATGACTGAAATAAAATTAGTACTTACGTGTCACCGTCAGGTTCAATTAACATGCGACCCTCTGTCGCCTCCACTGCTGCAGCTGGGCAGGAAGGTCCGGCTGTAGCGGGCTGAGGTGGTGCTGTAGCGGGCTGAGGTGGTGGTGGGACATATGACGGATATGGAGGATATGCACCATGATAAGGTGGGGGTGGGTAATAGAGGAAGAAAGGAGTGGTCTGTGTAAGGTCTGGTGAAGATAAGTGTGGGTCTGGTGAGTAGAACTGTGGGCTACTGGCTGCAGGAGTAGGTAAAGGCGGGCTAGGCTGACTCTGAGTAGCAGGCTGAGATGAAGAGGTGCCCTCAGTACGTGCAGGCCTGCTAACAACAGCCTTCTTGCTGCGCCTACCAAATATATTTTTTATCAGTCCTCTCTGACGGTCATCACCTGAAGCCATCTGCACAAATATTGAAAAATATTAATAACAGATATTATGCCAAAAAATGTATAAAATATCGCAGGAATTAAATAAATGCAAGTACAAAAAACTTTTAAATATAAAATAACACAAATAGAAATACAAAAATTTTAATTTTAGTCCAAATTCATTTACCTTATGTTGATTCACTTTCATATGATGAAACTTCTGTACCACTGTCAGACTCGTCATGAATGTCCTCTATGTTTAAATCCACTTCCTCTAACTGCAACTCACTCTCAGTAGTTATAATTTGATCATCCACATCGTTAGAAACATCTTATATATTTGACATAAACTCTTCTTGATATGCTGGTGGTATTGATGTAGTCTTTTCAATAACTCCCCTGGGTTTGGTCTTCATAACTACGAGCCAATCTTGTTTGCCTCGTACTCTACTCGGGTAGTTAGCAAAATAGACTTGGTGCGCCTGACTAGCAATGATGAATGGGTCATACTTTGAATATTTTCTACCCCGTTTGACTTCTGTTATACCATACAAAGGATGTATTCTTATACCTTTATTCTTTACTGGATCAAACCACTCACAATTGAATAGATACACATTATTCCCAACACCAGGATATTCCAACTGTAATATTTCTTCTAATACCCCGTAATACTCAGACTCATCACCTGTATGGGTATTCCCTCTAACACATACACCAGAATTATCTATTTTTCTATCTTCACACCAATATTTTATTTGGAATTTATAACCATTAACTAAGAAATTTTGATAACACTTTACCGCTCTATTTGGTCCCCAAGCTAGATCAAGTAGTCCATGATATTGCAAATTACTACCTTCAGCGTGGACCTAGTTATTAGATAAAGTATGTCATTAGTATGCTTAATAACTAAATAAAGATATATTAATTGAAATGAATTATCAAAATATGTACCGCATTTTTAAACCAAATAGGAAAATGTGTTTCCACTATCTTCTGAACTTCTACTTGTTCTGTTGTATTCAATCCATCAATGACACTCCTGTAAACATTAAGGTTTAGATTTAATGAAAGTGTGAATAACAAATTTATTAGCAAGCTTATTCAAACTTAATCAAGATATGACTCAACTTCATCACAGTTAAGCAAGACATATAAAGTGGCAACTCGTATCTCTTTATCAGTCAAATAGCGCATGGTACTAGCGCCTACGGGTTCACCACTGCCATTAAAAATAGATAAATTTGATGATTGACCCACTTTTTTAGGTGCAGTGCTCTGACTTGATTGTGACCTTGTTTCAAAGTAATACGAGCAGAACTGAGTTGTCTCGTACATTAAATATGCTTCGCATATTGAGCCTTCAGGATGCGCTTTGTTCTTAGCAGTCTTCTTAAGTTTATTTAAGTATCTCTCAAAAGGATACATCCACCGATACTGAACTGGTCCACCGACTCTAGCTTCATATGGTAAATGTAATGGCAGATGCTCCATAGAGTCAAAGAAAGCTGGAGGAAATATCTTCTCAAGTTTACACAGAATAAACGGGATATGCTGCTCCATAAGAATAAGTTGCTCTATATTTAATTTTGAAGAGCATAAATTTTTGAAGAAGATACTCAGCTTGATCAAGGGCTTCAAAATTTGATCCGGCAGATAACTAAAGGCAATTGGCAACAGACATTGCATGAAGATATGACAGTCATGACTCTTCATACCAAATAATCTCCCAGTTCTAATGTCAACACATCTGCTTAGATTTGAAGAATATCCATCAGGTACACGTAAACTCTTCACCCATTCACAAACAGCACGCCTCTGTTCTAAAGTCAAAGTGAAGGGAGCTTTTGGTTTGAAATATTTTCCACTTCCACCATCCCTCAATTCTAATGATTTTCTCCTACAAATCTCCTTTAAGTCCATCCTTGCTTTTATATTGTCTTTGGAATTATCTTTGATATCCATAATTGTATTGAATATATTATCAAAGATATTTTTCTCTATATGCATCACATCTAAGTTATGTCTGATCAAGTTTATCCTCCAATATGGTAATGTCCAAAAAATATTTTTCTTAGTCCAATTGTGGTTGACACCATATCCTGGCAATTTATAATCAGCTAATGATGGAGATTCCACTACTGTGGGGCTGAGCTGACTCTTTCAAATATTTCTTCACTAGTTAATCTAGGAGGAGGCAGTGACGTTACCATTTTATTCTTGACAAAACTATCCTTATTTCGCCTGAAAGGATGATCTGTAGGGAAGAACATGCGATGACAGTCAAACCAAGTGTTCTTTCCTCCGTGCTTTAAAGTGAATGACTTTGTATTTTTCATGCAAAGTGGACAAGCTAATTTTCCAGAAGTGTTCCAACCTGAGAGCATACCGTATGCGGGAAAATCACTAATTGTCCAAAGTAATGCTGCCCTCATAATGAAGTTCTGTTTGGTGGAGATGTCATATGTACTTATTCCCTCTTCCCATAATAGATTTAAATCATCAAACAATGGTTGTAAGAAAACATCGATCTTTGCTTTTGGATTATGTGGCCCTGGAATGATAAGCGTCAGAAACATATAAGGAGTAGTCATACACATCTCTAGTGGAAGATTATATGGTGTGAGTATGACGGGCCAACATGAGTAAGGTGAAGCAGACTGGCTAAATAGAGTGAAACCATCTGCGCATAAACCTAATCTTATATTTCTTGATTCTGAGGCGAATGTGGGATATGCACGATCAAAATGTTTCCAGGCATATGCTTCTGATGGATGTGTAATAAACCCTTCCTGTGAGATATGTTCTTTATGCCATCTCATATGTTCAACAGATCTCATTGATGCATATAATCGTTGCAGTCTAGGAATTATGGGTAAGTAAAATAACATGCTAGCTGCTACATCCTTCAGCTTTCTTTTCGTGATAGATTTTTGTTTAAATCTCGGTGCGTTGTAATGATGGCATGCAATCTCTGATTGGAAATCTTTGTAGAATAACATGCAATCGTTGACACAACAATCTATCTTTTTGTATGTCAAATCAAGCTTCGAAACCAACTTCTTAGTCCGATATAAATCTATGGGAATTATGTTATCTACTGGATTGGTTTCTTTAAGCAGTCCAATAAATTGATTAAAACAATCACGGGGGACATTATATTCTGCCTTGATACTTAACATCTTAAGAGCAACGGATAACTCTGAGTGAGTGGTGCAACCTGACCATATTGGTTGTTAGGAAGCATGTAATAAATCATAAAAATTTTGTGCTTCTTTATTAGGTGACTCTTCTGTATATTGCTCAAATTGTGCTCCACTTGCATCATGAATTAAGTCCTCAAGATTAGGTATGATATGCTCTTCATCATCTCTAGTAACACTTGTCGATGGGCAGCATCGAGAATCTAAATGTGGTTCGTACTCACCATGAGAAGTCCAATACCAGTAATTTGGCATGAAACCTCGATGATATAGATCAACAGTTACGTCATCTGGGCTAAGGTGCACCTGATTTTTGTGTTTAGAATATGGGCAATGAAACTTCCCATCTGAGATGAAGCTGGGTAGTTGAGAAGCTATCTGAATAAAAATATGTACCCCTCTAATGAACTCATCAGTTAATATCTTCCGTTCTTACGCCAATCGATTATACATCTAACTTCTTTGAGTTCTGATATCCATAATATATAGCCTACATATAATATTGACAATCAGGATATAAGTTACGATTACTTGTCAAAATAGTTACATACCATTTGTAAAAAGATAGTAAGGTAGTCCTATCTAGGTTTGATGGAGAAATATAGAGAGAATAAATATGATCATTTCTGCAACGCTTTACTTAGAATTATGCTAATCTTTTATTAGCCAACATTCGGCACCATAAAGCATTACAGGTCCTTTTCACATCATTAGGCGCGCGGTACCGAGCTTGGTACCACTCGGTATCGACAGTAGTACCGGTACCGCTCGGTACCGATCGGTACCAGATAATAGAATTTTCCCTTAAGTTTGAGGGGTACTTTTCTATCACACAATAAACCCGATGCATTCCTCCACTTCAACCATCCAACATAAATTCTGCTGATAATATCCCCATCTATTTCACCATCACTCTAAATAATAAATCCAAGATATCTAAAATGTGTATTCTTATTAATGACTTGATCATCCAATGTGACAATCCACTCACTAGCTCTATTACGACTAAAATTGCACTCCATATATTCTATTTTAAATCTACTAATGTGAAAACCTTTAGACTCTAAGGTAGACCTATCTGGCATGAATCCAAATTAATTTTGAGAAACATTAGCATCACACCATAACCTACGCTCCTTAACTCACTCTCACAGTTTTAGAGTATGACACATTAACTTAGTTCCTCTATAATTCGCACAATCTTGTGCATCACATTTACTCAAATGAAAGGTTTTAGACTCTAAGGTTAGCCTACATAAATCAAGGTTACCTTCAACTCCCTCTCTAGTCTGATCAACAAGAAGAATATCATCAACAAAAAGCATACACCAATGTACATCCTCTTGCAAATGTCTAGTGAGAACATCCATGACTAAACCTAGCTAACAAAAAAAAGAAATGCAAAAAGGAGAAAGTTACCTAAACAGCAACCGATCGAGCTAGCTCCCGGCGTGCGCGACCAACGTCAACGGAGCGAAGTGGAACTGTGTCTAAGCATAAAATTTCGTCAGGTTAGGGCGAACTGGCAGGAGGAAACAGAGCGTGCGAAAGGGAGAAAGTTACCTACAAACCACGGCCATGCGTCGTCGACAGATCAGAGGATCTCGCGCGAGCGACCGAGCGAGGCACCTAGCGAGCGAGGGAGAGAGGTCATCGACGGAATTCAAGGGCAAGGTCGTCGTCGAACGAGCTCGATCGAGGGAGGGAGGGACGTCGTCGACAGAGATCGAGGCTGGCGCGCGCGTCGTCGGTAGCGGAGCCCTAAACCGAATGAGCCGAAGTCGAGGGCTCGAGGTCGATTTATTAAGATTACCGGCGTATTTTTCGGCAGAAATGCCGTCGGAAGTATTACCGACGGATAATACGTCGGTAATACTTCGTCGGGTTTTAATTAACCGGCGGTAAATCCGCCGGAATATCCGTCGGATATTACCGGCGGAATATGCGTCGGTATATTGAAAAAACCGTCGAACCTCCAGCGATTTAGCCGCCGAAAATCTACCGACGGTATTTCCGCCGGAAAATACGTCGTAAAATTACCGGCGGTTAAATCCGCCAGAAATGCCGTCGCTCTTTCCGGCGAACATCTTTCTGCCAGAAATTCCGCCGGTATTTCATTGTTTTCCTGTAGTGCCAATAGTAGAATGTTAGGAGTGAAGGGAGATGATATTGACTGCCATCTATAATTATTTTTGAGATT
The DNA here is from genome assembly GCA_019925795.1 of Dendrobium chrysotoxum. NCBI lineage: Eukaryota > Viridiplantae > Streptophyta > Magnoliopsida > Asparagales > Orchidaceae > Dendrobium > Dendrobium chrysotoxum. The sequence continues at coordinate 38,122,961 of CM034308.1, forward strand.
GAATCCTCCCCATTTTCAAGGGGTTGTAGATCCTCATGATGCAAAGGATTGGTTTTTAAGGCTAGAGAAATCTTTTGATGGGATGCAGTGCCCTGAAGGTAGGAAAGTCCTATTGGTAGTATTTCTTTTAAATGGTCAAGCTGAGTGCTGGAGAGTAGGATAGTAGAAAGAGAAGTTTCAAGGTAGAATAAATGATGAGATCTCCTAGGAGGAGTTTATGGAGACCTTCATAGACTAATTTTTTCCTCCCTTTGTAAGGTAGAAAATGCAGGACCAATTTTTGAGGTTGGTTCAAGGAAGTAAATCTGTGATGCAGTATGAGGCGAAGTTTATGGCCTTAGCTCAATAAAGTCCATAGTTAATTAGTATTTTGGACGGGAAGTGTTACCGATTTCTGAGAGGATTAAGAGATAGTTTGAGACATCCCCTAGTACCTTTTCACATTCAAGATTTTTTTGAGTTGGTAGAGTGTGCCAGATTGGTAGAAAATGATCTGGCGACATTACAATAGAGGTGGGATTCTAGTAGAATGAGAAGATTTGGAAGGGAGCCTTCCAGTAGAAAAATTAGCGGGAAGTAACCTAAGTTTAGAAGCATTGGGGAGACAAAGAAAGAAGGCCCTGTTATTTCTATGAAATCGGGTGGATCTGTGTTGGTTGGCACTATTCCTTTATGTGGATATTGTGGCATGAAACATCCTGGTAGGTTTTTTAAGTATACATGTTAGTGCTTCCGTTGTGGATAGTTGGGTCACAAGATTACTTAGTGCCCTCAGAATATCTCAGTGGATAAATCTAAATCCAGAGGTAGCCAGAGGCAACCATCAACAGTGTCTCCTTCAAGGACTATTAGTGAAGGATCAATAGTAAGAGGTGGAGGTAATATATTCAGTGGAAGACCATCCGATGTATAGAGGGAGTCTACAAGTACTTTAGTACTCCTCCACTATAGCCTCAAGTGTACAGTTATCCCAGCAAGAGGCGAACGAAGCTCCGAATGTTATCATATCTCAGAGCAGGCCTACAGTATTCTTTTTTATTCAGGTGCTAGCCATTCCTTTTTATTTAAATGTATTTTGGGTGATATGGATTTACTTATCTTTCCCCTGTGTTTTAAACAATTTATCATGTTGCTTATGGGGGATTTGGTGTGTGTGAGTAAAGCTTGTTTATGTGAGCTGAAGATTTCTAGTAGGAAGTTAGCAGCATCCTTGATCATATTACCTTTTAAGGGTTTTGGTGTTATAGGTTCTATGGACTTATTGAGCAAGTATTAGGCCCAGATTGATTATAGAAAGAAGAGGGTGAGTTTGTATGAGAATGGTGAAATGTTCCATTTTTTGGGAATTCAAAAGATTGTCTTCCTTGATTTCTACACTCCAAGGTTATAAAGCCTGATGAAAGGGGAATTATGTATTTGTCACTCATGTGAGGGATTTGAGTAAGTCAGTGGAAGATCTTTCTAATGTTTCCGTAGTGAAAGAGTTCCCTAATATTTTTTCTAAGGAGTTGTGTGGATTACCACCTTAGAGGGAGATAGAGTTTTGTATTGAAGTAATGCCAGGTACAACTCCAATAGTGAAAACTCTTTATCAAATGGCTCCTAGAGAATTACAATAGTTGAAAATGTAGTTTCAAGATCTGGTAGATAAGGGCTTTATCCAGCTAAGTGGATCTCCATGGGGAGCTCTAGTGCTCTCTATGAAGAAGAAGGATGGATCATTACAAATGTGTATTAATTATAGAGAGCTGAACAAGGTAATTGTTAAGAATAAATATTCATTTCCCAGAACAAATTATTTGTTTGATCAGTTGAAAGGTGCAACTATCTTTTCTAAAATTAATTTGAGGTCGAGTTATCATCCGTTAAGGGTGAGGAATGTAGATATTATAAAGATAGCATTTAGTATCATATATGAGAATTATGAGTTCTTGGTTATTCCAATTAGTGTGGCAAATGCATCATCTATATTAATGGATTTGATGCATAGAGTGCTCAAGGAGTATCTTGATCAGTTTATTATTGTGTTTATCAATAATATTTTGGTCTACTTTAAGTCTAAAGTGGAGCATATTGTTTGTCTGATGTTAACTCTGGAGAAGTTGTGGCAGAAATGTTGTATGCAACATTTTTGAAGTGTGAATTTTGGTTGACTTCTGTGGCATTTTTGGGACATGTGGTAAGCAAGAAATCACTATAGATCCTCAAAAGGTGCATGCTATAGTTGGTTGGCTGAGGCTAATGTCTGTTATAGAGGTTCATAATTTTTTTGATTTGGCTGGATTTTATTAAAAGTTTGTCAAGAGATTTTCTCAGATTGTCATTCCTTTGACAAGATTGACTCAGAAGATGGTGTCATTTAATTGGATGTAAAATGTGAAGAGAGATTCTTATGGTTGAAGAAATGATTGGTGTAAGCCCCTATTTTAATTATTTCATCAGGTATAAAAGGATATCAAGTGTATAGTGATGTGTCTCTAAGAGGTTTGCGGTGTGTGCTTCAGTACAATGGAAAGGTTATAGCCTATGATCCTAGGAAGCTGAAACCCCATAAAAAGAATTACCCAACTCACAATTTGGAGTTGGCTGCCATGGTGTGCATTGAAGATCTGGAAGCATTATCTGTATGGAGTTCAGTGTGAGATTTATACTAATCACCAAAGTCTGAAGTACATCTTTAGACAAAAAGAGTTTAATTTAAGGCAGAGAAGGTGGATAGAGCTTATTAAGAATTACAATCTGGACATTATTTATTAACTTGGAAAGACAAATATTGTTGTTGATGCTTTGAGTAGGAAGTTAATGGGAGCAATTAGTTTGTTGACTGTAGAGCAGGCTTTAGTCAAAGAGATAGAGAGATTGGAATTAAAAGTGGTATTTTTTATTGTTGTGTTAGGAATGCATAAGGGACATATTTATGGATTATGCTTGCAAGCCTATGCAAACGAGGGATAGTTCTCTGGTGGCTCCAAGTAATCAGGAAGCAGCCATAAGAGTTTGTATAGCCAACAGGTGGCTGCCCTTATAACAGAGCTAGAGCATGTTCAAAAATTATAAGCTGACATGCATATATAGATGCAATAAAGTCAGATATTGGAGGAGCTGTAGAGAATGAGGGAGCAGTTCAGTGAAAAGTAGCCAGCATCAATAGAGAAGGAGAACGATGAAACAGATTCTGACTAGACTATATATATTTATAGATTTTATGCTGAGTTTTTATTATATAAGAATTGGAGGTTTATTGTAGAACTATTTGGTAATTGTAGAACATTTGCTTTTGTTAAATACGTTATTACTTTAGCATCAACATTTTTGCACAAAGTTAAAATGTAAGGATACAATATTTATGTTTTGACTATTTATGATAGTAGAACTATTGTGTTGTGCAATAATTAAGGCAACACTACAAGAAAGGCAGCAATTTGTGGCGGATTTGAGGTGGCCTTTGCAGTGGAAATTTTTTTCTCAAAAATTTTTGCAGTAAATCTATTACAAACCTATCACAAATCCATCACAAATATGACGCAAAAAAACCTATCTAAATTGGATAATTGGGCATTTATTTCATTCACTCCTATTCTATTCTGGATAGTAATATTGCTCGGCTCCACGTTCCCCTATGGCATCGCCTCCTTCGATGGCATTCCTTCCTATCATATTTGAAGTCACACTTCCTTGTTGTTCTTCTTCGTCTTCATACTTGTTGTCTCCTCTAAGTGCGACATGCTTGGAAGTAATTATGGGAGCTCTCTTGCTATGAAGGTAATTGATGGGGGGCTGTGGAGTAACCTAAATAATTATGAATATGATATATGATTCTATCAATCCTTAAATAATGCTCAAGTTTTTCTTTGATATTAAAAATTATAAAAACCCAATATAATATACGCAAGTATACATGTCGAATCAAGTAATATAGTGATAGAGTAGAGTATCAATCTTACGAGAAAGAATATTTACTTGCAAATACTAGTATTGTCTACTTCAACTACAATAATTATCCTAATCAATAAAATAAGATTTGGTGGAGAATCAACCACTTCAGTAAAATCAATAACAAAGTAATAGACACGCACTACAAAAAATTGCCCATTATAGGTAGATTTTCTAGTGGCTTTCAGGTGGAATATTTTCTAGCAGATTTCTGATGGATTACGATGAAATATTTCAGACTAATTTTAAGGTAGATTTTCTGGCAGCTTTCTGGTGGATTTTAATAATTTCTAAAAAATTATATATTCGTAATTTAATTAATTAATAATTTTATGGCTTATTTTAACTCATTATTAATTTAATAATTTTTTTCATAAATTATTAATTTAATAGCATAGATTAATTAATTATTAATTTAATAACTTATTTTAATTATTAATTAAAATAATATATTTTAATTAATTATTAACTCTAATATTTTATTTTATTTTATTTTAAATAATTAAATTAAGTTCTTAAATTAATATTTATTTATTTAATAACTTATTTTAATTATTTATTAATTTTAATATTTTATTTTAATTTATTTTAAATTTTTTTTTTTTTTATTTAAATATATAAGCGTAAGTTTTGTAACACATTTTCCTCTACAACAAAGTGGTTGACTACTTGAAATATTTGTAGGTCCTGTGATCGAATCCCATAAGCGTCACCTTGCGGGCAGGACGGGCGAGCAAGCAGGCATAGCTGTCGCGGGCATGCGGGTGGGCTAGCAGGTGTTCAGGCAGCGGTGATGGGTAGCTTGCCACTGGCAGGTGTTTGTGCAATGGCGACAGGTAGCTACTGCAGGCTTATTATTTTTAATTATTTTGGTGGCTTTTTTCTTGTGGATTTTGTTCGACAGAAAATTTTTTGATGCTCATTTTACCAGAAAAAATTTTCCACAGGAAACTTCCAAATCTACCAAAAAAAATTAATAATTTTTCACTATAAAATCTATTGGTAATATGTGACTTTTTCTGTAGTGACACTTATATAAAAAAATATTTTGGATTGATGAAATGTATGAAAGTACGAGATGTGCCATAAGTTCTAATTTTTAAAGTATTTTTAGATTTTAATTAGATTATTTAACTAATCAAATGCGGAAGCTAATGATTTGTAAACAATTACAAAGATGGTGATTATATTCTAATTTTCATAATAAAAATATTAATCTTAGATTTTCACCAAGCAGTTATCACAAAAAATAAAGTGCAAAAGTAAAAATCAAAATGAGCACACCATATTTATAGTGGTTTGGTCAAATCATGACCTACGTCCACTCCTCGGAGTCCTCCTCTCTGGATATTGCACTATCACTATAGTGTCTCTCCTTTAGCCCCCACAGCTAGCCAGAGAAGCCCTTACAAACTCCCTTACACCAACCCGATGCGGTAGAGGACCATACTCCTTTCATAGGCAGAGAACCTTAACTCCTTTTCACCCTCCTGGTGAGGCAGAGAACCTGGAATCACTTTCACCTTCCCCGCTGCGCTGGAGTAGCCGGGTCTTTTGACACCAAAGATGTCTTCTTCTTCCCAAAGCTTCCCTCAAGATAAACCTTGACTCTTAGAGGAACTCAGGTGCAAGTTTACCAGAGCAATCGCATGAAAACTACAGGAAATTCAGGAATTACCGACAATTTTTTTTCAACGCTATCTATTATCTTTCCAGTAGTTTTGGCCGCCTGTATAAACCGCATAGGAAACATTTTTCGACGGTCAGGTTTCGGTGATTAAGATATAACCGGCGGCTTTCAGATGGCATAAACGGTGGGTAAATTCTGGCGATTATAGTGCCGGTGACTGCCAGTTAATCACCGACGGCTTTTAGACCGTAAAAATGCCAGTTTTACCGGTGGTCTAACCGCTGATTAACTGCCAGTATTTATTGGCGGCTATATTATACTTTCGATGGCTATAATAAGCCGTCTAGTATCGAGGTTTCTGGGGGTTACTATAGTGCCAATAAAAAATAAAATTGGTGGTCTTATCGGGGGTTACTATACCGCCGCTAATTTTGATGGTTTTTTATTAAAAATCGTAGAATAAACTGTCGGTTTAATCACCGTTATTTTCGGCAGCTAAAGGACCGTCGGTAATGCCTGAATTTCCTATAGTGAACCCCCTCTCACACTCCCTTGAAGCCCACAAGGATCTTCTCCCTCTCTTATAAACTCCACCATTTCTCTTCCTAGCCCAAAGCTCTCTCTTCAAGCTTTCTTTAGAAGAAAATAACTCAATGAATGCTCAAAAGACTCATACAAGTCTTATAAGAAAGCTTAAATAGAGGGCTTCAAAAAACCATAAAAAACTAATTCAATTGTTAAAGATCTTACAGTACGATCCCAGGATCATCCACTACGATGTGTAGAATTTGACCTATTAGCACTGTACGATTTAGTATAAACAACAATACTAATAGTTTAATTTGCCTGTTAATGCTATACGATCATCAGTATGAATGACCAATCAAAATATAATTTATCTAGGATGAATCATGGGATGACCAAAATCGTCTCTGTTGATCGTACAATACGATCCAGTTCGTACAGTACGATCAAAATATCAAAATTAAGCAAATTTGATTGACTAATCAAAGGATTAAATTAGGTAATATTTTAAACATCATATAGTACGATTAGGTTCATACAGTATAAATAGAACAACTTTTTAAATTCAAATTTTTACCTAATTTAATGAACGGCGAGGTTTCTAATTATAACAGATCATCCAGTATGATGTGGTGTTCGTACTATATGAATAGTTATATTTTAAAATCATTTTTTTTAGAAAAAATAAAATATTTTAATTAATTTTTATAACACCAAATCTTACAGTACGATTCAGATCATACAGTACGATGTACAAAAAAATTAAAGTATTTAACATTATATTTGCTCCCCTTATGTGTGTGTGCACGGTCACCATGCTATCATACACCCTTACAAGACTTGACTCAAGAAGTTAAAAATAAATAAATGAAAATTACAAACTCTTTCAACATAACCTATTCTACCCAATCTTGAGCCCTAAATCTTCAAAGAATGGTGCATGATGTTCCTGAAATATTAGTCAACACACAAGCAGGTATGCATAACAAATACTAAGAGAAATAAAGAGGCAATTAATAATATTGTTATCATCAAAATCATAAACTCAGGAGCCTAAGTTACAATAATATAAAATTAATAAGTTGTCTACTTATTCTATTAATAATGTGATGTTATTCAAAGCATAAGTATCATCGACTACTAAGTCAAGCGCGAAGAGATAAAGGACAGGTTTAACACATTCTATTCTTAATACCATTCTAAACTCTCATATTCTATCACCCTATAAAAATCTTAGAATAGTAAGTAAATAGTGTATTTTTAATCACCCTATCATGATAATCCATCTTTATAAATTTAATAGATGATAAGCACTACGCCTATACTTGCATCATACCAATCTAACATACTTGGTTATGCCTACTTTCCTATTCCTATGCTCCACATTACATCTGATATTAACTATATATATAACCATCATGTGCATTAAATGAAGATCTAATATATTGAAAATATCATATCATTAATTTAAAGATTAATAAAAATCATTAGTATTCCATATTAAATTTACACCATCAATCCAAAACTTTGGGAATTAGCCAGCCATGAAAAATAATTACAGTAAATATATTTTCATTAATAACATACAAGAAAGAAAATATAAAAGAAAAAATATCACTAGATGATTCAATGATCTCCTATATACTCCTCCTTAAACTTACAGAATTGCATCAACAAACTCCGATCAAAAACTCTAAAGAAGTAATCTAGTGTTCCCTGAATTTCCTTAGTTGTCCCTACTATAAAAATTTTAGAGAGACACTCTAAAGTCCAAATTTTACAACTTATTGAACTCTCCTACTAACAAAACAAACAGACTATTTATAGAAAAATAAAAAAATAGATTATGGCGCCATGACGCTCGAAACACATGTGCTGCGGTGCCCATAAAATAAACTAACACTACAGTGCTGAAAGGTTTTCTCCGTTACGATGCTTGCTGATATGGACCCATTATTTAATGAATCAATGCATCACTTCGCTGGCAATTCATGGCTTAAATAGCATTAACTATGGTGTCAAAGTGCTACTAACATTTGAGCACTGTGAAGTCCACATTGCACTCCTCTAACTTAGCGGGGTTGGAATTCAGCATCGTGATGCTGTACAGATAGAAACTGAGCTTTACAGCTCTGACTCCTCAGATGTTGCGATGTTGGGATAGTTGGTTGGGCTTTGTGGCGCTGACTCCTCTGATGCTGCGGCACTGACAAATAGAGACAAGTGCCTCCATGTCCATATTTGGGCGTTCGGGCGATGTCAATAATGGCGCCACGACGATATTATATCCGACACCACGTCGATGTGCCATACTTAAAAATTTTACTCATTTCCTATATTTTCTTACACAAACACAACCAAAATAACATATTTTCACTAATAAATTAATACATAAACATAATATTATTTATACTTATTGAATCCTCCCCAGCTTAAATTCTTGATTGCCCTCAACATTATCGTAATTTTAGATTATCATTTTTATTTTGGTTAAAATGAAATAATCTATACTTCTAGTTTGGAAAAATACCAATATTTAAACTTGATCAATGATTCTTGTATTTACCTAATTTGAAATTACATGTTATAGATTTAATCATTAACTTTTAAATGTTGAAGTGAATAATGTAGTTTTAATAATTGGATATGATTATATTAGCTCCCTCATCTTATCTTTTATAATTTTTATATATGAATGTATTTCAAATTTTTAAGTTTTCACTGATACCAATTTTTGAATGTACTCAACTTCTTCTTTTGAAAATTTCATTTATTTTTCTTTTTAAGAACTATTTTAGTTTTTTTTTTTGTGGAGTACATAATTAATAATTTTGAATATTTACTTCAGCTTTTAGGATTCTCATACAATCTTAATAATTTTAATGTATGAACATGATAAGATTAATATTTTTATTTTTAAGTTTGCTATGATTTTAAATTTTAATCTACTCATATCTAATTTTTAATACTAACTATTCATCTTATAATTCTTAAAAGTTAAATTTATAAAAATTTAACTTATAAATTTAAATTAGGATAATAGCTCATATGGTTGAATAAGTTAAGTATTAGTTTTTTCAACCTATAAAGTATAAATAGAGTTCATTCAAACTAGGATCTAGGGTTTTATTATTATCCTAATTTTATATAATTTTTAATTATCATTTTTATCAGGGTTAATTAAATAATAAGAATTTAAAAGTATTGGAAGAAAATTTATTAATATGTAAATAAACATAAATAAATACTACAAACACATGCTTTCATATGAGTGATAAAAAGTGCATAAAACATGTGTTAAAATAAAAAATGACATATCATTAATAACTAAATACAGTTACAGAATAACCAGTGCACATGGCACCCATCATTCAACAATGACTCTCAAAGTTAAATTTTTCAGTTAAGTTCAACTACATAAGCTAATATCTCCCAGCACTTTTTTTTCCTATAAAAGAATAAAATAGAACAGTAAAAATGCATACACAATTTTAGAATTCTTTACTCTGCTAATCACATGGTTTTAATCTATATCCATTGACTTTGATGGTTTGTAAAGTTTCCTTATCCTCTATCCTGATGGCACCAATAAGAAAAATTCTAATAATAGTGAAAGGATCAATCCATCCAGATTTGATTTTCCCATGGCAATGATTTTCCTTATAATCAAATAGCAACACATATTGCCGAGGAAAGAAATCATACAAGAAAACTCTACCACCATGCATCTTCCTTATTTATGCCATGTACTTCTTCTTATCTTCATGCAACTCCTTTTTGAATTCTTTCAACTTTATAATAATGGCAGCACTTTGCATGTAGAGAAGTGAAAAAGAATCCTCATTCTTTGTATGATTTTTATTTTAATTCTTTGAAGAAGATGATGCATGCTTGATTCCATCAATTGCTTGGACTTTTGATTTCAAGAGAAGAAAGTATGATACTCACTCAAGAGTAGATAAGAACTGAAAAGAGAACTTCCTCCTAATTGGTTTTATAGATTTTAGTGAGAGGAAAGTTGAAAATTTTGAAATTTTAATCATTAAAGCCTGTCGGGGCACTGTGGCGTTCAAAGGTATGGCGCTGCGTCGCTCCCTTCTTCTCTGTCAAATGTTTTTTTTTTTTTTTTTAGCATATTAAGCAAAGCCTAATCTAAAGGATAAGGTTGCCTCCCTAAAAATCACTAAGTTTATAGTCTTCAGCTAGACTGGATAACTGACTAGACTTAATGTTGGGTTACCTCTCAAGTAGCGCTAAGTTTATAGTCTTCGGTCAGACTTTGCCCTGATTTTTTATTTGGCTAAGGTGGATGATTATCATTCTTCAATTGGGTCCCTTTGGTATCTCTTTCCTTCTCTTTAGGATTAACTTTAGTGTTACTAGAAAGTGATCCAATGGATCTCCCACTCACAGAAATTGCAAGCTGACTTAGTTGAGTTTTCAAATTTTTAGTTAAAGAAGCTTAGTTTTATAATTGAGTTCCCCATTACATGAGCACATCTTCTAGTAGTGTCTTCCTAGTTCCATATTGATTGCTTTGATTTAATCTAAGAGGATATGCTTGTCTTGGATTATTAGTAGCCTGATTTTGATTATTCCAATTTATGCCTTGGTTATTTTAACCAGAATTCCGTTTATCAATTTCCACAATTATTATTTGACCAATTAAATTTGGGTGATTCCTCCAACCTAAATTATATATATTTGAATAGGAATTATTTTGTCTTCAATCAAATCTATATTTTCAATCCCTTGGATATCATTTCTTCTATTAAACTTTTATCTTCCAAATGTAAATATGAATAGGAATTTAAGCCTAAAATATTTAATTTCTTTGATATTGCTGTAACTTGTGCAATCAAAATAGATAAAGAATTATTTTCATAAACTCCAGCCACTCTCTTAGGATTCACCATATCAACAGACTACTAAAAATTATTTTGTATCATTTCTTCAATTAATTCATAAGCATCTTTAAAAGGCTTTGACATCAAAAAAACTCCTACTTGTAGCGTCAATTATGGCTCTAAGGGATCCTACCAATCCATTGTAAAAAGTTTAAATTATTAACCAATTAGGTAAGGCATGGTGAGGGCACTTTTTAAGCATCTCCTTAAATCTCTCCCAACTCTCATAAATAGATTATCCTTCTAACTGAGTAAAAGAAGTAATGTCATTTCTAAGCTTGGCAGTCTTAGAATATGGGAAATACTTTTCTAAAATTTATGGGCCAACTCATTCCATATATTAATATAGCCTAGGGGTAAAGAATTTAACAATATTTTTGTCTTGTCACTTAGAGAAAATAGGAACAATCTAAATATAATGGCATTATCACTAACACTATTGTACTTAAATATTACATAATTTTTTAAGAAACTTGCTAAGTGTAAGTTAGGGTCTTCAATGGGAGTTCCCTCAAATTAAGAATTTTGTACCATCTGAATTATTACATGTTTTAATTTAAAATTATTTGCTTGGATGACATGTCTATTTATGCTTTGGTGAATTCTGTCAACTAAAGGGCTTGCAAAATTCTTAAGAGGTCTAGAATGATCTATGTTTTGAACAGGATCGACCTTTTTAAAAAACAAATTGGTGGTTATAATTTTAGAAAGGTTTCCTTTAATTTCAGAATCAAAGTTTAAACTTACCTCCCCTCTATGTCTTATAAGCATGCAACCATAAATATGCAATCAATAACTTAAAATAAAAGAATAAAAGGATATAGTAGGACTAATTATGTAATTGATTCAACACTATAGTAAATATGCAAATAAAATAAAATTTTCCCCGACAATAGTGCCAAAACTTGATAGGGATGGTTGAGTAACCTAAAGAATTGTGAATATGATTTAGGGTTCTATCAATCCCTAAATAATGCTTAGGTTTTCTTTGAAATAAAAAAAGTTATAAAAAACCCACTTAATATATACAAGTATACGTGTCGAATTAAGTAATATAGTGATAGAGTAGAATATCGATCCCACAAGAAAGAATATTTTCTTATAAATACTAGTATTATCTACTTCAAATACAATAATTATCCTACTCAATAAAAATAAGGTTTGGTAGAGATTCAATCACTTCAGTAAAATCAATAACAAACTAATGGATACACTTATATGAATAAAATATTTTAGATTGATGAAATATAAAATTAATATATTTTTTACTGATTCTTTTAATAATGTGATGTTATTCACAGCATAAGCATCATCGACCACCAAGTCAAGCACGAAGAGATAAAGGATAAGTTTAATGCATTCCATTCTCAATACTACTCTAAACTCCCATAATCTCACCTTATAAAAATCTTAGAAGAGTAAGTAAAGTATGTGTTGTTAATCACCCCCTCATGATAATCCATCTCTATAAATTTGATAGATAACAATCACTATGCCTATGCTTGTATCATACCAATCTAACATACCTTGTTATCTTTTTTTCTATTCCTAGGCTCCATATTATACCTCATATTACCTACATAAATGGCCTCTATATGTATTAAATAAAGATCTCATATATTGAAAACATCATATCATTAATTTAAAGATTAAGAGAAATCATTACTATTCCATATTTAATTTACATTATCAATTCAAAACTTTGGGAATTAGTCAGCCATGAAGAACTATAATTAGAGCAAACTCATTTCCATTAATAACATATAAGAAAAAAAAGTACAGGAGAAAAGATATCACCAAATGGTTCAGTGGTCTCCTCTATACTGCTTGAACTCATAGAATTACTTCTACAAACACTGATCAAATACTTTAAAGAAGTGGATCTAGTGCTCCTTCAATTCTCTCAGTTGTCCCTCCTAAGGAAATTTCTGAGGGACACTCTGAAGTCTAAATTTTACTAAGTAATTGAACTATCTTACTAACATAACAAATAGATTATTTATAGAAAAATACAAAAAATGAATTCTGTCACTGCGATGCTTGAGACACTTGCACTGCGGTGCACATAAAATGAATTAACATCGTAGCACTGAAGGGTTTTCTCCATTTTGGCACTTGCTGATATGGACCCATTATTTAATGAATCAACACATCGCTTCACTGGCAGATCGTGGAATAAATAGTAACCATTGTAGCACCGTGGCGTTGCTGATGTTTAAGTAATGTGAAGTCTAAGTGGCACTCCTTTGACTTAGCGGTGCTGGAATTTGGCACCGCAGTGCTATATAGATAGAGACTGGACTTTGCAGTGCTAACTCATCTGACGCTTCAGCACTGGGATAGTTGGCTGGGCTTTATGATGCTGATTCCTAGGCCTCCAATGTTGTGGCGCTGTCAATTAAAGACTGGGCGCCTCCATGTCCACATTTGGGCACTCCAAAGGTGTTAATGATGGTGCCATGACAGTATTATATCTGACGTTGTGCCATACTTGAAAACTTTTCCCATTTTATATATTTTCCTGCACAAACATAACTAAAAATAATATATTTTCACTAATAAATTAACACATAAAATATAACATTATTTATATTTATCAATAACCTCCCTTTCGCACGCTTCTTCAGCCAAATCCCTTAAATCCACCAAACTCCAGGATTTAATAGATCCATGCTTATGATAAAAAGAGGGAAAAATAGGAATTATTCTGCTATAAGATCTACCAGTTGGCAGAATTTAGCATAAATCCTGCTCAAATGCATAAATCCTATTGCCAAATAGCCCTTAGTGTACGTTTTTTTCTAATAATATTCTCAAATCCTGTGTATATTATGTTTACATAAATGTTTTCACTATGACATTTGTAAGAGGATGTACCTTGATGTATGCTTTTTACTAATGATATTATTCTTATTGATAAGACTAGAGAGGGAGAGAGTTAATAAAAAACTTGAATTATGGGGGTCAAACTTAGAATCTATAGGCTTTCATTTAAGTAGATCTAAAACATAAGATATGGAGTGTAATTTTAGTGGTAATAGATCTAGTGGTGGGATTGTGACATTTAGTAATCAATTCATTACAAAGAGTGCACTTTTTAGTTATCTCGGGTTTATTGTTCAAAGAGATGGTGAAATAGATAGGGATATTATTATTATAATTCAAGTTGGATGGTTGAAGTGGAGGAGTGCGTCATGCCTATTGTGTGATAGAAAAGTATCCCTCAAACATAAGGAAAAATTCTATAAGATGATGGTGAGATTTGTAATACTTTATGATGGATAATGTTGGCCATTACAAGAGAAGCATAAAATTAAGTGTTGTAAAGATGAGGATGCTCACGTGGATGAGTGACTTCACACTTAGAGATAGAATACATGAAAAGTTTGGAGTAGCTCTAGCGGCAGATAATATTAGAGAGAGTTATCTTAGATAGTTTGGTCATGTAAAAAGTTAGCTTTCTAATGACCTTGTTAAGAGAGATGTATTAGTTCTACTCTATATTAAGAAAGCTAGAGGTAGACTTAGAAAGGCTTGGTTAGAAATTACTAAAAAAGATTTTTTTTTATTAGATTTAAATGAGAATTTGACTGTTAATAGGACATAATAGAGAAAACTATTCATGTAATCGACCCCACATAGTGGGACAAAGGCTTGTTGTAGTTCATAAAGTTTTTCAAAGAAAGCATTAGAATGCTCCCATGGGCATGTTACATTATTTCATTTAAGTTTTTTTAATTGATATAAATATCATTATTTGGTTGTAGGAATTTATAGCCTAAGTGTGTTATGGATATTCAAAATTATAGAAATTGGATATATAACCAACTGTTGCCTAGACGCAAGACATTAACAAATGAAATTTTGAACGGAGTGAATTATTTTATTCAGGCAGGCTATCAATTACCTTCCTTTATATTAAATGGATGGTTTCATTATTCATGTTCCAAACACAAAATAAGCCTACTTCACACCAAATAAGATTATTATTGATACATATCGTAAAGGATTCATGCTAGAATATTGGTATTGGATTTCACATGGTGAGTACAAACCTCATTTTAACTCTGAGTGCGACCCATCCACAAGTTCTAACATAGTTGAGGAAGAAAGAGTTATGATTTTTGAGGGTTTGGTTTATGATGCAATTGGGCCGCAATTTCAATAATATACAAAAGATTCCCTAAATAAGGAGGCACGAAACTTCTATGATTTATTGCACACTATGCAACAAAAAATTTGAAATTGATGCACTACTCACTCAGAGTTATCTATTGATGTGAAGATGTCAAGTATAAAGACTGAATACAATGTACCTAGAGAATACTTTAATCAACTTATTGGCCTACTTAAGGAGACCAACCTGATAGATAATATAATTTCAACAGATTTATACTGAACTAAAAAATTAGTTTCTAAATTTGGTTTGACAGCTATAAAAATAGAATGCTGTGTTAATGGATGCATGTTGTACTATGGAGATAATTTGTCAGAGATTACATGTCATTATTGTAGCACGCTAAGGTTTAAACCAAATTCAAATATTAAAAAAAATGTAGAAGGATGTGGCAGTTAGTCGATTGTTCTACTTATCCATCATTCTCATATCGTAGCATGTATATGCATCTATGAGCTCTGTTGTACATATGAGATGGCATAAGGAACAAATCTCACAAATAGGTGTTCAAACACATCCGTTAGAAGTAAAATCTTAGAAACACTTTGATCACACACATTCTACCTTCGCCGCATAACCAAAAAGTATAAGATTAGGTTTATGTGCAAATGATTTTATTCTGCAAACAGCCATGAGAGTTTATATAACCAACAGTTGACTAATTTGACAACAGAGCTAGAAAATGTTCTAAAATCACAAGCAGACATTAGCACTCAGATACTTGATTTTTGAAGATTGAGAGAGCAGTTTGGCAGAAATTAGTCTGCGCCTACATCGGTCGAGCATGACAGTGAGGATACTGATTTTGCTTAGATTGTCTATTTAAGGGTTTTTTATGTATAAGAATTATTGATACTTTAACAATATTGTAATTATAAAATTCAGTGGAATGTGATTCCTTATCTGAGCAGTTGGAATGTGATTGTACAAAACTATATTTCTTATATTTATTTTACCATTATTTGTTAAAATGTAAGCATTATTTAATACTGCTTTTAAACTGTTTAGATTGTTATTGTTGAAAATCTCAATAGATGATTGTTGAAAACATTTTGCTACAGATTTGCGACGAATTTGTTACAAATTTTCCATCACAAACGTAGAAACGACAAGCGAGTATCTGATTTTGTGACGGAAACATCTGTCGCAAATATCAGTGGATTTACGATGAAATATCCGCCATAATTTACGACGGAATTTCTGTCGCAAATCCGTCGTAATTTGCGACGGAATTTGCCGCATTTTGCACAAACAAAACTGTCATTTTTCTCAATCTGAATCCATCGTAAATCCGTCGCAAAATAGTTGCAATGGATTTAGTCTGTCACAAACACTTTTGCGACGCGACTTTTACCGTCGGACGTGAATCCGCCGCAAAATGAAATTTGGGACAAATTTGGCTGATTTTGCGACGAATTTTTCCACCGAAAATACCTAACTTTTTTGTAGTGTAAGGTGTTTTTTTATTGTTGTTGTTCTACAGGTTTTCGATGATTTTTTTATGGACGAGCTGCATTAAATGATGATGCAACGAGTTTTGAAGTCATTTTCGGAGGTCTATATCTGCAAAAAATGTTATCTGTCTAAAATTTCCATTTTAATCATCGAAATATTAAGCCAGTATTTCCGGCTGAAATAAGCGGCGGATAAACCGCTAGAAATTCCAACAAATGGATCTGCCGGAAATTTTGAAAAAACAATTCGCCGGTAATTGAATTAGCATACCATCAATTTTGGTCCACCATTCCACTAGAAATTCATTGAAAATCCGTCGAAAATAGTTTCAACGAAGATTTTCCACCGTAGGAATATTTCCAACACACGTTTTATTGTTGAAACTATTTCCGCTAGAAAGTCATTTTTCCAACAAATTTTACTCATTTTTCAACGGATATGGTCACCAAAAATGAACGTTTTTATCTTAAGTGAATATAGGTTTACATTATGCGATTTCATATGTCTAATTGCTCATGCTTGCATTTAACCTATGGTTCCCTATTTATTATTAATAATTTAAGACTAGTTGCACAAGATTAGCAACATTAGAAAATAATTAAAAAGGAGTATATTTATTAGGCTATATATGGATTATTGATAGTTAGGATTACTTATGTTATTCTAATATTTATATTTTATACTTAGATATAATATATTTGGAACTTGATTAATTATAAAACTAACACCCTTGATATTCATTTTTTTAAAATTCTCACTAAAATATCAAAATTCATAGCAAAATCTCTACACATTTTTATCTTTTGTCAAATTTCTAATGATTTGATAATGCACCATCAAATATAAGAGTTCAATAATTAAGAAAAAAAATATATAAGTGTTGGTTTTGTAAATAGTAAAGATTTATATGTTATATATATGTAATTCCCCCTAAAATAAATTTAAAAGTAAAAAAATCTTTTTAGACACCAATTGAAGTTAACCAAAAGGAAAGTGGAAGCAATAATACCAAAATCATATAAAAATGACCAAATAGAGAAGATGTATAATTATAAAGGAAATCTCCAAAAGAAATTTGGGTTCCCTCTATAAGCAAAAGAAAAACATCAGGCCATAATCACCAAAAGGTTCCTTAATAGAAAAAGAACAAATCATATTTTGACAAATTAATGTGAGGTAATGAAAAACCAAAAGAGAAAATACATAATAACTTGACAAATAAGCAAAACAAAGCAGAAGATGAAGCACAAGAAGGAACAAAGCAGAAAAAACAAACCTGAAAAGAAACCAAAACACCCACTGATAAATTCATAATTGTAAGCATTGGAATTTTTAGGTTTTATATAGGACAATTTTTTACTATTTTTTAAACAGTTTTTTTATTAAAAAAAATTTTAATTTTAAAATTTTTTTAACTAAAAAATTACTTTAGAAAACAGTAAGAAAATTATTCTAATTAAAGGTTTCATTTGGGACGACTTTCTTACTGCTTCTTAAACCAACTTTCTAGTACAAAATTTTAATTTTTATACTAAAAAGCTGTTTTAAGAAGAAACAGTAATAAAAAATCTCAAACGAAACCAAAATCTTAATCTTGCATGCCAACTAAAACTCCGATCCATAATATATACTATGTTAACATAAAATTTATCTTTCCATTCCCTTCAAATATTGTGGATTGGACAGATATGCTAAGACATTAGAAATTTTTTCAAATTTTTGACCGTTAAAAACAATTAAAAAAGAAATTATCTTTGTTAGTAAATAGGGACCACTTCAAAGGCAAATGGCATGAATTTATATGTAATTCGGCAACTACGAGAGAGAGAGAGAGAGAGAGCAGATGGGCTACTGTTACTAAGATTTTTACGAGTTCGTACACTGACAAATCACTGCCTTTCTCCTTTCAACCCGGAAGAAGTACCTCAACCATCCACTTTGCCTCCCGTCCTCCCTATTATATAATGAAAATTGCTATATTTTACTATAATAAATACTTAATAATTATTATTGGTGTCATAGAATAATGTGCAATAAAAAATATAAATTTATTTATTTATTTTATTTTTATTTATTATTATTTTATATTTTAAGCCAAATTATCCCATTATTTAGAAAGGCCTATTATTTTAAGATGAAGTTGGATAATGTAAAAAATAAATTCATGCGGTGTAGTTTGCACGTTAAGACTTTAAAA
Source organism: Dendrobium chrysotoxum (assembly GCA_019925795.1). Taxonomy (NCBI): domain Eukaryota; kingdom Viridiplantae; phylum Streptophyta; class Magnoliopsida; order Asparagales; family Orchidaceae; genus Dendrobium; species Dendrobium chrysotoxum. The sequence goes on from CM034308.1 coordinate 38,141,785, forward strand.
AATAGTTTTAAATAATTTTGAGGAGGCTGAATGATTACCTTTTGTTTATGATAAAAAAAGTTAGTGATTTTTGAAAAAAAAAAATCTAAAATATTTTGACTTAGGATTTAGTTGTGCTTATAATAAGGCTGATTTATTAATTAGAAGACTTATAACTATTTAGGTAATATTATAGACTTGATAACTTTTAGTAGGTTCAATTGGATGACTTGAGCATCATGATTTATCCATAGAGGACCAAGCTAAAAGAATTGAAAACAATTGATTAGTTCATAAATTTTAATATTTATACTTATCAAAATAATATGAGAGTATATATATATATATATATATATATATATATATATATATATATATATATATTATTTTTATGCCTCATAATATATAATTGATGGAATATACTCATTATTTATTTATTTGAAAAAATACAAATGAAAGTTACTTTTGAACAAAATTACTCTTATTATACGATTCACAAACCTCATTGTTATGACTTACTTGAACCTTCGGGCAAGAAAAGCTAGTCGAATTTTCCTTTTTCCCAGCACCTTCGCTGTCTTCGGCGATCAACCTCATAGCTTGAATGATTAACCTAAAATAAAGCTTTATAAACATGGTCTATACTTTTCAATTAACGATTATTTGTTCAAGATTATAGGTGGTGTATTCTTAGTTATTTTGATTTGAATGCATTCATCATATGAAGTTTTAGATGATAAAGGAAGGAGATAAAGAACCCTATGTCTAGAAACGAACAAGGTTTGAACTATATATGCAATGTCAAATTCTTATTCAAATAACAGTTGGACATCTATTTTGGATCTAGAGCTCAATTATTAGATTTAAAACTATGTTTGAAAATATTCGAATAAGGTACAAATTTAAAATAGAAATTTTGAATCTTTTTTAATACTATTTACACACTTAACCCTAAACCGCATTAAACCCTATACATGTTACAACAATATCAATCTTAAGCACGTCTCCCTTCGCAGTTAGGGCTTCACCCTAGCCTCCTCTACTTACCGCCCCCGACGATCGTTCCGGCTTCGGACTTCTCGTTTCCCTTTTCTATTTCTTCATGATTTTTCTACCTTCGACAGATCTTCCGTCTTGGATGGAAATTAACCATATTTGCTTGGGAGATCCTAGCTTTTTAAGTGGTAAAAATTCCTTTTGCTTGTTTGTTGACGCCCTTTCAGGCGCCTCCTCTGTGAATGTCTTTCCTGATCTCAAAGCCACAACCAATCAGGGGTTGTCGGCCCTATGGATTTTGGATGAAGAGATTCTTGCTCTTGCTGCCCCTTTCAAATTCACTTTGGTCGGTAATTTTCCCAATCACAAGCCTCCTCTTGATGCAATTCAAAAATTTTTCTTCAATCTTAAACTAAGCAACGAGTTTTCAGTCACTCTCCTGGATGCTAAGCTTATTTTGATCAAATTTAATAATGATATGGATTACAGTAGAGTTTTTGTCCATAGATCTTACTTTGCTTTCAATTGTTATATGAAGTTGATAAAATGGTCTCCATTTTTTGACATTATGGTGGATTTCTCCATTATCCCTATTTGGATTTCTTTCCCTAACCTTAGGCCCTATTTTTCTCTCCCCACATACTACACGGCTTGGGCTCCTTGTTTGGTCACCCTTTAAAAATTGATAACGCTACTTCCATTGGGTCTCATCCCTCGATCACTCGGGTGTTGGTCGAGTTAGACATAACTAAGCGATATCTAGCTACAATCTTGTTGGGGCTTGACAATTTTGGTTATATTCAACATGTAGAGATGAGGGAGTTTCCTCATTATTATGATCACTGCAAGTCGTTGGGACACATGAAAAATGAGTGTATCATCCTTAATCCTCATTTAAGTAGGGATTCACATACTATTAAAAATAATTTTTCTATTGTTAATGTTGCGGCTACTGTGCCTATTGAGGAAAATAATAATGGTAATAATAATATTAACACTCATGGAATTTTGTCATCTCCAGATAATGCTAATGATTTGTGGTTAATAAGGGTAAGATTAATTATATGGAAAACCTAGATCCTTCTACTTGATGTTGTGAGAACTAATTAGCTTTATCCCCTAATAGGGATCATGTGGAACACCGGCTTGGTGATAATTTGGAGAATGTGTCCTATGGTGATACTGGTGGCCTCTGTGGATGATTCTACTATATTCTGTAATTATTTGGATGCCTTAAATAAGGTGCACATAATTAATTTACTGGTTTCCCCTATCTCTGATAAAGTGGTTATTAATCTAGATTGTGGGAAGCATTTGTTGAACTTGAATTATATAACCTATTTATTACTCTAATTGGATTTGCTCTCAATCGGGTGATCACTGGGGTGATGGGAGGAATAATGATGGTATCTCTAAAGTTTTGATGGAAGATAGTAATTTAAACATTGTGCAAGTGGATAGTGAGAGTGGATAGTGAGGGATTCATTATGTTTTCTAGCAAGAAAGGTAAGAAATAAAAAAATAGAAGTTTCAAGGTTTTTGTTGGCAGGAGTACTCGTTCTAATGCTCATTCGTGTTCTTCTATTGGTTAGTCCCTTTTGTTTGGTTGAGGCTGTTATGTTCTATTATTGGCTTTTCTTGCTATGTGCTAGATGGCTTTCATCGCTAGTGCCTTTTGCTCTATCTTGTTATTTTCTTTCTATTCTTCATTTTAATTTAGTAGGGACCTTAAGCTATTAGGTTTCTTATTTTTGGCTTTGTTTGTAGCTCTTTGATCAGTGGTGGCTCTAGGTCCTCTTTTGGACCTTGTAACCTTTTATTATATTAATGTGTAGGCCCCTCGGCCGGTTTTATCCAAAAAAGTGTTACAAGAATAATAAAATCATGTTTGAGCTGTGCTTGAACATTGATTGAACCTTTTTCGAATCATATTAAACAATTGTTTGAAGCCTTATATCGTCCATATTATCCTGTATGAAATTGATTCATTTAAGCTATTTTAGTATGGATGTAGATGTTAAATCTAATCAAAATTTTGCATAGAGGCATTACATTGCTCAAGCCATATATAGAGCTAAGAGTGTGATGAATAAAATATAATTAAATAGTTTAAAATTTTTATTTTCTTCAAAGGGATAAGGAATCCACCATTGAACAACTTTTTAATGCTCAAGAGTTGTAATTTTTTAGGCACTAACTGGAAAATTTTAGCCATTGATTGTTATAGATAAAGAGTATGGTGGACACTCCATTATGTTCAATGTTAGAGATAACAACATTACATTTAAGGCAAAATAAAACCATGTTCTAACCTTAGAATCACACAAGTTAGAAGTCCACTTGAAGTTTATTCAAACCTTATTTGTAGTTGTTAAAATCACCACTAATTTTTTTAAATGATGGTTGTTGTGCAAGTCTTTAGATTTCATTTGGGCCAACTTTTGATCACTACTTTTTTGTTGTTTTTAAGCAATTTTTATACTAAAAATATGTTGTAAAAAGCAATACAAAAATTGATCCCGCTTCATTTGGGACAGCTTTCTTACTGCTTTCTAAAGCATCTTTCTAATAATAAAAAAAATTTTAGTTCAAGAAATTTTTATACTAAAAAATTACTTTAAAAAACAGTGAGAAAGTTATCATAAATGAAGCCTTAGTTTTCATTTCAAAGGCTGCTAATATGGTTTTTATTTGTCATGCAAAACGTTCCTTATATTGCTTTTGTAGCAGTCTAAATAGCTACAACAAAATTTATCAAACACATTAAGAGAAACTCAGCTAATAATTATAACAAGCTCATGCATAATTACATGCATCAAAACAATCTGTCGGAGTTGATAATTATACTTAATAATTATTAAGCCAATTAACATAACTAAAGTGCACAATTTTTTAAAAAAAAAACAAGAATCAATAGTGTGATTATAAGAAATTACATTAATTTATTATGAAGAAAGAAAATATAAGAAATGGGCATCCACATGAAAATGGATGGATCAGGAGAGGAGATACAAAGTTAATTACACATGCTAGAATATATATATATATATATATATATATATATATATATATATATATATATATATATATCAATTTTTTTTATAAACCCCACATAGGGGCTTACGCGTTATATAATAAAAAAGTTACAAGTCCTTGGAGGATCAGAAGCTCTCTAGAAGTACAACAATTGAAGTAAAACCTAATAAGTCTGAGATCTTAACTATTACAATGAAAAAAGAAAACCAAGAAAAAGAGGCAAACCCAATAACCAAATCCAAGTAAAGCTGCTAAGACGGTCAGCAAAAGCAGCACCAGCCTCCAGCCACGCTCAGCAACACGAACACCCAAATATTTGCATGAAGTTAAGAGGCTCCAAAGCAAAGAAAAAACTAAACCATAACAAAGAAAGGGACCCCACCCACAGCAAGAAAGCAACAAAACACCTAAAACCAAAAATTAAAAACCCAACAGAAGCCAGTACAAGACAACAACACCAAAAGCCACACAACTAACAGAACACCAAAGCAGCCGAAGAATGAGGTGATAGGGTTGAAAATGAGAAGTGCAAGAAGAAGGAGGCATATGTTCAAGTGTTGATGCATTGAGCTTTTAAAATGGTTTTAATTAATAGCAACAAATGAATGTAAATTTTGTTCTAAGGTATTCAAGCAGTTAAAACAATTTCTTTTTTATTAGAAATAGGTCATGATCTTCCCTAATTTCTCGAATTCAACCACTTTAAAAAAGTGAAAATTTTATGATTGTTTATATTGTAGATGTATATGAAATTGTCCCCCTTTCACATCAGTTTTAAATATTACCATCATTCGATTAATTAAATTGTTACTTGGTACGTCATTAGAAAATCCTCTTGATCAAGTGTGAATCTCGATATACATTAGAATTAAATACATGACCTTTTGAAATATAATTTTAACAAATTTATAGTCCAACTGTATATGTCGATTAGACACACCAAACAACACTAAAAGTAATCTAATCTAATTCCAAATGAGTTTAAATCAAGCACTTGAAATGTAATTAACAACCTCAAGACATTAATTGAATGATCAAACAAATCAAATGTCATGATAATAAGAATCCAACGAGCTCAAGATCACTAGATTTTGATATCATCAAACACTTAAATTATTGAGGAATGATCTATGATCGAAGGATCAATCTATGCTATCCAAGGAAGTGTTTTGAGACTATGGACAAAATATCTACATTGTCATATCAAAAATCATAAATAGACCCTCATTATTCACATAGAGGATAACTTGGAGCTGGACTTAAACTTGGAGAGAGCTTAGAGATCTGAAAAAATTCTTAAAGTGTAATAACCCATATTTTAACCCAGTGAAATAAATTTTTGAGAAGTTATTAAAAGTCCAAATCACAAACCGTCTTTGTCACAACATAAATATTCTAGTGTTTTAATTACACTAATTTTTTCATAATTTTTAGGCATTGGTACAAATCTTTAAGAAATTGATACATATCGATACAAGTGGGGGGGTTGGGACCTAGCTGTCCATTTTGCAAATCGATTTCACCAAAAAATTTTAAATAAATTGGCCTATTTTATAGATATTTTTCTATAATTTTTTAAACCTCAAAAAAAATTATATGAATTTTATACTAAAAATTAATTAAATTATATAATTATACTAATATTATTTTATTATTTTATTTTAAAATCTAAATCCATTAAAATCCCTTCTTCCTAAGTCGGCTAAGAGAGAATGAAAAAGAGAAAAATAAATAAATAAGAGAGAAAATATAGGAGAGAGCAAAGAGAACCTAGGATTTCGAGACCGTAGAGCGATTTTTGTCAGTCGATCCTACTGGAAGATTTTCTTATCTCATTGTAAGGAATCATTATCCTATTTTTTATTTCAATAATTTGATATTTTTGATGTTTTTCTGATCAAATTTATATTTTTGTTATTAAAAAATGAGGATAATTTTGTATTGATAAAATTTTTATCACATAACTTTTATATGTTAAAGATATTGAGATTATGAATATTTTAAGTATTTATTTGATGTTGGGTGATTTTGAAAATGCAATGATTCTTACCAATTCAGAAATTTATTTTAACACCTAAAACTAGTATTTTAGTTCAATTAAAGCTTTAGAATGTTGTTATATATGATCTCTAATCATTTAGTTAATTTTTGAAAATATGAACTTCTACTCAGTAGGATTTTTTGTTGCTTACCGTTAGAATATTTTGGCATATTTTGGATTAAGCTCAATTATATTTTATTTACTACAATTTATTGGGAATGAATATGGGATTATGATTAAGTATTTGCTAGGTACTATTACTGTTATTATATTATGTTAATAATGTGTGTGAAAAAAATAAGTAAAGACTGATTATTCACTAATGTTGGCTGGAGGCTAATTGACTTGTATAGTATGATGGGCCGACGGATTTTCTTTTAAATACTATGGTTTAGTGTTATCATCTATTAATTCACGTGATTCACTGATTGGGAGTTATAAATAGATTATTACTGTATCGACAAGAAAAGAGAGACGACTCTATTTACTAAGCCAATGGTTTACTAATACTGATATGATACTAAAAAAATATCAATTAAGCCTGAACTTCTTATTTATTTAATATAACTACTGAAATGCATATTTTGAGGCATTGTTCTTATCACTATACAGATTTATTGATAGTGCATGGATTTACTATTACTGTATCATTTTACTACTCTTGCCACTAATTTTACTATTACTGATGCGGACACTAATACTATTTAATATGACTGATTCATTATATTGATACTAAGTATGTGAGATACTGAGCACGTAATAAACTAAGAATGTGACATATTTTTTTTAAAGAAATGTTTTTATTTTTAATAAAAAAAGTACAAAAGAGTGCATACTTGTCTGGAAACAACTATCTATGTCTTCCCAGGATAAAAAATAAGCAAAAGTGGGAAAAACTATGATTCTATCTATGGTAATCCATATAAAAAAATAACCAAAAGAAAACAAAAAGGAAAGAGAACAGAGGCCCCATTGGTTTGCACTGAGAGGTCCCCCAAGTATTTGTATTAACAGCAAACAAGATAATCGAGGAATAACTCTAGAGAGGGGATACCGAAAGAAGGTTTATAACAACCCGGGGGCTAATCCGTATCGTAGAGCTCCAATAGAAGTCTGATTAAATTGCGACCTTTAATGCAAATAATAAAGGAAGGCATCATTACTCACCAAAGGGGACAAAGTCCCCGCCCATGTCATCCTGAAGTGTCTTCATCCACTTTCTTGGTACTATGGCAATAAGAGCTAACTAAAGCAACTTCTTCTCAAAATGTGCCTTAGAGACTCTAGATTGTTGCTTGGAGAGATTTAGAACCATGGTAGAAGTGTCCTCCAATTGTTGGGCTTTTTTAGCAGAAAAAATAATTTGTGGTGGGCTATCACATTTGCTATTAGAGGGAACGACCTTCCTCCAATTGTCCACCTTGTGACCTCTAGACTTAGCTTTCCCCCTTCTAGTTATAAGGGTCCAAGACCCATATTCCTCTTCCTTTTTAGCATTATGAAGTTGGCTTGTAGTTGATTTGGGCTATTGATGTTGGCTGGTTGGTTGTTGAGGAGGACTAGAGCTTTGTTGCTGGACATTGGAGGAAGCTCCAAGTGTATGAGCAGGTTGCATATTTTCTTTTGGAGGAGATGGCTGGGGATTAGTCCCAAACATATTCTTTGGGCTAGACCGAGTATGAGTTTATTGGGATGAACACTATCCAACTTTGTGGCCAATCATACCATAATGAAAGCAAAGATGGGCAATGCCCTCATAAGCAACCGGTTGAAAGAATCTAGATCCCAAATCTTGAATCCAGACACCATAAGGGAGCTTCTTGGATAGATCCATTCTCACACAAATTCTAGCATAAGCACACCTTCCCCATTTTCTACACCTTGTGTAGCTATCCACCCACAGTGGTTCTCCAAGCATCATAGCAATTCTTCCAATGTTGGAAACTTTCAAATAAAGAAGGAGCAAGTTAGGTAATCTGACCTAAATAGGCAATGAAACCCCACTCATAGAATGCGGAGAAAAGTTTGGAGTCCATTTGTCAAGCTACAAGGTGACCACTCACAAACCATGGACCTCCCCTAAGCACAGCATCCCTTACTTCACAACCATCAAATACACAAATGAAGCAATCTGATGAAATAGAGAGAGTTTTGAAATTCCCAAATTGTAACCATCTCTTGCATAGCTCTAAATTGAGATAGTAAAGGGGAATACGTTTGCCCAACAACCTACCCACAATAGCCCTTTCCAACTTCATCTTGTTTCCATTGACCGCGGCCATATCAAGGTTAATAGTAACACCATCATCTGCAAGAATTTTAGCTTTATTTTGATGTGAAATATGAATGAAATCTCTTAGTTTCCATGCAGTTGACCCATCTGGAGTATTCTGCATTGGAAAGGCATTGCTAGGTTGATCATTTGGAACCTTATTCAGCTTAAAACCTACATTTAGTTGTGTTGAAGCATTTCCACAAACAACATGTGTCCAGGAACCTATAGCTTTGTGATCAAGGTTGACTGTTATAGGAGAATTTCCACACTTGTAGTTGGGATCATGAGTCCCATGTATATCCATTTCAAGCACCACTTCCATCCCACTATTCTTGTCACACACAGTCATCACATTCCCACACAGAACGGTAGAGTTCAGAAGTCTCACTTGGGCCAAACGATCATGACTTGGCACCTACGAGCGTGCGCAGCGTCTGAATGCAACCCCCATGTATGAATTCGGATGTTCCCAATCATAATTAAGGTCATCAATTGCAGTTGCATCCATCTGGTCAATAGAATCATAAACATCCAAAGCAGAGTCACGAGCAACATCCGGTTCCTGCTTAGAGCCTGACATGTCCAGCAGGTTCAGGTTCTGATCGAGAAAGTTAGACTTCCCATTTAATGTATTTTCACGAGCTGGAGCATCCTCCAACATGTTCTCATCAGCCATATAGTCCTCATCCATCAATTTCCCAATCGAACAGGAGCAAACCAGCAGTGAATCAGAGGAATGGAGCTTCGATTAGGCACTTCATGCGAGCAAGGCCTTTTGTCTATTGAAATTAGGCATCCAGGAGTGCCATTCAATTCATATAATGAACTGCAAGGAGCATCCAAAATGGAAGCGTAAACTGAAGCTGAATTTTTTGAATCATGTACGGAACCCATAGTTCATTCATCTTCAATAACTGGGGTATCGAGCTGCTTACGTGATTTCTTCCCCTTCACCTTCACATGATGAAGAAAAGCCTTCAATGCAGCAGCGACTAGAACCATGCTAGAACCCTTACCATGCGATCCAAAAAACTCCACTGGCCTGAAATCCTCAAGAACCTGCTCAATAGACTCCGAGCCCTTACCTTCAAGAACCTTCCAATAGTTGCCATGTCGTGAATCTTTCTTACTATAACCACCCTTGCCGGCTAACCCCCCTACCATGCCAGAGCTTCCCAACATGTGACATATTGGATAGTATGTGTAGATTATACTAAGGTTTTACTGTATTTATAGGATTTTAATAGTTTTCATTGAGGCTTTGATTGTATCGATTATATGATTTCTTTACTGATTTGTCAATTCCTTTATTAATCTGACACCCATACTAGTTTACTGATTTTCCCACTATATTATTTTACGATTTATAGACTTTATTATTACTGCCTACTGTATATGAATTTTATTATTTCTATATAGATCCATGATCATATAAATATTATTATTATGATTTGACTGCTGACATGCATATTGCTCCTTTATCGTGTTTTGAGTTGAGATGTAAGATTTGGTTACTTAGTGGGCTCTTGAGCTCATTTTATGTGGTTAAATGATTTCATATCAAGGTAAGGGAGTAGGAGTGTGAGATTGATCAGGAGTGTGAGATTGATCATGACCCTTTAGGTTTAGGTTCTTATTATTTTAGCTATTATTGTATACTCATAATAGAGTATTTGTGATATGATTGTGTAGATCTTGAGTAGTATATATGATTTTTTAGAAAAATAAATGTTGATGTATATATTGATATTTTGATTGATAGTTTTATTTTTATTGGTATTTATATTGATAAAAAAATTAGGTAGCTCTAGTTATTATATATTAAAAAGATAGAAGAATAATTTTTTAAAATTAGATTTTGAGGCATCAAAAACTTGGTATCAAAGCAATATTGTTGGAAGAATTGATTGTTACCCGAGTTATAGGAATTGAATGTGTGACAAGTAGAATGGGTAGTTTATGGTGCATTATTTTTCATATATAATTGATTGCATGTATAAATTATTTAGATTAAATAAAATTATTCAGGTATGCAAGCGAACTGGATCTGGCAGAGTCAAATGTATCAAATGAGCAACATAATGTAGCTCCAGTTCCATCAGACAGTGTTATGCACTTGGCCACTATTATATTACAGGTGATGGGGGACGAACAGAGTAAGTTAGCTGGGAGAAAAAAAAGAAGAGGGAGATAAGTATTTACAGACATTTCATAAGCAAAATCCTCCATTTTTCAAAGAAGCTGTAGGACCCCAAGCCGTAAAAGATTGGTTACTGAGGATATAAAAGATCTTCAACATTATATAGTGTCTAGAGAATAGGAAAATACCATTGATTGTGTTTTTTTTTTTTTTTTTTTGAAGTAGAGGTTGAGAGATAGTGGGCTGGACAGTAGAGAGAGAAATTTCAAGGGAAGATAAATATTAAGATTGCTTGGAATGAGTTCATTGTAGTATTCAGGATGTGGTTTGTGCCTCATTCATCCCGATGATAGATGTAGGAAGCTTTTATCAAGCTGGAGAAGGGATGTAATATAGTGATGCTGTATGAGGCCAAGTTTACTTCTCTTGCTATGTATGCTCCTCACTTGACCCTTACTGTTGAAGAAAAGTGCTACATATTTTTGCAGTGGTTGATCAGAGAGCTGAGACATTAATTAGTACCTTTATGAATTTAAGAGTTTTTTGAGTTGGTGGAGCAGATCAGTCTGATAGAGATTGATTTGACATCACCAACATCCAGATATGAGATGGGCTCCAGATATGAGATAGGCTCCAGATATGATGTCAACACGAGTAGGAGAAGAGATAAGACAAGCAGAGATAGAGACAAAGATAGTGATAAGAAAAGTTATTATAATGATTTGAGGGGATCTAGATTGATAGTATCTACCATCGGCTACGGTAAGTGTATTCATTTTGGCGATGACATTTGGGTCAATACTACCTACCGATTGGATGATGTTTTTATTGTAGACAGTAGAGACATAAGGTATCAAATTGCCTTTAGAGAGGATTTAGAGGAAAAACTGATTTTAGTATAGGATAGTCCAAACATACTTAAGGAAAGAGGACTATAGGGTTAAGAGCATACAGTGAAAGATCAGCCAATAGGGCGAATGACAGAGGTGTCAGTGGTAGTCAGAGGGAGACTATTGTACCATGACCGACAACACATATTCTGGAGATTCCATGTGTGTACACCTTATAGTATCTAGAAGATGGATAACAACATGAAAGTTCTACTGATAAGAAATTTATTTAAATGATTGAATGACATAACATATCATATATAATTGAATGACATGTGATATAATGAACTATATGACTGTATATTTTTTTGATGAGTTTTTATTTGAGTTTGATTTGATTTAAGTTTTGATCGTATGAATTTAATTTATATTAATTTTATGTCCGAATTCTTAAAGAAAATGTCGGGGATAATATTTTTTTAAGGTGGGTAGATTGTAATAACCCATATTTTAATCCAGTAAAATAATTTTTTAAGAAGTCATTATAAGTTAAAATCATGAATCATCTTCTCCATAACATAGATATTATAGTGCTTTAATTACACTAATTTTTTCATACTTTGGGCATTGGTGCAAATCCTTAAGAATTGACACATGTCGTTACAAGTAAGAATTTTGGGACTGTCAAGTGTCCATTTTGTAAATCGATTTCATTAAAAAAATTTTAAATAAATTGGAGTATTTTATAAATATTCTTCTATAACTTTTAAGCCCCAAAAATATTTATATAAATTTTATACTCAAATTTGATTAAATTATATAATTACATTAATATTATATTATTATTATTTTATTATAAAATCTATATCTATTAAAATCCCTTCTTCCTAAGTCGGCTAACAAAGAATGAAATAGAGAAAGAAAAATAATAGAGAAAAGATATGAGAGAAAATATAATATATATAGGATTTAAAGGCCATATAGTGATTTTAGTTGATCCTATTGGGAGATTTGCTCGTCTCATTGTAAGGGATTATTATCCTATTTATGATTTCAATAATTTGATATTTTTTGGGTTCTCTCAATCAAATTTATATTTTCTTTACTGAAAAATAAAGATAATTTTATATTGGTAAAATTTTCACCATGTAATTTTTTATATATTATAGAGATTGAGATTATAAAACACTATTGTTGCCAGGTCCCAAGTCCTGGATGAGAAAAGTGAAGGTTTTTGTTAGGTAGTCGACAACCAGCGTAAAATTTGTCGAATAATAATGACATGAATTCTTTAAGAAATTGTGTTAATGCTATGACGTCCCCTAGAAGCGACGCGCTGTATAGCCTTAATACAGCAACAAGTGTGCAAGGGCCGCTGCACCGCCGCCCAAGTGTAGTGTTAAATAGGCAAGGGTTCCCACATCAAGGACGGATGTGGGCAAAGAAGCTAGTCCATGAAACTAAAATTAGGATAGGAACTTGGAATATAGGTTCCCTTACAGGAAAATTAATGAAATTAATAGATATTATGATTCATAGGAAGATAAATATTCTGTACATTCAGGAAACTAAATGGGTTTGAGAGAAGGCTAAGGAGATTGATAGTTTATGATTTAAACTTTAGTATTCGGGTAGGAGTCGTACTAGAAATGGTGTAGGCGTGATTTTAGATAAGCGTTTGAAGGATAATGTTATAAATATTTATATAAAGAGGCACGTAAGGAATCTAAGAAAGTAATATGTGATGCAAAGAGTTTAACTTTTAGTGATTTATATAATAGATTAGATACTAAGGAGGGAGAAAGATATATGTATAAGTTAGCCAAACAAAGAGATAGGAGTAGTAAGGATTTAGTTCAAGTGAAGTGTATTAAGGATGAAGATCAAAAAGTTTTTTTTTTAGAAGATGATATTCAACAAAGGTGGATGAGATATTTTGCTAAACTTTTTAATGAAGAATGTGAAAATAAAATTAACTGTAGTGACCTTAGCACCCTAAATGAAAATAAAGATTTCTGTTTTTATCGACCTATTAGTAAAACCAAAGTTAGAGAGGCTTTAAAGAAAATGAAGGGTGGAAAAACTGTTGGACCTGATGATATTCCAATAGAGGTGTGGAAATGCTTAGGAGATGAAAGAATTTCTTGGCTTACTAAACTTTTTAATACTATTTTGAAGACTAAAAAGATGCCAGATGACTAGAGAATGAATGTGTTAATCCATATTTTTAAGAATAAAAGTGATGCACAAGATTGTGCCATTACAGGAAAATCTCCCATTACCGGCGAAATTTTCGGTGGATTTCCGGCAGAAATGTTTCCGGCGTAGTTTCCGACGGATTTTTTAGAAATATTTCTGACAATTTTTTAAGCAAATTTTCCGGCGGCTTTTCTGGCGGATGTGTTTCCGGCGTATTTTCCGGCGGAGTTTCCGACGGAATCTAAAAAATCCTGAAAATATAACTTATTGTGATTATCATTTAAAATAATAAACTTAAATTTTTTATGGATTAATTGTAATATACTGAGAGTTTTAATATAAATAAAATTATTTATCAATTAGTTTACATTTGCAGGATTGGCGCAGTGGTCAGGCGGGTGCACGGGGAGAGGTCTGGGTTCGATTCCTAGGGCGGACTGGCGCGGGAACGGGCCAGCGACGCTGCGCGCGGGAGCGGGCCCGACGGGCTTGGCCCGGGTTGCGCGCAGGAGCGGGCCCGACGGGCTTGGCCTGGGTTTCTCCCAGGCTGCGCGCAGGGAGCGGGCCCGCGGGGCTTGGCCCGTGTTGCACGCGGGAGCGGGCCAGCTGAGCTGGTATGTCCGTTTTTTTTTTTAAATCGAAATTTTTATTCCGGTGGAATTTTTCCGCCAGAGAAAACTTCTGGCAGAATTTTTTCCGACGGATTTTGTTCGACGGAAAATTTTTCGACGCTCGAATTACCGTCGAATACATTTTCGTCAGAAATCCGCCGGAAACTTCATAATTTTCGGCCGAAAATTCTACCGGAAATTTGCAACTTTCCTGTAGTGTGCGAATTATAGAGGAATTAAGTTAATGTGTCATACTTTAAAACTATGGGAATGAGTTATGGAGCATAGGTTGCGGCGTGATACTAATGTTTCTCAAAATCAATTTGGATTCATGCCAGGTAGGTCTACTATGGAAGTCATACATTTATTAAGAGGTTTGATGGAGAAATATAGAGAAAATAAGGAGGATTTACATATGATATTTATTGATTTGGAAAAAGCATATGATAAAGTTCCAAGAGAAGTGCTATTGAGAGTTCTTGAAAAGAAAGGAGTTAATAACGCTTATATTCAAATCATTAAAGATATGTATGCATGAGCTATTACTTGTGTTCAAACACAAGGTGGTTTGACCAAGTATTTCTCTATTTCGGTTGGATTACATCAAGGATCAGCCTTAAGCCCATATCTTTTTGCTTTAGTCATGGATGTTCTCACTAGACATTTACAAGAGGATGTACCTTGGTGTATGCTTTTTGTTGATGATATTCTTCTTGTTGATAAGACTAGAGAGGGAGTTGAAGGTAAACTAGAATTGTGGAGGTCAACCTTAGAGTCTAAAGGTTTTCGCTTGAGTAGATCTAAAACGGAATATATGGAGTGTAATTTTAATAATAATAGACCTAGTGATGGGATTGTGACTTTGGCCGATCAAGTCATTAATAAGAGTACACGTTTTAGATATCTTGGATCTATTGTTCAGAGTGATGGTGAAATAAATGGGGATATTATCAGCAGAATCAAGTTGGATGGTTGAAGTGGAGGAATGCATCGAGCTTATTGTGTGATAGAAAAGTACCCCTCAAACTTAAGGGAAAATTCTATAAGATGGTGGTGAGACCTGCAATGCTTTATGGTGCCGAATGTTGCCCATTAAAAGAGAAGCATAATTCTAAGTTAAGTGTTGCAGAGATGAGGATGCTCATGTGGATGAGTGGCTTTACCCTTAGAGATAGGATACGAAATGAGCACATTCGTGAAAAGGTTGGAGTAGCTCCAGTGGAAGATAAGATTAGAGAGAGTCACCTTAGATGGTTTGGTCACATAAAATGGCGGCCTCCCGATGACCCAGTTAGGAAAGTAAAGGTCTTAGATTTGACTTATGTAAAAAAAGGTAGAGGTAGACCTAAAAAGACTTGGTTAGAAAATATTAGAAATGATCTTTCTTTATTAGATTTAAATGAGAATTTGACTTTTAACAAGACACAATGGAGAAAAAGAATTCATGTAGCCGACCCCATGTAGTTGGATAAAGGCTTGATGTTGTTGTAGAGATTGAGATTATAAATATTTTTAGTATTTATTTGATATTTTTTGCTAAGTGATTTTAAAAAGCAATGATTTTTGCCAATTCAAAAATAAATTTTAACATCTAAAAATAGTATTTTAGTTCAATTAAAGTTTTAAAATGCTCTTATATACGATCTCTGATAATTTAATTAATTTTTGAAAATGTGAATTTCTTCTTAGTAGGATTTTCTGTTGCCTACCTTTAGGATAATTTGACACTTTTTAAATTAAGCTCAATTATATTTTATTTACTATAATGCATTAAAAATGAATGTGTGTATATGATTGAGTAATAGCTGATCGCTATTACTGTTATAGTACTATGATAATAATATGTGTGTGGGGAAAAAAATAAAGACTGATTATTCACTCATATTGGCTGGAGATTGATTGACCTATATGGGATGGTGGGCTGATAGTCTTTCTTTTAAATATAGTAGTTTGGTGCTATCTTCTACTGATTTACATGATTTACTGATTAAGAGTTATAAGAAGATGATTACTTTACCAACAGATAAAGAGTGACAACTCTATTTACTGAGCCAATAGTAAATTGATACTTATAAGATACTAAAAAAATATTAATTAAATTAGAACTTCTTACTTGTTTATTTGACTGATGAAATGCACATTATTGAGGTATTGTTTCTATTACTATACAAATTTATTATTACTACACAAATTTACTATTACAGTATTATTTTACTACTCCTGCCATTGATTTTATTGTTATTAATACGGACATTGATACTATTTGATACTACTAATTCATAGTACTGATACTGAGTATGTGACATACTGAGCACGTAATATACTGAGCATATAACATATTATATAGCATGTGTAGACTATGCTAGGGTTTTACTATATTGATGTGATTCTGACAGTTTTCATTGAGGCTTTAGTTTTACTGATTATATAATTTTTTTCCAGATTGATAGTACCAATCGTTGACTGGTTTATTATTCTAACACCCGTACTAGTTTATTGGTTTACCCACTATATTATTTTACAATCTATAGACTTTACGGTTGCTGCCTACTGTATGTGGGTTTTATTATTTATGCACAGATTCATGACCATATAAATATTACTACTATGATTTGTCTGTTGTTGTGCATATTGCTCATTTTTCATACTTTGAGTTCAGTTATAGGATTGGTTACTTGCTCGGCTCTTGAGCTCATTGTATGTGATTAAATAATTTCAGGTCAGGGCAAGAGAGCAAGAGTGTGAGATTGATCAGGATCCTTTAGGTTCAAATTTTTATTATTTTAACTATTCTTTTAAACTCATGATAGAATAATCGTGATATGATTGTATAGATTTTGAGTATACATAATTTTTTGAGAAAATGAATATATATATATATATATATATATATATATATATATATATATATATATATATATATATATATATATATATATATATATTGATGTTTTAATTGCTAGTTTTATTTCTGCTGATATTTAAATTAATAAAAAATTAGATAGCTCTAGTTATTGTATATTAAAAGATAAAAAAATAATTCTTCCAAATTAAATTTTGAGGCATCACATAAAGATCCTCCAGACAATTGATATAATAGTCACCATCATCAAACCATCACTACTCAACTCTCATTGACTAACTATCATCTCCCGAATACCGTTTCGCATCAATCATTGCCCGGTTGTCATGTGTCTCCTTGCAGAGAGAGGCGAGTGGGCTTGAGTTAGGGAGTCTTTTAAGTAGGTGCTTGCCCTGCACTTGAAGCGGTGAGTAAGATCAACAAAACCTTCGTCATGATGAATGGCAAGCAACATTGATAATGAGTTCTTCATAAGGGTTGAGTGGTGAGCTAGATGACCTACGAGGATTTCAACTATCTATGTGGTAGGCGACTCAGTAAAGTCCTTTGTGAAGCTAAATTTCAAGAACTTTAGGCGAGCTCTTTTATAGGCCCACAAAGTGGGAGCATTTCCACTTTAACCTGCTAACTATGTGCTAAATACCTAAAAGGGTATAATTAAGCATACATTTCTAATCAATTGATGTCATGCTTCTGAGCTATAAGTTCGCTTTTTATCTCAAGGCATCATCATCCAATTATTATCTTCAAATAATTATATCGCTGATCCTCAAATTGGCATTCTAAAATATATTTTATGCAAGAACCTAGAACAAATTTTATAATTACCCTAAATACCCCTAACCATTTAGAATATAGCAAAGAAATAAGAGTAAAGGTGTTAAACAAATCGAACTGAGCTCAAGTCACCCACAACTTGAGCTTAATTAATTAATCAACTTTTAGCTCGAGCTTAATTCTATAAGTTTACTTACAAACAAGCTCATTTATCATAAAAGAAAAAATCATCTTGTTCAAGTGCTTTTTATAAAACTTGATACAAACAATGATGAATTAAACGCGAAATAATAAAATATTATGTAAAATTAGGAAGACAAATATAACATTTAAATATTTTTAGCAATTTTATAATAAAGGTATTACTTTTTTAATATTTTGAGTTTATTTTATATTAATATTTTAAACAAACCAACTCACGATCAAACGAGTTGAGAGAGTGCTAACTCAAGCTTAGCTTGTTAACTCATCAACCTCAACTCGAGCTATTTATCAAGTCAAGTCCAAACCAGATTACGAGTCTGTGAGACTCAGTTACACCCCTAGATAAGAGTTTATAAATCTGCCTGATCAACGAAAAACTACAATATTGGTTAATAATATGAACCATGCCTCCTTTTTAACATAAAACTACAAAACTATATCATCCTCTTGCCAGAAAAAAAAAGTGAAAAAAATCAAAAGATGTGGTGCCATTCATATAAATGTTTCATTTTTTAATCCTATGATGTATTGTGTTGTTCTATAAAAATTAAAACATGCTACTCTCCCAAAGATGAATAACATATTATGCAAGTTTTTCACACATTATTGTGCAGTCATGCTCGTACAAATATAGCTTTTTCATAATTCATTTGTTCATGCAAATAAAAGAATATGTTATGTTAGGTTGTTGAGAAACAAAACAACTGATAAATATTACTAAACAAAGCCTAAACACAGACAAGCTGCAGGATTTTAGAGAGAGAGAGAGTGGGAATGGCAAAAAATTACCATTGGAAGTTACAGGGATACAGCAGAAACAGGAATTGAATGGAAATTGGTAATCATTTGTATGATGAAGTTTTGCTTATAAGAGGATAAAAGGGCAGAGAGCACATAACTGCGTCAACAGACTATCTTGATGCAAACAGAAGAAAAGAAATTCCTACAGAGAGCCGAGATCATTGCTATTACCTTCACAGCAGAAATTGGTAAAGAGTTTGCTTTGCCCATTTCTGGATGGTTGCAGCATCTTTCCCCTTCTTGCAGAATATAGCACTTTTGGCCTGGAAGTTTGGCTTTGATTTTACTTTTAAGGATTCAAAGCCTATTGCCTAGCTTAGTGAAAATATACTAAAGAGAGACTCCCCTTCCCGATAGAGTTGGGCAAAGTTTAGTACTGCTTTCTCCTTTAAAATATGCCAAAGACTTTCTCTCCTTTTACTTTAAGACGCCTTTCTTCCGAAAGAGATAGAGAGAGAGAGAGAAGCAACTCCACAGCTTGGCTGCCTCGAGAGCTTTCATTCCTCTGATTGAAGAAAACGACCAAACAAAAGCTCTTTATCCTGAAGGAAGTAAGGAGAGGACAATGAACACTTTATACATGATCTATCTATAAGAGTAAATGTTCATGACTTTATATAAAGGTTTTCCCCATGCTGCATTCAATTACAATGAATAAATGTAAGAGCTAAAAGTCAAGAATGAGGATCATAATTTCAACAAAAACCTAACAAGATCAGAATACAGATCAGCCTCAAGAGGGCAATAGGGTGCCTATAACTCTTGGGCTAAGGAATTTTGGGACAGCCAATTCAATGCATCACATGATTGAAGTGCAGCAGTCACAATTATGCTGCTTTGTCCTGATTATTTGGAGTGTCCTGAAGAATAAAGGGAACAGAAAGAAAAATTATAATTCAGTGCATAAGAATTAAATTAAAGCTATTCTTGTGACTCAAAAAGAGAAACTTCAAAAGCCTAAAGACCTACAACATAATCCCCACAAGCTAGGGTTGTTAAAAAAAGCTCTCAAGTCGAAAGTCACTTGCAACTTAACTCCATTCAAAATAAATTTAACTCAATTCAAAGCCCTATTCTTGACTCAAATTCGGATCGATTTCTAACTTGTTCCAACTCACTTGATATAGATAGTAACTCAAAATAGAATTTGCAAAAGACAATTCACATAAAATATACAATGCATATGACATATGATACCTATAATATATGATATAATATTTATATTTAGGTATAAATTAATAAAAAGGTTAATTTTAAGTGAACTCAAAATCTATTTCAAGCCAATCCCGAATCAAATAATTTTGAGTTAACTCGACTTTAAATAATTTCGATTCAAGTTCAACATGATTTCAAAATTTTGCTTGCATCTACAAGTTTGATCATTTTTTTTCTGTAGGATCACACCCCCGAGAGATGGTGCTAGCAGTTCCTATAAAAAATAATTAGAAGATTGTAACCCATGCCAAGAAAATGATTAAAATAGTTATGATTATGAAAGTTAAAAAGAAAGGGCACACTAAAATTCCAAATGCAATAGTGCTTCTGGTTAAGTAATGTTTAATAGCCAAACAATCCACCAATTAATGCCTAGAGAGAAGGCAACTAAAAGCAGTTAATCCCATACCAGTGCAACGGCAAAGAAAGGAAGCAACAAATCTAATTCAAAAGAGTCATATTGCTACCAAGACAATGGCCAAAGAGCTAGCAAAAAAAGATTAAAGAAGTGTTGTGGCCAAGATATGGGAAGCAAGCGTGATATACTAAAATAAAAGAATAGTATAAAGGAACCACTTCCAACCAATGTTGAGTGGCAGAAATACGATCCATAGAGAAAAAGTAATAAATATCAGTAGGGAACTTGTCACGACCACCAAAAGTCAAAATAAAATTGTAGCAGAAAACATTTGCTAAAATCACCAATATTATATCGCCAAAAATAGCAACTATCATCCAATAAGTAACATTAAGGAACATTTCCAGCAAAACCAAAACAAAACTGGTCACAAGCGCTAAGGAAACCATCACCATACTCCCAACACAATATGCTCGGAGAAGATAACTGTTGAAATCAGGAAGTTTGAGAGGAAAAAGCTTGTCTTTTATTACAGACATTCATCTCTATTTATAGATCTATACAGCAACAACAACAACAACAACATCAAGCCTTTATCCCACTACGTGGGGTCGGCTACATGAATCCTTTTTCTCCATTGTGTCCTATTAAAAGTCAAATTCTCGTTTAAATCTAATAAAGAAAGATCATTTCTAATATTTTCTAACCAAGTCTTTTTAGGTCTACCTCTACCTTTCTTAACATAAGTCAAATCTAAGACCTCTACTTTCCTAACCGGGTCATCGGGAGGCCGCCGTTTTACGTGACCAAACCATCTAAGGCGACTCTCTCTAATCTTATCTTCCACTGGAGCTACTCCAACCTTTTCACGAATATGCTCATTTCGTATCCTATCTCTAAGGGTAAAGCCACTCATCCACCTGAGCATCCTCATCTCTGCAACACTTAACTTAGAATTATGCTTCTCTTTTAATGGCCAACATTCAGCACCATAAAGCATTGCAGGTCTCACCACCATCTTATAGAATTTTCCCTTAAGTTTGAGGGGTACTTTTCTATCACACAATAAGCCCGATGCATTCCTCCACTTCAACCATCCAACTTGGATTCTGCTGATAATATCCCCATCTATATCACCATCACTCTGAACAATAGATCCAAGATATCTAAAACGTGTACTCTTATTAATGACTTGATTGGCCAAAGTCACAATGCCCTCACTAGGTCTATTATTACTAAAATTACACTCCATATATTCCGTTTTAGATCTACTCAAGCGAAAACCTTTAGACTCTAAGGTTGACCTCCACAATTCTAGTTTACCTTCAACTCCCTCTCTAGTCTTATCAACAAGAAGAATATCATCAGCAAAAAGCATACACCAAGGTACATCCTCTTGCAAATGTCTAGTGAGAACATCGATGACTAAAGCAAAAAGATATGGGCTTAAGGCTGATCCTTGGTGTAATCCAACCGAAATAGGAAAATACTTGGTCAAACCACCTTGTGTTTGAACACAAGTAATAGCTCTTGCATACATATCTTTAATGATTTGAATATAAGCGTTATTAACTTCTTTCTTTTCAAGAACTCTCCATAGCACTTCTCTTGGAACTTTATCATATGCTTTTTCTAAATCAATAAATATCATATGTAAATCCTCCTTATTCTCTCTATATTTCTCCATCAAACCTCTTAATATGGCTTCCATAGTAGACCTACCCGGCATAAATCCAAATTGATTTTGAGAAACATTAGTATCACGCCGCAACCTATGCTCCATAACTCGTTCCCATAGTTTTAAAGTATGACACATTAACTTAATTCCTCTATAATTCGCACAATCTTGTGCATCACCTTTATTCTTAAAAATAGGGATTAACACACTCATTCTCCACTCATCTGGCATCTTTTTAGTCTTCAAAACAGTATTAAAAAGTTTAGTAAGCCAAGAAATTCCTTCATCTCCTAAGCATTTCCACACCTCTATTGGAATATCATCAGGTCCAACAGCTTTTCCACCCTTCATTTTCTTTAAAGCCTCTCTAACTTCGGTTTTACTAATACGCCGATAAAAACAGAAATCTTTATAGATCTATACAGCATATATAACAAAAACAACAACATCAAGCCTTTGTCCCACTACGTGGGGTCGGCTACATGAATCCGTTTTCTCTATTGTGTCCTATTAAAAGTCAAATTCTCGTTTAAATCTAATAAAGAAAGATCATTTCTAATATTTTCTAACCAAGTCTTTTTAGGTCTACCTCTACCTTTCTTAACATAAGTCAAATCTAATACCTCTACTTTCCTAACCAGGTCATCGGAAGGCCACCGTTTTATGTGACCAAACCATCTAAGGCGACTCTCTCTAGTCTTATCTTCCACTAGAGCTACTCCAACCTTTTCACGTATATGCTCATTTCGTATCCTATCTCTAAGGGTAAAGCCACTCATCCACCTGAGCATCCTCACCTCTGCAACACTTAACTTAGTATTATGCTTCTCTTTTAATGGCCAACATTCGGCACCATAAAGCATTGCAGGTCTCACCACCATCTTATAGGAAACTTCTTAAGTTACAAAATCAGGTATTATTGCCCTCATAAATTTCTTCCTAAATCAGTTGTCTCATTATGGAAGAAAAACAACGTGAGGTAGGCGGGAATTTCCCACGAATCGCTATTCTTGGCCGTGGGATCAATACAGGAATAGAGGCTGAGATTTAACACTCCCCCTCAAGCTAGAAAATACAGATCTGTCATTCCCAGCTTGGCAATCATTCTGAGAAAGGCAGAGTTATCCAATCCTTTGGTAAGGATGTCTGCAAGTTGATCTTTTGATGATACATGGTTGATACATACAAGCACACTGTCTTTTTTTATTATTATTAAATATCTATAAACTTCTATGTGTTTGGTCTTGTCATATTGGACTGGATTGTGAGCTATGCTAATTGTTGATTTGTTGTCACAATTTAGTTTCATGAGTTTGTCCCACTTGATCCTTAGGTCTTCTAGAATCATCTTGATCCATAGTAACTCACACATTCCCAAGGCTATAGCTCTATACTGTGCTTCTGCACTAGATCTTGCCACCACATTTTGTTTCTTGCTTCTCCATATAACTAGGTTTCCTCCTTTGAATGTGCAGTATCCAGAGGTAGATCTTCTGTCTTCTGGCGATCCTGCATAATCTGCATCAATGTATGCTTCTAGGGTTACTTTGTGGTCTCTTCTAAAGAGAATCCTATTCCCTGTGTTTCCCTTAAGATAGTGCAGTATTCTGTCTACCGCTTGCATATGAGCCTGTTTTGGATTCTACATAAACTGATTGACCCTACTTACAGCAAATGCTATATCTGGTCTAGTGTGGGAAAGGTAAATCAATTTTGCTACAAGTCTCTGATAAGCCCCTTTAACTACATCTAGATCTTCTCTAGCTTCCCCCAATTTAAGATTCGGTTCTACAGGTGTTGGTGTTAGTTTACAAGCTAGTTTACATGTTCCTTCATAAGATCTTTAACGTATTTTTGCTAGAGTGGGCTACTTCAATTCCGAAAAAGTATTTTAGTCTACCAAATTCTTTGGTAAGACTTTTCTTTAGACTATCTTTCTCATCTTAATTATTTCCGGTCAAGATAATATCATCCACATACACTTAATAATATTGTGACTCCCCCTGAGTCAGAGTGTTTAAAGAATAATGCATGGTCCCCTTGACTCTGTCAAAACCCATTAAGAAGCATGAATTTTGAGAATATTCCAAACCATGCCTAGCTGATTGTTTTAGCCCATATAAGGCTTTTCTCAACCTACATACCTTGTCATCTCCAAATTTTTCCGTGAATCCTGGTGGTATCTCCATAAATATCTCTTCCTCCAAGTACCCATATAGGAATGCAATTTTTACATTTAGTTGTTCCATATGCCAGTTGTACTTAGCTGCTAGTGAGAGTAGGATCCTGACAGTGTTCATCTTGACTACGAGTGCAAAGATTTTCTGGTAGTCAATGCCATATGTTTGAGTATACCCTTTCGCCACTAGTCTTGCTTTGTACTAGTGTACCATTACCTTTGTATTTTACAGAAAACACCCATTTGCAGCCGACTAATTTTTTTCCTTTCAGCAGGTTGATTTCCCACGTATTGTTCTTTTCTAAGGCCTGCATTTCATCTTTCATGGCATTTTTCTAATTTTCATCAGATAAGGCCTCAGAAATATTATTAGGAATATGAATTTCATCTAGTACAACCAGGAAGTTTTTGTGTGAGGATGAAAAATTATTAAAGGAAATATAGTTAATTATGGGTACAAGGGAGGTGGTGAATTTGTATTTACCTTAACTTCAGGAGATTGTTCAGATTCTTGGATCTGCTTCAGAGCATAGTTTGAACTTGTACGCCTGGAATATACATTCCCAAATCTACTGATAGCTTTGTCTTCAGTATTCCTGTTTTTGATTTCAGGAGGATTGGTTTGAGGTGGTGGAGGAAGGTCAACAGGGGCAAGCTCACTTTCCTCACCTTCCTCAATTTCAATCTTCCCCTGAAGATGAGATTTAGTAAAATAGAAATTTTGTTCATTAAAGGTAACATTAATAGAGACAAGATTTTTTTTGTGGGAGGATGATAACACTTGTAACCTTTTTGGGCAGTTGAATATCCAACAAAGATGCATTTAAGTGCTTTTAGATTTAATTTTTCTCTATTTTGGCTGTGAATGTGAACATAGGCATTGCACCCAAAGATTCTAGGTGTAAGGTTATTATGGGTTCGAAACTCGGGGTCAAAGGAGGACAGAATCTTCATTGGAGTTTTTAGTCCCAGGATTGTTGAAGGTAGTCGGTTTATGAGGTAAGTGGCAGTAAGGAGGGTTTCCCCCCAATAAGATTTGGGTGTATTGTAGTGGAATAGGAAAGCACGAGTGGAGGCTAGAAGGTAATCATTTTTCATTTCCGCAACCCCATTTTATTGTGGGGTATAAATGCAAGAGGACTCATGGATGATACATTCACATTGGAAGTAGGAGGATAGGGTTTGGTTGAAATAGTCTTTAGCATTGTCGGAGCGAAATTTCCTTATTTTTATCCCGAATTGATTTTAAATCATGATGTGAAAAATGGGATGAATGATGCTAATGCCGGATTTATTTTTGAGGAGATAGATCCAAGAGACTCGAGTGCAATCATCAATGAACGATACAAACCAGCGTGCCCCAGAGATGTTGAGGATTTTTTAAGGTCCCCATATATCACTGAATAAGATAGAAAAGAGTATCACATCTCTCATTTTTATTGGGGAAAGCTCTTTTATATTTGGCTAACTCACAAGTTTCATAATGAAAATGTTTATTTTTTAATTTCTGAAAAAGTTTTGGATACATATATTTTAGGATATCAAAAGATGGCTGTCATAATCTATAATGATGAAGCCAGATAGTGAATTTCTTATCAACTAGGGATAACATAGAGTAGCTATTTTAGATTTGATCAGTTCTTTCAAGTAGTACAGTCTAGCTCTCTCCTTAGCAAGTCTAATCTTCTTCCCCGATCTCTAGTCCTGAAATAAGCAATAAGCAGGGTTAAATAGAGCTTGACAAGTATGGTAACCGGTAAGTTTCTGTATATATATTAGGTTTGTGGATAATTGAGGTACGTGGAGCACATTTTTTAGAGTGAGGGAGGGAGATAAGGGTATGTCTCCTTAGCCTGCTACTGTGATAAGAGATCCATCAGCAGTGATGATTTTTTTGTCACTTGGGCAAGAAGTCTAGTTGATGAAGTGGGTAGATGAGAGTGTCATGTGATCTGTGGCTCCTGAGTCAATGATCCATAACCTTTTTAAATGATTTCTAGAGGCACTTAAACCAATAGAAATAGGAAACTTACCTGAAACTACAAGAGAGGAATATGCATTTGGTTTTTCAAGGGATAATAGGAGTTGTTTTAGTTTATCAATATCTTCTTTATTGAGTTCTCTGAAGCTGGACTGTGTTTCTGGGTTGGGTTGACTTGTATTGTTTGCATGTGATGTGCTTCTTGTTTCACTTCTTTGATTCCACTCCTTACTGGGGGGTTTTCTATATATTTTCTAGCACGTCTCCTTTGTGGGACAAAGGCTTGTTATTGTTGTTATTGTTGTTGTTTGTTGTACGTCTCCTTTGTGTGTCTTGATTTTTTGCAATAACTGCATCAAAGTGAGTCTCTGTCTTTAAATTTTGAGGAGTCTTTACCTTTTTCCTTCCAATGGTACTTCTCTGTTCATCACCATTGCTGAACTTTCAGC
The DNA here is from genome assembly GCA_019925795.1 of Dendrobium chrysotoxum. Taxonomy (NCBI): domain Eukaryota; kingdom Viridiplantae; phylum Streptophyta; class Magnoliopsida; order Asparagales; family Orchidaceae; genus Dendrobium; species Dendrobium chrysotoxum. The sequence continues at coordinate 38,168,397 of CM034308.1, forward strand.
AACCTTTGGCTCCAACATCACTTCCCGTCGGCTTTCTTCAGCGCGAATGAGAAATGGTTTCATTTAATGATGGTGTCTCCTCTTTGCCAAGGATATGGACTCTTGATCAAATTCTGCATTTAGTCCTACAAGAAAATCATAAACTCTATCTTTTTCAATAAAGTTATTTAGGATAGTAGCATCTTCTGGACATCTGGTTTCTATGCATTTATAGTGATCAAGTTCTTGCCATAGGTTTTATAGAAGAGTGGCATACCCCGTCACAGTCTTGTTCCTTATTTTGTGCTCTTTGATTTTAATTTCAAAGATTTGAGCAGCATCCTGAGCTTTTGAAAAAGTTTGTCTGGCGGCATCCCATATGTCTTTTGCAGTGGAAAGGAACATAACGGTATCGCTAATTTCTAGAGCCATAGAGTTCCACAACCATGACATAATCATGGAGTCTGTTTCATCCCATGCCCCAAAATTAGGAGCTCCTCCTTTTGGTCCTCCTCCGAAGAGGTGGTGTATTTTTCCTTTCCCCTTTAAGTAGGTCTTAACAAATTGAGACCACTTTAGATAGTTCTTCCCATTTAGGCGATAGGAAGATTGCCTGTTTTGGAGATCACCTCGTTCTTGGCGTATCATAGATCTTCAAATTGATCACAGCTCTGGGATGAATTTTCTTCAGACATTGTGGTATCACAATAATATGTAGTAATAAAGGCTACTTTTAATTATAACAGCAATAAAGACTGATTTTATATCAACAATGAAGGCTGATAATTAGTAAATAGGGATTTGCGCAAATAGTAGTAATAAAGACTACTTTTAACAATAATGAAATCGCACGGGTTTGAGACTCGTCCAATTAAGTCACAAATCTGATTAAATCAGGTCGCACGGGTTCAGGTCACGCGCAAATAGGAAGGGAGGCTTCGGCCCTTTTTTCTTTTTTCGCATGCGTGAGTAGGGACGAAAAGGAGGTTACATCCCGCTAGGTCTTCCGCCCCGCCAGCTTTGTCCCGCAAGCTTCATCCGCAAAGCTCTGTCCCGCAGGTTTTTCACGGAAGTCTTCCTGGTTCCATCCGGCTTTGTCTTCTCCGACTCTGTCTAGTTCGGCTGTCTGGTTCCGTTCGGCTTCATCTCCCTCACAGGTTGGCTCCGGTCTTTCTGGCTTGTTGCGAAGGTTTCTCTTCACTTCCTTTGTCGCTCTGATACCATGTTGAAATCAGAAAATTTGAGAGAAAAAAGCTTGTATTTTATTACAGATATTCATCTCTATTTATAGATCTATACAGCATATCAAATAAGGAAATACTTAAATTACAAAATCAAATTTTATTGCCCTCATAAATTTCTTTCTAAATCAGTTGTCTCACTATGGAAGGAAAACGGCATGAGGTAGGCGGTAATTTCCCACGGATCGCTATTCTTGGCCGTGGGATCAATATGGGATGAGAGGTTGAGATTTAACAATAACAATAGGGACTCAACCATCAAAATACCACAATAACAAAAGAACAAAAGACGTATAAAGCACCTAAAAACAACATTCCAATCATCATAAAATCATATCAACTAAAGATACTACCAATAAATAGCATTGGGGGAATTGGAATCAAAGGAAAAAAAATGCTTCAAAGCAAAATAAGAAGAAAAGCATAGGATGATAAACAAAAAAATGCAATCTTGAGCATGGAGAGAATAAAGAAAGACCGATGTCTGAGGTATGGACAACACCATTTGTCTAAGAGAATAGTACCCTTAAGGATCTTAGGGGGTGGATTACCCTTAGTGATTTTGCAACATTTAAGAGAGTTACCCAAATTCAAAAATGCATCAACAGCTTGATTAAACTCCCTGAATGTGTAGTTGAGCTTAAATTGAAATTAGCAAGCATTTTCTAATTTTGTAATTAACGCTAAAGATGTCCAATTTGCAAGGAGCATTACCATAGAATGTTGATGATAAGCTCTGCATCAACCCCAAAAAAATGCTAGCAATGTCAGCAACTTTATAGTGTTTCGTACCCATAAAAAAACGACGCATTTCAACTTTAATAGATGAAATAATACCCAAATATTTATAGATATAGAAAATAACATTGTCCGCACAATCCCCAAGGATGCATAACTTTCTCAAGTTCAACTTGTCTACCTATTGTTATCCCTATATTTTTCACATATGCTCTGATGTTACAAGTTTTCTACTTGTTCTATATTCTAAAATCATCAAAGCCTATGTTTTTATTATAATATCCTTAATTGATGTTACTACTATAATCTCTTTAATATTACAAGTACTCACTCAATCCTATCTAATTTTACAGCATATCCATCATAATCTTTTCATATTTTTTTGATCAACTCATCGCAATTTGATGCAACGGCAAGATTCCTGTGATAACTGAGTAAACAAAGCCCAAGGTAGACGCCAGTTTTCTAACAGTTTTATGAAGTGACAGTGCTTGCTTGATCAGTCATGTATGAAACTTAGTGAGATGAAAATAGAGGAAGATTGCTAGATGTGGGCCAAAAAAAAGGAACTGAAATAAGGATTTTGTAATATCTGGACTACATTGACAAATATTAGGCCATTTTCATGATTTTAAAAAGGAAAAGAGAAAAAAAAATCCGCATCATGAATTATTAATGCACACAAAAATGTTCTCGAGTTAAAGAATCAAGGGGGCAGAAAAATCAGACAAAATCAAGCATTTTATAAATAAGGCAATAAGAAAAGAAACTATATTCCTAGACTGCAGCTCCAAATCTTAACTTGGAGAAGGTAGCCAGGAAACAAACATAAGATCTAATGCATTAGCTAAATTTTCTATATCCTATATCAAGAATCAGGAATCGTTGTTACATGATCAATATTTTCATTATCTGATTAAGCCCGGATAATGATCCTTATTGGGATAAGGAAAAAAAACACAAAATTGAATCTGGAACAGTAATTACTAAGCATTAATAGGTTAAAAACTTTAGTATCTTGTACCATGGTGATGACATGAATCACAGGATCAAGTCAAAGAACAGAATAAGGGTGCAAATAAATTTTGTTTCCATCATAACTTACATAAATATAAATCAATTAACTAAGAGGAAAAATGAATGAAGAATACTACAACATATCTTAACAGTATGCTATAGAAATGAATAAGTTAAATTGGGCGTGGGTAAGAGATGCTTCACTTTAACCAAATTTTTTAAAACCATTCACTTTGATTCCCCACATATAAAACATGTTTCACGAAGGTCATTTCATTAATGGAGCCATTAGTTGCGAACAAAATGTTAGAAATACCCTTCCTTCTGTCACATATTTCCTTCACTCGAATTGCTCTTGGGAGCTTGCGAAAGAGCAAATGTTGTAACTGGAGGACCTTTGTCAATCTTAGTCATCAATCTTAACCCACTCTCAACACTAAACTTTCACCATAGCAACACCTAGAAGGCTCCCCTGTTGATGCTGATGCACATCCCCTAACTCACCACCGTTGATCCTCCTCCATGGTCATTTCTGGTGGGCCACCTCATCCATGTTAGCAACAATAACGGTCATGTCTCCAAAAAAATCCATCTCCGCAAAGGAAAAAAGCAATTTTTCAAGGAAAAAATGAGGAATATTTTGTTAAAAAATTTTATTTCAAAAATTTAATCATAAGGTTAATCAAGTTTGCTGAACTAATGGAAAAATTATTGTACTTGGTAAAAAAACAGAAATTGATACAGGAATCTCAATTTAGGGACCAATTTAAAATCTCAAAAAGGTACTAAAGATTAAAGCGAACAATTTTTTAAATGTGAGAACACATCCCATACTTCAAGAATCTAAGTGTAACTAGTTCAAATGAATATCATAGTCATACAACACATCGTATAACCATGATTGTCAACGTCTCAGAAACACGCATAAAAAATACTACTGCAGATCAAGAGTTAGAATGCAAAAAGGATATCTTTTCTATTGCAATACAAATTTATGATGCAATCAAATAAACGTAAAGCATTTGAATATTGATAGTATTTATACGTTTGCCAGTAGATTGTGTACGAAACATAGTCCATGAATGTGTTAAACCTCGTACAAATCAAATGTGACAATTGAGCAATGTTGTAGGATACAATGAGTATTATACACGTTCAAATAAAATATGCAAAGTATACCTCTGCTCCACTTGCATAACAATAATAGAGCAGAGCAAGTTCTCCAGTGGATTGTGAACAAAACATATTCCATGAATGTGTTAAACCTCGTACAAATCAACTGTAACAAGAGAGCAGTGTTGTAGGATACAATTGAGCAAGTTTGCCAGTAGTTTGTGTGTGTTAAGCCTCGTACAAATCAAATGTGACAATAGAGCAGTGTTGTAGGATACAATGAGTATTATACACGTTCAAATAAAATATGCAAACTATACTTTTGTTCCACTTGCATAGACGATAACAGAGCAGAGCAAGTTTTCCAACTGAGTTTTCTGCCCCCTATGTAGCAAAGAAAAGATAGAGATACATATCATTTTTTAAGGACACTTCATAATGAGCAATTATATTATAACTAACCAAATTAAGTTACTTTCAAATTGAAACTATGAAAAAAGTAATGCAAATGTAAGTGTTTCTTCCAAGGAAAAGTATATCTGTTTACATATCTAATAAGAGAAAACAGGTTTTCGTAATCAGCAGTGTATGAAAATCAACCTTTTGCTATTTATTACAATTCAAGCGATGACTTAGGGGCTATTTGATTGCCTGAAAAAGGAATCCAGACTATTTAGAATACTTTGGAAATGTTTGGTTGTCTGCAAGTAAATGTAGGGGAACTATTTTGTGTTTGGTAAGATATATGCAATGTAAAGTAAAAAACAGTGTAGAATACTTTCTCTCTTCTCCATAAATTAGGGTTTCTAGAATTTGGATTTTGGGCCAAAGAGACGAGTGGGTTTCAGAATCTAGGTTAAGAAATGGAAACTGATTTGAGCAGTATTTAGCCTATATTCTGCCAAAACGCAAAACGACGAATAAAACTACCATAATTGCAAGGTAATATCATACTTCGTTGAAAGAATACATGATTTACAGCTAGATTTCGCGAGAGAGAAAGCAACACACCCTATTACGAAGAACGGCGAGCACGCACCCGAAGAAGACTGGATTTCGTGAAGAAGAATGGCGAGCACGACAGAATTTCACGAGAGCTGCATTTCGTGAAGAAGAACGATAGAGAGAGCTTGCGTTTCCCTAGATTTTGCGAGAGAATGACCGAAAAAGGTAGGGTTTTGCGAAAGATGAAGAGTCTCTTTCGCGCCTCATTCCCGCATTACAAAGTCTTTTGCGCTCATTATTCAGAACTCGCCCGATTTGAGCTAATTTGGAATACACCGCAAATACATTACCCAAGGAGTTTCAAATAATTTGCTCATTTACTTTGCATTTACTTTACATCAAACCCAACACAAAAAAATTCAAAACCCCTACATTACCTTCACAATACACTCTAAATACAGGCAACCGAACAACCCCTCAGGCCTCAAATGTCCCAAAGTAAAGGCAAAAAAAAAGCTCTTTTACTCCATCTATGAGAAAACAGGTTTCTTAGGATAGAACAAACTTCAAAAATATTCCTCCGATTATTCACATATGACCAATTTACTCTTAGAATATCATGTTTGCCAAATTTAATCCCTCAACTAAACAAATTATTCAAAAATGATCCCTTTAGGACTAAATTGGGATCAATTTTGTATAGCCAAGGAATTAAATTGAGATCAATTTTATATCACAATTATAACATGAGGGATCATGTTGAATCAATTTTGTATAGTCTGGAGATTTTTTGAGATTTTTCTATTTTTTAGAAAATTAGATGCTTGAATGACCTAAGAAGACTGATCTAGCCATTTAGGTTGCACAAACCCTAAAAAAAAACATAGGTGATATATCAAGGCTAATATGCAACATTAAAATTTGTTGTTAATAATAATGAAAGTCGTTGCTAGTATACCACCATACATCTTGACAATGTTCAACCTAGGGGAGTCAATTCCTTGCTATTAACATTGAAATTATAAAGTTCATGCTAGTTATTTTAATAGCAATTTACAATGGTAGACCAAAGTACATTAACATATACTTATTTATGTATGGGTGGTAGAATTAATATTTGCATTAACATTGTATTTTAAATAGACCGTTAGTCGGTAATTTAATCCTTCCTATTAATATTATAAATTTTCTAATAGTAATATATTCTAAAATCAAAAAGCCACTATGTCTGAATATGGGTTTGGAATACTAAGGTGAGAACAGATAGTTGGATGAAATTGTTAAATACACCAACTAAGATTAAATAATATTAAAACCATCATTCATAAATTTTCTTATAATAAAAACTTACCAATGCAACAAAATAATTAGTAAATCACAAAATTCATTCTATTCCAAAATAACAATAGATCTATTATAACTATTTTAACATCCAAAAATTTTAAATGTTTATTACTAGTAACATTGTACTAGAAAGCTGTTTTAAGAAGCAGGAAAAAAGCCGTCCCAAACAAAGCCTTAATGTCTTCAGTACACAAACTCTCTTCTCTCATTCATTCAAACCACAAAATCTTTTCTTGTTTATATTTATTAAATAGCATATGTGATTTAAACTCATAACTCAATGGTGGAATCATAATTCTAAATTACATCGACTAAAATGAAAAAGAAACATGTATGCTAGATATCATATTTAAACTATATGAAAATGATAAAATGTGTTTACTATTGAATATAATTTATGATGATAAACATACAATGCACAATTAAAGAATTATAACATTCATCTTGCTATTAAGAGTGCTATCATATACTAACTTATATTTCACTATATACTAATACATCAATCTAAGAGCACTGCCCATGCATAAACCCAATTCATCCCTTCGCCAATACGTCCCTCATTAGCATAGCGAAGCATGGATCATGTCCACTATTATCTGAGATGAAAAGCACGAACTGACCTTTGGCCTATATATCTTCCATCGACACAACAGGTTGTAAGTCATATTTCTACTATTGTCAAAGGTGGAAGATAAAAATCATCAACAAGCGCGCACATTAGTCTCCGTAGCTAGTACTATAAGAGGGTGTGATGCAGGACTAGGATGCTTTGAATGAAAAGCTAGGATTTACACAATTTATTAAAAGAGCAAGACATGATTAAATTACTCGCAATAGGAACGAAGAATTAAAACGAAGGAGGGATGCTTGCGTTTAGGCCAAACCACATATAAAATACTTGCACCAACAAAATAGATTAGAAAATCAAAGCAAAGCTATCATAGAAGATGTTCAATCATAATCCCACGATTAACAACAAGACAAGCCACATAAAGGATCACTCAAAATAACCTTACGTTTACTAAGCTCTTAAGCAAATTAAGCGGCTTTGATCTTGAACTAATCCGTCACCACCTACAAGGTTAGGAGAAAGACGAAGTAATTGACGAGGGGTAAAAGTTCACCTTAATCGGAACGGAGTCGTCGCCGGATGGTATCCACTTGAATGCCGATGGTATGGGTGAAGAATCGTAGGAATTGAGTAACGTAGCCTTTGAAGATGGAAGTAGCCGGAGGAGAGACGGTCGTGACTCGACCAAAGATGGTCCACCATCCTTTCTTCCTTTGATCGTCGATCGTATCCACCAAAGTGATATGGATTCGTTCAAAGTATTCTTTGACGGTGTTGTCGAAGTCGAATCCGACGTCGAAGAACGGAGAACGGAGGATGCCGATGTTGTCGTGCTCGTCAAGGATCAAACCGTAGTCCCATTCGGGGACTTCCATTCATGTTGGTGAGGAAAAGGAGAGGTTGGAGCCGAAGATACCTTGCTGTCCTTGAAGTTTCTCTTCAATAGATTGAAGGTTTCCTTGGAAAATCAAGTGGGGAAAGGGTTGGGGAAGGGGCCGGCCAAGGGGAAGGTGATGGGGGAAGTTGGTTCAGATTTTGGAGAGGTAGGGTTAGGGTTAGGGCTAGGGTTTTGTGTTCAAAATCTGAAGTTGTTTTCAGATTTTGAATTTGGAGGGAGATGGGTAAGGAAACTAGGTTTAATTTCCAAAAGGTAGGACTTAATATGAGAGAGGGGATTGGGGAGAGAGAGGGGGGAATTGGAGAGAGAGAGGGGGCGGCATAGGGGTAGGGGCCGGCGGCTATGAAGGGGTAGGGAGAGATTTTGGGGATTGATTTGGGGTTTCTAAAATTAGATTTAGGAATTAGGAAAGGTTTAATTCAATCCACTTTATTTGAAAATTCTAATAGGGATTAATTAGGAAACTTTCCTAAAATAGATTTGAGTCAATTAGGAAAGTATTAATTCAAATTCAATTTGAATTTGAATTTAGAACTCTTTCCAAACAGCCCCAATTTAATTTAGGCAACTAAATTAAGGGGGAGAGAGGAGGGATGGGGCCGGCGGGTAGGGGCTTGGGGAAGGGGGTGGCCGTGAGGTGGTGGAGGGGTTTGGGGGAGGCGATTTGGTGGGGGAAGGGGAGGTGGGGAAGTCGTCGGGTAGAGGGGGAAGAGAGGGGAGAAAGGGAGTTGGGAAAGAGGAGGAAGGAGGCCACGAACCCGGACTTTTCCTAGGTTGATGGGTGATTCGCTATCCCTCTCCTAGGGATTTCTCTCCAATGCTCTCAAGCTCACAAAGAACACGATGTGCAGGAAATTTTAATAATAATCGTTCATCCCTTCAAACGATACAATAGAGGCCTATAAATAGCCTCAACAAGAGAAATAAATGGAAAAGACTCAAATGCCCACATTGGGCTTACAAACACTCCGCCCTTAAGTAAGGGTAAAACAGTAAACTAAAATAAAAGACACAAATAACATAATAAACTCAAAAATACAAAGACTCGATCGTGGCCGTAGATCGACGGCCACGTCTACGATAAACTTTCCAAGTGTGGATGTCCTCATCAGGGTGACTCCATCTTTCAACATGCATATACAAACACTCCTACATATATCATTTCATTTGCATTTTTTAGTATACACTAGCTTTTGATGAGGAAATATTGTGTAATAAAAAAAATAATTGTGGCATAGAGTGGAGACATACATCATTTTTTTTAATATAAAGAACCATTTTGCATTGAAATAGATAAATTAATGTAAATTATTTGTAGTTACGATCAAACAATAAATCATTTCATGCATATAAACTGTTAACCTGTGAGAGCTTTGAAGCAAACAGGGAAGAAGGAACAGAAAAACAGAGAAGCTAAATGCCGGGAATCATATTTTCTTGATTGCCTTTTCTGTACAGTGTACAAGTGGTATTTATAGGAAAACATTTACATTGACCGTACACACTCTAACTGAATTCTGTTAGACTTGTACTTTCTTGTTGTGTTGGTCGTTCTTGATGTGTTTCAGTTAACATGCCCCGGCAAACTGATAACTCACATGGAGTGATCAGTTTGGAAATGATTTGACGATACCGAGTTATGGATAGTGATTTTGTAAACACATCAGCTAACTGATCTATTGAAGAGATGTGATGAACTTGTATCGTGTTATTCTTTATACATTCTCTTATAAAGTGACAATCAACTTCAATGTGCTTTGTACGTGCATGATAAACTGGATTATTTGCAAGAGCAATTGCGGAGGTATTATCACAGTATAAAATTGTTGGATCTTGCTGAGTGCATCCTAGCTCTTGAAGTAGCCTTCGAAGCCATATAATTTCAGTTGTTGCTGTGGCTATAGCACGATATTCTGCTTCGGTGGATGAGCGTGCTATGGTAGATTGTTTCTTCGCACTCCAGGATGAGTGTGGATCCTAAAAAATTGCAATATCCTGTGGTTGATTTCCGGTCATTCTGATCTCCAGCCCAATCAGAATCGGTGTAAGCTCGAAGTGTAAGATTAGTTGCTGAAATAGGTATTCCATATTGCAAGGATCCACGAATATATCTTAATATTCGTTTGAGTGATTCGTAGTTGGTATTAGTTGGTTTGTGCATAGCTTGGCACGTTTTGTTTACCGCATACGCGATGTCCGGACGAGTAAGAGTAAGATATTGAAGAGCTCCTACCAATTGTCGATACAGCTTGGGATTTGAGAATGTATTTGAGTTTGCAGTTGTGTCATTTTTGCTGGTACTAGGAGTAGCAACTAGTTTGTTGTTAAGCATACCTGCTCTTGCTAATATATTTTCTGCATATCGGGTTTGATGAAGTATCATGCCCTTTTTAGTTTGTTCCGCTGTAATACCCAGAAATTGGGTAAGACTTCCCAGATTCCGCATTTTGAAGCGCTGATGAAGCCGATTAAGAAGAGTGGCTATAGCTTGATCATTATTACCAGTTAATATGATGTCGTCAACATAGATCAAGAAGTACATGGTCACGTTGTTCTTCCGGTAAATCAGTAATGAAGAGTCTGAATTACTCGTGGTAAACTCTAGTTCATGAAGGAATCCTGTTAGAGTCTCAAACCACTGTCGTGGAGATTGCTTAAGGCCATATAATGCTTTGTTGAGTTTACACACATATGTTGGATGATTCTCATCTATAAAGCCTTGTGGTTGTTTCATAAACACTGTATCTTTTAGTGATCCATGTAGGAATGTGTTTGATACATCTAGTTGATGTATTGACCATTTGTGGTATATTGCAATGACTAATAAGGCACGTACCGTTGGAATTTTTGCTACCGGACTAAATGTTTCTGTATAATCCAGCCCAAACTCTTGATTGTAGCCCAATGCAACCAGTCTAGCCTTGTATCGTGCTAGAGTGCCATCTGAATTGTATTTTTTTCTGAACATCCACTTGCATCCTAGTACATTTTGAGATGAATCTGGAGGAATCAGTTCCCATGTACCTTGGGACTGAAGAGCTTGATATTCTTGAGACATGGCTAACCGCCAATGTTCATGTTTCACTGCTTGCGTGTATGAGACAGGATCCAGTTCATGTACCTGATGGGTAAGATTGAATATTCTTTTTGGTTTGAGATGGCCTGTTTGTAATCGGGTTTGCATAGGATGATGAGATGTGGTTCGTATGTTAGCTGGAGGTTGAGTTGGTATTGGAGAAGGTATTGTAGAAGGTACTTGAGTTGAGTTCTGTGAGCAGGTTATACTAGTAGAGGACTGACGGGATGGTGGTTTGTATGAATTCGTTTGAGACAGTGGATTTGTTAGAGTGGTGGCTGGAACAAGTAGCAAAGGTGGTATGTTGAGTAGATGATCTGTTTGTGACGTGGGCATAGGCTGAGTTTGATTTTGTTTGTAAGGAAATATGGATTCATTAAAGATAACATGCCTAGATATATAAACCCGATTTGTTTTGATGTCTAGGCATCGGTATCCTTTTTGAGCTTGAGCATATCCAATGAAGATACATGGGAGTGAGAGAGGTGAGAGCTTGGATGTGGCGTATGGTCTCATCCATGGATAGCATAGGCAACCGAAAGTTTTTCAAATGAGTATATGTAGGAGATTTGTTGTATAGTTGCTCGAATGGTGTCTTATTTTGAAGAGTATGTGTAGGTAGTCGATTGATGAGATAGAGAGCTGTGTGTAGAGCTTCAACCCACAGATTTGGAGGAGTATTTGAATGAATAAGAAGACTTCGAATGATCTCAAGTATGTGCCGATTCTTCCTTTCGGCAACACCATTTTGTGATGGTGTATAAGGACATGTATACTAATGATTTATGCCCCACTGAATACAATAGGATTTGAATGTGTTATTAAGGTATTCTCCTCCACCATCTGTTCGAATGGTTTGAATGAATTTATTGAATTGGCACTTGATGAACTTATGAAAAGTAACAAATGTTTTAGTTACTTCAGATTTATGTATGAGTGGAAAAACCCAGCAGAATTTTGTAAAGTCATCAATAAAGGAAACATAGTAACGATAACCTTGTTTAGATGTGACTGGAGAGGGTCCCCATACATCTGAATGTACCAATTCAAATGGAGCACTAGTGGTAGAAGTAGATGTAGGAAATGGCAGTCGTCTGCTTTTCGCAAGACAACATGTATTACATGGTTTAGTAGAAACAGAAGTACAAATGTGAGAATGCAAATGGGCTAGGTGTTGCAATGTGGAGATAGCTGGATGTCCAAGCCGACTGTGCCACAAGTTGGGTATGGATTGAACGGATAGCAGAGCGAGCTTTGGTGATGATATAGTGGTTTGGACTTTGTAAAGACCATCATGGCATGGACCTTAAAGCAGAATTCGATTGTTCTTCGAATCCTTTATTTGATAACCATGTGATGAGAAAGAAACAACACAATCGTTATCATGGGCTAGTTGATGAACCGAGATCAGATTGAATGAAAGATTTGGTACATGATGAAGTTTATGAAGATACAGGTTACCTGTCGGAGTAGGAAGTAATCCTTTATCGGTGTGCTGGATTGGAAGTTGCTGGCCATTGCCCAGAACTACCTGTGACGTTCCGGTATATGGCTCAATTGAGTTCAATTGAGACGGATCTGATGTTAAATGTGTGGATGCTCCAGTATCAAGAAACCAGTCAGATTGACTAGAGGCATCAGGTGAGCTGAATAACGCTGCATTGTTATTGTTTTCGGTGTATGCTGGATCATGCTGATACCAACAACGAATTGCAGAATGGCCAGTATTGTTGCAAATTTGACATACGGTATTTCGATATGCTGATTTATCTCCTCGTCCGGATGGTGGATGTGATCGTCGACCACGGCTGCCACGTGAATTGTTGAAACGACCCCGACCACGACCTCGAGTTGCCGCTAAAGCCATGGTGTTGTCTGTCAATTGTAGTGCTTGTAACTCTTTAGCGGCTTCTTGGGTTACGTTATGTTCTTCAGTGCAAAGAAGGCTGTATAGATCATCCAGCTTCAATGGCTGAAGATTGGTGCGTATTGCCGCTTTGAACGCTTGGTATGAAGAAGGAAGTCCATTAATTGTATACAATATTACATCTTCTGAATCAATCGGGCTTCCAGTAGCGGCGAGGGCATCAACTTTGGCTTTAATTTCTAGTGAATATTGAGACATTGATTTGTCTCCTTTGGTTACATGATGCAATTCGTTTTTCAGGTGAAGAACATGAGAGCGTGTCGTGGATTGGAGTCGGTGAGCAAGTGTTGTCCAGATTTCACTGCAATGTTGCAATGAGAGTACGTATGGTAGGATAGAAGGCGTGATCACTGAGTATAATGCTGCAGCTAGATTTTGGTCCATTAGAATCCAATTCTCATACAGAAGTCTTGTTGTTGGGGTGTTGTTAGTTTCTGAATCGGAGAGTTGCTCCGGACACGATGACGATCCGTCCAGAAACCCCTTAAACCCATTTGCGATGAAGATCTTTTCCACTTGCGATCTCCAAATGGGATAATTATCAGTTGTTAATGGAGTTGTAACAAGATTCTTGATATTGCTTATCAAGAATTTGAGTTGAGTCGAAATGACAATGGAACCATTAGAAGAAGACGAGTCGCCGGTGATAGGTGAGGTAGATGATCCAGCCATTGATACAGTGGATCAGTGTACGCAGTCGAGGAAGAACGACAAGAGAAAAAAAAAATTATAGAAGCTCTGATACCATGTTAACCTGTGAGAGCTTTGAAGCAAACAGGGAAGAAGGAACAGAAAAACAGAGAAGCTAAATGCCAGGAATCATATTTTCTTGATTGCCTTTTCTGTACAGTGTACAAGTGGTATTTATAGGAAAACATTTACATTGACCGTACACACTCTAACTGAATTCTGTTAGACTTGTACTTTCTTGTTGTGTTGGTCATTCTTGATGTGTTTCAGTTAACATAAACAAATAGGGATCATAAAAATATCAATTAAATGCAACAAATCTACAAGAAAGGAAACATTACTCTAATTTAGAAATATAATCACTCACCCTTAGTCTCGGCAATTTGACCCGATATTTAATTCCCCACCCCCCCAAAAGCTTATTATCTATATTTATATTTGCAAGTATATGTAAGGCATTTATATTAGGTAGCTTGAATTCTTCTTGAAAATATACAATCTCTTTAACTCCTAGCTCAGTTTGCTTCAACATGCATAACTTATTATTATTATTAAGAATGACTCATAATTAACTCCATATTTTCTCTTATGCACACAGATTTAATTAACACATAGCCACTTCAAAGAGCCACCACACTAATCTTGATATGATCTTCAATATAAAACTAGCTAAAGCAGATAGTACTACCTCTTATATTCAATAAAATCTATACATAATTGAACAAAAGTTTTTCTTAGTATACTCTTAAATCATTTATCATCTAATAATTGACTTTAATTTGAAACTATAATTAAAATTTTCCATACGTATGTTGATTATAAAATTTATACTTCAATTAATTTGTTCATACCATTCTATTAATACAACAAAAACAATGGTTTAAGATTCAAACCTCCATTCAAAACTCAACCTAAATTTTTCGTAGAATTTGGGATTGCATAGGTTTGGAAAGCAATTGTGTTCTTGAGTTAATATTCCATATTAAATCTCTTTTTGAAACCCCTAGCTTGAATTTTCTTTCAAATCAATCAGATTTAGGTTTATCCTAAATTTCCACCCATAAGAAAAAAGAAGAAATGGCTTCCAACTCCTTAAAACTCATAAGTGACATTTCCATCTTGCTTTTCACCTTCTCACACTCGAGAGCTTGTGTTTGTTCTATCCACAAGTCATTTCATGCACTCCCTAGACTCCACTTGGCTCCTTAACTTCGCCTACTCGCTTCCTCTCTCCCTTTCTATTTCACCTAGTATGACTCTTCCTCTCTCGATTATTGCCTACAAACTCTCTGTCTCCGCTCAATCATAATGAACCAACTAATTATCAAAGCTTGCATCCTCTCAGTCCACTCGCTTCTTGACTGCATCCTCCTCATCTCTTTGGAGATATCAGGTAAAATTGGAACTCTTATCACAACACGACCCGAGAACTTGAAGTTCCATGGTGGAAACAAACAATTGAGTGAAACTTTGAAGCTTAGCATACCTACTACTTCAACATATCAATTTCAAACAAACAATTTTTCTTTATACAAGAATTTGAATATCATAAACAAGCCACTAAACCAAAAACATCATTCATCAAGATGTTCACACGTATATCACGAAATAATACATATGAAATTCATTTACTGCATAGGGATATTTGGCTGGAAAGTATCTAAACTATTATATAGAATCAAGAAAGCTAAACAAGTGCCTCATTAGTTGCTTCAAGCCTACTATAAACAACCCACCCTGTTCTTTAATTCATTTACTGCACAAGGAATTTTCCTGATAAATATTTAACTAATAGGATAAGTTATAAACATGTAACTATCACAGTTTTAAATCACATTAATTCAAGGTAAAGGGAAGCAATAAGCATTCTAATATTTAAGTGGTAAGGAAATCATAAAACTTGCTTTGTATTTCAATAATAATTGCAACCATAAATACTGCTTAATATAACAACAACAACAACAAGCATTTAATCCATTATGTGGGGTGGCTACATGAAATTCTTTTCTCCATTGTGTCCTATTAAGAGTCAAATTCTCATTTAAATCAAATAAAAAACTATCATTTCAAATACTTTCTAACCAAATCTTTTTAGATCTACATCTACCTTTCTTAACACAGGCCAAATCTAATACATCTACTCGCTTAACCGGGTCATCAAAAGGCCGAAGTTTTATGTGACCAAATCATCTAAGGTGACTCTCTCTAATCTTATCTGCCACTAGAGCTACTCCAACCTTTTCATGTATATACTCGTTTCACATTCTATCTCTAAGAGTGAAGCCACTCATCCACTTGAGCATCCTCATCTCTACTACACTTAACCTAATTTTATGCTTCTCTTTTAATGGCCAAAATTCTACGCCATAAAGTATTGCAGGTCTCACCACCATCTTATATTGCTTAATAGTTAAGAGTAATATAAAATTATCAAATTATATTATGCTATCTGGCATAAAGGGCTTAGACATGTACTAAGTTTATCATATCATAACTTATACTTTATTATATACTTAATTGCTCTCAAGAGCACTGTTTATACATAAACCTAACTCACCCTAGGCTTATACGGCTCCTATCAGCATAATAGTGGGTTGTAGATCATGGCCACCAATATCTGAGATGGAAAGGAACCAAATCACCCTGGGATGATATATACCCTGATGACACAGTCAAAAGTGTAGGATATACTTTTGCTATTATCTGTAGTGAAAAATAAAAGTCATCACGCAATGGCACTTCATCATACTCAACTAATGCCATAAGAAAATAACTCCATCTTTCAACATGCATATATACAAGCATACTTATATATTATTTTCTTTTTCATTCTCTATTGCATGCAATATCTATTTGTAAGAAATAATACAATGTAAAACATAAACAATTGGGACATAACATGCAAACATGTTTCTTTCATAGCAATATGAAAGATTGTTAGCATGAAAGATAAATCATTGTAAAATATTTGATATAAAACATTATAGCAATAATATTTGCCTTATGCATATAAAAGAGCATGAATCATAACTATAAATATAATAAGTTTAAAACAAAGGAATTGTACTCTAATACCTTGAGATATGCAAGTATTATACGTCAGCCTTATCCTCATCTCCTCAAGCATCTACCCCTATAGATCAATCTTATTTCCAAGTATAGTACATACACAGTAAAAATCATTTGAATATTTCTTTAATCATATACTCTCATAAGCCCTAGCATAATTTGCTTAAATATATATTATATTGGGATTAAAATATAGCTATAAAATCTTGAAACAACTATACAATATATCGCATAATCTAATGATAGAGCCCCAACCAAACTATAAGATTTATTAAATCAATATGATTGAACATATATATTTAAACATTAGTTTTATCATAAATTTTTCATATTTAAAAATACATTAAGCATATATGCTTAATATATTTTGAAAGTTTATGGTTCAAGGGTTATAGAGACATGTATAAAAAAGTTCATGGTTTTATGTATATACATAACATGAAACCATGCATACTGTCTCAATGTGCATTTACACACATTTTATTGTATGACTTTAATAGACATAAACTCTCCAATGTCAAATTCTACAGATCAGTGCTTAGCATCATAATACTTTTTTGTTTATCTTGAGCAGCCTTCAATCTATCTTGGATCAATCAAATCTTATCAGTAGCTTAATCTGTTAAATCAGTAGTGATTACCTTTATTTCACATAGTTCTTCCCAACACATTGGTGTTCTACATTGTGATGTCCTAGAATCTAAATTGAAAGAATTATTCTTTTAATCTTTTAATAAATAACAACCAGGGCTATCTAATATCATCTATCAGTAATAACAACAAAAATATATTCTATAATTCAAAACATTATTGTACACATCTGTATTCATTCCCAAAAATTATATACACTACTCAGGATCTATACAATCATATCACAACTACTTTGTCCTGAGTACATAAGAAAAATAAAAAAAGGAAACAAAACCTGAAGAATCCTGACCAACCTCACACTCCTACTCCCCTATCCTGACCTAAAATCATTTAACCACATATAATGAGCTAAAAGCCTAACAGATCACCAAAATCTATAACTGAATTCAAAGCACGATAAAAAAGCAATATGCATGTTAAAGATCAAATCATAATAGTAGCAGTCATATGATCATTGAATAAGTGCAAGAATAGTAAAACTCAAATACATAGTAGTAGAATCTTTCAACAGTAAAATACTATGGTACATAAGCTAGTAAAGTAGTAACCCAATACAAGTGTCAAATATATAAATTAATCATGTCTCTGCAATCGGATAAAACATCAAATCAAAATATCTATAAAGACTGTCAAAATCAAATCAATGCAGTAAAATCATATAAGAATGTATACATGCTATCTAGGCCTTCTATATCACGTGCTAGTATATCACATGCTTAGTATGAGTATATTGAATCAATATTATCAAATAGTATTGGTATCCAGATCGATAATAATAACAATCTAGTGGCAGAAGCAGTAGAATAATACAATAACAGTAAATTCGTGCAGTACTAATAAATCCATACAATAATAAGAATAATGCCTCAAAATATGCATTTCAATAGTCACACTAAAGAAGTAAGAAGTCCTGGCTATCATGATATTTTTCAGTGTTAGTATCAGTAATAGTAGACCGTTAGCTTAGTAAATAGAGTCGTTACTCTTTGCTCGTCGGCATAGTAATAATCTCCTCATAACTCCCAACCAGTATATCACGTGAATTAATAGAGGATAACATCAAACCACTTTATTTAAAGGAAAGCCTGTCGACCCACCATCCTGTACATGTCAATTAGTCTCCAACCAACGGGTCAATCCGTCTTTATTTGTCTTTCACACGACACGTACATTATTATCATAATATTATAACAGAAATAACAACCAATTATTACTCAAGCATATATCCACATTGATTTATAATATAGCAGTAAATAAAGCATAATTAAAAATAATTCAAAAAATATCAAAATGTCCTAACGATAGAAAATAAAAATCATACTGAGCAAAAATTCACATTTTTAGAATTTGATCAAATTACCAAATATTACATAAAATAACATTCTAAAGCTTTAATTAAACTAAATCACCATTTTTAGATATCAAAATAAATTTTTGAGATGACAAAAATAGCTATATTTTCAAAATCACCCCAGTGAAAAATTTTAAATTAATAATTAAAATATTCATAATCTCGATCTCTATAACATACAAAAAGTTACGGGATAAAAGTTTTGTCGATACAAAGTTATTCACGTTTTTTGTAATGAAAATACAAATTTGATCAGAAAAATATCAAAACCACAAAATCTTTGAAATCAGAAATAGGGTAATGATTCCTTACAGTGAGACGAAAAAATTTTCCAACTAGGCCGACTACGAAAATCGCTCCGCCGGCCTCCAAATCTGGATTTTTCTTTTCTCTCTCCTAACTTTTTCTCTAAATTTCCTCACACGTTTCTATTAGCTGAAATGTTAAGGGAAAAAAGATATTTAAAAAGTTATTATAATGCTTTGAGATATTTTGTATATAATATTAATATAATATTTAATTTAATTAATTCTTTAATATAAAATTCAAATAAATTATTTTAGAACTTCAAAAATTATAGAAAAATATCCTTAAAATAAATCATTTTATTTAAAAAATATTTGTGAAATTGGTTTGCAAATCGGACACCTGACGATCCCAAAATTTCCACTTCATCGGCGCCCAAAAATTATGAAAAAATTCATGCAAGTAAAATACTACAATATCAATGCTATGACGAAGATGATTTGTAATTTGGAGTTATATTAACTCCAGAAAAAAATTATTTACCTGGATCAAAATACGGGTTATTACATACATTTCCTTTCATAGAATGCTTCATAAGTGTCATACAAATATTAATTTAAAATTATTATTATAAGCAAATTCAATCAGTGGCGTATGTGATTCCCAACTTCCAACAAAATCAATGACACATTCGGAGGAAATCTCTAAAATTTGAATCATCATTTCTAATTGGCCATCAGTTTGAGGATGGAATGCCATCGGTAAATCTTCACAAAGATGTTCTACATTTTCTTCCATAAAATGTTTCATAACGTGCCATACTAATATTTCATTTAAAATTGTTATGATAAGAAAAGTCTATCAATGGCACATATGATTACTAACCTCCATCAAAATCAATGACACAAAATGAGTAAATCTTCTAAAGTTTGAATCATCATTTTTAACTGGCCATCGGTTTGAGGATGGACTGTAATATTAAATTTCATTTAATGCCTAAAGCTCTTGAATCTTCTTCCATTAACTAAATATAAATTCACAATCTCTATCCAAAACTATAAACTTTGGCATCCCATCTAATTCTACAATCTCATCCACATTTAATTTTGCCCACTTCATAACATAATAAGTATATATGATAGCAAGAGATGTGTATATTTGATTCATATCAATAATGAACAATATAGTTCACAACCTTGTCCTAATTTGGATAACCCAACAATAAAATCCACAAGTATTTCATCCAATTTTATTTTAGTATTAGCAAGGGTTGCAAAAGTCCATTTGATTTTTGATATTCAGCTTAGCAGACTTAGCAATGAATTCTGCTGCACTTCTTTAAACAAAATAATCATTTAAGCTTTTGATAAATCTTGTACTTCGTAAATGGATAGAATAGCCAGAGTAATATATTTTTTGTAGAATTTTTTTTAAATTATCAACCTATGGAATACAAATTCTATCTCTATATCTCAGCAACTCATCATCATCAATCTCATATTTCTTTATGACATACTTTTATCAAATTTATTTTTTTTTAAATCAGCATCTTGAGCTAGTTTATCACATTTTATATCCTTCAAATTAGATTTAACTTTCATTTGATTCAATAGAATGAAATTTTCATCGCTGGAATTGAACACTGATAATTTCAATCAATCCATGTGTTTTATCAACTACTCCTGCTGATTAAATAATCAATTCATATTGCCTGACCTTTTCTTGCTGTATGCATCAACAGTGGCATTTGCTTACCTAGATGATATTGTATATCTAAATTGTAATTTTTAATAAGCTCTAACCATCTCCTCTGCCCCAATTTTAATCTTATTTAAGTGAAAATATATTTCAAACTTTAATAATCAATAAAGACTTCACATCTAATTCTATATAGATATTGTCTCCATATATTTAGTGCAAATATCACCACTACCAACTCCATATCATGAGTCAGATAATTTTTTTCATGATTCTTTAATTGCTCTAAAGAATATGCAACTACTCTACCATGTTGTATTAAGACAACCAATCCCCCTAATAACGCGTCATTATATATTTGAAATCCTTCTATACCTAAAGGAATAATTAGCACTGGTATAATCTTTAAGCAATTCTTCAACCTGTTGAAGCTTCTTCACAATTATTATTATTATATATAAATTTAACTGCATTTGAGTTAATCATGATAATAGCACAGCAATCTAAGAACATTCCTCAACAAACCTTCTTTAATACATCGTAAGGCCTATATAACTTGAATTTTATTTTAATCTAAAATTATGTCCTTGCTACTAATCACATGTCCCAAAAAGGCAAAACTGTTTAGCCAAAATTCACATATAGAAAACTTTGCATATAACTCAATTCCCTTTTAGTGCTTGTAATATTGTATGAAGATAACTGGCATAAATGATTTCATCCCTCATGGAGAAATAAATCTAATAAAATCTTTTACCAACAATTCCTATAGCTGTCTTTTTAACTCCTACAATTTTTTAATTGCCGTTTTATATGGTGTCCTTCCCGGTGTTTGAGTTTGGTAATAAATCAATTGTAACACATATCTCACTTAGGCAATCCAGGTAAATATCTATAAAGACATCTGGATAATCTCACCACTAGTATATCCTTCAATTCTTTCACTTCTTTATGTCCTTTATTTGAGCAAAGAATTATTGATTATCATAATTCAAAATTATGAAAACTTTCAAAGATGATATTGACATATGATATTAACCCTCGATCTCCAAAAAATTTGAATTCTCTCTCTCCAAGATAATTGAACTTGACCATTTTTTAATACCAATCAATATAAAGTGTCAAGACATTCAATCAATCCCTAGTATTACTTCAAATTCGAATACTGACTATTAAATCAGAGTTGCCTCAGAAATATTCATGCAAATTTCTAAATTTGTCAAACATTTTCTTTTTATATCTATTTGGGTTCCATTTGGTATAACAATCGATAAAATCAGATGCATAGAAATATATAACTAATAGATCTAATAAAATCCTCAAAATTGAAAGAATTTGATGCTCAAGTGTCAAATAAAATTCTGGCAAATTTATTTTGAATAAAAATTATAGATGTAATGACTTCAGGAAAAATGAAAGATACTCTTCTGTCAACTAAACTTTTCATAAGTCTATTGTAAACAAAAATTATACTTGTGATTATGTTAAACAATTCTTTCGAATCTTATAATGATAAAGCAACCCCCGATGTTGAATAATCTGTCGAGTATGATTCTGACTTGGAACTAACGTAGTTGATTCTATTATTTTCTTTAGACAAATTTTTTTTGAGATCGTGCAACACTTACTGTTACTTCTGTTAAAGGCTTTTGTATATGAGTAAAATGATTCTTCACCATATGTTCAAACTGATGACACCAAAACCAGTGCTAATCCCAAGAAAACGTTCTCTTATGTGCTCTCCAACATTTTTCACAGTTCTTGATATAAACATCACTCCCACTACTGCTTGATAGATTTTTTTTTTTTCAACTAGAGTTTTTAAATTAAGAGACCTACACACTTTCTGATCCTTCCGCATTCTTTTTTCCTGAAAATCTCTAAATTTTTGGGGAGCTTAAATATTCACCTCCACCCTTCTAGCTCTTTTCAAGAATACAGAATAATCATCAAATTCCAATAACTAAAAGTTGCTTGATCAGATCCTTTAGCCCAGATAAAAAGCAATGTCACTTCTCTTGTGTTTGGAATTAGTTGTGGTGCATATCTCAAAAGTATGATAATTTATGATGCATATAGTAAATCAATCTCTCTGCAACAATTTAATGAATTTGTCTTGCATCTACCATCTTGCAGAAGAAGACACAAATCACTTTAAAAAAAATACTCCACATAATCAAGTACATGAGTTGACCACCAAATTTACCTTGCAATTACTCCTGTCATTATCTATCTGCTTGACCCTCAAAAGCAGTAGAAAGTGTAACTCCTCTCTTGAGGAGAGAACATTTCATCAATAATATTCATAATGAGCATCAACCAATTCTTAGCTTCAATTGTGGTTCTACGATTCTAAAAAAGAGGGAAGCCTCATTTCTTAAAATAACTTGAAGTATTTATCCATTGTAACTCCACCACTTCAGCTAGGTTGGGATTAGGAATCCTGAATTATTTGTGCTACTGTTGTTATCAAATGGATAAAAATATCTATACTGACACTATTATGGCTGGACTGAGTCATTATTTACTCCTTATAACCCCAAAACTTGTGATTCATTAAACCTCACTTCCATGGCATTCCCATCAGTATTGTCCTAATTGAAATCCATAAGCCTGTGATATAAAATTTATTATATTTAATTAAAGCTTATTATACTTTTGTATACCTACCAAATCTTCTAATTATCTAATGAAAACTCATTAATCATCCGAATAACTATTTTATCATTATTATTATTTTTTAACAAACATTTTTCTTTGATACCACTTTTATCACAACCCGGCTCTAGAGCTTGATAAAAAATAAACGAACAGCAATTTAATTCCCTGCTATTAGCATTATAAATTGTCCAGTAATAATATCTTTTAAAATAAAAAAACCACCAAATCATAGTACTTTGTTCATATATAAATCAGAACATAAATCATTTATGTCTACTAGATTTGCAAACAATCTACCTAAAAAAAGATCCAAATTAATATAAAATAATATCTATCTTCAATTGCTTCTTTTCTATACAAATTTTCACCCATCTAACTTAAAAAGTAGCATTTCCTAAAAAATGAAGATCAATAATACGGTGAGTCATACAACAACTCAATAGTCAATTACAATTTTATGATATACTAATTTCAAGAACATAAGAAATATACACACAAGTTATCATAAGTACTGACATTTCATTTTAATAGAAGTTTTAAACATGTACGTTCGTAATCTATGCAAGGATAGAAAAGAATATTTCCGATTTAGTAACTTAATTTTTGAAATGGAAACTTATCATATAATATCATATCTTTTAATACAAAAAATTCGTCATAAGAGCATCATCTAATTTACACCACTTATGACACATCTATTTATTTATCTTCTTTCAAGCCTGCGAAAAGTCAATCATTTTACACAGGTATATTAGCATCCCTAACTAAAAGCATAAGGAGATGAACTTATAAACATGCATTTTTTTAATCATATTCCTTGCATATAATTTTGAGAATAACAATTTATAGAGTTGAAATAAGATACACTTGTTGTCTAACATTCAAGACATTTATGAAAGTAAAAAAGAGAACTCATTTAATCATTTATTAATGGCAAAGTTGTAATATTAACATCATCAAATACATGTATAAAAGAAGATCAATTAATGTATCAAACTAAGGAGAACAACTGTAATAACTATAAAAAAGAAATATAATCACCCACATCAATCTTAAAAGATTTACTTTGGCCTTTAATTTTAAACTCCGACTCCATTAGCTTAGTGCTTAGAGCCATAAATAATTTCTTATAAGATATTTCTATTAATTACTTTCATTTAATTATATATATACATTTCTCTTTACTAGAATTTATCTCATTATTTAATAATCATTTTCTTTTCATTCAAGCATATTTTCCCATTATATTTAATTCATTAAATTTATTTAATTTAAAACTAAGTTAGGCATTCTTTTGAGAATTCAACAAAGTCCTAACATGAAATTTTAGATTTTTCTAACACACACATAAAGATGAAATATATTATAATCTTAGCATGTATAAAATTTTAAATTATCAATCTTATTTTAGTTAAGAAAATAAAACTTCATTAACTATAAATAAATTATGAAGTTTTTCAATTTAATTACATACCTTAAATATCCTTCTTTCTTCTTTTGCAAAATCCTAAATTTTCTCTCTTTTTGACTTACTCTTCTTCCTCACACTAAAACCCTAACAAAATATCAAAGGAAATTGACAACCATACCCAGGGTTTCAATCAATTTAATAAAAGAATGCTAAAACAATTAATTTTAGATTTTAGACTTGCCTTAATTAAAAATGAGGAAGAAAAGAAAATGACTTTAGATTCATATTTATTCTTTTTGTTCACAATAAAGATCTCCCACTCAATCCGTCGATCGACCTACATATGGAGTAAATGTTTTAGCTTGGTGTGCGGCATGCCTCACAAATCGCTTGTTCAAAAGCTTGACTATAGCTTCTCTCTCTCCCTTTCTCTATCTCTCACTCACCCTTTATTTCTCTTAGTCCAACTATCCCTCTCAATCTCACTCCCGCTCTATTTCGCTCGCTCACTCGCAATTTGAATTGCATTCAACCCCCAATCTCTGTCTCATGTTGGTAGAACTGACATGTCGATTCGTTTGTACTAACATTGTTGATTCATTATATTAATTTATTTAAATTTTTCCTAAACCAGCTTTTCTAAACTTCCTCTTTTATAATAATTTCATCATCAAATTTTAAAGAATACAATAATGATAGTCATAACTTAATTGAAGAGATGTGGATAATATTCTTGCATTTATGACTCCTCTAATGTAGCATCACTTTCTTTTCCATGATTCCATAAGATCTATACAAACATAGAATAACAAGTGCAATTACGATAAGATAAAAGCATAATTACTCACCGCAACCTCAGAAGATTTACTTTGCCCCTTTAATCTTAAGTTCCACCTCCTTTAGTTTAATGCCTATAATAATAAGTAATTTCTTATAAGATATTTATATTAATTCATTTCAATTAACTAGACATATTTCTCTTTACTAGAATTTACCTCATTATGCAATAATCTTTTTCTTTCATTCAAATGCATTTTCTTGTACACTCAATTCATCAATATTATTCTATTAAAAATTAAGTTTCCTATTCTTATGTGAATTCATAACAAACTTCTATCATGAGATTTTGAATTTCTAATTTGCACGTACAAATGAAATATAATATATATAATCAACATGCATGCATATCTTAACATTTATAAAATTTCTAAAACTAATTCTCATTTAACTAAAAAATTCATGATTCATTATCTTTAAATAAATTTTGATTTTTTTAAATTTAATTACATATCTCAAATATCTTTCTTCTTTCTTTCTTTCAAAACCATAAATTTTCTTTTATCTTTTTTACTTACTCTTCTTCCTCCCGCCAGAATCCGAATAAAATTTCATAGAAATTTGACAATCATATCTAGGATTTCCAATCAAGTTTATAAAGAAAGCTAAAATAACTTTTTTTTAGTTTAGACTTACCTTGATTAAAAATGATGAAGACAAAAAAAAGCTTTAGATTCTTTCTCATTTTGTTCACAATCTAAATCTCCCACTCAACCCCTTACCCAGCCTACTCATGCAATCAAGGTCTTCACTCCTTGGTCTGTGACATCCCTCAATGATTGCTTATTGTTGCATGCCTATCTCTCGCCCCTCTCTTTAATTGGCTTG
Organism: Dendrobium chrysotoxum; assembly: GCA_019925795.1. Lineage (NCBI taxonomy): Eukaryota > Viridiplantae > Streptophyta > Magnoliopsida > Asparagales > Orchidaceae > Dendrobium > Dendrobium chrysotoxum. The sequence continues at coordinate 38,194,688 of CM034308.1, forward strand.
CTCTCTCTCCTATTCTCTCTATCGCTCACTCTCCCTTCCTTTTTCTCTGTCTATCTCCCATTCTCCATCTCACTTTTGCTTTCTTTCTCTCACAAGCTCGCACATAGTATAATTTATTTTAGGTTTTTGGTCTTACCTGATTGAAAAATGAGAAAGAAAAGAAAATGACTTTCAACTCTTTCTCACTATTATTGTTTAGAATTTGAATCCCCAACTCGATCTCGGCCTGCTCATGCAGTCAAGATATTCACTCCTCAGTGTGCTTTGTCCCTCACTAACAACCTGCTATTCGATTGCTTACCTCTCATATTAGGGTTTAGGGATTTCAATGATAATCATACTTAATAGTAATAACCACTCTTAGATAGCTTCATCATACACCATAGTATTACTTACATAGTTTGGGCAATAATCTTTTTATTTAATTGGCATAATATTAGTTTCCACATAGTGTGTTTATTATAATTTTTATTAGCTTCCATTAGTGCTTTCTTGTAACGGTTTGAATTGGTTGAATTTAAAAAAAAAAATAAAACTTGTTGCAGACCCAATTCACCCTCTCTTAGAATGCCTTCAATCCAAAATTAATATTAGAGCAATGACACTTATTTATAAGGCTTTACATCATCGAGTAAAGATCCCTATGTCACATCTTATAAAGTTTAATTTTGGTCATTCTATTTATTTACCAACCATACTTGATAAAACAATTTTAAATTTGGAAAAAAATAAAAAAAATTAATATTTTTAAGAAGCATAAATACTAAATTATGGTAAACTCTTTTGAATGATGACATATTCATTAATGATTTTGAATTAAATGATTAAAATGCTTTAATTATTTCATATTTTTGTAAAGCTTTATTAAAAAGATGATTTCTCTCACATTTCATACCTTAAAACCGATAAAGAGAGTTCAGATACTCTCATCTATTGCTTTAGTGTTGTTGATTGTAAGATAGGTGAGTGGTAAAAGTGCTTGAAGAGAATATCAAAGCATTAAATAAAGAAAATTAATGTCATTCCAAAATGATGGAGAAGAAGAAGAAGAATGCTGCCAAAGGCAAGGAGAACAAAGAGCTAAAAAAAAATCTTGTGCCATTGGTTGGAGAACAAAGTCCAACTATATCCCCCACACCATCAAGTCAAAGCACCCAACAACAAAGCAATGTCGAAAACAATACTAGAGCTTCTTTAAAAGAGTTATCTAATACTTTTGATGAATAAAAGGTGCTTAAATCTATCACACCTACATATCATTTATCAACTAGCAATAATGATTGATGCTTGTTAATTTCATACCCAATGCATTATGACATCAATATTTTTTTCTATTAATTCTAAGCATTTTTCTCTTCAATATTTTCTTCAAGTTTAACTTTCCAATTATTTCACTAGATTTCTCATTAATTAAAACTCTATTAATGGTAAAAGGCTATACTAAGCACCTCAATTTTGAATATCATTTGTAAGCATCTCCATAAACAATTCAAAAAGATATGAACTTAATATTGATCCTTCATATAATCTTACTTTAATCAAAAGCCTTTGCTAACTCTCAAACTATGTATAATACTAGTTAATACTCTATCATATATACTTATTAGACTTCAATATACCTTTAGCATGCACCATTTTTCCGATTAATGTGCACAAAATAAATCATTATGATACTAATATTTTCTAAACCCCCTGTAACAATTATTTGTTGTTTTCTCCCAACCAAAAAGTTTCTCCATGTTTTATTTCCCCCACCTTCTATCATCTGTCCTTTAAAGCATCCACTCTTCAAATCTCTTCAATCTCCTTCTCTATATCTCTTCAATAAGGGTATAAAAAGCCCACCATTATCTCCATTTATGCTGCCCTACTCATCATCAATTAGCCTACCAACATTAATGATACAACAACAACAACAACAACATCAAGCCTTTATCCCACTATGTGGGGTCGGCTACATGAATCATTTTGCTCCATTGTGTCTTATTAAGAGACAAATTGTCATTTAAATCTTAAAGAAAGATCATTTCTATTATTTTCTAACCAAGTCTTTTTAGGTCTACCTCTACCTTTCTTAACATAATTCAAATCTAATACATCTAATTTCCTAACCGGGTCATCGTAAGGCCGCCGTTTTATGTGACCAAACCATCTAAGGCGACTCTCTCTAATCTTATCTTCCACTGGAGCAACTCCAACCTTTTCATGTATATGCTCATTTCGTAACCTATCTCTAAGAGTAAAGTCACTCATCCACCTGTACCAACATTAATGATAACTATATTAAAATTCTTTGTCTGTTCTATAAGCCTTTCTAATAATTGTTTAGCATTAACTTTCATAGTGAATTTCCTAGCAAGAAATAAAATTTATTTTCTAATATTGATGTAAATTTTCTTGATATATGTTCATCACTCTTCCATGATTTTATTGTGCAACTCAAATTTGATTCTTCGATAATTAACACAATTCTGAATATCACATTTTTCTTAATAAAATGGTTCTTCTGTGAGATGCTCTTAGCATTCATAACTCCATTGAAAAGATTTTTTAATCGAATCACTATAACATCACTCATAATTCTCCAAAACATAATATCTCAACTGAATTTATCGAAGTAAATATTTTACAAATCATCCACTTCCCTAGTTTTACTATCAATGTAAAACCATCTCATTTCACGCTAGCATGCTCTTTTATTTAACCAGTATGACATAGTTAATAGAATGCTTATTGTTCTTTTTTTCTAATTTGATGTTGGATTCAAACTCTAGACCTTGGCAGTAACATCCAAAGTTCTTACCAACTAAACCAGCTAGAACTCACTACCATGATTTGTTTTATAGTTCATATTATTTTATCCCTAGTTGTCTTTTCACTGGCTATAAGTTATTAATGTGACATTTGTGCTTTAGGATTAACTTGATATTTCCTTATTTGTTTAAGGGTAATTTTGTCATTTGATTAAAAGTACTTATCCTAAACAGTGTTTAGGATCATGTGATTCAGATGATGATGACTAAAATATTTTGGGTTTTTCTTAATGAGATTTCCATGCCTTGATTTTAAGCTTGAAAAATCACATCTCCTAATCTATGCCTTAAGGATTTATCACCTTCCTTACAGCTTCGACAACCCAATACATTGAGGATTCAACATCAACTTAAGGAATCTATGTTTATTTTCTAACTTAATTTTTCTTTCCCTCCATTTTCTCTCTAAACTCCCAGTTATATCTATCATTATGCCAATCTTATATTAATTTGATATCCAAGCCAAAAATTCTTTTGATCTGTAAGAAATTGATGATATGATTCAACTAATTCTGAGACTTAAAAAATGAAGATAACCATGTTATTCTTCTCTTCTTCTACTAAATTGCCTTTTTTTTCCATAAACTTCAACCAAACTTAACATGAACGACACTCCAGGCAAAAGAAAGTACTCAAGCCTTAACATTCCCCTTCGTCATTTTCACTTAGGCTTCATTTGGGGCGGCTTTCTTACTGCTTTTTAAAGCAATTTTCTAGTAAAAAATCAAAAAATTTCTACTATAAAGCTACTTTAATAAGCAATAAGAAAGCCGTCCCAAACGTAGCCTTAATCTCTTCCTCCTAATAAACTACTTTCCAATCCTCAAAGTTCTTAACAAGCACAATTCCTATCCACAACCTTGCCTAAGAGTAATAATTAATTGGTGTCTTTAAAATTTTTGAAGTTTTATTTAAAAAAAAGAGCCAACAAATATTAAATGAATTAAAAAACAATATACTAATCTTTTTTTATTCAATCATCTGACCAATGCAAGGTTTTGCTTGCTACAAGCCCAAGGGTGCTAGATATAGATAAGATTTTCTATATATAGAAGATATGATGTACCACATCAGGTCAAGTCAAAAAGTATGGGGTGATAATAATTCTATCACCAAGTTTTGGATAACATTGTGCTAAAGCACATGTTGAATGACACGTTCCTTCAAGACAAGCCCAATCACTAAGGGTTGATGGTTGTGAATGGATAAATTCCTAAGGGTTGTAATAACTGTGAACCAATTATAATGAATGTTGTTGGCTACCTCATAGGATGAGGTTGTGAACTGTGATAGCTATTTATCTCTTATACACTAGTGATTATATGACATTCTATTGACATCGATTCTAAGGTTTGCAAAGAATATAAAACAACATTTCAGATTGGTAAGGAAAAGCAAGTGAAATAAAAAATTGAATTTTAGTACTAACAAAAATATCATAAATTTGGAATCACAGGGGTTCTTGACATATGGTATTTGACTCGTTGATTGAGGCTTCCCTATACTTCATAATATACGGTTTCATCTTCCACTGATCTACAACATTCATCTCGCTAAGGGTGAGATGTCAAACCTAGCATGCATGACCACTTGTCATTGCTTTGAGATAGAGAGAGGGAGAGCACTCTTAACAAAGGAATTCACACAAAAGAAGGAACTAGAGAGGTGTGAATAAAAGTTGGAACTCAAGCTTATTTATACATTTTAAGAGCTCTAATGGATCGACAGTACAATCTGTTGTATTCCAAATCGTCCCAACGGCCCTTTAATGGCTATTTTGCCAAAGTCAAAGCACAGTATAATAGTGATCATACAGTACAATCAATTATTATCCAATGTCCTAGTGGCTCTCGTAAATAGCTAGTTGACCAAATCAAATCATATGGGTATGGTAAGGATTGTACAGTACGATCAATTTCTGTTCAAATTATTCTAATGGTTATTCTTATAAACAGTTGACCAGGTTCAATTCTCCATTAAGACATGAGATTATATAGGACAATGTATATCAAATAAAACGTTTGACCCATGTTTAGGATTTGGTAACCACATGTATTATACAATAGGGGTACATACAATATGACATAGATTATCCAGTATGATAAAATATCTTATTGCAAGATATAAATTGTCATTTTTCCTCCAATTTTTATATTCAAGTGTTCAAGGACTACATGCACAAAAATAAATAAACATAACAGCAAAAACTATTATGAACACAAATAATGAATACAACTAACAAACATAATTAATGTAAATATGAAAACAAACATAAGAAACACAAACACAATCAAACCAAACAATTAACACAATATATGATCTAGGTACTTAAATCTATCACTCTCAATCTAGTTCTAAGTGCAGTAAATCTCTTATAACTAAGGGCCTTAGTAAATATATTTGCCACCAGATTTTCAATATCGATGAACTGAATATCAATGTCATGTTTCGATATATGGCCTTTGATATGTTAATCCCTATGAACCTGATAAGCTTATTGAGGTTTTAATGATTATAAATATTATTGGTTATGTTAATTTTTTACTGATGAATTTATGTATGCAAACTTTCTGGTTATGCTAATATTTCAAGAAAAAAAATGACAGTCAAATGATACTGGACAAACAACTTTGTAGCAATCACATAGTGATGGAGGTGCACTCAAGCTAAGCAAAAATAGAGAAGCCATCAAGAAGAAGACTATCAAAGAATAAAATATGTGTACTTTTCATTTTATGAATCATCTTATATGTGCCAAGTATATTGTTTATAAAATAATCAAACAAACACACATGAAAGATAAGTTAAATTTGTTATTTGTTTAAAATATAGTTAATTAAAACAACTTGATTAATAGAAAATCATATAATATGACTTGTATCGTACAGTACATTATGCATAATATTTTTAGAAATTCTGAAAAATCAAGTTATATTAATTAACAGAAAAATTCAAAATTAAAATAGCAAAACTAATCATACCGCATGATACCAATCGGACCATACGATCAGTTATAGCCAGATTAAATAACCATTATATGTTCTTTTCTTAAATGAGTAAATTAAAAATTAAACTAATAGTATTGTACGATGCGTAGAGTACTGTATGATTACATGCAATTTACCTAATTAAAGTCTGAAATTAAAGAATGTGTTAAAAACAAATACATAAAGATTTTGTATTATATGAACATGATCGTACATGCCAATCAAACAGAGATGATTTTTTTGGGTTTGACGCCAATTGTCCTAATCATACGGTACAAACCTTGCATTGGACTGTATGATCTGGCCAACCTATTTAATAAACAGCCATTTTAAGGATTCTAATGAAATCATCATATAAATATGCTTCAATAAAAATCCTAAGACATGACTTTCGAAAAAGAGCCTCTTAAGAGTTTTGAGAAATTTGGAGAGAAGAAATTTTTCTTTTGCAATTCTCTTTTTTATGAGTTTCCTAAATGTCCCCTAGAGAGATTCACATGAGAGGATGCACCTTTGGTTATTCTCAAATCATATCCTTTCAAACCTCTGATTTGAGAGTCTAAAGCTATGTGTCAAAGAGCTTCTTGAGATTTTCTTATAAAGATCGTAGTGATCTTGTGAAGTTCTTTGTATACTATGGGTCTAGTCAATGGGGCTAGGTTGTACTCTTCGAGGAGAGAAGTGGTGTAAGCGTATCTCCAATACTCATGAATGAGAGAGGCTTTTTCGCCTTGATAAGAGAAAAAGGAGAGAGACGATGAAATTCCCGAGAAGAAGAATTGGGAGTGAATATAGGCCGATAAGCCAAAACATTTTAAATCATTTTGCATTTCTTTTTCTTTATTACATTTTATTTTTCCTACACTATTATCTTACTCTATGAAAATATTTGTTGTTTACTTTATGCTAGCATGATGTTCTATAATGTGAGAATTGTAGAAAATTAAAATCTCCCTGAAGTTGCCATATCATTTGATAAGAAAAAATTAAAGCTTTTACAAAATGAAGTGTAATTTGATTTTGAAATTTGTTTTAAAAAATTTCTTTTACTTGCTCATATATTGTATTGAAAATATATTCCGTTGTTTTTTAAAATTTAATAATTTCAAATTTGTTTAAATATCTCTCTTCATAAAAATTTCCATTGTCTTGTTTAGGCTTCCACAAAATTTTTAAAGACTCATCATCTAGGTGTGTCACACACTACAATTAGCATCAAAATATGTTAGGTTTTACCACCTCAAGTAGATCTAATTATGGCATAATCAGGACATAGAAATACCTTAGAATGGTACTCCATTATCCGACCACGATTGTCAGATAAATTTCCTTATGATTTTTAGAAAGTGCGTATAGCAACATTTATATGGTCTATTGATTAAAGGGTGTGACACTTAGTCCAAATAGGAATACATACTATCTTATGGATTTGAAAACAAAAAAATGTTGAAATTTCATTCAGTGAGTAGACCATTGATGAAAGGAAATATGCACAATTAAATTTAAAATATTTAAATTGTTTCTTTTGCATATTGAAATTTGAAGATTATATTCATGTCTCCACCTGTGCAATAGGTTAAAAATATGGGATAGACTATGAATTACTTATGAAAGCACACACGAAGTGAAACAGTCTCGTATGAACATTTTGTTATATGATTATGAATTTTTTCGTATGCAACTGAATGAGAATATTATGATATGTATACTAGATTTACAAAAACTATTACCTCTATTCATATCCTAGGAAGAGATTTTTCTAATGCTGAAAAAATTGAACAAAATAATGAGATGTTTGCCTAAATCTTGTGATGCCAAGGTGAAGGAGATTGTAAATCAAAAAATTTATCTTCTTATTTTATTGACCATTTGCTTATCTCCTTGATAGCTTATGAATAAAAAGTTAATAAGAGGCAAGCAAATACAAGTGAACAAACAAAGAAGGTAATAGCATTTAAAATAGAAGAGACTGACAGGAGTGATTTAGATAGTGTTAAAAATTAGTGCATTGTGTCAGCAAATAGTTCGAAATTTTCCTAAAAATTAAAAAAAAAAGAAAAAAAAAAGAATAACAAAAAGTGGAAGAGAAAAGATAAAAATAATAATAAAACTGCATAAGAAGTTATTTATCGGAGTGAAAGAAATAAGGTCTTACCAAACGGGAGTGCCCGAGTCTCAAAAATCAACAACAAAAGGATAAGGCTAAAGAGAAGGTGAAAGCTAGAAACACAAGAAGACCTGCTTTTTGTATTAATTCAAACTCAAACTCATTGGAGATTGAGAATGAGGAAGAAGCACCAAATCTGTGTTAAATGGCAAATGAAGAATCAGACGATTCAGACAGCAAGCAGGTCTACGATTTCTCTTATGATAAATTATCCTTTTTTTTTTTTTGAACTGCAAGTTAGTTTTTAGAAAATTAAAGAAAAAATTTTCAGCATTAAAGAAATAATTCTTTATCTTTCAAAATAAACATACTATTTAATTAAAATAATATGATATTTTTAAAAATGATTTAAAAGAAAAAAGAATCATGCATACTAAACTTCAACATGCATATAATACATTAAAATGTGTGGTTTTATATTTTGAGAATTGAGCACGACCTTTAGATCAAAATTAAATTCACAAAAAGTGCAAATAAAAAGTTAAGAAAAAAGTCGTAAGCTCAAAAAGCTTGCACATAGTCCCACACATATCTATACATCACCAAGAATGGCTCCACATGCATCATCATCTTCTAGGAAGAAGAGATTTACATCATATAAATTATTATATTCATCCTCTAAAAATACTTATTATTTATGTGATATAATATGATATATTGTATGGATATGCACACATAGATTCCACCTGAACACTCATTATGCATGGAGACCAAAGGCCACTAGAATTTATTAAAGCATACACACAACACAGTATTAGATGACCCAAGCTAATTTGGGTTCCTAAAGTTACATTTTAGTATATTTGTGTAAGTGTGCATTCACAATGAGACCAATAAAGATATGTGATATCTAGATAGTGGATGCATGCATCACATTATTGAAGACAAGAGTAAATTCATTACGCTCAAGTTCAGAAATTGTGGAAACGTAACCCTTGGCGACAATACAATACAGAAAATAATTGAATCAAATACTATCAATAAGGCAAACTCATTTACCATGAAATAGGTAGATAGTCTAAAATATAATTTATTGAGCATTAATCAATTATATGATAAAGGTTTTGATATTATATTTTATTCTGATAAATGCTTGCTTACTCTGAATGGTAGTTAATTTAGAAGTTTTACATATAAATAATATTTATATGCATGATTTGGACAATATGGGTAGGTTTAAGGAATCATGTTGCATGAAAACCACAATAGATAAATCTTGATTGTGATATAGAAGACTATATCACGCTAGCATGAATACATTTAAGAAATCAAACACCTAGAATTAATTATAAAAATATTGAAACTAAAATTTAATAACGATCACTTGTATGATGACTGCTAGTTCAGAAAACAGGTCAAGTAATCATAGACGAAATGAAATAATCGGCCTAGAGAATTAGAAGGAGAGGATTGATAGTAGCCTAAAAATCACTACATCCTTGATGAAATGAAATGATAATCTGATCAATTTTTCTAATTTACAAACATCACACAATGGACAATATTGATTTTAGGTTTTGGTATCCCTTTAATCAATTCAATATGTGTGATTCTCCTAAAGATTTCATGTTGTGCCACAACCAAAACTCATTTACCATAGTTTTCAAATAATAAACTTCCTTAAGCATACCCATACTTTCCAAATCGAGGATATAAATATTATTTAGGAGAAATTTTAAAAAGGATCTTAATTAAAAATTAATTAAGCAAAAGGAGCATCATTATAAATATATTTAAAAAGAAACAAAAACACCAAACTATTTGACATTTTCTTAGGAAAAGCCAAATCGTTTAGCATTTTTTTATGAAAAAGCCAAATAGTTTGGCATATTAGAAAAAGTATTCTGCCAAGTATTAGTAAATAAAAAATTTACCAAACTATATCAATTCAAGCATGCAATGGAGTGGTAAGCAACCAATACCTCAAAATATGAGAACAAAATTCGAATCATGCAAAATAAAATTTGAAGGTATTTTATGATAATGCTTAGTGATAATAAAATTATAAAATATAAATAATTAATGTTAAAATAATTAAAAGAATTTTTTTAATTTAATATGTTAATTCAGATTTAGATTTTTATTAGAAATAAGTTAATTAAATCAAAATTAAACTAATTTGAATTAACTAAATAAGTTAAATTAAAATTGATCATTAATTAATTCTGGATAATTAAGTTAAAATGAATAATTAATTTAACTTGAAGTAAAAATTTGAAATTGAAATTGAAATCATAGCCCCCTCATCTTTTCTTTAATTTTCTATAGTTAATAAGTTATACTAAATCAAACCACATTAAAGTAACCATCAACTCAACCTTATCCTATCCTAAAACTCCTTGATTTCTTCTGTTAAAATAGCAAAACAACATCAAAAATTTTATCCTAATCCTATTCAAAACCAACCCTACCCAACCCCAAAACCACCACCACTTACAAGTCAAAGATTAAAACCTAATCACCTTAATGAACTCCAAATTCAAAATTAAATTCCAAATCTAATGGCCACCTCTTAATAGCAACTAGATTTCTCCATTTCTCTTCCCCAAAGTATAAATCATTTCACTCACATCATAGGGTAGATAAATAGTATCATTCCATGTGCACGCATTTCATGCTAGCTATAACTTCTCTCTGTCATATGTATTTTGCATCATATTAGCCTCCTCTAACTAATCAAATTCATTTGGATGCCCAAATCCCAATTTGAATCAATACAACCAAGTTTCAATCCAACAAAAACTACCAAACCCATTAGAACAACGAATCATCAAAAACCAAACAAACCACCATAAACCTAAATGAGGTGATAGGCGGGTCAACTTAGTTCAAACTATCACTATGCATGAAAAACTTCAAACCAAATAGTATTATTAAAAGCACTTTTTTAAGGACAAAGCAAAGATAAGTGCTAGCCCTGCGGATAGCTTGCTTGTGATGTGTAAGCTAATAGCAAAGCACACGTGTCGCAATGCTTCACTGCATGGCATCATAATGCTACGCACTTGGCTCCTGCTTAATGTCAAATCCTAGTTCATATTTCAAGGTTTGATTCAACATCTACCACAATAAATAGGCACAATAGTTTGTTTCATCTCACTACTTCTCATTTGCATTGCCCATTAATTCTCAGTTCTCTTCCACTAGAGCTAATTGATTCTTGGTGGTTATTCTCTTCATATTGACTCTCTTGCTTGATCTTATATGCTTTTCACTAAGTCTTGTTGTTGACGCTAGTAACTTCTTGCTCACAAGCTTCTTCTCAAGAATGTTTTTTGATGATACATCTTCACACTATCTCTTGCTTCACATTGCCTCCATCTATCGATCTCTAGTTGGCCATTATTTATGTACTCTTACATAACTTCATTATTTATATTATTTATATATTTGATTTTTTTTTACTTTCCAATAACTATAAATCACTATCATTGAACATTTCATTATATTTGCTAAAAAGTTATTATCTAGTGTGGTTTAAATTTGGTTATATATATATATATAACTCATGAATATTGTAGTCAGTAAAAGTGTCACTTCACTTTGCACTTTGCACATTAAAGCTAAAACAAAAACCCTTGCACATCGCATTACGCTTACCGCTTTGAAAATATTGAAACTAAAAGAGAATATATTCAATAATTGATTGATTGTATATAAAAGAATCAATATCAATATTGCCGCAAATGGAATTATACTTGTCATATTTCTCTCACCTCGGTTGGATTTCCTGTGAGATGGATTACTCATTATTTTTAGTGGTTAATATATCATTTGACTTTTAGTATTACATTAGTATTTTCTAATCTATCAATAGTAGTTTTGACATCTAAATAAAGCACATTAATATAAATAGTGTCTAGGTCATGTAATTCAATTGATGACAAATGAAATATTTTAAGTTCTAGCTCCATAATATTTTAGCCCCTTTAAGAATAAATAAGGATTTGTGTCTCCTCTATTATTTAAGGATTTAGAATTTGTTTAACGATTCAACAACCCAATGCTTTAAGAACTCAGCATCAAAAGTTTGAGAATAGTTTTATCTCTAACCTACTCTCTACCCCCTCCCCAACCTTTTTTTTTACTTTCTTCCTCTAAGTTCCCCCAATTTATCCAATATTTCACTACTGCACTGAAATGGTCAGCGGTTATCACTAGAAATTTATATTCTACATCATTTTTTAAACTACCATGTGCATAAAAATAGATATACATGTTATAAAGAAAAACAAAAGACCTTTAATACTATTTCTTAACATATCATGTGGCTAATGAAGGGAACATACAACCTCCTAATCAAGAAGGAGAAAAACTAGTGACTTCTTTGTTCATATATTACATAATACACACTAACCATAATCAAAAAAGATATGCATGAGCATGCTTTTTATTTGACTTCTCCAAAAAGCTCATTTTTCTCAAATCTTTTTAATTCTATAAAATCTTTGCCAATGTTTCCTCTTAATGCCAACAAGGAAGACCTATAGCAAGGCTCCTCAAACAAAGAAGTATCACAGACATACATTTCAATAAGAATATGGTTACCAATTAAAAAATGAATATACTCTCAGCTTTTATGATGACTAAAAGGACATATTCAGCGCATGGAGTTCCTGCTAATCGAAGTCTAGAGAGGGATTGTTTCTATGACTTGAACTAGGACCGCCTCTAGATTACACTAGAGACAATTTACTCTAGGACATCTCACTTGTACGATGATTATACAGTTTAAATAAATAGAATGGGTTAGAACATGCACTTAATTCTCACTACATAACTCTACTTCTCAATTTTGAGAAAATAACCAAAATTCTTAGACATTGTCAACAATCTAGGCAATATGCTTGGCTATGCACAATGAGGGAATGTAAATGAAAAGGGGGATTTAAAGTGAGGATAGTTGTACTGAAATACAGATATTTCATCTGACCAAACACTTTACAATCTAGATACAGTGTCAACTTTTACTAAACTAACAGTGAAACAAACAAACAGTATTTGGCAAATAACATAGGCACCTAACAACATTAGCATCTTAATAATCAACAAAATAACACTAAACCAAAAAAAACTTTTAATGTCCTATCTCTCTTTTTTATTATAACCATTCACCGCTAAAGTATTTACAGTTGATTTCAACCTAATAAATAAAATTTAATCTTTGAAAATGAACATAATTTATGTTACAAAGATAGAATAGTTGAAGGAACGAAAATGTTTCAACAATATAACTGGTAAAAAAGCAACTGGATTCACATAAAATGCTGACAGTTCCCGAATTAAAGTGTATGGGGTTAGGGTTTCAACGAAAACAAAGAAATTGAAGACCCAAAAATCCAATCTCCTAATACTCAGAATAAGGCTCGAAGGGGGATCAACGATAGTGATGTCTACCTGCCGATGTGAAGAGGCCGCCTATGAGCCGAAAAGCAATGGCTGCTATGATCTGCAAATTCATCCGAGACCTGGGAACAGTTTTGTAGCGGAATTTAAGCAGTATTTAAGAAGGATTTAACGCAAATCCTGCTAAACAGCCAAAATACAACTTTAAATCCTGAAGAATTTTAATCCCGCTTCTCCTCCATTTTGCCAAAAATCCCGGCAGGGATTGGACGGATTTAACACAGTACCACGAACTCCTATTCTTCTTCACACATCACTGGTCCCGTCGATGCCTTCTCCAGCGAGATCCCGTCCTACTTCATGGCTCCGTTGCCGTCCACAAGGGCTGCGGGAATTTCGGGGACCGGGATTTGGGCGAGAGGTTTGGATTTTAAAATTATAAATAAGATTTTATATTAATTAAATAAGATACTACTTAACTTTTTTAATTGATTTAATACTTAATATTAATTAATAAAAATAATTAATTTGAATAAATTATTATTATTTGAGATTTAATTTGACTAAATAGAATTTTATATATATAATTAGTTTTATATAGTACTATTTAATAATTAATTAGAATATTAATTTATATTAATTATAACTTCATTAACATAATTTTAATTGATACAAATTTTAGTGATTAAATTATTAGTATTCAATAAAAATTAAATATATGTCAATTAAGAAATTAAATTAATATTAAATGATTAAAAAGTTAAAGAATTCTACCATCAAAATACTTTCTGTCCAAATTTATATTCCCATCAATAAGATATCCTTTTTCTAGATAATCATTACTAGGTATACTTACCAATACATAAAATGATTTAGGTTTCAATATATTGAAATGAGATTGAATTTCTTGGTCCACATTTCTTTCTAATGTTGATCCAGAAATGTATAAATTATGAAGGTTTATGTATTTCTATGACAAAAGATCATATATAAAATGTTTTTTCATTTGCTTTTTTGACTCATAAATGAATTTGCTGCATAGCCTTTTATATTAACTTATATTTGTTTTTTTTTAATTTATCTAAAAAATAAGTTATTATTTAATTAGCTTTATAAGTTAATTATTAGTTATTAATTGAAATATTTAATTATATTTATTGCGTCCTGAAATATTAACGATGATAGATCAAGTTTAGCGTCTTAGTTTTATACAAAGATCCAGCACGCATACAAATAAAAGAGTAAAGGTGTAGAATTCATAAGAGACACCAAAGTTTTTACATGGAAACCCTCGAAAATGGGGAAAAACCTCAGGGTCTTGCCCAGTTTAAATGAATTTACTTGTGTTTACAGTTGATTATAAAATGAGGCCCTTCCTTGGGGGGGAAGGTCTTGGCATGATGTAGCAAATATACATAATATAGAGTGTATTACATTGTGGGGGTTAGAAGAAAAAGTGTTGACATGTTCGTTTGGTTGGCAAGACCATAGTCGGCGAACCATATGGGTTGGAAAGACCATAGTCGGGTGACGATGATCGAAAAGACAGTAGTTGGTGAGCGATAGAGGTCAAAAAGACCATAGTTAGATGATGGTGGTCTAAAGGACCGTAGTCAGGCCACGACAATCGGGGAGATCATAGTCATGAGATGGTGATCGAAGAGAACATAGTTGGTGGGAGACAGAGGTCGGAAAGACCGTTATTTAGCGACGGAGGTTAGAAGAACCTTAATCGGCGGGTGACATTGGTCAAAAATAAGGTTAGAAGAACCGTAGTTGGGCGACGGAGGTGCCCAACTACGGTCAAAAGGACCATAGTTAGCAGGCAACAAATATCGGAAAGACCGTATTCTACGATGATGGTCTGGAGGAAATCCGATGACAATCGGTGGTCAGGGATAAATCCAGTGACACTTTGTGGCCAGGTTTAAGTCCAGTGACAGTTGGTGGTTGGGCGTAAATCTAACATCAGTTGGTAACCAGGCGAAAGTCCAGTGAAATTCAGGCAACAGTCGATGGTCGGGCATAAATCCGGCATCATTTGTTGGCCAAGTGAAAATTTGGTGACAATTGATGGCTGGGCATAAGTCCAGCAACAGTTGGTAGCCGGACAAAATTCTGACGATAATCGGTGACTGAGTGGTGGTCGAGGAGGAGCTTGGTGGCAAGAGGGATCTCAAATTTCTCTCTCATCTCTTCTTTCCCTTTCTCCCCTTCCTATCTCCTTATGTCGTCCCCCTTCATGTGAAGAATGAGGGGCTATTTATAGTTTTTTTGAGAATGGCATGGCCAGAAAATAGGGAGAAGATTAAGGGCAAGTTGGGAGTGTTTTGAATGGACGATCAATATCAACTCCCTTGATTATAGACTATTTATTGAGTATTTGAGTATCCTAATGATATCAGAATTCGGCAATCTTGGGCTCGTTGGATTCATCTCATCAAGCCTCTCGATTCGACTATAAGGACGTCATATTTTGAAATTGTTTGGTAATCCAATTTACGGTTTGAACCTTCCAAATACTCTTTGGGTCTTCAATTTGGACCCATTCGGGCTCAAATTGTGTTGAATTTGGTGTCGTTGGGTTCATCTTTTTGGGACGTTCAGTTTGATTATAAATTTGCTAAAATCAAAGTTTGGATGGTCATGGATTTAATTTTGAAAGTTTCCAACTCAATTTTGCCTCGAGATTCATACCCGATCATAATTAATTTTTGATGATATATCAAGATTATTATAATTTAATTATTTAAACAAGACTTATCTAAATAAAGCAAATATGAAAATATATTTTAATCATTAAAATTATTAAATCTTAAAACACATGGGGCAATATTGGATAATCACTCACTTCATAATGAGGATCTAACTATCACAATCAAAGCTTCTATGACTTTTTTAATATACAATGAACCTAGGGCATATTATCTTAATCAATCATTAAAATTGAATCCACAACTTTAGGTCATATATGGGGCCAAAGCATTTAAAATCTTTTAGTTTATATTTCTTTTGGAAATTACAAATATATATCTATTTATTTTAAAACTTTTAAGACTATCAACATTTATTCTCAAAGTTAACTTTTAAAATCTAATGATATTAAAGTGATTGGCCTTAGCTTATTTGGATCATTGAGATAGCCTAGTTTGGTAGCCCATCAAGATCATATAAGTTGACCGTGGTCACACCATAACTTTTGTAAACACTTAGTTTCTTTGATTGGGAACCCCTTAGTCATTTAGGTTAGGTCTAAGGTGTAGTTTGCTCAATTCGATTCAAACTATTTTGGTGTGTGTCTTTCATGTTAATCCCATGAGCTTAATTTAGAGTGTATGAAATTATTTGGATGTCATAAAGATAATTTGGCTTGAGCTAACACTTTTTACATTAAGTTCTATGAATGTTAATTTACTAGCATTTTAGTTATAAATTAGAAGATAGTTTTACATGTTATGTACACTCATGACAAGATACATTACTCAATGGAAGTCTAAAATTTAAGCTAATGAATATATTGAGACACTCAAAATTAGCTTGTACAAATTTCATGAAAAGAACATCAAGAATTCAAAAGTATAATTTTTTTTTATTTTTTTAGTCTTGTATTATTGTATTTCAAGAATAGAAATTATAAGGAAAACCATCACACACACACAATTGAAGTGAGCAAAGATAAAATCTAATCTTAATTTACCATACAATACGAACAAACTCAAATCATACTATACAATTATAGTTAATTTAAAATTAAATTTAAGAAAATAATTTGTTAAGTTGAGAGGATTGAATATTAATGGAAATTGCTATTTACCTCATACATAATATACATCATAATGTATGATTTATCTAATTTTGGCATAATTACAACAAGAATTGTATGAAGTGCATCATAATATATAATCAATGTCATTATCTTAACTAATATTTTAAGTTCTCTTAATTAGGTTATATATATATATATATATATATATATATATATATATATATATATATATATATAATTAATCTAATCAAGTAACTGAACTAATGGGATGATCTAATACAATTCAGTTTAAATAGATTGTATCATATAATTGGGACCATATTGTATGATTAACCAGTACTCAATTTATAATAAAAGTTAGGTTTCTATTTCATTTTAGGCATTAGAACTCTACACATGAGAGAGAGAGGTCTTTTTACGATAAACTCAGTGAGCCACCACTTATAATCCAGAGAGAGAGATTATAGTACGAAAAAAATATTAAAGTGCATATTAGTTATCATCTTTCTTTCTACACATTATGTTTCTCATTGTTCAAAATGTGATATCTTAAGAGCTATAGTTCTGTATTTATAAGAGATTGTGAAGCTTAAAAGCTCTTGTAAACTTGGTGTGACAAGCTAATGGGCTAGAGAAGGATTCTTTTTTATTGAAGTAGAAGAGGGTGTAGGGTTTCTCCATTACACATTAAGAAGAAGAGGCTTATTTGCTTTGTGGCAGCAAAATGCAAGGGAAGTGAAAATCTCAAGAGGTCTTGGGGATTGTGTCGAACCCGAATACATTGTTTGCATTTTACTTTCTACACTTTTATTATTGCCACTTACTTTGTGATGATGTAAAATATTTGGTGATCTAGTTGTTGCTTGCATATGAATGTGATATTTTTTTGTTAGTAAAATAAATTTTAAGAAATTTATTTTGTGAAAGTTATCTTGATTAGTTAAAGGAAATGTATATTCCTTTTGTATTTGTTAGTTATTGTACTTCACTTTTAAAATTTGATTCTTTTTAAAGAAAAAATAAAATTGTATTTCAAAATTATTTTAAAAGCATAATAATTAACCCCCCCCCCCCCCCCCCCCCCCCCCCCCCCCCCCCAATTCTTATATTATTTGCATTTATCGTAAAAACGTTAGGTCATATCATATGGAATTGCCTCAACCTCAATGATTCTAATTAGAAGACTAACCATATAAAAAAAGTGATAATGAATGGGCAAAAAAGAAATTCTAGAAGGCTTTTTGGATCAACTTGGACTCAAAATTTCAACAAGTGATTAAGAAGTAGTTATTAGTAATTTATGCTTAATGGTGCATGATGAATATGGGGATTTAGACCCCCCGATTATGTATATAACCATTATTATGATGTTTTACCTTATATGGTTGAGCAATTGTATGATAGTTTTAAATAATTCAATAAGATCATTGCAAGGTTAAAAAAGGTATACAATGTGTTGTTGCTTGAGTTATACCAAGTAAAGAAGCAATTAGAAGAGAAGGATTCATAATGCATTAAACTTGAAAATAATACAACATATTATAAGAATAGATTCCTGACATAGATCACTAAAAATAGGTTTTACTAACTAGAATAGGTTCACTCAATAATGGAAATCATAAATTGATATAAGAGTTAAAAAAGTTAGCATCCTCTCTTTTTAGAATGACATCTCAAGAGCACACACACTATATAAACAAGCTTCACATGTTGCATCTTCTTCTCACTATAAGATGAAATTTCAAAAGAAAAATTTATGCATGTATGCCTAGTATTAAACTTCATTTTTATGGACTATTGTGATTCTTCTATGTGAGTAAGATATTTCAAGGAGTTCCTGTTTTCTTTCTCTCTATTCAAACAGTACGATCTGTTTGCTTTCTCTCTATTCAATATTTTTGCTTTCTCTTTATTCGTAAAGGATGATTCCTGGGATGATTGAAAATCGCCTCTGTCAATCATCCCGTACTGCTATCATCGTACAATACAGTTAGTTGATTTCAAGTCAGTTATCTAGTATGATATAAATATTGTACAATACAATTAGTTCAAAAATCATGATTTCATTTAGTATAATATTTGGGATGAGCAAATTTCATCTCTGCCAGTCATATGGTATGATTAATATCGAACAATACGATATGCTACTATTAATTAAACTATGATTTTATTGACTAATTATGTAGATTAATTTTAGTAAGATTTTAAAATTTCATACAATACGACTAGTTCAAAATCAATTTTTCAAATATCTTACTTAATTTATCTAGCGGCTAGGGTTTATAAATTATAACGAATCATACAATACAATTAATTCACAGAAACTAATTGTTCAATTAGCCATTAAGCATATTCTTTCTTTAACTGATCGTACAATATGATTGTAAGTTGTACGGTACGATTAGCAAAAAAAAATTTAACTTGAATTTTTTTCACTCCCCTTGTGTACATGGTCACCTAATTGCATACACTCTTATATGGCCAGACTTAAGAAATAGAAAATAAAAAAAGATAAAAGTATAAACTTTGTTTACTTAACATTCCTTAACTACTCAGTCTTGAGCTTCCAGTGGCCTTGAGTAGTGTATATTTTACCTACAATGTTAGTGCTCACAGATAAAAAAAATATCCAAAATATTTACTGAGAAAAAGTAAATTCAATCAATAATATTTGTCAACATCAAAATCATAAATTGGGATCCTGGATTGTAATAATCTCCCCCTTTTTATGATGGCAAATAATGTTGGTTGATAGGTAAGATAAAATTTTTTTTCCTAAACTCCCCCTCACTAAGTGATAGATTTAAAAACTATAGGTTGTATTTTTTATATTTTTTTAATGAAAGATAGAAAGAAAATAAAATAGCAGAAATAAAAAATAAATACATGAATCTATTAAAGTAAAATATAGTGCAGACATATATTTTTTCTCCCTTTTGACATCACCAAAAAGAGGAGGAACAATAAAAAAGTGAACATTACAAGAAATAAAAATAGTAAAACACAACAAACAAACACTAAAAATAAGACAGATCTAGATCAGGTGGTGGTGGTTGTTGTTGTTGTTGAAAGTATTTATGGATGGAGGTGATTGATCTTCAATTTGGGAAAACTTTTCTCCAAACTATCCCATGTCTTCCTCATGCTGTTGTTGTTGTTGATGAATATGATAGTCCAGCTAGGTTTCCAATTGCTCGAGCCACTTAATTATGTCATCATGAGGATAGGCAGGATAGGCAGGTACAGGTGGTGATATTGGTGGCGGTGCAGGTCCACCTGTAGGAGCAGCTTCCCCTTCTTCAGCAAAATCTGGCTCATCGTGCTCGTGCCCCCGATGGAAAAGAATATGGAAGGAGGCATCCGTATAGAAAATTGGAAGATTATCGGGAGGAGCAGGGTAGTTGATTTGATATTTTTTTGTCTAAGACATAGCCTATGACATGTCCTAATGAGACATTTTGCTTTCTTCTGGTATTAGGATGTCGAATTAGAGTCATGTTTTAGATATAATTAATAATCATCTAGGCTTCATTCAACTGAGTATTGATATTGATACAATCACCAGCTTTGGGTATAATTAAAGTTCTAAGAACATGTTGGATAACTCGAGCATTTTGATTTAGGGAGTGAACTAAGGGTTGATGTTGATTTAAAGGCACATTCCTAATGGTTAGGTTTACAGTACTCCAATCAAAATCAATTGTAGAGATCATGGATTGTGGACGAGGTCCTTAAGTAGAAAGACTGATATGCTCCCCTAAATCTTCCTTAGTGATTTCTACGGGTTGTCTACAAACATAGGATGTTAGGGTAAATGTTTTAGCATTGACCCTAAGTTTGGCTAGGAATTCATAAAGAAGTTTGGAATTAAAAGGAAAGGCTAGGGTGAGTAGGAATTGGAGAGTGGTAGAGGCAAAGAGGTTCATCACCTCGAAGTTGAGAGCAGGTTGATTTAACATTCTAGAGGGGTGATTCGAGCCTTCTTGAATTTGTAGTATGCATCCTCATCTCTTACGGATAGAAATTGATCGTCGAAGTGACAAGAGGAGGAGGAGCTCCCTTGGGTCATTCTACCGCGTTTACTTCCACTAGCAATTAGAGGATTCTAGGATATGAATGTAGGAATTGAGAGAATGTAAGTTTTGAATTGAGTGAAAGCTTAGAAATCCTTCAATTTATAGAATTGAAGTCGATCATATAATACAAATTGAGATTGTATAGTATGCTCAGGGGAATTAAATCATCTGGATGACTTATCAGAAAAAGGTGGTCAAATCATACAGTACGATCAGTATCGTACTAGACGATCTTAAGGAATTGCGTTCGTCTAGAGTCGTCTGAATGACTTTTGACTAAATGCATCATATAGTATGAACATGTATTTGTGCAGTACTAATTACAATTATGTTCATACTAGCCGTATTGAATTTATCCTAATAGATTCTAACATGTAGATTGTACAGTACGATGGGTGGTTCATACAGTACGAAGTGCAATTATGGTTGTACCGACCGAATTGAATTCATCCCAATAAATTCAAACATGTGTTTCGTACAGTATGAAGGGTGGTTCGTACAATACGATCACTAATGATTGAGCTCACCTGGGCTGATGATTTGGCTAATGGCTGTGACTTTGTGTATGAATAGTCATATTGTATAATATGATAATAGTTTTTAGTTTTCATCATTTTTTTTATCTAGTGAGTATGTGTGTGATGATAAAAAAATAACTTTAAAATAAAAATAGCAAAAAATATGCAAAAATGATAAAACATAAATCAATGTACACAAAAATAACACAAAATAAACACATATAATGTAACACATAAGAATTGTTGATTTCAAATGATAACAAAATTTAATTTATCCTAACTTAAGCATGAATGTCTATAACACCTAGTCTAGTCCTCAAGGTACTAAAGGTGTTATAGGCTAGGGGTTTAGTGAATATATCTACTAATTAATTTTTAGTAGCTACATGATGTAACTCTATATCCCCTTTTGTCATATGGCCTCTAGTGAAATGGTGCCTAATATCTATATGTTTGGTCCTTAAATGTTATATAAGACTCTTTGATATATGAATAATACTAGTATTATCACACATGATTTGAATGGTACCTACATGTAGTTCAAGGTTCAACATTTATTGTTTAAGCCATATGACTTATGCAACACAACTTCCTATAACTATATATTCTACTTCAGCGGTAAATAGGGCTATAGAGTTTTATTTTATATTAGACCAGGAGAGTAAAGATTATCCTATAAAATGACAGGTTCTATAAGTGATTTTTCTATCAATCCTATATCCTGTAAAGTCTGAATCAGAATATCTTACGATTTCAAAGGAAGTGATATGTCTAGGATACCAGATTCATAAGTTTTGGGTTCCTAAGAGATATCTAAGGATTCTCTTAACAATAGTCAAGTGAGATTCTTTTGAATCAGCTTAAAATCTAGGACAAAGATAAACATTAAACATAATATTAGGTCTGTTAGCAGTCAAGTAAAGAAGCGATCCAATTATTCCTTTATATTTCTTCTAATCTACTGACTTTCTATTTGGGTCCTTATCTAATTGTATGGTAGAACTCATGGGAGTGTTTATTGCCTTAGCATTATTCATTTCATATTTGTTAAGAATGTCATTGATGTATTTATATTGACTACGAGAGGTTTCATCATCCATCTGTTTTACACTAAATTCAAGAAAATAGTTCAGCTCTCCCATCATACTCATCTCAAACTCATCACTCATAATTTTTGAGAATTTATCACAAAGATTTTTATTTATACATCCAAACAATATATCATCAACATAAATTTGCACTATGAGTAGGTCTTCTCCTTTTTTCTTTAGGAAGAGGGTGGTATCTACACGACCCTTAACAAAGGCTCTATATAGAAAGAATGTGCTCAGCCTTTCATACAAGGCTTTAGGTGCTTGCTTCAACCCAACCGACAGGCGTAATAACCTAATTGAAATAGGGAATCAAAAGAAGGAAAAAATCAACAAAGCCGCTCGGGAATGCGCATACACAAGTCAAAGCAAAGGGCCCTGACTAAAGGCGACCCAAGCCACCTGTCATTCGAAAGGAAATACGTACCTCATTTAAGGAGTGACACAGATGAAAGTGATGCCACTCCTACAAAATCTCGGAGGATACAAACATAGGGGCAGACAGAATGGACCACCTTAGGAAAGGAAGACTTAGAAAGAGAGAGAAAGAGAAAGTGTGAAGTGAGGAGAAGAGAAGCTAGCTTTGGAACAAAAGAAAGAAATAAGGTTCCATAGTCAAGGCTAAGACAGACCAATTGTTTCAAGGCCTTTTTAGTTTGAAAATATTATTTGGGAATTTTCACTTCTCAAAACTTGGGGGTTTCTCAACATATACATCCTCTTTGATTATCCCATTTAAGAAAGCACTCTTAACATCCATTTGATATAGCTTAAATCTTTTGAAGCAAGCAAAGGCTAAGAGCACCCTAATGTTTCTAGTCTAGCTACTAGGACAAAAGTTTCTTTAAAATTAATCCCTTCAATATGATTGTACCCCTTAGCTACTAACCTAGCCTTATTCATTACTATTATGCTAGAGTCATTTATTTTATTCTTAAAAACCCATTTGGTTCCTATAATACTCATTTGTGGGTTCTATCATAGAGATAAATGGAGAATGATTAACCTCCTTTCTAAGTCCATGCCTAGTTCTAATACATTCAGATGTATTTCCTAAGATAAGTTCTTTAGGATGACTAAAAGAATATCTCCATTCTTTAGGCAAATGCTCCTGATGTTCTACTCTATCTATCTCCTATAACAATGGCTTCTACCCCTTGAATGATCTCCACTTCTTCTTCTTCAGGTTTAGATTCAGAGGTCCTATCTGATTCATCAAACACAATATGGGTAGACTCTTCTACTATTAAGATTCTCTTATTGAAGATTCTATAGGCCTTTCCTATAAAAGAATAACCTAAGAAGACTCTTTCATCAGACTTGGGATCAAATTTTTCTAAGGGTGATTTTCTATTGATTCAGATAAAATATTTACATCCAAAGACATATAAGTGTGAAAGATTGGGTGTCCTACCCTTAAAGAGTTCATAGGATATCTTATTCAGCTTAGATCTAACATTCACCATGTTCATAGGGTATCTTATGTGCCATTGATCATATATCTCTAGGTTTTCTAAAATACTATTATGAAACCCCGCTCTGATATCACTTGTAAGTTCGAGGAGGTTGTAAGACCTCAATGAACTATCCCAAAGGCACACTAATTTGAAAGTAATACTATCATTTGATGCAGAAGCTAGTACACTTATCAATAATTTTAATAATGATGATGAAATTCTAATTATCATAACAAAATATTAATACCAAATTTTCACCAATCAATTATCATAGCAAACAAAATATGAGAAAATAAAGTGCAAAAGTAAAAATCAGAATAAGCACACTAGATATTTATAGAGGTTCAGTCAAACCATGACCTACGTCCACTCCCCAAAGTCCTCCACTCCCAATATTGCACTATCACAATAGTATCTCTCCTTTAGCCCCCACAACTAGGCGGAAAAGCCCTTACAAACTCTCTGCCACCAACCCGGTGCAGCAGATAACCGTACTCCTTTCACAGGCAGACAACCTTGACTCCTTTTTACCCTCCTGGTGAAGCAGAGAATCTTGACTCCTTTTCACCCTCCTGGTGAGACAGAGAACCTGGAATTACTTTCACCTTCTCCAGTGCGGTAGAGTACCCGGATCTTTTAACACCAAAGAGATCTTATTCTCAAAGCTTCCCTCAAGATAAATCTTGACTCTTGGAGAAACTCAGGTGCATGTTCACATGAGCAACCATGTGAAAACCCCTTCTCACACTCCCTTGAAGCCCACAAGGATCTTCTCCCTCTCTTACAAACTCCACCCCTTCTCTCCCTAGCCCAAGGCTCTCTCTTCAAGCTTTCTCTGAAAGAAAATAACTCAATGAATTCTCAAAAGACTCATACAAAGTCTTTGGAGAAAGCTGAAATAGAGGGCTTAAAAAAATCCTAAAAATTCAATTCATCCGTCAAATATCATACAGTACGATTGCAATATTATATAGTACAATGTGCAGAATTTGACCTATTAGTACATTATGATTCAGTACGAACAATTCAATTTACCTGTTAGTGCTATATGATTATCAGTACGAATGACCAATCATACAATATGATTAGTTCAATTGAAATGCAGTTCATCCAGGATGAATCCTGGGACGACCAAAATCGTCTCTGTTGATCATACAGTACGATCCAGTTTGTACAATATGATCAAAATTAAGTAGATTTGATTAATTAATCATATGATTAAATTAGGCAATATTTTAAACATCGTACTATGATTATGTTCATACAGTATGAATAGAATAACTTTTCAAATTCAAATTTTTATCTAATTTAATGAACGGTGGGGTTTCTAATTATAACAGATCGTCTAGTACGATATGTTGTTTATACTGTATGATTAGCTATATTTTTAATATATTTTTTCAGAAAAATTAAATATTTTAATTAATTTCTGTAACATCAGATCGTATAGTACGATCCATATCGTACAATACGATATATAAAAAAATTAAAATATTTAAAATTATTTTTGCTCCTATTGTGTGTGTGCACCATCACTAAACTAATATACACCATTATAAGACTTGACTTAAAAAATTAAAAATAAATAAATAAAAATTATAGACTCTTTTAACATAATCTATTCTATCCAATCTTGAGCCCTAAATCTTCAAAGAACGGTGCATGTTGTACCTGAAATATTAGTCAATACACAAATAAAAATGCACTACACATACTATGAGAAATAAAGAGATAATCAGTATTATTTGTTATCATCAAAATCATAAACTCGAATGCTCAAGTTACAACAAGATTTTGGAGGCCAAACCTCAAATTCTGTTCATTGGGTCAGTTAGGGATTTCATTGAGCTCGAGGTAGGCTTCTGAACTCCTATCCTAGATTTCAATTCTAGTGGTTTTTCAAAAAGATATGATTAAAAATGTGTTTTTCTTAAAATTTTATGACATTATCACCGTATAAATTTTTGTATGATGTTGTATAGTTTATTCTTAACATTTTAACTATAACAAAATTAAATTTCTATCAATTGATTTTCTCTATAATGATTTTCATGTGTATCGTGCAAATGAGGCTTTTCTAGTTTATGCAATAGTTTTATAAAAGGCATGAAATACTATTCTGATTATCCCTCTGAAATTTTAAGTAGATTGAAAAATATATAGTTGGTAAACTTTTATATACATAATATATAGTACTGTAGGAAATTCTTAGATTATATGCTTCATCCAAATAATGTATTAAAGTCATAATCAATTATTATTGTATTTAAATTTCATAATTTATGGCATGACATTGGAGAAGTTTTTATTCTAAAAAATGAAACGTACACTGTTTGAAATGTTACAAGAGCCCTATATATTTATTTTATTATAGACCTTACTGTCTTGTACATGTGGAAATGGGAGGGATTCTGGTCCCACTTGTTATATACATGTGGGGGAGGTTAAAGGGAGTTAGAAGTGGAAATGGAGTTATAATCAAGCATCAGGAAATGTGTATTATATTCATATATTATATATTTTGATAAATTAATAAGTCAATTATAGTTTATAATTTAATTAGGTTATGATAAGTTCTAAATCTCTATATGAATTTTGATGAAATGAGAAAGTTAAGTGCAAATGAAACTCTTATAGCAAGTATTCTAATGCATCTCTAGAAATTATGGGAAATGAATTGTGCAAATTTAAGTAGTAATTCTAAACCTAATTACAATATGTTAACCCTAAGAAACCATATATTGCTAGTACTTTATTTATTCTTTGGTCATTATTGAGCATTTAATTAAATTATTATTTAATAATTTGATTGGAGATTGATATCTGTAATGGGTTGATAATAAAAGCCTACTGAGTAGTTTGAGCTCATTTTATGAGTTTTCTAACATTTCAAGAAAAGGAAAGAGTCTGACATAATAGAGAAGGGTAGAGACAGAATCCTATGGATCTGAATATTCAAGATATTATTTTATAATCCAGCTTTTAATTCTTTTGATGTAGATTGAAAGTAAATTAGATTAATATATATGCTCTAATGAGATGAAATGAAAGATTATTATATTGCTTTTATTATTTGGATTTCATAGTAGCTCTGATTGATTATATTTGTAGTTGAGTTAAATTGTAGGATTAGATTTTCAATGCTTCCATTAGATCCTAGGGCATCACACAAAGAAGGATGTCAACAAATTCTCTAGAAGTTGTGTTTAATGTTAGCCCTAGTGTAATTTCAACCATCTTATAAACTAAAACCAATCTCAAACTCCTGACCATTTGATATTTTAGGAATGGATTTGATTAAGCCTTTTCCCCAATAATTCAAAGTGATGATTGATTATTTCATTAAACGGATTGAAGCAAAAGCTCTAAAATGACATCTTCCAAAATTATTTGGAACTTTATAGGGACCAACATAATTTATTGATATGACTTCTCATTGGTGATCATCATGTATAATTGACTACAATTTTCAAATAAGAAAATCAAAGACTTTTGCCAAAATTAATGGATTCGGCTCAAATTCATATAGGTTTATCATCCAAGATCCAACATGAAAGTGGAGGAAAAAATGTTAATCTTGAACCTTGTAAGGAAAAAGGTGGAAGAAGCAATCGAAAAATGGATCTAAGAATTTCGATATGTTATATGACCCTTATGAACAACGCCTTACTAGTCAAGCTACTTTCATGTCATCACATAGGATAGAGGCTCTACTCTTAGTAGAATATGAATTACACAGTTAGCAGGTTGTTGTGGCCTTGAACTTTGAAGAAGGTCAATTAGAAGAAGGAATACTATCGACGTCTCTTATTGAGACTCACTTTAAAATTTATGGTACTTAGAGAACTTATCAAATTCTCATTACAAATTTCACGATGGAACTCGATCCTTAAAGATCTTATGGTATTTAGTGTTACTATTCATACTTAGAGAACTTGCTACCCAACTTGAAAGGAACTCATAAATTTGCAAAAAATTTGAACTATCTATACCTCTTGTTGAGAGCCGCCTTTAAAATTGGTAACACTCAGAGAGCTCAATGTCCAATGTGGAAGTGACTTATAAATTTATTATTCTTATGACTAGAACTCACCATAACACTTATCAACTAAGTTGTCATTTGATACTAAACTTTATTCATAGATCTCAACTACTTTAGCTTATAATTTAAAATTTTATCCTGGTATATTTTTATCTTTATATATATTAAATTCAAGTTTCATGCCTCAATCTTTAGTTTTTAAAGATAGAAGTCTAGCCCTAGAACTTGGAAACCCCCTTAATAATAAGATTTGCATTTGTCATGATGGCAGAAAAGAGAGTTTATCATCTTAATATTGTATGAAAATCCCACACACAAATAAATACGTTGAGGCAATACACATACTTGATTTTTTACTTGGAAAACTCAATAAGTCGAAAAACCATGGGGCCAAGTTAAGTTGAAATAGTCCCATTAGTGTTAGCCAAGAGTTACAAAGAGTGTCATTTTTTTTAGCTTGTGCTAATACTATGTATTAGATACAAGCTATAGAAGATATCTACTATAATATTAGTATGAGTTTTGAGGTATATGAGTTATGATCAAATGATGGTGGGTTGTATGCTTAATCAAAGACTAGGAGATTCAAAAGACAATATATAATTGTTAGCTGGTGTCGGGTAGTGGATGTTGAGTAATAATAGAGGTTGAGTGATTAGTAAGGCAGGTATCAAATGTTAATGACTTAGTATCTGATGTTGGTTGTTGGTGGGCATTAGGTAATAGTAAACAATAAACATTAGATGTCAAGTGATGTTTGCACAGTCAACTTTGCTATCTTCTTTATAATAAGAAAGATGAAATAACTAGGAGGATGAGTATTAGATATTGGTTGTTGATAGATGCCATAAATTAGTTGATGAGGAATGTTAAAGGTCAGATAACAATCATTTTTCTCGTAATATGAAGGGAGTTTGAGAAACATATCGGTTGGGCATTAGACAGTAGTGACTGACGATCATTATATATTGCTATTTGGTTGGCATCAAATTATAATCAATGAAGAACATTACAAGTCAAGTTATGGATAGTAGTTGACATAGCCATTCTCATAATAAAAGGGGAGATTGTGTGAATGAGAAGACCAATGCTCACTGGTTAACATATGTTGAAATAACTCTTTGTAAGCATCTATTAACACACAATGGAGAAAGTTAGATGCCTCATGATGATACGCTAGGTTATTCTGTTAACATGAGGAAATATCTAGTGACATAAAAAGTGGGCATCAGACATCGATGGTTGGCAAACATTGAAGGTTTGTCATTGTTATTGTTGACCACCTTTTTGGCATTGGTCACTTGCACTTACACTTTGTGGGTTGATCCACTTTGCTCGCATGTTGCGTTGTTGTATCTGTTGAAGGATCAAATCACGCATTTTTTTATCTTGATTTGTTGTCTGCTTTGGAATTTATTCCTTTTGATTACATATGACCCATCGTTATGCTTGAAAATATATGTTATCAGGTCGACGTCGAGTTGAATATTTTGTGTGTATTTGAACCCTTCATATGCATCTTTTTTTTATGCTTAATAACTTTCAACCGGGACTTCTTTTTGCGAAATGGATTGCGTGAGCGCGTCCGGATCCCCTATTTGAGATCTTTATTATAATCATTATTTTTAAATATATATAATATAAAAAAATACACATTTTGTAATTAATTAAATAAATATAATAAAGTATATTTTAATTTAGATATGAATACGAAATCAATAAATCTATATAATATGATAAAACATATAATATTATCCCATTCAAATTAATTTTCTAAACTTAATTTAAATACAAGATCACTTTGTATATATCTTCAAGTCAAATAATTTTTTTATCCAAAGGTAAAAAAAAGTGTAAGTAATCAAGAAAATAAACATTTAATTCTAACCATTGGATTGAGTTTATGGTACGATTGTCCTTCCGTTTCATTCTTATTTTTCAGGTCATTTAAACAAGAGCTAGGGCCGGCTGCCCGTTTACACGCAAGTATTGACCACCTCCTTCTCATCACATGAGAAAAGAAAAAAGACAAAATAAACACTAAACCCAAGCAGCTATCTCTTTCACGTGATGGCACTCTTTGGGTTTTGTCAGGCAAAAGGCAGCAGGTTTCCAAATCCAAAGGGGGTTTTTCAAAAAGCCGCAAGCTCTCGACCTCGGGTTCCTCCTCTCTTCCGAATGGCATCTCGACGCCTTCTCTCGGAGAAAACCCCAAGCCGCCGGCAACCCCGACTTCGCCTCCAGCCGCTAGAGCCTCCTACCATCAGCTCCGACCCAAGCCCGGCTATTCACACGCCGCCGGTCATCTGACCACGGACTATTCTCCTCCCAGCCATCGGCGCAAGCTCCCTTACTCGGGCCGACGCCGAACCCGGCCTTCGACGTCGTCGGCCACGATCTGCTTCTACTCCTACCGACGCCGGCCCGATATTCTCTCCGGTCACCAGTTCCGTCCGGTACCAATGCCGAACACCCCGATCCCATCTGATCGTCGCCGTCCAACCAGCCCGCAGTACCCCGTCCTGCTTGCTTTACACGAGGTCCTCAACTACCCAGCCTGTTGCTTTAAGATCTGAAGAAGGTAATGAAATCGGCTTTTCCTCCATTTACCCATGCATGGCATCTGCGAGCTTTTACCTGCTTATGTGATCTGCTTTCACCTCTCATTAATATATATATATATATTTGAGATGATAGGTTTGGATTTCTCTAATTATTATTATGGTTGTTGCATTATGTATTTTGCTTATATCTAATCATGCAACCTGAGTTGTGTTCTCTCTGTATAATTCTTCACATCGTGGTAATTTTGTATGTGTCTTCATCATTTTTTTTCTGATAAACATTATGTACTCAGAGAACTAGCAAAGTATTATATAGAAATGTTGATGGTTCACATCACGATTTTTGTCATCCTTTGATTAATAAAAAAAAGATGCCATTAATATGGAGACAATGCTGCGCCCTTAACCTCTGAACCAGCTCTCGGCTAGTATATTCATTGGATTGCAATCAAATGGTTATTTGGGCTCTCAATAGCAACAATGACCTTGCGTTTCAGAAGTTATTCGCCAACTGGCCAGTTGGAGAAATGAACTATTAATTTTTTTTTTGATCTAATCGTGACTTGCAAACTGCTTATTTCAGCAAAATATTACTTTTTCTTATGGTTATACTTCACATCCACTTTATGTGGACACTTATTCATTAAAATTAAAGTTAAGAACTTATTAACACCTGCTATGTTTAGATGTAAATTCCCTTAATAGAGGAATAGTTCATTAATATCAAACATGATTCTTATAAATAAAGATGATGATGGAATGTCACAACAAGTTTAACAAAATTATCATTCAGGCACTTTAATCAATTGGTTTATTCTATTTTCCTGGAGCTGGTTTACAGTATTTTCTATTTATTGTAAGATTTGATCTAATCCAATTTATATTCCCTCAATGATTATACTTTGTTGTTGAGATTATTTGTGTTTTGCTCAAGAACTATGAAATATCTTGTGATGCTATCCACTAAAAAAAATATTCTTTTAAACACCCCATAGTTAAGATTTATTTATACTATATATTGAATGGTTCATTATATTAAAACTGTAGATATGGATATCTGAGCATAAATTGATATATGTTACGCATATCATATATTATCAACGATACATTTGTATATTTTTCGAGATTGAAATCACATTCTAAATTTTGACGACGAATCGCATCCTCATTGGTACATATTTCAAGCGTCATATATGCTATATTAGTTCTCTCAATGAAATAAAATTATCTCATAGTTAAGTTTGTATCGCTTCTTGTTTAATTTGGGTATCGACAATAATTAAGACATTTTATTTATATTTTCTCATGATCTTAATGGTAAATAAATTTAGAGCAATAAAAAAAGGCTTGTGCCTTTACCATTATATTTTGAAATATCAAACTTATATAGATGACTATTAGTATCATTCTCATGTTGACCCCTATATTTAAAGCCATGCGAAAGGAGGCAAAAGATGGCGAAATAAGCAACACGAACATTGGCGCGATGCTTCACTCAAAGGATCAAACGACCTCCAATTGTCAAACGGACGGCAGCATTACGATCAGGATGTCAAATTCTACTAGGTCGAGGCCACTCGCAGTTCAATCAAATGAGATCGGTCAAAAGAGATGACCGACACCCAAAACTAAAGTGCGGCGCTAATCAAACGACGTCGGATTGACAAACGGACTTCGTCGCTGCGTCCGGAATGTCGTCAACATCAAAGATCTATATTTTATTTAATTAATTTGGATCAACCGGGGTGATGACACGCAAATCAAAACAATCCCAATGCGATGCGATAACGTGCATTTCAAGAAAAATTAGCCTCGTCGTCGCCCAAATGACGTCCGATTGCAGAACGGATTGCTTCGTTGTGTCCGGAACGTCGCAAAAATCGAGGATCTACATTTTATTCAATTAATTTGGATCATTCTAGATGGTGGAATGATCTCCGAATTGATTCAAATACAATAGCACGTGTTTTGAGAGAAATTTAGCCTTCGACGTCGACCAAACGATCTCTGATCGACAAACGGATTTCACCACCGCGTCCGGAACATCGTCAATGTTAAAGATATACACTTTATTCAATTAATTTGGATCATTCTAGATGGTGGAATGATCTCCGAAGTGATTCAAATGCAAAAGCACATGTTTTGAGAGAAATTTAGCCCTCGACGTCGACCAAATGATCTCCGATCGATGAACGGATTTCGCTACCACATCTGGAACATCGTCGATGTTAAAGATATACATTTTATTCAATTAGTTTGGATCATTCTAGATGGTGGAATATTCTCCGAAGTGATTCAAATACAATAACACGTGTTTTGAGAGAAATTTAGCCTTCGACGTCGACCAAACGATCTCCGATCGACGAACGGATTTCGCCACCGCGTCAGAAACATCGTCGACGTTAAAGATATATATTTTATTCAGTTAATTTGGATCATTCTACATGGTGGAATGATCTCCGAAGTGATTCAAATACAATAGCACGTGTTTTGAGAGAAATTTAGCCTTCGGCGTCGACCAAACGATCTCTGATCGACAAACAGATTTCACCACCGCGTCCGAAACATCGTCAATGTTAAAGATATACACTTTATTCAATTAATTTGGATCATTCTAGATGGTGGAATGATCTCCGAAGTGATTCAAATGCAAAAGCACATGTTTTGAGAGAAATTTAGCCCTCGACGTCGACCAAATGATCTCCGATCGATGAACGGATTTCGCCACCACGTCCGGAACATCGTCGATGTTAAAGATATACATTTTATTCAATTAGTTTGGATCATTCTAGATGGTGGAATGTTCTCCGAAGTGATTCAAATACAATAGCATGTGTTTTGAGAGAAATTTAGCCCTCGGCGTCGACCAAACGATCTCCGATCGACGAACGGATTTTGCCACTGCTTCCGAAACATCGTCGAAATTAAAGATATACATTTTATTCAATTAATTTGGATCATTCTAGATGGTGGAATGATCTCCGAGGTGATTCAAATACAAGGACGCGCATATCGAGGAAATTAGCCTCGATGATGACGAAATGACATCCGATCGCGAAACGGACTGTGGCATTGTGACCGGAATGTCGACAATACCCTAAATCCACTATCAATTTATCTAATTTTGATATTCGACAAATTCGACACGCACAACGAGACAAATATACACAAATTTTGAGGTGATCGCATAAATTTTGAGACAAGTGCGCTTTAATCGAGACCCTTTAAGGATGATCATCACACTCCTGCTATTCTATTTTATTAATAATATTAATAATAATATTTTATTATTAAATATTATTATTAAATCTAATAAAATACAAAGTCAAAATAAACCTCAAATCACATTTAATTTTTGTTACCTCGTTCTGTCGAATTCTCCGGCTAAATCCCTCAAATCCCGCTGGTTTTGCGTCTCCTCCCGGATATCTCGCAGCTGGCCTCGATTAGATAATAAGCCTCATTGTTAAATTGAAATGAAATGAAGCTCTTTGGCTATCCCAGGCACCGAGCTCTTGCTGCGAGCCTCTCAACCAACATTCCGAGCTCACACTTCCTCTACCTGCATAATCTAATCGCAGCCCCTATCTCTCACATGGCCGAGCTTGGAAGGATGTTGATCTGAGCCTCAGACACTTAGCCATCCATCTCCCTTAAGCCTTAGACCACACCTATACCCAATACAACAACCAAGGAGAAGAGATGGAGCTCCCAGAGATCTATGGGAGCTACAAAGAACTGCTGATCTCCAACTCTAACTCAAGCTGTTTGTTTCCTCTCTCTTGTCCAAATCCTTCGCAAGCTTGCTGCCGCTCAAACCACTCCTCATCTCCCCAATCAACCGTCTCTTCCTCATGCCGCACTTCTCCATCTCTTCATCTTTCTAAGAAAGGAGAAGAGGAACTGCTCTTCATTCGGCTATCAAGAGAGGAGGAAGAATCAATCTTCCCTAAAGTGTGAAGGGGAAAGCACCTTCGCTGCTCGCTGAAGTTGATTAACTCAAGAAGGCCTCTCGACATGTATCTATGGAGGCCGACGGGAATCCAAAGATAGGAAACAAATCCGACCTCTGTCATCTCGTTGTTGTTCACAGCTGACTTACTAAGGAAGAAGAAATTTTGGCAGATCAACAAGCTCAGTAATGGTGAGAGATCTTCTCCGTTATGCAACTAATAAGATGCTTATACATTGAAAGTTTCATGTTATACGGAGAAAGGGTAGTTGGACTGTATGCAACATTATTATTTGCATCTGCTCACGTTTCTATTGGGTTTCTTATTATCTTGAATAGACACTTATTTATGATACATATTTTATAGCAAAAAATATTACTGCTATCGAATAAGGGAAAAAAAAATACTGCTATTGAATAAGGAGGTGCACCGAGAGCAACATGGAATTGCTGCCACTTCGATACTGGAGTGATAATATTGTGAACCATTGTGAGAAGCTAACGAATGGGTTTTATAATGTATATAGTATTATCTCTGACCATGACATAGAGAGGCCGTCTTTGGTGGATCTTCAAGCAACATCTGTTTCAGGGATACTGGAATATGAAGTGATTTTATTGGACTGAATTGTGGGTTGTGCATTACAACACTTGAAAAGAGAGTATTACTCATAGCTTTTGAATACAGAGAAATTGAAATGGGCCTATACCCAGTTGGTTAAGTCCAAAAGATTGCTCATCTTGTTGCTGAATATATGGGAGGTGAATTGATGATGCTTAGACATTAGATGAACCCAACTTCAGATTGGGGGATTACTGAACGTTGCCATCCTCTAAAGAGTTGTTCCTTGAAGAAATTGTATTTCTATTGCATCTACTATAGGTACTCCTTGAGAGCAGATAAGAAGAAACTACAAGCAGCCTTTTATATTTGGGAAAGAGCTCTTGAATGTGCTTGATGATGTGAGACTTGATTGTTGATTGTAATATAATTTTGGTTCCTGTAAATTATTCATAACTAGTACTAGTGCAGATTATGAGTTAAGAATATATATATATATAAGAGTTCCAAAAAAAAGAAATAAAAGAGACAAAAAGAAAGAGAGAGAGAAAAGTCAAAAAAATAAAGAGAGAGAAAAAAAAAAAGAAGAAAGAGGGAGAGGGGGACCCTCCTTTTTGCTCATTTCACTTAGATTCCCTTTCTCGTTGTTTGCGACGAACCGGCAAACCCCCTACGCGCTCACGTAGCGTAGTAGGGAGGGAAACCGATGCGGCGCTTGCGACGAGGCGGGTAATCCAAAAAATCCTATCCTCGAAGCCAGCAACGAGCCGGTAAACCCCCTACGCGCTCACGTAGCGTAGTAGGGAGGGAAACCGGTGCGGCGTTTGCGACGAGGTGGGTAATCCCCGGACCGCTCATGTAGCGTGAGGGGGACAAAAATAAGCACCCATTCGTGGGGAAATCTTTGTGCTCTTTGCAACAGGTGCCCGAGACCCTTAAGCGCTCATGTAGCGTAGCGGGGATTGAAGAAAAATGCCGCCGCGGTGTCTACGGAC
Source organism: Dendrobium chrysotoxum (assembly GCA_019925795.1). Taxonomy (NCBI): domain Eukaryota; kingdom Viridiplantae; phylum Streptophyta; class Magnoliopsida; order Asparagales; family Orchidaceae; genus Dendrobium; species Dendrobium chrysotoxum. Next base: position 38,231,024 of record CM034308.1, read on the forward strand.
ATCTACCCAAAGCGCCCATGTGGCGTCGAGGGGAAGGCCGCCTCTTGGTTTTTCCCCTAAACGGGGGAGACGCCGGGAGGTTGCCGAAATTTTGACTGAGGACACAGAGGACTTGAACAATATTTGGACAGCAGGGGACTTATTTTTGGACAACAGGGAACAAAAATAAAAAATATATAGATGATCAAAATTTAAAAACCCAAATAAATGAGCTCAAATTTAAACTTGATTCAAACACTAATTTTTGGATAGCAAAGAACTCATTTTGGACTCAAATGGAAAATAAGGAGACATGTGTTAAACTTAAATGAGTCCAATCTAATGACTTTGAATATGTTGAACAAGGACTCAAACCTTGGTTCGGGACCACATTGAGCTTGGAGATAAAAGATTAAAAAAAAAAATGAATGATGAATATAATTTAAGCTTTAACATGAATGAGAGGCCTCATTTGAACGATGATATGAAGTTCTAATGAGATATTAGAAAATCTTCATGAGTGCCAAATAAGAACATGTAGTTCATCTCAACCTCATAAAACTAAGCGGGGCCTACATGCCAATCTATTGCAAGTGGGAGGACATAAAATTTATGTGAGCAATGATAATGAACATGTAGCGATTATCTCATTTGAAATAAAGAGATGGATAAACATATAAGAGGAATGCAATAGATGTTGATCTTGAACTTGATTTGAATAATGATTAAGTATTGAACCACAATTTAATAAATGCCTGAATAAAATAAGAATGTTAAATCGAGAAGTGATTTCAATCATCCAAGTACAATCAAATGCAAGTTAATAACTGCAGACTTTCAACATGATGTGTTTACAATCGATGGCAACAAATGTGACCTACGAACCAACAAATGGCAATCGTCTCAATTTCAATGAAGAGACTAATGAATGTGATATCAAGCTTATTATACATGCTACAATCCATCTTTGAGAGTAAAGAACTTGTGAGCACAACTTATTTGCAAGCAATGAAGAAAGACCGTTCTTATGAAAAGTAATATATGTGGCAATCATCTACTTACAAGCAAGTGTAATCACTTCCTTTATGGGCAACAATAATGAATAAGCTATCAGTATGAAATACCTCGGTGATCACCATCGACTATCTTGAAAACAAATGATAATCCTTATGAGTGTTGAAGAAAAAGGCAAGCAAATGCGACGACTCATCAAGTAAAAGCATTCAATGGCATCATAAGAGACCCATTTCATATCCAACATGTTGGTCGCAATTAAGAGATTTCTAACGTGCAATGAAAATGGTAGTGTGATACGCTCGGATGCATCCAAGTGAGCATCAACACCGATATGTCGTGTTCACTAGAATTAATGATCAATATTTGATAAACATGCTGTTAAATATTAATACAAAGATTTATGGCCTAAACCCATGACTGCAAATGGAAGATACACATGTTATTCCAGTCACCTCAAGGACTGCAATAATTATTTAGAAATTAATACCCTGCAAGGCTTTTCCTGGAAAACTCGATGTATCTCCCGCCACTACAATCGTTAGTCCAAGATAGTGACCATTGATTTCCATATGAGTTCTGGAAGGAGAAGGCCAGATCGAATCATTATGGAGTGAGTGAATCTCAATTCAACCTGGTTCAGACCATTGAGTTAGATAAAATTATTGAGGTTTGCAAGTTTCTTGATGGACAGTGGTCGTGCATCTAACATACACCCTACGAACAATACTGAAGTATTACGATAGATGCAAACTCTTACGAGCCATCGTAAAAGATACAAAAAATATCTAAAGATACGCCTGCACATGCACCTTAATTTGATACACATAGGTATACTAAAATGCATGTATAACTGTACACCCGCATGGGCCCCGGCAAGCGTGTTATTGGTTCACACGTGACGTCCAGGGAAGCTGCACGGGTTGACAAATCTGAACCTGATCCTCCTAAGTAGGTGAATAGGAGTCGACAAGGTTCAATAAATAATTATAAAATGCCCCCAAACACCCGCATGGGCCCCGACAAGCGTGTTATTGGTACACACGCGACGTCTAGGGATGCTGTGCGGGTTAATAAGTGAATTCAAATTCGAGCCCGATCCTCCTATACGAGTAGATAGAAGTCGACACGACTCGAACCATTAAATAAATATGCGGTCGTGAGATCGACCGGGATATTCATTTTATAGTTCATATTAGGCCTTCAAGGCCTATAATCAAGAGAATTCACTAACAAAGATCCGAAGCCTACGAAATCTGATCCTCTGTCGGCTCGACAGAGTGGACAAGGTTCGATCCACGAATGAGAAATGACCCCATCTACCCCGATGATGGCCGTGTTGAATGAAAATATCAATCGGAGGGGTCCATTCCAAATATTTCAAAATACCACCAAAACTCCCACAAAATCAAAAACTCCAAATCCCACAAAAATTCTCAGACAATCCCAAAATCCAAAATATTTAAAATGAAAAATTCAACCACAAATCACTTAAAGCAAAATCCATCCACTCTCCGCAACAGTTTGCCGAGGTGGACAAATTAAAATTTACTCCAGCTCACATAGAGCTACTGCCTAGTCGAAAATATCACTAGGATCCATTCTCAAACAATCTCCTGCCAGTAAGGACGTGGTACGAGTCCTCTAACCGGCAGTTTCACCGTCAAATGGCACTGCAGGATAAACGATTATGACCAGGGCCCTCTGAACCGAGTGGTTTTGTCGCCAAATGGCACCACGTGATACCGGTTATGGCCAGAGCCAATACGCTCCTTATTGACATCAAATCCTTGTGATATGAATCAATAGGATATGATCGATAGGGCACAAAGCCCTCTGTTATCTAAGGTGGATTCAAATTTGTCCCCTTAGGCAAATACCCACCCCAGGTCTACAAGGTACCCTTGGACGAAGCAACCCATGGCTGCCGACAAGGATCCTTCTGTCAGGTTGGGTCGACTACCTCCTCTGACTAAGTAGACCAGGGACCACGATGGCCCGGGATGACGGAACCATGGGATCTTGATCGAGTCTATCATCCATTCCCCCACCATCCGCTTTAAGTGCAAGATGGTGAAAATTTCTATTTTAAGTATCAAATCTTCAAACTTTCCACATCCTAAACCCATGCTGCTACTATATGCCAGATGCACGTATCTCTTACGTATCTGATCGACGACTAGCCTTAATCGAAAGTTCTCTCTCATTACTGGGAGGGGTAATTAACTATAGGGGCTTGCGCCTATAGGAAACCAGAACTCAGATCATAAAGTCCTCGCAAAATGAGGGCGAAATCTCTGGGTAGTGTCCTATCTACAAACCCATCTGCCTTCCAAAATTTACCCCGGAACTTAATTCCGTTAAAACTCCCCCGAAAAGAAAGCAAATAGCGGGCGGAGGCCGGGGCTGAATTTTCGGAGCCCACATCTCAACTCACCATTTCCTCTTTAATAGCAATCATTAATGAATAATAATGAATGATGTTAGTATATTATGTTGTTCTTATTCTTTTTCTTCGTATCTACGTGAAAACATTGAGTTGATGTTGAATATTGAAATAAAAATGAATTTTATGTGAATGTTAGCTCTCCAAATCTTAATGTGATTAATTAGCTTCACGAAACTCATTTGTATGTATTTAATACACGAATGAAAGACTACATTGGATAATTTCATAGGTTTGTGTTTCAATATTGAGCATACATGCATTCAAAATAAAATGGATATTCACATGATTCATATATAGCTTTTCTTGCACTTTATGTTAGAAAACTCTTACATTGTTTTATGTTCTAATGTTGGCATGCATATGTTTTGTAGATTCAAATACTGAGTTGCCCATTGGTTAAATTCTTATCTATTTGCTTCTTCATTTGAATCGTATCTACTCTCCTCCCATATTTGCTTCTTTTCTGTGCTTTGCGAGGGATTTTTGGAAAGTGTTGAACAAGGAGTTGATGAAGCTACTTGGACAAAGAGCTTGGACAATAGATAGGTGTATCAATCGCCCCCATTCATTCTGGTGGGGGTGCTACGGGTGGAACTAGGGGTGTCAATATTTGACATGACACGAAAACCCGACTCGAACCCGACCTGGAATTTTCGAGTTTGACCCAACCCAATTTCAAAACGGGTCGGGTTCGGGTTCCTGGATTCGACCAGTTTGAAAAACTGGTCGGGTTCGGGTTGACCTGTCGGGTTGCCGGGTTAACCCGGAAACCCGTTTACAAAGAGCTGACCGTGCTGCCCGACCTGCCTGTGAGGCTGCCCGCGCGCTGCCCCAGGTTTCTCGCGCGCTGCCTGCACCTGCCCGTGCGGTCCCGAGGCAGCTCGCACCTCCCTGAAGCAGCCCGCGCGCGCGCGCTGCTGCCCCGCCCTGCCCACGCGCGCCCGTTGCTGCCCCGCCTGCCCGCTCGCGCCCACTTGCCTCGCTGCTGCCAGCGCGCTCCCGCTTGCGTCCGCGCCAGCCACCGTCCGCGGTCCTGCCCGCCGCTCGGAGCCCGGAGCCTGTCGTCCCGCCGCCGCAATAGGGGCGGGTCGGGTCAACCCGGCAACCTGACGGGTCAGGTCCGGGTTCGAGAATCCGACCCGTTTACATACCTGGGTCAGGTTAGGGTCGACCCGTTTGAGTCCGGGTTAATTCCGGGCTCGACCCGAACCCGACCCGAAACTCGATTTTGACACCCCTAGGCGGAACTACCGAGTCATAGCCCATGGTGTTGTAAGTTTTCTTAAAACTTAGAAGTCCTTAGTAACCCTTCTGGTTGTACGATTCCTCTAACTTTAGGCCCTTGTAGTAACTTCATTTTATTAGATTGCTTTTATTTATTATAGAACTCAAAACTTATTCACACATGCGCGTGTGTCTAAAGGGTTAGAAACATTACTTTGCATCATATATAACATTAGTGACACTTAAGGACAAAAATTAAGGATGAGCCTTAGAGAATTTAGATTTAGGATGCATGCATCATTTAGGAAAAAATACTCAAACATAAAAAATTTAGTGACATCTCACCATAGGATTAACATGTACTATTAATCTAATCCTATTCATAATCAATCAATAATTGAAAATTTCAAGAAAACCAATGATAATCTAAATAAAATGCATAAGATACTTAATCAAATCATAACCAACACACATAATCACTAAAAGATAAAACTTGAACATAAATTGAAACTAAATCTAATTAAAATATTAATCACCCTTTAATTAAATATTAACTAAATAAAATTTATTGGAAGATAAAATCAAATTTAAGAGTTATAAATCTAAGTTAAAATGCCAAAAATAAAAGACTTGTAAAATTCGATCCTAATTCATTAAGTAATTAATCTCCTCACAATCAATCATATACATAATTCAAGATACATCCAAAATTAAATAAAATAAAAACATAAAGATTAATAACCTAAATAATTAAATGAACAAAATAAGAAACTAATTGGAAATTCAACATAATTCAAAATTTCAAAGATGTAATAACTAATCCAAAATTTAATCAAACTATAAATCATTACTTTTGAAATCATTTAATCAACCCCTAATCTTTAATCAACTAAATTACCTTAATCGGTTACTACTGGGTAACCCAGACCTACAAGGTTATTAAGTTAAACACAAGGAGGGTAAAATAAATCTCATGGCTCCGGTGAGCAACAAATGTAGTAATCATCAAACATTTAAAATATATTCTAAAATTAACATTAAGACACTAATATTTAAACATGAATTAAAGTTTTTCTTTGACCTTCAACAAATCAGAACATAAAGCAACTTTAACTAAATTATCCTATATATGACATACCCGAACTACACAGCTTGCTATACACAGTAGAATTTATTTGCTAGGATCATCGACTCTAGTCTTAGGCTAGGTTGTTAGTGTGTTTTAGTGTGATGCGGGTACCTTGCCTGGAGGGTATCCTTGGTGTGTTTATTTACTTTATGTACTCTGAATGTCATGCATGCATCTTTATACACCTTACTTCACAGTGCACCTTATCTACATACATCCATCATATCATTATTGCTCAAGTAAAAATGTCAAAGTAGAATGTACCTAGAATGCTTGTAAAAGAAGATTCAAAGTAGAATGTACCTAGGTGCAAATGTATATGCAAGAGTCAAATGTAAATGTAAGGTGTCAAGAGTTGTAAAGATTTAAAAATATTTGCTTATGTACATACACATAGGGCTCCAAAAGATAATCCTCTCTCTTGGGGGCGTTCTCTTTTAGAATCCTATAGAAGACCCAGAGTCAGAAGATGATAAGCAAATACATTCAAATTTATATTTCATAAGTGTAAAAATCCAAGCATGTTGTCGTGGAGCTTGGCCACATTATTTTTCAGCAGATCCTGGGTTGTATTTATGTTTCAAATGATGAATAAAATATTTTATTTATGCACTCATTTCATGCATTATACACGGTGATAGATATATATATTTACATATTTAAATCAATATCCTTGATTCCTTAGGATAGAGCCATCCTTCTTGCATACGTAGGGCGATTGATTGTGTTTAAGATATTAGCTGGTAGCTCACTCCAGACAAGCATAAGCCCAGGTTGTCCACCCCTCAGTGTGTCTCTTTCAATTTTTGATGAATTCTGAATCTGTCATTTCTCCTAGGATAGCAAGTTTAACCTTTGATCTTCTAAACTCAAAATTTTAATCACATCTTTATTCATTTAAAAAGGTCTAATCATCACTAAGGCTAAAGAGAAGAGCTTATCCTCTTTGGAATAAAACTTAGGAACTTTCTCTATGCACCAAATTAAGAAGAGAATAATATAATGTCCTTAATCGAGAGTTTTCTTAGGCCGAGGCCTAAGATGTAAGTGCCCGTGGGAAACCGATCTTCATATCAAATAAACCACATTCGAGCTGATGTATTGAATGGGGGAAATCTCGTGATTTTGATTATGTTATATATATTATTACCCATCGAGGTGTGTAGGTGAAAACTGCTATCCTCCATAGTTGATCGTATATATGATCTCATCTGCTCTTCCATTGGCCTGCATGCATAGAGTGTAAAGGCTTATGACCATTTTGTCCTATGGGATAGTGCGATCGTACCTTTTGCATTCTGACACCGCTAAGCAGAATCTTTTCGGAGACCCACAGTTATGTGATAAGCAAATATTGATGAGGATGTTTGAGGTCAAGCAATAGTCTAATGATCAAGTTAGTCATTCTCCTTATAGTAAGGGAAATTTAATAATTATGAAGATGGGTGTCGAGCGAAGATCAACTTAGAACATTAGAGGTCAGGTGATGTTGATTAGATGGCTTGGCCACTCTCCTAGACAAGGAAGATGAATTCCACAAATTGATGGTTGATGGATGTTGATTTTAATTGGCTTCGAATGACAGTGGATGAGAAAATGTGGATGTTGAGTGACACTAGGTATGTATCTTGGTCTCTTTCCATATAAGAAGGGAGACCATTCAACTAGGAAAATGGGTGTCAAGTATTTGTGGCTAACAAGTGTTGGATATTTGTTGTTGTTAGGCTTTTAGTAGAAACTTATGAGGAACATTGGAGATTGAGTAATGCCAGATTGTTGGTTTTGTTGCTTTCCTAATGAGAAGAAAGATTGGGAGGTAAGGAAGATGGGTTTTAAATGTCAACAACTAATGCACCTCAATCTTTGATAACATTAGGCAAAGACAAATAATGAACACCAAAATTCATGCGAGGGTTGGATTATCTCTTGACACGAGAGGAGACTAGCAATGGGGAAGATGTGCATGTTATGGTATGACTGTTAGATGTGGACTTCACCTTTTTCAGGAGTCGACAATGATCAATGATTGATAGAGAATGGCGAAGTTTGGTGATAATCAACGGTTAGCTTTTTTATCCTCCTAATATGAGGTGAGTCTATGAGATCAAGTATACTAGCGTAGGATTTTAATCATTAATGGACATCAGATGTGGCTCTTTGGCAACCTTTGGGCAACAAACAAGTCAGCAAATTAGATGTCAAGTAATGTTTTTCTCAGTCATTCTCTTGATAGAATGCGAGATCAATCAATTTAGGAGAAGTATATCTATGGATCACGAATGTTGAATGCTAGTGATGATAAGAGTTGAACTTGGGCATTGACGTTGGTTGATGATTGGGGTCGATTGCAATGATGGCATGCATTGGTGTTATTGATGGATGGTGTTAGATAATAGTGGTGTTAGAGGGTGTTTTTTGTTGATATATGATGCAGGGTGGTGGCAAGGATAACTTTGAAATTCTCTAAGTTTGAGAATTCTCTCCACCAAAAGTCATTTTTTGAAAGTGCAAAAACAAGGCTTTTTTTTATAAAATTTTTTGGGACATTCTGGTCATTTATACCAAAAAATCAACTTTCCATCAAAAAGTTTGTAAAGAACCTCAAGCTTGGCATTCATGAGGATCCTCAGAACATAATGAAGTTTCATTGACATCATCTTATGCTGAAGTCTCTTTTAGACAGGGAGAATGACACCTGGCCGATTTATTTGGACCGATTCAGCCAACCAAGCCCACCTCCTCTCTATCATTTTGTTATATTATTTTGTAGCTGAATGTGTGGCCTTGTATGTAGCCAAGCTGTCTATATAAATAGCTAGCATTTGTAATAAAGGGGTAGAGAAGATAATAAAGATTTGGAGATTAGTTTTTGGGTTATGTATCCTGAGTAAATCAGGTGGTGTTGCCCATCCAAGAAGCTAGTTCTTGGGTTTTGTTTGAGCTGCCGGTTACTGCAATTCGCATCTCTTTCTGTCGCTCATTTCACTGGATGGATCTATTCGGTCCGGTTCAGCCAACCAAACCCACCTCCTCTCTATTATTTTATAGCAGAGTGTGTGACCTTATATGTAATAAAGGGGTAGAGAAGATAATAAAGATTTGGAGATTAGTTTTTGGTTATGTATCCTATGTAAATCAAGTGGTGTTGCCCATCCAAGAAACAGTTCTTAAGTTTTGTTTTAGTAGTCGGTTCCTGCAGCTTGTGTCTCTTTCCATTGCCTGTTTCTCCCTCCCGTTCGACGTCACTAACTTTACAAACCATGTTTTGCTTTGATGATGGTAAATGTGCTATTGAATAGAGCATTGATGATAGTGATGATGAGGTGACATCGAATTTGTTTGGTTCATGTAATGATACATTAACATATTAATCTTTTGAGCGGTTATTTTAAAGATTATATACTCTTTTGGGATTTTAGTATGTTTTGTGAATACCATAATGTTGGTATTAATTAAAGCATGTTTAATTATTAATGTTAATGTTTGTTTGTTGTTGATAATTAAGCACATTTGATGAAATGCTAAAATGTTATTTTTTTGTTATGTTGATTATTTAATTTTTATGTAATGCATATGACATTATGTATAATTGTTTGACACTTTTAATTTGAAAATATTTTCATCAGTTATTTTGAGTATACATTCTATATTAATAATTTATAAAAGATAACATTACTCCATGTCATGTCCTATTTTTAAGGATTTTGTTGTGTCCCTTTATTAGTGTCAGGTCGTGTTCGTGTCTCGTGCCATTGTCCATACTTAAGAATTTCCTGCTTGAATCCGCGTATTGAAAGTTAGATTTTAAGTTGACTAGACTCTCTAGACTTCAGATTTGTTTTGTTCATCTCTTTGGATCCATTTAAGTTATATTAGGCTTTATTTGGGACAACTTTCTTACTGCTTTTTAAAGCAGATTTTTAGTATAAAAAATTTTTGAATTAAAAATTTATGAACTAGAAAGCTTCTTTAGAAAATAGTAAGAAAGCTGTCCCGAACAAGACCTTAGTTTCTACCAATTCTTGCATCGATAAAATATTGTCTATTATTATTCATCATTCTACTTGAACACATGAATGTGCTGACTCCTCAGAATGTAAACTTTCATGCATCCTACAGTCCAAATATGCTTCGTGGCAGCTTTCTACTTCTCTTCATAATTTCAACTGCCTTTTATGGGCGTTGATGTGGAACTAATCGCTACCAATTCGGTTTTTTCTATTTTTAATCTCTGACAAGAGGATGTACCCTGGTGTATGCTTTTTGCTGATGATATTCTTCTTGTTGACAAGACTAAAGAGGGAGTTGAAGGTAAACTTGAAGTCTGGAGATCAACCTTAGAGTCTAAAGGTTTTCGCTTGAGTAGATCTAAAACTGAATATATGGAGTGTAATTTTAGCAGTAATAGACCTAGTGAGGGGATTGTGACTTTGGGCGATCGAGTCATTAATAAGAGTACACGTTTTAGATATCTTGGATCTATTGTTCAGAGTGATGGTGAAATAGATGGGTATGTTATCAGTAGAATTCAAGTTGGATGGTTGAAGTGGAGGAATGCATCGGGCTTGTTGTGTGATAGAAAAGTCCCCCTTAAACTTAAGGGAAAATTCTATAAGATGGTGGTGAGACCTGCAATGCTTTATGGTGCAGAATGTTGGCCATTAAAAGAGAAGCACAATACTAAGTTATGTGTTGCGGAGATGAGGATGCTTAGGTGGATGAGTGGATTTACTCTTAGAGACATGATACGAAATGAGCATATACGTGAAAAGGTTGGAGTAGCTCCAGTGGAGGATAAGATTAGAGAGAGTCGCCTTAGATGGTTTGGTCACATAAAACGGCGGCCTTCCGATGACCCAGTTAGGAAAGTAGAGGTATTAGATTTGACTTATGTTAAGAAAGGTAGAGGTAGACCTAAAAAGACTTGGTTAGAAAATATTAGAAATGACCTTTCTCTATTAGATTTAAACGAGAGTTTGACTTTGAACCGGACACAATGGAGAAAAAGGATTCATGTTGCCGACCCCACGTAGTGGGACAAAGGCTTGTTGTTGTTGTTGTTGTTGTTGAATCTCTGCCATAGATTACTGAATATTTCTCACGTGCTGATCTTTGACTATTCTTTCCAACCAGAAAATTGTGGGCATTGTGGCTTCTGCAGCTCCTACTTTTGTGACTGTCAGAGGGCACTACAGAATGTGCAGTCCGGTCTTAGATTAGATGCTGAAGTTCTCCACACTGAAAAGTGTTACCACAATGCTTCCCGGTGAGGAGGACATGAAAATTTTTATTGAGCTAATGCTACTAGTTCTTCAAGTGGATCTCAGCTTATAATTCTTCAAGTAGATAGAATTATTCTCCCGCTCCTTCTGTTACTGCTCCTTCTGTTACTGCCAGAGGGCAGTTGCAGAATGTTCTGTCCTGCCTTTAGATTAGATGCTGAAGTTTTCTACATTGAACTGCTACCACAATGCCTTGTATAAAATGTAGATATGAAAATTTTTATTGAGCGGAAACAACTTATTTTTCAAGTAATTCTCAAGTTATAATCTTTAATACCAGGATGACTATTGCTTATGAACGGATAACCTCAATCATTTTTGAGAATATGGCTTCTCAGTTCTCAGGCAGAATATCAAGTTCGTTCACATATTGAGATAGAAACCTTTGAGATGTGCAGTGCCTCATCTCTCAAATATCTTCAATCCCTTTTAGTACTATTGGTGAGATGGAAAATGACCGTTTGATTTGAAAAATATTATTTTTAATTAATTTAAGCTTTGTTTGGGACGGCTTTCTTACTGCTTCTTAAAGCAACTTTCTAATATAAATAGTAAAATTTTTGTACTAAAAAACTATTTTAAGAAGCAGTAAAAAAGTCATCCCGGACGAAGCTTTAAACTTTATGTTATTGTTTCAATTGAATAAATTAATATGCACTCCCATCCGCTTGCAATCATTTTCAGAAAGATAAAAAAACCCATGAGCTTGAAATTCATGAGCCAGTAGCTGCGCATCAAATTATTGGTCTCATTGTTTCAATCATTGTTAATTTCAGGTTTTCCTTCTCTCTTTTCCCCTGAGATTCCACTTTTCATGTTTGAGATATCTTATGGTGGTAAAGTGTCTGCTAATATGATAGGGTCTTTAGGCACAATAGTGATATTTTAGGCCTTTGTTGCCCTTTGTTGGTAAGGTGGTTGTGGAAGAGTTTTCTATCATATTAACCCCACTTCTCCGCATTACATGCAATGATAAAGTTTAAAGCTCCAAATTGATCAATTATGCTTCCTTTGGTACTTTTTTTTCAAACGTAATTTTAAAATTTTTTTGAAGTTTTTATTAAAAGATTTACTTTTTGAGTTTTTTTGAGGGATTTACATACATAGCACCACAGAAAACTACAAGAATTTACATATTTATCACCTAAATTTTATTGGTTTTATGATAATTCTAATATTATGTCATTATTATTACTGGATTAGTTGAAGCTTACAATTTCAGCCATAATAATCCAAAAGTCTGTCATGTCCACTCCAATCCTTTTAGTGCTGCTCTTTCCCCACCCCTTCCTTCCCCAGCTGAATTAGGACACCATGCTTCCCAGGTCTCAATCAGCTAAATTCAGAGCATCATAGCATAAGATTAATATATAATCTGTGATCTTTATCATCTGCCAATAATACAAAGCAAAGAGCAATAACATTTACTTTTAATATCATTAGAGGACAAAGGAATGATGGGGCTGCAACCTCCTTCAGCAAGAAGACGAGAGATATCGAATCTTCTTATCTTTGTATGCTAGTCTTTGTTCTTTTGTTTGTATTTTAAGAAGGATTATGTAATGGTTGATGGCAATAAACTATTAGAGAACAATTCACTAGAATAAAGGGTGGTCAAACTGATCTCTTTCTAAAGAGCAAAGCCATGGCAACTCAGATCTCAACTAAATGGAAAAAATCTTCTCAGCAACAGTTGCAAAGCTTTAGTTGAAATGTCAGTTGAAAAATCATTCTTCATGTGGTAGCAGAAGTCCCCACACATGATTGTGCTCACATACCTGAAATTACGGATCATTGAGTCCATGTTATTTCTTAAAGGAGAAGGCAGCAAGGATTCTTTTTTACCAATCGTGCAATCATGCATTATGCACACAAATGATCATATAGAAAATAGGACACCTCAAATATTGCCTCTTATGTTTATTTAAGGTTTCGTTTGGGACTGCTTACTGTATCTTAAAGCAGCTTTTTGGCATAAAAATTTTAATTTTTGTATTAGAAAACTGCTTTAAGAAGCAGTAAGAAAGTTGTCCCAAATGAACTCTGAGTGTATGTGGCCTCAAATCTTTATATACAAATACCTTGCATAGTTTGGCTAAGAGGATATTGATTTGAGGCAATATTTCATTGATTACTACAGGGGAATTGAGGACATGCTTCCTCTCTTATGGTTTAGTTACTCATTCAGCTCGTTATAACATGAGAAGAGAATTTCAATTGTGGGTATAGAGTAGCTCGACATTCTTATTGAAGGGAGATTATAGGCCCAACAAAAAATGGAGAATTATTTTGTGATATTTGCTGCGTCATACGATTAAATGGTCCATTTAGTAACATTTTCAAGAAGTAATCCAAAGTCCAAACACTTTAGATTTAGGCTTCATTTGGGACAACTTTCTTACTGCTTCTTAAAGTAGCTTTTAGTACAAAGTTTTTAATTTTTGTACTAGAAAGTTGCTTTAAGAAGCAGGAAAAAAGTTATCCTAATCGAAACCTTAATGTTTATTTCATAAGGTTAGTTGACTCATTTGTGATTTGATGATAAAAAAAATTATGCAATGTCATTTAATAATTTGCTAAGTAATTTCACTAATTCAATTGTTAGTAAAGTTATGGAGATGATCACCATAAGGCACTATATCAGTTTGGAGCATTTATTACTTGGATAAATACTGTGCTACTTAATTTTTTACTTAAAAAAAAAAATCGATGCAATGAAAACTAATGTGGATTAATTTGCCACGTAATATCGCACCTTCTACTATTGATTTCAAAATATTTGAATGATGTTATTTGTATAGATTTTATAAATATTTTACTTGTGCTTTATTTTGTCAAAGTATCTTATTATCATGCATTCTGGTTTGTTAATCCAATGACTAGAAGAAAGTACATTATTTTGTAAATCATCTCCAATTTGATCCTAATTATCGAAGAGCCAACTATGATTTCGGTGAAAATGATAAATAATCATAATTTTTTTATATGATTGAAAAATCATTTAAATCACAAAAAAATATTTTGGGTGTTTGTATTGACAAAGTCAGCAATTTGCGGCGGACTTTACGATATAAAAATATTTTCTTTGAAATTGTGGCAGATTTGCGACGGAAATTTCTGTCATTTATTTTGTGACTGATTTGACGCAAATCTATCACAAATCTACTGCAAATCCGTCACAAACACTTCTATCTAAACCGACATCCTGACCATTTCTTTCATTCTCTTGTTCTCGTTCTATTCTGTTGGACTGTGCGTGCGACATTCCTTCAATGGCGTTCCCCTGAGCCATCGTATCCTTTGATGACGTTCCTTCGGCCTACTGCCTCCTTCGATGACGTTCCTTCCAGTCACCTCCTTCGACGACGTCCCTTCCTGTCGCATCCGCCGTTCTCCTTGGACACTTCCTCTCCACCGTCTCCTTCCATGACGTTCTTCCTATCGCACCCGATCGATCGGCTCTCGTTGATATGGTAATCTTTCTTCCATTTCATGAGTATATTGTTTATACTTTAGGGTTAATTAGGAGATGCATGGAGATTGTTCATAGTTTAGGGCTTTTTGTGTGATAGAAAAGTTTCCCTCAAACTTTAGAAAAAATTCTATAAGATGGTGGTGAAACCTACAATGCTTTATGGTGTATAATGTTGGCCATTAAAAGAGAAGCATAATATTAAGTTAAGTGTTGCAGAGATGGGTGGATGAGTGGCTTTACTCTTAGAGTATATTGTTCATGGTGATGGTGTAATGGATTGAAAAATTACTAGCAGAATTCATGTTGGATGGTTGAAATGGAGGAATGCATCGGGCTTATTGTTTGATAGATAAGTTCCCCTCAGACTTAAGGGAAAATTCTAAAAAATGGTGGTGAGACTTGCAATGCTTTATGGTGTAGAATGTTGGCCATTAAAAGAGAAACATAATATTAAGTTAAGTGTTACAGAGATGAGGATGCTTAGGTGGATGAGTGGCTTTACTCTTAGAGTCTATTATTCATGGTGATGGTGTAATGGATGGAGATATTATTAGAAGAACTCATGTTGGATGGTTGAAATGGAGAAATGCATCAGGCTTGTTGTGTGATAGATAAGTTCCCCTAAAACTTAAGGAAAAGAAAGAGAAGCTTAATATT
The DNA here is from genome assembly GCA_019925795.1 of Dendrobium chrysotoxum. Lineage (NCBI taxonomy): Eukaryota > Viridiplantae > Streptophyta > Magnoliopsida > Asparagales > Orchidaceae > Dendrobium > Dendrobium chrysotoxum. The sequence continues at coordinate 38,246,233 of CM034308.1, forward strand.
AAGTTAAGTGTTATAGAGATGAGGATGCTTAGGTGGATGAGTGGCTTTACTCTTAGAGTCTATTGTTCATGGTGATGGTGTAATGGATGGAGATATTATTAGCAGAATTCATGTTGGATAGTTGAAATGAAGGAATGCATTGGGCTTATTGTGTGATAGATAAGTTCCTTCAAACTTAAGGAAAAATTCTAAAAAATGGTTGTAAGACTTATAATGCTTTATGGTGTAGAATGTTGGCCATTAAAAGAGAAGCATAATATTAAGTTAAAGTGTTGCAGAGATGGGGATGCTTAAGTGGATGAGTGACTTTATTCTTAGAGATAGGATACAAAATGAGCATATACATGAAAAGGTTGGATTAGCTTCAATGGAAGATAAGATTAAAGAGAGTCTACTTAGATGACTTGGTCACATAAAACGACAACCTTCCGATAACTTGGTTGGGAAACTAGATGTATTAGGCGGTTGATCACAAATATTTTCAGGCTCAGGAAGAATACCAGTGGAGGATATAGTAGGGGTAGATGTACTGAGGGGGCATCCTCTTTACAACCTACCACTCATACCTAGCCTAGCCCCCATTTACCTACACCTCCTGCAGGGAGTCCTTCATTTTACTCCGTAGAAACCCGCTTTTCATCACCAAACCCTACATAAACGGCTCCCTATTACATGTACCACCCCCTTAAATCTTCTTAGGGATTCCCTGATACTTATGCATATCCACCATATGTTCTGCCATTTTATTACCCACCACCCCCTCAGGCCTATGCAGTTGGACCTCCTACCCTGACTGCAGTTGGGCCTTCCACGCAAGCTATCGCAGCACCGACTGTAAATGGATGCATGTTGATTTAGCCTAAGGGAGACACGTACGTAAATGTGTATATTTTATATTATCTTTATCTCTTAGAGAAAAGGGAAGCAATTTAAATCTAATAGCATCATCACTAACACCGTTATACTTAAATGTTGCACAAATTTTTAAGAATCTGGCTAAATATAAATTGAGATCTTTTACAACAGTTCCCTCAAACTGAGAGTTTTGAACCATTTGAATAATAGCTAGTTTTAATTCAAAATTATTAGCTTGGATTGTAGGTATATTTATGCTCCAATGAATATCATCTACTAAAGAGTTTATATAATCCTTAAGAGGTCTAGAATGATTTTGCTCTAACTCTAGTTAAGTCATTTTCAAAATCTTTTTAGTTTTTCTAATTTTAGAAAGGGTTCTATAAATTTTAAGATAAAATGATAAAAGTTTCTTTCTATGGCTATAAAATATGCAACAAAAATATAAATAATAAAAGTAATTAAAAAATGTAAGTATGTCTAACTATGGAATTAATTCAATAATATAGTAAAAATTTTGCAAAAACTAAAATACTTCCGCAGCAACCGTGCCAAAAACTTGATGGGGGTTATGGAGTAACCTATTAAATTGTGAAATGATTTAGGGCTCTATTAATTTTTAACAATATTTAAATTTTTTTTATATAAAAATAATTATAAAAACCCTACTTAATATATCCAAGTATACATGCTTAATCAAGTAATATAGTGATAGAGTAGAATATCGATCTCAGGAGAAATATATGCTTACTTACAAATACTAGTACTGTCTACTAAAATTACAATAATTATCCTACTAAATAAAAATAGATGTTATGAAAATTTAATCACTTAAATCACTACAGGAAAATTCATTGTTACCGACGGACAAAATCCGTCAGTAACAATGAAAATTAAGATTTCCGGCGGATTTCCGACGGTAATTCACGCGTCGGAAAAAAATAACCAGCGGAATTAATCCGCCAAAAATATTTTCGACTGATTTTTCGACGTAATTCTGGCGAAAACTTTATAAAAAATGACGGCATTTCTGTTGCTGAATTCTGGTGTATTATCCGCTGATATTTCTGATGGAATTTTCGTTGGAAATACCGACGGATAATACACAGCAAGAAAAACGACGCCCTTGTTACCGTCGAACATTACCGGCAAACGAGCTACCGAAATTTTTTGGTGCAAAATCTACTGGAAAGTACGACATATCGTATTACCGATACCGTTTCCAATGGAAAATCCACCGGAAATCTGTAACATAAACAAAAAAATATATACTTCCCTTTAAAATCAGATTTCCACAACCTGCAAATAAAAGATACAATAATGTATACATTCATGGGCCAATTCTAATCAATAACATCCTCAATTATATTATAAATATGTGCAAATAATAAATAAATAAACATGTACACAATAAACATAAATAATAAAAATTCTGTGAGTAGTGCACTCCTTCCATATTGGTTGTTGAGAAGCATGCAATAAATCATAAAAATTTTGTACTTCTTTGAGTTTTGATATTCATAATATAACCTACATATAATATGGATATATTAGATAATGTTATAGCATTTATTGAAGAAAAATACAAAGACTCTTAGCCTGCTCGGAAGGCCATCGTTTTAACTAAGTGACCAAACCAAACTAGACTAAGGCTCCATCTAGGATGACATTTATCATTTCGTACAAACTCTCACTACAGCACATAGCTTCGAGTGTATCGACCACCAATTTCTTACTTTGCTAACCTGGTCGTCGAAAGGCTGCAGTTTTATGTGACAAAACCATCTAAGGCGACTCTCTCTAATCTTATCTTCCACTAGAGCTACTCCAACCTTTTCACGTATATGATCATTTCGTATCTTATCTCTAAGAGTAAAGCACTCATCCACCTGAGCATTATATCCTTATCTCTGCAACACTTAACTTAATATTATGCTTCTCTTTTAATGGCCAATATACTGCACCATAAAGCATTGTAAGTCTAACCACCATCTTATAGAATTTCCCCTTAAGTTTGAGGGGGACTTTTCTATCACACAACAAGCCCAATGCATTCCTCCACTTCAACAATCCAACTTGAATTCTACTAATAATATCCCCATCTATTTCACTATCACTCTGAACAATAAACCCAATATATCAAAAATGTGTACTCTTATTAAAGACTTGACCATCCAAAGTCACAATTCCCCCACTAGATCTATTAATACTAAAATTATCAACAAAAAGATTCTTCAATTTTAGATCTACACAAACGAAAGCCTTTAAACTCTAAGGTTGATCTCTATAATTCAAGTTTTCCTTTAACTCCCTCTCTAGTCTTATCAACAAGAAGAATATCATACGAAAGCCTTTAAACTCTAAGGTTGATCTCTATAATTCAAGTTTTCCTTCAACTCCCTCTCTAGTCTTATCAACAAGAAGAATATCATCAGCAAAAATTAAGCATACACCAGGGTACAATCTCTTGCAAATGTCTAGTGAGAACATCCATGACTAAAGAAAAAGGGAGAAAGTTACCTTCACACCAAGCGAATGTCATCGAAGGAGCGAAGTTGAACAGAGAAACGAATGTCGTCGAAGGAGCAAACTCGAACATGCGCGAGGGAACATCGCCCAAGGAGCGAAGGGAACATCGTCGTTGAAGGAGCGAAGTCGAACACCCTAAACGAACGTCGTCGAAGGTCGAACAACGAGGGAATGTCGTGGAGCGTTGCCAAACAGAGAGAAGAAGCCGAATGAAATGAGCAACCAGGCGTGGATGGTACGAAATAGGGCCTTTACCGATGATTTTTCAGGCAGATAATCCGTCGGTACTATTACCGACGGATATTATGCTGGTAATATTTTGTCGACTTTAAATAAGCCGGTGTAAATTACGCTGGTAATTCCGCCAATAATTTTCAGCGGGAGATGCGTCGGAAAATAAAAAATTTTCGGCGAAATTTCGGCGTAAAGTCCGCCGGTAAGTTAGCGATGATAAATCCGCCAGAAATTCCGCCGCACCATTACCGTTAGAAATTCCGCCGGTATTTTCGCCATTTTTTCCAGCGTATATTATCCGCTAAAAATTTCGACGGTAATGGGCTGTTTTCTTGCAGTGAATATAATTAGATAAACATAATGAATACGCTATATGGATATAATATTTTGGATTAATGAATATAAATAATATATTTTTTCTAATAAATCTCTTTTAATTGTTATGCTATTCAGAGTATATGCATTCCTAGATCTCTGTCAAGCTTGTAGGAACAAAGGGGCGTCCGTCGACTTCCTACGGTTATATCATCTCTTTAAGAATTTAGTGCATTTCATACCATATGCCTATATATAACGCATACTAATTCAATATTCCTAGTTATGCCTGCTTCCCTCCGTCGAGGCTCCATATTACACCTAATTTTAACTAGACATATGGCAACTATGTGTATTAAATTAAGATCTAATAATATTAAAAATATTATTTTAATCATTTAAAGAATAAGAGAACTCGTTAGTACTACATATGATGTTTTCATCATCAATCCAAAATTAAAGAATTTAGCTAGACATGGATTATAATTAAAACAAACTCATTTTTATTAATAACATGATAGAAAGAAAATACAAAAGATATATATTACCAAAATGGTTCGATAGATCTTCTCTGCACTCCTTTTTACTTACAAAATTTCTTCCACAGACACAAGCCAAACACTCTGATGATTGTATCAAATACTTTTCTAAATTCTCTTAATTGTCACCCTAAGGAAAATTCAGAGAAGCACTCTAAATTATACTAAAATTATCTAAGTGACTTAACTCTCTTACAAACATAACACGGTGACTATTTATAGGAAAATACAAAGTAGGCATCTAGCACTGCGACGCTTGAAAGATCGTCGCCACTACGCCTAACAAATGAACTAACGCCGCTATGCTACTGATCTGGCTCCACCTCGATGATTGATGATGTGGATCAGTTACTTAGTGAACAATCGCGTCGTTTCGCTGATAGGTCGTCTCCTTTGGAAGTTACAACTGTTATGCCGCGACACTGTTGCCTTTTGAATACTGCAGCGCTGGAAGAGTAATTTTGGCACTGAGGCATTGTAGATTGTGACGCTGCGGCTCTGGAAGAGAGATTATATGGCGCTGCAAAGTTGATGTGTTGATGCTGCGGCGCTACCCGACAAAGAAGTCGGCGCCAAAATGTTCTTTTTGTAGTGCTCTAACAGTATCCTTGAAGGCATGATGACGTTGATTTATCTGAAGCCGCGACGCTGGATGATACTTAAAATTGTGTCTTTTTTTGTCTTTTTCCTGCACATCATAACTAAAATAATATATTTTCACTGAAAATAAAACACATAGAATACACATTATTTACACTTATCAACACCTCTAGTATTAAGATGAATAAATGTTGCATGATTGACAACGGATGACCCAGATTAAGCTTAATTGGGTTTAGAGCATATATATATAGGGTTTATTTTATAGATTTTTATAGTATTTTCTTAGGATTTTTATTATGATCACCCTGTGAATCATATTCTATGAAAATTTAACCAAAGATGCATTAGATTATAAGGAGTCTAGAAAAAAATACTTTCTTTGTAATTATTTCCTATTTCCTATTTTTTATTTTACAAAAACAAATATTTACTATATAAATTCTTAATCTTTTCAAATGAATTAAAAAGATTCCTAAACTCATTATCAGCTCAAGGAGACACACCCTAGTAAGCCTATAATACTTTTCCTAAAGCAAGGTGAGCTATATATTGCATTGGGTTAATTTTCAAAGGCATAAATTCAATAATAAAGATAGTGTGAATTAAAATTAACAATTTATTTTAAAAAATTATAAACAAGAGTTCAGTAATTATTGTTCATAAAAAAGATCATTAAAGTATATAAATAATCTAATTCAACCACAAAAACATAAATATATTTAAATAGTATAGTAACTCATTCATTGAATATTGAACTAACAAAATAACTTCTAATCTTAATCACTTCTAATGATAACTAACACTTGGAAATAAATTTGAAGGAATAAACCCTTAAATGACATGTTTATTTTTTAATTGGTAAAGAGTTACCTATAGTGATCACTAGCAGTCCAACCTTTTGATTAGGATGTTGATTTTTCATGGTGCTCCATAAACCCTATATTCAAAAGAATCTAGATCAATCATGCATCCAAAATATTAAATATTTGATATAGCCTCTTAAAATATATCCTTATATAATCAAAAGAATTTCTCTAATTTATATTCCACATAAACTCACATTGATCCAGCATTATTTAGTACTTTATGTATAGATTATCTCTTATCATTATATATATTATATATATATATATATAATTTAGGTTTCATTTGGGATATCTCTTTGCATTTTAGACTATAACACAATTGCTGTTTGGACACAGCTTTTTCACTATTTTCAAAAGATTTTTGTAATAAAATGTCATTTTTTTCAACAGCTTTAAAAAATTACATGATCTATAGCGACTTTATAAAACAATAAAAAATCTATTTCATTGTGACAGCTTTTTTATTACTTTCTAAAGCAGCTTTTTAGTATAAAATTTTTAATTTAAAAAATTTTTATACTAAAAAATTACTTTAAAAAACAGTAAGAAAATTATCCCAAATAAAATCTTAATTTATACATCAAAGATAACATTATGCCTAGATTAGACGAAGCTTATAATTCCTTCCATTATTAAATCCAAAAAAGTCATGATCATGTCGTCCTCTCCAAACCTTCTGACACTAAGGATGCTTCTCTTTCCCCTCTCCTTCCTTCCCCCACTGATTTAAGAGTTAAGACACGATGCTTCTCTAGTCGCATTCAGTTCAATTCGCAGCATCTTAGTAAAATATTAACGTCTAATCTACGATCATTATCATGTGCCAATAATACAAAGCAAAGAGCAATCACAAATAGTTTTTTAGTTCATAAGAGGACATGAGCCGAGGTGGTGGACACTATGATCATGGCCTTTGCTCTTTTGGCTGTACTTTAGGATGAAATAATATATCAGAGCGGTGGCTAGCTAATGATAATATATTATTAAAGAATAAGCACTGAAACTAAGGCCGGTCAAATTGATATATTTCTAAAGAGCACAGCCATGGCCACTCAGATCTCAACTGAAAATCAATTTATTAGAGTAGTGATGTTTTGTCCTGTAAGTTATTTGACTAATTGATCAGGAGATACTGATCAATTTAACTCCACTCAGTTGCATGGCTTAGAAATTAAGAGAGAGAGAGAGAGAGAGCTTTCCACTCGGTCTTTGTGGCAAAAAAAAATTTATGAGGGCTTACTGTTCTTCACTCGCATGAATGGCGAAGATCTAAAAATGATATAAATAAAGAACAAAAATCAGTGAGAATAAATTGATAGGGAAGGTGGGTGCTGAATGGGGGCCTCAACCACTGCTGGGCTGCAGTGTCTTTCGTATAATATATTGACTATAGTCCCATGAAGGTGCCCACTTAAATGCCTTGGGGAGGTTGCAGTTTAAAAGCAAACGTTCTTGTTAAAGTCTCCTTCCATACACAAATCTCCGCACATAGTATCATCACATACATGAAATTATGAATCATTAAGTCCATAAAATTCCTTTAATGAATTTCCACACCCACTGTGCAATCATGCACTACACACCGAAATGAATATGTAGTGAAATGGGACACATCAAATAGGTTTTCATACTTGTCAGTAAAAAATTAGATGAATTCAACTAACGCTCTCTTTCTCTTCTTGTTATTATTATTATTATTATTATTATTATTATTATTATTATTATTATTGGAAAAAAATAGATTTCATTTCATCAAAAAAATTAGTTACACGGTCCTTAGAGGAATCCCTTGCTCGCTAAAGCTCAAAGAGCTACAATTAAAAGATTAAAAAAAAATCCATAGAGCACAAAATTCCTAACAACTATATATACAGATATAAAGTAACCTTTTTTGAATTAACACGAAGACCCCACTAAGGGTTTCCACAAAAAAAAAAAAAAAAAGTAAATGGCAGGCAAGTAGCCAAGCCCAAAAAATCCAAACAGAAACCAAGAAGGGACAACCCCATCAACCCCATCAGAGAAAAAGAACACCCCAAACTTGAGTGAAAGTTCGATGTAGGATGTTAATTCTCGGTGAACTATTCCTAGGCACACCAAGAGGAGGGTGACTATATTTTTGGATTTTTGATAACTTAAAAGCAAGAAAGACTATCACCCAATGCGGAAGCTAATAAACTTATCAACAATTATAGTAATGGTGATGATAATTTAATCAACATAATATAGCATCAACCACAAATTTTCAGCATATAATTTTCAGAAAAATAAATGGTAGAAAAATAAAGTGTAAAAAATAAAAATTAGAATGAGCACATCAGAATTTTATAATGGTTCGGTCAAACATGAAAGTTCGATAGGGATGTTAAGCCCTTGTGAACTAGTCCCGAGGCTAACCAAGAGGGGGGTGAATTGGATATTTAAAAATTTCTTTAAATAAAAAGAAAAATCTTTTTATATCTTGTAGTGGAAACAAATTAAATCAATAATAAAAAGATCAATCACAGATTTCACCCAAGTAGTTAATCGCAGTAAAATAAAATGCAGAAAATAATTAGAAAGAACACACCAGATTTATAGTGGTTCGGTCCAACCTGACCTACGTCCACTCCTCGGAGGCACCCTCCGAGTATTGCACTACACCTTTAGTGACTCTCCTTTAGCCCCCACAGTTAGGCGGAGAAGCCCTTATAAAATCACTTCCACCTTCCTCGATGCGGCAGAGTAGCCGGGTCTCCTTCGACACCAAAGAGATCTTCTTCTTCCCAAAACTTCCCTCGAGACACCCTTGAATTCGATGGTACTTAGGTGCAAGCTTGCCGGAGCAACCGTGTGAACCCCCTCACACTCCCTCAAAAATCCCCCTTCCAAGGCTCTTCTCCCTCTCAAACTCCACCCTTTCCTCTTTCCCTTTCAAGCTCCCTCTTCAAGTTTTCTCCAGAAGAAACAAAGCCTCAATGGCTGCCAAAGACACATATCAAGTGCCTTGAGAAAGCTTAAAAAGAGAGCTCCAAAAATCCTTTCAAATTAATTTTGGCGGCAAAGATCATCCAGGACGATCGCAGGATTGTCCATGATGATGTGCAGAATTTGACCTGGTAGTCCCGTACGATCACCTGGATGATTACCTATACGATATGTTCAAATTTGTATAGATCGTCCAAGATGATTAGAATATCAAATTAAGAAGATTTGATTGACTAATTACAGGAATAATTTAGATAACATTGTCATAGATCGTCCAGTACGATATGGATTATCCTGGATGATTAGACCACAAATAGAAACTTACAATCTTGCCTGAATTATTATGGCGGCTAGGGTTTTGAGACCGTAATGGATCATCCAGGACGATATAAATATCGTTCAGTATGATTTGTTCAAAAGTTAAACTTCTGGTTTTGACTAGATCTTACTCCCCCTGAGTATGTGTGTACATGGTCACAATAAGCATACACCCTTACAGGACTTGACTCAAGAAATAAAAAAGTACATAATTGCAAAATACAAATATGATCACATTAAAGCCAATTCTACCCATTCTTGAGTCTTGAATCTTTCTTGGATTGATGCATAATGTTCCTGAAATGTTAGTACATACAAACAAATATATATTCCAAATACTAGGAGATGTGAACCATAATATTTGTTATCATCAAAATAAAAACTCGTGAGCTCGAGTTGCAACAAAATAATGACCTACATCCACTCCCAAGAGTCCTCCTCTCCGAGTATTACACTAAAACTTTAGTGTCTCTTCTTTAGCTCCCACGCTAGGTAGAGAAGCCCTTACAATCTTTTCAACAAACTGGTACGAAAGAGACACTACACGAAAATGTCCATTTACCAGCAGAATTTTAGGCGGATATTTGTCTGCAAGTACAAGTGGCGGTCTACCCTACGGATATTCCGTCCGAAAATAAGCGATGCTCTTTCGGCGGACAAAACGTCAGAAATTTACCAGCGGAAAAAATGCTAGTCTAACCGCCAGAGTGTGTAAAGATGGCGTTTAATTTCGATAAAATTACTTCCAACAAAATTTCTATCGGCTTACTTAAACCCAACGAAACCTATCCGGCGGAATATTTGTCAGAAATGTTTTCGTCGGCCTATCCATTGGAAATACCGCCAGAAAGAGCCTAATTGTGTTTTTTGCTACAGGTTTTAGGCGGATTATCCGCCACAAACTCTGCGGTGCTGAAATGTATCGACGTTCCAGCAGAAATTTACTGCTGGTATTTCCGGTGGATTCTCCGCAGGCTTCATTCTTCAGTATATGTCCACTGGAATAGTCTGGCAGATACTCCGCCACAAATACTGGTGTGAATTTTTGTCGAAAATTCTGGCTAAAAAATTTTCGGCGGATAAAACGCCGAAACTCATGTCAAGGAAACTACATTTTTGCTGATCTTTTTTTCATTGGAATTCACTACAGGAAAACAGATTTAGGGTAGATTCAGGGTAGATATTTTTTATTTATTTTACGAATTTAGATATTTGTATTGATGTATTTTGGACATGATTTATAATATACTCTTGTAGACATCTGCATCAACTGAGGAGGATGTTGTTTTGGACATGTTTTATAATATACTCTTGTGAATTTCTTTCTACTTCTATCATTTATGTTTATTGTGTACATGTTTATTTATTTATTATTTGCACATATTTTATAATGTAATTGAGGGTGTTATTGATCAGAAGTGGCACATGTAATTGTATCTTCTATTTGTAGGCGTGAAAATCTGATTTTAAAGGTAAGTAGATTTTTTTTGTTTATGCTACAGATTTCCGGCAGATTTTCCATCGAAAACTGTGTCGGAAATATGATATATCGTACGTTCCGGTGGATTCCCCGTTGGAACTGCCTGGCGGCTCGGCCGCCGGTAATATTCGACGGTAAGTTGGGCGTCATTTTTCTTGTGGCGTATTATCCGCCAGTATTGCCGGAAAAAATTTCCGCCAGAAATACTGGCGGATAATATGCCAGAATTTAGCAACAGAAATGCCGTCATTTTTCCATAAAGTTTTCGTCAGAAGTACACAGGAAAGTTCGCAGGAAATATTACCGGCGGATTAAATCCGCTGGTCCTATTTTTCCGACGCGTGAATTACCTTCGGAGGGGTTTTCGTTGGAACATCGCCGAAAATCTGCAAATTTTAGCGGATTTTTATTGTTGCCAACAGATTTTGTCCACCGGTAACAATAAATTTTCCTGTAGTGATTCCGCTGATAAGTCTGCCAAAGAAATGTTTCTGGTGGATAATTTTTGACGGCATAAACTTTACGATGCACGATTTACCGTCGAACAATATTCTGTTGGAAATCCACCTAAAAGTATAATTTTTAGTGGATTATTGTAGTTACTGGCGGATGTTGTCCGCCTTTAACAAGCAATTTTTCTGCAGTGAGAACCTTGACCTCTTTTTTCATCCACTTGGTGAAGGCAGAAAACCTAGCACTCCTTTTTCACCCTCTTAGTGAAGGCAGAGAATCTCGACCTTCTTTTTCACCCTCCTGGTGAAGGTAGAGAACCTATCACTCCTTTTTCACCCTCATGTTGATGGCAGTGAATCTCGACCTCCTTTTTCACCCTTCTAGTGAGGACAGAGAATCTCAAATCACTTTCACCTTCTATGGTACATGCGGCAGAGTAGTATGATCCTTTGATACTAAAGAGGTCTTCTTCCCAAAGCTTAACTCAAGACAAACCTTGATATATAAAGGAACTTAGGTGCAAGTTCATCGGAGCAACCATATGAAACTCCCTCTCATACTCCCTTGAAACCCACAAGGATTTTCTCCCTCTCTCAGAAACTCCACCCTTTCTCTCCCATGTTTTAGGCTCTCTCTTCAAGCTTTCTTCTGATGAAAATAACTCAATGAATGCTAAAAGACTCTTACAAAAATTTATGAGAAAGCCTAAATAGAGGGCTTAAAAAAATCTTAAAAATTTAATTATGTCGACATTGATCGTACAATATGAACCCATATCTACAATACGATTAGTTAAAATAGCCTTATTCGTATTGTACGAAGAGTAAGGCGCTATACGATCAATTCAAATATTTGAGCTGATCATCCAATATGATATAATGTATCATCCTGTATGATTAATTCAATCGAATTGGAGTATCATCGCGTATGATCGATGACAAATAAATACCGTCCCATACAAAGATCAGACGTACAGTACGATTGATACAATCATACCATATGATCAGACTAAGTCAATTAATCTAAATTTGATCCCCTAATTGTAAGATTAATTTAGGTAATATTTGATTATATCGTACATTATAATGACTATCATATGGTATGATTAGTATAAACTTTAAATTTTAAAATAGTGCCTAAATTATGATTGACAGCTGAGATCGACTGATCATCATGTATGATCTGGATTATACAGTATGATGAGTTTAAATAGCTTTAATTATGCCAATCAGTGGTTATAATGATTTTTTGAATAGCTAATCATATAGTACGATTAATTTAGAAAATTACACTTAAATTTTTTCACTATCTCACTCCCCTGAGTGTGTGTATACACGGTTACCAGGCTAGCATATATCTTTACAAGATTTGACTCAAAAAATAATAAATAAATAAATAAATATTACAAATTTTTTCAGTATACTCTATTCTTCTCAATTTTGAGCCCTGAATCTTTATTGAATGCTGCATGATGTACCTGAAATGTTAGTACATACACAAAGAAATATGCACTACAAATACTAGGAGAAATAAATGGGTATTCAATAATTTTTGTTATCATAAAAAATATAAACTTGAGAGCCCGAGTTGCAACACCGAGCAGTAGCCAGAACACCCTCCACACACCCAAGCTCCAACTAGAACACCCAAGCTAAAATCCAAACCACAAGAAAAATTTTAGTATATCATTCATGCGATACTTCTAATATAATTTTTTGCTCATTATTTTAAGATTATTAATTCAACATCCAAATGACTTTCCAAAATAGAAAGATATTGGATGTATAACAGATTATTACTGTAATGAAAAGGATTGACAAATGAATTTATGGAGGGAGGTGAGACTTTTATTAAAGTCACATGTCAACTACATTCATTTAAGTTTGATGAAATGTTTAGATGACCATGCTCGAAGTAGAAAAATCAAGCTTTCCTTAAGTCCGATGATATAAAGGTTGATTTATATCGTAGGGGATTTATTCTAGGATTTTGGTTTTGGACATCATATAGCGAGTACTAGCCACATAGAGATACTCATGTAGGTCCATCCATAGGTTCTAGATCAATCGAAGAAGATTAAATGAGTTGACCATATGAAATTGTGGGCTCCGAAAATTCGGCACCGGCCTCCGCCCGACTTTTGTTTTCTTCAGGGGGAGTTTTAACAGAATTAAGTTCCAGGGTAAATTTTGGAAGGCAGATGGATTGTAGATAAGACACTACCCAGATATTTCGCCCTCATTTTGCGAGGACTTTATGATCTGAGTTCTGGTTTCCTATAGGCGCAAGCCCCTATAGTTAATTACCCCTCCTAATAATGAGAGAGAACTTTCGATTAAGGCTAGTCGTCAATCAGATACGTAGAGATACATGAGTCTGGCTTATAGTAGCAGCATGGGCATAGGGTTTTGGGAATTTGAAGATTTTAATATTTAAAACAGAAATTTTCACCACCTTGCACTTAAAGCGAATGGTGGGGGAATGGATGATAGACCCGATCAAGATCCCATGGTTCCGTCATCCCGGGCCATCATGGTCCCTGGTCTACTTAGTCAGAGGAGGTAGTCGACCCAACCTGACAGAAGGATCCTTGTCGGCAGCCATGGGTTGCTTCGTCCAAGGGAACCTTGTAGACCTGGGTTGGATGTTTGCCTAAGGGGACAAATTTGAATCCACCTTAGCTAACAGAGGGCTTTGTGCCCTATCGATCATATCCTATTGATTCATATCTCAAGGATTTGATGCCATTGGGGAGCATACGGGCTCTGGCCATAACCATAATATAATGGTGCCATTTGGCGGCGACCACCTGGTTCACAGGGCCCCGAGTCATAACCGTTTATCCTGCAGTGCCATTTGACGGTGAAACTGCCGGTTAGAGGACTCGTACCACGTCCTTGCTGGCAGGAGATTATTTGAGAATGGATCCTAGTGATATTTTCGACCAGGCATTAGCTCTTTGTGAGCTGAAGTAAATTTTAATTTGTCCACCTCGACAAACTGTTGCGGATGGTGGATTGATGTTGCTTTAAGTGATTTAATGGGTTGAATCTCATTTCTTTTAAATATTTTAGAATTTTGATAATTTTTGGATTTTTAGATTTTGGGTGGCATTTGAATTGTTTGGAATGGACCCCCTCCGGTTGAGATTTACATTCAACATGGCCATCATCGGGGTAATTTTAGGGTCATTTATATTTATAGGTTTAACCTTATCGACTCTATCGGGCTGTCGATAAAGGATCGGGTTTCATAGGCTTTATGCCTTTGTAAGTGAATTCTCTTGATTATAGACCTTGACGGCCTAATATGAACGTATAAAACAAATATTTCAGTCGTTCCCGTGACTCTATAATCGTTTAATGGTTCGAGCCGTGTTGACTCCTATTTACCAGTATAGGAGGATCGGGTTCGAACTAGAATTCACTTATTGATCCGCGCAGCATCCCTAGACGTCACGTGTGTACCAATAACACGCTCGTCGGGGCCCATGCGGGTGTTTGGGGGCATTTCATAGTTATTTATTAAACCTTGTCTACTCCTATCTGCTTGCATAGGAGGATCAGGTTCAAATTTATTGATCCGCGCAGCATCCCTAGACGTCACGTGTGTACCAATAACATGCTCGCCGGGGCCCATGCAGGTTATGATCTTATCTACCCCTTTTGTGTTCCTATGTGTATACAAATTAAGGTGCACATGCGGGGGGTATTTTAGAACATTTAATAGATTATCTGCAGCAATTCATAGAAGCTTGTATTCATCGTGGCTCTCCCATAGCTTCCCGTGGATGATATGTTGAGTGCATGATGGGTCTTCTACAGCGTCCTGTGGAAGTTCATGATTGTTGTAGTCTCTCAGCATGTGGATGCTACGTTGGGTGCACGACCACTGTTCCTTGAACAACTTGCAAGCTTCAATAGTTTTACCCACCTCAATGTTCAAAATCTGGTTGAACTGAGATTCATTCTATAATGATTTGATCTGGCTTTGTCTTCTCAGAACTCGTATATGGATCCATGGCCACTACCTTGAACTAACAACTATAGTGATGGAAGATATATCGAGTTGTCTAGGAAACCCAATTACGAGTCTAGGCCACCAAGCTTTTCATTAATCTTTAACAGCACATTTGTCAAATAATGCTCATTAACTTCGGTGGGCGCGATGCAGTGTACGATGGCATTTACCTGCATGTGACGGGTCTCCTACGATAATTCATAGGAGATTAATTTATTTGCTTGACACAAGATTACTGTCGACTGTGGGGTGTCGTACTTCTTGTAAATGAATGTTAATAAATCATCACATTTATTGTATATACTATTGGTTATTCATCACTTCACTTGATGGCTCCTGATATGGGTAGTCATATCGTTATCACTGTCAACTGGCATTTGCATTTTGATGGACATTATCATAAATATATTGTAGCATTATTAGAGGTTCATATTACAACAAGTATGATGAACTTGATACTGTCATTATCAACATTTTCATTCCAACTGACATGACTCTTACAAGCCAAATGACGTTGTCCAAAAATTCCATACCAAGATTTACAATCAATTTATGCATGAATCTTTGCTCGTCTGTATGATATCGATTTGAATGCATTTAAATGATCAAAGCGGCCAATACTTGTTTGAAGATCTTTACATTGTTGCTTGTGAAAGAGCCATAAGTCTTTCAATCGATTCTTATTTGAGCAATTATGATTGTCATTTAGCATTTGTATGTTCATTAGAATGATATAAGCCTTTGGTAAACATTTGTACTGATGTGATTGTATGTTTGCCAAATTAAAATCCAATTCCTTGTGGTCCACATCGAGTTCCCTATTTCACTTTCAAGTCCAAGCTCCTTATTGTTCAATTCGAGTTCAAAGGAAACCCTCCATTGTTAATTGATTGAGCTCAGTTCGAATTCAACTTGAGTCAAACTCTTTGTAGTCAAATTGTAAGTTTTTACTTGCATTCAAATTGTGCTCACTTGATATTCAAATCAAGCTCAAGTCCTATGTCCCGTATGGTCCAACTCAAGTCTGCGCTCGAATTCAGATGTTCAAGTTCAAGTCCCAAATCTTGTCCAAAGTATGAGTTCAATTTCAACATAATTTAACCAACTTTGATTTAGATTGGATTTTATGTTCATTTAAGTTCAATTCATATGGTCTTTTTGAGTTCATTTGAGTCCAAATCAGGTCCAAGTTTAGTTTTATTTTCACCCGAAATTTTGGCAGCATTCGGGCATCTCCCCCGTTTATGGGAAATTACGGAAAACTGGGCCTTTCCCATCACGCTTAAGAAAGCGTGCATGGTAGATGTCCTCTTTCGAGGACACCGCGGCCGTGTAAAGTCTTTAATCCCCCACCACGCTTAAGAAAGCGTATATGGGTCTTCAAATGTACCTGAAAAAGACGAGCAGTTGTTTCCCCGCAGGTACAGAGCCGCGTACGGGTACTTAAAATTGTCCCCACCATGCTAAGAAAAGCGTGTATAAAGCCTACCCGCCTCGCCGTAGGTGTCGCACCGAGGATTTTCAGGTGATTACCCACCTCGTTGTAGGCACCGCACCGGGGTCACATCCCACCACGCTTAAGAAAGCGTGTATAGGCGATTTTCCGGTCCACCGCCAACGACGAGAATGAGTTCTCGGAGTTTTAGGGTTGGAGGGTTATACCTTTGCAAGCGTCGAGGTAGAGGTGATGACGATCAAATGCACAAAATATTCTTTCTTCTTTTCTTTTTTCTTTTTTTTTCTTTTCTTTCTTTTTTTTTTCTTTTCTTTTTTTTCTTGAATATTTCTTTTCTTTCTTTTTTTTTGGAACTTTTCTCTTTTCTTTTTTTTTTTGCTCTCTTTTTGTTTTCTTCTTTTTTTTCTCTTTGAAACTCTCTCTTTTTTTTTAACATACTTCATACATATACATACATGAATCTACAAGAATATTGGATCGTTGGAAACCGCAGCAGCTGTCATGTAGACATCATCAGTTATGGAAGCACTTCCGCTTCCCTTGCTTCCAGTTAGAAGAACGGGGGAAGTCCGATGAAAACGAGCGAGATACAAGCCTAAACATTCCAAAGACATCCCTGACGTCTTGATCTACTCCCAAAAATTATGAGTTTCATATGTGTAAAGCTCTTTCTTCCCAGCAAGAGGAGGCAAAATATCCTGACTCAACCTCAGATAATATGCGAAAAGAGCTTTAATTGCTGACTATAAGGCTTCAAATCTAGTAGTTCGTCGTAGATTTGCTCTATCCTTCTGTTGAGTGAAGGAATCCGGGATCGCTTTAAAGAGATCTGGTGTAAATATGTAGACACCACAATTTATGAGGTCACTAACAAAAGTCTCTAGTTTCTCGGTATAATGCAAAAGCTCGTTTGTTACAGGATCGACCCCCAATTCACCAAACTGATTTGCAGATTCAGTGGAAACCTTGGTTACTAGTATTGTTCCTTTTCCACCATAGTTTTTATGAGCATCAAGCATATGTGGTAGTGGGAAGCTGCAACAAACATCACGGTTCAACAAGAATATATGAGACATTTTTTTTAACATATAATCTCTAAAAGTATACAACCCTCTTGTCGATCCATGTAGTCTATCTTCTCTCAAATATCTGACAGGAACTTTGAGTTCATTCGAACTAGCCGACATATAAAGAGCAAACTCCTGTTTCTTATAAAACCCAATAAGATAAATCTGAGCCGAGTTTGGAATTCTGCTGCAAGCAGAGATAGGATGATGAACCATCGACTATTCCGCAAGAGGAAGCAACGACTTCGAAACATTCAACAACAAAGGCCGCCCTTTGTATGGCCTCCAACCATAATCAGAGCCACAACTCTCTCTTCTGAACTCCTCATTCCTCAGATTTGAGTGAAACGTTGCTTGGATGGCACATGAGGATAAGGCCGGCTGGGATTTGAAGCAGTTGTAGGCACGTGTAGAGTGTGAAAGTGGTTGTGGGATGAAGCTTGACGTGAAGCAGGTTGAAGGCTGCATGTGGCTTACGTGGGATTGGGTAGCCGGACTGCTACTTTGAAGAGGGCAACAGACATAGCTTGAGATAGAAGGCGGATGAACGCCTGGACCTACTGTGATTGGTTGGAGATTTTCGGCATAGTGAAGATCAAGGCAGCCGAGTGCTGGAGCTAGAAGAGTTGCTGCAGGGGTTTTGGTTTTGGGTTGAGTTTGGTGAGATGGAGGAAAGCAACGACAGAGAGTTTGGTATGGTTTTCCTATGGCTGTGAGATGGACGGGCAACCTTACCGTAGGTGGACTCGATGGCAGACGAAGCTGGGATTTGGCTTTGGATGGAGAAGAAGTAGCGACAGGTATGGATGGTCGAGAGCTTCACGGTAAGGGTCGACTTGAAGAGGTAGAGCGAATGTGGAAGTAATGATGGGAGCTCTCGGCTGTAGTCGCTAGAGGAAGCAGAGAACTCCATGTTAGAGAGGTTTGTTTTTCTTAGATAAGTAGTGAAGATTTTTGTGTAAAACTCTCCAAATGAAAGCTTCATTTCATTAGTAATTTAATGATGAGGACAGAAGGTTTTCTTGAGATAGTCGTTGCTTTACGGGATTTGCGGGATCTCACCAGGCAATTTGACATATCCGAGGTAACATGTTTAAATGCGATTTGATTTTGGTTTTGACTTTTGATTTTTTTTAATTGATTTCTTTTGTTTCACTAAATTGACATTAATGCTCTGTCATCATCACATCAATTTAAGATGACAAAAATGTGTTAATCATGTCAAATATTGCCTCAATTTGCGCAATTTCTCGACTCATGTGCATTTTATCTTGATTCACGTGTCAAATTCATCGAATATCAGAATTAGACAAATTAATAATGGATTTAGGGTATCGATGATGTTCCGGACGTGGTGGTGCAGTCCATTTTGCGATCGGACGATGTTTGAGTGACGATGAGACCAATTTCCTTAAAATACGTGTTACTGCATTAAGGCCCTCGTCGGTCACGACATATTTTAATTTGGACAAATTGATAGTCAACTTAGAGTATTGACAGTATTCTGGATGCAGTGGCAAAGTCTGTTAGTCAATCGGAGATCATTTGGTCGACGCCGAGGGCTAAATTCCTTAGCATGCGCATCATTATCTTATGATTTGTGCTTTTGCCTCGTAATTCATGTCGACCTTCTCGTACGCCATTTAATTCAATCAAATTAAAAGTCATTCTTAAGTATTTGGGATGTTTCGGACGCAGTGGAGAAGTCCGTTTGTCGATCGAAGATCATTAGGTCGACTACAAGGCCGATTTTCTTGAACCGCGCGCTGCTGCATTTGAATCACTCCGGTTGCGTCGCCAATCTGAATGCTTTGAATTGAATAAACAAAATATAATTTTTAAAGGTTGAGAGCATTCCAGACACCGTGGTGAAGTCCGTTTTGCAATCAGACATCATTTGATTAGCGCCGCACTTTAGTTTCAAGTGTCGGCCATTTCTTTTGACCAATCTCATCCGATTGGACTGCGAGCGACCCCGACCTAGCAGAATTCGACGACCCGATCGTAATGGCGCCGTTCGTTTGACAATTGGAGATTGTTTGACCCTTCAAGTGAAGCGTCGCGCCAATGCTCGTGTTGCTTATTTCGTCATTTTTGCCTCCTTTAGCATGGTTTTAGATATATGGGTCAACAGAAATACTTATTTTTGATACAACATGTCCTAATTTTTGAACAAACATGGA
The DNA here is from genome assembly GCA_019925795.1 of Dendrobium chrysotoxum. Taxonomy (NCBI): domain Eukaryota; kingdom Viridiplantae; phylum Streptophyta; class Magnoliopsida; order Asparagales; family Orchidaceae; genus Dendrobium; species Dendrobium chrysotoxum. The sequence continues at coordinate 38,266,118 of CM034308.1, forward strand.
AAAGCCACCAATTCCAAAAACTATTTTTTTAATTATTACATGCTACTTTAAAATTAATTTGGGATGGCTGCACAGCTCATTCAGAATTATTGGTTGTTATTAGGATACTCGGTATCAAAATTAAATATAATATGTATTGGAAGTGCTTCAATAACTTTATTGGTCTTCTCAAAGAAATAAATCTAGTCGATAATTTAATCCCCATAGATTCATATTGAATAAAAAAATTAGTATCTAAGTTGGGTCTCACCACTATGAAAATTGATTGTTGTATAAATAGTTGTATGTTATACTATAAGGATGACGCAATAAAAGTTTATTATCATACATGTAATGTGCCTTGGTTCAAACCTAACTCAGGAAAATAACATCATCAAAAGAAAGATGTTTCATATTCCATTTTTTAATTTACTAATTATTTCAAGACTTCAGTGACTCTACGCATCAATGAGTTCAGCAGGTCATATGAGATGGCATAAGGAGAAATTAGCTCATAGTGATATTTTTCTCATCCATTAGATGCTGAAGCATGAAAATATTTTGATCGGACACATGCTTTATTTACTATTGAGTCATATAATATAAGATTGAGATTATGTGCTGATGGTTTTACTCCATGTAGTTAGGCAGCTTCACCATATTCTTATTGGTTAGTCATACTAACACGATGCAAACTTTCACCAAAGATGTGTATGGTTATCCCGTACATGTGCTTAATACTTATAATACCTGGACCACATAATCCAAAAGTAAAAATTGATATTTTTTTGTAACTATTAATTAATGATCTCAAGTTTCTATGGGAAGAAGGTGTCCTCACATATAATATCTCAACCAAATAAAATTTTCTCCTTAGAGCTACATTACTTTGGACCATTATGATTTTTTAACTTATGATATATTATCAGGTTGGAGCACAGCAAGAAAATTAGCTTATCCTTACTGTATGGAGAATACTAAATCTTTCACACAAAAATATGAAGAAAAAAAATACTTGGTTTGATTATCATCGTATGTTCCTACCTTCTGATCATCCAACATATACTATAGCTGTTAAGCAACTTATTACAAATGAATTCCTAGTATGGTTTTGATCTTATATGAGTAAAATTTATAGTATTTTATTGATTTATATCTTATTAAATATTAGAAGTCCTAATTTTTTCAAATTTTCTTAGGTACATAACCTCTATAATAAGGTTTTTGATAAAGGGTTGCAAGCACTAGCATGGGGCCCAACACGAAAAGAAAATACTTGGCTAATATATATAGTTAATGAGTTTAGATTTTATTTCAAGTCATGGAGTAAAGGAAGAATAACTGAAAATTATGAAGTTTATATTAGAGGAAACACTCATGAAGAAGATGAGTGTGATTATTACGGTATTTTAGATGAGATTCTTGAGTTGTAGTACCCATGAGATAATGAGAATCTTATATGTTTATTCAACTGTCAATGGTATGATCCTGCACTGAATAGAGACATAAGGGTTCATCCTGTATATGGTTTAATAGAGATAAAATATAGTAGAAGATACAAAAAATTTGATCCATTTGTACTAGTAAGTCAAGTTGTTCAAGTTTATTTCAGTAAATATCTCAGTAATCACAGAGATAAGTAAGATTGGCTAGTTTTCATAAAAACTAAAGTATAAGAGATTATTAACCAATCATACATCGTAAATACTGCATATTAAGAGAATGAGATGTCAGATTGTAGGGCAGTTGAAATTGATGTTCTTGATAATTCGTTGCCTAATGCTGAAATGCAGTTAGAGGATGTGAATAGTTCGACGAGCTCTTTAAGTGAGAATAAGAAAGAAAATAAAGATACCTTAGAGAGCACTGCAAGTATTTCTGATTCAGAATAATTTTTGTAGCTTAAGTGACCAAATTTATTATAATGTACTTAATGTTGTATCATGAATATTTAGCAAGAACAAGTTGATAAAATGATAAACCGATCCAATTGGGTGGCTTTGATTGAAGTCCTCAATGAGTGGGGCCTCTAATTTAGGTGAAGATTGGACTAATGAAGCTATTCTTATTTGGTGGATGAGGATCACATACTTATTGAATGTAGGTCCCTTTTTATGAGGTGAGTGTTTCAATTGGGCAAGTTGTTTTGGGGCGGGCCACCCTCCAATCATCCTATAATGTTCTACAGTGGTGAGTCTATCTGTAATGACTCGAATAAAATTTGTAAAATTTTTTAAGCTCATTAAGTACATGTTAAGTTTCTATGAGGGTTGAGTTATTTTATGTTTAAATTGGTCCTAAGAGAGTTGTGGTTTGAATTGGGGCAAAGAAAAATGTTAAGTAGAAATTTTTCCTATGGAGCACTACGACACTATAATAGCGACACTGCCCTCTTTATAAGTTGATAAACGCTTGAGAGCAGTACTGTGGCATTGAAGGAATGGAGCTATGGCGTTGAGATCTCAATTTGATGGGAAATTTCATTAGGGGCTTTGCTGCACTGGGTAAGTGGAACTACAGTGTTAGGCTCTCTGTTTGCATGTTTGAAACCTCCCCTTGGGAGCACTACAATTCTGGGTAAGTGTGACGTTGTGGGGCTAGGTTAATATTTTACAAGAATGTCTAATTATATTTTGAAAGCCTATTACAAATCCAAAAGCAATTCATTTCATTCATTTTGGCCAGGAGAATAAGAAGAGGAGAGAAACAAGAGAAGAGAAGGAGGAGAGAAAATAAGGTTCATGGGTCTTTGGGTCGATTTCATCTATCGAGCTACTTAAGAAAATTATTCATCTCTAGATAGGCTACTATTATCCTTCCTCAATTTTTTATTGTTTTGAATTCTATAGGATTTTGAGATTTAATTGGATGAGAAGCTGCAAAAGTTATGATTTCTTGATTTCTACCAAACTATTATTATGTAGCTTTTAATATATTGTAGATCGGCTCATATAGCACTTATTGACTTGATTATATTTAAATTTCAATAGGCATTTATATCATTTAAGGTATATTTCCTCAAATCTAAGTAAGATTACATATTAAAAAAAAAAGATAATTGATTATTGCATTTGATCTGTATAGAACGACTGACATGCATACTTGACGTGGTTTATTTATCATAACATATATATTCTACATTGCCAAATTATTACAACATAAATAATTAATATGATTTATATGTTGGAATTACATAATTATATGAAATTGAGTAAATGGAATTATCTTATGAATATCTTTATATTGCCTTATGTGTCATGCTATTAGACAAATTAGGCCTAAGAATTATCTTAATGTTGCTTTGTGGCATGCTAGTATACCTCCTACTTATTCTTTTCTTGTTTGGAGGATTTTGAACAATTACTTACCTGTGGATTCTATTCTTATCAAAAAGGGCTTATACATTGTTTCCAAATGTCAATGTTGTAATCATAGTGAAAATATGATCCATGTGTTTTTCCAAGGTCCCATTGCTATGAAAGTCTGGATTTATTTTGACAATATGTTCAATGTTTTCACTACTTATCGCCTTAATTCTATAGGTGATATTTTAAATAATTGGATTTCTAAGACGAAAGGGCATATTCGGAATATCATTCCTGTTCTCATTTGTTGGTATATTTGGAGTAGTAGGAATTACTCTAAATATGAGAACATTAAAATGAACGCCACTCTGATTATTTCCAAAATTAGTCATAAAATTAATCAATTATATTGTGCTAAGCTTTTGAAAGCTGACTCCTTTAAAGGCTGCTATCATCTTGCTGCTAAGTTTGACTTTAGATTTGTTTCTTCTATGATTCCCTGTGACAGGATCATTTGTTGGAAAAAACCTGAGCCGGGTTTCTTTAAACTGAATTCTGATGGTGCTTGGACCCCTACTAGCGCGGGGTGTGGTGGCACCATCAGAGACTCCACGGGCTTGGTGATTATGGCTTATGCTGGTCCCTCTAAAGCTTTTTCTGCTATTCAAGCTGAGCTTGAAAGCTTATTATATGGTATTCATTTAAGTAACTCTCTTGGTATTACTAACCTTTGGATTGAAGTTGATGCCCTTCTTATTATTCACTACATTACTGGTAGCTGTAAGCCCAACTCGTTTAATTTTTACATGATTAGGGATATTAAGCATCTCCTTTCTCTTATTACTTTTAAAATCTCTCATATTTTTAGAGAAGGGAATGCTGTGGCTGATTCTTTAGCTAAACTGGGTTGTACTTTGGATCATTTCAATGAGTATCATGAGCATAATCTGCCTATAAATTCCAAAGGGCTGGTGCGTTTAGATAGATTGGGGCTCCCCTACGTTCGTAACCTCTAACTTCTTGTGTTGTTCCTGCCTTCTGGCTTTGCTTCTGCTTGCCTCTTTCTTATCCTTTGGTTTTGTTTACATTGCTTCTTTTTAATTTCCTGTTTTCTGCTTTTTTCTTATTGGGGCTTTTCCTCTCTATGAGGATTGATTCTGGGTTGATTCATTGGGTGTGGCTTTTCACCTATCTGGTCTCCACGATGGCTGCTATTATCTCGGCACTCGGATCCCCTACGTTATGGTTGATTGCTACTTTATTGTTGATTAATGTCAACTGTTTGATTTTGCCTAAGTGGTATGTTTCTGGGCGGGTTTCTGGGCTGGTGTTTCATGTGTATAATTTTTTCATTTTTTTCCTTTTGGAGACTTGGATTGATACCTGTGAGCAAATTATGTTTTGTGCTCATAGCTTTAGCTTATATCGTCTGTTTGCCATTGTTTGGTGGGCTATTATAACATCTGTTGTTGGGAACTTTAATATTATTTTGCTGATTTCTAAGCATCTCTTGCATTGTATTATGATGTACAATTTCCTTGACATGGAGTTCAGTAAAGTCTATTGCGTTGAGATCGTTGGGAATACTGTTTACCATTATTATGTTATTAACTTTTACAACTGTTATGTGAGCATTATCTTGAAATCTTGGGTGGATCCTGTTTACTTCCATTTATCGGTCAAAAGGTTATTTGATCAATTACTTTTCAATCCTTCGGACACTTTATCTTTATTTTTTGCTATGTTCACTACCATTGTCCCTGCATGCCTCTTTTTGTGCAGGTTTTTGGAGATCCTTTCTCGTTTTGTGCAGGGGCAATTTTTGGTCGAGAAGATTGGGCTGAAAGTGATCTACATTATCTTCTCTAAGTGGACTAACTTTTTTGTTTTTCTTAGAATGTTTCTAGGTTTGCTTGTTCTCTTTTCTAGTAAGGACTTCTGGCTCGTAGGTTTTTTGTTTTTATGTTTTTGCTGTAGCTCTTTTGAGCATAGTGAGCTGGAGGTCCTTCTAAGGACCTTGTAATCCTTTTTTTAATTAACACGTAGGCCCGACAGTGGGTTTCCCCCAAAAAAAAAAAAAAAAAAAAAAAAAAAAATTTATACAAGAAAGTGATATAATGAAATGAATCTTGAATAAGATGTTAAATGTTACCATGATGTATACATGCATATGTTGTGTAATGAGTTTGCAAGAAAGATAGGCTATTATATGATTTAGGTTAGTATAGGTATGATACCATATAGAGGTAGGTGCGCCAACAAGCTTTTCTTTACATAGGCTCGTAATAGAAATTGGTTCTATATTAATAATTTTAACGGAATGTTAATGGAGAATGTTACCATAACAAAGAATGGCAATTGCTTTTACTTTAAATGTTAAGATGTATTGCCATAATGTATTTCACTAGTGATATCATAATGAGCCTTTGGACAGCATATTTCATGTTAACAAGCTTCAAGTGACTATTAATGGAAACTACTTATATGTTAATAGGCTTCAAGAGCATATATATTCATGTAGATTACTAGCAAAGTGAGAAAATTCTCTAGAAGAGAGAGAGATGCTGAAAATTTATCGATCTGTTTTAGTATGGGATGATGCTAAAGACATTATTTATTAGAAAAGTGTGAGATTGTCCTGCTCATTGGAGCCAAAATTTTGAGATTTATTGACAAAATAGGGAAATGAAGAGGAAAAGCATATAAGTTTAGGAGAGATTATTCTGTGTGGACACCGGACGGTATTCCCGTCCGGTATGCTCGGTATCCTAGCAGTACTGAGGGTATCGACCGTGGCTCGGTACAGGTTGATACCGAGCTCGGTACCTGATGTGGCGCATTTTCATTGGAGTCCGAATGACATCCGGACTTCTCACAGAATATTTTTCCAAGTTTAGGGCTACAAAAGCATTCTTGAAGTTTAACTTTTGTGGAAAGGATGTTCTTTCTGGATGATATGAGCTATAAAGACGTTCTTTCTAGATTATTCTATGTTCTGTTATTTTGTTTTATTTTTGGATTCTTTATCTTCATGTATTAAATGAAAGTATTAATCTCTATGCATTTTTTTTATATATTAATGAAATTTGGGTGAGACCCTCATTTTTCTCAAAAAAAAAAAAAAAAAAAAAAAAGACGTTTGTGCGTATGATAGGCAAGATATTATGTGGCGATTTAATCCACATCCATTGCCATCCCATCGATTTTGGGGAAAAATTTAGGTAGCATAATATTTCTTATTTTTAAAATATTTTACATCAGTACAGAAGAAATGGAAATTATCGGTAGATATTCCGACGGATTTTTTGGCGGATTTTCAACGGATCCCCATTGAAATATTTCCAACGGATTTCAAGCGGATTCCGATCGAAATATTACCAGCAGATTGCTAGTGAATTTCCGATGGATTTTAAACATAATTTAACAAATTGTCATATAGTTTTAAAAATAAATATTTTTAAATTAAATAAATAGTTTAATAATTTATTGTCAAATTAAATTAAATTAATTAAAGTAACTAATTAAATATTATTAAATTAAATTAAATAAATAGTTTTAATAATTATTATTAAGTTAAACTAACAAATTTAAATTAACTTATTAACTAATTTAATAAATATTATTAAATAGTTTTACAAAATAAATATTCTATAATTTATAATTTAAATAAACAAAGAGTAAAAATTCAAATAGAATTTGCATCGCGGCCAAGTGGATGGGTGCTTGCCATGCTCCCGAAGGATCGGGTTTGAACGCTCATGCAGTTGCGGGCATCGGGTTGGCAAGTAGGGGCGTGCGCAGGCAGGTGAGCAGGCAGGCGCGAATGCAAGCAAGTAGCGGGGTCGGGTGGGCAGAATTTGAGCAAAGCAAAAATGAATTTTGTTGGATTTTTTTTAATTTTTCTGGCGGCTATGTCCGTCGGAATTTTGCTAGATATGTTTCAGGCGGATATTTTTTTCTCCGGTGTTTGTTTTCCGACGTGTGTTTTATCGGCAGAAATTTTTCTGTCAAAAATCCGCTAGAAATGTGTTATTCCAACGTAAAAGGCCAAAGGAAATCAACCATTTTTTAGTGCATTTTTTATTAAAATATGTTTAGAATTTTTATTTTATAATTAATATTTTCATGATTACATTCTATGATTTCATGTGCATTAATTGTACTAATTTTTGTTGGAGTGTGATAATTTTAATTTGTATAACGTAATATTATATAATCATTATAACTAGATTCGAAGAAACTCAACCAACGTCATTAATAAAAAATTATTACAAGGTCAAATGGCCAAAAAGCTTATGAAATAATTAAAAATAAACCGTATAAGCTAGCTAACAAGAGTAGTAAAAGGTACCGTATAAGCTAGCTAACAACCGTATCACTATGGACACTTCTTCTGCGTCATTGGCTAGAGCACCCGACGCTCATCATAGTTCAACCTCCTCCTTGGAATCCCCACTCATCTCTCCTTAACTCAAATTTTTTATGGGCAACATAAAAAGCATCATCTCCATCACCTTGAACCCTGACAACTATCCCATATGGAGTTCACAAGTCCTCAAGCTCTTCCGTGCCAACGGCTTTGAGGGCTTTCTTGACGGCATCTGCTCTTGCCCCTCTCGAAACTCTACAACATCTCCCAACGCCCTTTCTCACCATACTTGGCTCCTCCTTGATCAAAACCTCGTCACCGCACTATACTCCGTCATATCTCCAAGCCTTCTCCCCTACGTTCTCTCTCTCAATCACTATGCAAAAATTTGGGACACTATTGCTCTCCATCTCTAATCCTCCATGCTTTCTTGTGCTATCCAACTCAAAAATGAGCTCCACCATCTTTCCATGAAAGATCAAACAATGACCTAGTATCTTTTTAACATCAAATCTAAAGTTGACTCCATTGCTGCCACCAACATGCCTCTTGGCCCCGAGGATATCATCATCTATACCTTAAACGGCCTCCCTGCCCAATACCAAGCATTCAAAATTGCTATCCGCTCCAACCTTCAACCGTTCAACCTAGATGACCTGTACACATTGCTCTGCAACGAGGAGCAGAATCTCATTCAAGAGGGGACCCGATAACTTCATAATCTACACCTATCAGAGCCAATAATGGCTCTTACAACTTCTCGAGACCAAGGTCGCAATCATCAATCATCCTATCAAGGCCGACCTCCCTTCAACAATCGCTCTGCTCGCACTTACCCAACTCGCAGTGACAAATCCTCCTCCAGCTCAATAACTTGTTAGATCTTCTCCAAGCCCGTTAAGTCTTTACATTCTAGTACTTTTGTTTTGGAGTTAGTCCACTTAGATGTATGGGTACCTTCCCCCACCACTTCAATGTAAGGATATCAATATTATGTGTCTTTTATTGATGACTAATCTAAGTTTTGGTGGGTGTATCCTCTACTAACTAAATCTAAAGTCCTTCCTAAATTTATCGAGTTTAATAATATGATTGCCCTCCAATTTTATGCTCACATTAAAATTTTCACTTTGATGGTGGTGGCGAATACATCAAAACCAAATTTTAGTCATTATACAAACACTAGGGCATAAATCATCAATATACATGTCCCTACACCCCATCTCAAAACGACGTCTCCAAAAGAAAGCATCGTCACATCTTAGAAGCCATTCGAAGCCTGCTTATCGAAGCCGACCTTCCAACCTCACTATTGGGTCATGCACTGCACACTGCAGTTTATCTTATTAATCACCTACACACTGCTTCCCTTCAATTCTCCAATCCCTATGTCATCCTCTATCAAAAATCGACCACCTACACTCACTTCAAAATTTTTAGCTGCCTATGCTACCCATTGCTCTGCTCATACTCTACTACCAAACTCTCACCCTTGTCCACCCCTTGTGTCTTCATCGGCTACGCCCCTTTCCAAAAAAGACAACTTGTATCTAAATCCCACCAACAGTCAAGTCTACATATCTCGACATGTTATCTTCAGCGAGTCTATCTTTCCATACAAAAAAGTCTCCCTCCCACCCCTCTCGTAACACCACTCAAACTTCCATAACACCTCTTCTCCTAGTCCCTGCCTTAGGACTCAAATTCTCCAGCCATCCCACTTCAATTCCAACACCGCCACAATATCCACAATACACTTCTTATATTAATAATCAACCAACTCCTCCACCTTTACCTCCCTGCGAACACATTCGCCAGCCCCCTGCCACCTCTCATCCTCCATAATTAGTTACTCATCCAATCTAAACTCGGTGTAAAATCGGCCATCTAAAACCTAAGCCTATTTTCAATCTCTTCCATCAATACCTTCCACAAGATCCAGCCACCTATGCTGAAGCTATTAAACATGAGAATTGGCATGCTGATATGTCCCAAGAGTTTCAAGCCCTTCAGTCTCAAGTCACGTGGGACTTAGTACCACCTCAGCCTACCCAAAATATCCTCGGCTGTCAATGGACGTTTCGAAAAAAACCTAGGTAATGGAACTATAACATGATACAAAGCTCGGTTGGTCGCTCAAGGGTTCAATCAAGAATACGGACTTGACTACACCGAAACATTTAGCCCTGTCGTCAAAAATGGCCACTGTTTGGGTATTCCTCGTGGTTACTCTTCACCGAGCCTGGCCAATCCATCAATTGGATGTCTCAAGTGCCTTCCTTCATGAGCAACTCTCTCACACTATTTATATGAAGCAGCCCCCCGGCTTCTCCAACGTCATCAACCCCACTCACATCTGCCAGTTGAAAAAAGCCCTATATGGATTGAAGCAGTCCCCACGCCAATGGTTTGCCACTCTCTCTAGCCACCTTCAAACACTCAGGTTTCAGTTCAGCTCCCCTGATCCATCTCTACTCATTTACAACAAGAATGGCACCTCAATGTACTTCCTCATGTACATGGATGATATCCTACTCACCGGCAACTGCACTGCTACTATCCGGACCTTCTGGACAACCTTAACACCAAATTCACCATGCGTGACCTTGGTTCTCTCTCCCAATTCCTTGGCATTCAGGTAGTGCACACTCTATATGGCTTGTATCTAGATCAAACCAGGTTTGCTCAAACTATACAATCCCGAGTCAGCATGCCCAACTGTAAGCCAGTCTCACCGCCCTCTCCGATCAAACCGCCTTACACCTCTACCGCCTCCCCTATATTTTCCAATCCCATCTTTTACCGTCAGCTAGCCGGCTCACTCCAATACCTCACGCTCACCCGACCTGACATCTCCTTCGCTATTAACAAATTTTGCCAACACATGCAAAATCCCCTCAACACTCATTTTGAAGCTCTCAAGCGCTTATTGAGGTATATCCAAGGCACACTTAATACAGGTCTTCCTCTGTTCCAGGATTCACTCAACCTCAGAACATACGCCGACTCTGACTGGGTAGGCGACTCAACTGACCGCAAATCCATTATCAGATACTGTAACTTCCTCAACTCCTCTCTCATCTCCTGGAGTGTCAAGAAACAAAATGACATCACTCGCTCATCCACAGAAGCCGAATATCGAGCTTTAGCCTTGGTAGCAACTGAAATCATATGGCTCCGCCATTTTCTTAAAGAATTCAATTGTTCTATTCCCGCCTCTACTCCATTGTTTTGTGATAATACATCTGCCATTGATCTAGCCAACAACCATGTGTTTCATGCCCATACAAAACACATCGAGGTTGACTGTCACTTTATTTGGGAATGTATCAAAGACCAAGCCATTACTGTTGACCACATATCTACCAAAGACCAAGTTGCAGACCTCCTCACCAAACCACTCTCCATTTCCCAATTCCAATATCTTGCTAACAAACTAGTTACATCCTCAGATGTACCAGTTTGAGGGGGCCTGTTAACATATTGTAGATGGCATAACGGCATGGTATGTTCAGAACAGGGAAAAAAGCTGCTAAGTTGTTATCAAAACATCTGAACCGTTGGACACATACACTCTCTTATGTATATACATGTACAAACACTAATATACATGTTGAGTTTTTACATAATGGACAAAGAAAAATAGCACATGATAAGGCTCCTTTCAAGAAAAAAAGAAAATAACATGAGCATTGAGTGCAATTTAATCCATTGTATTTAGGGAGATAAATAGATTTTCACTATGCATCCAATGAGAGGGAGCTTAGTTTTATATATTTATTATTGTCATCTCTTTACACTCTGTAGTGATGATTGGCTTATTCTGAAATTATCATAAGAGGATCTTTTCGTTCTAATTTCAAGGATGAAGCTCCTCTCTAAAATTTTTCCTTGGGACATTAGCTCAATGGACAAGAGGAATGGAATTGAGTGTAGTTTATATCGCAGTGGAGAGCCTTAGGCTTTGTTTGAGACGACTTTCTCACTACTTTTTAAAGAAGAAAGAAAGCCGTCACAAAGGAAGCTTTAGAGTGCCAGAATCAAGGAGATCATTGGAGCCATATGCATGGAAGAGCTTGACACACCATCAACAGCTTTAGCCTTGCTTTTAATAATTTTATAACCATGTTTTTGAATTAATGTAAATATTGATTAACTAACAAATTTAATCAGATTTTTTTAATACAAAATCGTTCATTTTTTGTCAAAATAAATTAAACAGCCAAGCAAGCAGTACACCACTTTTCTAATAATGAATTGAAAAGATATAATTAAATAGAATTTTACTCATGCTTATAATAAATACAATTACATTATTATTTTTGCATTGTTTTAAAGTAAGATTGAGAGTTGAGAGAATACAAACATGGACAAGTGGCTGAGAGCTTTTGTTGTTGGCTGTCGGCTCGCACTTACCTTAAATACATTAACATATTAATTTTTTATAAATTATACTTTTATGCTCACATCTCTAGAAATATATATATATATATATATATATATATATATATATATATATATATATATATATATATATATATATAATGTAAGAGTTGAGAAAATGGAATGGGAGGGAACGAGCGTCCATCAGTTCTGAAAGAAGCAGAGAGTCTCGGACTACCATGGTGATTACTAGGATCAATGAGACCATCGGAGACATAGTTTGGCTATGGAGAAGCTCGTTGCTTTATCAAAATAATTTGACATTGGAATGTACGACTCATTTTGTCATTGATAAAGGTAAAAAAGTGATGCTCGGGGTCAAAACAGGTTCAATTTCTTTCCATTAGCCCAATTCCCTTTTCTTTTCATAATATAACATCACCATCATCTTCTTGCCACCTATTTATTCTGAGTGTCTTTTCTTTTCCATTATTGAAATCCACTCAAACCTACTTTCAAAAAAAAAAAAAAAAAACTCTCTCCTTCACCATGCAGTTTTGTTTTCTTGACATGATATCACTTAGTTTGGGCAAAGTGGGTTGCTGTAGAAGTAAGGTGGGGAAGAACAGGTAATAAAGAGAGAGAAGGGGAAGCTGTCTGTGTTTGTAAGAGAGGAAGAGAAAGAGAGGAGCAAGACAACAAATGGCAGGAGATTCTCCATGGAAAGGGTGGACTTTTGACAATGTCAAATCAGCAAATTTAATGCGACGGATGTAAAAATCCGCCAAAGTGAGCAGCTTTTTCTCCCTAAACTTACTCCTCCTCTTAATCATCAAGGCAAGTTTTTGCCTATTCGTCCCTTCATCCAGGCTAATTGATCTCATTTGCCCCTCCTTGCCTTTCCTCTCCCCCTCGTTCTTTCACTTCATTGTTTTACTTTAATTGGCTTATTTGGAAGCTTGCTGCCTGTTCCCATTTACTTCCCTTTAACCTTTTCCTGACGCTTTTCAGAGCAGAGGGAAGGAGCAGAAGATTCCCTTGCAGTTTTGGGGATGGGAGCTCTCTGATCAATCTTCCTCTTCGTAAAAGATTGATACATAACTCATAAGTTATATCCGGGCATCTTTCCCTCCAAAGAATAAAGATATATATTCAGATAATAAAATCTTTTACTTGTTATTCTTCATCATCATTAAGAATGCAGTGATCATTACAATTTTATAATGTTACAAAATATTTATATTACATAGATAAAATATTATTGTTCATGTAATACTTTTTTCAAAAGAGGAATCAAGGAAGGGATCTTTGATCCAAAGGTGATGATGATTTGGTTCTGCAGCTTGATTATGTACTATTGGTGAGTTGGTTTCCTCATATGGGAAGGTGGGTCTGAAACATTCCATCCATTGGGCAAATGGGCTCTCTATCTTGGGCTTGTTATATTCCATTTGTTTCCTAATGGGCTGTGTAAAGATGCCATTCGATCATTGTGATGTGAATGAACAATACTGTGTTCATCTGCTCCAAACCTCCTCAATTTTATTTTGTTGCAGTTCTGCACAATACTGTATCTGTAAGTAAAAAAGAAGACCTGAGAAGAAACGAGGAAGAGAGAGAGAGAGAGAAACCTTTGGTTTTTTAAAAGAGAGAGGAATGGGGATTGCTTGTGCTAACAGTCTCTTTTGTACTGACAACAAGGGAAGGGGCTGCAAGGAAGTTATCTGAGAGCCATCAATGCAGATCCCACAAGGAGACAAAACAAAGGATGGTTGGAGTTGGGTGTGTGTAGTCTCTATTCATTCATTTAAAGCTTTGCGTGTTTAATTTTAGAGAGAGACACCGAAGAGGGAGAGAGTGAAGAGAAAATAGCAATAATAGTTTTAATAAATCCAACTACTTTAAATAAATTTAAACGGTGGGCCAAATCATAAGCAGTTCAACATATAATATTTTACATAAGGAACAAACTATTTATTAATTATCACTATTCTTATAATGGGATTTATGTAAAAAAAACAAATACATTTCTATAATCGATAGGGGCATACAGACAAAACTCTCATTACAAATAAGTTCTGACCCATAGTTTGTGAGGGATTCTAAATAAGAATTTTGTCTGAAGACAAAAGCTTACAAATGTATTTTTTTCATATAATATTACATGAAATTATCATATTCTATTGGATTCCAAATTGTTTATGAATAAAAAGAGAATCAAGAGCGCAAAAGAAAGATTTGTGTGCTAGGTTTATCCTTTAGATTACTATTTATGGATGGAGATAAAAATATAATTATATAAAAAATATTATATTAAAGAAAATTAATTATTATATAATATAGCCTAATAAAGATTATCATAAAATAAATATAAGATAGTTGTGCTTCTCATATATGTATTAAGACATTCGAAATATAAGATAAACCCTAATAAAATTGTCGGCCTACTTTACACATATGAACCTCCTACCATTTTCTCAGTCATAGTTACACCTTTTAATCTGTATATTATTATTATGTATTGTTACAGAATTATCTATATTATTGCATGGAGAATAATTTTTATAAATAATATGTATATAATAATAATAAATATTATGAAACACAATACAATTTTTGAAGCATTTTGAATCTTAATAAATTCCGTAAATATGAATAAAAAACACAACAGAGAGAGAGAGAGAGAGAGAGAGAGAGAGAGAGATCTTCAAACTGTTTCAGGCTCAGCAGGTGATTAACAAAAAGATATTTTCCTCTGGTGTATCTCAAAGTCATAGTTACAACTTTTAGTCACTCATCCCGTGCACAAACTTCCACTTTATCTGTAACTTTGCATGCTCTCCTAGAGAGCTATCTAAATCATTCTCTGTTTCCTTAGTGCTAACTTTTCACACATCTGTAGCTCTCCATTCCCTTAGCAACTCAAAGTCCCCTCATGCCCAGGATACTACTAAGATTCCTCCCTCATCCTGGCTTATCCCTCTCCATCTTTCCTAAGCTGACAGCAAATCAGGTTTCATCCCAAAGACACTAAAGTCCATATGAAACAAGACAAGAAGAGCATATGTAATAGCCTTTATTATATCCCACTACGCATATAGAGAGGGTGTGTATGTTAATATTTTTTATCTATATATTAGTACGTATTGTCATGTATGTTGTGCATAAATATTTATTCAAATAATCTACGACAATACATAATAATACGTACATGACACATTCAACTTACAAATAATCTGCTTACACACCCCACCATGGCCATCCCAGAGAGAGAGAGAGAGAGAGAGAGAGAGAGAGAGAGAGAGAGCGGACCATGGAGTTAGTGAGACGGAAATAGATAGAGAAAGGAGATTTGTGTGCAGTCCATCAACATAGAGAAGCAGCAGCCCCCCTCTCCCCACTGCTTCTTTGGCAGATGTTGTCCTTTCAAGTAAGCTTCATTTGCAGATGTTATATTAAAGTAAGAAAATGCAAACACTTCTACCTCTTTCTTCTCTTTTTCATCACTACTCAAGCCACTTATTCCTTCTCATCTCAACAGTTCTATCTACTGAAATGTTGAGCTCACTCAAATCACATGAAGAAGGTGAAGAAGACTCCCACCCCCACCACCTCCACCACCATCCCCCTTCCCCACGCTACCTCCTTCTCCGCTGCGCCGAACTGATCCACCGTGCCGACCATCCTGCTGCACGCCGCACCGTCTCCCTCCTCTCTGCCACCACTTCTCCATTCGGTGACTCCACCGACCGTATCGCCCATCAATTCACACTCGCCCTTTCCCTCCGTCTCGACCGCCTTTCCCTCCTCCCTTCCCCCTCTCCCGCAGAGTCCAGCGATGCCACACAATCCTCCTACCTCTCGCTCAACCAAATTACCCCTTTCCTCCGCTTTGCCCATCTTACAGCGAACCAAGCTATCCTCGAAGCCATAGAGGGACACCGCCACATCCACATCCTTGACTTCGACACTTCCCATGGTCTCCAATGGCCCCCTTTCCTCCAGGCCATTGCTGACCGCTCCGATCCTTCCGATCCCCCCTCAATCCGCATCACAGGTACCGGCTCTGATCTCTCAGTTCTCCGCCGCACTGCCCTCCGCCTACATTCCTTCGCCGCCTCCCTCCACCTTCCGTTCCAATTCCACCCACTCCTCGTCCCTCCTTCCACCGCAGCATCCGCCACAAACACTGACATCGGTGGTTCCACTGCCTTCCATCTTCGTCCAGGTGAGACACTAGCCGTTAACTGCGTCCTCTTCCTCAACAACCTCCTCAAATCCGATGGCTTCCGTGACGCTCATGCCTTCCTCCGATCAGTTCGCGCCCTCAACCCAGTGGTAGTGACCCTCGCGGAGCGTGAGGCGAGCCACAGTTCACCTATGTTCAAGGAGCGATTTGCAGAGGCACTCGAGCACTACACGGCTGTGTTCGAGTCCTTGGAAGCTACACTGCCGCCTACGAGCGGGGAGCGGATGACAGTAGAGAGAGTATGGTTCGGGCGGGAGATTGCCGGTGTTGTCTCAGGAGACGACAAGCACGAACGATTTGAACGGTGGGAGGAGATGATGAGGGCTGCTGCCTTCGCGCCGGTTCCACTGAGTGCCTTCGCCGTGTCACAGGCGAGGCTACTGCTTAGACTGCACTATCCAGCAGAGGGGTACAGACTTCAGGTGGTGAGGGGTTCCTGCTTCCTTGGTTGGAAAAGCAAGCCACTCTTCTCAGTTTCTTCTTGGCACTGCAATTAATGAATGCAAATATAATTATTTCTTTGCACTCAAAACTTATTGCTTATCATAAGATTATAATAATAACTATGATTATTATTATTATTATTTAAAGTTATTATGACATGCGATCTTGGAAGCCCTAACCCTAACCCTAGTGGTGAACGTTGCATGGGGAATTTGGGGATAGGTGAATGGAAGAAAAATAAAAGAGCGGAAAGGATTGTCATAGTTTATTCAGTAGTGCTTACTCACTGCTGAGATGTTTTTTAATGTAATTAATGTTCTATAGTAGTTGGTGCTAACTTCCTTAATTTGCTTTCTTGCTGTATAGTGCAAGCACTTATTTTAAGGGAAAGGTCCCCCCTTGAGTGCTTAGCTTCACTCCTTTGCTCTATTTCCTGAAACTTTATATATGAAAGTTATCTAGCTACCTAGGTTTAGTTGCTCAACTTGCTCTTCACCTTTAAGGATTTCCATTTTAAATAAGTAATGCCCTAATGGACTGTGCCTGTAGCCAAATTAGGCAGAAGCTGTGGAAGAGAGAAAGTTTTTCTATAGTTTGTTTTCATAGTTTTCTTTCTTGTTCAAGTGACTTTGGGGTTGTTCAAAACTTTTTTTCCTTCCTCTATCTCTCTGATATATATATACTATTTACATTAATTTATGATAAAAGATTCACATTTTAAATTTTTTTAATATAATTTAAGATAAGTAAGGGGCATATCTATAGTTGTCATTCTTTATATGCACCCACTCTTACGATTTTATTAAAAAATGTTTTTTAAATAATATATAAGTGCACGTGGATTTAGATATATGATGAGGTATGAATATATTTTTATTTGAACTGTCATCAGGATAGTATGAGCTTTTAATTTTTCTTATTTTGATCATGCCGTTTATTTAATTGATGAGGTGATAGGGTGGGTTCTGTCCTGTATTATCGCTAATGATTCCTCGCACCACCATCGCAGGTTTAAAGAACATTTCTCAGCATATCTGATAGGACTTGTTTTCTACAAGGGATATCATCATTTTTAACAAAGCCCCATCAGCTTCAAAAGTCTACTTTGTGTTCATTTTAAATTGGTTCTCTTTTGTCTTTTGTTCCACAAGTAGGAGAGTTTCCCTTCTTGTTTTCTGCACCATGCCTGGATTATGTTTGTTGATTGTCTCCATGAGTGCCCTCTATTTTTTTTTTATTTATTTCTGCCATCCTAAATTCATGCCTCTTGCCTCAAGCAAAGACAGGAATTTTCAATTTGTTTCTTTTGTGCATGTTGTGACCTTGCCTCCTACTTCTTAGCACTTAAATCATTTCACTTTTTTGAAGCCCCATCTTTGGTATCTTGCTTGCCTTCTTCGTCCATTAAGAAATGCTACTCAATGATTATTTTCTTTCCTTGCTCCTTGCTCCTTGCTCCTTGCTCCTTGCTTCTTATTGAATAATAACACTACCATACACATCTGCTTACATCTCTTTTCCTTTCCCTGAGAAACATTTTTTATATACTTTCACTGGAAAACGTCAGAAGATTTGACTGTTGTCTTTCCCTGAGAAACATAGAAATCTGAAAGAAAAAATAATCTCGAAACATAAATAAGATATTTTCAAAATCTGCTTTTTAACAAGCATTTGTTTGTTCACATGAATTAATTTGTAAAGTTTTAAGAAAACATGGTGTTGTTTAATGTGTTTGTGATTGCTTATGATTTGTCATAAGAAATTTCTGCTTTCCATCTTCTTTCTCATAAAATTTTTATAGTATATCTCCAAAAATGATGCAATAGATGTTGGCTTATCATCTTCTCATGCATGCATCAAACATTTTGTAAGAGAAAATTTCTCTTACATGTAGATAACACATTTCAAACAAATTTCTTGCATGACATCTTGAAAGAAGCACAATCTGTCAACATCATTTTTTAATGAAAATTTAAAAATTACATTTAATTGTGTTGGAATAAATAAATGTAATGATCATTTTTTATACTTGTAATGTCATATAAAAGAATAACCTATACATGTATTGGTTCTACTATCATATCTACTAGTGCAAAAAACATGGTAAATACTAGCATTTATATCAGTAGCTGCAATTTAACTGTGCTTGAGCTAAAACTCTGAAAAGTATTTTCTATGTTGTTATTGATCACATCGAACTGCAAATAAGACATAATAGACGCTTATATGGATATAAATTTATGTCGCTGCATATTATTTCTTGGATCTGCTCAGGTGCTAGAGCAAATCTCCGCGAGATTTCTAAGTTTCCTTTCTCCAGTTTTAATGAATGTCATAGCACAATACAGGAAAAAATGAATGATGCGGTACAGAACAAGGCCTCATTTCTGGCTTGTCTATGCATTAAATGTGATGGAAAATAACTGATTCTTATGTTTATATTTAAATATTAAATGTGTGTATGGGTGGAGCAATGGGGTAGCTTTGTTGGTTGGCCAAATTCAGGATAGTACAGCATGCATTCATTGCAATGATAGGTCGGAATGGAGACATCATCTATGGCTCAGTATCTGTCAAAGAGATGTGCATTTAATTTCTTAATGATTGAATTCCCAGGAGAAGGGTATCAAATTCATGGCATATCATCTACTGGACAAATTGGCATCTATTATATTTATTTGCATCTCTTCACCAGATCTTAGAAAACATCTTTTCTGTACTACCATAAGCTGTAATCTCACTCTTTATGTCATAAATTAATACTTAGCAACTACATGTTTTGCTTCAGTTAATGCATCTTTGAGATCAGTGGACAGCATATTTGTACATATGCATATCATTAATTAGAATGGGGTAGTGCATATAGGCTTGCAGAGAAAAATCAGGTAAGGAATTAATTATATCAGAAATTTTAATAGGAATTTTCCTAAAGTAAAAATGAAATTTGTATTTCAAGATCTAATTTGTGCTGTAAATTGAGATTTATTGGCATGCAGATGCAAACAAGTTTATTTATGAACAAGTGAGATGTGCTTGTAATTTATTAGATGATTTGAATTCCCAAAAGGGTAAAGTCATGGCATATCATCCATTGGTGAATAGGTATCTCTCATATTTATTTCTTCTCTTCAAGAGAAGTAAGAAGGCATCTTTTTGTGCAACTATAAGTCTCAATACAATTTAAATGCATTGAAATGTTTTTTTCAAGTTTTTTAATGATCCATTTCAAATGCATTGAAAAGTGATGAATGGCCTCATTTGGGCACGCATGAGAAGGCGTGTAGGGGGGGGTCATAGACTGCGAGTTTTCTTAGTGTTTGAAATTCACAAAATTTGGATAACTGTTAAATCTGTCAAAAATAAGGAATTTGTAGTATTCTAAATCCCTACATAAATGCTTAACATTTGGTTTTCTTCAAAACAAAGCTTAAAGTGGGTCCCCCCCTTTTTTTACACTCATAATACTTTCAATCAAAAAGCTTCTTAATTAATTCATGAAGAAGTCTCCATCAATAAAAAAATTATTCATGAAAATATGTCTATTAAAAAATCAGATATAATTTTAAAATATTCCTCTAAAAATATTTTTAAACTTAAAAAAAAAACTTCTCACACATATATACCTTTTAATAAAAGAGAAGTCTCAAATGTCCTTAGATCTCCCATTAGAAATTGTTTAAAAGCTATTCTCTTATGAATTTTCTTTAAGTTATTTGTGGAATATGATTGTGTCGATCAATCAGGTTGTGTTGTTAACCTAAACCTCAATTTTGTCGGTCGAGCTCGATGAGGAGCTAGTTGGAGGGTTGCAGGGGGTCAAAGCGTCCCCCCGAAAAAAAAAACTATACAGCATCACGACATTATAAATCTAGTGCTAGAGTGCTATAAATTGAGTGCTAAAGCATTGTGGATCTCCTTCAAGACATAGAGCTTAGCACTGCAACGTTGTATTTATAGCGACATATTGCTATAAACATAGCACCGGCTACTGTGTACCCATTTTGAGACAGATGAGTCAATGTTAAGGTATTGCGGGTACAACATTGTGGTGTTGTGAGTCAGTTGAGCTCATTTTCTCTTCCTTTTTAAGAGTTATATCCAATTGAAAGGGAGTAATTTGTGAGAAACTCTTGTGTTAACATCTGGAGATAGTGGAAGTTAGTGTAAAGTGAAGAAGAGAGTGTTAGAGTGAAGATATGTATAATTCTCTCATTTTTTATAGTGGATTTTTTGTTATGGTGTGGCTTCATGATTCTTTTTTTCTCTATTTTAGATTTTTTCATATTAAATCTTGATGTTTGTTCCTCTTAATTGCATTTTCTTTTTTCTTATTTGTTTCATCTTTGTTTACATCCCAACATTTTCATATGCACATTATATATATCATTGGTGCTTAAGACATGAGATTGAACCAAAGTCATTTTCACAGGCCTAGACTAGCATTTTTGGTCAATTAAAGATTCATTAAAAATCTTGAGCAGTTAATAATATTAACTATTCATAAAAAACTTTTGGTTGATTTGTCAGGTATTTATCTCAAGTTTAATACCAGGCTGATGTAAGTGAAGAAATTCTATAGCACCCAACTTGAGTTTAAATCTCCAATTAATCTTCTACACACCCTCCCTTATATTACTTCATATGTAGCCATGTTAGTCAACTAAAACCCTAGGGCATGCATCCATCTTTCTTTGCCATCATCACTTGTCGTTGTTGTATAATATTACTTATTACAGTTATTCACCACCTTCATAATTTCAACCAGCCTCTTAACCTTTAAACCTCCATCCACTCAATTATCTCAAGCCATGTGCTTATTAACCTCTTTCACTTCACCTACTACCTTCCTGATCTACACCCATTCAATGACTTGTTCCTCATGTATAACAACTCAAGTTAGAATTTACTCCATAATGTTCATGCCTACTAACATTGACGCCCCTCTCTTTTTTGCCTCCAAATGAAGGCCTTTGCTGCTCCATTTATGCCAGTTGTTGGTTTCTTCACTACAAAAAATTAATATTTTTTTAGCATTCAATTGTGGCATTTTGAAAATCGCTGTTATATACAGAATATTTTAGTGGCAATTTAAACCATCGCTTTTAGCGGCGATTTAAATCTTCTCTAATACTAACACTTTAAGGAGTTTTGCATGACTTAAAAATAAGTCTCATAGAGGAGCTCCACTCATTACAGGCAGAGATTAGAGATTCCCAATCATTACATTTTGAGTGAGAGAGTTCATACAACAATTTCAAATGCACTACAGACCTTTAGGAAGCTTGCAAATGGCATGTAAATTTTCAAGTTCAAATTTTAATGTTAGTTATTCAAATATTATCTATTCATAGTTCTCTTACTTTTGAGAGGGAGGCAGTGAAAATTTATTTGAGGGAGAAATATCCATGTTATTTCTAGATTGATGTAGGGAAAATCCTTTCAGAAGGATGATATGGGAGAAATATCCATGTTATCGTAGCTTTGAATTTTAACTGCAATATTTTTACTATTATTAAGTACCTAATACGAGGTTGCTTATGATGTTTCATATTATCTACAAGTTCTAATTTTTATTGTTATTGCAATCAGTTGTGTCTTCATTTTAGCATTTACCATCATTTTATTTGAGGGAGAAATATCCATGTTATTTCTAGATATTGAAACTTAATTTAAACAGGAAACAAATTGAACTAATGAAGGACTCCATCCACAATTCATCTCAAAAATGTTCACTATACCATGTTTTACATGTCATACAAATCATTTTCGTCTATCTTCCTATAAGGAGTTTTGCATGACTTAAAAGCACAAATTTATTTTACTAAGTTTCAAGGGGTTGGAGAAGTTCTTCCCACCAAAATGAATTGTGTTAAAATGCTCACGCCAATTTGATCTAGGCCAAATAAATACTCCCTTTTGATATACTTGTATTCATTAATAGTGGCATTGCCATTATAAAATGCTTGCAAAATAGTAAATGTTAAGAAAATATTCTATTAAAAAAATCTGTAACATTAGTGGTTGTTAAAATCATCACAAATGCTCCAAATTAGTGGCTGTTTTAATCGCCACAAAACTGCTGCAGTTTACTTCTTCCTTGTCGGTTTCAATACCATTGTGAAATACCTTTGTAATAGATATCAACTACAGCGGACATGTAGCAATTTTAAAAAATTTGCAAACTCTTTTGAGGCAGTTAAAACTACTGTTAAAGCCAGGATTATAAGTTGCGAAAACTATCTTGTTTAGTAGTGTTCCTAGTTCATCTTAATCATTTGCAGTGGCTTTTTAATTTCTTACTTCAAATTCTCTCATGGGAACCTTCTTTCGTGCATCATATTCTCAAGACTACAATCATATTGGTTGCTTTTGAGCTTCTTCTTAGACTCTATTCTTAAATTTTTAAAAAGGCTATGTGCGACACTTCTTCGATTCCTATTATTTCTTCTATAAAAAGCCTTTCATTTTTAAAGTTAAAAATGATGTCTTATATTCTCATGAAGAGATGAATGTTTTAGCTTCTTCTTTTAAACACTCTAGTTGAAAAAAATTCTAATTTAGACAGGCTAATCAAGGATGTTATGAAATTTTTTAGTTGGTGAATTGAGTTTAAAGAATTCTTCTAAAGTTTTGTTCTTCATTATAAACTTGTGCTATCAGACTTCATATTTTGGGGATCCCAAATTTAAGAACTTAATATAATTACCCTTCTTTATTTCGGCTTCTTTCTGTCATGTTGTTATGGTTTCTAGCTTCTCTCATAGTGACTCTTTGATTATTTTCTTGATTCTTTTATTTGGATGGTGAACAGATATTGTGTTGGCTATGGTGGTCTCATTAGGGGTCATCAAGGTGAACTTATTTATGGCTTTGTTTCTAGCATTCCCAATGGTAATATCCTTTTCGATGAATTAACTGTTATGTATAAGGGTATTAGTCTTTGTACTAAGAAAAATATTGATTATATTTAGATTGAGTCTGATTCTGAAATGCTTGTGTCATTAGCTACTTCTCTCAAATGTCATAATACCAATTTATTTTATCTGTTTTATAATATATTAGCCTTGCTTTGCAATGTTAATTATAGAATATCTCACATTTGTAGAGAAGGAGATGTCTGTGCTGATTGGTTGGCTAATGAAGACTCTAAGATTCCTAAAATGATTTATTTCACAAAGACTTGTGCTTGGGCATTCTCAAAGGCAACTCTAATGATAGTAAACTCAAGGTTCGTCTTCTTTTGAAAGTCACTACCATTGATTCACTCTATCAAGGTTTCCCTAGCCACCCCTTTTTCGACGCTCTTCTCTTTCGAGAGTGATTTTCGGTCGTGAAATCGAAGGGTTCGTTCAACACGACTCATGGAAGTATTTCCTTGTTCTTTCTCTAGGTTTCTTTTCTTCTTGTCAGCCTTTGGCAAACTTATGTTAGGTTTATTCATTCAAATATTTTCTTCTAGTGTTATTTCATTTTGATCGGTATTGTTTGATCATGGCTAGCAATGTTAGTAAGCTTTCTGATCTGGGTTTTTTTTATGGGAATAAAAAATCTCGCTCTTTTAAAGATGCCTTGTCGGGTGTCTCTCCTTCTATCTCTTTTGAGAATCTTAGAGCAACTAACCATTGTAGTATGAAGGCTCTTTTGATATCTGAGTAAGAAGTCAAAGCTTTGGCCGCCCCATTTGAATTTACATTGGTTAGAAAGTTCATAGCTCGTAGACCAAAACTTGATCTCATCCATAATTTTTTTGTTAAACTTAAGCTTACTGGGGAGTTTTCTATTACTCCTATGAACCCTCGACATATTTTAATTAAATTATCAAAGATCTGGATTATTGCCATGTGTTCAGTCGTAAGTTTTACTATGTATACAATTGTTATATGAAACTTATCAAATGGACACTAATATTTGATCTCTGTGGAATCTCTTATTATTCCAATTTGGGATTCATTTCTTGATTTGAGACGTCACCTTTTTTCTCCACATATTCTTCATGGGTTGGGTTTCTTTATTTAAAATACCTTTACAAACTGATAATGCTACTGTGAATGACACTCATCCTTCTATTGCCAGGGTTTTAGTTGAGTTTGATATTTCCAATCAATATCCCAATAGTGTTTGGCTCAGTCCTGATAAATTTGATTATGTGTAAAAAGTGGTTATGGAGGACTTTCCTTAATTTTGCGATCATTGTAAGACTTTAGGCCATGGGAAATATGATTGATTTATATTAAACTCTAAACTCAAGAAAAGCCAGACTATTATATCTAAAGTCCTTTGCCTTACTATAAATCTGAAATCCCTGTTACTACTAGTGTTATCTCTATGAT
This sequence comes from Dendrobium chrysotoxum, assembly GCA_019925795.1. Classification (NCBI taxonomy): domain Eukaryota; kingdom Viridiplantae; phylum Streptophyta; class Magnoliopsida; order Asparagales; family Orchidaceae; genus Dendrobium; species Dendrobium chrysotoxum. Next base: position 38,291,177 of record CM034308.1, read on the forward strand.
GCTTATTGATCCACCTTTGGATGTCAATAGGAATCCTAATTTTATTACTGATGTAATATGCCTTCTGTTAATGTTTAGTTCTCAAAAAAGATTGGGACTACTACTCCTATATTACCTATTTTTGATAACACCTTGGTTGTTATAGATGTGCTAAACCATAACACTATTGGTCTTATGGGTGAGGATGTTTACCCCTATGTTGGCTTGGATATTTCCAATCTTGAAACTATAATTTCTATTCAAAACTCTCCTAGCTCTTATGGAGTGAATACTAATAAGGTGGAATGGTTCATCATTTGGATTCCCATTCTCACGAGGATACGGATGATTAGTCAAACAGAATGAGCCCTGCTAGTCAGTCGAACTGTAATTGGGAAGAGGGTGAAATTAATTCTATCGATGAAGAATGTAACTTTACCATTGCTTAGATTTGGGGGATTTGAATGTTGTACATATTTCAAAGGATGATTTTCTATGGTCTCTAACAAAAAATTGAGGAAAAAAAAAAAGAAAGCTTTAAATTCTAATCATTCTGAAACTGGAGTTATGAGATTGAATGCTCTTTTTAAAACTATTTGTCGATGATTAACAATGTAATTTGAAATATTAGAGGTGTAGGGAAAATTAATGCCCATTATCACATTCGTAATCTTTGTAGAATTCACAATATTTCTATTTGGCCCTTTTGGAACCTATGGTTGATGCATCTAAGATAGTTACGTGTCAAAGGCAATTGGATTTTGATGCTTACTATGCTAACTCTAATGGCAAATTTTGGATTTTTTTAGAAAAATACTATTACTTTATCTATTATAGGAGATTTTAATCAAGTTTTGTATTGTAGTTTATCTTTGTATAATTTCTCTATTATGGGATCTTTCGTTTATGCTAGTTATTCTAAAATTGGCAGAACTGAATTCTAGAAGAATCTTCTTGATTTTAATAATAACTATAAAGGTCCTTAGTTTGTTGAAGGAGATTTCAATATTATTGCAAATGCTATAGAAATATTGAGAGTGTCATCTCCCAATTTATCTATTATGGATGATATCAATTACAATATTCTTGATTATGGTCTTACTGATGTTGGTTCTCTTAATCTTCCTTTACTTGGTCTAATAATAATATTTGAGAAAGGCTTGATAGAGTGCTTTTCAATAATGAGTGGGTTTCTCTCCTTCCTATTACATCCGTGGACCACCTTACTAGAACTACTTCTAATTATGTTCCTTTATTAGTTAAAATTTAGCATCCCTATGGAAATGGTATTTATCCTTTCATGTTTCAAAATATGTGGCTTCAAGCTCCTAACTTTATCTATGAGGTCAAGGAGAATTGGTTGGTCCCTTTAACTTATTTTTATGGTAATAATGATATGGTTTATCTTGCTTTAAAACTGAAAAGGCTCAAGCAATTTCTTAGATGGTGGAATAAGAATAGATTTGGCAATATTTTTGATAATATTTATTAAATTGGAAGAAGAGGTTATTAACCTTCAGAATACTTATTCTTTAAGACCTTCTCAAGATAATTGGGATATGTTTTATAATGCCAAGACAAACCTTATTAACTTGTAAAAGTATGAGGAAATCTTTTGGAGATAAAAACTGCTTCTAAGCACACTTTTGAAGGTGAAAGGAATACTAAATATTTTCATTCTATCATCAATAGGAAAAGAAGCTTATCATTTATTAATAAAATTAAAATGGATAGTGGGAAGTGGTGTGAGGATCAGGATGAGATTGGTCATTCGGTTGTCACCTTTTTTTAGTCAATTACTTGGATTTGAGAAGGTTGTTAAGCTTATTTCCTTTCCTCAATTCATTATCTACCTTATTTCTAATGATCATAATAATTTTCTTTTCAAATGTCCTGATGAGTTTGAGATTCATATTTCCCTCATGGATATGATTAAAGACTTTGTTGCAGGGACAGATGGTTTTACTATTTTCTTTTTAAAAAATGTTGGCCCATTATCAAAGATGACATTTGTAAAGCTATATATGCTTTTTTAATGACTTTAAAATTCCTAAATTTTTTGCTAATTCTTCTATCTCACTTATTCCTAAGATTGAGAACCCTGAATATTGGAATGATTTAGACCTATTAGTCTTTGCTCTACATTTCACAAGCTTATTTCCAAATTTTTTGCTTCTAGGTTGGCAACCACTCTTACTAAAATTATCTCCTTAAATCAAACAGGCACACCCCAGGATTTAAAGTGGAGGAATTTCTTTTATGCTATTTCTTTTTTTTACTATTATCTTTTCAATCTTATTATATCCATTTATCAACCAAATCTATAAATATTCAAAGCTGATTAATTATATTAAATAAATATAAATAATAAAAAATATAATTCACATTTACTATAACCCACAATTAAATCCTACAACTAGAGTCTAAAATAATATAAACAATAGCCATATTGGCTATAAAAGAATACATAAACCAAATAGTTAAACAAAAACTACTCTAGCATCACTGCATACATAACCTTAAGTTGTAGGCTCCTTACCTAAAATCATTTAAAACCACATAATGAGCATGAAAGCCCAAAATGCAAGATAAAATTGAAATAGTATGCTTTAATTTATATAAAAAAATCTTATAAATCAATATATATACTATCTGCATCGGTCACCTATATCAATCAATCATTCTATATTTATCATATAATCAGTTTCATTCAGCCATATTATTTAATCATCCTCAATAGTCTATTAGTTATATAGTAGTATCAATATCTATATTCAGTAACATTAAGCAATAATAAAAATTAATGTCTTAGTATCAATATCTATACATTATCAATATATAGTAATAAGTATTAGTTATTAGTAATCAATAATCAACATCATTAATAATTCGTATCAATAGTTAGTAATCAATAATCTATCAGATATTCAGATAAGGGTATCTTGAGGGTATCTTGCTCCTATACTTATAACTCCCAATCAATCTCAATTGTAGCATTCATTTTATCTTAACAATAAGCTAATCGTATCAGTGTTTAGATATCTGTAATATATATATATATATATATATATATATATATATATATATATATATATATATATATATATATATCAATATTGACAGTACTATCTATAATATATCAATACTAAGAGTACTCTTATCATATATATTAATACTAGTAGTACTATCTTTAATATATCAATACTGGCAGTACATATATTAATATTAGCAGTACTATTTGTAATATATTAATACTGGCAGTACTCTTATCATATATTTGATATCATCGGTACTATTTATACTCTTATCATTAAGGTATTAGTATGATCATCCGTACTCTTATCATTGATCATATATCAGTCAGTACATTAATATCACTTTAGTACATCATTTTCATATATATTAATCACTTCAACTATTTCATCCTATATCACATTTCAGTATTATCATGCCAATCACAGTATATCATTTCAGCCCATTTTTAGTATACCTTTTTAATACTCATTTTACCCAAAAATTCTTATACATATATTTAATCGATAAAAATATAATAAAATCATATTGAATTATTTAGAATAATCAAATCTATAATATATTAAAAGTTACATAGTAAAAGCTTATGAAATTAAGAGATAATAAATTTTTGATAGATTTAGGAGAGTTAAATCCATAAAAATTAAAATTATTGAAAATAAAAGTAAGAGGATAGTTACTTATAATGAATAGACTAATTTTTGAAGTAGGAAGGGTGGATGAAAAAAACTTGATAGATCTCCCCTTACCTCTCTCTCTCTCTCTCCCTCCCTCCCTCCCTCCACCTTTCTCTCTTTGCTTCCTCTTCCTCTTCAGTTTCTTCCTAGCCAAGGCAAGTGAGAGTGAGGTAGTGGGAGTGGAAGGGCAGAGATTTAAGAAAAAAATATATTAAAAAGTACTAATAGTGTCCTAGCATCGCAATACTCAGACTCAGCATCACAGCGCTGCATGTTGATTTCAAAGTTACTGTAGATTAGAGACAAGTGTCATAACAGCATTTACTGGCACCACTATATGCTCTCATAAATAGAATCGCAATTCTACCTAACACAAGTAACTATGCTCCACTTCATACAGAAATTTTAGATTTTTATATATTTTTTAAATTTAACATACTTTTTCATATCTTTGGGTTATTACACAAACTGGGTTTGTTAAAGAGAGAACCATACCTGATAATGTTCTTCTTGCTCAAGAACTAATCCATGATATTCATAAAAAGATTGTTGGGCACAATTTAATTTTGAAGTTAGATTGCCAATGATAAAATCCTTTTTGCTGCATTCACTGCTTTGTATAAGGGTATTAGTCTTTGTATTAAGAAAATTATTGAGAATATTTGGATTAAGTCTAATTCCAAAATGCTTGTGCCATTAGTTACTTCTCTCAAAAGCCATAATGCCAATCTCTTTTTTTCTTTTTTACAAGTCATTAGCTTTGCTTTGCAATGTTAATTATAGAATCTCTCACATTTAGAGAGAAGACAATGTCTTTGTTGATTAGCTGGTTCAGGAAGGCTCTAAGATTCCTAATATGATTTATTTCAACAAAGGCACATGTTTGGGCATTCTCAAAGGCATGATCACGCTCGATATTTTGAGGATCCCAAATTTAAGAACTTAATATATTTGCCCTTCTTTTTTTCAGCTTCTTTCTATCCCATTGTTATGGTTTCTAGCTTCTCTCACAGTTACTCTTTGATTGTTTTCTTGAATCTTTTATTTGGATTTTCTAGAAGGATTATATGGGTTGTGATTGCTTGTCTTTATCTAATGTTTGGGGAAGTCTTTTGGTTTTGCTAGTCCTTTTGCTATAAATTCTGGTGAGGCGTGTTGGTTTATGGTTGTGGGGATTTTTCTTGGATGAGATTGGTGGGTGGTTGCCTATTTTATTTTGGGTGGTATAGTGGAGTGTGTCCCTTTTCTAGAGCCTATTCTAGTGTTTTTTGTTATCACCCTTTGTGTTGGGAGGATTTCATTATTCATATTCAAGCTTTGTGTACTTGCCTTTATCTACTTGAGGCTAGCTTGCTATCTTTATACCTTCCCAAAGATTAGCTTTTTGTGATACTACACATATATGAGCCCTTATTTTTCCTTCTTGACATCTTCTCTTTATTTTCAGATTCTGATGTATTGTTTTTTATCGTGTGGTTCGGTTTTGGTTGGAGCTCAACCCTTTTAACCTTTTTGCATTTTTGGTTTTCTTGCATCCTCGTTTGCTAGTTTAATTGGTGGAATTTTCTTTATGCAATATATATATATATCTTTCTTGTTTAGTGTCATCTTCTGATTTTGTGTTTCATTTTCACTACAGGAAAATCTTCGATTACCGACGGACTTTCCGGTAGATTTATATGCGCCAAAAAAAGCGGCGGATGAACCGGCGGATATTTCACCGGTAAATTTATGACGAAATTTTCGGTGTATTTACCGCTGTTAATTTACCAACACATATTCTGCTGGCTAATTCACTGGTATATATTATATTCTGGCGCATTTTCCATAAAAAAATTTCTCTATGTGCTACTTTAATCGTGTTTTTGGGTTTTGGTTGGAGCTCCTCTACTATCTTTCTTGAGCTGATATCGATGCTTATCTTTTTGTTGAGGTGTTCTGTGCTGCAGGATTTTCCTTTCATTGTGTTATGGAGGGGTTATTTTAGGGTGTTTATCTGTGGCTTTTATGGTGGTATCTATGGCCTATCTCATTTTTGCATGTTTTCACTGTTCAATGCATTTGGTAGTAATCTGCATGGTTTGCCTCCTATTCATCGCTGGTAGAATCCCTCATTATTTAGGCGTGTTTGATATAATTTTTGGTTTTTCTATGCAATTTTGATTCCTACAGGTGCAATTTTTGGCTTGTATTGGCTTTGAACTTGATGTTTTGCCCCTTCTGCTCTGAATTGAGTTTTTGGGTTAGGTCGCTAGCCTGCCTTATCTTTTCCTTTTTCATTGTATTTAAAAATAGGGATTGATGGCTCTCTAGAGTTTATTTTCGATTTTGATTGTGAGCTATTGAACCCTTTAAGGACTTTGTAACCGCTATTGATGATGGAATAAAAATCGTGCCTATAATTGAGCTTTAAAAAAAAAAACTTGTGATATTAGGCTCTAGTATAAATATACATGTGTTTTTCAAAGGGTGGATTATTACCTTATGACTTTTTGGCGAGTCTTTACAAATGATCTCCTTTTTTAAAATTCACAAAGAATATCTCATTACTCTCATTTGGATTTCTTTTATCACCTGTTTTTATTTCATAAATCACATCAAACTTCATTCTTTTGCATAGGGAAAATTTTCTTGAGATCCTATGCTTTATCCCAACTTGTTTCTTTCTAAATTCAGATCATTTAATACATGCACATCAAGTCATAACTTCAGATCAAACTCATTTATAATTTTCTCTGACCAATAAAATTTTACACAATTAACAAAATAAATAAATAAAATATATGACATAGATTTCTATCCTAAGATTAAAAAAGGACAGAGCCTACATAACTAAACAGTCACAGCTTTGAGTTCATTGCTGAACAAATATTAGTCCTAGCAAAACTAGTGGCTTCATGCAGCTCAGAGCCCCAAGCTCATAGCTATCATGAAATCAAACACTGTTTTGCTTTCCTTTCCTCTACACGCATGCACAGAGGAGAAATGGTCCTTACCAAAAGCAAAAACTAAAGAATGGAGCAAGGAGAATCAAATGCACGTTTGCACTGACTTGAAAGATCTTCAGTGATTTTATTGTTGATTTTTATTGATCACATCCCTCCATGCTTTCATCCAAGACATGATATGATGATGACAGTCATCCATGCTTCTCTCTTCGTGCATCTCATTTTGAGTAATAGGTGTAACAGTGTGAGGAGCTGATTAGGAGAATCCAAGTCGAGAAGTAGGTCCACATGAGGGCAGACCAAGGACAGACATCTTCCCAGCCAAAGCATATCATCTGAGTACCTTTTCATCCTTTTAATATTCATGTGGGTTCATATCATTACCTATGGGAGATAGCCAGGAACAATAGGCATAGGCAACCATGTCACACCATCCACAGCTATGGCCAGCTACTCAACCAAACTAAGCCACTCATTTTGCTTTCAAGGGAAGGGATGCACCAGCTGCTTGCCTGTACGTGTATAAGAGAGAGAGAGAGAGAGAGAGAGAGAGAGAGGAAGCACTACTTCGCTTGGACTTGAAGAAGAGGAGCAAATATCCTTACGGGTATGACTTCTGAGATAAATGTCTCATTCATAGAAATAAATTATTCTATTACATCATAAAATAAGTTTTTGATGTATCTTTTGTAATAGGATAGTGATTTGATTTGATTTGATTAATTTATTAGATTTCTTTATTATTTTTAATGATAAATTAGAATTTTCTATATAAAAAAAACAAAATGGAGAATAAATTTGTAATGTCCCATAATTATCTCCCTATTCAATTCTTCTATTGTGAGTATTAGATGTTTAAATTTATTATTTACATTAATATTGGTATTGTCATGTTCAAAATCATTTATTGTAAGGATCTACATCATTTATTGTCCTACTTATTTGACATTATTGAGGATATTTTGTATTTTCCTTTTGTTTTTTTCCTTTTGTATGTATATGCAAATATGTTCTTGCACTATGCAGTAAATAAAAACAGCTTATTTTGACATATTTTCTTAAATAATTTTTTTTAAATGAAAACTGTTAAAATTTCATTATCCTCATAATGCATATAATATCATATTTTTTAGCATTAGAAGCATTAAAATTCATTGAAACTTCTTTCTAACTCAAACCACTACAATGAAGCAAACAGAAGAAAATAAATAATTAATTAAGAAGTTACAAGTTTTTTTTCTAATAAAAAAGAAAAATATTTTTAATATTGAGATAAAAATATGAGAGAGAGGAACCTCAGTCTGAACAACAAGCTACAACAATCAAGCACACATAGAAATACTTTATATCTCCTTTTTTTATTAACACGTAAGCCTTTTTAGGATTTTATCCAAAAAAAATGAAGAACATATAAGAAAATAATAATAATTAATCAAAAGTTACAAGTTTTTTTTTTACAAGAAAAAATATTTTTATTATTGAGATAAAATATGAGAGAAGGGATCTTAGTCCGAACAACAAAGAAATAAAATAAAGGAAAAACTAAAATAAAAGTTTATTAAAATCAAAAGCCACAAACACTAAAAAATGAGAGACTGTCTATAGCCAGTGACCCACTCTTAAAGGACTTCTATTGTCTATGAAAATAAAAGAGGCTATAGATAAATGTGAGCTCTTCTCATATTATTTTTTTCTTGTTGCCACTTCATCATTTTTACAAAGATTACTTGAATAAATTGTAAGATATAGGACATTATATCTTCAAATCTTATATTATCATAGGTTAAATATTGACCATGGTATCCTTGAGACACCAAATGTTAAATATCTACTTCGTGGGGCCATAAGATTAGTAATAGTGATATGCTGAGGATTACCTAAAGCTAGAGTAGGAGAACAAAGAACATTATCTAATTAGAGAACAACTTCACTACCTCAAAGACTCTGATTGGGTTTCTCCCTGTCACCTCCTCCTTCGCCTTCTTTCCCTTCAAGCCCTCGATCGCCTCACCATTCATCCCTAGCGAGCTCATGATTTCTCATTGTTCGCATGCTCAATCTCGTTCCCATTCCAGGCTGATTCCCTCTCTGTGTCGATCCCATGCACATCCCATGTCGTAGCTTTCTCTTATGCCATAACTTGTGCGAAAAGGCCTTGGGGCCAATCTCAACACCTGTGGTCGTAGATCCCATTCCTTTCTATGGCGACAATGCTGGCTCCGACATCCAACCCATGGGGTTTGTGTAAACCGCATGCTTCATCTAAGGGTAATGTTTCATTGGATTGTACAGTGTTATCAATCCACTAAACACTCCAACATTTAAAGAAGTTGTCTCTAATAACATCCTTTCAAATGCTCCTGTAATTTTGTTTGTGCATTCTTCTTTTAAGGGTGTTCCAGCAGTTTTTTTTTTTCTGATGAGGATGTGGTTAAGCTTGCTTCTCTATTCAAATTTGCTCTTGTGGAGAAATTTGTTGGTCTTAGGCCAAATCTTGATGGAATTTGATCCTTTTTTGCTAACCTAAAACTTTTTGGTTTTTTTTATGTGGGTCTTTGGGTGCTCGTCATGTTGACATTCAATATCAAATGATCTTGGCTATAGTTGAATTTTTTTCTACGCGAACTTACTATATAAAGTATTGCCATATGAGGCTATTGAAATGGACCGCTTACTTTGATATCAAAGAAGAGTCTCATATTATCCCAGTGTGGATCTCATTTCCTAATTTAAGGCTACATTTTTTTAATACTCAGGTTCTACATGCTTTAGCTTTAATTTTTGGTTGCCCCTTACAAACATATCAAGCTACTTGAGTATTAGTAGAAATTAATATTACTAAGAAATGTCCTAAAGAAATATGGCTAGGCCCAAAAAGTTTTGGATATTTGCAAAAAGTTAAAATTTAGAATGCTTCCTCTTTCTGTAATCATTATAAAATGCATGATCATTCTATTTTTTATTGTTTCATACTGCACCATCACTTGAGAAAAGAAATTATTAAACATAAAGAATCAGATAATCCCCAAGAGGATAAAACTCATTTGGAAGAGAATTGTGAGGAAAATCATACTTTGGATCCATCTGATATCTGTCCTAAAGGTAGATCCCTTCTCATCTTCCAATAACTTAAATGATTTTGAATTTCAAAAGGACCTCCACCCTCTTATATTGGAGAATCCTAATGCAGATAATTTGGATGATCTTCTTGATGAAATAGCAGAACCAATTTTGATTGCCTCTATTAACCCTATCAAAGAATCTATCCCTAATGGTCAATAAAATAGTCATCTTCAAAATCTCTAATGCTTTCCCTCCTAGTTTAAAAAGATGGTGATTATGATATTGAATTCGTGGTGAGTGAGCCCAAAATCAGTTGAACCTTCATCTTCTATTGATGTTGCCCCAAATCCTGTCAATGTTTTTGCTAATACTTATTCTCAACCTCAAATATGTGATCAAATTACTCCTTTTATTGGTTATATTCCTTCATCTAGTAGTGTACACATCTTCAACTTACTTCCCATAATTTCCATTCATATTTCTCCCTCCTCTGCTAGTGTGTATCAGACTAACTTGGAGGATTTGCATCAAGAGGATATGCTATCTGATGAGGATTGTGATGATCCCTCTATTAGATTTTCCCCTTGTGGTCATTGTGTTTTTATTTTGGAAGAGGGAGAGATTAGTTATGCAAATGATGGTGTATGTTATAAATATATTGATTTAAATGTTATACAAGTTGCTAAAGAAGATTCCTTTCTTATTTCTAGTAAAAAAAAGTAAAAATAAAAATAAAGCTTGAATAACATTCCATCTAAAGTTAGAACCACTACACCTAGTGATGCTCTTAATCTTATTTCTATTTATTATAAATATCATATGGCTTTATTATGGTTTAGTCTTGGTCTTTGTGTTGACCTGGTTTTGGGCTTCTTTATGGCTGATGCTTCTCTCCTTGGTCTTTTCAGGCTGGCTTTGGTTGTGTGTGTTGGTTGGCTGTTTTGCTTCTTAGGTTGTGCAATTTTTTGGAGTTATGTTTTGTTGACTATTACTATTTCATTTTAGATCTATTGGTTTCGTTGAATCTTTTTGGTATCTTGTTGATGCTCTGTTATTTGTTCCTGCTTCCTTCTCAGGTTTTGGTTAGCTGTTGGGGTGCTCAATTGCTGGACTTCTTGCTTACTGGTTGTGACTTTTTATGGCTTGAGGATTTGTTGGTGGATTCTTCTAGGGTGTCTTGTTGGATTCTCAGGTGGATGCTCTTTCGATGTTGTCTACTTGTTCTCTCCTGGTATTATTATTGGTCCTGATTGGGCTTCAACTTTGATTTGAGCTTTGGCTTATTTTTGGGGTGTTGGGATCATTGGCTCATTAGCTTTCTTTTTTCTTTTCTTTTTTTTTTTGTAGCTCTTTGAGCATTTATGAGCATTTTTTCCCTTTAAGAACTTGTAAACCCTTTTATTAATTTAACATGTAAGCCCTTATATGGATTTTAAATTTTAAAAAAAAAAACATCATCCAAATAGAAACTACCTCAACTCAAAGATGATTTAGGTGGGATTGAGATATTTGATATCTCATTAGCTAGAGTGAAAAGTTGATCAAATTTCTTCTTATTAAAAGTAAATCTTAGACTATATTAGATTTCCCAAAGTGAAGATTGAAACCCATTTAGAATAGATTGATATGGCGATAAAGATGGACATATTACTCAAGTTATATTATTTATTAAACCACTTAATGGATAAGATCTGATTATGTTGATGATGGGATGTCAGTAGTTGTGGCATTTCCATCAATCTAATTTTTTACTCATCTACAAATGAAGACTTCATGCCCAAATACATGATAGTGAATACAAAACTTTCAAATCCTTTTGAAGACTATTCTTTTTTGTATTCACATTCCTTTGATCCAATCTAATGAGAATTTTAAAATTACTAGCGAGACACGTAACTCAACAAGCACTCTAATAATGGATGGTTTGGATATTACAATGATATGGTTGGGGTTCTCAAGGAGACACATGTAATATCTCTAGATTCAGTATTCAGTTTAACTTGTTCTAACCTGATTGAAATAAAGTAAGTTGTTAAATTTTAGTATTTGAACCCTTACACATGTGTGTAGGAATATTTTGGGTGCATGTGAAAGTCTACATGTGTTCTGAAGTGATTCCAGGATATATGCTTGTATATTTGAAAAATCTGAAATATTTACCCTGGGGCACTGCAGCGTTGTGGTTGAGCACCACAGTGCTTAAGCTCTTGGGTTTTTGGAAATTTATTTATGTGCTTCGTTGCACGGCGGGCTCTATGAGTCCTGTAAAGTGGAGTCATTGCCAGCTCCTCCGCGGTGCTAAAGCAACTTTAAATATTCAAAATATATGAATTCACTATTTCATTCTAATTGTTTCTCTTGGTCAGTCATCATTAGAGAGAGATAGAGAGGGATTTTAGAGAGAGAGGAGGATTTGAGTCACTTCAGTCTTTTTTTGCTTCCAACCCAGTTCTAAATGTTGTCCAAATCAAGGTAGGTGGCATTTTGTCTATCTCAGTTTTTAGAAATATAAAATTTTCTCAAACTTTTTGATTAATTTATATTTTTGTGATAAAAAAATGGGGATAACTTTACACCCATAAAACTTTCATCATAAAACTTTTTCTATATTATAGAGACATCAATTTTGAACATTTAGATATTTTTCTAAAAAGTTTACATTGGGTATTTTGAAATGTGTGTTATTTTTATTTATTAAAAATAATTTTGAACTCAAAAAATAGTGTTGTGGTACAATTAAATTATCATAATAGTCTTTTACATAATCACTAGTAATTTGGTTAAATTCTTAAATAGTACATTTTTGTTCAGTAGGGTTTTTGTTGCCTAACGTTATAGTATTTTGTAAAATTTGGAATGAGTTTATTTATACTTTAATTATTGCAATGTAATTAGTTATGTCCCTTATTGTTTAAAATAAGAAATTCTAAAGAGATTTGGTGTGGGAGAAGCAAGTTATTTTGGTGCTTATATGGCATATTATGGTGTCTATAAGCCATATTTTTGTACCTATAAGACATGTTCTGACGGCTATAAGACATATTCTAATGTCTATAAGATATGTTATAGTGATATAAGCACATTCTGTTCTGGTGATGGGCATTGGGAGTTATGAGGAGGAAGTGTGTTATTTATGGCTCTAAGATATGAAATGCATATTTTTTTTTTACTTTTCCAGCATTATTATTTAAAGTTCTGATAACTGTAATTATTATTTTTTCCTACACAGTAATTTTTTTATTACTTTTACTATTATTAAATGCTTAGTAAATAAATATTTAAAAAGTCATATAAGTTTAAATGTGGTCTGCTAAGCTAAGTTAGCTACAGATGTTTTACTTTCTATTTTTAGGGTCAAAAAAGGGAAAGAGCTAGTTTAATAGTAATTTTAGAATATGATCTGAGTCTAAATAGTTATTTCCTCTTTTAATTTTTGCACAATCATGGCTAATCTTTTGTGTTATATTTTGTATTCTAGTATGCAGTCATGTACTGTAGTGAAAATATTATATGGATGAAGAGATGAAAAGAAATTTTATGGATGAGTTTATTTTAGTTTTAGATGTTATTAATATCTCTATATTCTATTATTTATTTAAAATTTTATATTTGAAGAAAATTTAAAATTTTTTCAAAACATAGATCTTGGGGTTTGCATGTTGCAAGCCAACACGAAATGACCTATCCAGTATGTGGGTCTTATCGGGTTAAGATGTGACAACACATTTTTAATATCTTCTTAGGATATCATTAAATCAAGATGCTTTTTTTTTTTTTGGAACCATTTGTTGCAAGGTTATTCCATATAGCTTCAAGAACCTAAGTGCAACTTATTCAAGGTTAATAGAAAAAAAAATTTATCCTTACCAAAATGGTGGGAATCTCAAAGTTTATGTTGATGATGTTCTAGTCTAGAACAAGGGTAATCTAGAACACCTTATTGGCCTATATAAAAGCTTTACTTCTCTTAAAAGCTTAATCCCACTAAGTTCTTGTTTGACACTTGTAAAAGAAAACTTCTTGGATAACTCATCTTGGTAAAGGGAGATGAAGCTAAATCTAGAAAAATTTGAGCCATACTATATATAACATCAGCACAAAAACCCTTCAAGAAGTTCACTAGCCTTAATTAGTTCATTTCCATATCATGCAAGAAATATGTACCCATACTCAAGTCCCTCTATTACTTAAACAGTTTTATTTGAAAAAATGATGGTGAGCAAGCCTTTTAGTCATTGAGATCCTACCTAACTATTGACCTAATGCTAAATAGCTTAAGGCCTAAATGAAGATCTCTTCCTAGACCTTAGGGTAGACTTATTTTTCACCATCTCAATCTTTGTTAGAGAGAAAAATAAAAAAAATGATTCCCGCTATATTATTTCAATAAGTATATACTAAACCGAGCAAAATTAATAAATGGTTTAAGTTAGCACTTACGAACATCTCAACAATGGGATGCCTCAAGTCCTACTAACAATCTCACAACATTAAAGTCATTGTCAACATCACATGCCAAATTTTATAGAAATTCAAGATCTTGGGTAGGCTCATAGGTAGTTCATTGAACTAATTGAATTTGAAATCAATTTTTTGTTATATATTGCTAATCAAGACCTAAATTCTCATAAAATTTATTGTGTAAAGTTTATAATTCTTAAGGATAGTGGACCCATTGCTAAGCAAAAAGTGTAAGTATGGGAGATGTTCATTGATGGGGCCTCGGGAGAGGGCAGTCAGAGAATTAGAATAGTACTTTAAGGGACTCATCAGCTTATGCTACTATCATCCTTAAGATTGAGTTTTAACCTACTCAACAACTAAACTAAATAATAAGTATTACTCGTATGCATCCATTTCACCCTAATTTTTAGTACAGTAAAGCTAAAAGTTTTTTGAGATTATAAGCTAACCTTATATTTAATGATGGTTAGAGGTGATATCATTCAACTATTAAAAATTGAAATTATATATATATATATATTGAGAGAGGAGAATTAAGATGAAGGTCTACTTTCTAAAATTGGCAACCCTTGTGCTACCCTCTCAAAAGATTGATATGCTTTTCATCAAGAAGTGAGAAATAAACACCACCTTAAATATTACATAATGGTATGTAGTTATCCTGACTTCCTTTATACAAGCACATTTCTAAAGGCTAGAGAAGAGGGTAGATCTACCTGATGCAAGTCATCTTAATTTCCTTTTGGATGTGGTCCTTTTTATGAAATAATACTTATTAGTTAGCCTAAAACACTTGGATATAAAATAGGTTCAAGACATACTATAAGAAGTAGACTTAATGAAGTGTGGTAATCATTCCATCACTAAAAATATATCTCTAGTCTAGGAATAACCTAGTACAAAACTTATGTCAAGGAATAAAAGGATAGTTGGGTAGCAAACTTCAGGAGGCAGGTTCTAGCCAACTTCCAAAAGTTGGAAAGGAAGAGGAATATGGGTCATGGAGCCTTATAACTAAAAAAAGGAAACCTAAGCCAAGAAACCACTCAATGTCTAGCATAACGGAAGCCATTCCCCCTACTAGCAATAGTGATGGCCCACCACAAGTAGTTTTTTCTCCTAAAAAGATCCAGCAATTGCAGGATTCTTATTCCAAGATTATTAATCTCAACAAATGATAGAGCTAAGTCTCAATGGCCCATTTTGAGAAGGAGCTAGTTCCGTTGGGGCAAATTTCCAACCTACCAAGGAAGAGGAAGAAGGCTCTGAATGATATTTTTGGCAGGGATGTGGTCCCCTTTGGTGAGTAATGATGACTTCCTCTATACTAACCAACCCTTGGGCTGTTTCAACCCTTCTTTTAGTACCCCACCCCACCAAGTAGCTCATTGATTATCTTGTTGGAACTTGATGCAAGTACTTGGGGGACCTCTCATTACAATCCAAAAGGGTCTTTGTTCTCTTTCCTTTTAGGTTTGTTTTCATTTTGTTGATTTTATGTATGATTAATAGAGATAAAAACATAGTTATTCCCACTTTTGTTTATTTTTTTTATCTTGGGAAGACATGGATAGTGGTTTCTATACTAGCATGTACCCTTTGTACTCTTTTATTTTATTTAATGAATGCAATATGCAACTTTTTAAGAATAAAAGGAGGAGCTAGAAGATACCAAGCCAAAATGACTTTATTCTCCCTCATAAAGACATATCTTTAGTCCCTAAAGTATCTCTTGGACATTGACTCAATAACAAGCATGTTCAAGGGCCCACATATTGAAAGTTCGAAAGGGATGTTAAGCCCTAGTGAACTAGTCCCGAGGCTAACCAAGAGGGGGGGTGAATTGGTTATTTAAAAATTTCACGATAACTACAAAAATCTTTTCGATACTTAGCAGCGGAAACAAGTAAACAATAACGAAAAGATCAACCAACGATATTCACCCAAGCAGTTTATATTGAAAAGTAAAATGCAAAACTGAATCAGAAAAGCAAACCAGATTTTATAGTGGTTCGGTCAACTTGACCTACGTCCACTCCCCGGAGCCTCCCCTCCGGGTATTGCACTAAACGAAAGTGACTCTCCTTTTGCTCCCACAGCAAGGCGGAGAAGCCTGTACAAAACACCTCCTTTTCACCACACGGTGAGGCAGAGAACCCGACCTCCTTTCGCTTCCTCCTGAAGCGGGCAGAGAACCCACGAACTCCTTTCGCTTCCTCCTGAAGCGGGCAGAGAACCCACGAACTCCTTTCGCTTCCTCCTGAAGCGGGCAGAGAACCCGGATCTTCTTGCGAACGATCCTCCCACGAAGAACACCGACTAGACGACAGACGACGAGCGGAGAAGACGACTCTGATCCGTGCTTGGAGCAACCTTAGTGAATCCCTCACTAACTCCCCCTCACAAGATCTCTTCTCTCTCTCCCAACTCTCTCTCTCTCTAGGATTTCTCAGGGAAGGAAGGCAGCAAAAGATTTTTCCAAATCTAGGAAAAAGTTCTTTTAAAGGAGAGCTTAAAACTTGCCCTAAATCTCAACTTGTCGGCCAAGATCGTCCAGGACGATCGGTAGATCGTCCTGTACGATCAGTTCAAATTCAGCTGTTTCAGCCTGGACGATCTGGCTCTTCTGGACGATCAGTAGAAAAAGTTGTTCATATCGTCCCGTACGATCCTGCGATCGTCCGGGACGATTAGTTCAAATTGAAGGAAATCGTCCAGAAGACAGTTCGGGTCGTCCAGAGAAATCTGTGCTGGACGACCAAAAAATGACTTGATCGTCCCGGACGATAGGGTAATCGTCCGGTACGATTAGTTCAAAAAGGCCCCAAATCGTCCTGTACATAGTTCTGGACGTACAGCTGAAATGCACAAGACGATCACGATCGTCCGGGACGATCCTGCGATCGTCCAGGACGATGTGATCGTATCAATTAAACATTAATTGCTTTCCTTAATTACCAGACTAATTTAGGCATGATTGTAGTGCATCGTCCAGGACGATACACGTATCGTCCGGGACGATCAGACCAAAATACTTAAAATAAAACTTGCCTAACTTAATCTGGCGGCTGGAAATTTCTGATTTGAGCATATCGTCCCGTACGATCCAAAGATCGTCCAGGACAATCTGCTTAATCAGACCCTCTTAACTTAGTCGCCCTAATTAGGGTTTCTGTTTTAACTGGATCATCCAGGACGATGCTACTATCGTCCAGGACGATCTGAACAAAATTTTAACAGAAACTCTAATTCACTCAATCTCTCTCCCTGAGTGTGTGTGTGCAAGGTTACTTAGCTAGGGAATCAGTTACATTACAATTGACTCAATAAAAGAAAAAATCATACATTTGACACACTTGGACCCGATCTTGAGTTGGCTTGAGTGGCTCGCGGTCTTTTGTGCCTGAAACATATTAGCCAAGGAAAACACACTGGAAACATGTTTGTCATCATCAAAACCAGATTTGCAACAATCTCCCCCTTTTTGATGATGGCAAACATTTGTAAAGTAGTCTGAAAACCAAGGTAAACTAGGAGATCAAACAAAACAAACATTTTTTTTTTTTTTAATTTTCATTTAACAGCTCAAACAATACAGAAAACATGAAACAGAAAACAGAAACAAAGACACGACACGACTACAACTCTGACTCCCCCTTTTGACATCACAAAAAGGAGGAGCGAAAAACATATCACGGAAATAAAACATAAAATAAAACATACACAGAACAACAACAAAACAGGAAAATCAGAATTTTTCCTTGATTTTATATTCAAAAACCAATAAGAGAACGATTGACAACGCTGAAATCCAGAAAAGGTTGAAAAAATCGACTTTCGTAACTCCGACCCCGGGCACCTTATCGATGTAAACCTTTTTCAAAACAAAAATCCGATTCAGAAGAAAAGACATTAGATTTGAAAAGAGATCCTTTCAAGCCTCGTTCCAGAAAAAATATCTGATATAATAGTGTTACAAAGTAAAAAATCAGAAATCAAGATTTTCAAACTCAAGCTTTTGAACGTATTAAGTGACACACGAGTTTTTTTCCTAAGACATTTAAAGATCTGAAAGAGAAGAAAGCTTAGGTTGGGCTCATTTTGTGCCTCTTTTTTTTTTTCTCAATTTATTTGGCGCACTGCGCATCTTTTGATTTTTGATACACTTTGTGTATTTGGCATTTTCGCATCTTTTCAGTTTTGGGCTCATTTTATGCCTCTTTGTCAATTTGGTTGGCGCACTGCGCATCTTTTGTAAGCTTTCTCCTTTTCATAATAATTAAAGAGTCTCAGCGGTGAATCTATCTTCCAGACATAGGAGATGACTCTCCACAGTAGGGAAGAATGATTCACAAAATAAAAAACCACACATCATATGATAAATGCAATCACTTGGTTTTAGAAAATCAAACTAATGACTCAAGACTTTGAAAAACACTATTCATATGAGGCAGATTACTGTAGGAAGATAAAATAATCTCTATTTCAAAAACTAACATTTTAATTTTGAAAAGAATTTTTATTCGAAAGAAACCATACACCAGTAAAGGAGTTAGAGGAAGAGAACCAATCATCAATGTTCCTTCCCTTTAATAGGTTCAGTGGAATCAATCACTGCTTACCAGCTTCCAAATCAAAATAAGGTAAAAACTCCCAGTCAGAAATTCAGATTATCAGAAGTAGTGAGTGGTGATCAGATTTTGAAAAACATAAAACAGTAAGTGCAAGATATGAGCTAGTGAATAATAAAAAAAATAGGTATAAAATCATATCAGAGTAAATACTTAAATCAAACTAACAATAAGGCTAAAACAGAAATCAGCAAAAGACATAAAATCAACTGAAAGTAAATAATCAAAGCCAAAAACTAACTAACAGAAATCAGAAATCAAAAGAAAAACTAAACCTACCTAACAGAAATCAGAATACCAATCAGAAAGATAATAAATCAGCAGTCATCAGAATCAAGCATTTATATCAATCACTCCTAATCTGGTTCTCAAAATGCTGAATGAGTCAAAGGCCAGTGGTTTAGTGAATATGTCAGCCAGCTGATTTTCAGTTGCTACATGATGTAGCTCAATGTCCCCTTTTGTAACATGGTCCCTAATGAAGTGATGCCTAATGTCAATGTGTTTGGTCCTAGAATGTTGGATTGGATTCTTAGAGATACAGATGGCACTAGTATTATCACACAGAACAAAAATTGTGCCAACAGGTACTCCTAAATCCAAGACTTGCTGCTTCAACCAAAGAACTTGGGCCACACAACTTCCTAAGGCAATGTACTCAGCTTCAGCAGTGGAAAGTGCAACTGAGTTCTGTTTTCTACTGGACCAGGAGACTAACGACTGTCCTATGAATTGACAAGTCCCAGAGGTACTCTTCCTATCCACCCTACACCCCGTAAAGTCAGAGTCAGAATATCCAATGATCTCAAAAGAGGTGCTGTGCCTAGGGTACCAAATTCCTAGGTTTGGGGTCCCTAAAAGATATCTAAAACATAAATCTGGACAATGAGTAAGTCATCTCCTATTCTCCTCAGAAAAAGGGTGGTGTCTACGCTCCCCTTAATAAACTCTCTTTCTAACAGGAATGTGCTAAGCCTCTCATACCAAGCTCTTGGTGCCTGTTTCAATCCATATAAGGCCTTTTTTAATTTATAGACATGACTTGGATATTGGGAACTCTCAAAACCTGGGGGTTGTTCTACAAAAACATCTTCTTTAATTACCCCATTTAAAAAGGCACTCTTGACATCCATTTGAAACAGCTTAAATCCCTTATAACAGGCAAAGGCTAGTAGCACTCTAATGGCTTCCAATCTAGCTACAGGGGCAAAAGTTTCCTCAAAATCTATCCCTTCTATCTGATTATACCCCTTAGCCACCAATCTTGCCTTATTTCTCACCACCACACCAGAATCATTCATCTTATTCTTAAAGACCCACTTGGTTCCCACAATACTTTGATTTTTAGGTCTTTCTACTAACTCCCAAATATCATTCCTTACAAATTGATTCAATTCTTCCTGCATAGCTAAAATCCAAAATTCATCCGACAGGGCTTGATTGATGTTGGTGGGTTCAGTCATTGAGATAAAGGCAGAATGGTTTACTTCCTTCCTAAGTCCATGCCTAGTCCTAACACCTTCAGAAGGGTCTCCTAAGATCAGTTCTTTAGGATGACTCGAAGAATATCTCCAATCTCTAGGCAAAGTGGTTTGAGGTTCTACCCTTTCCTCCAAATTTGTATTTCCAACTCCTTGGGTAACCTCAACAATCTCTTCATCTTCTACTTCAGATCTAGACTCCTTAGGATCAGATTCATCAAACACTACATGGGTTGTTTCTTCCACCACCAAAGTCCTCCTATTGAACACCCTAAAGGATTTCCCCACACTTGAATATCCTAAGAACACTCCTTCATCAGATTTGGGGTCAAATTTTCCTAAGGGTGACTTCCCGTTGTTCAGAATGAACACCTTACAGCCAAAAACATGGAGGTGGGACAGATTTGGTGTTCTACCCTTAATGATCTCATAAGGTGTCTTGTTCAGTTTGACTCTCACATTCACCCTATTCAGCACATAACAGGCAGTGTTCACCGCTTCAGCCCAAAAGTATTTTGGAAGTGAATACTCAGCAAGCATGGCTCTAGCGGCTTCCACTAAGGTCCTGTTCTTCCTTTCAGCTACCCCGTTCTGCTGAGGGGTCCTAGGAGCTGAAAAATTGTGACTAATCCCATGATTCTCACAAAAACTTCCAAATCTTTCATTTTCAAACTCCCCTCCGTGATCACTATGGATGGTAATAATCTCACATCCTAACTTCTTCTGAATCCAAGTAGAGAAAGATCTAAACTCATCAAATGACTCAGATTTGTGTGACAAAAACTTAACCCAAGTGAACCTTGAATAATCATCAACAATCACAAAACCATAGACTCTCCCCCCTAAGCTGGCAGTGCTAATGGGTCCAAAGAGGTCCATGTGAAGAACTTCTAAAGGTCTAGAGGTGCTAATGTCCTTAACAGAGTGAAAAGAGGACTGGACTTGCTTCCCCAACTGACAGGCATCACACAGGTGATCCTTAGTGAACTTAAGCTTGGGCACACCTCTAACTAAGTCCTTTTGGGTGACTCTCCTAAGGGTTTTCATACTGGCATGACACAATCTCCTATGCCATAACCAAGACTCATCAGCAGCAGTTTTTAAGCAAATTGAATTATCAGATTTAATGCTACTTACATCCAGCTTGTAGACGTTGTTGATCCTTTGCCCCTGCAAAATAACTTCATCATTTAAGCTTAAAATGCAGCCAATGGGCAGGAATTTGATGCTGTATCCCTTGTCGCAGAGTTGACTGATGCTCAGCAGGTTGTGTTTCAGTCCATCTACAAGCAAAACATTATCAATCACAAAATTCTTTGAATCACCAATCATACCTGTGCCTACCACCTTCCTAGTGGTGTTATCTCCAAGTGTAACCTTGCCTCCAGCTCTGGCCTCCAGCGAAATGAACTGATTTGCATCTCCAGTCATATGTCTAGAACATCCGCTGTCCAGGTACCACATGCTCTCACGAGGTCTTGTGTGAGAGCACACCTACAAAATCATCAAATGTCAGTCTTAGGAACCCAAACAGGTTTGGGTTCCTTCTTATGAAAAGAAGAATGCGATGCATGTGTGCTGTGCTGTGCAACAGGCAGTTTGGGTCTCCACACCCAATGTGTACTACGGTGAACAGTACAAGTGTGTGATATGTGTCCTAACATGCCACATGAAAAACATCTAACACCAGGAAAAGGATTAACTAAACGTCGTGAGTGATAGTGCCTCTTCCTAGTAGTGTATGAAACATGCTTTGAAGAACTTGCAACAGAATTTTTAAAAGGTGGCGGTGCATAAAATTGTTCAAAAGTAGGCGGTGTTTTGTTATTTTCAAAAGAACTGATTTTCACTTTCAAAAACTCAATGTGTTTGTTTAAACTTCCAATTTCAAATGTTTTTGCACTATCAGTACTTTCTAACTCAGATGCCAAATCATTCACTTTCTTAAAAGCAAGTTCTAATTCAACATGCGCTGTTTTTAACAAGTTATGCTCAACAATTAAATCAGAATGCTTTTTATTCAGTTCATCAAACTCATCTAGTAAAGACATGTGATTGCTATCAATGGTGGAATGATCCTTAATCAACACTTCATGCTCTTTTTGCAAAGTCAGATAATCTAGTTTCAAACTAGCATGGGTTTTCTTAAGCTTCATATACGATGTATGAATCTTTTCAGAAACTTCAAATAACTGATCGTAAGTAAGCTCACATACCTCTTCCTGGTCGGACTGACCAGGGTGATCATCCGCCATCAGACACAAGTTTGTTTCCTCCTCTTCAGCTTCAGTCTCAGAAGAGTCGGATGCAGAGTCTGCCCAGAACGCCTTCTGAATCCGCTTCTTGTCCTTTCTGTACTTTGGTTTCTCCTCACCCTTCTCCTTGCTTGGGTGAGCTTTAAGTGTTGGACAATCACCCTTAATGTGTCCAGGCTTCCTGCATTCAAAACAAACCGATTCAGATGAACCCTTAAAGTTTTTATTGAACTTACCCTTGTTCCACTTCTGATGGTTCTTATGTTTCTTCCTTAGAAAGCTTTTGAATTGCCTTGTGATTAAGGCAACATCATCGCTATCAGACCCGGAAGTGCTAGCATCTGAATCTTTGGCCTTTAGTGCCACTGTCTTCTCTTTCTTGCGTTCACCTGCATCAAGTTGCCTTTGGTTCACCCCTTGCTCGTAAGCAATGAGTGATCCAAGTAAGCTATCAATAGAGTAAGTATTTAAATCTTTGGATTCAGTAATAGCAGTAATCTTAGCATCATAAGAAGCAGGCAAACATCTAAGAATCTTGTTCACTCTTTCGTAGTTGGTAAGTTCTCTACCTAAAGCATGCAAAGAGGTAACAATCTGAGTGAACCTTGTGTACATTTCTGAAATAGTCTCACTAGGTTTCATGCGAAAAAGTTCGTAATCATGTAACAAGATGTTTAACCTAGATTGTTTGACTTCAGTTGTACCTTCATATGTTATACATAATCTATCCCAAATCTCTTTTCCCGTTGTACAAGTAGAAACACGCATATAGTCCTCAGATTTTAAAGCACAAAAGAAACAGTTCAAACATTTGGCATTTAACTGTGCTAAATCACGATCATCAAACGTCCAATCAGCAAACGGCAATTCAGTTTTCACATTGTTAACCATTCGAAAAGGTGGTTCGTATCCGTCCTTAACTAACATCCACATGCGATAATCGATAGACTGAAGAAAAGTAGACATGCGTGTTTTCCAAAAATCAAATGGAATGTTATCAAACAACGGTGGTCTAGTTATAGAATAACCTTCAGCAGTATTACGATTGTTACAGTTAGCCATTGGATCAAATTCAAAAGTTTTTAAACAGAAATTTTGAATCCCGCTCTGATACCACTTGAAAGTTCGAAAGGGATGTTAAGCCCTACTGAACTAGTCCCGAGGCTAACCAAGAGGGGGGGTGAATTGGTTATTTAAAAATTTCACGATAACAACAAAAATCTTTTCGATACTTAGCAGCGGAAACAAGTAAACAATAACGAAAAGATCAACCAACGATATTCACCCAAGCAGTTTATATTGAAAAGTAAAATGCAAAACTGAATCAGAAAAGCAAACCAGATTTTATAGTGGTTCGGTCAACTTGACCTACGTCCACTCCCCGGAGCCTCCCCTCCGGGTATTGCACTAAACGAAAGTGACTCTCCTTTTGCTCCCACAGCAAGGCGGAGAAGCCTGTACAAAACACCTCCTTTTCACCACACGGTGAGGCAGAGAACCCGACCTCCTTTCGCTTCCTCCTGAAGCGGGCAGAGAACCCATGAACTCCTTTCGCTTCCTCCTGAAGCGGGCAGAGAACCCACGAACTCCTTTCGCTTCCTCCTGAAGCGGGCAGAGAACCCGGATCTTCTTGCGAACGATCCTCCCACGAAGAACACCGACTAGACGACAGACGACGAGCGGAGAAGACGACTCTGATCCGTGCTTGGAGCAACCTTAGTGAATCCCTCACTAACTCTCCCTCACAAGATCTCTTCTCTCTCTCCCAACTCTCTCTCTCTCTAGGATTTCTCAGGGAAGGAAGGCAGCAAAAGATTTTTCCAAATCTAGGAAAAAGTTCTTTTAAAGGAGGGCTTAAAACTTGCCCTAAATCTCAACTTGTCGGCCAAGATCGTCCAGGACGATCGGTAGATCGTCCTGTACGATCAGTTCAAATTCAGCTGTTTCAGCCTGGACGATCTGGCTCTTCTGGACGATCAGTAGAAAAAGTTGTTCATATCGTCCCGTACGATCCTGCGATCGTCCGGGACGATTAGTTCAAATTGAAGGAAATCGTCCAGAAGACAGTGTTGCAAATCTGGTTTTGATGATGACAAACATGTTTCCAGTGTGTTTTTCTTGGCTAATCAGTTTCAGGCACAAAAGACCGCAAGCTACTCAAGCCAACTCAAGATCGGGTCCAAGTGTGTCAAATGTATGATTTTTTCTTTTATTGAGTCAATTGTAATGTAACTGATTCCCTAGCTAAGTAACCTTGCACACACACACTCAGGGAGAGAGATTGAGTGAATTAGAGTTTCTGTTAAAATTTTGTTCAGATCGTCCTGGACGATAGTATCATCGTCCTGGACGATCCAGTTAAAACAGAAACCCTAATTAGGGCGACTAAGTTAAGGAGGACTGATTGAGCCGATCGTCCTGGACGATCTATGGATCGTACGGGACGATATGCCCAAATCAGAAATTCTCAGCCGCCAGATTAAGTTAGGCAAGTTTTATTTTAAGTATTTTGGTCTGATCGTCCCGGACGATACGTGTATCGTCCTGGACGATTTACTACAATCATGCCTAAATTAGTCTGGTAATTAAGGAAAGCAATTAATGTTTAATTGATACGATCACATCGTCCTGGACGATCGCAGGATCGTCCCGGACGATCGTGATCGTCTTGTGCATTTCAGCTGTACGTCCAGAACTATGTACAGGACGATTTGGGGCCTTTTTGAACTAATCGTACCGGACGATTATCCTATCGTACGGGACGATCAAGTCATTTTTTGGTCGTCCAGCACAGATTTCTCTGGACGACCCGAACTGTCTTCTGGACGATTTCCTTCAATTTGAACTAATCGTCCCGGACGATCGCAGGATCGTACGGGACGATATGAACAACTTTTTCTACTGATCGTCCAGAAGAGCCAGATCGTCCAGGCTGAAACAGCTGAATTTGAACTGATCGTACAGGACGATCTACCGATCGTCCTGGACGATCTTGGCCGACAAGTTGAGATTTAGGGCAAGTTTTAAGCCCTCCTTTAAAAGAACTTTTTCCTAGATTTGGAAAAATCTTTTGCTGCCTTCCTTCCCTGAGAAACCCTAGAGAGAAGAGAGAGTTGGGAGAGAGAGAAGAGATCTTGTGAGGGGGAGTTAGTGAGGGATTCACTAAGGTTGCTCCAAGCACGGATCAGAGTCGTCTTCTCCGCTCGTCGTCTGTCGTCTAGTCGGTGTTCTTCGTGGGAGGATCGTTCGCAAGAAGATCCGGGGTTCTCTGCCCGCTTCAGGTGGAAGCAAAAGGAGTTCGAAGGTTCTCTGCCTGCTTCAGGAGGAAGCGAAAGGAGGTCAGGTTCTCTGCCTCACCGTGTGGTGAAAAGGAGGTATTTTGTACAGGCTTCTCCGCCTTGCTGTGGGAGCAAAAGGAGAGTCACTTCCGTTTAGTGCAATACCCGGAGGGGAGGCTCCGGGGAGTGGACGTAGGTCAAGTTGACCGAACCACTATAAAATCTGGTTTGCTTTTCTGATTCAGTTTTGCACTTTACTTTTCAATATAAACTGCTTGGGTGATTATCGTTGGTTGATCTTTTCGTTATTGTTTACTTGTTTCCGCTGCTAAGTATCGAAAAGATTTTTGTTGTTATCGTGAAATTTTTAAATAACCAATTCACCCCCCCCCTCTTGGTTAGCCTCGGGACTAGTTCAGTAGGGCTTAACATCCCTTTCGAACTTTCAAGTGGTATCAGAGCGGGATTCAAAATTTCTGTTTAAAAACTTTTGAATTTGATCCAATGGCTAACTGTAACAATCGTAATACTGCTGAAGGTTATTCTATAACGAGACCACCGTTGTTTGATAACATTCCATTTGATTTTTGGAAAACACGCATGTCTACTTTTCTTCAGTCTATTGATTATCGCATGTGGATGTTAGTTAAGGACGGATACGAACCACCTTTTTGAATGGTTAACAATGTGAAAACTGAATTGCCGTTTGCTGATTGGACGTTTGATGATCGTGATTTAGCACAGTTAAATGCCAAATGTTTGAACTGTTTCTTTTGTGCTTTAAAATCTGAGGACTATATGCGTATTTCTACTTGTACAACGGGAAAAGAGATTTGGGATAGATTATGTATAACATATGAAGGTACAACTGAAGTCAAACAGTCTAGGTTAAACATCTTGTTACATGATTACGAACTTTTTCGCATGAAACCTAGTGAGACTATTTCAGAAATGTACACAAGGTTCACTCAGATTGTTACCTCTTTGCATGCTTTAGGTAGAGAACTTACCAACTACGAAAGAGTGAACAAGATTCTTAGATGTTTGCCTGCTTCTTATGATGCTAAGATTACTGCTATTACTGAATCCAAAGATTTAAATACTTACTCTATTGACAGCTTACTTGGATCACTCATTGCTTACGAGCAAGGGGTGAACCAAAGGCAACTTGATGCAGGTGAACGCAAGAAAGAGAAGACAGTGGCACTAAAGGCCAAAGATTCAGATGCTAGCACTTCCGGGTCTGATAGCGATGATGTTGCCTTAATCACAAGGCAATTCAAAAGCTTTCTAAGGAAGAAACATAAGAACCATCAGAAGTGGAACAAGGGTAAGTTCAATAAAAACTTTAAGGGTTCATCTGAATCGGTTTGTTTTGAATGCAGGAAGCCCGGACACATTAAGGGTGATTGTCCAACACTTAAAGCTCACCCAAGCAAGGAGAAGGGTGAGGAGAAACCAAAGTACAGAAAGGACAAGAAGCGGATTCAGAAGGCGTTCTGGGCAGACTCTGCATCCGACTCTTCTGAGACTGAAGCTGAAGAGGAGGAAACAAACTTGTGTTTGATGGCTGATGATCACCCTGGTCAGTCCGACCAGGAAGAGGTATGTGAGCTTACTTACGATCAGTTATTTGAAGTTTCTGAAAAGATTCATACATCGTATAGGAAGCTTAAGAAAACCCATGCTAGTTTGAAACTAGATTATCTGACTTTGCAAAAAGAGCATGAAGTGTTGATTAAGGATCATTCCACCATTGATAGCAATCACATGTCTTTACTAGATGAGTTTGATGAACTGAATAAAAAGCATTCTGATTTAATTGTTGAGCATAACTTGTTAAAAACAGCGCATGTTGAATTAGAACTTGCTTTTAAGAAAGTGAATGATTTGGCATCTGAGTTAGAAAGTACTGATAGTGCAAAAACATTTGAAATTGGAAGTTTAAACAAACACATTGAGTTTTTGAAAGTAAAAATCAGTTCTTTTGAAAATAACAAAACACCGCCTACTTTTGAACAATTTTATGCACCGCCACCTTTTAAAAATTCTGTTGCAAGTTCTTCAAAGCATGTTTCATACACTACTAGGAAGAGGCACTATCACTCACGACGTTTAGTTAATTCTTTTCCTGGTGTTAGATGTTTTTCATGTGGCATGTTAGGACACATATCACACACTTGTACTGTTCACCGTAGTACACATTGGGTGTGGAGACCCAAACTACCTGTTGCACAGCACAGCACACATGCATCGCATTCTTCTTTTCATAAGATGGAACCCAAACCTGTTTGGGTTCCTAAGACTGACATTTGATGATTTTGTAGGTGTGCTCTCACACAAGACCTCGTGAGAGCATGTGGTACCTGGACAGCGGATGTTCTAGACATATGACTGGAGATGCAAATCAGTTCATTTCACTGGAGGCCAGAGCTGGAGGCAAGGTTACACTTGGAGATAACACCACCAGGAAGGTGGTAGGCACAGGTATAATTGGTGATTCAAAGAACTTTATGATTGATAATGTTTTGCTTGTAGATGGACTGAAACACAACCTGCTGAGCATCAGTCAACTCTGCGACAAGGGATACAGCATCAAATTCCTGCCCACTGGCTGCATTTTAAGCTTAAATGATGAAGTTGTTTTGCAGGGGCAAAGGATCAACAACGTCTACAAGCTGGATGTAAGTAGCATTAAATCTGATAATTCAATTTGCTTAAAAACTGCTGCTGATGAGTCTTGGTTATGGCATAGGAGATTGTGTCATGCCAGTATGAAAACCCTTAGGAGAGTCACCCAAAAGGACTTAGTTAGAGGTGTGCCCAAGCTTAAGTTCACTAAGGATCACCTGTGTGATGCCTGTCAGTTGGGGAAGCAAGTCCAGTCCTCTTTTCACTCTGTTAAGGACATTAGCACCTCTAGACCTTTAGAAGTTCTTCACATGGATCTCTTTGGACCCATTAACACTGCCAGCTTAGGGGGGAGAGTCTATGGTTTTGTGATTGTTGATGATTATTCAAGGTTCACTTGGGTTAAGTTTTTGTCACACAAATCTGAGTCATTTGATGAGTTTAGATCTTTCTCTACTTGGATTCAGAAGAAGTTAGGATGTGAGATTATTACCATCCATAGTGATCACGGAGGGGAGTTTGAAAATGAAAGATTTGGAAGTTTTTGTGAGAATCATGGGATTAGTCCCAATTTTTCAGCTCCTAGGACCCCTCAGCAGAACGGGGTAGCTGAAAGGAAGAACAGGACCTTAGTGGAAGCCGCTAGAGCCATGCTTGCCGAGTATTCACTTCCAAAATACTTTTGGGCTGAAGCGGTGAACACTGCCTGTTATGTGCTGAATAGGGTAAATGTGAGAGTCAAGCTGAACAAGACACCTTATGAGATCATTAAGGGTAGAACTCCAAATCTGTCCCACCTCCATGTCTTTGGCTGTAAGGTTTTCATTCTAAACAACGGGAAGTCACCCTTAGGAAAATTTGACCCCAAATCTGATGAAGGAGTGTTCTTAGGATATTCAAGTGTGGGGAAATCCTTTAGGGTGTTCAATAGGAGGACTTTGGTGGTGGAAGAAACAACCCATGTAGTGTTTGATGAATCTGATCCTAAGGAGTCTAGATCTGAAGTAGAAGATGAAGAGATTGTTGAGGTTACCCAAGGAGTTGGAAATACAAATTTGGAGGAAAGGGTAGAACCTCAAACCACATTGCCTAGAGATTGGAGATATTCTTCGAGTCATCCTAAAGAACTGATCTTAGGAGACCCTTCTGAAGGTGTTAGGACTAGGCATGGACTTAGGAAGGAAGTAAACCATTCTGCCTTTATCTCAATGACTGAACCCACCAACATCAATCAAGCCCTGTCGGATGAATTTTGGATTTTAGCTATGCAGGAAGAATTGAATCAATTTGTAAGGAATGATGTTTGGGAGTTAGTAGAAAGACCTAAAAATCAAAGTATTGTGGGAACCAAGTGGGTCTTTAAGAATAAGATGAATGATTCTGGTGTGGTGGTGAGAAATAAGGCAAGATTGGTGGCTAAGGGGTATAATCAGATAGAAGGGATAGATTTTGAGGAAACTTTTGCCCCTGTAGCTCGATTGGAAGCCATTAGAGTGCTACTAGCCTTTGCCTGTTATAAGGAATTTAAGCTGTTTCAAATGGATGTCAAGAGTGCCTTTTTAAATGGGGTAATTAAAGAAGATGTTTTTGTAGAACAACCCCCAGGTTTTGAGAGTTCCCAATATCCAAGTCATGTCTATAAATTAAAAAAGGCCTTATATGGATTGAAACAGGCACCAAGAGCTTGGTATGAGAGGCTTAGCACATTCCTGTTAGAAAGAGAGTTTGTTAAGGGGAGCGTAGACACCACCCTTTTTCTGAGGAGAATAGGAGATGACTTACTCATTGTCCAGATTTATGTTGATGATATAATTTTTGGATCTTCTGATAAATATTTATGTGATGAGTTTTCCAAAACAATGAGTAAGGAGTTTGAGATGAGTATGATGGGAGAATTGTCCTACTTTTTGGGGTTTAGCATAAGGCAAACAGATGATGGAACTTTTCTCAATCAATCAAAATACACTAAGGACATTTTGAAGAAATATGAAATGGACAAAGCCAAGCCAATCAATACTCCCATGCCCTCCTCAGTTCAGTTAGATAAGGATTCAAATGGAAAATCTGTTGATCAGAAGAAGTATAGAGGGATAATAGGTTCACTGCTTTACCTGACTGCTAGCCGACCCGATATCATGTTTAGTGTCTGTCTTTGTGCTAGGTTTCAGGCTGATCCTAAAGAGTCCCACCTGACTGCTGTTAAGAGAATTCTTAGATATCTTTTGGAGACCCCAAACCTAGGAATTTGGTACCCTAGGCACAGCACCTCTTTTGAGATCATTGGATATTCTGACTCTGACTTTGCGGGGTGTAGGGTGGATAGGAAGAGTACCTCTGGGACTTGTCAATTCATAGGACAGTCGTTAGTCTCCTGGTCCAGTAGAAAACAGAACTCAGTTGCACTTTCCACTGCTGAAGCTGAGTACATTGCCTTAGGAAGTTGTGTGGCCCAAGTTCTGTGGTTGAAACAACAAGTCTTGGATTTAGGAGTACCTGTTGGCACAATTTCTGTTCTGTGTGATAATACTAGTGCCATCTGTATCTCTAAGAATCCAATCCAACATTCTAGGACCAAACACATTGACATTAGGCATCACTTCATTAGGGACCATGTTACAAAAGGGGACATTGAGCTACATCATGTAGCAACTGAAAATCAGCTGGCTGACATATTCACTAAACCACTGGCCTTTGACTCATTCAGCATTTTGAGAACCAGATTAGGAGTGATTGATATAAATGCTTGATTCTGATGACGGCTGATTTATGATTGTTATGATTGGTATTCTGATTTCTGCTAGTTAGTTTTTTGTATTCTGTTTTCTGATTTATGTTTGTTAGTTTTTGTATTGTGATTTCTGATTCCTGTTAGTTAGTTTTTGCCTTAATTATTTTATTTTCAGTTGATTTTATTTCTTCTGCTAATTTCTGTTTTAGCCTTATTGTTAGTTTGATTTGAGTATTTACTTTGCTATGATTTTCTACCTGTTTTTTTATGTTTTTCAAAATCTGATCACCGCTCACTACTTCTGATAATCTGAATTTCTGACTGGGAGTTTTTACCTTGTTTTGATTTGGAAGCTGGTAAGCAGTGATTGATTCCACTGAACCTGTTAAAGGGAAGAAACATTGATGATTGTTTCTCTTCCTCTAACTCCTTTACTGGTGTATGGTTTCTTTTGGATAAAAATCTTCTTCAAAATTAAAATGTTAGTTTTTTGAAATAGAGATTATTTTATCTTCCTACAGTAATCTGCCTCATATCAATAGTGTTTTTCAAAGTCTTGAGTCATTAGTTTGATTTTCTAAAACCAAGTGATTGCATTTATCATATGATGTGTGGTTTTTTGTTTTGTGAATCATTCTTCCCTACTGTGGAGAGTCATCTCCTATGTCTGGAAGATGGATTCACAGCTGAGACTCTTTAATGATTATGAAAAGGAGAAAGCTTACAAAAGATGCGCAGTGCACCAACCAAATTGAAAAAGAGGCATAAAATGAGCCCAAAACTGAAAAGATGCGAAAATGCCAAATACACAAAGTGTATCAAAAAATCAAAAGATGCGCAGTGCGCCAAATAAATTGAAAAAAAAAAGAGGCACAAAATGAGCCCAACCTAAGCTTTCTTCTCTTTCAGATCTTTAAATGTCTTAGAAAAAAAAAAACTCGTGTGTCACTTAATACGTTCAAAAAGCTTGAGTTTGAAAATCTTGATTTCTGGTTTTTTACTTTGTAACACTATTATATCAGATATTTTTCTGGAACGAGGCTTGAAAGGATCTCTTTTCAAATCTAATGTCTTTTCTTCTGAATCGGATTTTTGTTTTGAAAGAGGCTTACATCGATAAGGTGCCCGGGGTCGGAGTTACGAAAGTCGATTTTTTCAACCTTTTCTGGATTTCAGCGTTGTCAATCGTTCTCTTATTGGTTTTTGAATATAAAATCAAGGAAAAATTCTAATTTTCTAAGAGCAGTTTAAAAAAAAAAAAAATGCTTCTATGTGTTTTTTACGTAAGTTTTATTTCAGTGTTCTGTTTTTCACTCCTCCTTTTTGTGATGTCAAAAGGGGGAGTCAGTTGTAGTCGTGTCTGTTTCTATTTTCTGAGTCATGTTTTCTGTATTGTTTGAGCTGTTAAATGAAAATTTAAAAAATGTGTGTTTTGTTTGATTTCTTAGTTTCATTTTATTTTCAGACTACTTTAAAAATGTTTGCCATCATCAAAAAGGGGGAGATTGTTGCAAATCTGGTTTTGATGATGACAAACATGTTTCCAGTGTGTTTTTCTTGGCTAATCAGTTTCAGGCACAAAAGACCGCAAGCTACTCAAGCCAACTCAAGATCGGGTCCAAGTGTGTCAAATGTATGATTTTTTCTTTTATTGAGTCAATTGTAATGTAACTGATTCCCTAGCTAAGTAACCTTGCACACACACACTCAGGGAGAGAGATTGAGTGAATTAGAGTTTCTGTTAAAATTTTGTTCAGATCGTCCTGGACGATAGTATCATCGTCCTGGACGATCCAGTTAAAACAGAAACCCTAATTAGGGCGACTAAGTTAAGGAGGACTGATTGAGCCGATCGTCCTGGACGATCTATGGATCGTACGGGACGATATGCCCAAATCAGAAATTCTCAGCCGCCAGATTAAGTTAGGCAAGTTTTATTTTAAGTATTTTGGTCTGATCGTCCCGGACGATACGTGTATCGTCCTGGACGATTTACTACAATCATGCCTAAATTAGTCTGGTAATTAAGGAAAGCAATTAATGTTTAATTGATACGATCACATCGTCCTGGACGATCGCAGGATCGTCCCGGACGATCGTGATCGTCTTGTGCATTTCAGCTGTACGTCCAGAACTATGTACAGGACGATTTGGGGCCTTTTTGAACTAATCGTACCGGACGATTATCCTATCGTACGGGACGATCAAGTCATTTTTTGGTCGTCCAGCACAGATTTCTCTGGACGACCCGAACTGTCTTCTGGACGATTTCCTTCAATTTGAACTAATCGTCCCGGACGATCGCAGGATCGTACGGGACGATATGAACAACTTTTTCTACTGATCGTCCAGAAGAGCCAGATCGTCCAGGCTGAAACAGCTGAATTTGAACTGATCGTACAGGACGATCTACCGATCGTCCTGGACGATCTTGGCCGACAAGTTGAGATTTAGGGCAAGTTTTAAGCCCTCCTTTAAAAGAACTTTTTCCTAGATTTGGAAAAATCTTTTGCTGCCTTCCTTCCCTGAGAAACCCTAGAGAGAAGAGAGAGTTGGGAGAGAGAGAAGAGATCTTGTGAGGGGGAGTTAGTGAGGGATTCACTAAGGTTGCTCCAAGCACGGATCAGAGTCGTCTTCTCCGCTCGTCGTCTGTCGTCTAGTCGGTGTTCTTCGTGGGAGGATCGTTCGCAAGAAGATCCGGGGTTCTCTGCCCGCTTCAGGTGGAAGCAAAAGGAGTTCG
Source organism: Dendrobium chrysotoxum (assembly GCA_019925795.1). Classification (NCBI taxonomy): domain Eukaryota; kingdom Viridiplantae; phylum Streptophyta; class Magnoliopsida; order Asparagales; family Orchidaceae; genus Dendrobium; species Dendrobium chrysotoxum. The sequence goes on from CM034308.1 coordinate 38,325,085, forward strand.
AAGGTTCTCTGCCTGCTTCAGGAGGAAGCGAAAGGAGGTCAGGTTCTCTGCCTCACCGTGTGGTGAAAAGGAGGTATTTTGTACAGGCTTCTCCGCCTTGCTGTGGGAGCAAAAGGAGAGTCACTTCCGTTTAGTGCAATACCCGGAGGGGAGGCTCCGGGGAGTGGACGTAGGTCAAGTTGACCGAACCACTATAAAATCTGGTTTGCTTTTCTGATTCAGTTTTGCACTTTACTTTTCAATATAAACTGCTTGGGTGATTATCGTTGGTTGATCTTTTCATTATTGTTTATTGTTTCCGCTGCTAAGTATCGAAAAGATTTTTGTTGTTATCGTGAAATTTTTAAATAACCAATTCACCCCCCCCTCTTGGTTAGCCTCGGGACTAGTTCAGTAGGGCTTAACATCCCTTTCGAACTTTCAGACAGTTCGGGTCGTCCAGAGAAATCTGTGCTGGACGACCAAAAAATGACTTGATCGTCCCGGACGATAGGGTAATCGTCCGGTACGATTAGTTCAAAAAGGCCCCAAATCGTCCTGTACATAGTTCTGGACGTACAGCTGAAATGCACAAGACGATCACGATCGTCCGGGACGATCCTGCGATCGTCCAGGACGATGTGATCGTATCAATTAAACATTAATTGCTTTCCTTAATTACCAGACTAATTTAGGCATGATTGTAGTGCATCGTCCAGGACGATACACGTATCGTCCGGGACGATCAGACCAAAATACTTAAAATAAAACTTGCCTAACTTAATCTGGCGGCTGGAAATTTCTGATTTGAGCATATCGTCCCGTACGATCCAAAGATCGTCCAGGACGATCTGCTTAATCAGACCCTCTTAACTTAGTCGCCCTAATTAGGGTTTCTGTTTTAACTGGATCGTCCAGGACGATGCTACTATCGTCCAGGACGATCTGAACAAAATTTTAACAGAAACTCTAATTCACTCAATCTCTCTCCCTGAGTGTGTGTGTGCAAGGTTACTTAGCTAGGGAATCAGTTACATTACAATTGACTCAATAAAAGAAAAAATCATACATTTGACACACTTGGACCCGATCTTGAGTTGGCTTGAGTGGCTCGCGGTCTTTTGTGCCTGAAACATATTAGCCAAGGAAAACACACTGGAAACATGTTTGTCATCATCAAAACCAGATTTGCAACACATATGAGGACAAATATCACCTTGGCTAGTTTATTTATGATACAAACATCATCCTCTCTAAAGAAAGAGAAATGAACTCCCGAATAGATTTCCTTATTATCTCCAAAGGCTTTGCTTTCCCTTTGATATATATTAGCTAGCCAAGGCATGAAGTTTTAGCTTACGATCCTCATTTTCCACCTTGGTACTTTAAAATACTCTCTTAAGGATGGAAAATTAGCTCTTGTTATTCATTTTCTTGGGAGAATCATGGGTTTCTCTCAACTCAATAATAGTGCAATGATAACATTCCATATAGCACTATTCCTTTCCATTATATTACCTCCAGTACCTTTAGAAACCACAAAACCAGGATTGGCGTAAATTGGGTAGTTTATAACTAGCGTCAAATGCCTCAAATCTTTCAAGTCTAAGTTTGATTTGCCACCCTCTTCCTAGCTCTCTCTCTCACATTTAGCTCTACCAACGTGGCTGAAAATTTTAGAGCTTCAATAGCAATGTGGTTGGATGTGGTTGAACACTTTCATCCTTTCTAAATAGACATGTAAAAATACTTTCCTTTATACCCTTCATTACAAGCGTACAAACATGGAAATGATAAGATGAGGATGCCTCAATTAATGAAGTAATAGAATCCTTCCTAGCACTGGATACAGAAGAAACATATAAAAAATATTTCATACTCCATAGCACTACGTAGAAGTTTAAGGTAAATAATAATGAAATAAAGAGAAAGGATGGTATCATGTCATTAACTTCCTTCTTGAAAGGAAAATTCAAATCCATGTTAAGCACTGCTTAAAAAGGAAAATCTCCTTCAAGATGTAGTCCACATTGGACCAGCTAGAATCTATAGCTTATAACCGATGGGAGTGTAGATTTTCTTCCTTATCCATTAGAGGATGGATGCACTACCACTACAGAAAAATTGCCAATTATCGGCTGTAATTTCCGACGATTTGTATAATTTCCAGGGGTTTGTCGACGGTTTACAAACTGCCAAAATAAACTGTGTAGGAAAGGAAAACTGACGGCCATTTTCTAGCTGCAAACTATTCTGACAGTTTTCCTGCGGCTAAAACAGCCAAAAATAAGTGAACCCAAAACCGCGGGTAAACTGCCAGTAAATTCTGTCATGAAAATTGCCTGCAATCGTTGGTCGATTACCGGCAGCTTACCAGCCATAGAAACCGTCGGTATATCTAGTGGCCAAGCGTCGGTTACCAGCAGCTAAATAAAAAAACTGACGGCAAAATGAGCTGTCCAGTATCGAAGTTTTCGGCGGCTAAACCGCTGGTTAGCCATCGGAAACCTATAATATTTGACAAAAAAATTGACATCCCCCTCTATTTACACCAATTTTTATATTACCTGCACAAAATTCAAAACATATATAAAACAAAATATTTAAGGGCAGCAACCCACAAAAAATAGAGTCCAAAATTAATATAATAGTTCATATGAAACAACAAAACACAATCAACATATATATTTACATAATCCACAGTAAGTAGAAACAGTTCTTTAAACAAATAAGAATGCATATATTTCATAATCAACATAATATATGAAATCCACATTTAGATGTTCCAAATACACCAAAAAGTTCTTCAAACAAATAACAACACTAATCATCCTCCATGTCCTCACTGCCCCGTGATTCAGGTGTAGGCTCTTGCTCTTTCTTCTTCTAATTTTCCTCTCGATATGATCGCAGCTCCGCTTGCATCTTATTTTGAATCTTTCTCATCTCCACTATCTCTCTTGTTAGGGCAGCAACCCTCTGGCTAACAGTTTCTTCAGCTCTACTAACATCATAAAGTGTTGAAGTAGATATACTGCCCTCATAAGCATATCCATGTAAACCTAAGCCATAAACCCTCCCCCTCTGCCTTCCTCCAATAACATCTGACCACATGTGATACTCAAAATACATGATCGATCCTGAAGATGGTCCATCACCAGTAGACTGTTGACTCTCTCGAACTCATATAAAATTATCCTATGAGAATAAATCTATAAATAAAAACTTTTACCAGCCATCGTCTATGTTCAGTACGAGGAGCTGATCCACCAGTATGAAGAGAGCTTCCTAAACCCCCATAATTAGATGCTCTATTTTGCTTATTCTACTCTCTCAATTTGGTGAACTCAAGGCCAGCCAAAGCTCGACTCAAATCTGCCCATACTTCCTTGCCAATCCATAATGGATGCTGCCCGAACTTTTTAATATCCGTGAACACGTTCCTAAGACGAGTCGATCCTCTCCTCTCCAAATTTATTCTGATCCTCATGCCATGCTCAGGCAACCACCTAAAATCTTTTTATAAAATATAGGCATAATAAATAATATTAATATAAATAAAATTAAATATTTTAAGTAATGCCAAATAAATATACCTGAAATTATCTAAATCATATATCCCTAACTTTCTTTGGGATCTTCTTCCATGATAAGTAAAGAGCATCATATTTACTCCATATGATGTCCCAAATCTTATGGGTAGGCTGCCTTGAGGGATTGAAGTTGCAGGTTAAAATTTTTATCAATAATATGTAATAGATCAAATTACAATAACTTTATAAAATAAACTAAACTTATGTATCGCCCTCAGGCTTGATGTATACACGCTTATCTACTATTATTGTAGGATCCCCAACACCAACTTTTGCTTGTGTTGATGGTCCACTTTGTTATGGTTGTACAGGAGGTGGGTAATAATAGGGGTGGGGGTAAGGAGGGTAAGGGTAAATGGATGGAGTTGTTTGTGATGTTGGTGGGAGGTAATATGGATATAATGGAGCTGAATGTGTCTGATCTGGAGAAGAAAATCGAGGACTCATAGACGTAGGATGAGAGAAGTACCCAGGAAGGGGTGGTACTCCAACCACAGCTGGATCTGAATGTCCCTGACCCTGCTTAATGGGGGACTACTGCTGACTCTCAGGTGGTGATGATGGTATCACTGGTGGAACTGATCTCTACCCCTGACCTTCATCACCGTGTCTAGACCTACTTGGTCCAGCGCTTAAATGTTTCTTATAAGAAAACTTTGAAGTGAAGGATCTAAATGAAGGATTTAATGTCTACACATCGGCTTAAGTTTGATCCATAGCTATCAGGCATTTTTAAATCTTGAAACCACTGATGTATTAATCTTTTTTGCTCTAACGTGAAAGAGTAAGGTGATTTGGGCTTCATTATTTTGTCATCGCTGGTTATTATTAACTCTAAATTTTTTTGCTGGAAATACTCTTTAATGTCCATTCTAGCGTTGACATTATCTTTTCTCTTGCCTTTAACATCCATAAATCATAATTTTATTAAAAATATTGTATGGTGTTAGTATAATTGGCCAACAAGAGTATAGTGAAGCTGCCTGGCTGTATGGAGTAAAATTATTAGCACATAATCTTACTTATGTTATGTGGCTTAACAACAAATAAAACGTGCATTCAATCAAAATATTTTCATACTTCAGCGTCTGATGGATAAGAAAGAATACCACTATTTGCTAATTTCTCCTTATGTCATCTCATATAACCTACTGAACTCATTGATGCGTAGAGCCGCTGAAGTCTTGGAATAATTGGTAAATAAAATAAATGAGAATATGAAATATCTTTCTTTTAACGATGTTATTTTCCCGAGTTTGGTTTAAATTGAGGTGCATTGCAGGTGAGATAATAAATTTCTATTGCATCATCCTTGTAGTATAACTTACATCCATTTATACAACAATCCATTTTCATAACGGTGAGATCCAAATTAGATACTAATTTCTTTATTTGATAAAAATCTATGGAGATTAAATTGTCTGCTAGATTTCTTTCCTTGAGAAGACCAATAAAGTCATTGAAATAATAACAAGGAATATTATATTTAATTTTGATACTTAGCATCCTCACAGCAACCGATAATTCTGAATGAGTTTTGCAACCATCCCAAATTAGTTTTTGAGCAGCATGTAGTAATTCAAAGAATTTTTTGGTTTCTACGTATGGTGGCTCTTCCACACTAGCCCTTAAATTAAGACCTGCTACATAAAAAATAAGTTTTTCATATGATCTACTCATTTGATCTTCATGAACTATTTTAAAAGCTCTTGATGGACCAGCATGAGTATCTCTATGTGGCTCGTACTCGCCATGTGAGATCCAAATTCAGTAATCTGGAACAAATCCCTTACGATATAAATCAACCTTCACATTATCTGGCTTAAGGAATGCTTGATTTTTGTGCCTCAAATATGTACATCTAAACATTCCATTGAACTTAAACAAAGATAGTTGAGATACAACTTGAATAAAAGTCTCAACTCCCTACATAAATTTATCTGTCAATCCTCTTCGACCAGGTAACAATTTGTTATACATCTAATATTTCTCTTCTTAGATATTCATATGGATGTTAAAGCAAATGTTCCCTACATAATTATGAAATAAATTATTAGAAACGATACAGCCTTAAATCTTATTTAAATCTAATAAAGAAATATCATTTCTGATATTTTTTTAGCTAAGTCTTCTTAGGTCTACCTCTATCTTTCTTAATATAAGCAAAATCTTATACCTCTACTTTCCTAACCGGGTCATTAGAAGGCCTCCGTTTTAAGTGACCAAACCATCTAAGGTGACTTATCTCTGCAAAACTTAACTTAGTATTATGCTTCTCTTTTAATAAAGTATTACAGGTCCCACCACCATCTTATAGAATGTTCCCTTAAGTTTGAGGGGGACTTTTCTATCACACAACAACCCTAATGCATTCCTCCACTTCAACCATCCAACTTTATTTCTGTTGATAATATCCCCATCTATTTCACCTTCACTCTGAACAAGAGATCACAAAAATTCTAAAATGTGTACTCTTATCAATGACTTGATAGCCCAAATTCACAATCCCCTCACTAAGTGTATTACTACTAAAATTACACTCTATATATTCATGTTTTAGATCAACTCAAGCAAGAACCTTTACACTCTAAAGTAGACATCCATAATTCAAGCTTACCTTCAACTCCCTCTTTAGTCTTACCAACAAGAATAATATCATAAGCAAAAAAGAAAAAAAATCAGGATATAATCTCTTGCAAAATGTCTATTGAGAACATCCATGACTAAAGCAAACTAATATGGGCTTAAGGCTTTCTCAAAATCAACCTTTAGATTCAAAGGTTGATTTTCATAATTCAAGTTTACCTTCAACTCCCTCTCTAGACTTATCTATAGCAAAAATAAAAAATTAATCAAGGTAAGGTACATCCTCTTGCAAATGTCGACTGAGAACATCCATGACTAAAGCAAAAAAAAGGAAATGCATGGAGCCGATCACCTTTGGGGCATTCCGCAGCCAGAGTGAGGGCGTCGGATGCAAGGAACTATAGCATTTGGCTACCGGAGTCCTGCCAACGCACTTTGGCGAGGGCAAGAGCGACGCCGCGAGCCTCTAGATAAAAATGAGTAACACGAACAAATGAGGAGGATGGGATGGGGCGGCCAATTTTAGGGCTTTCGGCGGTCTAAACCGTCAAAAAAAAATTCATTTAAAAGCGGCGGTCAAACCACCAATAACAGCCGATGCCTAAAGAACAAACCGACGGTATATTCGGCGGTCAATTGACCTACAAAATTTTTGGCAGTTAAACTGCCAGTTAATAGCTGCGATCAAACAGCCAGTTTAACCACCAGTAATTCCAACGATCAAATGATCGCCGGCAAATAACGAATTTCCTGTAGTGTACCAAACAACTTAAGATAGTAAAACAAGCCAAATTTTTTGGTGAATTGCAAAAGGGTTTGCTTCATTTGATTTTTTTTCTTCTTGCCTCATGAGCCTATGTTGGTACTATAGTATTTTGATGATGGAAAATATAATTTAGTTGAGTTGATGGCTATTGATTTATCTTTATGAAGGCATGAGGACTAAAATTAGAGGCACACATTAGAAGAACCAAATTCAAATATTAGATGCATTGAAATAGAACATAAAAGACTCTAAAAAAGCATGTAGCTCAAAATTTCAAGGCTAATTAATGAACTCAATAATTCAAGAAATTCCTTTATGCAAGAAGATCAAGGTAGTAAAAAGAAAAGGCAAGGTTAAAGATATAGGTGCTAAAAATATAATTTTATTTTTTAAGGTTTATTTATATGTATTTCAAGCATATTTAAGGTTAAGATAATTAGCACATACACATGAGAGAACAAAGTAAAACATTAAATTAATTTTAAATTAATTTAAATTAATAATAACCTATTATGTTATATTATAAAGATTATACCACATACGGCTTAAATTAGCGAATCATAATCAGATCAATTTACATTAATCAACCTAAGTCAAATGTATTTTTATCATACCGTACGACTAGTATTATTTTCAGTGACTAAAACACCAATTGTACTTTCTTAATTAAAATAATTTAAATTTTTAAATAGATCATCTTATATGATGCATGTCATATTATATTATAGATTTTTAAAACTAATCTAATTAAGTATCTAAGATTAAGTGTGAATGGATACAAATTAAATTAACTTATCATATTATATGGTCAATTAGTACCTTATTTATTTTAACAGAGTTATAATTATTTTTTGGGGCACCCAATAAAATCTATTTTTATGAAACCCTAAAGGTGTATGTGGAGAAGAAGCATGAGAGAACATAGAGAGGCAACTTTTCTTGAGAGAAACTCTTTGAGCCTTCATTAGCAAATTTTAAAGGATTTTTTTCTAATAAGTGTGCTCTATTGGTTGTGTTCTTCTTCTCTATACCTTGCATTCTTCATGTAGCAAGATGTGGTTGTTTTAAGATTAATTTGTTGCATTGTGTTCGTAAGAGGTTTGTGATATCAAGAATCTCTTAGTGATATTTGAGAGTCTAGCCAATATGCTAGAGTAATGGATTTCTCTTTCGGAGTAGAAGAGAGGGTGTAGAATTTCTCTATTATTGATATATCACAAAAAATTGCCTTTATCGGGCACGAATCTCAAGGCATGTAAATGCAAGAAACTTCCAAAATTAAAATAAGAAACATTCAAGCTCTGATTTCAATAAACTTATAGTCGAATTAAACAACTTGACGAGATGAACCCAACAACACCAAAATCAGTCCAATTCGAGCCCAAATCAAATGTCTGAGGCATATTTGAAGTTCAAAGTATTAATTCGATAACCAAATGATCACCGAATATGGCACGCTTATAATCAAATTGAGCGGCTCGATGAGAAAATTCCAACGAGCCCAAGATTGATTGATTCTGACATCTTAAGGAACTTAAATGCTCAGTCAATGATCTATGATCAGGGGGGTCTATATCAGTCATCCATTATAACACTCCCAACTTGACCTTGATCTCCTCCATATTTACAAGCCATGCCACTCTTAAAAAATTATAAATAGGCCCCCATTCTTCAAATAAGGAGGAGGGAGAGAAAGAGAGGGAAGAAAGAAAAAAAAGGAGAAAACTTGGAGAGCTCCCTTGTCGTCAACCATCATCAGATTTCTTCCCAACCACCGATCGTCGTAAGACTTATGTCAGTTTGCCGACCACCACTGAATTTCTTCTCCACCACCAACATTCTTCTCCATCGCTGACATTCTTCTCCATAGCTGATGTTCTTCTCCACCACTGACGTTCTTCCCAAACACCAATGTTCTTCCCAATCATTAACGTTCTTCCCAAACACTGACGTTCTTCCCAACCGATGGATTACTTCTCCATTATTGGCATTCTTCTTGACCACAGGTGGAGTTCTTTTTAACCATCATCAAAGTTCTTCCTGACTATCTCCAAACTTTGAAGATTAGTAGAACTTTTCAATGCGTTGTATTCTCCCTATCCTCAAATTGGAGGACATATTGACTTTGTAATCTATCCAAATTCTAGTGGAACCATTTCAACTCGGCATGGCCCCATGGTCTTTCCCTTTCTTAGGATTTTTCACATAAAAATCCTGGTGTTTTCTCTTTCATCTATTTGTGTATTGAATTTTCATGCATGGCTAGATGTATATTCTTCTCGCTCTACTGACGTGAATTTCTCAACCTATAATAGTTTAACGTCGTCTGTGGGAAGCATTCTCAATACTTCTTCTTCAATGGTTGATCAAAGTAATAATACTAGACTTTCTTGCTCCAACACATATCGTACTAGGTTCCTATCTAGTAATCATAGACTTTGTAATCACTCAAGGGGAGAACCTTATTCCTTAGAAACTTAAATTCAAAGGATGAATGAGCAAAAAGCATGAATCTTACAAATACTGGAGGAAGCTGGCCAACAAATGATCATATCATCTCAAAATGAAGAAGCTCCTCTCCCACATCCTCATCACATAATATGGGTGGGCAATTTGAAAATGCTCATCATCAGGCTAATGCTCCTCCTCCACAATATGATCCAAAAATAGATGCTGCTACCAGTTCAACACATCCTCGACCTAGAGCCCATCATATGTAAAATCTTTAACCCACTCTAGAAACTCCTCGTGATGTTATATATGATGAGTTATGATGTCTTGTTAAAGAAGAATTTTTGATAAGGGATAAAAACCATTTCAATCCTCAGTATAATTTCTAAGAATTATCTCCACTAATATATGAGATTCTCCTACACTCTATTCCAATAGGGTTCAAGTTACCAACCATTGACCCTTACGATGGATCATCTGATTCTTATGAGCACATTGATCATTATAGAATAATCATGCACATACAACAAACTTCTGATGCACTTCTTTGTCAAGTTTTTTCCTGCCACCCTCAAGTCGTACCTAATTCTACGGTCTTCCTAGAAATATAATCCATAGTTTTGCTTATCTTGTAAGGCACTTTGTTAAATAATTCTTTGTCAATCAAAGAATTATTAAGGATTCATCTCATCTCTTTGGAATTCATCAAAATGAAAGAGAATTATTTGAAGCTATACAAATTCTAAGAGTGGATCCTGAACTTCTATGAGGTGTTTTTCTTGGAGACCTATGCCTCAGACCATTCTACTCTTCGTTGATATGAGAAATCATTCGATCCTATGTCAACCTAATTCACAAAGTATAGGCTCAAATTACTGCTGATAAGGCTATCAATACTCATCAAAAATAATTTGAGCAATCTTATAATAAAAGGAAGAATGTACATAAAGCCAGAACTGGATCCCAAAAATTATAAAAAAGAAATCAAGATCTTTCACCTCAACCCCCTCTTGCAAATGTCTACTTATGTTAATATTCTCATGGGTATACAGAACAAATAGAACATCAAATGGTCCAATCCATTAAAGCCAAATGCTGAAAATCAAGATTATGATTATCACTTTCATTGAAGTTGAGGATATAAAATTGAAGCTTATAGATAATTGAAGGAAGAAATTAAAAGGTTGATTCAACAGAAATATCTTCTTCAATTTACTCAAAATCCACCTGCACAAAATGCGGCTAATCCTATTAGGGAAAGAACCAATAGCATCAGAGGCAACAGCAATCTAACCACCAAATAGTTAGAGAAATTAAAACTATTATGGAAGTACCCCTAATATCCTCTCAAGTTTTTCTCACTACCCTGAAAGAACCAACGTTAAAGAAGACACAATATGATCATTTTATCATATTTGACTAGTTTGACTTAGAAGGGATTTGTACTCCACACCAAAACCCACTTGTCATCAACGCTAGTATTAAAAGTCAATATTATAATGCCAAAAGAATCTTAATTGATAATGGGAGCTCTATAAATGTTCTATTCTATTCAACTTTTCTTAGTATGGGATTGGCTAGAGAAAATGTTTAACATACTCCTGGACCACTATATGGATTTGGCAATCATCCGATGAGGGTGGAGGGAATAATTAGTCTCTCTGTCACACTTAGAGAATTTCCTCAATAAGCTACTCACTCAATCTAATTTGTTGTAGTTAAGTTAGAATCAGCATATAAAACTATTTTTGGGTGACCTTTATAGCCTATTTTTGGAGCTATAGCTTCAGTGCCACATCTGAAGGTGAAATTCCCAACTCCAACTGGGATTGGAGAGGTGTAAGAAAATCAGCAAGAGGCCTAATCTTATTATCTTAGACAAGCTAAACCTCGCCCATCTATTACCTTAAGCATTAAAAATTCTGATCTCCAGGTTAAAGATGTCTGTTAGAGGGCTTCCCTTGTGAAGGATTTGACTTGTGTCTCCATATCAGAAGAATATCCTCTAAGAATGGTGCAGATCGGATCTTTGCTTTCTAATGAAGAGAAGATGTAATATATAATTTTTTTATGAAGAAACTAAGATATTTTTGCATGGATTTCAGCCGATATACCTAGAGTTGACTCTGAGATTATTGTGTATTCTCCCAAGATAAACCCGACATATAAATCAATTATCCAGAAGAAGAGAAATTTTGCACCAGATCATCAGCAAACCATAGAATAGAAAGTAGACAAACTTTTGAAAGCTAAATTCATAAGAGAAGTTTATTATCCAACATGGCTTGTAATTGTCATGATGGTTAAAAAGGCTAGTGGAGCATGGAGGATGTGTGTAGATTATATAGATCTCAATAAGACTTATCCAAAGGATAGCTTCCCACTTTCTCATATTAATCAATTAGTTAATGTGACATTTGGATATTAAATGTTAAGTTTTATGGATGCTTGCTCTGGCTATAACCAAATAAGGATGGATCTTGTAGATGAGGAAGCAACTAATTTTCAAACTAATAAGGGGCTATATTGTTATAGGGTTATACCGTTTAGACTTAAGAATGCTGGAGCTACTTATCAATGCCTCATAAATAAAGTTTTTAAGAACCTCATAGGACACTCAATGGAGATATATATAGATGATTTGTTGGTTAAAAGTCTAGAAAAAGTATAACATATTTTTGATCTAGAGCAATGCTTTGGCCTACTTCAATGTTAAAATAAATGATTTAACCCTTCTAAATATACTTTCAGAGTCATGTCTGAAAAATTCTTGGGATTTATGGTTATTCATAGAGGTATTAAAACTAATCCTGAAAAAATTAATGCTTTGAGAGATATGGTGCCCTCGAAGAATATAAAAGAAGTTCAATGTCTGAATTGAAGAATTATAGCCCTATCTTGCTTCTTGACCCGTTTAGGAGATAAATATTTACCTTTCTTCAAAATACTAAGAAATGCTCAAAATATAAAATTTTAATTGATAGATGAATGTCAAGCAACCTTTGAATAGCTTCGAACTTATTTAGCTTCACCCTCCTCTTCTGTCAAAACCAAATCAAGGAGAAAAGTTATATTTATATCTGGCTGTCTCTTTGCATGCCATAAGTTTAGTGCAGGTTTAAGAAGAAATCCAATACAACGACCAATCTATTAAGTAGTTTCTCAAGTAGGAGGAGATTTCGATACCCACAATCTATAATTAGCATAATATTATGATGTGGTGAAGTCCCTTCTCACCCATCTAGAAAGTATGAAATCATTCACATACTTTGAGTGCAAAATACTCATGCAAACACTCTTTTAAAACTTGTTACATCGTTGTTCAATGATCTTTTTAAAAGAAAATATATCAAAGAAATACACTTTTCTAGCATTGAAGGACCCTGGGTTATACAATCAATTGATGAGTCAGGAGAACCTTCTTGGATTGACCCTATACTATCTTTCCTATAAAAAGGAGTACTACCAGAAGATCCAATAGCTATAATATGACTCCGAAGGCGGGCAGCAAACTTCATTGTTATTAGTGAAGAATTATATGAACGAGCTTTTACTTGATGATACCTCAAGTGCCTTCTACCTTCAGAAGCTGATTACGAGATGATCATTCAAGAATATACGGGGAACATTTAGGGGAAGAGCATTGGCCCATAAAATTGTAAGACAAGTATTATACTAGCCTATTCATGAAGCAAGATGCATTGAAATTCATACAAACATGCAATAATTATCAATTGCACTCCAATTTCTCTCATTTACTTGCCACTAAACTTTCATTATTCCAAAGCCCAAGGTTTTTTGCCCAATAGGGGATTGATATAATGGGTCATTTTTCGATAGCTATTGGACAATAAAAATTTATCATCTTGGCAGTAAATTACTTCACCAAATGGGTGGAGACTGAACACCTGGAAAAAATTATCGAAGCAAATATAAAATAATTCATATGAAAAATATCATTTATCATTTTGGCATTCCTGTAAAGATCATCACTGATAATGAAATCTAATTCACTAGAAGAATCTTTATGTTATTTTATAAAGATCTTTATATACAGCTGGTACACACGATTGTCACTCATCCTCAAGCAAATGGACAGACGAAGGTTACAAATTGAATGATACTTAAAGGATTAAAGACGTATCTTAGAAAGGCTGAGGGGCAGTAAGCTAATGAACTCTCAAACATTCTTTGGGCTTATTGTACAACTGTTAGAAATCCAGCGGAGAAACTCTATACAACCTTAGCTTTAGCGTAGAGGCGATCATCCCGGTCGATATCAGAGTCCCAAGTCTCAGAGTTCAGACTTTTGACTTAAGCAATAATGTGGAAAAAATTGAAGTACATTAGACTTTCTTCCCAAGATGAGAGATATGGCATCACTTAAAATTGATATGTATTATCAAAGAATAACTCGTCACTATAATCGAAAGGTGAAACCTTGATGCATCTCAGTCGGAGATCTAGTTTTACGTAATCTTGAAGCAATTAGAAAGGGACCCCAATGTAATAAACTATCACCATTATGGGAAGGCCCTTATATGGTGGCAACCATTGTCAAACTTGAAACATTCAAGCTGAAAGATATTGATGGAAAGATGCAACCTCGGACCAGGAATATTGGAAATCTTTATAAATATTATCAGTAGTTGTTGATAAAATTATTTTTTGATTTGACTATTATATAACCCTCATATTTCTATAAAATATCATGGAATCATTGTATTATCTTCTAATATAGTAAAACTTTGATCATTATTATTATTTTCTTCTTTTCAAAGTAAGATCACATTAAATATTTTAAATAAAATACAAAACATAATATTGATTCAAAAAATACACAATATTCATTGTATCTCAATCAACAAATGATCAATTCCAAGAGGATTCGATCCAACCTCTTCCACATAAATTATTGTCATCAAATTATACTTTGACAATATAACCTTAGATAGATTAAATATCCTAAAATGATGTCTCTCAATTCTTTCAAATTTAATTATCAAATCCGAGGGGGATTCAATCCAACCTCTTCTACACAAGTTAATATCATTAAGCAATGCTTTGACAAGATAATCTTGGATAGGTTAAATATTCTAAAAGGATATCTCTCAATTCTTTCAAATTAGTTAACTTCATAAAAAAAAAGTTTTTTATCCGTAAACTTAAATACACTACAAATTATTAAGTAAGCTTTCTTTCGAATACAAAGTGATAAGAAGCCTCAATATTTCTTTAATTTTATCTAATATATAGGGGGATACATCTCTAGAAATAAAATGAATACATAAAAATCTTTTAAAAAAATGCAATACAACCAATAATTAAAAATACTACACAACCTTAATATCCTCATCATAACTGGAAAAAGCTTTTTCAGCTCACTTTCAATACCATCATCACCTGAATCTGGGGAAGAATCTTCAGATGCCTTGCTAGGTGTCAACGCTTCAATTGTAACCCCAGATTTATGTTGTACCAGGAGAACTCCTTTCAAGAGACCTCGGATAAAACTCTCTTCGATACAGTGTTTCTCTAAATCCTTCACTTCTAGGGCATATATATGTTCACGAGCTTGCTAAATATGATCTTGAATTATACTCTTAAAGGCTAAGGATTTTTTAAAATCTACTATGATTTTTAGAGATGACAATTATATTCTAGACTTGACCTTTGACAAAGTAGTTTCTTTCTCAGATAGAAGACTTCAAAATTTCTTATTTCCATCCTTAAAAGCTACCACTTCATTTCAAGAGTTTTGTTGGTCCTTCACATATTGATTAATCACTATTTTTTTATATACTAATCTACTATGAAGTCGATCCACCTGTTGATGTTGCAAAGAAATAGAAGTATCCATGGTAGCTAATTTCGCTCTACCTTCTGCCAATTGGTCTTTCACTGTTCTCATCTCTCTAGTCTTCCCTTCATATTTTCATTTATACTCTTCTTGAAAATACTTAACCTTCATGAATTCATTATTTCAATCATTCAAAGATTGAGTTAGCTCCATTTTAATATTCATTCACCGTAACATCTAAAAGAAGGTTATGATATTTGTAAGACACATGTATTTATACATGAAAAGAAGAACATGAAAAATAATTAATAATTCTTTGGCACATCGACGTCCGATACATTGATGACTTAGAACACTTCAGGAATGAGTAATTTTAAAGGAGAAGAATCTTTATAATCTTTACTGCTGCTCGCTAAAGTCTCATGTATCTTCTTCTTCTTCTTGGACAAGGGTGGTGTATCATCATTATTTAACACTCATTTAGTGGAAACTTTTGAAGTTGGTATATATATATATCTTGAACTTTGTTCGACTTCTTTAATATAGCTGCATGAGACCTACCCGCATGAGCATATAAACCAACTTTGAATAAATAATCCTCTTCTATATATTTGTTAAGATATCGTATCTCATAAAGAAGACTCTCAACATCAGGAGTTTAAAAGCTCTCATAATGTCTTCTTCTCTAATGAGATTCTAATCACTCATCACAAAGAAAAATTCATTGGCCCAACTCTTCGATGGATCTCTAGTTCGAATGTCTACCATTTAGATCTGAATATAATAAAACCTTGCATATCACAAGTAAATCGACCATGTGAGAAAAGTAATCTTGTGTCAAAATTACTTCATAATCTTTGAAGGAAACAATCAACCCTATAACAATTGACATAGCTCTGTATGAGAATTGAGATATGCTAACTCCATAAGTTGTTGAAATATCAATTAATTCATATGAAAGTGTAAACTAAAGGCCCACTCACAAACTTGTTTCATAAATAGTTATGTATTCCAAAGGAGGAAAATATGCCCAATCTAATTTTTTGAGAGCCCTTAAAACGAGATCATTGGGGAGATAAAATTTCTTGCAAAAGATGATCAAAGAATCACTGGTGATTGTGGACACCACATTATCAGCCCTGGCTATCTTGTAAAATCTCTGATCTGGACCATCATTCTGAGTAGGAGGTGGGTGATTTTCTTGGGTCATAATTAGTTAGGAGGAAGAATGATCATCCATCCAAACTTCAATACAAAGAGGAGCACTGAAGCTTGATTGGGATGCAGCCTATTCAAGATAACGCAATACCTCTATTGTGATAAGAAAGATGGGAAAGAGGAATAGCAAGGGCAAGATTCACTTCTTCTACACCAGGAGGGGAACTGGAGCTTGATAGTGTGTGGAATGCCTCTAACGTAAGAAGAAGGGAGGAGAAAGAAAAGTTGGAAGAGAATTTTGTGCTCTTCCCCCACTCCCAAAGGGGGTATTTATAGATATAAGGGGGGAGATTAAACAATTATTCCATAATTTTCTAGGATTTTATAAGGATTTTTTTTTTGAATTTTAAAAGGCAATAATTGATTATTTTAATATAAAAAATAATAAATTAATATAAAATTTAATTAAAAATTAATATTTTTCCTAAATCTAAGAGGTGGCACTATAGTCGCCTTACTATAGGCGATTAAAGTTTCCAAGAAAAAAAAACACCTACCCGTATGGGGCGGCACCCTTTACCCGAGCAAAATCACGGGTTGCGTGCTTCTTTGGCCCGTGGTTTAAGTGGGCCCAAAAAAAAAGTTATGTGGGCTAGCCACTCGTAGGCACTGTAGCACCAGGCAGCAGCCAACCGGTTCAGCAGCCTATACGTGTCCAGGCCCAATTTTTAGCCCGGATAGTCCAATCCGGACATTTTTTGGGTCCTAGAAATAGTTTTTTGACATTCCAAACTTAATTTTGGTACTTTGAAAGCCCAACAGAGCCTCTACAATCAATTTTAAGCCATTTCAAAAGTTTTGGAGATAAATTTCTTGAAATTTTGTGTTTCGATCTCCACACCAACTTCATGGAATGCTGGAATTATGATTAGTGACATCTTACTTGTTGTATAGACTCGATGGAAGGTCCACATCAATGCCTAGATGGTGGTAGCGCCTCATAATATGCTTGATACTATACTTTTGCACTAGCAATTTTTTTAAAGTTTTTGGCACATATTTTCGGACTCCAGAAGCTACGACATTCGAAAATATGGGGCTAATTGATATATCACAAAAAATTACCTTTATCGGGCACGAATCTCAAGGCATATCCATGCAAGAAATTTTTAAAATTAAAATAAGAATCATCCAAGCTCTGATTTCATCAAACTTATAATCAAATTGAACAGCTTGATACGATAAACCAACCGACACCAAAATCAATCTAATATGAGCCCAAATGAGCGCAAATCAAGAGTCTGAGGCATATTTGAAGACTTCAAAGCATTAATTGGATAATCAAATGATTGCCAAAAATGGCGTGCTTATAGTCAAATCAAGCGGCTCAATGAGACGATTCCAACGAGCCCAAGATTGTTTAATTCGACATCATTAAGGCACTTAAATGCTTAGTCTACGGTCTATGATTAAGGGAAGTCAATATCAGCCATCCATTATAACACTCCCAACTTGACATTGATCTCCTCTATATTTACAATCCATGCCACTCTCAAAAAACTATAAATAGCCCCCCATTCTTCACATAAGGAGGAGGGAGAGAAAGAGAGGGAAGAAAGGAGAAAACTTGGAGAACTCCCTTGTCGTCGACCACCGCTAGATTTTTTTTCCCAACCACCGACCATCGCCAGACTTCCGTCCGTCCGTCCGTTCGCCGATCACAGCCGGATTTCTTCTCCACTGTCGACGTTCTTCTCCACCGCCCACTTTCTTCCCAAACACTGACGTTTTTCCTAATCACTGATGTTCGTCCCAAACATCGACGTTCTTCCCAACCGCCAGATTACTTCTCCATTACCAACATTCTTCTCGACCACTGCTGGAGTTCTTCTGAACCATCGTCGAAGTTCTTCCTGACTATCACCAGACTTTAAAGATTGGCAGAACTTTTCAATACATTGTATTCTCCCTGTCATCGAATTCAAGGATGGATTGACTTTTGTAATCTATCCAAATTCTAGTGGAACCATTTCAACTGGGCATGGCTGTGTGATTTTTCTATTTCTCCATGTTTTCCACGTAAAAATCCTAGTATTTTCTCTTTCATCTGTTTGTGTGCTGATTTTTTGTGCATTGCTAAGACGTATATTCTTCTCACTCTACTGACTCGAATTTCTCCGCCCCCAATAAGTATCTATTAAGGAGAGTTTCACTATTATATTGTGGCTAAAATACATAATAGTTGCATAAAATTAATGGAAATTCTCATTTTCAAAAACTTATATTAAATATGGGCTTAAAATGGCTATTAAAAGTATTTCTAATTTTCAAAAAAAATGGCCAAATACGATATTTAGTGTTAAACTTGCATATCGTGCGAACAATTTTATGTAAATTTAACATACGTAATTCACTTTGGCTAAAACAAAATTAATTTTGGTGAAATTTTTATCCTTAATGATTTTGATATTGATACTTCATTCCTCTCATATATCAGAATCTATAGCTATAATATATCACATGATAAAATGTTTAATCTTTATGAAGCATAGAAAAATATTTCTCTATTGGCTCTATATCTTGGTGCTTTTAGGAATGGAGAAATTGGAGGGGACAAAAAAGATTTCTATGAGAAAATTATTTTTATAGCTATATATATTGGTATCATTTTGTGGTGAGATTTTTCTCATTTTAGTCATTTTCAAATTAAGAGGATAATATTTACTCATTGAAATTTGTTAACATCAAATCAACATGTAGCTTTTATTTATTTAATAAGGCTATATTATTATATAATAATGCTCTGTAAATAGCCTCTCTCTCTCTAAGAGAACTTTCTCATTATCTTTTGTTGGAGAAAGAGTATGGGGGTGTTAGGTAACATTAGTTGGGGATGAAATAATATATGGTGCCCAACGCATTTATGTTGGACACATGGTTATGCTTCCCCAGAGCTTCTTCAGCAAATAATATTTTCTCAAATGATTTAGAGAGAGAGAGAGAGAGAGAGAGAGAGAGAAGGGGGGAGAGAGAGAGAGGGAGAGAGAGATGCAGGTTGCATTGAATGCATGGCTGTGGGGTCTCATTAATTATAAGCTCACCTATGAGGAGAGATAGGGTCACTTCAACGTGAAGTATCTTTGTATGTTGAATATTCTTTTCACATCTCCAGTAAATACTAATTAAATACACATATTTACTCTGCACCTTCGAGTAGAGAGATGGAAGTTCTATCTGGTGGCCGCAATGTAAGTTGGATTGCTAGCTGAAGGGGAGTTTTTTAATAATCTTCTTATAGAAATAGAATATTGAGTTATGAACGTATACGATGACATTGAAGCTTGTCTGTTGCCACCTTTCTTTTTATTATTATTATTATTATTATTTTTATGCGACTTATAACAATTGGAGAGAGAATTTATTTAATTGTCTTGAGTTCATATATGTTTCTTTCTGGGAATTTTAAGTATCTCTATTATGATTGTTTTTATCCACTTCTTCAGTGATATAGTTGTGAATTGAATTGTGGTTAGTAGTTATGATAGTTTTTTTTTTTTTTTTCATTACTTTTTTTTAGTTCAGTTTGCTTATTTATTAATTTTTGGGTTAGTTGGGCTTCTTGTTAGATCCAAATTTATATGTGAATGACACACGACCTTACTAGCAAATGAATTATGTGAGTGTGCGACCTGAAAGGTTGGAATCTGTGTGAGAATGAAGAATGCTAGATAAAAAGCTAGAGAAAAGCTGAAATAAAAGTGCTCAAAAACTTGATCAGCCCAAAAATTCAAGAGATACCAAAGATTCTAAAAAAAGTGTCAAATGTTCCTCATCACCCTCTTATTTCTAGGATTATTAGGCCTATAGGAAAGGCTACACTCAATATAAGTAAATATTGCAATGCTACACATACTATTTTAGACAGCATGTGTCACGTCTTGATTGGCTGAGGAAGAATGAGGACTACAAAGCTCTGATGATCGAACTCAGTACTGTCGAGTATGCACCATGTGAGCTCCATAGTATGGGTGAGCTTGTAGTGTCAAGTAAGAGTGGATGAGTCTATGAGAAAGTTTTGAGCATGGGGTTCTTAAAGACTAAATGATGTATGGGAGTCACTAGTCACCTGTACTGAGCCTTGATAGCTTAGAAGAGAAGGAAAATGAGTTGATGTTGTGCAGAAGATGAATTCAGTGGTTAGCTTGTCATGGTAGGTCAAGTTGAGGTCCCTTCGATTAGGCACTTCCTGTTGCTAGACTTGGATGTGTAGGGATGAAGGCACCTACCCTGGCTGTGAGAAAGTTGATGTGATGGCCGCCTCCCTTTCCATAAGGCAAGTGGAAAGTTACTTGGTCGGCGAGAACCTCTATTGCCCCTAAGAGGGGCAACTTTCATTCATAAGCCCGGTAAGTGGGGCCTGATGTTCTTTGGACAAGTTTCTCTATGGAGCCCAGTTGATGCGAGTCCTCTCCTTATAATCCAAAGACTACCTGTTAAATATCTGTGAAGTCATGTGCGAGTATACACTTCTGTTAGGGCTTTGGTTTTGTTGATGAAATGACATATTTTATGTTTTTTTTTTTCATTTTTTTGCCTTTTTGGCTCAATCCATTTTCATGGGGTTTATTTCAAAATGTGAGGTCACCCTCATTAGAGAAGATGAGATTATAAAATAATGAACTTAAATTTGATCTCCTACAATTATAGTAGATCTTGCTAGATTTATAGTGGAGGGATAATGATAGTACTCATATGATATTAGTCAGACTTGGCAGTTGAATAATAATATTTAGGTGATAATGGTACGATGGCTTAGTGATGGTTGTTAAATAACATAGATTGAATGATAATGAATGAACTTTAACAATCAAGCAACATTAGTCAAACATGAATGCTCGGAAGATGATAGTTGACCAATAACAGTGGCTAGTAATGAATTTACAGGTTGAACATCAAATAAAGCTCCATAGTTCTTCAAATCTCAAATGCCATTGTAAACTCAAGTCAAATGCCCCCATATAAAGATAAGAATCTATTTATAGTATTTTAGGAGTTACATTTTAATAAATAAAGTCAAAATATTTTAACACTTCATCAGATGACTTATATTAAATTATTTAATCATAAATTATTCATTCAACATTAAAGTACCTTAAAGAACACAAAAATAAGTGATCGTAGGCTCATTTGATTCATCAAGTCAAGGCATTTGAATTGAATAGAAGCATGCAAGATTTGGAGACTATGTGGTCATCAAGTAATGTCTCAAAGTTTTCAACCATGCTTTAATTGCTTTGATGGATCCAAGTTTGTTTATGGATGACAACCAACTATACTACCACTCAAACTCTGAGGATGCAACCTAGGAACATGTGTGAGAAAAGAGAGAACATCCCATTAAGAAGAATTTATAGTACAAGTTTTTAAGAAGCTCAACATCTCAAAGAGTCAAAAGATCATAAATGCTCCTCTTTAGAATTTATTTATAAAGATATGAGGGCTATTGGAAAGACTAAATTCCAAAAAGAGTAAATAATCCAATATTCTAATGAATTTCAGCACAGACTATTGTAGATATTTGTTACCTTCAGGTTGGCTAAAAGAGAGCAATGTTATAATAGCCTTGATTATCTACCTCTTGACAAGTATAATAGTGTGTGTGGGGAGATCCCATTTATAGGTGCAAAGATGAAGGGGTACATGACTAATAAGTTCCATGGAGTTGCTGGAGACCTATCGTGGAGCCTTCAACCACCTCAAGAGAGGAAGGTGAGTATGATGTGGATGTAGGGAGGATGAGCTCCATGGTTGGATGGTCACGGTAGGGTGAGTAAGCCTCGTGAGTAGGCACTTTCCTATAATTAAGGTTGGAAAGCATGAATGAAAGTATCCACTCTAGATGAGGGCAAGTGACTTTGATGAGCAACCTTTCCTTATGAGATTAGTGGCAAGTCAATTGATCTACAAGGACCTTTAATTGCTCCCATGAGAAGTGACTTCCCTCTTCATTTCCAGGCGAGTGGAATCCGAGAGTCCTTGGATGAGTCCATTTATGGGTCCCACTAGATGCAAGCTTCTTTGTGGAGACCTACCAACCGCCTGCTAGATACCTAAAAAGGCATATGTGAGTTTACATGCTTGATTTTGATATAGATTGACTCAGATCAGATCACCTTAATATTATTGGATTTTTCTTATCGAGATATTCGATTTGATTATATATTTTTTATAAATCAAAGCTTGGATGATAGGGGTTTTAATAAAGGACCCAACCTGTTAACCCAACCTAAAAATTTTGGGTTCCAATTGCCTCGTTTAATAAACAGGATGATTTCAAAATGACCCTTGAACTCACTTTTGGACTGGAAATGATCTGTTTAGTACTTTTTCTTAAGTTCCATTTTATTGTTCGTAGGATATTCTTATTTTTTATCAAATAACCTAAACTCTATGTTGATAAGTCATTAAATAAAATTTTAACCAAAACGGGTTAACATGACAGGCTCAGGTCATTCGGGTGTTTGAGTCCGTCTTTTTGACATATTTATTAAATGATTCGGGTTCATGTTGATTGAATTAGGGTTGAGTAAATTTTTTGTCGGACCCAACCTGACCAGTCAACCCGTTTTGACACCCCTATTGAATATTAATTTTATTTCTCAAGGTTTTAATATAAAAAAATACGTCATGATTTGTGCTAATTAAGTGAATTTTTTGGAGATATGCCACCCTATTTTCAAACTTTTACATGTGTGTCGTCTACAAATATTTTTTTATTCTTCAAAACAACTATGATGGAAAATCATAAATTCAAAAAATTATAAGGGAGACTCACTACTTAGATATCAACATGGATTCCCCCTTAAGATAGTGAACAAAGAAAAGTTTCATCAATCATAATTTCAACTTTCTATGAAGTAGCTGCATCAATTGGAGCAAGATTTGACCAAAAAGACTTCTCTTTGAATTCTTCAAAATTGCTCTAAATTAATTACAAGGGCTCTATTAGGTTCTAAAAGTATCAATATTGGGTCTAAAAAGTCTCAAAAAATTATATAATAGACATGTTCAAGCCTAAAATTATTACTATAATATGTTGGACCAACGCCAACCGTTGTAGCCTCCAATGGCGTGCGTGCGCACATGGGCACATAAGTTGATATGCATATCCATTTGAGTGATCACACGCATGAATTCCTACGTGCATACATGCACATAGGTGTGCACTCCAATGTTTATATTCACATGTAAGCACTTATGCACCTGTATGCATGCTTGCACCCATGTTAATGTAGTAACCACCTAATTTGTTAATTAAAAATATTAAAATATCTTTAATAATAAATAATTATATTTAATATTCAAAAAAATTACAAAAATGTCATAAATTTTTTAAAAATATCATATTTTCAAAAGTTGATTCCTCCTCTTCAAGTATAAATACCCCAAAGGATGAGAAAAAATCTCACAACTTCCAAATCAATCTTTATAAGTTCCAATTCATTATCTTAAAATAGGTTAAATACTATCTTGTATATGCATATTACATCCTCTTTGCAAGTTCTAAGGAATCTCTATAAAGAATATTGAACTATCCTAAGTAGAGTTGTGGGAAAAATCCATATCTCTCAATTCTTATTTGGTAGGATCTAGTTCCATCACCTAAAATTGGCTCAATGCTACGTTGTATAAGTAAAGTATTATCTCTTTATAAGCTCTAGTATTTTATCTACTAGGGGTATTGAACCATCCTGCATAAGCAAAATTGTGAATGACACCTAAAATTTGCAATCACAATGGTGGAGCTTTGTTCTTATCTAAAAGTGAGTTAATTGTCTCCATTATGAGGGATTGGATTAGAGATGAGAGAATTTTCACCACATTTTGAAACTTTGATTTTCTCCTCAAAGAGGGTGAAAAGTCAATAGAGTTTAGTGCAATCCCCCATTCACTTATTCTTGCGCAAGAGATGAGGGTTGACATAACATTATAGTCATAGTGTGATTATGTGATGATTATCTTATATGACCTCTCCATCTTCAATGAGTTTCTATGATAATAAATTTATTTTTTTAATATAGATAAAATATTTGTCTACTATTATTAATTATTTCATGCAAAAATACTGTTACTGTATATGATAGAAAATTCATAAACACTAGCTTTCTTGAATTTATCATTTTGTTGATTAATGACTTCATTAATTTACAATAGCTTATATCATGCTAGAATGACTAGAAATTCTTTATAGAAACTCTTATTAATGTCTAGATGCTTCAGAAAAAATTTTAAATTTTTTTCCAAAGTAGATTCTCTTAGAAAAATATTTAAGTGGATATTCGTCAATGATTCCTCCACTGCATTGCCCGTCGAAAAAATTGAAGCATCAAATGAATGATTTTCTCTAGAGTATTTGAAATCATTGGAAAGAGAGTTTGGTGACATATTGACAATCACCCTTTTTTTAGACAATTAATCTACCCTCATACTGACTTAATCAATTCATACTCAAAATGACATCAAATTTAGTTAGAGGTAATACTATCAGACCTTACTTCCACTTCTTATGAGATATTCTTATCTCACAAACTAACTACCATAAAATCACTAATAGGTAGAATAGTAGAGAAAACGAAAGACAACAATACAAAAGATAAATGTAGCAGAGTAAAATACAACCTAGAAATAAAGGAATGGTTAGCACTCGAGTCAAACAAAACTTTGCATGACGTGGTAGAAATAAAAGCACAAGCCCTATCAACCGTATCATTAAAGTAAGGTCTATCTTGAGCTTTGGCAGACCTAACATAGTATACCTTTTATTATCCTTAAATGCTATCGAATATTGGTTCTCTTAGATGCCATTAAAAGGATCCTTACAAGATTTATCTTGGCCCGAACCTAAGTAAACCTATCATTGATCTAGTGGTCTACTTGTTGACTTCTAACCTTTACTTTGTTTAGCGCTTACGCTATCGACCTAATATTTACCTAAACCTCATTAGATAACCCAAGATTTCATCATATATTTAGTGGATTCAAACAACCCATTTAAACCTATTACCCTTTTTGAACTTCATTGAAAATATCATATAGCTTTGTTGACTTCAAACTCTTATATTAGTGACCCAAAATCTTATACAAATTGTTTAAACCTCTTTAGCAGAGACCCTAAAGCCATAAACTATCCTTACAATTAAATCACTAACCTTGTAGTGAATTAGATAAGTACTAAGTCTCTTAACCTTGGCTTAGAACCAAACTAGCTATAAGGTAGGCAATCCCAATCGAATCCATCTTAATGACCAATTGGCCTTTTCCAATTACATCTTAGCTCATCTCAAGCTATGATTTGATTGAGTAAAAGACATTACCAATATGATGAAATAAATTCTTTACTACTACTTCTGAAACTTCTATGTTTAGTAATCATGTTGATTTTAATGTTAACATTTAGAGCTTAGAATATTAGAATGCAAGTTTATTAAATGATTTAAGTTTCATTTGGGACAACTTTCTTACAGCTTTTTAAAACCGCTTTTCAATACAATAAAATTTTAAATTAGGAATATTTGTACCAAAAAGCTGCTTTAAAAAATAATAAAAAAATTATGTAAAACGAAGCCTTAATATCAAATGCTTCAACTTCTACCTACTTATGATCATAATTTGCTTGCTTTATATAGTAAGAACCATACTTTAGAGATAAAAGTGCTAGTTTAAAAATAGATTTAATAATTCAAAATATAGAAATGGGAAACTATCATCCATCATCAACACTGCAACAAATTTATCTTTTCATTTCTCTATATATATTTTCAGCGAGAGCTTACAAAGAATTATGTTTTGGATTCCTAATGGACATCCTTCACTCATTTCTAGAAGCATTTGAATAAGCACTTTTAGAAAACTTCAAAAGCTTTTACAAACCGGACGGTTCTCTGTGTCCGATCTCCGCACGTAATAATTTCTCAACTTTCAGCCACTATATTTTTTCCCCTTACAAAAAAATTTTGTACTTCTAAACCATTTTAGAAAACAGTAAAAAATTATTCAAATGAGATAGCTTTCTTATTGCTTTATAAAATTCTCATAGAGTAACTTTTTAAAATCATTGTAAAAAGCAATTTTTGGTACAAATTTTTTTTGAAAGTAAGAAGTAAAAGCCAAATAAAAATTATAATTATGATCTATAAAATAAAATAAAGCAGTAAAAAATTTGTCTCAAATAAAATTTTAGTTTTGTTGTAGGTTTCTAAATCATATTTGAGAATATAGATATCACAGAGGCATCATCAACGCTTATGAAAGCATTCAAAAAAAAAAAAAACCAGCAAGTCATTCAAGCTCAAAAAACTGTTCTCCAACAAAAATGTATCGGTTTTTTAATTACAAAATTTTAACTAACTAGAAAGATGCAGGAATCTCAAAGTAGCTTCACACCAGCATCTCTTACAGAGTCGATGACAGCCTTAACCTTTCCATGGTACTTCTGCTCTCTCTTCAGGAAGATGGCGACTGCTGGAATGTTCCGGAACAGAAGTCTCTCCCCGAGGATCTTGCCGATCTTGGCTGCAGCAGCTACGTCTCTGGTTGACTCCATGGATGGCCGAAGCAGCTTCTCCTGCGAGCTTGCAGAGGCAGCCACAGTGGCAGTAGGGGTGTGGACAACCTGTGCACTCACATATTTATTAGAGAAATGCATCCGAAGTACATAGGGTTTGAGGAACTTGGTCACTGGTGCTGGCCTAATTGGGGGTGGGATAACCATTGTTGCCTGCAGTTGAGAACTAACATTTTGTTAATGAATTGAATTAATGAAAGAAGTGTGATTCGTTCGCGTGGAAAATTTCGCATTCAAGAAACAAAATATAATCATCGAACACATCAATTAGGTTGGACAACAAACCAGAGTGGCACCAGATGAAACAGCTGAAAACCCAAGAAACAACTGGAAACCGAACTTCTAAGATTCTATGCAACGAAGGACATGTAGAAATTTATGAAGATTAATCAGACTAAGAGGCTATTTGATTTCCTATATATATATATATATATATATATATATATATATATATATATATATATATTTGCTTCAAGTAAAATGAATATAATGTAAAGCCCAATGATAATGGTGTTTGACAGGTGGCCTGCAATGGCCGGCGATGGCGGCGGCAAAAGGAGACAGTGGCAGGCTTCCACACCAATTGTTGTTGGCCACCCTCTGCCCAACAGGCGAAGGTGGTGCTTCGCAGCCAAGGGGAGGCAGGGGAGCCAGCAGTTGGCATAGACTGGGGAGTTAGCTTATGGTGAAATATGACTTAGTCTATAACAAGCAAGTTAAAAATAAATCAAAAATAAACTACAACAAATAATAACAACATCAAGCCTTTATCCCACTATGTGGGGTCGGCTACATGAATCCTTTTTCTCCATTGTGCTCTGTTAAAGTTAAATTTTCATTAAATCTAATAAAGAAATGTCATTTCTAATACTTTCTAACAACTCTTTTTAGATCGATCTCTACCTTTCTTAACATAAGTCAAATCTAATACATCTACTTTCCTAACCGGGTCATCATAAGACCGCTATTTTATGTGACCAAACCATCTAAGGTGACTCTCTCCAATCTTATCGTCCACTGGAGCTACTCCAACCTTTTCCCGTATATGCTCATTTCGTATCATGTCTCTAAGAGTAAAGCCACTCATCCACCTGAGCATCCTCATCTCTGCAATACTTAACTTAATATTATACTTTTCTTTTAATGGCAACATTCTGCACCATAAAGCATTGCAGGTCTAACCACCATCTTATAGAATTTTCCTTTGAGTTTGAGGGGGACTTTTCTATCACACAACAAGCCCAATGCATTCCTCCACTTCAACCATCCAATTTGAATTTTACTAATAATATCCCCATATATTTCACCATCACTCTGGACAATAGACCCAAGATATCTAAAACGTATACTCTTATTAATGACTTGATCAAATAAAAAATAAAATACGGAGTAAAAAATGAATTCATCAAAATTTTACTCTGCGATCCTTTTTTATCATACCAAACACCAAAATTTTCAAATCTACAGCTCTCGGAATGCTTTGCATTCCTTTTTTCAACAAATCAAATATCCACTAAAAGACTATCTTGTTAAAAAACAAAAAGGCAAATAACCAAGAAATTGAACCCTAGTTTGGGTGATTTTAGATAATATTGGTTCCGCAGTGTTGGGAACCTTGGCAACAACAAGGAAAATGACAAGGTCAAGCATGGCACATGGACTTTCTGGAGGAGAAAGGTTTTAAAACCAGGGATGCTGATGTGACTGTGAGGAATAGAAGAATATTTTCGGTTAGTAGTCGTTTTACGATTGCCACGTGTGCCTTTATGCTTGTCTATAGGTGCAATGAGAAAAGAGTATAAAGATAGTGCAATAGAGGTGTAGTGGTATGAAAATTTTAAAAATAACAGTACATTCTTAACTACATTTATGGAGTTGTAGGCTCCTTGAACTATAGGGCTTCTTGGGCCCTATCATTTGATGCTCTCATTGAAATCTTCCATGGGTGTTCCCGTGACAACCTCTTCTTCTTCATGACAGCCAGGACATGTGCAGCAAAGGTGACAGAGCAGCTTCATAGTACAGAGCATCTAACTTCCATCGATGAAGTTCCAAGGAAAATCAATCTACAATTAACAGTCTAAGCAAAATATGATCAAAACTCCAAAGGAAAGGTGGCACGATGGATGATGCAACATCGACACGCGTCTAGAAGCTGAAATGAATGAACTAAGGGAAGTAAATCAATTTCAGATTGTGCGGCTCTCCATCCCGCACTATCGGATATAGTGCAAAAATGTGGATAAACAAGATCAAATAATTCCATGGATTCCACAACCTCCCAGACGAGGATAAACTAAACCTAACATCATTCCACATGGACATGTCAGCAGAAGAATGATACCACTAGATGGCTAAAACAGTGAGGTTATTGACGTGGGAAGGATTTATCAGTGCTATCTACATGCTCGGTTCGGACCATTGAAGTTTAAGGACCTGCAAGAACTGGTGAAGTTGAGGCAAACAACAACCGTCATCAAATATCAATTACGATTTGAATAACCCTCGAATTAGGTATACTTTTTCAAAGTTGCTTTGAATCAGGTTAGAAAACATTCACAAAAAAGTGTGGATGTGTTGGTCAAAGTCCTCAAATCAAGCTATTGTGTTAGTTTAAGTTAATTGAAGCCAAGCTCAATGTCTCATAGATTACCAGCACTAGAGAAGTGGGAGTTTGCTTTTTGTTCTAAAATTACTTCAACCCCTATTACCGAATCCGGCAAAAGCTTCCACATGTTCCAAATGGAGCAAACTCTAGTATCTGTAATGAAGTTGAAAACAACAAAAATGATGGGAAAGAGATACAAGGGTTTATAGTCGTGATGAGAAGTTCCATCGTAATCACATGTGCAAGGGAAAAATGTTCTCGTTGATGATAAGGGAGGAGAATGAAGATGCAAGACTACACAAGGGTATGAAAGCGATTTTTAATACCGGTGATGAGATATAGGTGGGGAAGGAATTTGAGGCTATTAGACTTAATGTGCTGGCAAACCAATATTCACTCAACGCATTGCATTTGGAAGGAGAACAATCCAGGACTCGGAAAAAGTACCAGTCCATAGGGTTCTACGCACAACTTTATACAACAGCGATTGGTAGAACATCTGCGACCAGTATAGGCGTTCAACTAAATGAGAGAAATATTCACAATCACAAAGGTCGTAACTAAATGGCGAAAATATCTATTGGGTACAAAGCTTACCATAAGAACAGATCATAGTATATACGACTTTATGACAGATTATTCAAACTTCAGAGCAAACATGATTCTTAGTCAAACTATTTGGCTATGACTTTTCCATGAGTACAACTCAAGTATGACAAAAAAGTAAACTACTGTTCTGTCTCATAGAACTAGAAAATGCAAAAATGACACTAACCATTAGTGTCCATATACCTTACCTAATGGAGCAGATAAAGACAGAGATAGCAATAACTTTAAAACTGTCCAATTGGTTGAAGCTAACCAACTAAACCCTGAAAAATAGCCACATGTCATCCGGGATGACTTGATTCACGCTTAACGGAAGGATTGTGCTAGCAACTGATTCACCACTAAGGAAGGCCGTCCAATAGGAATAATATTCAAGGAATAAAGGATTTAGAAGAACTTTGCATCACATCACAAAACACTTCTATTGGCCTCAACTAAAACTTGATGAGCAAAAATTTATCTTGAGTTGTGGGGTACGACAAGTGGTAAAATAAATACCAGCCTTTAGCTGCCATTGTACTTCTCCAACCAATGCCAATATCAACTGCAGCATGGGAGGGCTTTAAAAAAAAATAAAGAATAAAAATAAAATAAAAATAAAAATAAAACTGCAGCATGGGAGGACTTAGACATGGATTTTATCTGGGGTTGCTAACATCCCACAAAAAGGTACCAACCATGGTAGTGCTCACAAAGTTCACGCAATTCTCTACCATCCCACCCCAATTCACAGTAGCTAAAGTTGCGGTAATTTTCGTCACAGAGATTTGCAAGCATAACAAGGTGCCAAAGTCGATAACATCATCTCAGGACAAGGTGTTCACAACCATCTTTTGAAAAGAGATATTTAACGCCTTGGCCAAAAAATCACATTACAACACTACTCACCATCCTAAAAAATGATGGATAGATTTAAGTAGCCAAATGAGGGTTAAGTAAGTACCTATGATGCTTTGCGATGGGTTATGGACTCAATTCCTGACATGGGAAAATTTTTCTTAGGTACCTGCTATCATATTTCAATAGTAACCACTCCATTACAAGGCCTATATGAAAGGTTACCCCAGTCATATATAAGTATGTAGGAGACAAATATTCCATCGAAGGGGCAGTGGACTGCACAATCTTCAAGACCATCTATACCGAACATAGCATTGCATGAAGCAACAAGCTGATAAACAGTGTAGAGAATTAGCATTCGATGTGGGAGAACTAGCACTAATAAAACTGCAGCCATACATCCAAATTTCAATTTGACAACAATCATATTCCAAAATGAGTAATATGATACTTATCCAATTCTAGAATGAATTGGAGCAATTAAGTATTGGATCGACTGACTGCTAGTCACATATACACCCTATTTTCCATTTATCCTAAACCCTAAAGATTTAAGGTTGCATCTAGCCCATCCCCCACCAAAATCATAGAAAAATTATCCACCAGTAAACCCGAAAGCCGTTCTTAATTCCTGAAAAAATCTCCAACAGCGAATGAATGGAGTTCTAGCACCTCATTGATTGTGAAAGTTTAACACAAAAAGATCCCAGCAGGTTATCAAGGAGGATTTCCTCAATGCCTTTCCTAATCTCGACCTTGATGGAAATAAGGTGCGACATAAGGCAAGAAGAGGAAAAAAAACTCCAACATGGCATAGGGACTTCCACATAGTGAAAGGTTAAAATGAGGGTTATTATTGTGAGTGGGAGAAATAGAGAAGTAAAGTTCTTTTTAGTATTCATCTTTTTCCTTACCACATTTCTATAGTTGCAGGTATCCTTTAATTCTCCAAGGTCCTTAATTCTAGCAAGCAGTGTCCCTAAAATTGATCCTGATACTAAATTGAAATCTAATTTGTCTAAGTAGTTGTGTAAGAACCAATGCCTGCGTTACTCTATTGACCTCTGGATAAATGACCAAAACAAGCAAAAAAAATCTGAGAAGGAGATTTGCATACCTCGGACTATCGAAGGGATCCCGCGAATCCCACCGATGTTCTGCTCTGCTTCGCGATCAAATCCCGTAAATCCCGTGACCCTGTCTCGATCCTCCTCCTAGCCGAGTCGTTAAAATGAGATGAAGCAGCCGCTACTTCTCCTCCCACGCAAAAGCCCCGATCTCTCTGTTCTCTCCCATTCGCTTCTCCCACAACACGAAGAGATCCCGACTCCAACGAGCAAAGTCCACCTTCGATCTCAACTTCCCACGACCAATCCTCCCCCCGTCGAATCCATTAACTTAAGCTGCTGAAGCATCCAGCCCTCACCTTCCAGCAAGCTCCCATCACCTCTACCTCCACTTAACCGAAAGCCTTGCCCAACCTCCTGGTTTCTCCAACCGAGAGAGAGAGAGGGAGAGAGAGAGAGAGAGACTTCCCTCTAACCTAACCGAGCTCTTACCTTGCCAAAGCTGAACCTCCAGCCCAAAACCAACGTCGATCTCCTCCTGCAGATCCCTAGCCGAAGCCTCCATCCTGTCATCTTCAAAGCCTCCGACCTAGGCGACTCCCCATTCCGTCTCTAGCAACCGACCCCAGCCGCACCTAGCCGAGATCCCCACTGTCTCTAGCAGCCGAGCTCAATACCAATATTCCATCTCCTCTCTCTCACTGTGTCGAGCCCTAACCGAATCCCTCCAGAATGACCTAGCCTGATTCCCCTCTTATTCTTCCTCAAACCGATTGCTGAAGCCCAACCCCTCTGTCAACCACATCACTCCCTCACAGTAACATCCCTCCCTTACCTTTTTTTTAGTATTATTAAGGTCATTTTATTAAAGTTATTATTATCATTATTATTAGTTGCTAATAATATTAGCATTATTGTTAACATATTAGTATTACTATTATATATATATACATGTGTGTGTGAGTGTGTATGTATAAAAAAAAAGAAGAGAAAGAAATATGCAAAAATAAAGGGGGAGGAAGATGATAAAAAAAATACAAAAAAGGAAAAAGAGAAAAAAAAAAGGGAGTTCAAAAAAAAGAAAAAAGAAAAGGAACAAAAAAAAGAGAAAAAAGAGATTTTTTGTGCCTTGGTTCATCGTGCACATTTAATAATTCCTCTCTTACCTCGGCATTCGTGTCGAGCCGGCAAACCACCTATACACGCTTTCTTAAGCGTGGTGGGAAGGGAACCCGGCGCGACACCTACGACGAGGTAGGTGAGCGATCCCTCGGCCCCCAAAATCTCGTTCTCGGCGTTCGTGTCGAGCCGGCAAACCACCTATACACGCTTTCTTAAGCGTGGTGGGAAAGGAACCCGGTGCGACACCTACGACGAGGCGGGTAAGCCCTATACACGCTTTTCTTAGCGTGGCGGGGATAATTTTAAGTACCCGTACGCGGCTCTGTACCTGCGGGGAAACAACTGTTCTTCTTTTCAGGTATATTTGAAGACTCATACACGCTTTCTTAAGCGTGATGGGGATTGAAAACTTTACACGGCCACGGTGTCCTCGAAAGAGGGCACCTACCATACACGCTTTCTTAAGCATGGTGGGAAAGGCCCAGTTTTTCGTAGTTTCCCCTAAACGGGGGAGATGCCGGAATGCTGCCGAAATTTCAGGTGAAAATAAAACTAAACTTGGACCTAATTTGAACAAATTTTGGGACCGCAGTGGACATGAACTCAAAGAACCTAAACCAAACAAAAATGCAAAAGACCTTGACTAAGAACTTGAATCAACTTCGAACCATAGCAGACTTTTGAATATTCAAACTTG
This sequence comes from Dendrobium chrysotoxum, assembly GCA_019925795.1. NCBI lineage: Eukaryota > Viridiplantae > Streptophyta > Magnoliopsida > Asparagales > Orchidaceae > Dendrobium > Dendrobium chrysotoxum. The sequence continues at coordinate 38,358,985 of CM034308.1, forward strand.
ATTTGGATAATAAGACATGAACTCAAATTGGATTTGAGTTAAACTACAAAGAACTTGGAATTCAATCTAATAACAAGGAACTTGACATACAAGACTTGAACTCCTACAAGACAACAGGAGACTTTGATTTGGACTTCAGCCATTACAAATACAGAGGACTTTGACTGGAACAATATGAACTCGAACAGAACTCAGACTTGAATCAGTGTTGGACCGTAGGGATTTCATTCCAATTGAACTAGAAATGAATGTTGAACTCAAAACATCAGGTGGAGCTTGAGCTTGCAAGGACACATAGGACTTGAACGAATGAGAAAAGTTCATTTTGAACATGAACTTAACTTGAACAATAAAGAAGCTCAAACCCAAAAGAACTAAGTGTAGTGAACATACACTCAAGCAAAGGATTTGTGCTTTGAACTCAAGTGAACAAGTTGAGGACCAAAGGTTGAACTCAATATGACTACGAGGGACCCAACTAAACTGCAAAAGACTTGAGTGTGAACCCAATTCGAACTTGAACATTAACTTGAGACTAATTGGGATATTAATCAAGCATAATTTGGACATGATTTGAACTCAAGTGAGGATTTGATTCAAGTCTACATTGAACTCAATTTGAACCAAACAACAAGAAGATTTGAACATTTGCAGAAGTCCTAAACTTGAATCAAATGACGAAGACCTGGACTGGAACTTGAATTGCACAAAGGGACCTATGAACCTGGATTTTAATGAAATACATGAGATCAAGCCTAAACTAAGGTGCGATGACCCAAGCTCAATATAAATAGCAAAGTATTTACAAATACACTGCAAAGGACCTATAATATAAGTGTTCATTCCAAAGACGAAGATCAAAGACTTGGATAGCAATAATTATCATCCTATAAATATATGCAAGAAGATCATGATAAATGCAATGAACTCCCACAACAGTCTCTACGAGGTCAAATGCATCGTACCCACAAGGATAATAGATGGTTGCAAATGCATATGTGTATCCTACATACACTATTGGAGCCTCCAATACAAGAAGCAATACATGTTGATAGAAGAAGGCAACGCTGGAAGATCAATAGTGAAGAACCCATCGCCATAAATAAGTTATGAATGGCAAAGGTGGACACGATGCAGGTGTAATAGACTCCTACGGCAATCTTTACAAGATGGAGATGGCAACACTGTTAATTGATAGTGGAAGATCCGTCCTTACAAGCAAGTACATCAAACCACCTGAGATTGGCGAAAGGTGGATAAGAAGCAAGCACAATAGCTCTTCTACAATTATGTCCGAGAGATTGTAATGAACATAATCATTTCTCGTGAACAAAGACCGAGGATACGACGCACTTGTGGATAGCAACAGTGGGTATATCATAAGTACAGAGAACTCCTTCTGGAAACAAATACACACAACATCTGTAAACAACCTTGAAAGATCTGCAATACATACAAGTCCCTACAAATACAGATGTACGCACCACATGTCATCTGTGGGTAGATACAAAATGACTTCACTAAATGCAGTATCCTGTAGTCAATTTCAGCCTGCGAATGAATACATCTACCCGCAACAACAGTGGATGTACTGTAGGGACCAGAAACATAGTGAAATGCATAAAGACTTGCAATGAATGCAAATATTTACCAATAAAAGAAGGAGATTCGTTGGTGTACTACAATCTACCTGTGTAAATCATGCAAGTAGTGCACGACAGTCTGCCTGTACAAAGCAGTAAATAACTCAGTCCGTAAGCTGCTACACAATGCCACCGGATCTGCAACATCTGTGCAAGCAGACAGAAGGCGTTTACGAATATTCCAAGAATACCCCTGCACATGTGCACTTTAATTTGTATATACATAGGTACACTAAAAGGGGAAAATATAATCTTAAACCCGCATGGGCCCCGACGAGCGTGTCGTAGGAACGCACGTGACGTCTAGGGATGCTGCGCGGGCCAATAAATTTGAACCCGATCCTCCTATGCAAGTAGATAGGAGTCGACAAGGTTCAATCAATAATTATAAAATGCCCCCAAACACCCGCATGGGCCCCGGCGAGCGTGTTATTGGTACACACGTGACGTCTAAGGATGTTGCGCGGGTCAATAAGTGAATTCAAGTTCGAACCCGATCCTTCTATTCAGGTAGATAGGAGTTGACACGGCTCGAACTATTAAATAAATATACGGTCGCGAGGTCAACCGAGATATTTATTTTATACATTCATATTAGGCCTTCAAGGTCTATAATCAAGAGAATTCACTAACAAAGGTCCAAAGCCTACGAAACCCGATCCTCTATCGACCAGTAGATAGAGTCGATAGGGTCCAATCAATAAAATATAAATGACCCCAAACGCCCCGATGATGGCCGTTTTGATTGTATATCTCAACTGGAGGGGTTGATTTCAAACACTATATCTCCAAAATCACTCAAATTTTCCCAAAGTATCCAAAACTCTAGAAAATTCTCAAAATCATCAAAAATCCAAATCTCCCAAAAAAATCCTAAACTCCGAAAATATTTAAAAATTGAAATCCAATCATCAAATACTTAAAACAAAATCCATCCATCCTCCGCAACAGTTTGCCGAGGTGGACAAATCAAAATATACTTCAGTTCACAAAGAGCTAATGCCTGGTCGAAAATATCACTAGGATCCATTCTCAAACAATCTCCTGCCAGCAAGGACGTGGTACGAGTCCTCTAACCGGCAGTTTCGCCGCCAAATGGCACTGCAGGATAAACGGTTATGACTCGGGGCCCTCTGAACCAGGTGGTCGCTGCCAAATGGCACCATTATATTATGGTTATGGCCAGAGCCCGTATACTCCCCAATGGCATCAAATCCTTGAGATATGAATCAATAGGATATGATCGATAGGGCAAAAAGCCCTCTGTTAGCTAAGGTGGATCCAAATTTGTCCCCTTAGACAAACACTCACCCCAGGTCTACAAGGTACCCTTGGACAAAGCAACCTATGGCTGCCGACAAGGATCCTTCTGTCAGGTTGGGTCGACTACCTCCTCTGACTAAGTAGACTAGGGATCACGATGGCCCGGGACGACGGAACCATGGGATCTTGATCGGGTCTATCATCCATTCCCCCACCATCCGCTTTAAGTGCAAGATGGTGAAATTTCTAATTTTAAATATTAACTCTTTTCAATCTCCAAATCCTCCAATCTTCCAAATTCCCAAATTCTCCACATTCCCAACCTATTGCTGCTACTATATGCCAGATGCACGTATTTCTTACGTATCTGATTGACGACTAGCCTTAATCGAAAGTTCTCTCTCATTACTGGGAGGGGTAATTAACTATAGGGGCTTGCGCCTATAGGAAACCAGAACTCACATCATAAAGTCCTCGTAAAATGAGGGCGAAATCTCTGGGTAGTGTCTTATCTACAAACCCATCTGCCTTCCAAAATTTACCCCGGAACTAAATTCGTTAAAACTCCCCCCGAAGAAAGCAAAAAAGCGGGCGGAGGCCGGGGCCGAATTTTCGGAGCCCACATACTCCTAGAAATTTCAAAAAATATTGCCTCCAAAGCATCAACACAACATCTTACAAGCTAAAGAATGACTCAATTTAATAACATATCATCAACAAAGAAAGTAATATCAACACCTTTCAATATTCATCTTCTTCCTTACCACATTTCTGTGGTTGCAGGTATCCTTTAATTCTCCAACGTCCTCAACTCCGGCATTCAGTGTCCATGAAATTGATCCTTTTACCAATTTGAAATCTAATTTGTCTAGAATTAGTTATGTAAGAATCAATGCCTGGGTTACTCCGAGAAATTTCAGAGAAAAAAGGGACTCCAAAAGCATCAATACAACATCTTACAAGCTAAACAATGACTCAATTTGATAAAATATCCTCAACAGTGAAAGTAGAATTAATAACCATATCAATAGACATAATACATATAATTGAAGTCCAAATTTTCTAAAATAAGGGAACTGAGCTGCTTGAGCTCAATCTTGTTTGCTAAAACCCTACTTAAGCTTGGCTAGAATTCAATTCAAGTATATTTTATAATGTTTGAACTTGACCTGCGTTTGTCTCAAATTATGATTATCAAATCATTAATAAGTAGCTTGTAGGTCAAACAAAAGTGCATTAATCAAGCCTATAAATGAGACTATATTATCAAGTAGCTTGTTGGCTAAACAAACAAGCCTATAAATGAAAGCCGCCTATCAAAGTTGGTAATAAGATTTTAATTGAGCAAACTACAAAACAAATGCTTTGAATGAGTAGCAAGCATGCTACTTAAACAAACACTTTAATGAGAATGAAAAAGTAGATTGCTCGTATGACCAAAAACAATCAAAAGAGCTAAAATAATACCTTAAATGACTTATAGACAAGCATATATGTCTAAATGAGCATGCACAAACTTGTTCTCATGAGCAAAAGCAAACTAAAGGAGCTAAATAATACCTTAAATGATACTATGAATGAAAACTTAGATGAGCTTATAAATAAGCATATTTGACTAAATATGCATGAACAAGGAGCTTGTGTTAATGAACAAAAGCAACCTAAAAAGCTCAATTTAGTTCTATCAATAAGAAAATGCAAATTTGGGGCCACTTTTGTAATTTAACCATCCGCTAAAACAAAAGAACTTCTGATAAAATTCTATACAATAAGAAAATTTACAACCAGTAAGCATAAAATTAAGATTTATAATATAAATAATATCAAAAGTGGCATGTCCACATGCCACGCATTCGATAATAGTAGGCACCCATAATGGAAACGGCAGCAGAAATAAGGTTCAATTAAGAGAAGACGCCATACAATTCTAAATGAAAGAAACAACAACCACCATCAAAAAAAAAAGGCCACAATGGCAATAATTCTTTAGCTTCATTCTTGTTGCAATTTGTGGGACAGCCAGTTAAACCAAGAATAAACAAATTAACTCCTCTGTAGGAAGATTATGATAAGTGAAAAATTAAACTTAGTAAGATGAATACGGTATGACCATGTGGAAATAATAGGTAAATTTTGTATAATGTCTAGGTTTTGATCATTTTGTGCTTTCTTCTTTCTTGTATTTAACCTTATTGGTATCTCTTGTTATTTTGCTTTAATGAGCAGGTCTTAGCACCCAACTTTTCATAAAAAAGGGCATAAAATGACTAAGGATGAATTAGATTGGCATAAAAATAATGACGTTGAACATACTAAATTCTTGCAAATATGTAAATTCATGCAAAAAAATAAGAATTAATGAGTTAGCTAAGACAAACATCAGTTCACTGCTTTATGCTACATTGTAAACATCATTGAAATAGCTGTGGAAATTGAAATGCAGTTACAGAAAATAAATAAGAAAAGTTCAATAAGCAATAAAAATTACATAAAATAGACATTTTATGACCTTAAGAGGTATAAACGAGTTGATCCAAGCTCGAGTCACCAAACTCAAGCTTAGTTCACCAATTCAAGGGCAGGCTCGAACTCGAGCTCTAGTCAAGCTTGTGTGCAAAGCTCAAACTCGCCACTTTCAAACAACTATAAAGTCAAACTCAACTCAATAGCTCACCAGAGCAGGCAACAAAGTTGTGGTAGTTTGTTGAGAAGCCATTGCAATTGGAGCTCACCGGATATGGCGTCAACAGCGACGCCGCAATGGGAGCTCACTAGAGAAGCATCAATAGCATGGTAGCCCACTGGAGAAGGCATTACAATGTGATATCGTTGAAGAAGGCATCAATAGCGACAATACATAGGAGCAAAAGTTAGGTTTTGAGAAAAGAAAATAAGTGATTTCATTAGAGCAATACACAGGATTGCAATTCCTGCATGAATGTGAGTGGCGATTCACGGCTTAAGAAGAACAATGAGTGGATTTTGAAATGTGGAATCGAACTGGGAATCATTAAATGGATATTCAGATTTCAAACAGGAGTCAATTGATTGTTAATGGAGTGGCTCGACAAGCTAATAAGCCGAGCGGAGTTAAGTTGAAGCACGAGTACATATAATATATGAAGTTAATTTTGAGCTCAAGTTTAAACACGAGTCTCAAAAAGCTCAATTTGTGGGTTCGTTAATGAGTCGAGTTCGAACCGGCTAGGCTCACTTACATCCCTAGATAAGATATAATAATCAGCTTAACAACAAACTATACATTCTCCAATCCGTTAAACACTGACAGTTTCCAAGAATGTGCAAAGAATATTTGATTTGAAGACATGAAGCAAATCATTAACACATGCCTCAAATTTGTAAACATGGACTTCATGCATGTAAAGGTAACCTCAAGAATACAATTATTAGGAGCATCTTCACAAATTGTAAGAATTTGTACTTGAAATCAAAATGTACAAATCTAAAAATTTATTATATAATACCAAGCTTATTATGTTTACAATTATAGCTATGCATGCATAAGATGCTAATGGGTTTCAGTTGCACTACTAAAACTCTCTACACATAAAATCATTAAATTTCCATTATTGTCTCCATAAGTGTCCTGCTCCATTTTCACAAATGAAAGAAGATATTCCTCTTTCAAAGTTGAGAGCATTTTAACTTGCATTAGATAAAATTATGCAAAAATATAGCCAACATACTTTAAAAAATGCTTGAAACTTCAACTTGCTCCTAAACCATGAAGAAGGAACAAAAAAAAACATCCATTGTTGTATAATTTTTAGATGCAAATAAAAATGGATTTAGACTATTTGAAGGAGAACACATATTGTAGAAAATGCATAATGTAAAACCAAGAAAGATTATACCAACGATGGAGCACTAAGAAATTAAAGTATGCAACTTAGAAATCAAGCATGGCAAAAGAAATCTCACAAAGTCATGACAAATAAGCAACAGACATAATGCAAGAGTAGAAATAAGCGCTCGAAATCAAATTGAACAAAACTGGAGTTTCTCCAATAGAAAAAAAAAAAGAACCCTAGATGGTAGGCTACCTTTGATACTCTATGATCAACTTGAAGAAGGAACCCTAAGGAATTGCTATGGACCAAGGAGCGGCAAACAGACGGAGGAATGACATACAACAATTGGAGAAAGCAAACCTTGGCTGACAAACAGGTGAAGGAAGAACTGACGAGAGTCAGATAAAGCTATGATTGACTAAACCCTAGTTGTAAGAGTCGCAAGTTGTTAATTAGATCTTAAGTGTTAATATAAACAAAAAGACAATTTTGTATTAAGAGAAAATTTGTCATATGTGAGTCATTATAAGTAAAAATTTATAAGCATAAATAAAAGGAATAAAATTTCATTGTATCAAATATATTTTTTAATAATCTTTCAACAAGGAAAAAAAAACATTAACTAATGAAAATGAAATGAAAAAAACCAACAACATAAATTAACTCAAAATTTAATAGAAGTTTAAATGATGAACTACAACTTAAACATAAATATCACATAAATAAAATAATTACTGCTGAAAGTTTACTCATATATTGACCAGCCAACAAGTAGTTTGATAGAATTTGCTGATAAAAAAATTACCACCAATGACTTCAACAAGAAAACTCAATAAATAATTACTCATATTTATTAATACATGAATGACTACATGTACAGCATGTATTATGAGCAATAAAAGGTGCGCGATTTACTTGTCGATAAATTTTTGCCTTAGAGTTAAGAAAAACAAAGAAAGGAAGAAGTTGAAAAACTAGAGAAGGAAGATGAACTCGTAATTGATGAACTCAAAAAAGCAGCTGGACTCGTGCTTACTGAAGGAAGACAAGGCTAGGACATGCAATCATCAGTTGCAAGGGAGAAGGATTTGATGTAAAGAAAGGGAGATTACAAAATCAATTGCGAAAGAGGAAGCCGACTTGGATTAGGGAAAGGGACAAGTTGATGGGATTTGAGCTACTGGTATCTTCGCATGAAAAATAGGTTCAGTTTCAGCTGGACTATCACACATTGGTAATTACGGAAGATTGGGTATCGGCTCCATGGAATTAAGCAGTTGTGGCGAATTTTGTGATATACCTTTTAAAAAATTATAGTCAAATATACAACACGTTAGTGGTGAGTGTAGCTGCTCCAACACAAGCAAACAATAAACGTCATTCTATCAATTTTAAGCTTATGATCCTCAAATAAATGCAACAACAAACAAAAATTATCAATTTGAAGCTTAAATCAGCCCATGCTGCTCAAATATAATCCAGGATGACATGCCAAAGGTCATTCTTTCATAGAAGAATAACTACTTGTATTGCAAGCGAGGAATATATACAAATGAAATGTACAATGAAAAATATCTTAGATTAACAAAAAGCACCAAACATTCTAAAAAGTACCTGAAGAACCCAAACTATCCGATATTCATTAAGTGAAACACTAACAACTCAACCTCAAGAACCTCCAACAACAAAAAGAAATGATAAGTTGAAACCACCCACTCCCTCTCTAATTTTTTTTCTCTAGAAAAATGAATGTTAGAGGTGCTCTCCACCTCCCTTAATTCTTCACACTTGACACAAAATAAAAACAACTCTCCCCCTGCTACTTTCATTTTCATCTCTGTGAGAGTCGAACACACAGCCTAACTGCACCTAATTTTTCCTATCATGATTATACCCACATTCTATTTTAAACCAGCGATTTCTCTGTTGACCTTTATGGCTCTAGGAGCCATTATATGCACGAGAATGTGGAAAAGGCTGAAAATAGTCACCTGTAGTCCTTGCATAAAATTTCAGCAATTTGATCTAAATTTCTTGATTTAAAAAAAAAAGTTTAAGATGGCTAAGGCAAGATATGTACAGTGTCTTAATTTTGAAAATTTCAGACAAAACCGATTTTCAACACTACAACTGCTAAACTATGCTCATTACAGTGTATGGGCTAAACGAGCTAAGGACTCAAATTAGGGTTATGTGAAGAAACATGTAAATGGAGGAGGCACAGAATAATCAACTTAGATTTATTAGTAAATAGAAAAAAAAATCATCAAGATAAGACTGAACCTGTGATTACTTCTTCAACCAAATACTCCACCTCCTAGCAGGCCTCTTTCACCGAGGCTTGACGGACTCTCAGGAGCAGCGTAGGGCAGAAATAGAAGGTTTAAAGAAATGGACTTCAGCGGCGGCACCTGGGCGGCGTAAGGAGAAAGGCGACCAGGGTTCAGCCTTTCGGAAATAAGAAGCGGCGAACGGCGAACGGCGAACGGCGAACTGTGGAGTACGAGCTCCCGAACAGGACCAAATTGCTCGGTTGGGTAATTGACATAATATTAGAAAATAAAAATATATATATTATTACAAAAGAAAAGTAATTTTAATTAAATTATATATAATAATATATTATCAATCAATAGATATTTGATTTCTAATTTATTTTGATTAATATATATTATAATATTTGATTAAATTTATAATTTATTAATCAATAATTATCATATTTTTAAATTATAATAAATATAAATATTTATATTAGAGTTTTATCATTTAATGATACTTAATTAATATTCATATCAAATATTAATCAAATTTTCTCTTGAGCTCCGTATCAGATATGAATCGAGCTTTTTATTGAGCTTTGTATCGAGGATGTTATGAGTTTCTGAAGATGTTGTTTACGAATATAAACGAGCCGAATACATAGTTGTTTAAACTTGCTTATTAAAGCACAGCATGAAGTATTTTAAAAAATGTCAAGCTCGTTTGATTATCTAATCAAACGATCACGAACGAGCTATAATCGAGCCGAGCTTTGGATAGCTTGTTGAATGCTCGATTCGTTTATAGCCCTACCACTAATCATAAGTCTCGTCTTATCTTCATTTAGAAACCACGAGTTTGACGGCAGGTTCCTGCTCTACTTCTCCTTCTTTTTCATTTCTTTTTTTTAAATTTAGGCAAAATTTTATGGAACTATAGCAAATTTGTAAATAGTGCATTTTTTATTGCTCAAATATATGTTTTAATAAATACAAGTCATTGGTTAAATTTTATTGTTGAAGTTATTGGGGGTACCCTTTCTTTTAATAAATCCTATCAAATTATTTGGTGGACTATCAGTATTGGATAATTATTTTATTAATTTGATATTTATGCTTTAGTATAGTCATCATTTAGACTTCTATTATATTTTGTGTTAGTTTGTGTTGTGGGTTGCTTTCATTTTAATAATTAATGTTTTATTTTTCTTGTTGAAATGATATCAAAAAATATATTTATATAATGAAATTTTATCTCATAAATTTATGCTCTTTTTTTTTTTTAATTTTTAATTTTTTTTTATTTTTTTACTTGTTATTTCTTTTTTTTATTTTTTTATTATTAATTATTTAATCTCTTAAATTTATGCTCATTTTTTTTTACGACATAAGGGTCGGATCTCAGTGGATCGTGGCAAATTTATGCTCATTTATCTTCACTTATGATCATTCTAGGGCTTAGGGCTTACGGTTTACGATTTAGGATTTACGGCTTATGGTTTAGAGTTTAGGATTTAGGATTTATGGCTTAACATGTATTTATAGTAATCTTTCCATCGGGTTTTATTTCGTTGAGGTGTATTGTCTTCTGAACTCGAGCCATGACAAAGAGTATATTGGAGTTTATATTCAATCAAATCAATTCGAATGAATTGGTTGACATATTTGTTAAACCAATTGAATAAAAAAATTTATAGATAGAATCGAATCGAATCGACCAAATCATAGGTAGAACCAAACCAAAACAAGCTGTAGTATGCTTAGATTTGTTACACTCAATTCTGAATGTGGCCACCCATCATACATTGACAATCATCACATCTAAAATTAATGATGATTACAAATTCACTAATTTTAAAATTTATTTTCTAAGGATGAACATATAGTCTAGAAAATATATGACGAATTTAGGATCTTACTTAAATGAACAAAGCTCGTCTCATTCATCCGCTGAAAACAAGAAAATCGCAACGTTGGATCCTTCTTGTCTTGACGTTCAGCCTACAATCAAAAGAGTAATGGCTTTCTGATTTACTTATTAGGCTTCATTTCTGGAGAGATTATTCCGTGCAGATAACGGACGGAAAAACCGAACTCGATACCGGATGTGACGCATTTTCTTTGGAGTCCGGACGCCATCCGGACTCCGCACAAAATAAAAATTCTCATTTCAGACAACTTTTTAAATATTTTTTAAAGCAATTCTCTAATACAAAAATTTCTTAAACTAAAAAATTTTATATCAAAAAATTACTTCAAAAAAAATAAGAAAACTGTCTTAAACAAAATCTTAATTTATATATATATTTACACATCTAATATATGAATGTTAAGATTTTTTAATATAAAATTTTAATATCTCAATTACATCAAAATTTATATATATATAAATTTTTACTTTAAAATTTTAATATTAAAAATATTTTTGTATGACATTAAGATTTTGATGTTATATAAGTAAATATCAAATGTGATATGTTAGATATATAAATAAATAAAAATTATGTGATACATATATAATCCCTCATTAACTATATAATCACATGTACTTAGGCTTATTTAAGATTAATTTGAGAGGTGATTTGAATTTATCAGATAGAAGAGAGAGAAATAGTGTTTATTGAAAAAAATAAATTCTGAAAAATGTGTCTAAATTAATTTAGCATAAACCAACAAGTTACAGTCCTCATGATTGCAAGAAAACAAGGGAGGCAACAACATGAAGAAGATAGAGAGGAGATTTGAACCTCTCAAATAGCTACATTATACATACAAGGAGTCCTTGGGTGTGAGATTACAATTGTCAATACCTATACAAAACCCAAGAACTACAAATTTAGCCCACTAATGCTTCAAAAAAAGGTTCTGCTACACAAAACGAGGGTACTGAAGCTATTCTCTGCCTCTGCTCCCAGATCTCTACAAGGAGGTCCTCTCTTCGCTGCAGCTGAAGATACTCATCCATGTCAAAGGAAGAGCATCTTTCTGGGACAATGGAGTTGTTCCTCTGGCTTTCAGCTGTAGCAAGCCTGCTAATATTAGCTAATTCTCCAGAAATGGCACGAATTCCTTCATTGCCTTCAGGGCTCCTACTCCCACTAACACTATCTAAATTCTGAAGCAGAGCATGAATAAACTAGTCAGACTCAATACAGAGAGCCTAAAACTACAAGTGAAAAAGGGAAGGTATAGCTAGGCTAGTAAGATGCAAAATGCTGCAACATTGACTGGGAAAAGCTGTAAATGTATTCGCATGAAATGTATCCTCAGTCCTGATGCAGAAGAGGGGGAGTTAAGGTTATAACAATGGTCAAAGCAATTCATTATCACTGGTTTATTCAAACTCTTGAGAGTTAGCTTAGGCTTCGTTTGGAACTGCTTTCTTACTGCTTCTTAAAGCAGCTTTCTAGTACGAAAATTTTAATTTTTAAACTAAAAAACGGCTTTAAGAAGCAGTAAGAAAGTCATCCCAAACGAAGCCTTAATGAATCTTCATTCTCTATTTATTCTTGTAATGCGTTGTAAACATGTTCTATGTATATCTTTTTAAACAATTTTTCTATGTTACCTATAGGTCTACCCATTTTATATCCTAAAGTCTTCAATGCTAATTAAGCTATTTAAATAATTGGTGCATTCTCTATCTTTTTTATATGGTTTCGAATCATCTAAATTTATTTTTCATTATCTTATCTTTATTAGGATTCATATCAGGATTGTTAGACATGACTTTTAATAGGGCACAATAGAGAAAAAATATTCATGTAGCCTACTCTACATAGTGGGATAAAGGCTTGATGTTGTTGTTGTATATATTAAGTATTACTCTCATCATCTCTATAATAGAATCATCCCTTATTCTATCATTCCTAATTTTACCACGTCTATTTTAACATTCATATTTCCCAATCGGTCGGTCATCAACAATTTCTATATTGCATAATGCTCCCATCCATATATAAAATCAGCTAAATTATAACTTTATAAAATTTTCCCTTTAATACCTGAGGTATTTTTACATTATAACAACCCAATAAAAAAATTACATATAAAAAATAATAATAAATCCAAGATATATATATATATCACTTTATCTTATAATTATTTTCTAATAATTCTCAATATCATGTCAACTAAAAGTATATATTATCTACTCACTCTTTAAAAATAATCCATTTCTCGAAAAAGCCTTGAAAATAGGAAACCACTCAGAGAACTGAAGTGCATGACTACATCAACCGAATAGACAGAAGTTTATAGGAAACTTTTAGATAACATACATTACGCACTGTTTCCAACCACCCAAAAATAGGAGTTATACTAAACCAAAAAATCTATCTTTTAAAGATGCATAAACTAGGCAAACTTTCATCAAGGACGAGGTATTCGAAACAGGAACAAGACGGAAAAACTAAAGGAGCTACTGATGAACAAATCACATGCTACGTCATAACCTCACAAGGAGCAGATTTATGTCTACCACAAGTCCAAAGGAATTTAACAAAAATCAAGATTACTAAGAAATTGATTCCAACAGATCGTTTTCATGATATAAAGTATCAATTACGAGACAGAAGAATAAAAGATAAATAATCTGTGGCAGAGACACTGATACCTGCTTAATCGCCGTCTTACTTTTACATGGTGAAGGAGATGAAATAGTACTAGCTTCCCACTGCAACCACGGAAAAACGACACCATCTGTCTCAGAAGGCAAAGAAACAGCCCTTAGGAGATCCGTGTGCATTCCTGCCTCATCATTATTAATGGCATCGCTCGGCTTAGTAGTTGATCCTGTATCACTCCTTTCACCTTCAAAGGATGATAAGTCAGTATCTTCCACATTTGATAAAAAATCCTCGAAGTATCTTTCAGCCTCTTCGTCCAAGCATTTTGAAATCCTTAGTTTGTCATTGCTTCTCTGATTTCAAAAATCAAAAAGTGGAGAGAAGGCAATGTTATCACTTGCACCCAGCGCCATAAAATTAGTAATCGAAACAGTATCTCACTTAGAAGACGCTCACCAGTGAAGAGGGTGATTGTTTTGCCGGCTCAGCTGTTTGTTTGGGAGATGAAAGCAACTCTCTCACAATTTTACAGAGTTCTTGACCACGTTTCTCCTCGACAGCCAACGCAGCTAGCAAGTCCTGTTTGCGTTTCTCGGACTGCAGGTGTTGAAGAACTTCAGCAAAATTAATAGAATTCTGTAGCAGACGAACATATAGTACAAGTGCTGATCACGCAGCAAATTACATTATAATATAAATAAATCTCAAACAAGGAGAGGCAATTAAGACAAAATGAAAGTTAGCAGCGTCAACACCCAGAAGGGTCGAAGTTTAAGCAAAGGAGAGGAGCTACTTTAGGATTCAAGTAGATGGTTTGAGTGGTTCTGACCTTTTGGGCTCTCTGAGTCCAAATAAAAGACATTTAGTAGTGTTGATACCCATTAACACCAAGTTTAAAAACAGCCAGTAACTACTTTAGGATTTCAGCAAATGGTTAAATGTTTCTGATCCTCTCTCTCTCTCTCTCTCTCTCTCTCTCTCACACACACACACACACACACACACACATCTAACACACATGAATTGCTTTTTACTTATCTCTTAGGACCAGTCTTCCTTTTACTTCTCATCTAACATTTAGAAGCATGGAGAACTTGGAGGAATAAAAAACCAAGATGGCACCACAAGGGAGCGAAGTCTGTTCTGCAATCAATTAGGAAATCAGTTGTGGCTGATATCTCCACATTTTTTTCTTGAAAAACCTATAACGAAACAAATTTTGATGCTACTTTTTAGTACATAAAATTTCTTCATCCTTCATCATTGGTTCTTTTGAAACAAAGGGAAAAGAGGCTTCATCTGACATTATAAAGAGATTGGTGATGCACGCAAAGTAAAAAAAGGTGTTGGCCATGCAGATGATATCTCTACCAACAAACCTCCGCATTGTGTAGCATGAGCAACTTTTGACACCTACAACTAGCCACAAATGAGACGAAGAAAGATGCATGGGACAGCTAGGAAGGAAAAGAGTATAATTATAGTGGTGGAAAAAAGTAGGGTGATAAGGGCTCTTTTAATAAAGGTTTCAAGTTGTTTATAAAGTTTATTCTCTTGCCCTTTGGAGATGGAAAATTAATCATATACCCAATTTGGGTTGCCCCATTTGGATTATTGACTCATGAGCAAAGCAAATAAAGATCGGACATCAATTCAAATATAATTCAAGCTCAATGAGTCAAAGGTTCATATATGAAGTTAAAATAAGCGAGGAAAATCTTGGATTCAGGATGGTCACACCCTAAACCTGAGGATCCGTGATTCCACTATTCTTAGACCATCCTAAATCTGAGGATCCGTGATTCCACTATTCTTAACCATACCCCCCCTCCCCGCGGGTATATTTATAATATTCCCAATACGTATTTCAAATGCTAATAAGATAGTATAGGCATGGAACTTTACATAATTATCCCTAACAACTCAATTAAATGCACAGGCCTAAACTTTAAAAAGGCAACGATAAGGTATTCTATTTAAGCATCATAATCTTGTTCTTAGCTTACCTAAGTCAATGAAGTTCCTTGTTTCAAGTACAATATTAAAAAAAAAGTCAAGACTGAATTTCAGTAAGAAAACCTCACAATATAAGGAAATATAAATATCATGCTCTACCTCAAAGATGTCAAATCGAGTTTGTATTATTTATAACAAACAGTTAACCACTATAACGACTAAAAGGAAAAAAACTAGATGCATGCTAATATAAATCAATTTAAAACAAAATTCAAAATCCATCCGGCCAAAGTACCTTTTCAAGCTCCCTCAGCTCTTCTACCAAATTTTGTTCTTTGCTCTTATTTTCATAGGGTCTGAACCCACTCCCATCCCTAGAAGGGTGATCTGTCTGAAATGTGGAATATAACATGTAGAATTCTTAGGAAAAAAATATGATAAGGATTTTTCTCAAAAAAACGAAGCAACAAAGACTGTGCAGTAGTTTGAACTCCACATTTCCATGAATATCACAACCAAAATGAAGCAGGATATACTAAAAGTAGGCTGTGGTTTTTAACTCACCTTTCCAAGGTTATAAACTTCTCGTATTGTCTTCTCACTCACACTTAAAGTTGAAGGAACATCCTGTGCTTCATCATCAGTTAGGGATGATGAATGGCTCTGAAAACACCAGCAACACATTTAAATGTTTGAAAAGTGTAAATGCACACTATAGAAGGGAAAACCTCCCTTCCTTGGGAAAATCTTCTATACATCCAGCATGATGAGGCAAGTTTTAAAAATCAGTGGAAAACCACTACAGAGTGAAGACACTTACTGAGCAGCAATCCTGTGACTGGAAGAAATCCTTTTGACTCATTGACCTTTCAAAGGCACGATCTTCACTAGCCTGCTTAGACAATGAAGGCTTTTGAAGGCTCCCACAACTAGAATTCACTTTATTCTTGCTCATGGATCTTAACTTATCAGTTTTATCATACTGCAACCTCTGAAGGAACAAAAAAGGGAACAGACATGTCGAAATAATCAATAACTAAAACATAAGTAGACCAAAGTTTGTCTGGCACCATTTGCATTTGGGTATAAAATTGGAAGTAACTCATATAATAGGAATATCAGACTAGCCAAAAAAAAAATTTTAAGCAAATTAAAAATCTGAGTCATCCAAATAAGGATGGCCTTTTAAAACAATTGGTACTACAAAATCATGCTCCTAGACAAGATTAGCAGACATGAAGGTTTCCAACACACATAGTATCCAACCCATTGTGATGAATAATAATCCAGTCAACAGAGCAATGAACAAAAGGCAGTTGTGTTAGGTACGTTATAAAGCGTGCATTAGCAATTCTTAAGCAAAACTTAAAAACATACAGATACATGGCTTTTGCACAGATCATCGTTTTATATGACACGTTTCCCCTTTCCTGTAGGTAAGGTTATATGAAAGATAAAAATAATTGAATTATTTTACTACCTTAATAATCTCCCCATTTTAACCAATAAGAAGATAATTAATATACTGCGGCAAACTGCAAGGTCTTTCAAGCCTCATCCAGATAATGATAGGTTCTGTCTACTTTTAAATTTTACTATTAAGGGCAAGTTTGATCCTAGCTAAAGCCAAGTTTAAACTCGCATATGTAGGGGAAAAAGCAGGCCTGATAACATCAGTGCAATTGAGAACAAGCAAAATAATCTACATGGAGAACAGCCGAAAACAAGAGACAAAAGATTTACAAGGTTTGGAGATATTCATCTACATCCGCAATTGCACAGAGTTGTTTCCAGTAGCTTTAGAGAAAGTACAAGAATATAATATTTGGCCATTCAAAATATTTTTCCTCATTTTTAACTCACAAGATTCTTCCTATCTTTGTTCTATTCTCATTTCCCTCTTCTTCTCTCTTTCCAACTCCATCTCAAAGCAAACATACCAATAACTTCCAAATGAAATCAATAATGGAGGAGTGTGCATACACACACACACAAGATTCTTCCTCTCTTTGTTCTATTCTAAATGAAATATATATATAACATTTTTCTCTTTCCTTCTTTATTGAATTTGCCTCAACTCCAACCTCATGTAGACTACTATATCAAGCAATAATGGGCGACCCATTTGTCCTGCCGGCCCTTGCACCCAACAATCAGCTAACCCCCGGCCTCTTGCCATTGTAAATTGTCGACTTAAATCACTAACTCAAATCGCAAGCCACCTTCTCTAACCACTCCAATTGAGAACACATATCGCCATAGACCTCTATGATCAAATTCATTGGAACTCCACATGTCAAGACTGCCAAGCTCACCTCAAGCCAAACTCCACCACCCATTGTAATCAACCTCTAAAGATCACCACATCGGACTGTGCATGTCTCTAAATGCCAAAATCAACGAAACAACTTTGAAGCTCATGTTGGTGGACACTATTCTGGACTTTGAGCCTCAAGAAATCAACAGGGAAAGTAAAGGATATTTTTTTTTTCAACCCTAGCACTCTACCTTAGACTTAGGTTTAACCTAATTTATAAGAATTTGAAGCAATACCATATAACAAGTCAATGAAAATTACAAGGCTTAATTTCAGGGAACTTATTTGGTAATAAATACAAATCCTTAAGCAAATCCTTAAAGAAATTTCAACCATAAATCAAGACATTAAATTTAGACTTCTCACAAATTTTTAGGAATTATTTAAATTAAAAATATGAATTTAGACTAGGTAAATCAAGGCTCCATATCTTAATAATCTCACATTTGGAGACTAAATTTCCAATGTGTTAGCTCATAAGCAGTAAACCTAGCAAATTCTTAACCATGTATCGCCATCATGCTCTTTTATGATCATAAAATGTCATTTGTCTTGCAATGCCCTCTTATCCTTTGGTAACTCTTTAACAACCATTTGTCCTACATTGCTCTTTCTAAGTTCACCATTTCTAATGGCTTGTGTTCATGCATTGATAGACTTATCTTTGTACATAACAATCTAATTAAATACAACACTATTACTCCTAATGATCTGCCAATATTTTTTAAACCAAAATTGATAAGCAAGATGATCCCCTTCATATCCAACGAAAAAATAGCAAAAGGATTCCACATGCATATTAGAAAGACAACTAAAAACCTTTAAATAAGAAAGGTTTACATTTTTGTCAGTCCTAACTCATTTAACTAGTTTACAACCCAAAGAAACTGAGTGTCATCTATTGATCAAATAAATTACAATACTCACATCATCTACCTAAAAAACCTCAGGCAACCAAACATACAACCTCATGCTCCTAAATATTTCATTTAGAATCTTGTTCATATGCTCAGCAATCCTTACCTACAATGTTGTCATTAACCATAACCTATGTATATTGTTAGCATACAATATTCTCTAAATTCTTAATTGTAGTAATATCCCTTGATACCTAATCTCAAACACTTGATCTTTATACCAAACACATTCCCCATTTGACTTTTCTATCTCCAGATATAAGCAAACATATAAGATATATATTTCATAAATTTATAGCATCCTAATGTAGTCTTCAATGAAGGTGAAGAGGTACAGAGAGCTCCTAAGAGATAGCACAAGGGATGGTCCCTAAATATCAATGTATACAAGTTCCAACATCTTTTTATTGGACCTTCATTTAGCCAGCGTTAAACCAACTTTTCAAAGGTACAAAACTTTAATAGCACGTCATTAAGTCGGCATTTAGCACTCTTCCTTATTGACTCCATCATCCCTATTACAACCATGGGAGTTTTTTGAGATTCTACATTTTTAGGTGAAATTTTGGCAGTTGGGATTATGAGATAAGGTTTTTTGTGAATTTATAGACAAACAATAAAATTCAAATCCTTTAGCACTTTTGTCCAACTAGTTTTATGCTCTCTTTCATACAACCAACAACACCAATTCCCTGCAATTTCTATCATTCTTGTTTGGATATTTTATAACAAATAGTGAAATGGTAACTACATGTGGTTGATGGCAGAAGAAAAGAGCCAAGGCATCCTACAGAAAATGCATATCAACAAGTCACATTATAACTTATATCCAAAAGCCAAATTGTTTTTTAAGAAGGAAACATGGATGCATAACTTTTTATCTTTCTCTTATTTAAGGCAAGCATAAACGCTTATAATGGGCTCTTTTATCATGTTATTAATGGATTTGGAGTATTGCATTCTAAAAAGTCCAATTGTCCACTTGATGTACTTCTCTTGGGTCATGGTATAGAAGCCTTTTCCATAAATCTAAAATAATTTTCATATGAAATACAAACTCTTGGTGGCTAACAATTATAATTGCTAGATGGTCAAGCATGTGACTTATATATGTTTAATGGATGATTATCATTCAATATTGGTTGAGAAGCAAGCTATTCCTAGATATAATAAAGTTACTATTGTTGGATATACATACAAAAAAGGGATATAGATGAGATATAACTTTAAAATGGAAGATAAACAAGTATAGCTTAGCACACCAAAAAAAAAAAGATGAAAGCTTAAAGATAGATTTTATAAACTATAAATGCTATATTATATGAATCTAAGAGCTAGACCATAAAGTCATATAGAACTAAATTGAATCTGGAAAATATGAAATTGTTGAGATGGAAGTGTGATGAAAATAGAAAGCATCACGTGAGTAATGAAAGAGAGGTTGAAGTTGGGCCAAATAAACAAAGGTCAAAACAATTAACCACCCAAAATCATAAGCTTATGGGCATGAGTCAATAATAACACACCCACATATTCTTCAATCATTTAGTGTGAGACTAAACCCCATACTTTCACGTGCATCAATAGTTCCCCTCACACGTGAGAGCTCTCCCCAGCAACGTTCACTCCCCCTTAAATAAAAATCTTATAAAACTATCAAATGTCATGCACCAATAGGCCCCACTTAACCACATGAAGTCCTCATGTGAGTCACTTGTCCTTGATCCTTGCTCGACTAAAGCACCAAAAACCCATAATAGTCACAAACCACAAGAACTACTCAAAATCAACCAAATAATCAGCTCCATACTACTTGCTAGGGAAGATGTGAATGAAATAGGTCAAAGTTGGGCCAAATACACCAAAGAGGTCAAACCCATTTTCAACCCAAAAGCTTAAGTTTGGGTGAGGGCAAACAGCCCACCATTTGATATATCTACATCATATTTTTTTAACTATTCAATATAGAACGAAATTCAATGCTAACATGCGCTTTAACAAACAAAAGATGCACCAATAATGAAGGCACAGAAAGTTAATGTAAAGGAATAAGAAGAAAAGGAGATAGATTAAAAGTACCGTGGTCTGAAATTGACAAAAAGAAAATGAATAAAAGTTAAATCAATACATCATGTAGCACTCAAAAGTAATGAATGGAAATTGAGGATTCCAAATACAAACCATAAGAGATTGGGAGAGGATCATAAAATGGAAAACACATGGGCAAAAGAAACCATGGTGATTTAATGGCCGTTAGCTAGAATTTCTCCCACCAAAGGTTGTTTGGATTGCAAAATGCTAAACTGATTAAATTTTGCCAAACATCTTAAGCTGAAAATTACATTCAAGGAAAGAACCCATGTCCCACTCTTCATGGACAAAAATCCGATACCATTCCAAGGGATTTGAAAACTGTTGTATCAGTTTTTACTTATCAAACAGCCCGCAACTTGGAACACCAATCAATTTACCTCCAATTCGCTGACTCGAGATCGAGAAACTGAAACAGACCGCCGCGGCCTCGAATTCCCACTATTACCAGAAACGCCCTTCCCCATTGACGCCGCACTATCAGCACGATGCCTCGATACCGACCTCCCTCTCCGACGAGAAGACTCCGTCTCCGCCATCAGCCTTTCCCCAATCACCCGGCGACGAGATCGACCAGCCGCAGGAGTAGCATCTTCCTCACACTCCTTCGCCATCGCTTGAAAGAACTCGTCGGCGAGATCATCAAGACTGGTCTCAAGGAACCCAGAACCCCTCACCTTGTTCACAAACCTCCCTCTCGGCGTCTCATACTCATCAATCTCCGGCGACGGAGGCGGGAATCGGCCGGAATAGCGGCTCAAGCTCCTCGAACGGCGGAGACAGTTGAACGAACCGGCGACCTCCGTACTGCCACTGGAGGGACGCCGACCGTTCGATCGGAGTGCCGCTGTCGCCATTTCTCGTAGAAAATCGTTGGGATCTCAGGGGATGGAATCCCAGCAGAGAGGGTTCGAATCGGGCATTTTGAATGCTTGTAGGTTACAGATTTGGTAGCATAACGGGCAGAGGGCAGTAGAAAATCTCACGCGAGGGAGACGACGAAGAAATTGAAGAGCGGATATCCTCACGCTGCTTTTAGGGTTATTCCGGCGACTTTCGCAGCCTGAATCTAGCGGGCAATGAGTACATATATTAGCATACGCGCGTAAGGTTAGTATTATTTGAAGGGAAGATTCGTAAGCATATTGTTCATAAAATTGCTGAAAATTACGTTGGTGCCACTGATCGCAAACAGCGAGGCGTTTCAAAACTTCAAATTTTTTCAGTCTGCTGACATCCGCAACGTGGGTCATATGAGAGAAGGATGCAGCTTTATTTTCGGAGACAAATCTGTGCAGTCATATCAGTGGTATCGAGCTGCGGTATTGAACAAAATAATAACGTGGCGCATTCTGATTAGTCTTCAAACGGCGTTCGGCATCCACACAGAATAATTTATCGCCATATGAGCTTCAAAAATTAAATTTTTTTAGCAAATTTAATCCTATTTTAAAAAATAAATGATATATTTATAATATAGAAAATTTTTAAAATAGCCTCCACACAATTTATGTATGATCAATTTAATCTAGCAATATCACGTTGCCCTAATTTAATCCCTCGACTATATTAAATTGACTCAAAATAGTCGTTCTTTTTGTAATTACGATATAAAATTGATCCCAATTTATTCCCTCAACTTGACAAAATTGATCTCAACTTAGTCCCGAATGGGCAATTTTAGATCAATTTTATATAGTCGAAGGTCTAAATTGGAGCAATGTTATACTATGCGATTAAAATAGTCATATATGAACAGTCTGGGGACTATTTTGAAATTGAACATTTTTGTAATTCTCAACATACATGCTACGAGCATGAAAAAGAAATCACAATTTTGTGATGCATAGAGAAATAAGATATATCTCAAGATATGATGAAATTATTCTGCGCGGTATCGGATGTCATTTGGAGGCAAATCAGGATGCGTCATGTCACTTTATTGTTGTGTACCAGGTGACGTGACACATACTGATTCGCCTCCAAATGATCTGATGATGGTCTCTGTTTGGCTCATTTAACATTTTGTTCGTTTGTATTCGGCTCATATATGAATTTGTTAGTGAACAATGTGTTCATGGTTAGCTCATTAAAATTCGAGCAGATCACAAAGCAATTTTGAACAAATAAAAAAATGAATAAAGAGTGAGGTAATTTGATTATGATGAACCGATCCAAATTAAAACCAACGAAAACAAAATCCATCTTATTCAGATTAAAATCAATCACAGCTTAATTCAATCGGTCCTTTCCAAATCTAGCACTTAATCATCTCATTGCACTCATACAAAAGCCTTCTAAGAAAATCCATCAAGCGGCGTCGGTGAGGAAAAATTAGTACGTGCGAATGCCGAGCACGTCCGGACGTCAATCAAGAACCGCCACGTCACTTAATGTACTGTACATTTTTAAAAAGCTGCTTTAAGAAGCATTAAAAAAGCCGTCCCAAACAAAGGCTTAAACTCAATATTACAACACTTTTTTTTTCTATTAGACTTGTCTTATCAAAATTTTTGTTTCAACTATTAATTTGCTTAAATCTATTCGAATGATCCATACATTAGCTTTAAATTCAAACATTTCATCAAAATTAGTGCTTGGTCATATGATTTTTTTTTTTGGACAGTTAGGGGATTCGAGCCCGGGTGAGATAGGAGGAACGTGTTCCGTTGACCACTCGGCCGCAAGCCCGATCTCTGATCATATGAATTTTATGAGGATTAGAGAAGTGCAATTAATGCTCCAACAAAAAAAAAGGAAAATCCTTGATAGAAATCACCCATTTAAAGCTAAATTAGGTTTTACGACCATTAATAAAAACATATATTAATTTCAACACAAAATGCAAATAATAAAAAATAATTAGAACATATACAACAGTTATATTTATCTGTTTGAGGTTAATAAGAACTTTTTTCATTTGCTTACACCTTTTTCTTAGTTAGGGTTTCTTTGAGACGACTGTAACGTTTCATAAAGTTGATTATGAAGCTGCTGTGAGGAAAAGAATTTAGTTACTCTGATTGCAAATAATTATTTTTCATCACAAAACAGTGAGTAAGTAATAAGAGAATAATAGCGAAATTAAATTGTACTGAAAAGAATAGCAACAAAAAAGTTGTCTTAAGTTTTGTTTGGGACAACTTTTTTTACTGTTTTCTAAATCAGCTTTTTTTTATAATTTTTTATTTAATTAAAAATTTTTATACTAAAAATTTATTTTAGAAAACAGCAAGAAAGTTATTCCAAACAAAACCTTAAATAGACCATTATAAAAATATAATATTTGCAATTCATTTCAAATATGATAAAATATTTTTTTTAAAGCATATATATATTTTTTCCTAATATAACAAATAATTTATAAATCAAATTATAGTAAATATATGTTATTTAAATAAGCATGTGCTCAACATATATATTTATATACAATTAAAGCCCTGTTAACAATAATAACAAAAAAGTATTAATTAATAAACCAAGATTCTCTATTATCAATTAGTAAAGATTGAAATAACTTACAAACATAAGATCACTTAAATCAAGAATTATAATTTCACAACATAGATTAAGGATTTAATTCAGATATCTACAACTTTTTATAAAGATGATTGTAAAACTGCTGTGAGAAAAAATAACTTTTTTTAAAGTTATTATAAAAAAATAACTTTCTAATCAAAAAAATAATATGATTATGATCTGAAAAATAAAAATAATAAGAAAGTTGTCACTATGCATGAAAAAGTTAAATCATTGAATATATTTTGAGATCAATATATTATAAATTATAATAAAAATGTAGAAATTTCAGGAGAGAAAAAAAATTAAACCAAGAAATAACAAATAAGATAACTAGCAGGCAACCAACTATAATAAATTGATTACCCAGTGATTAAAAATTAAAACAACCATCAATAGTAAGGAGCAGGTAAAGGTAATAAGCCTTCTTCCCAAGCCGACCTGCTGCCACTTAATCGTTCTATCAAGACCTCCATCAGTTCTGCTCCCTCACCACCACCACCAACACCACTTCCTCCGCCACCTCCCATCACCTCCTCCCACCCTCCGACCCCCACACCACCATTCCCTGCAATCCACTCATACTCCCTCATCCCCTCAATCTCCACTCCTTCATAACCAATCCCACCAACCTTCACATCCATGTCCCCCATCACGACCGGCGGCAACATCAACGGCCCCAACTGATGCATCCTCACCTGCAAAGCCTTCAACTTCCGGTCCACCAAGTCCAGCATATCATCCGCCTCTTCTTTGCTCAGACTCTCCACCGGCCGCCCCGCCAAACACTGCTGAAGACAAACCGTCGTGCTCAGCTCCTTATTCTCGTGCTCCAACCGACGCACCTGCTGGCTTAGTTTCACCAGCCGTTGCTCAAGAAAGCTTCTTTGGTTGACCATTTTCTTGTTCTTGTCTATCTCCGGCATGTTCGTCAAGTCCGTCAGTATCTTCTTCGCTTCTTCCACGGAAGGAAAGACCTCCGGTTGCTCGGTTTGCGGGGAATACACGACGGCGCAGGCGGAGACGCCGCAGAGGATTGACAGTTCATTCACCTTCTTCAGAAGCCCGCGACGGCGTTTCTTCAGTGTGGCGCGGCGGGTGGCGTCGTTGCAGATGTAGGCGAGGGTTACTTTCTTTCTAGCCATTGTTGCTCTGGTTCGGAGCTTTGAATAGGCTTAATGCTCGCATTTATAGTATAGGAAAGCTGCTTGATTTATGTAATTAGTTAATAAATTGTTAAGGTAATAATGGAATTGGAATTTAATTGCATGTAGATAAGGGATCAAATGAAATATATCTTCCAAATTAAAATTGTGAGCGATTTTGAAATTGAGGGGATAATGACTTATTGGGAAAGGTCAGAGGATTGATTTGCTAAAATTGAGGGGATGGAATCCCAGCAGAGAGGGTTCGAATCGGGCATTTTGAATGCTTGCGGGTTACAGATATGGTAGCATAACGGACAGAGAGCAGCAGAAAATCTCACGCGAGGGAGACGACGGAGAAATTGAAGAGCGGATATCCTCACGCTGCTTTTAGGGTTATTCGGGTGACTTTCGCAGCCTGAATCTAGTGGGCACTGAGTACATATTAGGGGTATCAATTTTGGATCACGGGTCGGGTTCGGGTCGAATTCAGAATGACCCGCGTTCAAATAGGTCGACCCTAATCCGACCTGGCAGGTTGCCGGGTTGACCCGACCCGACACGGGAAGGCGGGGCGGAGGCGAACTGGTCGCGTTAGTCGCGAGCGGCGGAGCGGGCTGGCTGCAGCGGGCGAGCGGACGCCGGCGGGTGCGCGCAGGGCGAACACGCGGGTGAGCAGGCAGCCTCGCTGGGCGAACACGCGGCCACGCAGGCGAGCGGGCAGCGGGCGGAAAAATTTGAAATTAAGGTTTTTTTTTTAAATTAAACGGGTTGAGGCAACCCGCCTTGTCAATCCGAACCAGACCCATTTTTTAAACGGGTCAATTTTTGCAACCCGAACCCGACCCGTTTGAGAAATGGGTCGGGTCAAATCCAAAAATTTCGGATCGGATTTGAGTCGGGTTTTCGTGTCGTGTCAAAATTTAGCATACGTGCGTAAGGTTAGCATTATTTGAAGGGAAGATTCGTAAGCAATTGTTCATAAAATTTCCGAAAATTACGTTGGTGCCACTAATCGCAAACAGCGAGGCATTTCAAAACTTCAAATTTTTTCAGTCGGCTGACATCCTCAACGTGGGTCATATGAGCTATAAAAATTGGAACTTTTTGTAATTTATTTATTTAGCGGATTTAATCCTATTTTTTTAAAATAAATGATATATTTATAATATAGAAAATTTTAAAATAGCCTCCACATAATTTAGGGATGATCAATTTAATCTAATAGCATCACACTGTCCCAATTTAATCCCTTAATTATATAAAATTGATCCAAAATAATCATTTTTTTGTAATTATGATATAAAATTGATCTTAATTAACTCTCGACTTCACAAAATTGATCTCAATTTAGTCCCGAATGGACAATTTTGAATCAATTTTATATAGTCAATGGTCTAAATTGGAGCAATGTTATACTCCTAGATTAAAATAGTCATATATGAACATTCGGGAGACCATTTTCAAATTGAATAATCCTGCAATCCTCAATATACATGCTACGAGCAGAAATAAGAAATCATGATTTTGTGATGCATATAGAGTAATAAGATATATCTCAAGAAAAAATTTGCTTTATATCTCTAGATATGGTGAAATTATTCTGTGCGGTCACCAAATGCCGTCCGGAGGTGAATCAGGATGCGTCACGTCACTTTTTGCAGTGTATCGCTGTGTACCAGGTGACATGGCGCATCCTGATTCACCTCTGAATGGTTCTGTGACTGCACAGAATAATTTCTCCTAAATATGAGAGTAAATAAATCTCTACACTTGTCAAAATTGTTTGGCTTCTCAAATGAAAAGATGATCCCAAGTGTTTTTGACTAAAAATTTAAAACAAAAGAAACCACAACTTCATCATAAAAATATATACTCCTCAAATAGGGTTGTAAACAAGCTAAATTCAAGCGAGCTAAGAGATGATGGGCTCTATTTGGCTCATTTAACATTTTGTTCTTTTGTATTCGGCTCATATTTGAATTTGTTAGTGAACAATGTGTTCATGGTTAGCTCATTAAAATTCGAGCAGATCACAAACCAATTTTGAACAAATAAAAAAATAAATAAAGAGTGAGGTAATTTGATTATGATGAACCGATCCAAATTAAAACTAACGAAAACAAAATCCATCTTATTCAGATTAAAATCAAACACAGCTTAATTCAATCGGATCAATCAGGTTTATCCTTTGCAAATCTAGCACTTAATCATCTCATTGCACTCAAATAAAAGCCTTCTAAGAAAATCCATCAAGCGGCGTCGGTGAGGAAAAATTATCACGTGTGAATACCGAGTGCGTCCGAACGCCAATCAAGAGCCATCACGTCACCTAATGCACAGTGCATTGCGTGACATGGCGGCTCCTGATTGGCCGAATGCGTTCGGCGTCCGCACGTAATAATCTCTTTAAGTAGATGAATGCATATTTTTACCCCTCTCAAGTCAATTGGTTACAGGAGTTTTTTTTTTTAACTAAATGATTTTATTCTTGTGATTTTCTTTTGAAAAGTCCACTTTTGATGAAATGGGGTATTTACTACATTTAGTCGATAGATATTTTGCTTATATTTCTTTTAGGGTAAATTATAAAAAGGAGCACGTTTAATAGCTAAATACGCAGGAGGATCGTGAAGCAGGAAAAATTTAAAAAGGAGCGAAATCGGAGTCTGGAAGTACGCGTTTAGAATTCGGATTATCAAAATCCGGTTCCTAAAAACCGGAACTTTAACATCCGGTTTCAATAGAAACCGGATCTTAAAAATCCGGTTTCTATAGAAACCGGATGTTTAAGTTCGGGTTTCCTTAACTATAAATAAATATAATATTTAAATATAATTAATATTATATTAAACTTCTAATTATAAATATTATATTTAAATATAATTAAACTTCTTAATTAGATATTTTTAAAATAAATTGTGTTAGTATAATAATATGAAATTTATAATTTATATGAAATTTGTAATCATATAATTATAAAGAAATAATAATTATAAATTTTTTATAATTGAGTTCTTTAATTATATATAAAATTTATTATTAATTTAAAATAAAATTTTGAAAAAATTTCTGAATTAAAGTTAGAATAACAAAGATATTTAAAAAATCATTACTAATTTAAGTTTAGAAAGAAATTTTTATAAATTAATTATTCTTTTCGTTAATTCTTTCAATAAATCAATTTATTTTATAACCTTTAAAATAATTTATAAATTTTTATTTAAACATAAATTAAAATATAATGTTTATTTAAACGTGACATGCTTATAGTCGAATCGAGGTGCTCGACGATACAAATCCAACAAGCCCAAGATTGCCCAATTTTGACATCATTAAGGTATTAAAAATGTTTGTTCTATTATTATGTTATAAAACTTTTTTAAATATAAATTTATATTAACCAAATATAATATTATAATTTTTAAATTACTAAATATTTAAGAGAAAAATTAGAAAAGTAAAAATTAAATATTTTATATTTATAATAATATTTTTTTTAATTACTATAAATATATTAGGCCAAAGAATGAGCAAATTTAACGCTTAAATGAGCTTATATAAGTATAGTACTTAAAGTAAGAGTTGATTAGGATGAATTTATAAAAATATATTACATAAAGTAGAATATGAGTTGATTAGGATGAACTTATAAATATGTTAGGCCAAAATACTTAATGATTAATTTATTTGATTAGGATGAACTTATATAAGTATATTACTTAAAGTATGAGTTGAATTTATATTGCTTATTATTTATTATTTAAAGAATTCATAAATGAATTAATGAATTTATTTTGATTATGTATATAAAATAATCAATACTAAAATGAATTATGAAAATTTTAATAGAATTGTGCAGTTGGAGTGGACATTAGATTCCTCTGCAAAAAATAATTAATGTGTCCTTGCTTAGAACATTGGATTCCTTTGTTAAGAGATATCATTGAAAGCATTGGATTCTTATGTCCTCTAGTTGACCGTGCTTGAATATATCATATAGCTGGCAATATTCAATCACATCAAATAGACTGTAAAGTTGTAAGGTCCATTAATATGTTATTATATTTTTTGGCTGCACATGCTGCTTAGATATGCTTGCCATCTGCTATTTAAGGAGTGCATACATAAGATTTAAAGTATATTTGTTAAGTCACTAAAAATATTTTGGCCATATATGGAAAAGCTATGTGGAGTCTCCAACAAAGAAAGATTTGATGATGCAAGCCGAAGGATGCATGCTTGTATAGCACGAGTCGGTGATACTCCGTTGGAGCGAAAGGCGAATGCAAATGAGATTTTTAGGTGTTGCGTCCACGAATGGTCAGAAGATGAGGATGATTGCCTCTGGAATATGCATGCTGAGATGATCGTGGTAAAACTTTATAGGACCAAAGATTTCTTAAATGCTGCATGTTGGAAATCTCTTGAAATTAGATTTCATGAGGAGAATAGTCGCTTTGTTTGTCCTCATTTCTTACAGATGCGATACCACGAGATGAAATGCCATCGGGATGCCGGTCATTCACCACCAGATATCGACTACAGTCATCTTGACAATGAGCATGTCATTTTATATTGTAATTGGTCTTCGAGAGCTGACCGATTTATTATGGATTTTTATAAAGATCGTACTAAGGAGGTATTATCTGATGGTCATCTAAGACAGTTCTTCAATCTTGAGGATTGGCAAGACCTACAGTATGAGTTTGAGGTAGAGATGAAATGTTGTCCAACACAGACACAGCTCCAATCACGTCTGCATATGCTGCTTAAGAATTAGAACACATATATTATGGGCAAAATGGTATCTTCAGGGTCTATCTTTTATTTTTTCTTGACCCTAGTTATTTTTATTTAGCAGCAAGCGTGTCTTTTTATGTTAACCTGTTATGTTATCCTGTTCATGAGCTTCTCTTTTAGTAAAAAATTATTATTTTGGATGAGTTATTGGGATTGCTTAGTTTATATTCCCTTATTATTAGTTTATATATATGTTATAATTTTTTTATTACTAATCTAAGAAAATATAATTCAATATGAATATATGAAAATTATAAATTATTTATAAGAATAAATTTCCACTTCCTAAATATTATGCTATCTAATAAACCAAAAGAAAGAAAGAGTCTCATATATCATTAATAAGTGGAATGATTCGATTACATGAGGCATATAAACATTATATCAATCTTTTGCCCTACCTCTTCTTCTTTCGTTTTGGGATAGCTGCACTACTTGGTGTGTACCTATCAGGTGGTCGGCTTCTCCTTGGATCTAACTCGATCTCCACAGCCTCTCTGCTTTGTCCTTCAATGTCTGTAGTGATCTGTGTAGGTTGAGTAGGGTGGAGGAGTTCCTCCTGCTGTCTAGGAGAGTGGGGAAGTCCGAACGGATTCATCCATGTCGGGATCTGTATACCCGATGCTTGAGTATCAATCTATTGTGTAGGAGCAGTACTACCCACATGAAAGCCGTATTGATTCTAATATTGCATTGATGGCCCAGCCCCTGACGAACCTTCCCCCCCGTCATACTAGGAAAGCCTGAAGCAAATTGTGAAGGAACTGCAAAGTCGCCAGACCCAACATACATTGACTGTCTAGCAGGTTCATATGTCTCTCATATATGGCTACTCTCTCCCATTATACTTGATGGAGCATTATATGTAGACCGCCTTGACCTGTGATGCTCATCATGAACTCTGCTGGATTTTTGTCTCCCGTACTCGTCACCAGAATCTTGAAAATTATAATCAATCAATAGTGAAGCCTCTAGCCTGGAATACAACTCATCGCAATCATCAAGTGCTTGTTGCATCGAGCTTGCACTTTCACCATGCTGGCCGGCGAATCTATCAGTGATACGCCTGCTACGCCTGATGTAACCAGCCTCTATTTTTGGAAATGCAATATTAGAATGATATATGAGTAAATAAATTAATTTAGCATCTAAATTAAACTTACTAACCATCAATCTCTTGCCTGCTGACCTCGGGTAAAATGTCTTCGGAGGTTGTTGTGGCACATTCAATAAGTACAGTGATGCCCACGACCGGTACCATCTCATGTATATAGATAACTCATGCCTTCCATTTCCCTCAGGTGGAATTATTGGGATGATGTGTTCACGCCTGTTATTCCACAATGCAATATGCTCCCTATGGTACCGTGTCCAGTCAACATCTGCTCTGCCCCGGCCATTAACTCGCTTAAAGGTCCTATCGATGGGATGTATATCTATGGACTGAATACCCTCAAACTGGCGCATGACCCGATCAACTATGTGCCACTCAACTCGCTTCCAACATATCAAGGGTACTCGTGCCCTGCATATCTCTGAGCACTCCTGGCATATGTGAACAGCCTAGTCAGAAGTTCATCACTATATAGCACTATCGTGACCTATTTAGTCAGTTATTTATCAAAAGAGATTCTTCTTTAATAATATAAATTTATGTATAAAACTTATGAATATATACCTGGCTTTGTCGCAGTCCATCAAGCTCATCCCGATAAGTTAACATGTTCCCTATCGCGACCTCCCGTAAATGATCTTCCGCCCACCTATATGTGAAATGATGCTAATGTATTCTATTATATGAGAAAATAATATCTTGTGATTCAGTTTGAAATAACAAGAAATAATACCTGTGGCCAAGTGATTTTCCATCAATATTGGGGAAAGCGGGCACCTGAAGTGTTGGTCTACCAACATGTAGTCTCTCCCATGACCAAACCTGGAGTAGTGCCAAACATCCAGCCATATGTAATCTTGTGGGCTTCGTTGCTAAGCATAGTTCTCTATACAAGTTGGCGAGAACTAAACTGCCTAGTAACATTGCACTAAAGTGCATTAAATCTTCCATCAGTGGTAAGTACTGTAACAGTACATGAGAACCTGAACAATCTGGTATGAGGAAGCATCCAATCATGTACAAAATGTATGCTCTAATATGCTGCATGAATGCATTGGGATCTAAATCATCATACGACTCTCTGTAGAAGGTCCATAGCAACTAGCACAGTGGCATCATTGAGTTAATTTGTGAATGCCCCATTCCGAAAGTAGCCTGGACATTCTGATCAGCATGGTGATGGTATACTGTCTCCGGATCTGGGTGAGCACCGAGTAGTTCGTCACAACAATCATGCCATGTCTCCTATCGGAGACCAGGTCCAACAACAGGTGGCCCCATCATTGGTTCCCCATCCACCCTAATTCCAAGCAGAACCTGCACATCTTGTAAGGTGATGGTCATCTCACCAACTGGTAAATGGAATGTGTTTGTAGAAGGGCACCACCTCTCAACCAATGCAGTGATAAGGTAATGGTCTAGTCTAACATAAAGTACATGTCAAATAAGATCCATTCTGATAATGTGCAATCCATAAATAAATCTTTGACATACAACGGGCCACTCCCGTGCCATGTGTAGGTGAGCAGCGTATAGCAACACTGATGCCTGGGAATTAAACATAATTTATTATCATCTTATAAACCATAAATACGAGCATGCTGATAACTGAATTTTTAACTTATACCTGATCCGGAGCAGCGGCTCTATGGGTATCGCCTAATGCGGCGATGCTCGGAATGTATGTTTCTTCAGCTGCATGAGATTGAGATTCAATCGCCTTCTGAGCACGTCGACGACGCTGAGATCATACACCCTGATCGCCATAGCTGTAATTAAATATTCTTTAAATACTATTCTCAAATGGATTGTGTATGAAAAAAAAAACCTTATTATTCAAACCAAATTTGGAGAATGTATTTTCAGTTTTTTTAAGAAGATTGAATATAAGATTATTAGATATTTAATATTAGATATTTAAAATAAGATTATTACATATTTAATATTTTGAGAAGATTTTTGGAAAAAAAACCTTATTATTTAAACAGAATTTTTATAATGTATTTTTCGCTACGGTAGAATTTGCCATAAAAATTTCTCAAGAAATGATTAACTTTAATTATACTTGAATATTTGCTTATATTTATTATCATTTAATAGGAGAATCTGTGACAGTGTTGTCTAAATCAAACTGTGTTGTGAAATCAGTACGTGTTGTCTAATCATATAACGTGTTGTCAAATCAACTCAGACTGTAATATCAAGTCACTCTGTGATGTCAAATCAGGTCAAAAATGATATGAAAGATACTGGAAAGAGCCTATAAATTAATGTTTGCAGATGCTTTCCTTCATCCTCATCTTCTCATATTCATTTTTTTCCTCTTATTTTTTGTTATTGTGCAATGCAACGGAGAGGAAAAACCATCAACTTGAAGACCACGATTATTGAGGGCAGCATCAGGTTAAGGGAATGTCTAACACATTCCCCTGATGAGGCATTAGAGCATAAGGCGAGATCTAATGAGCTTTATCGTTGTTGTATACACTCCTGGTCCGACATGGAGGACTGCATATTATGGCACACATACGGCGTAACAATGACGATCCGCTCTTACAGGGATGACGCTGGTTTGAACGAGGAAGGTTGGAAATATGTGCAGATGAGGGTTATGGAAATGGTAGGACATCTTGCACCAATGAATGTTCTGAAGGATAGACATGCTGAAACAAGAAGGCTTGAAGAAAAAGTTGAATATAATAATTATTATATTGACTAACATTTGTATTAATGCATATTAATGCAAATCATTAAGAATTTAATATTCCAAGAAAATAGATATAATATATATATATATATATATATATATATATATATATATATATATATATATATATATATATATATAATTTGAACATGTTATAATTTCATTAGGAAAAAGTTGAAAAGAAAAATTATAATATTGAAAAATATAATATTCCCAAGAAAGATATCATTGATTAAAATTCTTGTTATTAGTTTAAATAAATTGATTGGTTAAAGCTAATTTCTAAGCAACAATTCTTGTTTAGGCAACCGTACATCCCAAAATTCCTATCTTGCTTACCCTACCCACCATTACCTTAACTATGAGATTTCCCTCATTGCTGAACATTCTTTTCCTCATGCTCTTATTATCCTCTTCAATTCCTACTTAATATAATTTTAATTTTAATTTATATTATCTTAAAATTTATCTTTTTCTTATTTTATATATATATATATATATATATGCTTTAAATTTTTTTGGGCGATGTAAAAAAAATAATACATAAGTTATAAATGTTAAATTCTAAGTTCTTTTATTTATTCTAAGGAATTAAATAATATTAGAAATATATATATATTTGATATTTGTTTACTAGACGAGCAAATATGCAAAGGATGAAAAGAAAAGAATAAGTATTACTAGTTGTCAATATCATCATAATACAAAACTATGATTACGTTTGAGATAGTTTTCTTACTGTTTGGTAAAGTTCTATGTAGAGAAAGTAATTTTTTAAAGGTGTTACCGAAAGCATTTTTCTAGTATATATTAATTTTTTTTAGAAGCAGCGAAAAAAATAATGGCTAGACAAAAATTATTATTACGATTTAAAAAACAAAGCAATAAATAAACTGTCTCAAATGAAGCATATATATATATATATATATATATATATATATATATATATATATATATATATATATATATATATATATATATATATATATATATATATATATATCAGAGTGTAATTATGTCTGTAAATATATATTAGAAGATCGAGAAGAACTGGTTCATGTATGCTTTCGAGCAACCCTTATTGAATTAATCCAGCTTATTCTTGACTTACAAGAAGTTGTTGGTCGGTAAAATAATTGCTGCAAATTAAATAATCTATGAGTAATCCGATTAATTTCTGCCCATTAACTGATGTAATTGACAGAAAATCGCTACTAAGAATTTTTTTTTAGTCTGGGGGTATAATGTTGGCTGACAAAGCCTATAGCTACCCATAATTCAAAGTTTTTGATTATTTTCACACAACTCATCATAGTTTATTAATTGAAAAATTATGCTATAAATTAAGAGATCTCATATTCAAAATTTGTACATATAATATGTCTGAATTTAGAATTTCATTCACTAAAACTCAACAAAAAAGCCTCTGTTATTAATAAAAATAAATAATAATATTATTATTAGTATTATTATTGTTGTTGCGGGCTAAATTACACAAAATTTCTTGATTGCACGTACATCCTAAACATCAAACATATTAAGATAATTTTTATGAAATAAACAAAACAAGAGGATCATTTCTTTAAATTTTAACATTTTTCTCACATTACAAGTAGTATCTGCTAACATTTACAGCCTAACAAAATATCAAACTACAATAAATTATTGAACAAATTAAAAATACCTCAGACTTCCGGGTTGATTCCTCCAAAATACTTCTCTCTTCTCTCACACCAGCTCAACAAGTAAGATTGCATTTTAATGCATCTCTCCATTTTATAGACGATGCCATACACAAATTATAGATACCAATTTCAGACAGAGGCAAGCGAGATTTACGGATCTGGCTGGGAAGAGCTGAGAAAAAATGTAGTTGGGCGTGCAATGTTCGGCTGGATTCAAAGTGGCACAGTAAAAGGAAATGATTGACATCGTTAACAGAAGAAGGAACAAGAATTTTAAATAATTGCAAGCATTTCATAGCACAATTATTGGTGGGAAAGGAATCAGATTATAATAAATTTGATTCTTAATTAGAGGACGTTATTAGGATTAATGGTCTACTTATTTTATTTCTTGAATAACTATTAATAGATTAATTTCTTAATTATATTAATTAGGAAAAATTAATTATTTTTTCTCTAGAAATAATTACTTTAATTAGGACAAAATTTTATTACTTTAATTAGGTATAATTAATTAGGAAAATTTAAGTAGAAATCGGACTATGGTTGTCCGGTTTCTATAGAAACCGGACTATGGAAATCCGGTTTCTATAGAAACCGGATCACCTCCCTCCGGTTTCTTAATTTGGCAATTTAATTTTCTTTAATTAATTTGGATTAGGCTTGGGTTAGGTGGATTAGGCGAAAATCGGATAAGGGAAAATCGGTTTCTATAGAAACCGGAGCTTGCAAATCTGGTTTCTAAAGAAACCGGATATTCATGATCTGTTTTCTTAATTTCGCGGATTAATTACGGATTAATTTCTTTAATTAGGCGAAATTAGGCGAAAACCGTTGGAGGGAAACCCGGTTTCTTTAGAAACCGGATCTTGCAAATCCGGTTTCTAAAGAAACCGGAAAATCATGATCCGGTTTCTAGGAAACCGGATTAAAGAGGTCCGGTTTCTAAAGAAACCGGTCATGAGTCCTCCGGTTTCGCTCCTTTTAAAATTATTTAAATTTCACGATCCTCATGCGTATTTTGCTATTAAACATGCTCCTTTTTATAATTTGGACTTTCTTTATTTTCCTGTGCTCACTTCTTAAGCTCATCCAACATAAGCTCATCCAACATATGATAGCATAGAGCAATCAGAGCTATGTAAGTATATGGTTGTGATCAATGCCTTTGCATACTTATATTATAGTAATCAAATCAGTAGTTTACATTAAATAACAGAGTCCCTTTGCATACTACTACAACAATGCAAATCATTAGACCACAGAGATACTTGGAACTTTTAATATAATCGTGAGAAGATTCAAACAATAGAAGAAAACATTATTAAAATAATTGACTATAGTATAAGTGATACATCACCAAAAATTGTCTTGATTGGGCACGAATCTTGAGATATATCCAAGTTAAGAACTTTCGAAATTAAAATTGAAATCATCCAATCTCTTATTCAACAAACTTATAGTCAAATTGAACATCTCGAAGAGACCAACCCAACGGCGCCAAAATTGGTCCAATCCAAGCCCAAATGGCCCAAATCAAGGGTCCGAAGCATACTCGGAAGGTTCAATGCATTAATTGGATGAACAAATAATTATTGAATATGGCATGCTTATAGTCAAATCAAGTTGCTCGATGACACGAACCCAACGATCCCAAGATCACTTAATTATGACGTCATTAAGGCACATAAATGCTTGATAAATGCTCTATGATCAAGGTAATCACTATCAGCCATCCAATGGAACACAACACACCCAACATACCATTGATCTTCTTCATATTTACAAGTCATATCACTCTCAAAAAGCTATAAATAGGCCCTCATTCTTCATATGAAGGGAGAGAAAGAGAAGGAAAGCTAATAAGCTCACTTGCATTCTCTAGCTATCACCGCCAACTATCACCAGATTTCTTGCTGACCACCAACCGTCGCCGAATTTTTATTCGATCGTTGACCACCACCGAATTTTTTTCCAACAACCAACCATTCTTGAACTTCCACCCGCTTGTTGAACATTGTCAGATATCTTCCAAATACCCAAACATTACCAAATTTATGTTTCGTTAAAGTTTAGAGAAATCTTCAACATATTGTATTCTCCCTATCCTTGAGTTAGGGGATGGAAAGATCTTTGTAACTCATTGAAACAAAGTGTTTATTTGTTATTCCAACTGACTGTTTATGTGCTAAAATTTTGGGCACTGCTAAGATGAATAATCTCTTTACTTTATCGCCGCGAATTTCTCAATCCGCAACAATAAGAATATTCAAATAATAGTAAAAAAATAGTAATACAAGAGAAAGCATAACATTATGATTAAAAACAACACACTAGATGCAATTAGAATACCAATAGTTGTATATAACCAATATAGTTTCAGGACTTAATATTTTAATAGCACATGGAAAGATAAATACAATCAACTTAAGAACATCATTCTTCCTTATGCCACCTTTCTTCAATATCTACATTTTCTTAATCAGGCGGTGGAGATGGTGGATAAAATGATGAACTAGAATAATACATTTTTTGGATTATCAGATGATAATCAACCTCCATTGCTTGCAATCATCTTATACGTATCACTACAGAAAATTTACTCATTACCGGATGACAATTTTCGTTGAAATTTATGCCGGTAATTCTTCCTGAAAATCTGTCGGCGTTTATTGAACCAAAGTAAGTTCTGATGGATTTTTTGTTGGAAATGTTATTTAAATTCCGACGAAATATCCGTCGGAAATTCATCTTGAAAAAGCTCTATTTCATCCCAAGGCCACATTCCTCTCCCATTTCACTTTTTTTCCTCTCCTAAACACATATCTCGGCCTCTCCATCACATGTCGTTGTTCAAAGTGATTTCAAGACCATTTAGCTCCGTTTCTTCGAGATTTGAAAGATAAAATTTTATCTGTTTAATCATTTTAAATTTTTTAACGATTCCTTCCATTAGATTTTTTTTTTTGAAATAAAATATTTCTTCATATATAAAGGTTCCATAGGCCCTTTTTTTTTCAAAACCAACAACCAACCACGAATGTCATCACCCAAACAGAATCAAAGGCTAGCCAACAAATTTTAATGGTTTGCGCCTACGACGTTTACCACCACGAGCGGAAGCAAAGTCAACAATAAGACTCACATTCAACCCATACAATTCAAAAGAATCATCAGCCTGCTTAACCCCCAAATCACTCTCATCACTCCAATCTAAATGCTTCAAACAAGTGCACCCCGACCTAGTCAATTGATTATTGAGAACATTTGGAGAAATTAGACCAATAGGAACATCAGCTAGAGTTTGAGGATTCATAGGCCCCAAATCAGAAGGATCCAAACCACTAGATAAATCATCCACCATCATCGTATTAGCATGACAAACAACCTTATCCACCTCACAACCACCCACCAAGTTAATAGGAGAAGAAACCAACACATTATCAGAAAGCCCCACAACATCAGAACCGACCAAGGCAACACCTAGAGAAGGATCCAGATTGCCCACCAAGTTGCGCACCGTAACAGGAAAGCCAACATCACGAGAGATCACATTTCCACACACCTCCTAATCTAGAATAGGCACAACCACATTTACCGTGTCATGAGAAAATTCATTCAAAACTTGAGACAAGACTTCAGCATTAAGCAAAGGTAAATCTACACCCACATTGTCATTAGATAATTCATTCAAAACTTGAGGCACGACCTCTTCCGTCACAGTAGGACCAATCACCGTATTAATCGAACCAAAGCCAGCATCGACTGGACAGGGACCAAAACCTTCCTCAACTGAGGATGCAATTTAGCACAATCAGAGTTTTTATGACCCACCTCTTTGCAATGAGAACAAAAACTAGGCATATCTTCCGCAACAACCTTTTGAATATAACTCAAACTTTCAGGACCAAGCCAAACTGAATCGGGATGAGATTTAGAAATGTTCATTTTCATAAGAATACACGCCACAGAAGGCCGAGAACCCACAGCAGTGGCATTATCCGTGTGAATAGGACGACCAAAAATACAACCCAAGCCGAAGAGAATGCGCGGGGAGAAGAAGAGGGGGCGAAGTTCAGAGAAAGAAAGCCACACAGGGACGATAGGGGATTCTTCCGACAAGTCGAGATAAGGGGTCCATTTTATAACCTTCATAAAACACCCAAATGCAAAGCAAGATCTATGTGCAAAAGTTCTACCATAATCGAGGTCATTAGCAAGCATGATCAAAACATTGTTCTGATTCAAAAGAGTGACCGAAAACTTGTCCGAAAGTTTGAGGTTGAAAAAAAAGTTTATAATCGCGTCAAGAACCAGCCGACGAAGTGGAAACTTTCCAACCAACGCATATTCAAAGGGCTTAGCAAGATGAAGCGCCTCACTCTCAGAAATCCACAACGCCAGCAAGCTCCTTAGGCTAGTAACTTTCAAATCAAGGAACTCAATGGAGATATCCGAAGTAGCTAAAGCCTCTTTGAAAAATTTTGATTGACGCTTACCAACGAGGAAGCCAGGATAAGAACGTTTGAAGCTAGACGACATCACCGAAAGATCGAACATAAAAGACCAAAAAAGCAGAGAAAGAAATGCATAAACACAAGCAAAACCCACAAGAGAGAAGAGCAAGAGAAGGACTTCCCTCGGCCCAGCGAAAGACGAGGCCAGGCGATGGCTAGGGAGATGCCCTAGCGGAGCCCCAAGGCATTGTTAAAAATACATTTTAGTTATATTTAGGGTTGCACATAAATTGTACTCGGATATTCTTTATATTTTACAGCTTATTAGTCTTACATTTTTATATGAGGATTTCTGTGATTTACATTTTTAAATTTATAAATCATAATCATCTTAATTATAATTGGATGTTCTTGATACTTTACAGCTTTCAGATATGTTGTCAAATTTGAATGATACGC
This sequence comes from Dendrobium chrysotoxum, assembly GCA_019925795.1. Taxonomy (NCBI): domain Eukaryota; kingdom Viridiplantae; phylum Streptophyta; class Magnoliopsida; order Asparagales; family Orchidaceae; genus Dendrobium; species Dendrobium chrysotoxum. Next base: position 38,399,699 of record CM034308.1, read on the forward strand.
TTTTTATCACTTCTTAAATGTTAGCTGGGTCTTTGAGAGAATGCTTCTTTGATAGAGGGGCTTGTGGTTTTCTATTATATAGTGGAGCTTCTTTGTTAACTCTTGTTTAACTGGGTGAGCTGTGAATTGTTGAGCCCTTTGTGCCCAATAAGCAAGAGCATTACCTCTCCATTGTATCAGATAGGCTTGGGCTTTGTTTGGGACAGCTTTTTTCTATTTTTTAAAATAGTTTTTAAGTTCAAAATTTCTAGTTCAAAAAATTTTGTACTAAAAAACTGCTATAGAAAATAATAAGAAAGTTGTCCCAAACAAAACATTGGTTGTACTGTTAGCTTCTCCGAGTGTGGTGGTATTGAAATTGAGGAGAACTGGGATAAGGTGATTATGAAATAATAGTTGATGTTAGTTGCTTCTATTTTCATGCTTCATTTCTTTCAGTGATATGCATTAAGGTAATAGAATCGATATGGAAATCAGTATTGTAGGTTAAGACTGTGTTCGTCTCTACCGAGAAATCCAAGAGTTATGAAGTGTGTGCTCCATTGATTGCTACTCTTCCTTGGGAGGTGAGATTATTGGTGACTTTCTTAGTTTTAGTTCATTAAAACTGCTTTCTAGTACAAAAATTTTAATTTTTATACTAAGAAATTACTTTTAAAAACAGTAAGAAATGTCATCGATTAAGTGAGGGTGAAGGAGAAGGAGGGTTTGTGATGGTTAAGAATTGTCATCGATGAGATCTGATAGTGTGTGGAGGAGAATCAAAGTTAATGAAAGAATCCAACAATGTGAAGGAACAGAGGAGTGTCATCGATGGGATTTGATGGTGTGTGAAAGAGGAGGGGAGTTCATGATAGTTGCGTTAATGGGATTTGGAAGCGTGTGAAGGAGAATTGGAGATTTTGATGGGATCTAGTGGTGTATGAACTAGAAGAGGATTGGCATCGATGGAATATGATGTCATTTAAAGGAGAAGGGAATTTTGACTAGGAATCAATATCAATGGAATATGGTGATGTGTGAAGTTGAATCAGAATTCGTGAAGGGATCCCTCATATGAATTAGTTTAAACTAAGTTCTGAACAAAATTTAAATCAAGTTTAAACTAGTTTCAAATCTTGTTCAAATATAGGTTTGAACCAAATTCAAACATTGGTCTGCACGAGGTTTGAATTACAACATGTTTAAATCAATTCCAAATACTTCGAATTTAAAAAATAGTTCACGAATAGAATAATTTCGTTCAAAATATGTTTTGAAGAAACAATTTTCAAGAAAACAAATAACAATTCTCCTATTACATGCATTAGGTGTCATATAAAGTCAAATTTCATATTTAAAAAATAAGAGGGGGAACATAATTTGTAAAAATGGAAATTAATTGTCACTCAATATGTGTTTGGAATTGACTAATACTATTAAAATCATTTTAAAGAAACTGATATTGAAATTGAAAAGAATTTTCTAAGTTTATTTCCAAAATATTTTTTCTAATTTATTGACTTCTTTGTCTTTTAATATTTGAAGAATTACATGATTTTTTTTCATATTTGCATTCAAAACAATAGAGTTGTGATATTTCTAATATATTTATAAAATTACTATTTATTTATTTATTTTAATATATTTACAAAGATATTATTCATAACCTATTAATAAGTTATGAAAAAATATAAATATATATAATATGTTTCTGCCTTTTTATACATGTTGTTTGTGAGTGAGATTTATGTGAAGATAAACAATAAGAATTACTTGAATTCCTAAGCTATTATTAGTTCCTTTCATCACAAATAAAAAAATTTTTAATTATTTTTAGGAGAATGACATTAAATTTTGAAGAGTTCTTATTATGATTTTTTCAAATAATTATTTTTTTCTTTGTTGACATATTTGACCTTAAAGATCAAAATCATGATATAAATTTCCTACATTTGCAATTAAATTTAAATTTTCTAAAATGTTTTTTTAAATAAATAAATTATTTTAGGCATAAATCAATTATAAAACCATTCTAATATTTACAAAGAAGAAAAGAGGCAAATTGATGAAAAAAAAACAAAAAATAAAACACAAAATTTTTTTAATAAATTCTATATTGTACCATCCATACCTCAAAAATATTTTAATTTTTTGCCACTAAGAGAGAGAGAGCATGCATTTTTGGCTATTAACTACAAAAATATATCATATTTGCCCCTCCATCACAATTTTTTTCTTTAATTATACATTAAGTCATAATAAAAGAGAATTTTCTAATTAAAAAGTTTTAAAATTGCAAGAAAAGAGTTCTATTAATTTTCTCCAAAATTATCTCATTTAATGAATAAGAGAATAAAACTAACTAATTTTAAATTTAATAGAAAATGGAATACTTATATTTATTATAATAATAATTTAAATTCTTTCATTCATTCTATGGATTACTTTTTTTATTTAGAACTACATTCTATTACCATTGCCATAATCGTTATTATAATTGAAAAATAAAAATAATTACATCCTTAATTCCACTTTACAACATAAAATTAGCACCTTTCTTTATTAAAATCATATTAGAAAGCTAAAAATACAATACTTTTTAAAACACCCTTAACAAAAAAATATATAAAAAACTGCTTTAGAAAGTAATAAAAAAACGGTCTCAAACGAAGCCTAAACATCTCGAAAAGAGAAAAAAAGTATAAGACAAGCTATACTAAATTCCAGGTGGAGAATAAGCCTTAGACATTCCTAGTTGCCTGATAAATAAACTTATAATTATGAGAGAAGGCATGATCTAACCTTCTGAGAGAAGACCCTTATCCAAATTATAAACATTAAGAAAAAGAAGAAAATAGTGGGTTCTATCCCTCAATCAGAGCAAATCCTACCAATTTTATCAAGCTCTATGCTAGAGCAAAGAACTCAAAATCACCTCATATTTTGCACAGGTGATGACAATCATTCACTCAGAAGCGAGCTATAATAAGAACTTGATGAGCTAATGAGGATGTTTGGCATGGAAGAAAACACAGATCCAAGCTATAATCTATGCTTGTAACAATCATTTCCAGTCTGGAGTTATTAAAACAGTAATAATTTCATTTCTTCCATTACGAAAGTGATAAAACAGGACAAGCTGAATAGTCCTCATTAGTTGTGACAATTCTTTCCAGTCCAGAGTAAGAAACAACAATTGCAGCAATACAAATACTGTGGAATTAAACACTCTTAAGGTATCTACTCTTCTGGCCTCACGAGACTTTGGACAAGATCCTGAAGCAGTTCTGTAGTAGATTACTGCACATCTAAGACCACTCCATTTTTTGAAAAAAAATATTATCACCCAGGCAAGTTGGATTTCTTCTCCAAGGTTGCAACCCATAAATGTCCTATCCCTCGCTCTCGGTCTCCTGGTTGTCCTGGAAATTTAACATTTAATAAGAAATTATTCATTTGGCTCATATCAACAAGCAGATGATGGATGGAAGTATTGTTGTATTTATTCTATTCTTTGAAAGTTAACCTTTTGCACTTTAAAAAATTTGTAAAATATCAGCAGTAAAATGAGAACTCTACATGCCAAATACATCTTAGATAGAGAAATTAAATAGTTCTGATTATTATTTATTTAAAAATAAAAGAATAATTAGATTCAAATAACTCTAGAGAATTGTGAGTGCAATTTATCATGTGTCATCCATAAATCATATGGAGGTGCATAATGTCACCAACGATAGTAAGGGTGCTCACCTAAAGGATCCATCATTAGACAAAATTTGTTTAATATTTGAAACAAGTGTTACTAGCTGGAATGTTGAAATTTCACTTGCATAAATATTTATAGAAACTTAGGAGGCTCTTATGTATGTATGTATATAAATTTTTCAATACTAAAAGCTGTATTCATGATTGAAAGAAAATCAATAATATATGTACCTATTCAAAGATTTTTAAAAATTCATATGAGCTTGAAGCTAGGACTTGGGAGTTTCTTGAATATACTATGCAGAAAGCATTTGAGTCGAAAACAAGCTAGCATATAACCAACATTACTATTTCCCCAAAATTTCTCATTAATATGTGCAATAGTTATATATTGAACTATTTTTTTTAGAGGGGGGACATGTAGTTCAAACTATTTAAAATATCCAGTTTAATCCCTTAACTCTTTAAATGTGATCCCATTGTTAAAATAATTGTTTAATTTTACAAAAAATTCACATAAAATTCATGAATGAGGTGGGATTGAATATATTTTTGAAAAATAAAGTTTTGATACATCATGGTTTGCAGTAAAACCACTAGGTGAATTTTTTCTTGAGTTAAATGAGGCCATTCGTAGAATATGGATTGTTAATTATGATAATTGTAAGTTTTCCCCTTATTTAAGTAAGACATGGAATTTGAAGCAAGGGATACAGTAATGATGCATTTAAATTCAGAAAAGCTTCATTTATAAACTTCATGGTTGATTCCAAGATATTACATTGACATAACAGAATTTTGTGTTAATTTGTGGATTACTTCGAAGAAAGCATGAAATTTATATTCTGATTTACTTGATAAATATTAAATGCCAAATTTTTCGAAGTCTTTTTTTTTTCAAGCCATGCAAATTGTTGTGGACTCTCCTTTTGGGCAAATATGGCTACCATGGTTAAAGTTCTGCAACAATAGTAATTACAGTGTCTCTACCACTCCTAGCTATAGTATTGCTATCGTTTTTTGTTCAAGTTGTGATGATTCTGTTGCTACGGTGCTTAGCTAATTCGTATTTGGTGCACTATGGGTCATGCTTCTGCAATTTTACAGACATGTTATACTGTTGGTGCTTACCAAGTCCTTGCTCTATATCTTCTGGATGCTATTGTTATAACTTCTTTGGGTGGTTTTATAAATATATTCAGTGGCAAGTCTTAGCATTTTTGCCAGTGACATAATATATTTATGCCAATTTTGTAAACAGTCGAGATTTGATAAACAAAAAAAGAGAAACAACCGAAAAAGTAGATGATTATAAATATCAAAACTAGAGGCACGTAATAAACTTTGATTCACCAAAAGTGCGACCACCTATTTATAGAAGAAGTCATCTCCTTACACCGGAAGGCCAGGATCGTCTTCAATTTAGTGATCTCTTTACTTCATCTATTTCTTTAAATATTTGAGATTAATTATACTAGAGCTCTTGATTCTAGTCAAATTTGATACAATTCAAATTTTACGTGCTGTGTAAAACTTTAATTGCTTGCTAATTCTATATGAATCAAATTTCACATTGATTTATTTGAAATTAATCATATGTTGCATTATCATCTGGATTCAAATTCTCATAGTTATGTTTTGCATCTAAGAAAAATGAGTTTTTATGTATTTTGTGGTCTTTGATTTGCGATTCCTAATTTTCTATGTGAAATGCGTTCATTGCATCATCTTAACTGTATTAGTAAACTTAGACCCTTAAACATCCTGTATTAAACATCATGTGCAAGCATGTTTGAGCGGTTTAATTAAAGAAATTAAAGTTTTTTTCATACCTCATTGCTTGGTTGAGTGAGTCGGTTCCATAAATCTCCTAACTGCTTGCTTATTTTCTTTTCTTCTGTGGATAATGAGGGGTTGACTTTCACACCATGGTCAAGATATAGATTACAGCTATTAGATTTAGAAAGAGAATGTTCTTCTATTGCTTGGGAAGACCTTTTCCTTCTTCGTTGACCAGAAGATGAAGACGATAAAGTCTGACTCTGAGAACCATCAGAATGAGCATGATATAGAACACCGGTGAGTTTTTCAGAACCATAGATAGCAGTCACTAGATATCCATTCTCAAACTTCCCTGTAATTTCCCCTCTCAACCAAGAACCTATTTCTAGTGGTGGATATCCTGCATATCAGCAAACAAATATTTCCTCTATTAACAGATAGTATTATTGACTTCATAAAAGTTGTACAAAACTGGCATCATTACTATAAGAAATGCTACAAATTTATCTATAAATAGATGTATAATGGGTCTACTTTGTTGCATGAGCTACGCCATTTTGGTATATAATTAAAATAGACGTAGAGTAAAAAAATTAAAAGACAGAAAACCTGGTAACTGAAGTCCTGTTGAATTCTTTTGCTGTGCTATCTTTGTATGATCTTGTTGTTTTAGTGGTTCTTGGTCAATAAGAACCTCACCAGAAGAAGAATCTGCAAAAAATCTTCAAAATTTATGCGCCTAATAATTAATGGATACAGAAGCATATCACGGGGCAAATGAACAAGAATATCTTGGCAAACCTGCTAAATGTTTTCCACTGGTGCCATGAGCACCAGTAGTTCCCACCTGATTCGGTTTTGATGCTGAAGGACTACCATAATTTGTACCTGGTAAAATAGTTTTCAGCAAAAAATAAAAAAACTTTGCAATGTCAAACTGACAAAAGCTACCAAGAAAATAATTAAAGCGCCAAAGGTGGTACCAGTTATTGGGTCTATCGGGTCTTTATTGCGGAAGAAGTATACTTCTTCATAATGTTGAAGCAGGGAGATGTAGTACTTTCTCAAAACAAATGAGGCATTCGTAATTGTTGATGGAAAGTTGAAGGCAGAAATTACATCTTTCCATATTCGATCTCTAATAACCTGTGATTAGTTATAGATATGATAAAGTCATCTAAAGCATATAATAAAAACATTAGTCATTCAAGACAAACAGTTAGTGGAAGAATAATTTTAATGCTAATTACACTTACCTCAGAGTAGTGGACACTCTGTAAGGTTAATCAATCCGCCAGGTTAGTCAAGTTCACCATGACACCAAAGTTAGCTTTAGATTATGTTTAATATTCACGACCTGATAGCCTCATTTTGTTCCCGATTGTGGTTACTCAACGAGCCACAACACCAAATATTTGTATGACACATAATAAGATCATAAATCATAAAGTCTTCATTCTCATTTTGCTATGTTAGCCAACATGCGAAAACACTAGACATTCAAGTCTCAATACCCTGTGCCTATTGGCAGTCATTTTATTCTCTTCTAGCAAAAATGAAAAAGCATCTCCAACTTCTATAACTCCATCTTCTGCACCAGCCCACCGACATTGTGGCTGTGCTTTCCCTACAGCTTTTTTGGATATTATTTGTTCTTTTGTGGCTAATTCCTTTCTGCAGCAATTTCCTTATTTCTGTGATTGAAGTCGTATTTCTCCTCTAGCGCTCCCTGTATTCATGGATAGTAGAATGTGTAGAAAGCTGTAACGAAGTCAATACTTGCATGTCTTTGATGGGCCCTTCAGATTTTTCAGATTGTCCTTTTTCGATATCTGATGATTAGGCGGTTTTAATTGTTTTATTTGCTAATTTAAAAAAAGAAAGAAATATGATCCAAGAGCATAAAACATGTGAACATCAAATAGAATTTTGCTTTGATGTGCAAATCTCCTTCCATGATTTTACTCCTCAAATAAGTGTGAGACTTGAAATACCAGGATAAGCAATACCTCGTTGCATAGGCTTGCTTTTCAAGTGACTTCTTACTTCTTTTTCTTCTTCTCATCCTCTCCTAGAGGGTTTTCATTATTGGTTGGAAGTGAGGTTGAGTCTTTTTGGATTTCTTTTTATAGCAAAAAATTTCAAGCATATGTGAGGGTGTGTGATTCTTAATTTTCGAGAATTAATTTCTAGTAAAAGGTCATAAATCTTTTGCTTTTTTTTTTTTTTGGTTTCCTAGAAGATAGTGAATACATGTTTAAGATTAATAAATTGATTTTGTACAACAACAACAACATCAAGCCTTTGTCCCACTACGTGGGTCGGTTACATGAATCATTTTTCTCCATTGATTAACAAATTGATTTTGTGAAAATAACGAATTAAAATTTTTTTTCCATGTTACTAGTTACATTAACATTGGAAACTTTAAACACTAAGATCTACCTCAAAATTTCAAGCATATATAGACCTTTCTCTAAGAGTTTATATTAAGCAAATATTTTATAGATGTGTATGTTGAAGTGGTCTCCTTTCTTCAATACATCTAAATATATTAACCTTGTTTGGGTCTTTTCCCTCATCTTCAGATTCATTACATCAATAAATACACAATATTTTCTTTGGGTTCAATCTCTATCAAATCATTACAAGTGGTGTTGCTATCACTAGACTCTCTCGTCCATTTCTTTCTCTTACTCTTGTTAAGGGAGCTATGGATTGGCACTTCATGGGGCTACTGGCAAAAAGTGAAATTTGAATGCATGTCCTTATATTGCAGTCTTATAATTTTGTTGGTCATGATTCTATCGATTGCTTCAAGGCCCATTCGTAATTAAGAAAATAGACCTTGAAGATTCCATATGCTGAGGTTAGCTCTTTTGATTACTAATATGAACACAATATAATTATATATTAAATACTCATGTGCAATTGAGATCTTCCAATATGTAGGCAATGCTCTCTCTCTCTACCCCCTTGAGGGTTTCTCATGACTTGCATACCACTCAAGATTCATTCGTTGAGTTAATACCTTCACTTGTTAATGGTTTGTTGCTTGGTTGTAACCTGCTCCTCTAGCTTTGATAGTTGGGTCTTCCGATTTATTTAGAGTCGTGCTTGGGTTAGACATATGCAAGCTTACCAAGGATTATGCTACTAAATTTCCCATTTATTCTCCAATCAATACTACAGTCATACTCGCCAATGGTACACAAGGTTGTTCTACTGTAGAGAGTATTGATGATTTAGCTTGGTTCACTATCAAAAATTGATTAGAAGTATATTTGATCTAATAGATAAAAGATTTCAGTAAGTTTTTCCACACCAAGATATGAATCGAAAGAAGACCTTCTCCATTCTCCCATATTCATCAGATTTCAAGTGAAAAGCATAATAATTGGGAGAAAAGGACCAAAATTGTCCCTCGACTCTTTATGAAAGATCAAAATGGTCTAACTTTAAAGGACCATTTTGATCTTTCATAAAAATTTAAAAGACAATTTTGGTAATTTTCGCTGATAATTGGCATATTAATTTTAACATTCTAGACTTGGTACCGGAGTCAGCATGATCCACTTTTTTAGGATTTCTTTACTCTTGTTTACTTCTAATTAACTTAATATGATATATTTTCATTTTTTTTATATTTATAGCAGTCTTATACAACTGCATTATTATGTATCTTTATATACAACTGCATTATTATGTATCTTTTTCACTAAATGTTACAAAATTTCATTTCTAATAAAAATTTGCTATAAAAGTTTATTGTTGTTTTATAATGTCAAATAAAAGTAGACTAAAAGATCGAAACATTTAACAAATCAACAAATGGACATTACTTACAAAATGTGAAGAAATAATTACAACATCAAGCCTTTATACCACCACGTAGGGACGGCTATATGAATCATTTTTCTCCATTGTGCCCTATTAAGAGTCAAATTCTCATTTAAATCTAATAAAAAAAATATCACTTCTAATACTTTCTGACCAAATCTTTTTAGGTCTACCTCTACCTTTCTTTAAGATTGTGAAAAAATAATTAAAAATATTAAAAAAAATAGGTCATAAAGGGTATATGATAATTAAGTATATAACAATAATAAGAGTTAAATGTATATTTTGGATGATGGAATACCTAAGTTGAATTGTCAACATTTGATAGAAGGATAGATCATATAGCTTTCTCTAATCAGGTTATAGATATGGAAAGTTTTTCCAATAGAACTGTAGCAAATGTCAAGTGAAATTTGTTTATTTAAAATAAATGAATAAGCTAAAACATATTGAATAAGCATCATAAAACAAAGAGAATATCTCGGGAGAGAAATTGTAGACTTGAGTGTAGATAAGAAAAATACACTTGCAAGTACGGAATACATACATATATATACACATATATATATTGAAAGTTAAGAGAAAATAAAATTATGCATCACATTCTTAATTGGAAGTTTTTTTTTTTTTTCGCGTGTTGAGACCTATTTTCTTCAAATAGGGGTGTTAAAACAGGTTTACGGGTCAGGTTCGGGTCAAACCCAAAATTGACATGCTCTTAACACGTCTGAGCCGAACCCAACCCATTTGTCCAAATGGGTTAAAAATCTAAACATGAAACTGACCCGACACCAACCAGACCAACATGACCCGACCAGCTAACATGCGAGTGCGAGCAGGCGAGCAAGACCGAGGGCGAGGCGAGCGGGTAAGGCCATGAGGCGAGCATGCAAGGGCAAGTAGGCAAGCGCGAGGCCACGAGGGCATGGGCGAGCACCAACGCAACAGGCGAGGCAAGATCCGAGCGATTTGTTAATTGCTATTTTCGTACTTGTGGATATCCGAGAGATACTGGACATTTACTCAAATTTAGGAAACATACGGCTAAATTATCTACTTTCTCACAACGACATTTGGTGCTTTTGTTAGAAGATCAATTGTCATAATGTAAACAAATAATGATGCATATTAGTATATTCATGATGCAATGCAATAATACAGTATAATAATTACAAACACCTTAGCACCATAAATTACTATAATATTAATTTTTCCTAGCTGTTCCAAAAAAATTTGAAGCAAAACAAGACATCACGAAACATTGGCATTTTATCAAAATAACAAGCTAAAACATACCACAACAGCTATTCTGCACTCCAAGCCCTCAAAAAGAAACAGAAAATTACAAAAATGAATACAAATAAATAAAAGGAAAAAACATGTCCTCTAGACAACCAGATCACCATAAGCATCTCTCCTTTGCATACTGTACCACACTCAGCAGTAAGAACAAATCAACAAAAACAACTAAGCAACAAAAAATAGATCAGGACCAAACAAGCATATGATATGTGAAGATCAAAAAACTCCCACCAACACTTGAGTTATGCACTGTCCCTAATGCATGCAATTAAAAAAAATAAACAAAGAAGTAGAAAGATTGAAGACAGATAACTACTCTGCAGGCGAGCACAGTCATCCTCCTAATTATTCTCATAGCCAAGAGGCACTGGGTATTTTGGTGGTGGCGGTGGTGGTGAAAAGAGACGTTTTATGGCTGACCCTCAATTGCCAATTTGCGAATGTTCCCATGAGGAATGTGTTGAACTAGCTCACATAATCAGTGTTAATGGCTGCTCTCCATAATATAGCTCAGATTTGTGCCCATTCAGGCTTTAGCATGCCATTGTTGTTGATCCAAACAATCAAGCTGGCTGCTCAGGCCTTGACACTCTTCCAAACTTGTGAAGGCTTCTCCTCCTAAAACGGAATAATGTTAAGGTTTTAGGGCCTCCAAGGCTGCTAGGGCATCTAGGATATCCTCCTCCTACAATAGCACCAACATGCGCTCTGCAACCATCTACTCAATAATCCTGTGTAACGGAGGCCTTTAGATACAACACCTCCTATGCGGTGCTAATGGAGACAGTCTATCAAGCAAGCATAATCCATAGATCAACAATAGAAAATCAAGTCTCTTAATCATTATAGCTTGCAACTAGTGGAGGATTGATTGATGAATTACATGTCCAACATCAATGGAATATTTTTTTTAATTGTGAAATTCAATGATGTGCGCATTTAGGTGATGTTGCACAGATGCCCGCTTGGCAGCAACTTGGTTGATATAAATATATGATAGGCTAAAGAGATATTTGTCAAACCAACAACAGGAAAGTTAATAATGGTACCTTGCCAGAATTTTCAACAGGTTCTTGGAATAGTAAGGAAACAAATGACTTCATCATAATCAGGTCCTGTCGCAACAAAGTTTGAGTAGCCATATTCATCGATATTTCTTAGCCCATAGTATATCTTGATCGTCATCCTGTTAAAAGAGATAAATTTTGCCCTAAGAAAACATGCTCTATTGCATTGGCGTAGAATTCTCAGATAATCGAAATTAAGCATGTGTTTGGCTGTTGGACAAATATTCCTTAGCCTCAGGCGTCGATCATCCCTTGAATTTTCCATCCTAGCAATTCGAATCCTCACTCAACAATGCAAGATTTTATCAAGATGGAGCAGTGGTACCGCTCAGCAGCTACAGTGCTGATGAAATGTTTTGGATCGAAGGTTTGTCAGGATGACATCGCTCCTATTGAATACTTGTTGAGTGCCATTTAAAATTGGAAGAGGCTGAGAGAAAAGAAATGAGCTGCGCGTATAAGCTTTAAATATGTGAATTTACCTAGTGAGCTGCGTCCCTTTAAATAGAAAAAAAAAATTTAGAAGCTAAGGGGGCATGAATGACACTTGGAATTCTGCATGCTTTAGTTAGATAGGAAAGCACATATAGCATATAAGGGAAAAAGGGCTACATGCAATAGTTTATCCAATAGTTCCACATGCAAAAAATTTGGAATCTAGCTCAATTAATGGACTAGTGTTTGGGCACCTGGGAGCACTTTGGCACCGAATCTTGCACCTCTTCATGAAAACAAGACTGTTGCCTATGCGTTAGGATTGGGCATCTGCACACCAGTTCAACTAGATGAATATTTTTTTTTTTTGAAAAAACAGTAACTCTCAACCTATCATTTTTTTAAGAGTGCTGAAATAGATAAATCGATTGTCTTCCAACAAGCGCTTAGTTTAACGTCCTCAGTCTGACTCAGTCCATCACAAACTATATTTGATTAGGTGAGTATCTTTTGTTGATCCACAAGAATTGCTCTGCCACAAAATCATTATCTTCAGAGTTGGTCCAACATGCTCCTATGGGTTATGCCCAATGACTAAGGTGTGTGAAATTTCCTGCCACAATACACCAAAAACTCTCACTCAATTGCTAATTTGCCACTGCCTCATAAACCTTGAACAATAATTCCTCCTCCTAGACTATAAGGTGCAACTCCCTCTTATGGATATCAATTTGGGCTCTCTCAGTTACCCGAAAACGATCGACCCATAATGATGGGATACTTTGGTTTTGCGCCCTTCATATCCAAAATGATGAAATATGTTGAGAAAATGAACTTATCAACATTTACCAATACATCCTCAACAATTCTCTTAGGAAACTTCATTGAGTTGATAACCAGTTGCAATGAAATAGTGGCTGGTTTTATTTCCCCGATACCCAAATTCCTATAGATTGAAAGAGGCATGAGATTAATGCTTACACCAAGATCACATAACGTGTTGTCAAATTGCATATTTCCAATATTGCAATGAATAGTGAAGCAACCTGAATCTTTCAGTTGTGTTGGTAGCTTTCTTTGTTGAATGGCACTACATCCCTGGGTGAATGCAACCATCGCGTAATCTATCGACTTCTTGTTGGAGAGGAATTTCTTGAACTTAGCATAGATGGGCATCTGATCTAGCGCATCAGCAAAAGGGATGTTGATGTGTAGCTTCTTGAACGCGTCCAAAAACTTAGGGCTTGTTTGAGTTTATTATTGTTTTTTGTTTTCTCTTTTGTTTTTAAAAACATGTTTGTTTAATGCTTTTTTCAAGTTTTTTTAAAATTAAAAAAATAAATTATGTTAATTTTAAGAACACTCAAACCAACTTTTTGATATTTTTGAATATTTTTAAAAGCAATTACCACCGTTGGCCACCATCTTTAGTCATTGTCAGCCACCACCACTGGCCATAACCTTTGGCCACCGCCGTCCACTACCACAGCTCTATAGGCAATCGTCGCCATCACCATAGAAGTGAATTTATTTAATATTATAAAAATAAAATTATATTTTTAAGATACCAAACATATTTTATTTCAAATCAAAACATAAATAAAATAAAATTAAAAATTAAAAATAATAGCGACCCCAAACAACCCCTTAACAAACTACTTGTCCTATTTTTGTTTTTGAAAAACACTATGAATATGGTAGCGATCACAACAGTTTTGTTTTGACCTGCTCATTCTCCTATTCTCATGCTCTTTTGCACTAGTCATTTCACCTTCTAACTCCTTGCCCCCTTAGATAACTCAGCATTTTTCGGCTTCTCAGTGTCACAGCTTTCACATGCTACCTAGATTCATCTTAGTTTTGCTTGGTAGAGCTCTAGGAGAGCTCCAGGCTGTCTAAATGCTAGCTGCGGTGACAACGGACCAATCCAGACCTCAATGTTTCTAAAGTTTCTTGCCATTGAAGGGTGGAATCCGCCCTGGTAGTGAACTGCGTGGTGGTAAGAGTGAGCCAGGCAAGAGCATTTCTCAGTGAGAACTCACCTTTTCCTTTTGTTTCGTTTGATAAACAAGGAAAATGTGAGGCTCTGATTTGAGCCTCGTTGTTTGTAGCATGTTTAATGTCCCATCAACTTAACATGGAAGCATTAAGATCCAACCAGAAATGGTTTTCATGCGCAAACAAAAGTGAGTGTCTGTTATTCTCTTGAAGGCTGTAGTTGTAACCAAAAGGGTTTGCTATCCTCCCTCCTTCCTCATTACTAGGCAAATCTGGAAGGCCCAGCGAATGTAGACAAGCACGATAACACAAGCAGCGGATTAATCTTTTTTTTTTTAATTCGAAATTTTTATCAAATTCCTATCCTGTTCACCAGAATTTCAAAGAAAAAGTAAAACGTACTTTTTGAAGTCCACCACGGGAAGTAACTTCAACAAATAGGCGGTGTAGATTAAGAGGTCTTCCTCCAACCCTTGGCACCCTGTGTAAGGAAAGGGAATTGTCCGTCAATGAGAGCACAGCTCAAGAGTAACAGCAAGAGCATCAGATGGTCCAAAGATTAAAATTAGTTATTCTTAAATGAACTAGTTGAAACAATAATGCTGTAACAGTTAGTGAACTAATATTGTTAAGAGCATGTCATTCACAATGAAACAAGTTTTCAGTTTCTTTAGAATAAAAAAAGAATAAAAAATTTTTGTAATAAAGCTTGACATCAATAAAATATGATAAATCAAGTCTGCTTAGAGCTTCCATGCAGGTCTATTAGCAATAGTTGGGTGCATTACCTTGGCTCCAATCCACCCAAACCTAACAAATACCAGAATAAAACTAAACAAATATGCTACAATAATAACAATAAAAAATATGCAAAATTTACTGCAATGACTCTTAATTTTTTTTTTCTTTCTAATCTTTCAACATTGAATTTATCGGCCAATCATATTGGTGTATCTTCTACTCTTTACTGTATAAGCATAAGCCACTTCAAATTTTATTTTCACATTTTATTCAATACTGCTACTCCTACAAGCCCTCTAATATAAAAATTTCTCAACCTATCCCTCCAAACTTTGCCACACATCTCTCTAAGATTTTCTTCTCCATCACACTAAGCCTGAATACCGATGAATTCTATAGCGTAACATTACTCCTGAGACATCTCTTCAATTTCACAATCCATCCTTGATTGCAAGAATTATATCTTCATCTTTACTCCCATTCTTTCATAAAATGGATCCAATATATCAAGCCTATTGTATTTAAGTATCATTTGACTTTTTAAAAATACTGATTAATATTATAAATTTAATCATAATATTTTTATTATACTTGAGCCTTATCCCAACATTTTAAGGTAGGCCCCTTTTGAATCCTCACACTATGTATTCATATTATAAGTTGCATGAGGTTTTAAGCCTATTTTGTGCAAATTTTATTGCATAATTTTTAGCAATGTAATATTTCATCTTGATGCAAGACAAGCTACGAGGTTCTTCAACAAAGTCAGGACCAAAGAGCTTGATAATTATCATTACATTCTGTTATTTCATTTCATTTTTATGTTGGAAAATGAAAGTGAGCTATCATATATTATTTGGAGGGAATTTAAACATAAAAATATATTTTAGAACCATATAAATAAGCCCAAATCAATCCAAAAATTGGCAACAACAAACTCTTCATAGCAAGTCGATTTAGTCATCAACACATATTGGTGTCGATCATCAACAATCATGGACAATCAACAATGACATGCACCAATGACCGCACCGACGTGCACTGACACAATCGTTAAATTTTTTGAAATATAACTATTGTTCTTTTTTCTCATGTTTCTTGTTCTACTGCATCCCCACAATCTTTCAAAAATTGTAATTCATTACATAACTCACAAAAAAATGGAGCTATACCCTTTCCACAAAACCCTCTCCTCCTGTGTCCACTTGTGTAGCTAGTTCACCTAAAATATTTATAACTTCCTAACCACATCTAATTAACCTAAAATCACTAGCTATTGACAAAATAAACATTAAAAATAAAAATTAATTGAGAAAATAAAAGAAACTGATAGTAATAGCAGATAGCACTCTAAACAATAAAGTAGAAAAAAATTCATACCATTAAATTTGAGATTAATCAAACAAAGCTACATCAAAAACTCACTCAACCACCAAAAAGATGGTAAAAAGGCAAAATAAAGAACATTTTCTTTCATTGATGAGCACTAAGAATGAAAAAAGAAACCATCCTAAAAGTGCTGAAGAAATATTGTCAAATTTTGGAATATCTCATTAATTTTGAGAATAAATTAGACTAACAGTACTAGCACAAATATAAATAAAACCACCCAACTATACTACAGCTGAGATTCCACCACAAACAAACCGGATTCCTCAGAGAAAAGTCAATATTTTTATCCATGATTGAGCAGAGAGATGGACAGATCAAAAAGTTAGGAGAGTACAAACGAAGACAAAAAAAGGATCTAATGCCAAAATGTCAAAAAGATACGGATGCATTCTTGTAAACTAATTAAAGAAAAACAACCAATCAAGACATTAGATACCTAACCCACAAACAAAAGAAAATATAAACCCAATAATAAGATAAAATTCTTCCATTACTGGACAGTGGATGATGCCTAATATGGAAATATAACAATAACTAAAGGTGCCAGGAAACAGGGAAAACAGGTCAAAATTTGAAACACCCAAACAGATCACGATAATAAGATGAGCAAACAATAAAGAATTTGAGAATTAATTATGGTAACAGTACAACCATAAACTAAATGCGATCACTTAACAATCTTCACACCAGCAATTGTATCTAGCCCTTCCGCCTCAGAATAGCCCGAGGGAACCTTAGAGAAGAGTAAATATCTTCAGCCATGAATAAGCAGAGATATAAAGATCACAAAGCCCAAAAATGATATGACAATAGAAAGAAAGGGTTTTTAATTCCAACAACAAAAAGAATAATGATGCATAATCAAGCAATCAACATTAAGTGCCTAACAAACATAAGTCCGCCAACGTTCATGAAGAAGATTAAATCTTTCCATCACTGGATAATGGCTAATTTGGAAAGATAAAAGGTAGACGAAATCGAAGCAAAAGAGCCAAACTTTAAAAAAAAATAAAAAAATCCAACCTCCTAATATTAAGCCATTAAGAAAAAAAATTTGCTTTTTTTTTTAACCCTAGAAAAAGAGACCACAATCGCCGAGGTTGAGAAAAGCCCACTTGTATAAACTTATTGCAAAGAGATCTGCGAGAATAATGGCGCATTATCATAAACTCACCAAACAAAAACTACCAAGACATTTATTACTCAACTCACAAACAGAAGTCGAACCGAATCCAAAAAGACTAAATACTTTCTTTACTGGATAATGGCCAGTTTGGAAATTTTACCCTAGCAATAAAGCTGCCCGGATGCAGAGCAAACAAGTCAAAATTTTACGCACCGGCACAGATCAAAGATCATAAGGTAAGTAAAATACCAAGAACTCAAACTCCTTCCCGCAATCATCAATCCAACCTCCAAAAAATTACCCATTAAAAAGAAACAACCTTTAGAACGAGATCCAATCTTCTGGTCGAGTTAAGAAAAATCCACTTACATAAACTTGGTACCAAGAGATCTGTGTAGGGCCTCCAGAGTTGCCAAGAATAGAATCTCATCCGATACCACATCTTCATAGCTTGCAGTGGCCTCTGCAGCAGTTGGCTGAGCCGAAGAAACCGGAGCCTGGGATTGGATTGGGACCGCCGCTAATGGCGGAGAAGTTGTTTTCGGGGGAGACTGGCCCTTGTCAACAGACATGATTATATTTTAACAAGAGAGGTAAAGAGCTAAAAAATAACAGAATGATGGACGGGTTGCCCTAACAAATCTAGATGCTTTGAGTTATGATGTGGATGTATATATTGTATTTTCATGATGTTCTATTAATCATTTATGTGACATGAAAATTGAAAATTAGGGTTAGGGCAATGAAAATCTATAAATGTAAGAGGAAAATAGTTTTGGAGATGAGATCTGATTTTATATATTTTATGATTTGTTTAATTAATTTAAAGGTTAAGTTTGTTTGACTCCACCTAAGAATGGTGAGTGATGGATCCACTTTGGTTCAAAAAATATATTTTTTTTTCTTTTTTATAGGCTATGAAATATCATTTATTCAATTTTGCAAAAATTTATAAATTTTTAGGGTTTGAGAATTAATTTCGGTGCACGAACTTCCATTAGATTCGAAACATATTTTTTTTTTATTCAGATTGAGCTAGATTGAATATTAATAGTGAAATAGAAGTCTGATTATTCAAAGAGAAAAATAAATAGAACTTGCAAATTATAATTTTATTTTTTTACAAGTAATATAAATTAAATTACAATCAATTTGATTGCTTTGGTACACATAAAATTAATTTATTTATTCAAATTAATTCAATTTTCTTTGTTTGATATAATTGATAGTATTAGTAAGTGTATAAATTAAATTTAAGATCAACCTTTTTTGTTTCAATTAAATGGCTCCAAATATATGATGTATGTTAAATTTTGAAGTTTGTCAATTTTATTTGGCTTATTATGGTCCAAAAGATTAAGGTTTCGTTTGGGACGGCTTTCTTAATGTTTTTTAAAGCAGATTTCTATGATAAAAGTTTCTTGAACTAAAAATTTTCGTATTAGAAAGCAATTTTAGAAAATAGTAAGAAAGATGTCCCAAATGAAGCCTAAATCTTCAACCTTCGTGACATCATCGTCACAAAAAAAATTACATTTAAAATGAGATTTTATTGGTTAGTGTTCAAATATTATGAATGTTGGGCTGCTTAAAGAACAAATTTGATGAAGTAATGAAAATAGTGATTATCATTTCAGTATAGTTTGATGTTGGAGGGTCCACTCTAATGAACTACATAATTGTTTAAATGCATTTGAAGGGGATGCTTTGCCCAAAAAAGAACATTATCAAAAGCTAACATTCAATCTGCGATGCAAACCAATATTGAGAAAAGGCATTTTTATGTCGCTTTAGACTTCGTTTGGGATAGTTTTTTTGTTGTTTTCTAAAATAACTTTCTAGTATAAAAATTTCTTGAATTAAAAGATTTTATACTAGAAAGCCGTTTTATAAAGCAACACGAAAGCTATCCCAAACGAAACCTTAATAGGCATTCTCAATAAGCAATATTCATTTATTAAAGAATGTGCGGAGAAGCATTTCAAGTATATAATCAAAAAAGTATCTTGCTTTTGTAGCTAGGCAAGCCTGAAAAGCCTATCATGCCATGAACTCCAACTACTGTCCATATCATACAATATTGAGGTATACAATATAAGACTATTTCACATTCAAAATTTAGGTGAGAAATTGAGTCCAATTAAGCTAAATCGCCCTTCATGTGTCTTAAATGGCCAGGCCTGACTGAGGATCAACCAAAGCATTCAATCCCGCTAAAGATCATATATCATGTGCCTATTATGAACAAAATGCATCACTTCAAATTCTAACAAAGAGCAGCGCACAGCTCTACCACAATGATCACTTCTAAACTGTCAGAGCCTATAAGAAGGTTGAGATAACAAGAAAAGAGGATGAAAACCTGTAAGAATGTTATGCATTGTGGCAGAATAAAGATCACTCCTATTAGTTCATTCTCTATGCTTGTTTCATGTAATTCAAAATT
This sequence comes from Dendrobium chrysotoxum, assembly GCA_019925795.1. Taxonomy (NCBI): domain Eukaryota; kingdom Viridiplantae; phylum Streptophyta; class Magnoliopsida; order Asparagales; family Orchidaceae; genus Dendrobium; species Dendrobium chrysotoxum. Next base: position 38,419,518 of record CM034308.1, read on the forward strand.
TGCACTAAATTCTAAAACTTTATTTACATAGTTTATCATATAAAATTTTCTACATTAGAAGTAAGACTTTTTCAATCTCTTTATGATTCATTATAAGAATCCTTTATATATGGCATGAACTTATGTGATAATAATCTCATTCAAGCCTCTCACCTCATAATAGGGTTCACAAGTAGAGTTATTTTCTTGAATTTAGACGATCATCTTAATTCCTCTCTCTTAGACTTAGAACGTACTAAAGAAACAAAGGTTATTCTTAAATTTGAATAAAAAGCCTCCAAAACAAAGTAAAAAAAAAAAGTAGGACGACTACCTCAACCATAAGAAAATAGAAAACAATAAAAAATAGAACATAATGAATAAAACTTTAACTCATCTACTTACCGATTAATTTGATTAAAATTCAGGGTCTCAAATACCTTTAAAAATATAGTGTTGCTTCTAAGAATATATTAGCTTTTTTTTGTCCAAGATGCCTTAAAACTTGAGTGTGAGCATTGATGCCTCTTATGATAATATCAATTAGTTTCTCTTACAATTACATCTATATCATTAAAGCATATTCAAAACTTTTCCCTAAATGAACCCTTCTATATAATTGAGTCAAGTTTGGGTAAATAAAACCGGGACTTAATTAGTCAATTTCCTATTGATTAAGACTTTGTTTGGGACGGCTTTTTTACTATTTCTTAAGCAAATTTCTAGTACAAAAAATTTAATTAGTCAATTTTCTACTGGGGGGGGGCACGCGCCCCCTCTGGCGCCCTCTTAAATCCGCCCATACTATCACGTATCAAAGCTTTATATGAATGCCTTTTGCCAATAAGTGAAATTTTAATGTACTATTTTTTTAATGTTATTTTTTTCTTTTTTCAAGTTAAATTCTTAGTGGAATTTTTCCTTACATTTAGGCTTTGTTTGGGGCAGCTTTCTTACTGCTTTTTAAAGCAACTTCTTACTACAAATTTTTCTTGATGTAAATTTTTTTTTACTAAAAAATAACTTTATAAAACAATAAGAAAGTCGTCTCAAATAAATACTTATTGTATTGTTTTTAAATCTTAAATTCTTTCTGCTCTAGCCAAACCATAAGATGAAGAGTACCATATTCTTAAGATTTAGTTCTCCTTTTCATAGGTTCAACTTTTTTTTTTTCTTAATAAATCACTGAATTATAGTTACATATTATTCTGTTGATCCATAGACATCCAATAATTCATAATGTCTTTTATAAGAAATTGAATATTTTAATATATTTTATGGACAAGTCCTTGCCCAACTAGGTTCATATTTTAAAAAATATTTATATTGATTATTTACTTATGAAGCTCTTAGGTATTTATAGACATTAGTATTGTTAAAAGTATGCCCAACCAACATTTTTCTAATTTCTCTTTAAAAAATCTAACAATATGAGCTCACATTTTCTTGATTCTTAACTAATTATTTTATTATGCGGCTATTTGATATTTATAGAAGTTATAGTTATCTCAATCAATAATAAGTAATCGTTATACTTATGAAATCATTCAAATTCGATATTTTTGAGGCGGATTATGTAGTTTAATACCCATCATATTGTATAATCATAATGCAATACGATTTACATCATATAACACGATCAACATATGATATGCTATATTAATTTACTACATTAAATAGCTAATTTCAAGTAGATTGTATTGCGTGATTGCAAATTGTATCATATGACGGGTCTATATGATCTTGAATATAGTTTATGATCTGTGCAGTGTTGTACGATCTATATAGCACTGCACGATTAATCATTACACATAATCAATGAAAATATATTATATAACTCTCAATGTAATTTAATAGTCTAATATATCTAATGATATTATAAAATAATATTGTTAATTTATATAATCATGATTTTTTCCGGTGCTACTCTAAAGGTCGCCTTTGCCCATATATAGGAAGTCATATTATCCGAGTCTTCCATATAGCTGTATAAAGTTGGGGTAACAATTATACTAAGATGATGATATTAATATTGAGCTAATGAAAAATGTCAATTAGTTATATGATATTTATTTGACTTTTTTAGAAATGCAATGAAACCCGCCGAGGTTTAGGGTGGTTAGTGGGTGAGCACGATTGGGAACCCCACATCCCGGGTTCGAATCCCCTCTACTACAGCCTCGCCTCTTCAGTGGAGCAAAGCAAGTGTGGGCATGATGACGGTGGATGGCCTCGTTAGGTTTCGCTGATGGATTAGTTACGCCGCCAAGTACTCACTTTGAAGTGGTAGCAGGTAGATACTATTGTTAAAAAAAAAAAAATCAAAGAAGAAGGCAATAAAAATGTGGTGCGGACAAATAGGAGGAGAGCAAAAAATGAAGGGTTTTAGAATCTTAGGGTTTCACTAAAGATAAAGAAAGAATTTTACCCAATTTTTTATGTTTAAGTCAAGATCAAAAATAAGCTGAACACATTGAAATAAAATTGATTATCCATTTTCAGCGCGAGTTAGCAGCGCTAAATAAATAAAAAAAGCTCTACTTTTAGAGTCGCTGTCGCTGGCTCACTCGCTGCTTCTCTCTCCGACGTTCTTGACGGCGTTTCTGCCGAGCATCTTCGACCTTTTTATCTGTACAATATGGTAGTGATCTTCTTTCGCTCATTCAGTTTCATCCATTTTGTTGGTGTTTTATCGTACTTTGTAGTTACGGGGCTGAGATTCCTGTCATTTTCGCTAAATTTTAGGGCTTCCATGCGCTTTCGTTGGCATCTTTTGCTCTGCGGGAGCATTTTGAACTTAGGATCTGCGAGAGTGGTGGAATTTTAAGATAGTGCAGGGCAGGCTCTAGCAATTCGTTTGCTGTTTTTGGTATTTTGATCAGGTGTTGGAATTTTGGTAGTTTTGTTGTTGTACTATTTGGGTGGAAGTTAGGGCGGATTCATCTCGTAAGCGACATCAAGTTCGGTGGATTCGTGTTAATTTGTTCGATGCGGAATGCGGAGATGGTTGGCTTGAAAAACTGGGGATGAGTTCTTTTGCATCGCACTTTTGGAGCTGGATTCGGAGACCCTCGCTTTTTTAAAGGATTAGGGTGAGAATGCAGAATTGTCTTGATAATGAGCCGTTTTATTTTTTCCAGAAGTTGGAATGACGCTTTGTGCTGGCATCTTTAAAGTTTAATGCACTATGGCCTCCGGAGCTAATGTTCCGGCATTTTATTGTCCAGCTTTTCTTATCAATGCGTGATTTATGATATTTGATTAGTATCCGGACGAGCCTGGGTTGTTTCAGTTACAGGAGTTTCTTGGGGGTTGGGCCTGCATATTTGGAGGATTAAGTTGAAGTGTTCGTGCTCCTAGTTTGTTGGATGATGGAGATATAGCGAGTCAGACTTCTTTCGGGACTTTGATTTCCGGTAGTTAAGTGGTTTTTGTCTCTCGTTGTTTGCATTTCAACACTATCTGAATTGGCGGAGGTTTGTGATATTGATGCTTTAAGAGGCCCCATCAGCCCGCAGCACCTGCAGGTGGGCTGGCTGCGAGGAATGAAGATGATAGACCAATTTATCAACTTTGTTATCCGGCCTCCGCGGTAAGTGCCTTTGTGTGCATTTAATTATCTGTCATTGCCGTTTGAGTAATATTCTATACTTTCTTCGTTATTACAGTCCAACGTGAAATGGCTTCTGTCATCATTTCCAATGCTAATCAACTTTTTTACTAGTCAGGAGAATTAAACATCAGGCCGCAAGTTGAGCTTAATATACTCTTCTTGCCTGGCTCTCCCACCCTCTCTTGACCCTTCTCTTGCTCTCTTTGCGCAAGGTGTTTCTAGGTTTTTTTAAGAGAATTTTTAATAGGCAGCTAGCTAGCTATAAGAGGAGAAAGTAGGAGCAAAAGAGGCGAGAAAAATGATTGCCCTTGTGAAAGGTCAAAATTAGTAGAAGTATAGTTTAAATATTCGATATTTTGAATATGTTGACATAAAGTGTACTATTCGAAATTTCAACATCCCCAATGCAACTTTATCTTTCATAATCTCTTACAAATATCTTAGGGCATGCAAAGTATTATGTCCTCCTGCAAGAGTGGAAAGGAAGGAATTAGTGTTAGATTATTTTATGGTTCATTATCAGATGTCAGCTGTAATAATGAGAAGAAAGACGAGTTTTCTTATTTTTAATCTAAAGAAAGTTTGTTTTTTTTTTATACCACTTTAAAATAGAATTTCCCACAATAAAATAGAAGTTCCCAGTCCACCACAAAATACCACAATTTCCCCATCACTTAGTTTAGATTTAAAGATAAAATGAATGCTATAAGCACTAAATAAGATGAATGAAAATATCAATGATAACAATAGTCCTTTGTCAAGAGAGCACATAACTTAATTTATCAGCATTAACATGTGACATGTAATTTTTAAAAAAATGTAAAATAAAAAAATATCAATGTAAATGAACCAAAAGTTTTGCAAATAAAGTAATGTTATAAAATTGCTTTATGACTTTACTACAATCAGAATTCTTCATAAAATATTTTTAACACCAAAATAAAAAATGAACAGATTTATATAATGCATAACATTAACATTTGCAATAAGAAATTATCTTAATTTATATAATTCAATGTGATTTCATGACCACCTTATTTTTATCGGCATTGTTTAATATCAACGACGTATTATATAAAGCAGGAATATGGTATGCTTATATCGCTTGACTGATATTATCTGAAAATAAATAAAAGAAAATGAATAATATAAAAAATCAAGAACCAACATTAAATAAAGAACCAATAAACCAACACCTAGTTGATGTTATTAAAAGCTCACTTTAAGACTAAAGTGAAGCGATGTGCTAGCCTTATGCATCACTTGCCCGGGAAGCACAATCTCACAACTAAGTGTGCATGTTGCACTGCTTTATCGCATCATGTCGAAGCGTTGCATTCTTGGTTCCATTTCAAATTGAGATCCCAATTTAGATCTTTTTGATTCAGTTCATAATCTGCCGCAATAATTACACGCGAACATTTGCTTCTAACAATTTGATGTAGTCAAAGTCATTTCTCATTGATTCTACTTTCTCTTCCATTTGAGCTATTTACTCCTTGGTGGATCTTCCCTTCATATTCTTTTGCCTGTTAGTTTTCTTATGCGCGCCTCTTTGGTTCTTACTATTGGTGCAAGCAACTTCTGGTTCACAAGCTTCTTCCAGTGAATGTTTTTGAATGAATCATCTTCACACTCATCTCGCTTTGCCTTTGCCTCTTGTTCTCTAGTTGGTCACTCAATCTCATGAGTATCCTTAATTTTAAATATTTTTCTCATCACTTCATTATTTATATCCTTCCTATTTTTTTTGGCTTTCAGTGTTATTGAATGTTTCATTATATTTGCTAAAAAATATTATATAATAGGGTTAGCGTTTGGCTTATTAAATGATTAATTTATACACATAATATGTGCATTATGATATACAAGTCATGAAAGCTCTAGTTTGTAAGTCACTTTGCTTTGTGCTTTGCACAATTAAGAAAATGGGAATTCTGATGCATTGCATTATGCTTAATGCTTTGAAAATATTGCACTTAGCATAAGAGTTTTTTCATTTATTGAAGCACTACCAGTATAGCAAAATGAAAGAAATTCAAAGTGAAAAAAAGCTATTTATTCAATTAAGGTATAAAGGGGTACTTCACATGCAAAGTTCAAGGTTCATTTGTGGTTGCTTTTTTAAGCTCTGTTTTAAAGATTGCTACCACAGTCCGGTTTGCCTGAAGCTTTTTTTGTTGCTTTCCAAAAAATTTTATGGCGACAAGCCGTTTTTTTAATTAGATTGTGATAGTTATAAGAAAGCTGTTTTTTGAATTTTACAAAAGGGGAAAAAACTATAATTTCAATAACAACTTTCAAAAAATATATTTTGCTCGCAATAGTTTCACAATTACTTCTATAAACTATTGCAATTGCCCTAAAATGACTCTTAGTAAAATATTAAATGAATTTATTTGATTATATTTTTTATATTTGTTTATACCTTTCTAATAATTGGAATGAATACGTTACAAATAATCTCATAATTACATAAGATAATTTTAAACAACCAACCAAAATAGACTCGGTCTTCCCTTTTGTCCACTGAAAGTGTTACAAGTGCAACCTTGGTTGAGAAGAAGGCATCCGTGACTCCATCTCTTGCACATCAATGCACAAAGTAGCATTTAAAAAAAAAAAAAAAGGAAAAAATGATTAAGCAACTATTGTGAGAAATTTTGAAGAGAACTACTATTTATTTTGAAATAATAACTTTCATTATAATTGTCTCTTGATAGATATAGGAAAAACTGATGGCTTCAAATAAATTAAATAGACCTGCGAGCTCTCATAGAACCTCTTGCTATGGCTGTCGAAATAAAAAAAAAATCTAAGAATATTTTAGGCCATCTAAGGCTTTCTCGATCTTAGCCGTCGTGGTTGCTGCTAACATTGTCTTTGCTTCCTTTCTCTAATACTTGGGCATTTATATTGTATCTTTTATACTTGTCTCTCTTTTGTTGCTTCCTTTTTTGCCTAGGACTTCAAAAACCTCCTTACAGCTAGCTGTTGCCCTCGCTCTGCCTCCCTCATTGTCCTCATCCTAGCTCTCTCTCTCTCTCTCTCTCTCTCAAAACTTGTCTGTCATTTTTTTTAATAGTGCACTTGAGGTAGGGCAGCCAAGAAAAAAATCGGAAGAATTTTTTTCGCCAACTTTTTACATATTTATATAGAAATATATGCTAGTTGAGGTAAGCCTAAATTGGCCACATTCAGGAAAATATTATTAAGATTGCGTATGAACAAAGCAGCTTCAGCTAGAGTGGACTGTTGGATGTTTGCTAGTCCATATATGCATGTATTAGAAATATTCACGAGTATGAGTATGTTATTTGTATAATTTGTACTATCATATCATATTTGTGTCCTGCATTTTTCTTATCGGGAGAACTCTCCGGTATTATAAAGAGAAAAATGGAAGGCATAATTATGAGTGCTTGGAACATGAGGAAAATGTTCTAGTTATTGTCTATCTCTTACTGATATTTAGGAGTACAATGACAATCTAATGGGAATATGTAAGTAATCTGGTTCTTCATTTTTCCCTAAATTTTAAGCTCTTCAAGGCATACCTATGGATATTTATCAAGACATCTATCAAATTGTCAGTATGAAATTTAGTAGAATGATTTCAGAAATTCAAAATTTTGATTCCTGAAGTAATTAAGATACTTTTATGTGCTTCAAAATGTCAGCGTTCTACTATATATAATTATACCAGTGGTCTTATGCTTTTTTAGTACATCTGATTTGGCTTCTACTCGTGTGTGTCTTTGTACAAGTTCTGCAGTGATACTTGCTGCATCAGATCTATAATGGTTTGTTTAATATTTGATTTTTACAATGTCGAAATAGGGTAAAGTCTACTTATTTAATATTGTATGCTACTGTCATTTGAGACTAAACCTCAATGATGGACTATTGTATTTGCGGCATATTTTATTTGATATGAATTTGAATAACATTGTCAGCGCCTGTTGTATTTTCGGCTAGTTTTCGATTATTTAACTATTGTTGAACTGCTTCTACCTGATGTGGTGATGTACAGGGCGGACTACAATCCAGATCACTATCTATGGGAATCCGAATTTACTCTTGCAGGAAGAAAATACAAACGCCAAGATTTGGAGGCAAGTACGGAGATCCGTTACAGAGGTTTCTTCTGTCTTTCTGCAAATTTTGATGAAAATTTTAGAATCCAGGTTCACGCAAATTTCTAACAACTAGAATGCTGTTTCTGAAACCTATCAGCTCACAAACAGTAGGGGTCATGTATTGAAGTGCAGCCAATATGTTCCGGCATCTCTGCCAGAAAATACTGCTCTTCCCTGTGTGATTTACTGCCATGGAAATAGGTTTGTTGTTCTATTTCAAAGCTTCCTTGCTCTTGTTTGTTTAACCGATATCCATTATTGCATTTATCTTCCATATGCAGATGATATTTGCCTTAAATTTTTGTATTTATTTAACTTACTAGGAGTCTGTTTGGTTGCAAGATTTTCCTAAGATTAGGTAGGTTAAACCTTGCCAAACAGTTTTTGAGCCACATAAATCCCACTACATTCTTCAATCCCATTTTTTTGCCCTTTTGGCCATGATCCTCCTATATTCGGTAAATTCTTGGGTAAGTATGATTTAGGAGATTTGTGCTACTCTTCTCTTTACGTCTGTTCTTTTTTTCATTTAAGTTCTAAATCTTAAAAATATTTGCCAAATAATTTATCAGGATTTAATCGGATTTAACATTTACCATGCCAAACAGTTTTTAAGATTTAAAGCCCCCAATATTTACTAAATTTGGATTTACAAGCTTGTAGCCAAACAACCCCTAACATTGATTATCAGATTCTTAAAATGAATGTATTTTTAACTGAATTACTGTTAAAGCACCAAGTTTTGGAGCAGTTTTTTTTTTCTTTTTTGGGAAATGGGATGCGGATGCAAACTTTGAAGTTGAGTTTTTTTTGTGCTAGCATTTTGAGCCTGAACCATCCATCTCATACAAGATGATCATCGAATGTCATTGTCACTGTTGTTTTATAGCCTAAGCATAGATCTCGTCTTTCCATCACATCTTCTTTGGTTTAGTAAAAAATAAATTGTGTGTTTAATCTGCTTGTTATGCAGTGGATGCAGGGCTGATGCAAATGAGGCTGCTGTCATTCTTCTTCCATCAAATATTATCGTTTTCACCCTTGACTTTTCAGGCTCTGGACTTTCTGGTGGTGATTATGTCAGCCTTGGCTGGCATGAGGTAATTTCCCAATCTCTTCGCCTTTGCCAGTATTTTCTTTGTTTAAATCTTAACATTTGGTGCATCTCGTGTATCTTCCAGAAGGATGACCTTAAAACGGTGGTCTCTTTTCTCCGAGATAACAAACAAATTTCCTGCATAGGTTTGTGGGGAAGATCCATGGGTGCTGTTACAAGGTACTCATGTATTTCTTCATTGTTGATATAGTTTTTCCTAAATTTGCAATTATATATCTCGTTAAGTTTTTGGTTGGTTTATGTTGTTTTATAACAAGGATTCTAATTTTATATTTTGAATGTCTTTTAGTTTCTTTCTTCGAATTTAGTGCAGGGCTTTGTAGATTGGTACTTGTTCATGAACATATTCAATTTTGCCGCACTTATCTTGATAGGCATCGTCTATTTACCTATAAAAGTGTTCAATACTGAGCTGTTCTATTTTAGAAGCTCATATGGAGCCATTTCCGCACTATCATAGTTTAAAGACTTTAGGTTAGCTAAGGATACAGAAAAAGTTCTTGTGGAGCATGAAGCAATATTTTCATGTGACGAATATCGTGAATTACATGTTAAAGTATGATTGATGGTGCCTTACTATGGTGGTAGCCAGATGTGATGAATGAAGCATGAACGCCAAACTGACATGGGAGAAGTTTCAACAGGAATTCTGCTTGCAATTTTAATGCAATCATGCAGAGGACAATACATGTTGTTTAGAGTGTAAGGATGAATTTCAAGAGTATATGAAGGCATTCTTGGAGAAATTGCTTCAAATTCCATCCATGAGCGAGAATGAAATACCCTTCTAGTTAGTGGACGAGCTCAAACCATATATTAGGCTCATGATACAATTCAAGGGCGTAAGAGAGCTATCGAAGGCCATGAAGATGACTGAGATGTAAGGGTGTAAATTAGGCTTGCTTGCACATCAAATCGACGGGCTATCCTGTATGGGTTTTGAAAATCCAATTTAAATGGGTTTAAATATCTCATGGATAAACATTGTCGTTGCCAGGTTCCCAAGTCTTGGATGAGAAAAATGGAGGGTTGCGTTAGGTAGTCGACAGCCAGCGTAAAATTTATCGAATAATCATAACATGAATCCTTTAATACATTATGTTAATGCTAGGGCGTTCCCTGGAAGCGACGAGCTATATGGCCTGAATACAGCGACAAGTGTGCAGGTGCCGCTACACCGCCGCCCAAGTGTAGTGTTAAATAGGCAAATGTTCCCACATCATGGATGGATGTGTGCAAAGAAGGTACTCCATGAAACTAAAATTAGGATAATAACTTGGAATATAGGAACCCTTACAGGTAAATTAATGAATTAATAGATATTATGATTCATAGGAAAATAAATATTCTATGCATTTAGGAAACTAAATGGGTTGGAGAGAAGGCTAAGAAGATTGATAATTTAGGATTTAAACTTTAGTATTCTGGTAAGAGTCGTACTAGAAATGGTGTATGTGTGATTATAGATAAGAGTTTAAAGGATAATATTGTAAAAAGTAATAGAATTGGAGATAGAATTATAACTTTAATTATTATTGTTGATGCTAAGATTATTTATATTATAAGTGTTTATGCTCAAGTAGGTTTGAATAAGGGTTCAAAATTAAAATTTTGGAATGACTTAGAAGAACTAATGCAAAAGATACATCTTGAAGAAAAATTTTTTATTGGAGGAGATTTAAATGGATATATTGGTAGATAGGTAGATGATTTTAAAAGCATTCATGGTGGTTATGAGTTTGGAGCGACTAATGAAGATGATAAGATCATATTAGATTTTTTTTTAGTTTATGATTTTGTAATTGCTAATATCTTTTTTAAGAAAAGAGATAAGCATCTCATCACTTATAAGAATCGATATAGTAAAACTCAAATTGATTATTTTCTTATAAGAAAAATAGATCGTTTATATTGCAAAGATTATAAAGTTATTCCAAGTGAAAGTTTATATACCCAACATCGCTTATTAGTTTTGGACTTTAAGATGAAGGGACAAAAAACAAAAAAAATAAAATAAAACGTTGTTCTAGAATTAGATGGGGACATTTAAAGAATATTAACAAAAATATTTTTGAGAGTAAGATAGTAGATCTTAAGATTTTGTCTGTGTATGAGGAAACTAATGTTATGTGGAAAAAAGTAGCTAGTGATATAAAGAATGTTGCAAAACTTGTGCTTGAATTATCAAAGGAAAAATCTATTAATAGTAAAAATAGTTGGTGGTGAAATCAAAATGTTCAAGAAAAGATAAAAAATAAGAAGATTTATTATAAAAATTAATTTGGATGTAAAAATACTGATAATTGGGAAAGATATAAAGAGGCCCATAAGGAGTCTAAAAAAGCAATATGCGTTGCAAAGATTTTAGCTTTTAATGATTTATATAATATATTATATACTAAGATGATGAAAGATATATGTATAAATAAAGAGATAAGAGTAGGAAGGATTTAGTTCAAGTGAAATGTATTAAGGATGGAGATTAAAAAGTGCTTTTATTAGAAGAAGATATTCAACAAAGGTGGATGATATATTTTTATAAACTTTTCAATGAAGATTACGAGAATGCGATTGACTTTAGTGACCTTAGCACCCTAAATGAAAATAAATATTTTTGTTTTTATCGGTGTATTAGTAAAACTGAATTTAGAGAGGCTTTAAAGAAAATGAAGTGTGGAAAAGTTGTTGGACCTGACGATATTCCAAGAGAGGTGTGTAAATGCTTAGGAGATGAAGAAATTTCTTGGCTTACTAAAGTTTTTAATATTATTTTGAAGACTAAAAAGATGCTAGATGAGTGGAGAATGAGTGTGTTGATTCTTATTTTTAAAAATAAAGGTGATGCACAAGATTGTGCGAATTATAGAGGAATTAAGTTAATGTGTCATACTTTAAAACTATGGGAGAAGGAGGATTTACATATGATATTTATTGATTTAGAGAAAGCATATGATAAAGTTCCAAGAGAAGTACTATGAAGAGTTCTAGAAAAGAAAGGAGTTAATAATGCTTATATTCAAGTCATTAAGGATATGTATGCAGGAGCTGTTACTTGTATTCAGACACAAGGTGGTTTGACTAAGTATTTTCCTATTTCAGTTGGATTACATCAAGGATCAGCCTTAAGCCCATATCTTTTTGCTTTAGTCATGGATGTTCTCACTAGACATTTGCAAGAGGTTGTGCCCTGGTTTATGCTTTTTGCTGATGATATTCTTCTTGTTGATAAGACTAGAGAGGGAGTTGAAGGTAAACTTGAATTATGGTGGTCAACCTTAGAGTCTAAAGGCTTTTGTTTGAGTAGATCTAAAACTGAATATATGGAGTGTAATTTTAGTAATAATAGTTCTAGTTGGGGGATTGTGACTTTGGGTAATCAAGTCATTTTATAAGAGTTCACGTTTTAGATATCTTGGGTCTATTGTTCAGAGTGATGGTGAAATATATGGGGATATTTTAGTAGAATTCAAGTTGTATGGTTGAAGTGGAGGAATGCATCGGGCTTGTCGTGTGATAGAAAAGTCTCCCTCAAACTTAAGGGAAAATTCTTTAAGATGATGGTTAGACTGCAATGCTTTATGGTGTAGAATGTTTGCCATTAAAAGTGAAGCATAATATTAAGTTAAGTGTTGCAGAGATGAGATGCTCAAGTGGATGAGTGGATTTACTCTTAGAGACAGGATATGAATGAGCATATACGTGAAAAGGTTGGAGTAGCTCCAGTGGAAGATAAGTTTAGAGAGAGTCGCCTTAGATGGTTTGGTCACATAAAACGGCGGCCTTCCGATGACCTGGTTAGGAAAGTAGATGTATTAGATTTGACTTATGTTAAGAAAGGTAGAGGTAGATCCAAAAAGACTTGATTAAAAAATATTAGAAATGACCTTTCTTTATTAAATTTAAATGATAATTTAACTTTTAATATGGCACAATATAGAAAAAGGATTCATGTAGCCGACCCCACATAGTGGGATAAAGGCTTGATGTTGTTGTTGTTGGGTATAGTTAAAAGACCATTTGTTAAATGAGCATAGAAGGAGAATTTATTAAGCACCATTTGAGCGTGAATAACATGAGAGCATTCTTGATGCGGAAGTTATGAAACTTGCAAGCCTACTTTTGCCCTTCTCACATGTTCCTTGAATAGTTTTTGACACATAAGCTTCTTTGTTTTAGGAATGAAGATATATGGTTACAACATAGATGTGCAAAGACTTTTAAATGCGTCTAGGACAAAAAAAGAAGAATTAGGACTCAAAATACATGTTGCTTCTAACAATGCATTCAAAATTGTTGGGGTATAAAAAAATGACCCAACCCCCAACCTGACTCAAAACATCTGGGTTCGGATTGACCCGTTTAATAAACGGATCGGGTTTGGGTTCGAGTTTGGAATTTCGACCCATTTATTGAAAGGGTCTGTTGACCGTATACAGGAAACTACCCCACGATCAAAAAAAAAAAAAAAAAAACTGCTCCTTCATAACTCCTGTAACTACCCACTCAAGGAAAAACTCCCAAATAACCATTTTGAACTGGAAGAGGCCATCAGAACTGGCGCATGCTCTCGATCCCTCTGGTTTCTCCATTCCTCTCGCGACTTCAAACCCACGGACGAACGAACCGAAGCCAACCCGACCAAGCCACCTGCTGATCCACCGCCGGCCTGCATCCACCTGCTCCGACCAAACTCTTGCCGGCTTGCCACCTCTCTCTCCAACCTTCTGCATCCGACACCGCCTCGACCTAGCCGTCAACCCGATTCTTGCGTCCGATTCGTGCCCAAGATCCACTCGATCTTCCCATCTGCTTCCTGCCTCATCTACACGCCTGACTCGCCGGCCGACCCTAGTCTCGCCGTCGACCTCCTGCTCCGGCGTCAACCCCACCGACCAACTCAAGCATCGACGCCATTCGAGGTTGACCCGTGCCCTAGCCAACCTCCAATCTTCCTACCGCCGGCCGCTCCTGCTCCCGCCGCCGACTGTGAGCCCACCGCCGGCCGACCTACCGGACTCGCCGCCGACGAAACCTGCGCCCGAGCCCCGCCTCCCCTGGTCTCCGCCCTAGCCTGATCGGGCTTCTCCCGATTCTTCTTCCTCCTCTGTATAATAGATATATTATTATATTATATAATAGTAATATATATTATATTATATTATAATAGATATATTGTATTATAATGTATATGTTATATTATAATATGTATTATTATTATTTCTATATAATAATAATATATATTATATTATATTAAGCTATGTTATAATAAATATATTTTATTATAATATTTATTATTATATATTTATATATATATATATATAAAATAAAAGAGAAAGGGATATTTGAATAAGCATCGGCACTCGATATCGGCATCCAATCATCAGCAATCGTCGTCAATCAGAGCTTCCGAAGATAATTCTCGGGCCCGACAACACCCCGAAGCCCCCGGCCGTTGACTATCTTTCCGGCCGGGTAGACTTGAAAGGGCAAATGCCCTCCTTAGCTCCCGACGCCGGGGAGGGGACGCCGGAAGGTTGCCGAAATTTTCTAAAAAATTTGGAACTTAGCCAAATTTTTGAAAAAATTGGAAAATGCTCAAACGCCCATTTAATTGGAAAATAATTATAGTATTAATTGATTAATAAATTAAATAACAAAGAGAAAGGGATCGTCAAATTAGCACATTGCAACATATCTCCAGCAACCAACAATCGTCACAAGTACCTTCTGAAGACCATTTCCGGGATCCGACAACGTCCCGAAGCCCTCGGCCGTTGACTATCTTTCCGGCTGGGCGGACTTGAAAGGGCAAATGCCCTCCTTCTCTCCCGGCGTCGGGGAGGGGACACCGGAAGGCTGCCGAAATTTCCAGTGAACAACAGGGGACTTGGATAGAAAATTAGAAATTGATTTGGACATAATTCAAACCTAAAAATCAATTGTAAATCAAATTTGATCAAATAATTTTGGACAAACTTAAACTGGACTCAGAACTAAACTCGATTTGGACAACATAAAACTGAAATGAAAATTTAGAGTCCATTTTGCCAATCTCTAATTACAGATTACTTGTGATATTGAGATTGAAAAGAGTACCAAATTATGATTCTCTGATAATTGAGCACAAATAACTTGATGATTTTGGTATATGGAAAAATCAAAGAATGCTCATTATTCCATCAGATGAAGACATATCATAAATATGTGAAGAGGGGTAAAGATCAAAGGATCTTGTTGATCTAAAAAGCCAAAAGCTATGCTATGATGATAGGAGCTTGATGGTCACTTATTGATTTAAGGATATCTTTAAATATAATGATGGTATGATCTATTTTATTGGGCACAAGTGTACTAAAGTCAATACTTAATCAATTGATAAGAGTTCAAATCTTTCAATATTGAATCTAACTGCAATTGATGAAGGAGAATGCAAGAGACTATTGAAAAGAGAGATTTGGGTTGAGTATTGTCATCCCCTAAGATTATATTATCATTAGTATATGCCGAAGGAAAAAAAAAGATATTTCCTTTGGAGAAGAGGAGCTTTCATCTCTTCCACTTACAAGATGTGATATGATACTGGATCATGGAAATAGTGACTCCTTTAGTTCATTTGAAGGAAATATGAAAAGAACTATTGAGTCAAGTTGTCAAAGCATAGTTACAAGATCATCTGATACAAGTAACTTGGATCGCAATGATAAAAAAAAGGGGGGGATCTTGTATTCAGGTAAGAATATAGTTTTGGTGGTAGATTGTATCATTGACAATAATCATGCAAGCAAAGCTTACACACCATCAAATAAGTTTTAAATGCAAACATAACACTCAAGCATACTACAATTCACTTGTAAGTAGGAATATAGAGATCGTAGTGCTCACAACAACTAGCCTACAAGCAAGAACAAGGAGCTTGTATCTAACGAATCAATCCGCTTATGGGAGAGAATAGGGGAACTTGTAGCGAGCAAGATAATTCTCTTACGAAAATGAGCACGATCTCCTAATACCTATCGAGTAAATACCCTCTACGAGCTGTGCTAAGTGATGCTTAGAGGAGTTAAAATAAACTAAATGCAATAATTAAAATCTAGAAAGCTTTAACGCCACCGAATCTGCAACATGTGTACAAGCGGACAAAAGGCGTTCGTAGGCCCTTAAAAGAAATCCCAGCCTTTTCTAAATGAAATCACTTGCGCAAATGGATCATATCTAAATATTTTAAAATCTCCCTTTATGTATTAGATATGATCCCTTAAACTGAAATAAAACCCTGCACGTGCTCCGATCGATGTATTAAAGCTACAAACGCTAATATTCGAGAATACTGCTCAGGGTCAAATGCTACAACCCTGCATGTGCTCCGGTCAACATTTTAAAGTTACAAACACAGATATTCGAGAATGCTACGCAGGGTCAAATGCTACAACCTGCATGTGCTCCGACCACCACATACGATTTCAAAATCTAATGGTCTGAGAATGCTGCGTGGGTCTAAATTCAAGTCTCATCCTCCTCCTCGAAAGGACTGGAGTCGACACGACTTAAATCATAAAATGCCTCCCAAAATCCTACGAAAATACTAGTGACTTTAACGTTACCCCGATGATGGCCGTGTTGACAGAAAATCTCAACCGAAGGGGTTTAAAATCTCAAAATCAAATAAATATCCAAATTCTTGAAATAAAATCTATCACTTAAAAACTTAAAACTAAAACCAATCCACCTCCCTCAACCGTTTGTCGCGGGTGATAAATTTGAAATTAATCTCAGCTCACAAAGAGCGAATGTATGTCGGGTGTATCACTAAGATTCATCCTCAAATAGTCTCTTGCCAGCAGGGACGTGACACGTGCCCTCTGATCGGGTGGTTTCGCCCGAAATGACACCATTATATTACGATCACGGCCAAAGCCCGTATGTTCCCTAAAGGCGTCAAACCCTTGAGCGATGAATCATAGGGTATAGTCGATAGGCACAAAGCCCTCTGTCAGCTAAGGTGGATTCAGATATATCCCCTTAGACAAACACCAACCCAGGTCTACAAGGTATTCTTGGACGAAGCAACCTATGGCTGCCGATAAGGTACCTTCTGTCAGGTTGGGTCAACTACCTCCTCTGACTAAGTAGACCAGGGATCATGACAGCCCGGGACGACGGAACCATGGGATCTTGATCGGGCTCGTCTTCATTCCCCCCACCACCAGTTTTAAGTTTGTGGTGATAATTTCTAAATCATGATGATAAATTTAAATCTCAAATTCAAATCTTAAAACTATTGCTATTATACACTGGATTTACAATCTTTGCGAGCTTTTTAACGACTAGCTTTAATCGAAATCTCTCTCGTTATCGAGAGGGGTAATTAACTATAGGGGCTTGCGTCTATAGGAAACCAGAACTCAGATCATAAAGTCCTCACAAAATGAGGGCGAAATCTCTGGGTAGTGTCTTATCTAAAACCCAATCTGCCTTCTGAAAATTCACCCGGAACCTAATTTTGTTAAAACTCTCCGCCGTCATCGTCAAAAATAAAAGAAAAATAGACCAATGGAGAGGAGAGGTCGGGAGCATACATTTATGGAATTTTCGGAGCCCACAGGGTCGGGTTCAGATTGACCCGCCAACCCAATTTTGACTCAAAATGACCCGTTTAAATGATTTTTTTTATTATTTGTTGCTTTGATTGTCTTATTTTTTTATTAATTAATCTAAAATTTTGTTAAAAAGTTATAATTTAAAAAAAAAATAAAAAAGGGTTATCGAGTCAGGTTAGGGTCATTTGGGTTGCTAGCAGGTCGGGTTTGGGTTCACATTTTGATTTGTTTATTAAATAGATCGGGTTTGGGTTCACATTTTGATTTGTTTGTTAAGCAGGTTGGGTTCGGGTTGACTGGATTCGGCTCGGGTCAATTTTGGATCGAACCCATACCCATTTGATACACCTACAAAATTGGTTTAAATTAAAATTTGAAAGGTCTTTCCATTTAAATCATTGTACAAATATTAATGAATTTTCTTGAAAATATAGGCATTCAAATAAAATAATTTAACCTTTATATATATATATATATATATATATATATATATATATATATATATATATAATTCAAAGCCTGTTTTGAAAAATCAAATTACAGCCCATTATATTGATTGAATAAACACTTTTTTTAGTTCAAGTGGATAGTTAGAACTTAAATAGTTAATTCTCATATGAAAACATATGCTTTCCAATTTGAAACATAAGAAAAAAGCATATAATTATACTATGCTATGCTTTTCCTAAGTGTTTTTCAGTTTTTGTCTACAACAATTCAAGTACTAGAAAAGAAATTCCTCTATCAAAATTCCTTATCAAGGTGTGGTCATAATTGAGCTGAAATTTGTTTTTTTGATATGAACGAAGCATTCATTAGTTCAAAATGAACTAAAACAACTGCAATAAAAGAATCAGCCCCAATAACATGCATTGAATGGAAACAATGATGCACCCTAGTTATATAAGCAAGAGAGTTGTACGCAACTCTTTATCTTAAGAAGATCATGTAAATCAATTGTGAAAGCCACATTCTAAGATCGATATTTCCTGTTTATATAGGAAATTTGTACCAAAAATAATGGTATCACCAATTATAGCCCGTATGTCTAATATTTTTCGTCACCATCCCCATAGTGTATGGTACAAGTGAATGTATTTTGATTATGTTGTATTCTATCGTTACAATCATACCTGATATATTCATTCCATCGGAATGAGATTTGATGGTATAGACGCTTATGAGCCCCCTCTTCTTTTCAGGCTCATTGCCAAACATGTCAGAGATTCCACCATAAACAGCTAAATTATGCATTGCTTGATTGAATGCAAATCGGAGAGATGACAAATTTTTTGTGCCGAGTTTGTGTATGCTTAAAAATTATAGGCTCAAAGATGTATCATCACCATTGTCTAATTAGAACTTTTGTTTGCTCATCCCTCTGCGGGTGGAAGGTAGTACTTTACTTCAACTTAGTGTCCATCATCCCATTGCAATCTCCAAAGATGAAGTAGAATTTGGCCATCTCTATAAAATATAATATTTGAGGCAAGAGAAAATTTGTCTAAACACGCTGAAGAAATAATTTAGCTGCTTCCTCACCTTTGATTGTTTTTAATTTCAACTAGGCACACCATCTTATTGAAATAGTCAAGCAGAACAAATAGGCAGTCATGTTTGAGGATTAGATTTTGCCTTCTGTGAGATTAGAATAGAGAAGAAATTTGAAGTTTGGCTGAAAATTCGAATCCTATTTTTTATATCACAAATTGGTTGCATTTATTAAACTATACAATTATATTTGCATGTGTCAGATAAACCTATTTATAAGCACCAAATATGATAGGATAAAACATCCAAGGAATAAGTGATCAGAAGACCATAGAAATCATATCCACAAAGGAGCATCGAACCTGCTGCTGCAAAGTGAGCTATAATAAGTGCTTGCGCTTGCAGTAGAATCTATATCCACGATCCAAGGAATTGCAAACAGCTACATCCGGAGTATCTGTAATAACATCAATCCCATTAAATAGCCACAACTAAAGTAATCCCAATGGATTAGTAACAATCTTGCTAGAAGAGTCGTAGAATTAACTGAAGGAACCCAGCCAAGCCATCAGAGGGAGCTATCAAAAGCAAGAAAAGGAAGTCATAGGAATTTGGGAGGAAGCTACAACATCACCATTCTTGTGCCCTATGGCTTTGGTCAAAACTGCCGACAAACAAAAAACAACCTTACCCATTTTTAAGGATATGTCAACAGCTAATTGGAAAGTGTACTTCACATTAAAATATTCTATGTCATCTTTCTTTCCCATGGCTTTGGGCAAGAATATTGTTAAAATCTCAATTCTGTACAATTCTTTTCTAGGACTTGAAAATCATCTTATATTTCTTATGTTTGCTCCTACAAATTGTGATGTGCTGTGTCGGGAATTGAAATTGAACAAACTGTACATGGTTCATGTTATTACAATTTTTAAGTTATGAGAAAGGCAATGCAAGGATTAGTTGTGTTATATTTATATATTGGCTAAGCATGTGCATTAGTACCCACCAGGACAGATTTTAATTCTGCATTTATGCTTGATTATTGCTACCCCTTTGCCTTTTAATTATACTATTTCTTAGATTTATTCTAGCAGAGATGTTGAGAACTTAGGTATTTCATTGATCTCAGCAATGCTATCTGATTTATGCAACCAGGCAGGGAAACATTCTGTTTCCCTTAACTCCTAGTTAAGTTCTTGTAACAGAAGTCCAAAAGTTCTTATTTGGGAAGTTTAACCTTTTATTTTTGGTTTTAATAAAGATTGGATAATCTCATTTGCTTGATAAAATGTTAAATTATACTTGAGGTACTGCTTGCTATCTCTTTTTTGTTCTTCTCTAATCTTGTGTAGCATTAGAGTGCTATACTCTTTATTAGATTCCAAAATAGAAGCATGAAACTACTCCAAGTACTTGTTTGTGAAGCTAAATAATTTATTTTTGGTTTCTGTAAAGATTGAATAGATCAGCTCAATAGCAACGTTTGAAATTTTTCTTGAGGCAATGCTTACTTTCTCTTATTTGTTCTTATCTATACCTTGTGAAGCATTATAGTTCTGTACTCTTTATTAGATGCCCAAATACAAGCATGATTTGATAAATGTCTTCCTTAACATCACAATTTTAGATGGTGGATTGAGGAACCTGACCGCCAATGTTCTTGGATAATTTTCCTCCATTGATATTCTTTAATAATTCTCAAGTTTTGATTCTTGAGAGGCTTTCCTTTTTGCCTTTCCTAGGGTTTATGCTGTATACTATCAATCTTATGCAGCTTATTATATGGAGCAGAGGATCCATCAATTGCTGGCATGGTGTTGGATAGTGCTTTCTCAAACTTGTATAATCTCATGATGGAGCTCGTTGACGTTTACAAAATCAGGCTTCCTAAATTTACGGTAAAGTTCTTCATTAGAATAGGCACACTTAATCTTTTTTTTTTTTCTTATTCCTTGTTTTTTCCCCTATTTTGACCTAAATCTTTAAGGATGTAAAAGTTCAGTTAAAATTAAAACATATCAAATTGTATCCAAAGAATGATTGTAGTTTTATGATTAATGTAGTTGGTAATTTCTCTCTTATAGGTGGTGCGATTCTGTTTTTCATAATTACTTTTTTAAGCCTTTTCTCATGGGATCAACCATTAGCAGTTTGCTATTAGTACCGTAAGTAGAGTAAATTGAGTTAAATTTACCTGGTTTGTATGCTTGAAGACCACCTTGCTGCTTTATCTTGTTGTATTTTATCTTCCCTACACCCTAGGAAAACAATGTTCATCAGTTGATATTTTGGTTATTTTGACTAATCCTGGATAAAAATTGTAGCTTTCTCGTGCGATAAACTTATGTAGGTAGCTATTGGCAACAGTTTTTAATATTTAAATCTTGTCTTTTCTGTCTATCTTTTACCTTTTACTCAATTGATTCCTTTCAAGGCCTAAGTTTAAAACTTACGATATAATTAGGCACCAGTTTTTCTCTAGATGACCGCCTTAAACAGAAGATGTGGTTATTTACAAGAAAATCTCAAATTTCAAGATGCTAACAAATTGATTGTATCAATTCTATGCGGACAATAATATACAGGTGTTGTTCATAATATCATATGTTACAAAAATTTGTTCTGGTGTAGTTCCACCCTCTAGTTCTTGGACGCAATACTATTAAAATCGAATAAAATATTATATTATCGTAAGCATATTATTTTCATTATTTAGAAAAAAAAAGAAAACAAATACATTCGTTTTTACAAAAATCTTTAGGCTTAGCTCAGAAATGCCTAGTAAGACTTGGACCACCTAATTTAGAAGCACCTCTACTTGCGTTGAGAAATTAAGAGGGCCCTCTTTTAGTTTTTTTAATTTATAAGAAAAAACTCTTTGTTTCTATCACGGAAACAATAATGATGATTACTATTTCTGCCTTGCAATCTTTAGGGACCATTTACCGTACTAATAAGGCAATTTTGAATCATGGTCTAAGAGAGAGTAGACCTTTTGTTTTGCTGCCCTTGACCTACAGATCCTCAGTATCATCATAGTAGGCACTTAAAACATAGATTTAGGCATTTAGCCCATATAGCTTTTTATTATCGACGGGTTCTTAAAAATAAATAAAATTTAGCAGCAATATATATTTAGGCATTAGGTGAGCTAAACAACAACTGGGGTGAAGATAAAGGGCCGTTTCATATGAAATATTAATAAAAAGGCTTTAGGGTTTTTCTTTTTGATGACTACAATATTGATTTCTACACCATATTCAGATAAAATATGAGATATGCGATATAGAAATTAATAAATATACATATCAAAAATCAAAAGAACCATTTAAAGATAAATTCTTGATCTTTTAGAATATTTTTTAAAAACATAAGAATAAGAATAATATTATATCCTAAAACACACTCAAATCAAAACAACATGAGAAATAACATTATAACAACAATAGACCACAATGTTATCATCATCATCATCATCATCATCATTATTCTTATTCCAACTACTTTATGGAATTTCATTTTCCATTTGTTGTTGCATGAGGTGTTAAATATATTCTGGTAGAATTTTTTTTTGAACAAAGTTATATTCATATTACCTTAGTTCTATCCCTTCTCTTAATCCTTCAATAATTATTTTATCTTGTTGTATAATGGGCGCTTTTTCTACACTTCGTTATACATTTTCAAACCATATAAGTTTATTTTTTTCACTATTTTATCTTCAATTGATGCCACTCCCACTTTCCTCTTGTATAATTCTTCCTTAATTTATTTTTATTAATTTCGTTGCCCATCCATTTTAATATTCTCTTTTTTGCCACTTTCAACTTGATAATAAAAAACTTTTTTTTACTACCTAACATTCATACAATATTATTAGAATAGTTGTAATTTTTTTTTTAAATTCCTTTTAGTCTATTGTATTTTGTTATTGCACAATACTCCCAAGACATCTCTCTATCTTAATCACCCAACCTTAGCTCTAGAAATTATATCTTGATATATATCCCTGTTCTTCTATATAATTGATCTAAGATATTTAAACCTTTTACAATTACAAATTATTATATTTTAGCAATATTTAATTATAATTGTTTATGGGAAAACTTACATGTAAATACACAAATATTATTTATTTATGAAACTATAAAAAAAAAAGAAAAATCATATATTTGTGCATGGCATGAACAAATTATTAACAATTTTATGAATAAATGAGAATGAAGTTTGATAATTTTGCAATGCTTTTTTGAGATTTAGGTGACACTTCCATAAATAGTAGTTGGACATTTTTTTTGTAAATGGGCATGATTTTACTATTACATGAGAAATTGCATATCACGAATTCATTTTTTTTTCAACTAATAATAATCTCTCTATCTTTTAAAAATTTATATCGTGGTCAGAATTCTTACTTATTTCATTAGATATTCACAGAGCTTAGAATTAAATCATTTGTGAAAAATATATATCAAGTTCCTCAACTCAAAATTTTTTTGTAAGCATCTCAATAACCAGTGCAAAGAGATATGAGCCCAATACTGCTTGTTGATGTAATCCTATTATAATTAGAATCTCTTTAGTATCTATACCATTACTTCTAGTCTTAGTCATTGCTCAATTATACCTATTTTTAATAACTTTAACATATCTTTTTCTCACTTGATTTTTCTTAATGCACACACCAAAACAATTCTTGTTGTACCCAATCAAATGCTTCTCAAGATAACAAAAAAAGCATTTCAAGATTCTTTCTTTGCTCTTTATACTTTGACAGTAATTGTCTTAATATAAAAAAAATCTTCTATGGTGAATATTACTGACATGAAGCCAAATTGATTCTTTGATACCAACGTAATTTTTGAAGTTTATGCTTTAGATCTTGAGCTTCTCATTTATTCTTAAATGTTGGTATCACTAGTTTATTCTCTAATCATTTGATGCCCTCTTCATCTTCAAAAGTTCCATTAAAAAGATTTGTTAATCAAATTACTGAATATCCACAATAGTTCTCCAAATGTAATTAGGTATCTCTTTTAAATCTAGATCTTTCCCTTTATGCATATTCTACAGAGCCAACTCTATCTTACTTTTTTAGATCAATCTATAATATGCCTTCTTATTTTGGTTATTATGCTCTTCTAGAAAAATTTCAAACTAAAAATTCTAATTTAATAAATTCTAAAAGCTGTGCATTCATCTTTTTCTAACTATGATCTTATCATCCTCACTTTTAATGTATCTAACATGATCAAGGTCTTTGGATCTCTTCTTTATTCTTAATTATTTTATATGCTGTTGAGCTATTTAATCGACCACATTTTATGCAATTTAAAAGCTGACTATGAATGAAAGACTATAAAACATAGAAGATACAAGATTATGAGTAAACAAAGGTGAAGAGTGATTATGACCCTTTCAAATGAAAGCATAAGAGATCCTCAATAGTTTCCTTAATGAAACTCATAGAAAAAAAGAAAAACTAAAGAAAGAGAAAGTTTAATTTAAGTAGTCTGATTTCATAGTAGTTTAATATTGCTCATCTAAATTGCATAACTTAAATAAGTATTTGAGTTGCCTACCTCAAGCTGCACCTCACCATAAGGTGCCCAATAAGCTCATTGACGCTAATGATTTACTGGCATGAGTAGGGCTTGCGCCTTTCTCATTCGAGACATGGGCTTCAAGATTATATGCCTCCAGGATCATGAGGTGAAAGCCTCAAATTAACATTTTAAAAATTAAAGAAAACTCTTTTAAGTTATATGTGATAGTGTTTAAGTTATTAAGTTTAAAATTTATATATGTTTGGAGATAGAGGGTTATAGTTCAAAAGGAGCGTGAATGCTTACAAGAGGAGAGCGAGTGCATGTAAGGAGAGCCATTATAAGAGTTTGAGAGCACAGAGCGAACTTGCTTCTACGAGCAGGAGTCAGTGTTTGTGAGCAGGTATGTGTTATTTTTTTATTTTTAATTTTTATTAACTATTTTTTCATTTCTTTAAATTAAATTTTCTTTTCTTTTTTTTTTTCCTTAAGTTTTTGTTTTAAATATTTTTTAATTTTATTATAGCTGTTATTTATTTTCTTTTTAACATCTTTTGGTTTATATTTTTAATATTCTCCCCAAAAATATTTTTTAATTTAATTTTTAGTTTTATTTTTAACGTTTTTATTTAAAAATTTTAAGTAAATTTTCTTTCTAACAAATTTATCACCATTTTTATTAATTTATTTTTTATTTTTTTTGAATTATTTTTATTATTTAAATTGATTTTATTTTATTTTTTTCTTAGTTTAATTTTTTCAGTTTTTGTCATTTTTTTTACTTTTTTTATTATTTTAAATTGCATTTTCTTTTTCTTTTATTTTAATTATTTTTTATTTTTATGAAACTTTTTAATTTTTCTTTTGTTTTTTTGTCTATTTAGTTACTTTTTGTATTTAATTTTTTTAATTTAATTATAATAGATTGTGGTGCTAGAAGATCCAATTTGAAAAAAAAGGAGGAAATTTCTTTGGCTGATCTTCTTTTAAGAAAGAGAGCGAGTTCGTAGATAATAGTAAATTTGTTATTAGTAGTCTAATAGTAAAAAAAAGGAGCATCTCATCACTTATAAGAATGGTTATAGTAAAACTCAGATTGATTATTTTCTTATAAGAAAAGTAGATCGTTTAGATTGCAAAGATTGTAAAGTTATTCCGAGTGAAAGTTTATGTACCCAACATCGCTTATTAGTTTTAGACTTTAAGATGAAAGGACAGAAAATAAAAAATAAAGTAAAGCGATTTTCTAGGATTAGATGGGGGCATTTAAAGAATAGTAATAAAAATATTTTTGTGAGTAAGATTTTAGATTCTAAGATTTTATTTGTGCATGAGGATGCTAATGTTATGTGGGAAAAAGTGGCTAGTGATATTAAAAATATTGCTAAAGATGTGTTTGGAGTATCAAAGGGAAACGCCCCTAATAGTAAAAATAGCTGGTGGTGGAATCCAATTGTGCAAGAAAAGATAAAAAATAAGAAGATTTGTTATAAAAATTGGTTTAGATGTAAAGATTCTGATAATTGGGAAAGATATAAAGAGGCATGTAAGGATTCTAAGAAAGCAATATGTGATGCAAAGATCTTAGCTTTTAATGATTTATATAATAGATTAGATACTAAGGAGGGAGATAGATATATGTATAAGCTAGCCAAACAAAGAGATAGGAGTAGTAAGGATTTAATTCAAGTGAAGTGTATTAAGGATGAAGATCAAAAAGTACTTTTCTTAGAAGATGATATTCAACAAAGGTGGATGAGATATTTTGATAAACTTTTTAATGAAGATTGTAGGAATACAATTGACTTTAGTGACCTTAGCATCCTAAATGAAAATAAAGATTTTTGTTTTTATCGGCGTATTAGTAAAGCCGAAGTTAGAGAGGCTTTAAAGAAAATGAAGTGTGGAAAAGCTGTTGGACCTGATGATATCCCAATAGAGATGTGGAAATGCTTAGGAGATGAAGGAATTTCTTGGCTAACTAAACTTTTTAATAATATTTTGAAGACTAAAAAGATGCCAGATGCGTGGAGAATGAGTGTATTGATTCCTATTTATAAGAATAAAGGTGATGCACAAGATTGTGCGAATTATAGAGGAATTAAGTTAATGTGTCACACTTTAAAACTATGAGAGCGAGTTATGGAGCGTAGGCTGCGGCGTGATACTAATGTTTCTCAAAATCAATTTGGATTCATGCCTGGTAGGTCTACTATGGAAGCCATACATTTATTGAGAGGTTTGATGGAGAAATATAGGGAGAATAAGGAGGATCTACATATGATATTTATTGATTTAGAGAAAGCATATGATAAAGTTCCAAGAGAAGTGCTATGGAGAGTTCTTGAAAAGAAAGGAGTTAATAATGCTTATATTCAAATCATTAAAGATATGTATGAAGGAGCTACTACTTGTGTTCAAACACAAGGTGGTTTGACCAAGTATTTCCCTATTTCGGTTGGATTACATCAAGGATCAACTTTAAGCCCATATCTTTTCGCGTTAGTCATGGATGTTCTCACTAGACATTTACAAGAGGATGTACCCTGGTGTATGCTTTTTGCTGATGATATTCTTCTTGTTGACAAGACTAAAGAGGGAGTTGAAGGTAAACTTGAAGTCTGGAGATCAATCTTAGAGTCTAAAGGTTTTCGCTTGAGTAGATCTAAAACTGAATATATGGAGTGTAATTTTAGCAGTAATAGACCTAGGGAGGGGATTGTGACTTTGGGCGATCAAGTCATTAATAAGAGTACACGTTTTAGATATCTTGGATCTATTGTTCAGAGTGATGGTGAAATAGATGGGGATGTTATCAGTAGAATTCAAGTTGGATGGTTGAAGTGGAGGCATGCATCGGGCTTGTTGTGTGATAGAAAAGTCCCCCTTAAACTTAAGGGAAAATTCTATAAGATGGTGGTGATACCTGCAATGCTTTATGGTGCAGAATGTTGGCCATTAAAAGAGAAGCATAATACTAAGTTATGTGTTGCGGAGATGAGGATGCTTAGGTGGATGAGTGGATTTACTCTTAGAGACAGGATACGAAATGAGCATATACGTGAAAAGGTTGGAGTAGCTCCAGTGGAGGATAAGATTAGAGAGAGTCGCCTTAGATGGTTTGGTCACATAAAACGGCGGCCTTCTGATGACCCAGTTAGGAAAGTAGAGGTATTAGATTTGACTTATGTTAAGAAAGGTAGAGGTAGACCTAAAAAGACTTAATTAGAAAATATTAGAAATGATCTTTCTCTATTAGATTTAAACGAGAATTTGACTTTGAACCGGACACAATGGAGAAAAAGGATTCATGTTGCCGACCCCACGTAGTGGGACAAAGGCTTGTTATTGTTGTTGTTGTTGTAGTCTAAGTCATAGTTATTGATTTAAATGGTCCAAAAGAAAGACGATTTGCACGTGACAATAAGATTGGTATAACAGATAATACCATTTCCTAGAA
Source organism: Dendrobium chrysotoxum (assembly GCA_019925795.1). Taxonomy (NCBI): domain Eukaryota; kingdom Viridiplantae; phylum Streptophyta; class Magnoliopsida; order Asparagales; family Orchidaceae; genus Dendrobium; species Dendrobium chrysotoxum. Next base: position 38,447,466 of record CM034308.1, read on the forward strand.
ACCTGGTTAATTAGTGATGTTGATGAGTAAGAATATATGATTGTTGATGATGTTGTAAAGAAGTTCATTTTTGAGAGAATTATTGGAGTTGGCATGAATATTCTAATCAGAAAAGAAAAATAATTTATTGAACCATCGAATACAAATGAGTTAGAATATCAATCTGACATTCTTGACTTGGATGGTGAGCAATTAATTATGAACCAAATCTTAAGTATATAAATTTTTTGAATGATCAAGTACGTCATAATCTAAGTATTAATAAATTGAAGTTATTCGGTGAAGAAACAACATCACCAAATAAGGTGAATCGGCTACAAGCTGAAATCCTTGGTTCATTAGTTTTAAGAGTTGAAGAAATCCAAAGATGAATTGGGCATATGCATCTTTGACAAAGTTATAGAGAGGTCAGAAATGGAGTTTAAAGAATTACTCCTTTATCGACCCTAGTTATTTCTCAACTTGTTTAGCCTCATTCTTTTCGAATGATATTGGGACTAAAAAGTACTTGAACCAATAAGTGTTTGACATTTAGCTTAAGTGAATGCTCTTTTAGAAAATACCTTGGAGTTTGACATGGCTGGGATCCACATACACTTAGAAGTTATTAATGACAAAAACTAAATAGTCATTGTGATTTGATCATCCCTAGACTGGCTAGAATTGATATGAAGCTTATTTATTGAAGAAGATTAGATTATTGACACACAAATATCTAAATTTGACCGTATTGAACCAGTTCTTTGGCTATAGACTCTACATTTTCATAAATTTTGAAAGGAAATGAAGAGTTTCATTGAAATGGCTATTGTTGTTGTGACTCAGTTGTCTACTTTTGTCTTGGAGCAATGTTAAGCAGCTTAACCTCCCATGTTCACGTACAACATGGACGAGATTAGGTTGTTGATGTCAAAGTATAACTCTGAACTATATCAAAAGAGATACCATCATGATGATAGAGAAGGGGCTTTGTTGAGAAGATAATGTATTTTGTAATGATTACTATTAGATATCCTGTTAAATGATAGGATAAAAAGAATGTAATACAATCTTTCCTTGATAATGAAATTAAAGTTCTCATTAAATGACATGTCTTTTATGTTGTTATGATTGTTATATTAATAAGAAATTCTTAATTGTTTGAAATGAATTATTAAACAAATCAAACCATAATACATGGCCGATGTGTTGTTTGATAAGAGAGATGATTCACTAAAGTAGTCCTATTTGCTTGAATAATAATAATTGTTGATTGAATTTAAGAGATTTCAAAATCGTAATAAAAATAGATGGAACATCTCTGGAATATTTCATGAAGTGAATAGTTTAAATATACGAGAGGATTTGAAATGCGGATGATTGGATCAATAATTTTGTTACGGATGATGTATATGAGAGGATTTTAAAAATTTTCATTTAATGATTTGTTGAATCGACTTGACCAATAAATGAATAGTGAATAGAACCCCATAAATAATTAAAAAGGAACTAAGTCACTTTTGGCACCTTGATTCCTTAAGCTCAAGTACTTTTCCAGGGTTTCATAATGAAGATTATAAAATCTAGAAAGTAGAAACTTTTTGTTCAACGATTTGTTTGCCATAGAATCCTCTTGCCTTTAAGCATCTTACTACTCTATCTTGTGTTCTCTCTTTCTTATTTTGATATTGACTTTGCAAGAGACACTACATTTGTGAAAAATGTTCTGTGCTACCTCTGATCCCGTTGAAGTTTAATTGGTTGAGTATACTAGGATCTTGACTTCCAAGATTGTTGAATAGTAACTTGGATGGAGAGAGAGAGAGAGAGAGAGAGAGAGAGAGAGAGAGAGAGAGAGAGAGAGGAAATGTCATGGAACTACAAGGAGTGCATAATACCTAAGGGTTATACAACTTTCCCAAAAGGGGAGATGTATTTTTCTTTGGAGTTTTTGTGGTCTTACTTTATCATTCTCGGATCAATTGATAGAACTTTTTATTACCTTTCACATAGCTTAATTAACACTAAATGCATTCTTGATCATAGTTTGAATATTATGTTCTAGATCCACTCGATGCCTTAGTTGTTATAACAATTTATTTCCTTATTTAAGATTAGAATGATGAATTCATTTTGCTTCATTGTTTCTCATCATCCCTCTCTAGTAATCATTGATGGGTTGTTGACTTCATACAAGGGGTGGACAAATCAATTCTTTATCTGAGCCAATGATGGGTTGAAGTACCCTAACAGGCTTGAATTGGGACAAAAGAGGTCATCTAACTACAAGCTTATTCTAATTACTTGATCTATCTACTTGTTCTTATTAATCCTCATAACATCTTCAAAAATCTCTAGATTTATGATCCATACATCTTGATCTTCCTTCCATTTCTTTATAGAGGAATTAAACGGGGAGGGGCGTGATCTCTTAGTAGACATTATTTAAATGAAAAGAAATGTGAAAAATGATCAAAGGTAAAAGACCTGATTTCAAGATGGATAATCACATTAGGAACATTCTGAAAATCTATATATTTGTAGGTTTCCATAATGAAAGAGGAATATAAACCAAATCAAATTGTAACTTTGATGATCAAATTAGAGCCAGTCATATTTTAGCCGAGACAATTTAGTAGGTACCATTACAAATACATTCGGCGAGCAAGATTTATTGATATTCAAATTCTACTAAAGAAGCAGTGAATCTAGACTAATTCCTCTACATCCGTTTAATGAGTTCTAGTTTATCAACATTCAAAGCAAAATGACCATTCGGGATTCATCATTTCATTTGCATCCTTTTAGAAAATTAGCTTCTACTTGTTAAGGATAGCAATGATTCAATTGACATCTCTTTGTAACTCTTGCAAAAATTTTATGGTAGGATCCATAAAAGACAGATTCGTGGGAACAGTAAGGATCATCTTTACATTATGCTAAATTACTTTTACTCCAGTAATTCTTTTTGAGATTAGTAAGAGAAAACTCTCAAACCCTTGTATAATGGACTGAGTCATAATGCCAAACCACTTAAATATTCATGTGTTTGTGTTGTGAAGCGTACTCATTCTTATTGGTAGCTTGATTCATATTTACTTTTATTTTTCAAATTCTCATGCATATTCTATTGTGATTGTGCTTGTCAGAGTAGAATTGAAATATTCTCATGAACTCTAAGGCTTATTATTATTCATTTAATTAGTATTGGATAAGATTACTACAGAAAGTCCTTTTTTCCCTCTTGGTAAAACACTTTATGATTCTCTCTCTTTTGCGCTCTCTATGTATGGCGAGACTCTTCTTCCTCCCTATTCCTTGCTTGTTCCCTGTTTCTTTCTCTCTCCTTTTTTGTTCCTTTCCTTATTTGCTTTGGCTCTCTCTTCTCTCTTCTTCTACTCCAGAACCCAACAACAGCCCATACCTTGTCTCAATTACACAACAAGATTATTCCCTAAGCCTCTTTGAAAACTGCTATTAACAAAGCACTGAAAACCCTACAGATTTTCCCATAACTAACCTTAAAGCTTGCTGCGGATCTAGCCTAAAACATGTCCCATTACATTCCCTGAAACCCACTGAAACCCTAATGTCGAGCCTGAAAGCTGAAATATGCACAGGAATTCTGCATCTCCACTGCTTCTGTTATCCCATCTCCTACGGCATCACCAGCCTTCACACTTACCAAATGAATTCAGCTCTCTCATATGAGATGCAAGCAGGGATGACTCAGGAGTTAGTGTTTAGGTTCTGAATACAATGAGAGTGCTAAAGAATCTCCCTAGGACAAAATAGAAATATATGGAATGCTTGAAGAGAATAATTTAAACTGTTGGGGCACTAACTTGAAATGGCTGTAAAGACTCATCTTGAAATTCCTTTTTACTGGCAAATAAATAGAATACAGCTCACATGGATCAGTAAGTATAGACCCGTAATTGCTGCAACTAGTAAAATTTCTGAAATTATTTTAGTTTATTTTTCATTTTTTTTTTCACACATAGGGTAGAACCATAGATTACTAATTTTTTAATAAAAAGGTGGCTAGCAGGGAGCATATTGATCATTCTGAAAACATGCTTTCACAGAAGTCAGAGGTTTTTGATGATCTGTGTTTTAAGCATGCATTTTCTCTACAGTAACATATCTAAACGTTGTGATCATTATCGTGGTTAAAAAAGTTGTCACATTTGTTATACTAGGTTAAAATGGCCGTTCAATATATGCGGCGTGTAATCCAGAGAAAAGCAAAATTTGACATCAGGGATCTTAATGTTGTACAGGTCTGAACCTACCAAATATTTTTTTCTGAGCTGTCACTTTTATGGCAGAAACTAAACAATTTTTGGACTATTGTATCCAATTGAATCTACAGTACGCACCAAAGACCTTTATTCCAGCATTATTTGGACATGCTTCAGAGGACGTATTTATTCAACCGCATCACACTGACCTCATTTACCAGTCGTATGCAGTAAGGATTCTTTTCCCATTGCTTTCACCATAATAACGATCACTATATTCATTCAACATTTACACTTTTGATTGAACGTCGCAGCTTGTAGTTGCTCTTTATTTTTAGTATTTGAAATTTATGTTTCATTTCGATCCATCATTTTGCAGGGTGATAGGAACATAATCAAATTTGATGGTGATCACAACTCTCCGAGGCCACAATTTTACTACGATTCTGTTTCAATTTTTTTCTACAATGTTCTTCACCCCCCTCAGATTCCTGCTGAGTTTTCAAGTAAACTAGAAAAGTACTATGATTTGGGAGATCTGCCAGTTGAAGCCAATTCGGATGAGGTGATCTTTAACTACATATACCTGTATCATTAGGAATAGCAAGTTTTTTTTTTTTTTGACGTTTTTCTCTTTTTTAATCATAGCACTTTACTATATGGATAGAGATTTTCCATATGATTTTATTTTTGTTTATTTTTACTCACGTACAAATGAACGTCATTCATCTTATGGTTCATGAAAAGTTGCATGTAGTATAAATGGGTTAAGTCCACCTCAAACCACAAGCAACTTGAGCTTGACCAATTAATCGAGTTTGAGCTAATTTATTCGAGTTTGAATTGGCTCATTTATTATAAAAGAAGAAGATGATTCTAATTAAAGTGCCTATTGTACTAAAATGATGAAAACAATGAGAATTTAGGAGAGAAATAATAAGAAAACAACTGTGATTAGGAAGATAGAGAATTTTCAAAATATTTTTAAGAACTTTATTCTGAAAGCCTTGGATGCCGTTATATTTTAAGTATATGTTATATTAATATCTTTTAAGCGAGTCAATTGATGAGTCAAATTCAGGATAGTTCAAACTTGACGTATTAGCTCATTGAGCTAGCTAGGCTCATAGGTCATTTATCGAGCTGAGATTCAGTCAACTCATTAGTAGGCCTGGCTCAATTTCACCCTTGGTAGGCATCATGACATTTTATAAAATTTTTAGAAGATTTGATCATGCTTCAAACTTGTACAAGTAAAATACTCGAATGGACATTCTATATAGTTACATAAATGATTCATTAATTCAATGTTGAGAGTACTCTGATTAAATAAAATATTTTGAGCGTGCATAAATAAACATCTTGAATAGTTTCAATGAATTTGATTTAAAAAATGTTACTTAGAAATAGTACCATTAATGATGTGCATTATAAGTTGTTAATTTTGAGTGGCTATTAGACCTTTCATAAAAAAAATGATAAAATTAAATCTCCGTGTTCTTAGGGTGCTTCAACATCAATAAATTTTATTTTGCATTTGAAGCAGCTACATAGAAAGCTAATTCTACGGAGAATGGACTTGCATATATATATATATATATATATATATATGGGTTTTCAGTATATTAAATTCGCTGGAGAAATGGACGAGGTATGATCGCGTTAAAACATCTTATGTTTTTTTTCTCCAGAATGTATTATATCAGATCCTCTCTGGGCTTCGTGCTGCTGGAAATGAATCAGCAAGCTCTTCATCTGCAGCACCTGCCCTTCCAAAAGGTAATGCTGATTTTGATGAAATAGGAGAGTGGAATTGCCATTTTAGCCCTGCGATACAGTTGCTTTTTTTAACAAGCTAAATTGCATGCATACTATGTAGGCCCACATTCAAAATCTGTAGTCGAACTGCTTTCAGAAAGTGTATCCCAGATTTCTATGATTGATGATGACGTTGTATGTCCGTCTATTCGTTTTTTTTTTTTTTCCTCCATTTAGCAGTTCTTTAGAAACAGGTTACTTTGCCTTCTGAAACGCAGGATTTTCTTCTTGAGCAAAGTAGTACTGTTGCTGAGATAGACGGTAATAATGCATATGAAACTCATTTACAGGTAAGCAGTTTAAGGGAAAAAATCTTAGTTTCATTTGTTGCTTGTAATTGTTATGCATCCTTTCTGACCCTGCCACTTTTACCTATCTAGGATAAACAAAATGGGCTGGATGAGGAATCTCACTCGTGCTCAAGCTCCAACAGGGAAAGCCTTGGTAGATGCTCTTCTCTAGGTTTAGTTAGTGTAGGTTCATCCTCAGGTGAATGTACCGAAAATCCCAGCCGAAGACATCAGGTATCTACTCCCCTGGCAACCCTGAAGTATCCTTTTCACTCCCCCTTCTGTCACTCTAATATCCTTGTCCTCCACTCATTTACTGCCCCTCTGTACTTCCTAACCCTCCTCATCTTTCTCACATTCTTCTCGCTTTTCTTCCTTCCAGGCATAGCTTGTGTTTACTGCGTTACATGTTACATATATAGGAACTTCAATTTGACTCTCAGTCCCATAATTAGCTTAATTTGGTTTATTTTACAAGCTCTTTTACTAGACAAGCTGCCTAGCATGATCATATTCAGCTTAATTTTGGCTCGATTATGTTAATATATATCTATAAAAATATGTATGCGCGTGAGCGCGTGCCGCCTTGCATGGACAAATCATATTCAAATTTCACAAAATTGGCATCCTATTACTTTTATGGTGTTGATTTAAATGAATGGTTTTGATTTTTCAATTGAATCTTGTATAACTTAAAAATGAGCAAAAATAAAATATAATAAAAAAATATATCTCTATTCACACTGAAGGATAGTACTATCTATGGTAAGAGAGAAAGAGTAGAATAATTTTTTTTTTAGTTTAATTTCTACATCTGTCACTTTATATAATCTTCTAACCCAAGATTAGATTATTGGTTGGTCTACAAAATAACAATTACATATGAACTGTGGTTAATAATTAATATGATTGTTTAATATTCATCAAGCATGTGAAAAAATACATGTTTGGATGACATAAAAATTCTCTTAAAAATCATGTTTTAATCATATGTTTCATAAATCAAAATCCTCTCATATAATACAATGTATCATCAACAATTCATGTATTATTACTCTTAAATACATTTGAACTTGTCTACCCTATGAAATCTCAATTATCATTTCATGCAATCAGACTCATTCATTTTGAAATCATGCATTGCACTAGTTGATGATGTAAAGGAATGGATGGCTTTGATCTTTCATTTAAATGTCTCACCATCAAAAATCTATTTCTCTCTCTCTCTCTCTCTCTCTCTCTCTCTCTCTCTATATATATATATATATATATATATATATATATATATGCGCACACATGTATAATAGATAGAAACTGGTGAATATTTAGTTTAATAATTTTTTTTATTCGGCTGGAAGTTTGTGGATCACTCTTATTGAGTGAATTATAAATCTCAGACCATTACATTGGTTTAACACCTTCGTTTTTGTGGGAGCAGATTATGCTGAAAGCACTTGCTACACCTCTCAGAAAAATCCATCGCAAATCACCCAAACCGAAGGAGAAGAAGAACAAGAATGATGCGCCGGGATTGAAAAAATCAAAGCGCTGGGCTAAATTAGACAGGGCCGAGGCATTATTTCGTCAACGCTTGCGCCTCTGCCTTCTTGGACGGTTCAATCACAAGCGTAATCATTCTACTTGACACTGTAGAAAAAGTGAAAAAAAAAAAAAAAACATAATTTGATTGAATCCAGTAGTTGTTTCGGTTTTGAGGCCTTATAAATATGCAACTCATTCAGTGGAAGGATTACTAACCCAAACGAAGCTGATCTGATCATTCTGAGTTTTCTTGTAGCAGATAAAGTTTCTTTGAAGCATTATGGGTTGAGATGAGTTTCAGTTGGCCTCTTTAGGGTTGAAGCTGAAGACATTTGAAGACTGTAAGGCATTTGTTATTGTCAAGACCTTTTTTATATGTTGATCTTATTGGTATGTTGGTGTCTTTAGTTCTTATTAATTTGCTGCCCAGATTTTGGTATTGCAGTATACCAGCCAATCTAACTGCAGGAACATCAGGTGAAAATGTAATTTGTATTTTATTTTATTTTTGCAAATATATCTTCTTTGTAATGTACTGTTAGGGAATTTTATTATGTCCTTTGCTTTTATGGAAGTTGAATTTTTCTTACAGGAGGCTTCTTATTTCAGTTGACTTTGTTGTTTGCATCTAGCACTTTATTTTATCTTTGCACTTTGAGACATTCATAGATGAAAAATTATCTGAGTTGAGTTTCATTAATTTTTATAATAATTTAGATTTTGTTTGGGGCGACTTTTTTCTTGCTTCTTATATAAAAAATTTTAATTTTGTACTGAAAGGTTGTTTTAAGAAGCATTAAGAAAGCCCTTTCAAATGAAATCTTAGATTTTATTTGGGATAATTTTCTTATTATTTTTTAAAATAATTTTTCAGCACAAATTTTTTTAAACTAGAATAAAAAATATTTAAGAAAATAGTAAGAAAGTTATCTGAAATGAAGCCTCAGTAATTATCAGGCATGCAAAAAACATTAAGATAATTTCTGAAATTAAAATTATCAAAATAATCATTGTAATAATCGGCGACATCTGAGGACTCCTGAAATAAGGGGAGAGTAGGAAATTAAAAGATGACAAAGAAGGATCGACAAAGGAAAGGCAATAATAACTGGTCAAGTGGTTATAGGAGTTTTAGAATTCACTAAGATTAAGGAATTCTCTACCAAAATCTAACATGAATATCCAAAAAATAATGTATATTTATAGACTTTGAAGAGGGGAATCTGCCCTAATTTAAACATCCAGGCTTTGTTTATATTAATTCAAACATCCACACATTTTATTTCAATATTTTTAATTGATTCATATGGTTCTAAAACACCCTAAATATAAAATAGGGCCATCAATACATACATGAAATATTTGAGAATATCAAAATATAATTTGGGACAGTTTTCTTACTACTTTTTAAAATAGTTTTCTAGTACAAAAATTTTTAGAAATTTTTTTGTAATAGAAAATTGTTTCAGAAAGCGGCAAAACAGTTGTTCCAAACGAAGCTTTCAAGTGCTCATCCTCATAAAAAAAGGGCAAAAAATCCCAACTAAATATAGCAACAACATACTAAATATACCAGAAGCAGTCTATTACAAGAGAATCAGAGTATTGTTGAGGAAAAAAAGATGTTGTTTCAGATAGTTGCAGAAGTGATTCTTTCAATGCTTGGTGCAAAGTGCTCTGCTTCAAATCACCACTCATTTACCACTTAGAATCTTCTCAAACTTCTCATCCAATTTCTTCATTCTGATCCCCAACTATGAAATCTAAAGAATTGCATCTCAAACCCCAATCACATATTTCCAGGTACATGTCTCTCCAGTATTTGATTCCACCATATATAGATACCTCCAAGAAATTAAGGAAAAATAAGCTACAGGCTTTCAAACTCTTCTTCTTCATCAAACATCACTCCCAGAACCATTCCCAAACTGGTCATCATCACCAAAAGAAGTGCCTGAAGAATCAAAGTGAGTTCCAGCATTGAACATAGAGCATTGTTGCTGGAATTCGGAACCTGAGCTTGATTCAAGTATATGGTTGCCTAGTACCAAATCCACCTGTCCGCTTCCACGCATTCCACTGCCATTACTTCTTTGCCTCTTACTCGGCCTCTCATGTTTCAGGCTTTCAGAGGTCGAACCATCGACATGGAAGCTCGAGTCTGGAGTCAATGGTTCCCGGCGAGAGGAATCTTCAAATGAGGTACTCTTAACGAGGCTGTCTGCCTTTCCGTGCTTGCCATTAGAGGTTTTGTCCTTATGAAGCGACTCGCATATTGGTGCAGGAGTTGAAGGGTCGGAGTCTAGGCAAAAGTCAGCTGAAGATGGTAGAGGTGGGAGGTTCATTCCTGGTGTCTCAGCCAGTACTCCATTAAGCCTTTGTTGTTCCTCCATGATTTTCTTCAGATATTTTCCCTGGGCTTCTATCCTTAACTGCAGCTGCCTTTGTACCTATAGAAGTTTCAAAAGCTTGTTTTGTTGAAGATCTCTTAATGGAACTAAAATTAAAATACAATAGACGAGCTATATCTAGCTGAAAATGATATGATGCATGAACAATAACATACAACCATATATAATGTACTAACACAGCAGAGAACACAACAGCTGATCATTAATGAGATATAGAGAATATGTAGATCCATTGATTGGTTGCTTTTTGGGAGAAGGCTTGTTGAGAAGGGGCTCTCAAAGCATAAATCAGAACCTTCCAAAAATAGAATGGTAAGATTTGCTTTAGATGTTAATGCAAGTCTTTACTATCAATATTTGTTCTAAATTTGGATGAATTTTATCATTGAAGATGCAATTTTTTATAATTGTCATGAAAACACATACCATGTCCTAAGCAAACAAGATCTTCAATGACTTTAGTTGTGAAGATCTGTATAACGTGATAAAAGTAGCCCGTAAACTTTTGATGGTAACAGAAATTTTAACATTTAGGGGCTGTTTGGTAGGAGGATTTAGGCCGGATTTGAGGCGGATTTGAGCGAAATCCAGCCAAACGGCCTAAAATGCAAAACCAAATCTCACGGCAAATGAAATCCGCCGTAGACGGAAAATTCCGCCAATTCGCGCTAAATCCTGGATTTCTGAAATCCTGTATTTTGCCAGATTTATGAAATACAGGGCTCTAGAAGAAGAGACCGCTCGGTAAATCCTGCTCTATAGCCAAACAGTCACAGAAGATTTTACAGGATTTATCATGAATGTTACCAAACAGTTTTCAGGATTTAAGTCCCTCAGAATTTCCAAAATCTGGATTTAGAGGATTTAGGAAATCCTACTTAAATTAAATCCGGGGTGCTACCAAACAGCCCCTTCCGTAGAGGCTTTTATTATCTGCAGGAAAGTAGTTAAACACTTCAGGTAAATTACAGTAAATCGTAATCAAGTAGTTAAAAAAAAAAATTGAAGCTGCAAAATAGATTCAGAAAAATCGTATAGATCAATAAAAAATATGGCACATTCAACAATGTTATTTAAAGCCAATCTGAAAATCACTGACCATGCGAAGTTACTTTCTCAGCAATATCATGACAAGAAAATTATAACTCACCACTACGCAAAGAATTTTATACGATTTAAAAGTATTAACATCTTAAATATAAAAAATGTACATTATCAAAATCAATAGATGCCCGCACCTTAAACCTTATAAAATTATCTTTGCTTAAAACATCAATGGTGCCTACTGAGATGTTTAGATGAAATACGTGATATCAGATAATCAAATTCACAATCATTCTGTGCAAGATCCATGCCCAATGCGTCTAGACCCAAACTGTACCAGGCATGCAACGGGCAATGTAGGACTTACATAATTAAGAGATTCGAGTTAATATCTTCAGAGTGTCATAATTAATATAACTATCATGTGATGAAAAAAGATGACTCTTGCTTCTCCCGATTTATATGTTGAGCAATCAAAGGAAAGATGAAAAGAAAATTGATCTTTATGACCCAACAAACCAAAGTTCATTAAATAAAATAAACAGTATTGCAACATTTATATGAGTTGTATAGTCCGTCCTTATATTGACACTCTGACATCTGAGTGCAAGAGGATTTAGACATTAAATTTTATAATTTCATATTTCTCTCACTTCCCTATTAACAAACAATTAAACATACCTTTGTAGGCGTCATGATTGCTATATGTTGAAAACCATCCATTTTTAAAATCAGAATATTCCTTTATTTCCCTTTTCCATTGAATTATATGAAAAAACTTTTGTAAAGGTGAATTTTGAAACTAACAGCAAGCACAAAACGATATAAGTTCTACACTATACATGCAGAATCTAATGTTATATTTAAGAAAACTTGCCTCTAATTGCTCATGTAGTCGCTTTTGGACCTCCATCTGCAATTTTAGAGCTTCAGTTATCTGAACTCCACTGGTCAGGAAAAAGGGAAAAAGATTAGAATGTTCTTGATTGAATAAGTGAGCGTTTCAGGGAGGTCAATTAAACAAAGCAATAAAAAAAAAAAGAGAGAGTAGGATAGTGGGGCCACTAGCTCGACAACCAGGAATGCGTAGTTTGTCTAGACTAATACAACTAAAGGTCAATCCTAATTCGCGGGCATAGGAATCCATATTAAATGTACATTGAAATCCTATTTTATTATGTGTAATATGAATTTCATTTTATTAAATGGACTTTATTTGTATAGGAATCAATAGGTTCATTTACATTCAAAATTTGTTCATTATCAGGTTGTGCCAAGTCGAAACAAGGCTATTTGCCAGGCCTGTGTAGAACTTGTCCAAGTTTGCATCCAAGATAGCTGACGCAAAAAAAAAGTTTTATTGATGGGCATAAAGTTTCATCATGTAGTCTGTCAATTAATCAAATGTTGAGTTTTATGCATCAATAGAAATAAAATGAGCATGCTTATGCAATGTCTAAGAAGGGACAATCATCATCATCATCATCATCATCATCATCATCAGCAGCAGCAGCATTATTCAAACTATTTGGGTCAACGTTATGAATCTAAAATTTTCATTCATTCATGTTAAAGTGTTGTTTAAAGTGAAACATATTCTTTGCAAATCTAAGAAGGGACAAATGTTCATTTATGCATACTTGATTTTGGTAGAGGCTGAGAATCCAATGTGCCATTGATAGAAGTTGCTTAAAATAACAATTTTGATCAAGTATCAGTAAGGCACAATGTGAAGCACTTTATGAAAGAAATTGTGCAATATCTTTGTGTTGGGTAGAAAAGGGTGAAAGAAAAGTAATGAAATCCATTCCAATGGAAAGACATCCTAAATAAGAAGAGAAGGGGAATCCATCCCAAGGTACAAGAGATGAAGAATCCACTTTTCTTTAAAAAGAGACGAAAAAGATAAACATAATTTGTAGCATGTCCATAGAAAAATCTATCTATAAAAACACTCGATACAATCAAGCATCTCAGAAAATCTATTCCTTATTCCAAAATTCATGAACCAAACTGCATCAACTATCAGCAATTTGTTCTAAGTAGAAGTTGATCTGTTGGGTAGATGGAGAAGAACCATACGCTGTTATTATATATTTTTTATAATATTCTTCCTCATAGCTCATATTAGTTCTAGGTTAGGCAGTTCGGTTCAGTTGAATGTTTGGGTAAATCTAAATTTTGGATTAGCTAGTTGGGTCGAGAGGATTAAGATTATAAGGATTTAGAACTAATATGATGGGGAGAGAGAAATCTACACACAAGTAGAGGGGGTTTGGCTTTGAGCCAGAAATTGGTAGAGCTACAAGTTTGCATAGGTAGTAAAGGAGTTCCAATTAGATTTGAGGTCATTTGATTTTAGATTTGGGTTTAGGGTTGTTAATTTAGTTTTGGGTTGAGGTATAGTGGTCTTGAAAAGGATGCATTGATTATGGCGGTCGATGACTTAAGGGAGGAAATCAAAAGCGCATATCAACAAGAACTTATGGATGCTTTCATGCTAATCTTTATCATAGTGTAGATCATCATCTTGTTTTGTTTCCGTGGATAATTCCTAGGATGAAGTTGGGATTTTATACCACTCATGTAGAGACCAGACAATGGATGATTTATAAAACCTTTGAAGAAGAAGAGGAAAGAGGAAGAAGAAGAAAAGGGATGAAAAAAGGGGTAGAAAAAACTTGATACAAAAAGAGGGAGAAACAATGCCAAGCACCAAATTTCATTCAATAATGATAATCCCTCATTACATGACCTTTGGACCTCTATTTATAATATAAGATCCTGCAAGATAAGTCTAAACAATCAAATTTATCCTAAAATGAAAAAAGATCACACTGCCCCTAAAAATTAAAATAAAGATAAATAATAACTAAATATAAGCTAATAAAAGAAATATAATTGAAATTCAATCAAAATCCTATGAAATGACTTATAATCCATGTTTTCCCATTATCACAATTTGCACTAATATGAGCAAATACAACTTGAAGCAAATGAGAATCGATATGAACAAAAAAGAGGCCCTGTAAGGAGTGCTCATATTGATGAGTTATTTGTTTGATGTATATGTTCTATATGCTAATTATTTTCCACTGAAATGGCATTTGACATACTGTAGCATTGTCTCTACGAAAATTAATCTCAAGGATCTATAAACTTAATCTGCTGCAATTTAAATCACAACCAAATTTACATTTCATTATTTTTTATTTCATGATTTATTTTATATTTCAACAGAACTAACATTACAAAGAAATAGAAAAGTGGCAGAAAGCTTTTGTAATAATTTGCGCTTTTTAAAAATAAATCCAATGTAGAGTACTCTAAAACAAACTAAACAAGCTGAAAGAATAGAAGAAGTACAAAATTCACCATCGGATACGATAACATAAATGAATAATATCAAAATTTTCATGTTAATTTATATACAAAAGGACCTCAGACAAAAGAAAAGATATCTAACATTGTTACAAAAATTTCAAGATAAGAAATGAGATCTAGAGATGTGACTTGTTTGAGAAAGAGGGAGTTGTAATTTGTGTGTGTATCAATGGCTGTTTCTGCTAATATGTTTGTAAAGAAATAAAAATGATGTAATACTTACGAAGAGCTATCCAAGCCAGAAAGTAAATCGCCAGGTTCTTTACTTTCATCCTTTAAGCCTATATGAATGAAGAGCAAAGAAAAGAAGTTTATGTTGGATGTCTACAAGATAGATGCATTCGTAGTCAAAGGATTGTAAGCATAATTGAACAAGAATACATAAACCTCACCATCAGATGACGAATCAGGGATGTACTTTGCTAAACGGTATTTCTACATGCAATAGAAATAATATTAGGAAAAGTAAAGAAGCAGAATAACGGCTTGAACATGAAGAATGATTACATAAAATCCTAGTACCTGTAAATGACTCTTTACGTGGTATATAGTTAGCCCTGGTACACCCATTACTCTAAGGACACCTTTGGGAGTGGCTCCTATTCCAATTAAATCACATGATTCGATTAGTGATTAAAACATCAAACAAAATTTTCAAATTAGAAAAGGGAGGAAATCACTCACATTAACTTTGTATCTCATACATAACTCAAGTGCAATCGTGGTTTACTATTATGCACAGTACTTTATTTTGGGTAGTAATTCATGACCAACCTCAACAAGTAAAATAAAGAACTTTCTACTCGCAGTATTAACAAGATATTCTTGTAAGCACAAATAGGGAAACATTGCAGCGGAACTTACTCAAAGCAACTGTCAAATAAAACATATCGTGAAAAAAAAAAATCTGCGACATTGCCTTTAATATTAACAGGCAATCAGACGTGTCTTTTACCATTCATATGCTCTCAGCATTTGGAAAAACACTATTTGTGCTTCTTAATTTTCCATCTAATATAATTGCATCCATGAGGCTCCCACTTCCTTATATTTGCGGAGCAATAAAAAAAGCTTTAAATATAGAGTTCATTTAACAAGATTTTCACTTGGTATATGCTTCTCTTGAAAAGGGAAAGGCCTAGAGCTCAGAAGTTAAGTTGCTTACCTTGTGAACTAGAGGTCGTGGGCTAAAATCATTGACTTTCCTTTAAGCAACGCTAAGTATAAGGCCACATACATCAATTCCTGCTCAAATCCTGTATTGATGGAAGCTTTGTAAATTGAGTCACCCCATCTAATGTGCTTCTCATGAAAAGACCACTACTGATAAAAAACTCATTAAATCTCATTCATGGCTCCTATGAGGTAAGGGCAATACAATCTAAGTTAAAGCTCAAAGGTGATCCACATTTAAGGTTGATACATTAATCTCGTGCAGTTAGATAAAACTAGCTAAATTTAACTCTCACTTCAAACAATAGGAATGCCACTAGATCACTCTTTTCATTTTTCTATGTAATAATCTATGAAATCGATTTTGCATGGCCTCTGTTTTATTGAAAGGTTTCCGGAGGACCTGTTGCTTTTTTGGCTTCAAAAGTTCTGCAAATAAAAATCTTATTTCAGTCACTATGGTACAAGGTTAACAAGAGAGAAGCGTGAGATTTGAAGATGCTAAAGTACAATTGAATCATTTATCAACATGAAAAAGAAGAATGAGAGAGTTGATCAAAGGTTTCCATACACCATGAGGACAAATTAGGTTAGCTTTGTAGACTTGCATAAGCTTCTTCATGATGTTTTAGGTAAACTTTGAGGAAGCATCTTGTTAAATCTAGAGGTTCCACAATCTAACTGATACAAAGTGGATGTAATTTCAGTAAAAGCAGGAAATGACACAAGAAATTTAGGAAGAACATACGAGAACTCTTTTTTATAGCAAAATATATGAAAGAAAATAGCAAGATACAGTTGGATCTTCAATTGGAGAGGAAGATCCAGCTCTCCCAAATCCCTAGTCATCGGCTAGAGCCCACTCAACCTAAACAAAACTAATTCCAGCAAAATCAAGCATAATCTGAAATCACCCCATCGTTAGCCTTAAATAGGCTCTCCTAATTGCCTCCCAAATCAACCCCCTTTCCCTAAATAATTCCCTCTAAGATTTGAATTCAAATTAGATTTCTTTCCCTAATTAATTCCCTTCCAATTATAATTAAAACTTTCCTAAACAATTACCCCTTGATTTCTCCTTACATAATGAATATTAACTACCATGGACTCTACCTAAATAATTCCCTCTCAGATTTGAATTCAAATTAGTTTTTTTTTACCAATTAATTCCCTCCCAATTATAATAAAAACTTTCCTTAGTTAATTGCCATTCCTGGGCCCCATAAAGCTAGCCAAATTTCCCCCTGGCTCCCCTCTTGCTTCCGCCTAGCCCTTGGGTGATTCGAGTCCTGCTAACCCGGTCGGCTGGGTTGGTTTAGGCAGCCAACCCTCCTGCTACTACTGTCGTATCAATCTCCCTGCCCCCCCCCCCCCCCAAAAAAAAAAAAAAAAAACACACCTTATCCTCAAAGTGGAAAGATGAGAACTATCTCTTAATCATCTCATATAGATCCCATATGGCTTCGTACTCCAATAGATCATTCCACTGATTAGTACCTCATGCTCCTATTTCCCCGCAGCGCATAGGTACTGATAGAGCTGTCAGTTGTGGCTCGTCCGTCTTCCTCGATAGTGCATTCGTGGCCTTATTCTTCAGTCTTGGGCGATATTGGATCTCATAATCATATCCAAATAACTTGGATAACCACCCCCGATGCTCGTTAGCCCCCATCCTTTATTACAGCAAACACTTCAGACTCCTCTGGTCTGTCATGGTAATAAAGTGTCGCCTTAACCAATATGGTCGCCACTTCTGTATGGCTAAGACAATCGTCATCAACTCCCGCTCGTATACATACTTGAGCCTTGCCCTGGTCATGACCACCTAGCGGAGGTGAGCAATGGGCCGATGATCTTGCATGAGCATTGCCCCTAGTCCGTATCTTGATGCATCCGTCTCCACCACAAATAGTCTGTTGAAGTCAGGAAGTGCTAATACGGGCATGCTGGTCATGTCTCTCTTTAACTGCTCGAAGACCCGTGTTGCCACTTCCCCCCAATTGAAATCATATTTCTTCAACTGCTCCATCAGTGGCCATATTATCATGTCATACCCTCACACAAATTTTCGATAGTACCCAATAAGACTTATGAACCCTCTCAACTCCTTTAAGTTTTGTAGCTCCACCAAATAGCCTAGCTCAGCTCCCTGTATCGTCGTGACCATGGTATTGAGTGAAACTAGGGTTCTGTACAGGCTAGCATCTCCTCGCAGCACCACCATCTTCCACTCCACCTGAATCTCCATAATCAAAGATTTCTAGTCGACCTTCATCTCCCCGATCATCTGTAACTACTTCATCTCCAGAATCACATCAGTACTCCCCAAATCCAAGGGAAGAAAATCCTCCATTATATGGATGCCCTGGAGTGTCAGCACCAACTTTCTGCAAATCCCCCTACTCCTTTCCACCTTCCTCATCCCCATGATGACTCCAAAGCTCCCCGTATCCTCCAACTCCAAACCCAACTGGTCCACGACTTGATTGGAGATGAAGTTGTGTGTGGCTCCGCTATCCACCAAGACCACCAAGGGCTGCTCCTTGGTCTATCCCCTCTCTTTCATGGTATGATTTCAAGTAAATCCCACCACTGAGTTAAGGGACACTTTCGCTACATCAAGGTGTAGGTGATTCCCTCCCTCTTCTGCTTCCTCATCCAACTCCTAGCTGTCGGTCTCTACCTTATCACAAATCATAAGGACCTTGAGTGTACGGTCCTTGCACCGATGGCCGGGAGCATACTTCTCATCGCATCTGAAGCACAAATACTTCGCTCTTTTGTCCTGCACCTCTACCTTTATGAGGCACTTGAAGTTGGCTCTGGGGTGATCTCCCTCACTTTCTCCCTTGGTGCCTCACCGTTTGAGTCTTCAGTGCCAATGAAGTTGAGGGGTTCCTGTAGGAGCATCCAGTGACTCCGCTCCTGCTGGTCCTCTCCATCTGCTTCTGGTCCTCCGCTATTTGGGCTAGCTCCATGGTCTCCTTTAATCCCCTCAGCCTCAATAATTGGAGGTCTGCCCATATGTCGGGTTTGAGACCTTTCATGAAATTTCCCTCCAACACTACCTCTGAAATGCCCCTCAACCGCCCCAGCAGCGACTCAAACCTTTCCATATACTATGGTAGCCCGCTCATATGTCAAGACAAGGAATTGCTCGTGTAGGTCTCTTTCCCGAATGGCTAGAAAAAGTTCCAACAAGCAATCCTTAAACTCCTCCCAAGAGCGGATCGGGTATCTAGCCTCCCTCCACTGGAACCAAGCGAGGGCTTTTCTCTCCAAATATAATCCCGCGGCCATAAGCTTCTCCTCCTCTTTCACCCCATTCATCTCTAAATACCTCTCCACCCGATATATCCAACCATGGGCATCCTCCCCTTCGAATGCCGACATCTTCAACTTCCTCACCCTAAGATCGCCACCGCCGCAATAACTTCTTCCGCCTCTAATATAACGATTGTCGTGATCTCTCCATGTTTCCCCCATGTATCTAGGGTGAAAATCCCACCTTTCTTCCACCCTCCTTGCCTGACCCGATCCCCATGGCTCAGTTCGACCTCCTTCATCTCCAGTTTTCCACTCTCCTTGCTCAAAAGACCTCCCTTAGTGGTCAACAACCCCACCACCTCCACCATGAAACTCACTTCCTACTGTCCTCCTATTTGAAACCCTATTCCTCCCCTTATCGGAGCTCTAGGAGGTGGCTTTTTCTTCGATGGTTGAGAACTTCTCCTTTATCCCAGATTTGATTTGCTCCACTTTGCCTTCCAATGCATCCATCTTCTTTGCTACCATCTCTCCCAAAACCTCGCTCTGATACCTATTTGATACGAAGTGGATGTAACTTCAACAAAATCAAAAAATGGCACAAGAAATTTAGGAAGAAGAACAAAAAAGAACTTTTTTTTTATTGCAAGATATATGAAAGAAAATAGCAAGATACAGTTGGATCTTCAATTGAAGAGGAAGATCCGGCTCTCCCAAATCCCTAGCCATCAACTAGAGCCCACTCAACGTAAGCAAAACTAATTCCAGCAAAATCAAGCATAATCTGAAATCACCCCATAGTTAGCCTAAAATAGGCTCTCCTAATTCCCTCCCAAATCAGCCCCCTTTCCATAAATAATTCCCTCTCAATTGTAATTAAAACTTTCCTAAGCAATTCCCCCTTGAATCCTCCTAACATAATGAATATTAACTCCCATGGGCTCTCCCTAAATAATTTTCTCTCATATTTGAATTCAAATTAGATTTCTTTCTTTAACCAATTGTAATTAAAACTTTCCTTAATTAATTGCCTCTCCTAAGCCCCACAAAGCTGGTCGAATTTCCCCCCAACTCCCCTCCTGCTTCTGCCCAGCCCTTTGCTGAACCGGCCGGCTGGGTTGATTCAAGCAGCTCTGCCCTCCTACTGCTCCTGTTGCTCCCGCTGCTCCTATTGCTCCTGCCGTATCACTAACATGACCAAGTTTCTTATAAAAGGAAACTACAAGTAACTTTTAACGCTCTCAAAATGATTCCGGATTCCTACAATACAGTAAAGTAATTCCATGACCTTTTTATGAAATTGTAGTATTCCTGAATCATGTTCTGCATGATACAAGAAATCAATATGTGAAGAGTAGTCATGCTTTAACTTACATGTTTGATACATGATCAGTTTGTTGTTTAAATGACATATTTGACAAGTACATGAAAGAAAGGGCATATTCATCTTTCAGTATCCACAACCAGACAATCTATTGAAATGAAAAGAAACAATACAAAAAGCACATTTGAACAATCCTATATTCCTTACCACCAATTTCTTATTATTATTCTTTAAAATAAAAAAAAAAACTTATGGTCAGTCTGAAAGAAGTACTCACTGTCTGGTCCACCAAGTTGTGTCACAGCATCCACAAAGCGTTCATGAAGCTCATGCGTCCACCTTAAACGCTGTCTTGAGGACAAGTTGGGATTGCTAGAGTTGTTTGCAGAACCATTAGGGCTCATTGTATTCCCAGTGAATTCTATGATCTGGTCATGAGCTGCTCCGTTGTTATGAACAGAAGTTAAACTAGAAATATGTTTTGGCTGATACATGTCTCATAATCTGTATTTGTAAATAAAGTGTCAGTTAAGCACTAAATCAAGCAAAAAATTACAAGTCTAGAAGTAAAATACTAAAAATATATGCAATACATTGATATCCAACGTGTGCAAAAATCTGTAAAACATCAACTCAACACTAACAGAGCATATATGCAACCAGTAATGAAAAACCATCAATAGTCAAGAACTCCAAAGCTGACCACAGCAAACGCAGAGAAGCTAAGACATTGTTGCACCAGTAAAGACTAAAATCAGTTCCAAACAAAGAAAAATAATATGAAATGGTCAAAAGGATAAAAATGCAGTCAAATGCCCAAAAACCTACTATACCCTTCATGACATACTTCTAAGAAGTGGGGAAATTCAATATAAGCAGAAGGCGTCCGCTTTGACTGGTTTGCCGCTTTGAAAAAGAACGAAAAAAAAATTGATGAAAACCACTTATTAAATGAAGAAATCATGAACCGGGTAAACCACAGTTGTACAAAGCCCCAACTTCCCTTGAGCTCAATATAGCAGGGGTTCTAATTTTACCTATTAATGGAAGATTATCTGACAACAACCAGTTACCTACTTTTCAACCGAGCAAAACATCCAACAAAGATATGAAAAAACCAGTAATCCGATTCACAAATAACACAAACGCCCATCAACGAAAGGCAGCAAAACCTCAAATCCAAGCAAAACACAAGATAAGAGAAGATGAGCAGTACCCAAATCCAAGAAACCCTGGAATCCGAACTTCACAGATACTCCGAGCAACGAATTCTTTGAAAACGCAGTGCGAATTGGGTGTTCGAAGAACGAGAAGGAGAGAAATGAATAAACAAGTTAAGGGCCACCAGAACTGCAAAAAGATTCCAACTTTGAGGGATAAAGTATGCGAAATTTTAGCTTCCGCAAACCATCGGATTCGATTCCTTCTTGCCTGGGGTCGGAGATTCGTTAGAATCGTGTGCTCGTGACGACCAATCAGAGAGGTTGGGCCCTTTCCGCACGGAAATGGAGAGCAGAGAGAGCTCTACTATTGTTTTGATCGAGAGCTACCCGTGGACGGCTAGAAGGACTGCCCGCACTACCCGGAACGTCACAGTCTCTTACGGCGTTTACACATGTTGCTAACGACGTTATCGGTTGGTGGATGGCCACAGGCACACAAATTTTTATTAGGTCCGGACATGGGACGTAGCTCTACGTTCGGACTCTATTAGAATATTGTCACGTAGCATTTGTCGACGCGATATCCCGTTCCGTTGAATTGTGATTTTTTAGCACGTGTTATGACAACTTCCGCGCGGTCCGACGACCCGATCCGAATTAGACGCGAAAAATTAAAAAAACCCGCCCTTTTTTAGGTTTAATAAATTGATTACAATTGGATTAAAATAACAGGTAGAGAAACCAAGTAATACCGACTAATTCCTAAGTAATACCGAGTAATACTGAGTAATTCTTCGATAATACGGAGTAATTCCTAGGTGATACCGAGTAATACCTAGATAATTCATAGGTAATACCGAGTAATTCTTCGGTAATACCTAGTAATTCCTAGGTAATACCGAGTAATACCTAGGTAATTCATAGGGAATACCGAGTAATTCCTCTAATATGGGTTGGGTCGTCAGGCCGTGCATAAATTAGGAACGCACGTGCATCATTTGAACTTCTCGGCGAACCGGGTCGCCGGGTCTTTGGGTCGCTACGTGGCGTCATTCTAGTGAGTCCGAACATAGAGCTACGTCCGGTATCCGGACCTAATAAAAATTCCAGGCACACTGGGTATGTCATTACATTTTGATATATTTTATATGACTAATTTTATTATAATTATCATATATTATTTTTAATATAATTATATTATGAAATGTTATTATTAAATTGTTACATTCATAAGTATAACATAACTAAATTATTTATTTAATAATTTAATTATATTTATCTTTTAAAATTATATAAAAAATCTAAAATTATATAAAATAAGCTTATTATCATTAAATATAATTACGATTTTTTTCGAGAAGCCAAAAAAATCAAATATGATTCTAATGAAATAAAAAAAATGATCATAATTTTGATGACTTAATTATAGTAAACTAAATAATATTTTTTAGATTATCGATAGGTTTAACATACCCCAACCCACAAATGATCAAATCATTTTTGGTATGAATATTACAATTACATACACTTCAACAATAAGAGGGTGGGGTTCTCCTTCCATTTGACATGTTTCAACCATCCCAAAGGGTTTGACTCACATAGCACTTGATGTGTTGAATTAACTTGGTCATGTGCTCTTGTCTAGCTTGTGTTAACTAAGTTAAATCCTACTTAAGGCTAATTTTTAATGGCCCTGTATACTTTTACATATCTTCTTAAGTGTCTTATAGGTACTTAATAGATGCAAATAGAACTTCGACTTGACAAACCCTAACGATGAAGACTAAAAGCTAAAGTGCTTGACCCAACCTAATAAAGAAATCAAGGATTCGTATAAGGCCTTCCAAATCTTGTGAATTCGACTCCACAATAGGAGTTATCTTCTCAGAGCAACTCGCCATCACTCTAGTCGATAACCCACCAATGATAATCATTAATCCAGTTACAGGAAAGGTTCGCCCCAAGGAAGACACAAATATGCTTCCTCATACTTCGTTAACTATGAGTTTGCAACCGCCATAGGTCAAGTGGATTTGTTTGTCATACCGAAATGACTTAAAAGATGTACCCAGGAGGTCGCCAACATGTTCAAATGACTTGTCAACATTAATTCTTCTAGCTTGACTTATCTAAGGACTCGTTTTCACAGACTCATTTATAAGCATTTGACATTAGGAAACTTGCTTCGAGGCCAAAAGTTGGGCCAAAGGACAAGAATCATGCTAAGCATTTATCAGATTGAGATACATGTCTTGAGCAGTCCATATTGATTCTCATTTATTATTGTACCTTTTTTCATGTAGCCTTCTCCGTAGCCCTTGGACCCCCATAAATAAAAGTTGAAGGATCATATAATTGGATCATTTTGAAACTCTGTTGAGCTTGTGGAGCATTTAAAATTTAGCATTTCTCTTAAACTTTCAAAATTTTCTTCTTTCTTTCAATACTCATCCTAAGCTCTCAGATTCTTGTATTTTGAGTTTACTTGCCAATATGATCAGATATCATCCATAAATAAATTTGAATCCAATATTCTTTGCCCGCGAAATCATATTTTTTGAGATGTGTGCTCATATCAATTATCTCCGACATCACTCTTAAAATTTGTAAGACTGATGAGCACACAAAGTATATTTTATTAATTATTAATTGTTAATACATTTGAGCTCAAGTTGACAACAAAGAGAAACATCTCATTTTTTTTAGGAACATTTTTATAGATCCACTAATTGATCATAGATTTTGCTTGAATTTTAATATAGTGATTTAGCAGTATAGCATTTTTTTCAAAGGAAAAGCATCTTTATCACAAATTGCAGATCTACCTATGCTTCAAGTTTTTCTATTCTCTATGGTTTGATTTCAAATAAATTCTGCTTTGTCGTTTTACAATATTGGGGACATTTGGTTAGCTAAAAAAAAAAAAGAATAAAATGAAATAGATTGTAAAAAAAAATTGTAATGTATTTAAAATATTTTAAATTTATAAGTTGAGTGCAAATAAATACACGTGATTATTTATTTACTTTTTAATTTGAAGTAAAATAAATGTAGAGTAAAATACTAAAATCTAATGATAATAGAAATTGGTGGTCGACAACGACAATGGCAAAGAATTGGCCAAATTTGAAGTTTTTCAAATACATCAAATTGAACTAAATGATGGATTACAAAAATTTCAAAATTTTACTCTTTTTTTTTACTTCAAATCAAGTTTTAATATTTTCAAAATCTCAGTATTTGAAATAATTTACATATGTTTTATTTCAAATCAAATAAACTCTAAAGTGTCTGTCTATGACGACGGTTGCAGCTTTTTATAAAGCTAGTTGTAAAGCTGTTGTGGAAAAAATAATCTTTTGAAAGCTATTGTAGAAAAAGCTTCCTAGCACAAAATTTATTGAAAACAATGAAAAAATAATCGCCAAGCAAAAACTAAAGTTTTAAGAAACCTGTCCCCAAAGAAGCTTAACGGTCCGTTTGGAACAGGCGCGGCTTTTTATAAAAGTGATTGTAAAGTTATTGTGAAGAAAATAATTTCTTAATACAACAAATTATTGAAAACGGTGAAAAATAATGACCAAATAAAAATTATAATTGTGAAAAATAAAACAGTAATAGTAATAATATTATCCCAAACGAAGCCCAAATAACTAATTTCATGCTACTCGAGGCCTAACATTTTTTGAACAGTATGGTAATAGATTATAGTCTAGAATTTTCTAATTAGTCACATCAAGTCTGGAGGTGTCCCTCTTCCCCAGTCAAAGCTCTGGGAGCTCAATAGTTTGGCTTTTGATAATGAGTTGTTTGATTTAGCTTCTGTTGGGTTACAATACACTTGGTTTAATAATCAACTGGATAACCCTATCCACATAAAATTAGGAAGGATTTTTATGAATGGTAACTGGCTGCAGAGCTTACCTGCCTCTTATTATAAAGTGGATTGCCCCTATTCTTCTGATCATTCACCTATTATTCTCTTTTTTACAGCCCCCAACTCCTAAGACTTCTAGATTTCAATTCAAAAATTATTAGGTGAAATTTCCTAAGTTCTGGAATGAGGTTATTGAGGCTTTCTCTGAATATCATACTATGGATTCTATCACTGGCCTATATGCTAAGCTCAAAAGCCTGAAGATCAAGATTAAGAGGAATCTATGGCATTCTTCTACTTTTATTTCATATTTTATCAATTTTTAGAAGCTCAACAAAAGGACTGTTTTTCTCTTTTAGGGGCTGTTTGGTATCGGATTTATCGTGGGATTTAAGTCGGATATATGCTAAATCCAGCCAAACGGTTTTTGTGCGCACGTTAAATCCCGGGATTCCGTAAATCCCGGATTTACTAAATCCCTCGGTTCGGCGGATTTAACGAGATTTAACATTAGAAGCGCGCGAAAGGGAGAAAGAACTTCACAGCTAGCGAGCTCCTGTTCTTGCTTCCGATCAAAATGTCGTAACTTCTGATCCGATAGGAAGGGAAAGTCGTCGAAGGAGCGAAGTCGAACAGCAACGAAGGAGCCCAAGAAGCGACGCGTGCAATCTATACACCTCCTGCGAAGCAACGAAGCCAAACAGCAACGACAAAAAGAGAAGATGAAAGGCAAACCCTAGACGCCTCTAAGTTATTATTGATTAACTTAATTAATATAATTGAAGATATTAATAATTAAGTAAATTAATTAAATAATTAATAGTATAAGTAATGCATAAATTAATTATTAATTTAATTTAATTGTATAATTAGTACTTAAATATTAATATGATTAGCTTAATTAATATAACTTAAAATATGTATTATTAAATATATAATTAATAGTATAAATAATAATTAATGAGTAATTTAAACTTAACATGTTATTAAATTCATAACACATTAATTTTTATTTTTAATTATAAATTTATTTTTTAATTTATAATTATCTTCTTCACATTTAAATCCCTAACTACCATAAATCATGAAATATGTTACCAAACAGTTTCTCAGGATTTAACAGGATTTAACATTTGGCATACCAAACAGTTTTCAGGATTTAACACATTTCGGATTTACTAAATCCGAATTTACAGGATTTATTAAATCCCACTTGTTGTCAAACAGCCCCTTAGACTCTTTTCCTCTAATGTGGAGCTCAATGCTACTGTTAAAATTATCTCTCAGAATCTTTCTGATTTATATGACTCTTGGACTTCTTGGATGATTCAAAGAGGTAAAAGTTGTTGGCTTTCTCAAGGTAAAGATGATTTGAAATTTTTATATGACAAAATTAAGAAAAGGAAAAATTATAATTTTATTAGAGAGCTGACCACTGATCTTGAGATGTTCCACTCTCATGATCATATTGCTGTTGCTGCTTTAAATCACTTTAATTGCCTTCTCAACACTCCTACTTCTGCTTCCTCACACTCTATTCCTCTTGGAAGCACCATCCCTGAGTGTATGCTTTCTTACTTAATGGCTCCTTTCTCTAATGAGGATATCAAAGAGGTGGTTTTTAATTCTCCTAAATGCTCTTCTCCGGGGC
Source organism: Dendrobium chrysotoxum (assembly GCA_019925795.1). NCBI lineage: Eukaryota > Viridiplantae > Streptophyta > Magnoliopsida > Asparagales > Orchidaceae > Dendrobium > Dendrobium chrysotoxum. The sequence goes on from CM034308.1 coordinate 38,474,633, forward strand.
TTGATGGGTACACTACTAAATTCTATTCTACATGGAATATTACTGGTAAAGCTATGTGTGAGGCCATACATCACTTTTTCAAAAAAAAAAAAAAGCTATCTCCCAAAAGAGTAAAAGCTACTGCCCTTTCTCTGATTCTTAAAAATTCTGCCGCTGGTAACATTAAAGATTACAGGCTTATATCTCTTTGCAATTCTTTTTATAAATTCATTGCAAAAATTTTTGCTGATAAGCCTAAAGATTGCATGCCTCATATTATTGAAAAGTCTCAATCTGATTTCATAAAGGCAAAGTATCTTCATATAATACCCTTTTAGCTGCTGAGCTTCTTTCTGACTTCAAAAAGGATCCTCACTCAAACTATTTATGTGTTAAATTTGACATATTCAAGGCTTTTGACATGGTCTACAGGAATTACATCTTTTCCGGGCTTCATGATAAGGGAGTCCCTAATGTTTTTATCGGCCGGATTAAAGCTTGCATTGACAATGTTTATTTTTCTCTTTGTCTCAAGGGCTCTTTAAAAGGATTTTTTAGCTCCTCTTCTGGTATCAGACAAGGTTGCCTGCTTTCTCCCTATCTAATCTATATTGTTGGATGGGATCTTTTCTCTATTTAATAAGGCTGTTAATGATGACACTTTTTCTGGAATTCACATTGGGAGCACATGTATCACCCATCTTCTATATGCAGATGATCTCTTGGTTTTTTGGCAAAGAAACTTCAGAAAACTTACATGCCTTAAATCACATTCTGACTGATTTTGCTGAGGTATATGGGCTAAAAATTAACTCTTCTAAGAATTCCATTATAATTTCTAAAAACACTCGCCACAATGTTGCTCTTTCTATCATTCTCAATATTACTTCTGAATCAATTATTATGAATTACTTAGGTATTCCTATTTCTATCAAAAGGTTGAAATTGTCTGATTTCCCATTGTTGATCGCCAAAATATCTTCTCTCTTAGACGGTTGGAAAAGCACATCCCTCTCTTTTGCTGGAAGGGTTCAATACCTTAAGTTGACTATTTCTAACACAATCGCCTATTGGATTCGGGGTGCTATTTCACCTTAATCTTGTGCTAGATTTTTATATTGCACTGATATTCATTCGAGAAAACTACAGCTGATCTCGTGGAAAAACACTTATAAGCCTAGAAATATGATGGTTTAGGCATTCCTTATCTTAATGATTTATCTTTTGCTTATAAATGTGCTTTGATTTGGAAATGTCTCTCCACTTCGTCTCCCCTCACCTCTTACTGTAAAGCTAAGTATCTCTCTTTTTGGAATTGTAACACTGTGAAAAGCTCAAAATGGCGGAGAACTATAAGAGGCACTGCTGAGAGTTTGAAGCAAGACCTGAATGAATTTCAGTATTTATCCGTATTCCAATTTATCCTTTTATTGGAATCCATGGATTAGGGGAAAATCCATTGCTGGTTTGGTGAATGGCAATTATCTTTTCTCTGCCTTTTTTTCCGTTAAAGAAGCTATCTATGGCATTCCAATTATTAATTCCTTTATAGCAGAAATGAACTGGAAGGGCAATGTAAAGCCTCGCATTAAACATTTTATCAGTTACCTTAACTGCAACTCGCCCTCCCCTGTATGGGCTAAACCCTAGATAAGAAAATCACACGGTGGCTTGCTGAGACATTGACGAGATTAACGACATGGGAAGGAATCGTGATGAGAGCTTAATCGGGCTAGGCAACAACGGGAGATGAAAAGTACTGGTGAACAAAAAAGCAAGAGAGACACATCTTTACCATACAAATTGCATTCAAAATCATAAAATTCACATATTTGATACTTAAACTTTACTATTTATATGATATAACACTTTATTAACCGAGTAAACGATAGTAAGGATCTCGCCGGATACGAGAAAATCATGACAAAAATTTGCCAAAAAGAATAACCGCATGTAAATGATGTAATCTCTCTCTCTCTCTCTCTCTCTCTCTCTCTCTCTCTCTCTCTCTCTCACACACACACACACACACTCTCACACACACATACACACACATCTTTGCCAATTGCTCCATCTTACCCTCTCAACCTTTTCTCCTTCGTGCTCCTACCCGTAAACCATCAACAATGAAAAAGCAAGAAAATTACTACAAGAGATCATTGTCGAAGGTATCAACAAGAGCAAGAGCATTGTGTAAGAAAGTTAAGTCATGATTGGAGCTTATTGGCAAATGCATTGTGGCGACATGCAAAGGAGAAGAAGAGTTTGTCAAACGTGCGGATATACAAAATGCACAAACATGATAAATTCGCAGCTTAACCCGTCGTCATCATCGATTTCGCTAACCTACCTCGCCATTAGTCATGAGATTGTAAGAAGAGAATAAGAAGTGTTATCTTTTACATTGCTTAAAGTTTAGAGTGCAATGGGCATAAATAATGTAAATTCTATAATTTTGAGTCCTATCCCAACTATTTAAGGTCAAATTTACAAAACCTTAAGCTCCATTCATTTCGGCCGAGTGTTGCATGAGATGTCAAATCTCTAATCTCTTCTGCGCAAATCATATTTAGAACTCTAAACCAAGCAATAAACAGGATATGCAAAAACTGCAAACCAAATAGATTTGGAAACTAGTAAGATCAACAGTTAGTGTAAAGAAATATAATAGAGGAAATCAAAGGATTGCAATATAATATAAAAATAAACCAGAAGCATATGGACGAAATTTGTTTAGCTGAAACTAGTATATAACTAATGATGATTCCTTTACAAAGGAGTCAGATGAAAGTGGAGGCAACATTCTTCCCTGACAGTTCATGAAACTTCAGAACTCAAGGTCTGCAATGAAATGAAATCAAAATTTCACCTAGCAACAATCTACCATGGCCAAGCTTCAGAACTGGCAATCAATGCCATCAATGGCTGAAGCGAGGTGAAGACTCAGTCAATGGCAGTTGCTGAAACACAGACTTGGTGAGAGAGCTGGGTGATGGACAGACCTGTCCATTAAAACCACCCGAAGCAATTTGTTCGGATGCAATCTTGCAAGCCTTCTCCAATAAGGAATCTATGTAGTTGTGATAGGCTTCCATTCGAATCTTGATATGCTTCTGAACCTGTTTAGTATAAATTGTAGTAAAATTTGATGAGGATTTGAAACTGATGGGTCGGAGAAAAGTTAAGTATAAATGATAGCACTTATATAATATAAAGGTTATATTTTAATAAGATGTATATATGCATAAGCATAAATAATATTGCATTTATTATTTTAATATAAACTAATAAAGTATGCATCAATTATTCATATTGTGTGTATAATTTAAATGTATAAAATAATTATAATATCATGAATGATATTATTTGCATTGTGCACCCGAGAGAAATTATTCTGTGCGGAGTCCGAATGCATCCAGACCCCAATCAAAATTAGCCACGTTGCTTGTACACAGAGTATATATTATACACACCTTATGTACAAGATTGTACACAGGCCGCATAGAATAATTTCTCATGATGTGATTTGTGAATGGCAGCATAGTTTTTTTAGGAATGTAAGAGTCGCATTTAATGATTTCTAAGTCAAATGCTAAAAAATTAGATTTGTCACTTTCTGGGAAGACGTCACTTTCCACTAGTCCACCTGCTTTCTCAACTTCTCCCAATAACCGCTCCTTAACCAACAAGACCCAAAGATGGCTGAGGTCAATGTGAGATTTGAACGCATATGTAGAATCAGAAAGGATTGCTGAACATGCATAGAAATTTTTTATCAGAGGGAAGGAAAAATGGAAAAAAATGCATTTTGAGGCCTGGGGGATACAAGAAATATTCAAATTGAGATAATATCTGAGAAATCCAATTTCAAAACTAATATGAACAGTAAGATGATATTCTTTTATGAGGTCCAATTTCCAAGTGGTTTATTCTTAAGATATAGTGACAGCGAGAACCAGTGAAATGTGCCATTGTCGATCAGCCATGCGATACTACAATGTCAATTAGGCCAAAAATATAACTAAAATGTAAAAACCAGTACTATTTTGCAGTTTGATAGTGCTTAATTCTCAAACAAAAAATGTAGAACTATTTATATTTCAAAAAAATTTCAGTTTATAAATATGTTTATTCACAGAATCCAAATTATAATAAAATGTAACTTATTTATGAGTTGAGTAAGATATGGCAGCGTTAAATCGAAAGCTAATATGAACAATAACATAATTTTTGTTTTACAAAGTTTCAATCTAATGATTTTGGCTTCGTTTGAAACAGTTTCTTGCTACTTTCTAAAACAGATTTCTAGTACAAAAATTTCTTGAAGGTAGAAAAAAATAGTGGTCAAAAGCTGTCCCAAACGAAACCTTCTTCTCCCCAATAAGAGAAGAAACAACTAGAGTGCAGAAATGTGGCTTGACTAGCGAAATATGCCTTTTGTCGATCAACCATACAATAAAAATATCAAAGAAGCTAGAAATAACTCATCTGTAGAAAGATATACTATTTTTCCAGTTTAATAATGAGGTTTATTCCTATGAACATAACTGCAGTCCAAATGCTCGAACTAAGCCGCTCATTATGCTCTTAAATATAAGCTACGTTGTCATGTAGGAATCACCATCCTGTAATGCAACATGCAAAATAAACCTTCTCTAATTCAGTCTTTAAAATAAGTTCACTCACAAAATCCAAAATACAATAAAGGTTAAATTATTTATGGGCCAATGATATCTAGGTCTCTATCACTGTAGCTACAAGTTATGAAAATCAAGTAATAAGTTTCAAAACCTTCCTCATAGATCTCTCTCCTCAAGTCTGGTCAGGTCAAATAAAAAGGAACCACATTCACTCTCTCTCACAATCAAGTCATGAAACTGCTGTTGATGCAAGGTCTAGGGAGGAGTTTTGTATACAGTCTTACCCTTGTATTTACAACGAGATTATTTTCATGATTCATAACATGACTGATATCATAATGGACAAAGTACACTGAATACAATGTATTATGATTTCTCAGTGTTGTTTGGTTACTTGTAAAGTAATTATAAGAAAATTAAGTTTTTATTTGGTTGGATGTAAAGTAATTCTACTCCATTATGCATATTATTATTTATTTATTACATTTTAATAAGATATTAATAAATTAAACACCTTCAATACGAAAGATATTATTGCTCACATGTAGTAGAACAATTTGTTGTGCGATTTGTGATTTTTGGAAGCTTCAACCAATGGAGAATTGCGAGATCAAGGCGGCAAGGTAAGCGAAGGCAAGGAACACTATCAAGAACTATGATTGGGTGTAGCTGCAATGGGCGTTGAGGGCTATGTTCAATGGTGGTGTTGAGAACTATGACCAGCGCCTAAGGCTCCATTCGATAGCGAGCAAAGTGGAAAACTCAAGCAAGGAAGGGTGTGCCATAACTTTTTTCGTTAAGGGCATTTGAGTGAAAGGGGGAAATTGCAAGACTCTTGAGCTGCTCCATGCTGTATTTCCTTTTTCGTTCGAAACAACCGAGTTTCTTTGGTAGGGTAATAGTATCTTTTGCAAGGAAAATTTTACTTTGCACTTATTTTATTTCATATCAAATGTTCAAATATTGAAACCCTCGCATACCTTCTACTTTATAGCCATAATGCATTTAAACAAACAAGCAATGAAAAATTGTCAGACCCAACCTACCATTTGTTGTATCAGGATAAGAAATGTCTGCCTCTTCTTAAAATTTACCTAGACCAACCAACTATGGTTGTCCAAGCAAAGAATGGCATTCTCTCTCTCTCTCCCTCACTTAATTGGATAAATAATTATTAAATTTATGTATACTTTTATCCAAAAATATATAATGCATTACATCATAAAAGTTGCCACTTGATTGACTTAACATTAAAATATTGGCCGCGCATTATGGAGTGAGGACCCAAAAGTGCTTTTCAACTAAAAGCTTTTGAGGATAGTTAAGGATTTGAAGACTAATGGACCAAGTTCAGTTTTCATTTGTGAATCAGAAAAGAATATGAGAAAAATCTCAAAGACCTATTAGTAATCTATCCTATATTATGCTGAAAAGGGGAATGTCAAAGACCTATAAGTAATCCATCCTATATTATGTTGCAATGACAGTAGGAATTATGGAAGCCAGATGAAGAGGCAAAATTAGACATGAAACAGGCGGAGAAATGGGAGGGAAAAATACTGACAAAAGATAGCCAGCAGAGTTGTACCTCGACTTGCTCATGTAGTCTTCTTTGCACTTCCATCTGTGCTCTCAAAGCCTCTTTAACTTCCTGATTACTACAAAATACAATCATTAACACTAATCATCTCCAAATAGGTATGATCCATCAAAGTAAGTTAAATTGAATAAGCTATGTGACAACGCACTAACACACAAACATGAAGGCGGAACTGTCATCTTACTCATTAATATCAGAAGCAACCACTCTTGGAGACAAAGAACTGCTACCTGGAACTTCCACATGGTAGGAGCCGAAGTTAAGAATCCAGATGATATAGGAAATAATAATCTCAGTTATGTTCTAGTAGCTGTAGGACATAATACATAGAAACCTTAAATTTCATATAATTTCAGTAGGTGCAATGTTAATATATAGTTTCTGCAATAGCACTTTCAGCATAAAATTACTACACTCAATAGTACTTCTGGTTAGATTGCTTTACTTGAATTCCAAATGTTTACCGGTATGATTTCAAATGTAACAGATATCATGAAATATAAATGACAGATCAATTAAATGATAAATTCAGTGGAAGATAGGCCATGTCTTGCTTAACAATTTCCCCAATTTAGAACCCCAATAAGTTCTATCAGACAAGCAATTTTCAAAATTGGAGCTTGATCTGAGTTTGGGTATCAAACCAAAAATCAAAATGATTTTTGCTTATCCTGTCACAACAAATCAAACGAAAGCTCCACATAGTCATGTGTAACAGTAGGGAAGGAATAAGCAGAAGTTAAAAACTGGGACAGTTAATGCGTAAATTACCATCTTTAGGCTGCTCTGTCATTTCTTTGCCAGATTGCTTTCCCAATCTGTATTTCTGATCACCAAAATAAACATAAAATAAGTACATAAAGAAAATAAACCCTTTTTTTTTCAATATACTTCAAGCAGATGATTTTTATGCCTATTTGGCCCTAAAATGGAATTGACGAAGCCACTAGAGGCAAAGAAAGAATCTTAGAAGCGACTGGTAGTAAACTGTTGCATTACTACCTGAAGATGGCTCTTCAGGTGAAAAAGTGTAAGTCCCTTTACACCCATTGTTCGCATAATGGTCTTAGGAGTAGCTTCTGTAATAAAAACCTCGACTTATGAATGACATTCAAGAGCAATTCATGATAATCATTAAGGAAAGAAAAGGACTTAAAATATTTGAATGGCAATGCCAGAATAAAATATGAGATTCAAACACTTCCAAAGTAGGGAACAATTTGGTCACATGAAGGTTGAAATTTGTTTCTAGAATTGTTTCTTTATGCTTGATTGAGTTATTTAGAAATAAATAAATAAATAGTCAACAGTTGATTCATATCCAGCCAAACAACATTAAGTGCCCAGAATCAGAAGACTCATCATTCCTAGTTACTCAAAAATCCATCAGGAATTTTTACAATGTCAACCAAACACATGGATCCACTTATGGAAAAGCCATAGATGAAACTAAACGTCTACTTCATAGGCATTTATAAGGAAAATATAGTTTTTGCATGAAATAATGAAAGCAATTAAATCAAACACCAGAAGCCTGGCTGTTAAAGTGGCTTCCTATACCATTGTCTGCAAAAAAAAAATTTACTTGCACAACATTTTACAGAAAGGTATCAGAAGTAGAAGCAATGAGAAGATCAAAGCCAACAGATCATCCGTTGAACGCTAGGTTATAGAAAATTAAAAAATAAGCAATCAACCAGAAAGAAAAAGAATAAAAGGCATGACGGGCCGCCACATAGCACTATAAGAGGTAATCACTATACACGCAAGAGCACCAACTGCTAGAACATAACGAGAAAACACATAACAAAGAATTTCCACAAATAATAATAACACCAATTACATATCAAAACTTGAAATGGAAACTGCAGAACAAGTTCTCTCTTCATTCAAGAAAATTCTCAATGAATTTGCAAAGAATTCTGAACTTCTGACGATTTCCAGTTTTGTGAGGTTCTTGCAAAAATCTAACAAAATCAAGGTTCCCCTAAGTAGTGCAGCCGAAGCCACTCAAGGAAGCTACTCGGTGACTTGAAACAAACTAAGTCGAATTGTTAGTTCACCGAGCCATTTTGCCAGAAAACAATTTAAGGGGATTTAGATTCTCTTCAATTACTATTACTAGTGTAATTACATATTGTTCAGTTGCCCACCACAACCAATCAATCTACTTCTGTCAATCTCTGCCATCTAAAGTGGTTTGGATGGCTAAAATAGTGATGCGACTTGGAAGTAAAAACAGCAAATAAAAGAGAAGAAGAACATAGGAACACAAAGATAGGGCTGATTTTCTTATTTCTCCTTAAAAAATAAAGCAAGATACAATTGATCTACTATTCGAGAGGTAGATCAGCTCTCCCGCAAACCCTAGATGCCGCTAGGAACTCACGACATACACAAGGAAAATAAACTCAGCAATCCCCTCCCTAAACCATAGACAAACTCCCCCTTAAATAGCCCTAGAATATCATAACACAATTAGAACCTTCCTAATCAGCATAAGCATAATTAAGGAAATCTTTCTAAATAAATAGAACCTTCCAATCAACATAAACATAATTTAGGAAACATTCTTAAATAATTAAACATGATTTAGGAAACCTTCCTAAACAATTAAACACTTCCTAAATAGCATAAACACAATTAGGAAACTTTTCTAAACAACTCCCCCTTGATTAGGAACCTTCCTAAATAATTTTTCTTAATTAGGAACTTTCATAAACAACTCCCTCTTGACTATGAACCTTCCTAAACAGCTCCCCCTTCCTAACTGTGCCCCCCCCCCCCCAATGTACTATTACTCCCTCCCAAAAAATGCACCTTGTCCTCAAGGTGTGACGAAGGTATTGTGCATCTAAAAGTCCTCCTAGATCATCAAGCGTTCTGAGAGTTTCAATTGCTGAAGTGCTCCTATTAATTTCTGCTAGAGTTTTGCTATAGGATTTTCTTAGCAACTTGTGCTAGCATAAATCTAAGATATTCCTTCCGGCCCATCTCTATTGTTATTTTTTCCTTTGTTTCTTCCCCAAGCTCAGTGCCATCCAAGATTCTCCCACTCTTTTCCTTCTGGCTCTTGCTTATTGATACATTAATTTCAGCATCTGAAAATGTTGAATCACTGTCAGCACTAGCATCCTTGTCTGAAGTATGAGATTCAAATTTTTTCAGTTCAGAAAAAAGATGAGAAGCATTTTGAATGGTAAGTTCATCAAATCTCTCCCAGGTACACTCATTATAAGGAAGGCCACACCATTTAACCAAAGCTTTTCCACCACCATTTTTAGGTTCACTCAAAGAAATAATGCGTTGTGGCCGGAACCATTGTTCTTCACATATATTTATGATAGCCACTCCATACTTTGCTTTATAATTCTCAAGTTTTCTCTTTGCTAGAACTTTATCTGATCTTTCGAAACCCAACTGTTATGCAAGTTTGATTTACTTGCCCTTTTTACAAAAAATTCATAAGCAACACAACCAGTGTCCTTAAGCCTCAATTCCAACTCTGATTCCGTTGGCACTACTGTGTCTTCATAACTATGATAAGATTCAGGTTCCATGGTACAAGCAAGAGCATCTTGACACACAATTGGCTGGCATTTCAAAAGACCTAGGTGTGTGAACCTCATTGTGGTTTTCTGCATGAATAAATTCCTCATGTACACTCTCTTCCAAACACTTCTTAACGGTCAAGTCTCCAAAATTTCTATCATCACTAAGTTCAAACCCTTTGCTAGCCATGCAATGCTCTAGTGAAGGCTGACAATTTAATAACAACTCATCCACTACCTTGCTCATGAATTCCCTAGCTCCATATATTTTCTCATTAACATCTTTACCAAACTCAAAGGAATTCGCAACAATTTTCATAGCAATCAAATTTGCATCACCTTGGAAAGCCTTATCCATGGCATTCTTCAACTTCCCATCTACAACTTTACTTCCTTTAAAACAATCAACTTGATGTAGAATGAAAAGCTAGCCATGATTAACAATTTAGAAATCTGAAATTAATTCCAACAAATAAAAAATCTGAAATTAATTTGGGAGGGGTTGATTGGGGGGGAATTAATTGGAGGGAGCAAAGAGGGAAAGAGGGAGAAAGAGAGAGGGGGCCGGCAGTTATGGGAGTAGGGAGGGAATTAAGGGAATGAGATAGATTGTCAATCAATGCCAATCTAAATGGAGAAAGAGGCTTTAATGCAATTGACTCTCTAAATTAAATTTGAATTTAATTGGCCTTGATTGGAGGGACTTCCCTAATATAACTTCTCTTATTTTAGGAAAGAATTTCAAATTCGAAATGAATTAAAATCTGAAATTAAAACCTTCCTAATTTAAGATGCATCACATATGGAAAGTAATCAATTAGGGATTTAAAATTCTTTAATGGACATTGATTGGAAATGTAATTAGGAGCCTTAATGGAAATAGGATTTAGAGAGGAAAGAGGTAGGGCCGGCGGCTAAAGGAGGGAGGGAGGAGTTAGGAATGATTTCAAATAGTTTTCAAGCAAAGCCAATTTAATTAAAAGAGATTTAATGTCCATATCTCTTTTAATTTGAATTCAAATTCAAATTGATGTGATTGAGAAACTTTTCAAATATAACTCATGTTAAATTAGGACAGAATTCAAATTTGAAATTGATTCAAAATTGAATTAATATCCTTCCAAATTCGTCATGATCTATTTTAGGGAAATAGTAAGACTAGGAAAATTTGGAGGCAAAGGAGGCGAGATGTGGCCGGCGGCTAGGAGGGGATTAGGGTTAAGGTCGGCGGCTAGGAAGGAGGAGAAGTGGAGGCTGGCGGTTAGGAGGAAGGGGAAAGCTTTGGACCGGCGGATAGGAGGGGAGGTGGGTGTTGGGCCTAAAATTAGGAGGAAGAGGGAGGGTGGCCGGCGGCTAGGGGAAAGGAAGGACAATGGTGGAGGAGATAAACTACGAGCCCGGGCACTTCCTGCAGCTGATAGGTAATACTTTGCCCTCACCTAGGGACTTCAAACCACGAGCCCGGATGCTTCCTGTGGCTGGCGGGAAGTACGTTGCTCTCACCTAATGACTTTCACTCTCATAAGAACTCTCAAAACTCTTAAAAACAAAGTGCAAAAATTTTCATCATAATAATCATCCATCCCCTCAAAAGAAGAGGAGGGGGCTATAAATAGTCAAAATACAATAATAAGACAAATGACAAAAGTGTCTCTTAGGGTCACATAGGCTTACTCCCTCAAGTGAGGGTAAAAACAAAAAAATACATAAATAAATCAAAATACAAATACTAACTCAAAAAAAGTGGTACAATCATGGTCGTCGATCTTCGACTCCTCCTCCGATAAACTTTCACGGTCGGATGTCCTCATCATTCTCCCGGGGTAGAAAAAGAGCTCGACTCTGTCGAGTATGCATCTCGAGAATGCAACCATGCTCTGATACCAAACTGATGTAAAACGAAAGCTAGCCATGATTAACAATTTAGAAATCTGAACTTAATTCTAGCAAATAGAAAATTTGAAATTAATTTGGAAGGGATTGATTGGGTGGAGAAGTAATTGGAGGGAGCAAAGAGGGAAAGAGGGAGAGAGAGGGGGCTGGCGGTTATGGGAGAGGGGAGGGAATTAAGGGATTGAGATAGATTGTCAATCAGTGCAAATCTAAATAGAGAAAGAGGCTTTAATGCAATTGACTCTCTAAATTAAATTTGAATTTAATTGGCCTTGATTGGAGGGACTTTCCTAATATAACTTCTCTTATTTTAGGAAAGAATTTCAAATTCGAAATGACTTAAAATCTGAAATTAAAACCTTCCTAATTTAAGATGCATCACATATGGAAAGTAATCAATTAGGGATTTGAAATTCTTTAATGGACATTGATTGGAAATGTAATTAGAAGCTTTAATGGAAATAGGATTTAGAGAGGAGAGAGGTAGGGCCGGCAGCTAAAGGAGGGAGGGAGGAGTTAGGAAAGATTTCAAATAGTTTCCAAGCAAAGCCAATTTAATTAAAAGAGATTTAATGTCCATATCTCTTTTAATTTGAATTCAAATTCAAATTGATGTGATTGAGAAACTTTCCAAATATAATTCATGTTAAATTAGGAAAGAATTCAAATTTGAAATTGATTCAAAATTGAATTAATATCCTTCCAAATTCGTCATGATCTATTTTAGGGAAGTAGTAAGACTAGGAAAATTTGGAGGCAAAGGAGGGGAGATGTGGCCAGCGGCTAGGAGGGGATTAGGGTTAGGGCCGGCGGCTAGGAAGAAGGAGAGGTGGAGGCTGGCGGTTAGGAGGAAGGGGAAGGCTTTGGGCCGGCCGATAGGAGGGGAGGTGAGTGTTGGGCCGGAAATTAGGAGGAAGAGGGAGGGTGACCGACGGCTAGGAGAAATGAGAGACGATGGTAGAGGAGATAAACCATGAGCCCGGATGCTTCCTGCGGCTGATGGGTAATACTTTGCCCTCACCTAAGGACTTCAAACTACAAGCTCAGACGCTTCCTGCGGCTGACGGGTAGTACGTTGCCCTCGCCTAGGGACTTCCACTCTCATAAGAACTCTTAAAGCTCTTAAGAACAAAGTGTAGAAATTTTCATTCATAATAATCATCCATCCCCTCAAAAGAAGAGGAGGGGGCTATAAATAACCAAAACACAAAAATAAGACAAATGACAAAGGTGCCCCCTAGGGTCACATAGGCCTACTCCCTCAAGTGAGGGTAAAAATGAAAAAAATGCATAAATAAATCAAAATACAAATAATAACTCAAAATAAAGTGGTACAATCATGGTCGTCGATCTTCGGCTCCTCCTCCAATAAACTTTTACGGTCGGATGTCCTCATCACAACTTGATCACGATTTTGCTGACCGGTTGAATCACAAGATGGAAACTCGGTTTTCAGCATTGCAATATCTGCTTTCATTTTTGCTTGAGAACTGGCCATGCCAATTGCTTAACTAATGTATGACGACTCCATTTAAACTCAACACCCCAGAATGTGAGCAACCTGAGGTATGTTATGAAAAAAATCCTCATGATAAGTCATTGTCATCTCAGAATTTTTACCTCGTCCACTTAACTCATGAGACATGAAGTGTGCTCCATTAGATGAAATTTGAATTTCATCCTTTGAATCTTCGGCTTAATCAATTCGGTATCATCTTTAAACTTTAAGAACTTTGTATTAACTGCATCCTTTGTCTCAACCTCAACATTTACACATTCATAAATACCCATTCCAATAAAATCCAAAGGTTCTTTCACTGGTGTTCTTTTATTCTCAAATGTTGGCTTGGTTTTAGTGTCTTTCAAATATTCATTTTTGGATTCTAAGAATACAGGTTCTTGGGATATGGATGCTTGGCAAAATCGCTTTGCATAAGACTTAGATTTTGATCAACACCATTAGCTTGGCTTTGCAAATTTATTTCTTTGCCCACTTCTTTCACATCTTTGTCGATCAATTTATCATCAAAAGGAGTTTTTGTATCACTTATTGAACTCTCACTCTTATTTTCCTCAATCATTCGCATCTTCAACTTTCTTACCCTAAAATCGCCACCGCCCTAATAGCTTCTTTCTCCCCCAGTATAGCGGTTGTTGTGATCCCTCCATATTTTCCCGTTATATTGAGGGTGGGCATCCCACCTTTCTTCCACCCTCCTCACATGACCCGATTTCCATGACTCGGCTTGTTCCCCGCCTTCTCCGGTCGTCCACTCCCATTGCCCAAAAGGCCTCCCATATTGGTCGGTCATCCCACCACCTCCATCACGAAACTTCCTTCTTACTCCACCCCCCCCCCCTCCCCCTCCTAACCCACCCCCCCCCCCCCCCCACATCATTAAATACTATTCCGCCCTTTATCGGAGCCCTAGGAGATGGCTCTTGATGAAAGGAGCTCTCTTCATCGAACTCTTCCCATCCGATCTTTTTTCCTTCAGATTCGAAAAGGGAATCTCGATTAAATCTTGATTAGGGTTAGCAATTAGAACAGTCGATAGAGTTTTGGATCACATCTCCATGAGCATTCTCATCATCTCCTCCAGAATCTCCTTTCTCTTTGGTTCTGCCCTAGGAATCATCGGTGAAGCTTTCAATTGCATGTTGATCATCTTCTTTATCACATCCTCCAATTTCTCAAAGCGGTTCTCAATGGATGAGAGCCTTCCATAATTGAAAACTTTCCTTCGATGGTTGAGAACTTTTCCTTCATCCGGGATTTGATTTGCTCAACTTTGTCTTCTAATGCAACCACATTCTTTGCTGCCATCACTCAAAAAATCTTGATCTGATACCAATTTGATACTATTTGGAAGTAAAAACAGCAAATAAAAGAGAATAACAGCGCAGGAACACAAAGATAGTGATGATTTTCTTATTTCTCCTTCAAAAATAAAGCAAGAAACAATTGATCTACTATTCGAGAGGTAGATTAGCTCTCCCACAAACCCTAGAAGCCGCTAGGAACTCACAACAAATATTAGAAAAATAAACTCAGCAATTCCCTCCCTAAACCAAAGACAAACTCCCCCTTAAATAATTAATTATTCTGTGCGGATTCCGGACACCGTCCGGAGGCGAATCACAACGTGCCACGTCACTTATTTGCTGGGTACCGGTGCTCGGTACTGCTGGGTACCGGGCGACGTGGCACGTTATGATCCGCCTCCGAACGGTTCGGAATCCGCACAAAATAATTTCTCCCCTTAAATAGCCCTAGAACACCATAACACAATTAGAACCTTCATAATCAGCATAAACATAATTTAGGAAATCTTTGTAAATAAATAAAGCCTTCCTAATCAATATAAACATAATTTAGGAAACCTTCATAAATAATTAAAAATGATTTAATAAATATTTCTAAATAATTAAACACTTCCTAAAAAGCATAAACACAATTAGGAAACTTTCCTAAACAACTCCCCCTTAATTAGGAACCTTCTTAAATAAATTTCCTTGATTAGGAACTTTCTTAAACAACTCTCTCTTGCCTATGAACCTTCCTAAACAGCTCCCCCTTCCTGGCTTGTGATAAACGAGCAAGCAAAGTGATAGATGTGAGGGGCCAAAGTGTATGAAGAAGGCAAAGCAATGCAATGAGAGTGAGAAGGAGCATGTGGAGGTAGAGCTGAGGATGATTGCAGGCATATATACGAGGTCTGTTGAGTGTTATTATGGTACCCTATCAGGGTGATAGCGGGTGCTATCAACGAGTAAAGCAGTGATAAAGGGGTTGGTTCATGGAGGTGACAATTGACACAATATGTGGAGGAGGTGGAGGGGCTCACCAACAAGAGGATGTCAGACGAAATCCCAATTAATTGATGAAGCATAGCATTTGGAGCAGATCACGATGCCATGTGGTTGGATAAAGCAAGAATGGTGACGTGGATGAAAGAAGTAAGGGAAGAGTCATGATGGTTAGCGACATTGAGGAATGAATGCGAAACAATTGAGCAAGTGGTGCTTCAGAGTTGCAAAGGGTTAATTGCGTGAAAGATGGTATGGTGTGAGAAAAATTGGAAGGAGTTGCGATGTTAGCTATGGGATTGGCAATTGAATGAGAGTGAAGGGATTGAAAATGCTATGACACCAAACTAATGATGTTGCATAAAGAGAGATTATAGAATGAAAAATGGAAGAGATAGAAAGCAAGTCAGAGAGAACAAAGAGAAAGTATGAAAGGTTCAATTGTGGATGAGAAGAAAAAGTATTGAAAATCTCAATTGTGGTACTCATTCAACGATTAAATCCAAGACTCACGATCTCCTTAAATGGATGGAGCCATTAATTATTATATCAACAATTGAAATTAGTATAATCTTCATAATCCTAAAGGAAAAAAAAAGCTTAACCAAATTATACTTCACCGTTTCTCCTTCGACTTCATTGGGCAGACTATTCTTTCATAATCATGCTAATCAAATCTTAACAACTCATGAGTAGCTCAACTCTAAGAGAAATAATGGATAAGCATGATATAATTAAAAGCCTAATTAGGACTGTAGCAGGCAACATATATTATAAGAAAAAATTTTCTTCCATAGAACTGCAACTACATCTTAATGCACATAATAAGGGTCAAATCTCCCTTTAATACTAAATCTAAAAAAAGCATTACAGTAATAGTCTAATAAAGAATTGTAAAGTTAGAACAAAAACTAAACAGAGGATTTACATACATAGCATATAAAATATTAGGATCTACATATTTAACATCTAAATTTTATTATTTACAGGCATAACACTCAAAACTTCAAAAAAAAAAAAATGACACCGTCCGTTACAACCCCATCACCCTATCACTACGCCACCAGTCCCATTAGCCTTCACACGCCATCTGTCGCTGCTAAGCCTCTCACCCTCGCGCTCCCTCTCTCGTCTTGATCTCCCTCCATCTCTCTACTTGATCTCTTTTGCACCTATAGAAATTCTTGGAAGCCCTTATCAACAGATAAGAGGAAATCGCAGGAGAGCTCAGGGGAGAAGATATCGACAAGTCTAAACACCGTTTGGTGGAAGTGACGAAGTGGTGCCGGAGCTTGCTTAAGGAGAGCTCAACAGGTCCAACGGCATGCGGCGAAGAAGAGGAAGTTGCGGATGAGCTCATTGGGAGAAGGCATTGATGGGCCGAACGATGTGCCAGGCAAGATCCGGCGAGTGTCCATCAATAACCGTGCAAATGTCCGGCGAGATCCGTTAACTACGTAAATAATGAAATTTAGGTGTTAAATATGTAAATCCTAATGTTTTGACTGCCATGTATGCAAATCCCTCAAAAAAAAATCATTAAACTTCAATAATAACTCACAAAGGACTGAAAGCAGCAACAAAAATGAAAGTGACACCAAAATTAAGACAGAATCTATAGCACAAGCAAGTCTAAACATTAACAAAACCTAATTTGAAAAACAGAACAGATCTCCTAATAACATCCACGGTCAATGAACCGCTAGTTCTAGAGCAAAGAGCCAAATTTTACGGCGTTAAAACGAGAAAACCGCCATGATTCGCCTGACAAACTCACAATAGAAACAATAATATCACTGTACAGCAGCACTAAGATTACAAAAATGAAAAAAAAAAAAAACAGGAAATGAAAAGGTACAAACTTTCAGGGCCTCCGAGCTGGGCGACGGCATCTACGAACCGCTCGTGCAGATCGGCCGTCCATCTAAGTCGGGGCTTAGGATCAGCCGTGAGTACTACGCTGGGGCTGTGGATCGTTTCCTGTGGAATCGATGCTTCCTGACGATGGATCAAGCCAGGAAACATCTCCTTTTGAGAACAAAAAGGAGATACCAGAAGCTCAAATGGCCGTGAAAAGGGAGGTATAAAGCAATATGAAGATTTTTTACTAGAGAGAGAATAAAACGCCACTTTGGTTGAGGGAGACCTCTCCCCAAAGCCAATGCCTGGATATAGTGTGTGAGAGGGAGACAAAGAATGGCCAAGGAGCTCTTATTGGTTTCTCATCATGCAGTCTTTTGAGATAAATTTAATATGAATTAATTTTTAAGTTAAAATTAAATTTTAATTAAACCTAATCAATTATACATTTATCTGTAATTTAATTACTAAATATAATTATAAATATAATTTTTAATATAAATTGACATAATTCATTAGGTGTTATTTAAATTATTTGATTAAGTTTAATTATTATATTTAAAATTACTTATCCTACTATTTAGTTGATATTTTTATCATATAATTACATCTAATAATATATATATATCTATATTGCTATTGATATGTCACAAAAGTTTATCTTGATCGAGCACAAATCTCGATGCAAATTTAAATTAAAAATTTATGAAATTAAATTTGGGACCATCTAAACTCAAATTTCAGCAAATTTATAATTAAACTGAATGTCTCGAAGAGACGAACCCAACGATATCAAAATCGGTCCAATCCGAACCTAAATGAGTTCAAATCCAGGGGGTGAAGCACATTTGGAAGGTTTAAAGCATAAATCAGATAACCAAATGATATTCAAATATCGCATGCTTATAGTAGAATTGAGCAGCTCGACGAGATGAATCCAACGAGCCCAAGATTGTTAAGCACTTAAAGGCTTAACAAACACTCTATGATCAAGGGAATCACTATGAGTAGTCGGATAGAACACTCCAAATCTATCACGGATCTTCTTCATATTTACTGAGGATGTCACTCTCAAAAAACTATAAATAGCCTCTCATTCTTCACATGAAAGGGGGAAGAAGATGAGAACTCTAAGACTTGAAGAATCCTAGAGCTCCACTCCAGCACCACCTCTGATGAATCCACACCACCAAGTCGTCGTTGTTGGACATCTGGCCAACCATTGCCGTTGGACCTCCATTTGGCTACCACTATCGGGCCTTCCTCTTATCACCGTCTCCCGCTAACTACGGTCCCACCGATCATCGTCGCCTGACTACTGTCCTTCCGACCTCCGTCACCAGCCAACTACGGTCCCTCCGATTACATTTGCTCAATTATGGTCCTTTCGACCACCATCGCCTAACTACATTCCTTATGACCTTCGTCGCTTGCCAACTACGGTCCTTCCGACCTCCGCCCGTTGACTATGGTCTCTCCGACCATCGTTGTCCGAATACGGTCCTTTCGATCTTTGCTCATCAACTACGGTTCTTCCGACCACTATCACCCGACTACGGTCCATCCAACCTATGTTGCCAGCCAACTACGATTCCTCCGACCATCATTGCCTGATTATGATCCTTCCAACTTTAGTCTTCTGTCGACTACGATCATTCTGACCATCATAATCCAACTACGACCCTATCAACCAAATGAACAGGACAACACTCTATTGAGAACAACTCTCGTGATATTGGCTTCTTCCAGCCCCAACCATGTAAAGTGTTTTATATAATGTGTATTAGCTACATTGAGCCAACTTCTTCCCCTGAGGAAGGGCATCATTTGTAATCAACTATAAATATTAGTGGATTCATTCAAACTGGATAAGACTCCATAGTTTTTTTGCCTTTTCAGCGAATTTCACGTAAAAAATTTGGTCTCTTATGAATGTTGCGCCTTACTCTTAAATTTGTTTGTATGTTGGATCTTCATACAAAACTAAAACACTAAATTCTCTATCTCTCTACCGTCGTGAATTTTTCGGGACGCAACAACTATTATACAAGTGGTTTATTATTCTCTCCATATTAAATTATTGTCTTCCATTTTATTTAATGTGATGATCTGAATCATAGCCACATATATATATATATATATATATATATATATATATATATATATATATATATATATATATTATCATAGTTATATTGTATATCTCTCATAATTTTTCATTTAATCTCTCAAAATTAAATCCTAAACGTTGAAATATTGATGAGGAGCTGAAGCCTCCTTACGCAACATAGAAGCTTTTTTTTTCATTTATAATGTACGAACATAATTCTAAATATGAATTATAACACAACATACTATAATGTAATTATCATAACTATGACACATCATATTATAAGAGATATACAATATGACTATGATAATTTAACAAATGTATTTCAAGAGATGATATAATAGATATAACATAGTGTGTAATTTAAAAACTATAATACAACATTCATAATAAGACATGTAAATTGAGAAGTAATGTAGATATACATATATTGGATTAATGAAATAATAATGTTAATAAATCATTAATATTACAATAGAAGTGATACGTCATCAAAAAATTATCTTGATCGGGCACGAATCTCGAGGCAAAATCAAGATGGAAACTTCCGAAATTAAACTTGGGATCATCCAAACTCTGATTTCAGTGAACTTACAGTCAAACTGAACGTCTCGGAAATACGAACCCAACGACACCAAGTTCGACCCAATCCGAGCCCAAATGGGTCCAAATCAAGAGTCCGAATCGCTGTTGGAAGGTTCAAACCATAATTTGGATTACCAAACGGTCTCCGAATATGACATGCTTATAGTCGAATCGAGCGTCTCGACGAGACGAATCCAACAAGCCCAAGATCGCCAAATTCCCACATCATTAAGACCTTCAAATGTCCAGAGAACGGCCTATGATCAAGGGATTCAAGATCGGCCGTCCATTCAACCACTCCCTAACTACCTCCGATCTTCCACCTATTTACGGGCCATGCCACTCACGAAAATCTATAAATTGAGCCCCCTCTCCTCTTGAAAAAGGGACATATTCCTAAGGAGAAAAAGAGAGAGCTCTTGCCCCCTCGCTCCTCCTCGACCACCGCCGGAGCTTCGCCGGACCACCGCCGGAGGCCCTGCACTTCGCCGGACCACCACCTGAGGCCCTGCACTTCGCCGGACCACCACCTGAGGCCCTGCACTTCGCCGGACCACCACCTGAGGCCCTGCTCTTCGCCGGACCACCACCTGAGGCCCTGCACTTCGCCGGACCACCACCTGAGGCCCTGCTCTTCGCCGGACCACCACCTGAGGCCCTGCACTTCACCGGACCACCACCTGAGGCCCTGCTCTTCGCCGGACCACCACCTGAGGCCCTGCTCTTCGCCGGACCACCACCTGAGCCCCTGCTCTTCGCCGGGCCACCACCTGAGGCCCTGCTCTTCGCCGGACCACCACATGAGGCCCTGCACTTTGCCGGACTACCGCCTGAGGCCCTGCTCTTCGCCGGACCACCGCCTGAGATCCTGCTCTTCTCCGGACCACCACCTGACGTCCTGAGTTCTGCCAGACCTCCACCTGAGGTCCGAACTTTCGCCGAAGCATCACCTCATGTTCAAAGTTATATCGGAACACCAACTATGGTCCTCCTGACCTCTGACATCAGATTAAGGTCCTTCTGACCTCCAATGCCAGCCGACCACGGTCCTTCCGACCTCCGTCGCCCTACCAATTCAGGTCCTCCTGACCTCTGACATCAGATTAAGGTCATTGTGACCTCCAATGCCAGCCGACTACGGTCCTTCTGACCTCCGTCGCCCCACCAAATAAGGTCCTTCCGACCTCTGTCATCTGATTACGGTCTTTATGACCAGCAACATCAGTCAACTATGGTCCTTCCGACCTCCGTCGCCTGACCAACAAAGGTCCTCCCGACCTCTATCCTTAGACTACGGTCTCCCTGACCTACAACGTCTATCAACTACGGTCTTTCCGACTTCCATCACAAAACAATGGTCTTTTCTGAGCCCTGTCTCACGCCAAGTACGGTCCTTCTGACCTCCGTCGTTTGCCAACTATGGTCAGCCAACCTAGCAAATGTGTATATATTAATTCTCACCATGTAATACACTCAATATGATGTATATTGGCTATATCAAGCCAAATCCTTCCCCAAAACGGAGGACCTCGTTTGTAAACAACAGCAAATACTAGTGGATTCATTCAAACTGGGCCAGGCCCCGTAGTTTTTCCCCCTTTCAGGGGTTTCCACATAAAAACTCTGGTGTCTCATATGAATATTACACCCTCTCTCTTTCATCTGACTGTGTGCTGGATTTTCGTACAATGCTAAGACGCTAAGCTTTATATTTCTCTACCGCCGCGAATACTCCAGGACGCAACAGTTTGGCGCCATCTGTGGGAACATGGTTCCCGACTGGGGGCAATTTTTGCTCCAACCTCAAAAGGTCATTCTTGCCAACTTCCTTACATCAGCTATCACTGCATCAATTTCATGGAAATCAGATACGGGCTGGGGGGCAACCTTGACTCCAACTATGGTCAAGAAAATTCCTTCAATACTTTCAATATCAAGATGATATTTCAGGCAAGAAACTCCCAGCAAATGCAAAGATGCTTCCAATAAAATTTCAAGCCTCATACAGTCCCTAGTTGGACTTCTACTCCTTGGGAAGGGTCTAAATTTCGACCTCAAAAAGGCAGTAATGGTCTAAAGATAGACCATTCTTCACTCTTGATTCAGGATACACGCGGCATTCACCCCCTCCCAATCAAGGCAAAATCAATCCCAGGGGGATTCGATTCGACCTCTTCCACACAGGTTAACGTCATCGAGCAAAGGCTCTGACATACAACCTCGGATAGGTCTTTACATCCTTGGTGGATTCTCTCGACCTCTTCCACACAGGTTAACGTCATCGAACAGTATTTTGACATACAACCTCGGATAGGTCATACATCATTATTGGATTCTCTCGACCTCTTCCACATAGGTTAACATCATCGAGCAGGGCTCTGATATACAACCTCGGAAAGGTCATACATCCTTGGTGGATTCTCTCGACCTCTTCCACACAGGTTAACGTCATCGAGCAGTGCTCTGACTAACAACCTCGAATAGGTCGTACATCCTCGGTGGATTCCCTCGAACTCCCCCGCACAAGTTGATGTCATCGAGAAGGACTCTGACATACAACCTCGGATAGGTCGTACATCCTCGGTGGATTCCCTCGAACTCCCCCGCACAAGTTGATGTCATTGAAAAAGGGCTCTAACAAACAACCTCAGAAAAGTCACACATCTTTGGCAGATGCTATTGACCAACGCTCTTTTATTCGATGCCGGATTTTTGCCCGTCGTCGGATCCTCGTCGGATTTCTACCCGACGCTGTACTTCTACTCCACGACGGACTTATGCCCGTCGTCAGACTTCTGCCAGTCGCGGGACATTCGTCGGACTTCTGCCCGACGCCGAGCTTCCTCCTGTTGAAGGACTTCTGTTCGTCGCGGGACATTCGTCGGACTTCTGCCCGACACCGAGCTTCCTCCCGTTGAAGGACTTCTGTCCGTCGTGGGACTTTCGTCGGACTTCTGCCCGACACCGAGCTTCCTCCCGTTGAAGGACTTCTGTTAGTCGCGGGACTTTCGTCGGACTTCTGCCCGACACCGAGCTTCCTTCCGTTGAAGGACTTCTGCCCGTCCTGGGACATTCTTCGGACTTCTGCCCGACGCTGAGCTTCCTCCCGTTGAAGGACTTCTGCCCGTCGTGGGACATTCGTCGGACTTCTTCCGACGCCGAGCATCCTCCCGTTGAAGGGCTTCTGCCCGTCGCGAGACTCTCGTAGGACTTTTCCCCATCGGCGGACCCTCGTCGAACTTCAACCCGTCGTCGGACTTCTGCCCGTCGCCGGACCCTCGTCGGACTCCTACCCGACGCTGAACTTCTACACGACGCTAGACTTCTGCCCATCGGCGGACTTCTACCCGACGCCGGACTTCTGCCCTTCGTCGGATCCTCGTCGGACTCCTACACGACGCTGAACTTCAACCCGACGCTGGACTTCTGCTCGTCGCCAGACCCTCGTCGGAGTCCTACCCGACTCTGAACTTCAACTCGTCGTCGGACTTCTGCCCGTCGACGGACCCTCGTCGGACTCCTACCCGACGCTGAACTTCAACCCGACGTCGGACTTCTGCCCGTCGCCGGACCCTCGTCGGAGTCCTACCGACTCTGAACTTCAACCCGTCGTCGGACTTCTGCCCGTCGATGAACCCTCATCAGATTCCTACCTGACGCTGAACTTCTACCCGACACCAGACTTCTGCCCTTCGTCGAACCCTCGTCGGAGTCCTACCCGACGCCAGACTTCTGCCCTTCGTCGAACCTCCGCAAGATTTCTAGAAGAACAAGGAGGAGAAGACTCCTGCTCAGTGAGGGGCCCTAGACCGGCACAGGGGATACCACCTGAAATGGCCTAGGGGAATGCCTCAGCGTGAGGGAGAGAAGAACAAGGGGGAGAAGACTTATACTCAGTGAGGGGCCCTAGACATGTACAGAGGATACCGCCTGAACATAACCCAGGGGAAGGCCTCAGCGTGAGCAAGAGGAGAGGGAAGAGAGGTGCAAGAAGTCCATACCCCATAGGGGAGCATTTATAGTTTGGAGGCCAAGGCAGTAATTTTGAAAAAAAAAATTCTGGCGGTTAGGCGGCGGTTAGCTAACCGCCAGCCCAGTCAGCCACGACCGGACCGAGCCTTTCAGCAGGGGCAGAGTCGCGCGGCTCGCGGGCAGGCCAGGGCAGAAGCCGCGGCGCGCGGGAGCTAGGGCAGGCGCGAGCGCGTGGCAGCAGCGGCGGCGGCGCGGGGCGGGTCTGGCAGCGGCTAGGCCGCCCCAGCCAGTTTCCGGGCCCAATTTCGGGCCCGAAAAGGTCAAATTGGACATTTTTGGGATCTTCGAAACCGTTTTTCGACGTTCCGGACTCAATTTTGGCACTTTTAAGGCCATTCGAGACCTCTACACCCAATATCGAATTTTTGTAAACTTCAAATTGCACGAAAAAATTCCCGAAAAATTGTAACGCATATTTTCGAACTTCTGGAGCTCCAACATCCGAAAATAGGGGGCAACTGATACGTCATCAAAAAATTATCTTGATCGGGCACGAATCTCGAGGCAAAATCAAGATGGAAACTTCCGAAATTAAAATTGGGATCATCCAAACTCCGATTTCAATGAACTTATAGTCAAACTGAACGTCTCAGAAATACGAATCCAACGACACCAAGTTTGACCCAATCCGATCCCAAATGGGTCCAAATCAAGAGTCCAAAGCGCTGTTGGAAGGTTCAAACCATAATTTGGATTACCAAACGGTCTCCGAATGTGACATGCTTATAGTCGAATCGAGCGTCTCGACGAGACGAATCCAACGAGCCCAAGATTGCCAAATTCTGACATCATTAAGACCTTCAAATGTCCAGCGAACGGTCTATGATCAAGGGATTCAAGATCGGCCGTCCATTCAACCACTCCCTAACTACCCCTGATCTTCCACCTATTTACGGGTCATGCCACTCATGAAAATCTATAAATAGAGCCCCCTCTCCTCTTGAAAAAGGGACCTATTCCTAAGGAGAAAAAGAGTGAGGTCTTGCCCCCTCGCTCCTCCTCGACCACCGCCGGAGCTTCGCGTGAAAATTGAAATTTTGGGATCTTGTTAAATTGATCTTATTGTGGCACATACCTGATCAAATTGGGTTTTACATCTTCTTTGATGGGCCTCCACTTCCAAGAAGATTTGGAGGAGAATAATTCCTACCTATTGTCTAATAATCTTGACTTCTCCAAAAAATTAGAGAAACACTTGCAAAGCACACTCATTGTTGCAATTAAGGTATGTGCTAAAGTGTAAGGGGGGCTAGAGTCATACAATGTCATGACCTTTGCAGGACATGAGATCTCATATATTATCCAATAAACTTTTTTTTAGTTAATTAAAACATATATGAGTTATGTATCAATCAGGACTTCAAGAAATTTCATACTCTCCAATGATTTACATAATAACTTATTCATGCCACTTGAAGTATTCTTTCCACGTACGAAGCTTTTTGTGCAGAAATATTGATGATTTATATGTTAAAATGGTTATACACAATTGCACGTGCCATTTCAAGTAAAATGATGAGAGAGAGTATCATTCCCACAAGGATTGAGTTGATATCTTTATTAAGTTCATTACTAATTTTTATTAATCTTTTAAGTTATCCTACAATACTTGAAATTTTAAAGAAAGCGAGAATAAGCAAAACAAAAGATATTTTTAATGATTTTTTCTAATTTGATAAATAAAAAAGTTATGATTAATTAGGTGATAATGTGCATGCTAGTTAGGTCTACTAAGATAATTGTGGATTAGAGCAATTTTAATTCATAGTCTAGTTCGAGTGCATAGGAGTATTAACTATGTGTGTATGTGTGTGTATATCGACACATTATCAAAAATAGTCTACGGGAGGCATATTCAAGTTGGAAACTTACAAAATTTAATTCGGGACCATCCGAACTCCAATTTCAGCAAACTTATAGTCAAATCTAACATCTCAAGGAAACAAACGCAACGACGTCAAAATCAATCCAATCCAAGCCCAAATGGGCCCAAATCAATGGACCAAAGTACATTTGGAAAGTTCAAAGCATAAATTAGATGACCAAATGATATCCAAATGAATTAGATAACAAAATGATATCCAATGACCCTCCTTCTATATACAAGGGTCAAATCTAATCAAATCCACCAAAACCTTTTTTAACTTTGCAAACTTATTCTTAAGACCTTAAGCTAACCATCCAATTAAACATGTGAGCTTAGTTTTTATGAAGAACATGCAAATCTAAATAAAATAAATATTGTATTACCCACATTAAGTAGGGGAAATGTCTTTCAAAATGTAGACATTTTTCTAAACTCCTATTTTTATTTTCGAATCACTTACAGAATATTACTTTTATCTTTTTACACGATATGCTATTCTCTATATCATATTTAAACACAAAAATAAAATATTCAAATATGTAGTTTATTTTCCTACAGCCTTGGTACTGGCAATAATCTCATTAGTCTCAAATTGTCGAACTATTTTCTCAATCACACAACTAGCACTATATGTAACCAGCGTAGTGTAATGTTTTTTATAAGTTTGATTAGAGCGAACATCTGCATGTATAGCAAAACAATTTAAACGATTCCCTCCCCCCCCCCCCAAAAAAAAAAAAAACACACTAAAGGCAAAATAATATAAGCCAAATCATGTTCAAATAATGATCAAACCTTATTCGAACCAAGTCTAGATCATGTTAAACTATGTTCAATCATATTTAAAACTAGCTCAAACTTTTGAACAACGCTAGAAGAGTATTCCAAAAAGGTTCGAGAAATGTTCAAATATGATTTGAACAAGATTGTGTGATGGCTATTGTCATTATGAGTTTAGGGTTTAGAGTGCAAATGATATTTTGTAACTTAAATATCAGATATATACAGGGGTGGAACCAGCCTTAATTTTTAGGAGGGGGGGAACTTATAAGTAAAAGTGTAGAGATTTAACAGATATGCCGGGGGTC
Organism: Dendrobium chrysotoxum; assembly: GCA_019925795.1. Taxonomy (NCBI): domain Eukaryota; kingdom Viridiplantae; phylum Streptophyta; class Magnoliopsida; order Asparagales; family Orchidaceae; genus Dendrobium; species Dendrobium chrysotoxum. The sequence continues at coordinate 38,501,648 of CM034308.1, forward strand.
CAAGGGGGCAGGGCCCCCTGGCGGTGTTCGACCTGGTAAGAGAGGCAAGGAGCAGCGCCCCTGTAAGGGTTTTCGGGGGCAACGCCCCCTGAACAAATTTTGGTTGTAAGGATATTTTTGGATTCTCTTCACTATTTTTTATTGTATTTGGTTCATTATTCCCTACTAATAATACCTCTACACAATGTGTTTAATTATGCTAGAGGAAATTGCCTAAAGATCATAGTATTTTAAAACTTTTAGAGGGGATAATTGTCTAAAAACCCTTGTAATAAAGACTGAAAAATAGATGGTGGGGCTTAAATTACCTAAAAAATCCTATAATAAATTTTTTTAAAAAATTTTGAAGGGGGGCAATTGCCCCCCGCCCAAACTTTAGGTAGTTCCGCCCTTGGAGATATATATATATAATATCTATCACTAACCTTGAATAGTAACTAGAGATGGGGACAAAAACTTTGCCTTAACAGCATTTGCATAGATCAATCACATGCAAATGATAATGGCAAAGAAGGCATTTGGAATAAGGTCAAGTAACTTATTGTTTGATAGTTTATATGACTATTTATTCTAGAATTTCAAATCTTAGTTCTATAAAACATAATTATTTTGAAAATTTCATATTATGATTCTCTCTCCCGTTCTATCGCTCTCTGCATTAGCTTGACAGATATGTTTGCCTTAGATCATCTATAACCGAACTACATACGGTGGTATGTCGTCCACCATTCGCTCTATTGGAACGCTAAATCGTACGCCAAAATTCGATAGATGAACAGTGTGATGCCAATATATATTAGCTTCGCACTGTTCACCTAGCTAATTTTGTGTTACAGGATTTATCAAAGAAGCACGAGAAAGAGGAGAAAGATTGTTACCTTTGCAGCGAGATGAAGAAGCGCGCAAAAAAAGAGAAAGAAATGGAATTTAATTGGAGATAAATTATTACATTTTGAAGCTGAAATCGGTTTTTAGGTTGGAGATGCCTTAGCCGGTGGCGTTTTATTCTCCCCAGTTTGTTTCTTTTCACTTTTTATTTCTTCATTTTTGTCATTTAAGCGGTTATACAGTGATTTCATTGTTTTTCTTGTGAGCTTGACGGATGAAGCATGGCGATTTTGTGGTTTTGATGCCTTCTAATTTGGCTCTTTGCTCTCCAATGAAGCTGTTCATGGAACATGGATGCTTCTGGCGATTTTGTTCTATTTGTCAAATTAGGTTTTGTTAATGCTCAGAGGAGAAATTATTCTGTCCGGAATCCGAACGTAGAGCATAGTCCGGATTGCTGCGTATTTTTGGATACACAATAAATAAGCAGTAAAAAAGCAACAAATCAATAATACTCACTAAATACTCACTAAAAACGTAGAAAAATGCAAAAAAATACGTATTGCGTATTTATTGAGTATTTTATGCTTTTTTTTGTTAGCATTTTCTGCGTTTTTAATGAGTATTTAGTGTGTATTTAGTGAGTGTTATTGATTTGCTGCTTATTTACTGCTTATTTGTTGTGTATCCAAAAATACGTAGCAAATACGCAGCAATCCGGATTATGCTCTATGTTCGGATTCCGGACAGAATAATTTCTCCAGAGGTAGGGGGTCGGATGCTGTGATAAAATTGTCCCTTTTTGCGTTGTTGCTCGCTCATTTTTCTTATTTTTTAAATTTTGGGTATATATTTTTAGTTTTTATCAAATATTTTCATTTTTATAGTTAATAAGTATAAAAAAAAATTAATCAAACAAGTTAATTGGTTGGACTCGAGTCATTCGGATTGTAAACGGGCCCAGTTTGGATTAATGTTTTTATTCATTTATTATTTATTAAATGTGTTAGATTGATTAGATTCAGGCCGGGTCAATTTAACCCCGACGAAACCAACCATCAAATCTTATTCATATGGACGGCCCGGATCATTCCAGAGCGTTTAACAATTCCGCTCCGTCATGACCCTGAAAACCCTAACGCCGCATCTCTAACTTCTATATATCACGGTGCACCCTATTGCATTTGCACTCTCTCCCTCTCTCTTTCTCTCTATCGCCATGACATTCCTTCTCTCACCTCTATTTTCATAGAGATATTGTTGAAAGATTTTAATTCTGAGAGCTGGAGGGGCTGATGATGATTGATCGTAAAGATCTAGCGGATTTCTGTGAGGCTACTAGCCGTTGATCGCAGTAATTTGTTGTTACACACACTGAAGCCTCTCCATCTCTCTTTCTCTTCTCGCGGTCGGTTTTCAACTTTTTAAATTCTTGTTTCTGTGTTGTGAGTTGTGATTTAAACTGGGCAAATTGAATGAGATGCGATTCTTTGCGTAGATAGGATCAAATAGATTCTCTTCCACTCTATTTCCAAGCAACAACCAAAACCCTAGCGGCTTCTTCTCTTCCCTCCGTCACTCGTCCATTCCTTTCCGCTATTTTTTGTGTTTGTTTAGATGATTTGCATATTTGAATGCTGTAAGCGATAACGATTGTTGATCGCGAGGATCTAGTGGACTTCGGTGAGGTCGTGAGTCGGTGATTGTTTCATATTGTTTGTTACACAAGCTGAAGCCCCTCTTTCGTTGGTTTTTCTAGTTTTTTTTTTCTAACATCAGGTTCTTATTCGTGATTTTAACTGTAAAAATTTTGTCTGTGCAATGATGAGTTTTACAAATTGGTGTGTGCAGTGGCGATTTTAATTGCCGTGAGCTTTTTCCACCAAATTATACGACTTCTCCTTCCGCTGAGCTCAGATCCCCTTTCTATGGTGTTTTAGACTTTTACTGCTGTTTTGAGGTTTTACATCTATTTTATATATCACATATTTATATTTTTTATATTTATTTTGATAATAATTTTAATTGTTAAATTACATAAATATAATTAATATTAATTTATTAAAATAAAAAATATTTTTAATATATACATTTTATATACTTAACTAAATTATTATACAAAGAAATTAAAATTTTATGTATTAGATATGTAAATATATAAAAATATGTGATATATGTAAATTCTTTTAATTTTGCTGATGACATTATGAGGATTTTTGAGTTAGAGTATTTTGAATAGAAGGTAAATTTTTTTTTGAAATGCCTCATTTGTTTTACTTTTATTGTATATTGATTTGTCAAATCAAGTGAACATAAAAATAATTTATAAACCCAAAAGTCATTCAAAAATATGTCATACATGTTATTATGTTTGGAGCTTTCTTTGCTTGTTGAGTCAAACTATAAACTCTCGATTGAACTGGAGGGGCACTACCAACTATTGTAGACTCTCTTTGCACTTCTAATGGCCTTCCACTAAATCCATTCACTTTGCATTATTGATCCCTCACAACTCACTTTAGATGGAACTATTGCTTGCCTTTGACTTCTTCTTGCCTTAAATTTACCTTTTGATATATGTTGGGGGCGTTAAGCTACCTTGCGACCAGATTGGCTACAATGGAAATATTGACATGTATGACAATAACATTTACAAGAATGTCCACAATTGCCTTTGACTCATAGAAATTGTAGAGCCTTCTTTCTTGGTCTCTCCACTAGAAGTAAACATCGGTTTCATTCCACTAACTCCATTGCTAGAGGGCCTCTGCCCCCCTCCAAATCTATTCATGCTTGCATCTCTACACAATAATCATCAGAGCATTTTTCACCAACCTAGCTTGCTCTACTAACTCAGAGAAATCTCGAATATAAAATGGCACCAGCGGGTGCCTCAAACTGCCCCTTAAATCTCTTAGAAAATGATAACATTTCTCTTTTAGTGTATTGACTAACTGCAAGTGAAGATCTATATCATCTCCCCTCACACCAAACATCTTACTTTGAGCTTCAACCATTAACTGCATTATTAGCCCAACCAACTGCATCATCAAATTTAGCTTTGGAACTTAGTCCATCGATTGCTTTTAAGGTCTTGAGGGTCCATTTAAAAAAATACTTTAAACTATTCAAAATAAAAGGTTTTGAGGGTCCATTTAAAACAATAAGTGCAATAACTTACAATTATCCATAAAGAAATTAGCATCAAATACCCAACATCTCTTTCTTAACTTAAAAATATTTTCCCAAAACCTTGGTATTGATTAAATTCATCACACTGTTACCTTGATACCACTCAGTAACACCCCAAGGCCTAAGGAGGAATTTACCCTACTTTTTTTTCATTAATGCTCACTCTAACTCTCTATTTCTCAAGAGACATCTAATCATTCAAAATAATATTAAGCATATGTAAAACTTGAAATTACAGGTATGGAATTTTATTTTATTTATTAAAGATATCTTAAATCTCATTTTTAAAGTTTAATATTAATTATCATTAATTAATTAACTACTATTGTTAATAAAAGAATTTACTTATAGATAATTTAAGAAAGTAATTTAGAGATTTTCTTATGTATGAACACCTGTAGTGAATTCCGGCACACTGCATTCGGCACAGTGCTACAAATCCAGTAGCATTTCACGGCATAGAGGCAGTGTAAGCAAAGGGATTTCGGTAGGATTTTCCTGTGGCAAAATTCGCAGAATTTATTTTTTGCAGGAGGTGGCACAGTGAGTTTACTTGGGAAATTCAGCACAGTGCACTAAGAGAAGAATTGGTTTTCCATTTTAGGAGAATTCGGCTGTAGGTATTAACAACCTAATTATTTATCTGTAGTAAGATTTTTATTTGATTAATTGACTTTATGTAAGAATTGTAGTTTGAGATTAGTGTGCAAATTAATTGTAGAAGCATTAAAGGAAGATTAAGAAGTTAAGTTGGAGCAGAATGATTAAGAGATTAGGTCAGAGGAAGGAAGAATAATGGAGAATTAGAGGAAAAGAAAGAAGGTAAGTATTGTGGTATATTATTAGTTATGTTTAACTTTTTAAAAAGGCAATAATGATTTCTAAAACAAGTATACCAATTACTACCAATGATAGATAGGAAGTTCATGGATGTATGCAAAGAGAAAGTTTTGAAATGACTTACAATTGTAGAAGAGTATATATGAGGGAATTGAAAGAGACAACTTGACAATGAGGTAAGTAGTGCAAATTTAATGTTTAAATGAAATTTTATTAAATTCTACTTGTATATTGGTAATTGATTGAAGTAAATGAACATATGTATTACAAGTTATTTCTTTTGATTAAGGATGCTCTTCTCCAAGTTTTTAAGTATGAATAATTGATTATATAATATTAGCATCTGAGTTCAAAAGAAGGTTTTGTATGTTGAGCTAAATGTTTTCCTAATTGATAATGTTTTGAAAAAATATCAATTTCCTTGCATATTAATTGTATACAAGTTATAATAGAAATGATTATGAAAGTATGCATAAAACAAGTATGATTTATGATTATGAAAAGAGTATTGAATATCAATTTAAAATAAAGTTTGGCTATAAATGATGTATAACTTACAAGTATAGGTGGGACAAAATGGTTCCCATGTTTGAAACCATATTGTAAGTGGGGTAAAAATGATCTTAAAGAATATGATACCTGCATATCATATGGGGCAAAAGGGACCCCTAAAGAGGCAAAATGAACCTCTATATAATTCAATGACGATAATGTCAGGTTTATTTGAGCTCCATTGAATATTATTATGAAAGTATAGACAAATTTTTTACAGACTAAAATTGGTATTAAGGACAAACTTCACAAGAAGTAATGATTAATGTTAATGATTATTTTATAATATTTTTCAAGTAAGGGTAAGTTTAGTCAAATATGATTTTAATGTTTTGATTTATTACAATTATTATATTTTAATTATTAATTAACTTGCAAAGCTTACTGAGCCTTATAGCGCACCAGCATTTTTCTTACTGACTGTTGTTACAGGAAATGAAAAGGAGAAGATTGTTGTAGATTAATTTTACAAGTTATTTCATAATTTATGTTAGCATTTATTTTTATTTGTGAAGTTTAAAATTAAGGTATATAAACTTTTCAGTGATATATTATTTTGAATTTCTGTATTGACTCTGTAAGTATATTTTGTTGAAGTTTAAAATTATTAGGTGTTTTCGATGATGTGATGAATGAAAACTGTTAAATATTTTCATAAAAATTTTCAAATGCTTTAAATGTATCATATGATTGATTTAAGAAAATATGATGTTTATGTTAGTAATACTGTTAAGGGGTACTGTGGGGTATTACATCATACATCCAAAATATGCATTCAGAATATTTCTTTCAAAATACTTAAATAACAATAGTTAAGAATACAATGATTGCAATAAAAGATTTAAATATACTATAAATTATAAAATTACATATACCTTGCAAAATTAGATTTCATGCTCCTTAGCAGACTAAATCTACTCAACGGGATATTAAACAACATTAGTATAAAACTTAGTATGACAATCATTTTTCCTTATATTAGAGCTCAATTAACAATTCATAATTAATATAAACAAATAAATAAATTTTTTGTTTATTCTATAGTTTTGGTATATTATATCATATATGAATATAAATGCAAAAATGCATATGTACTAATCACACTTATAACTCCCATTTACCACTTCCTACTTGCTTAAGGTAGGTGGAGAGTAGAGCTAAAACAGAGCATAATATATTCCAACATAGAATATACTTGCTTACATGAGTTAACACTTAGCCTTCTTTATTTACATGCAAATGTTATATTTTTCTATACAGTATAAGTCAATATCATATATGAAATACAATAATTCATAAAATACAAAAAAATCTTTTAAATTTATTTACTATGTGTTTAATTCATAAAATCATATCTTCCAATTTAACCAATGAAAATTTAATATGTTCCAGTCCAAATACTCAAACTCACGAGGTCTAACACATACCAAAAGTTATGTGATGAAAGTTTACTAAAAATTAAGATATCATAATTTTTGCAAGTTTTGACCAATATAAAATGTGTAAAATATAAAATACATAGAATCATTAAAATAAAAAATAGGATAATGATTCCTTATAGCGAGACGAGCAAACTTCACAACTAGACGAACCGGCAAAAATCGCTTTATGGCCCCCAAACATAAGCTCTTCTTTTCCTCTCCCTCTCCATTCTCTCTAATTTCATTTTTTTTCTTTGTTAAGCTAAATGCACAAATGAAGGGATTTAAAAAGGTTTCAATATAATATATGTGAGTGGGTTAAGATATTTTAAAATAATATAATATTATAATATAAATATAATTATATAATTTATTCGATTTATATATATCTTTTTGGGGCTTTAAAAATTATAAAAAATATTCATAAAATAATGCATCATTTTTAGAACACTTTGGTGAAATCAGTTTGCAAAACGGACACTTGATGATTCCAAAACCCCCACTTGTACCGACAGATATCAATTTTCTTAAGGATTTGCACCAATGTCCAAAAATTATGAAAAAATTATTAAAATAAAAATACATTAATATCTATATTATAATAAAGATGGTTTGTTATTTAGACTTATAATGACTCCTAAAATTTTTTATTTGTTTGGGTTAAATCAAGGACTATTATAGATACAATTTCAATCTCTGATCGTTGACTTTGAAAATCTGGATAGTTTTAGGGTAACGAATATCAATAGCTCCATAAGAATATACTTTTACTACAATGAATGGTCCTGATCACTTGAACTTTAAATTTTTTTTTGAAATAATTTCAATCTTGAACTATATAGAGGAACTTCTTATCTAGGCTCAAATTTCTTCCTAATGAGCTTACAATCATACCACTTCTTAATTTGCTCCTTATACAGCTTTGCATTTTCAAAAGTCTCATGTCTAAATTCTTCTAACTCATTTAATTATATTAATATACTTTCCTTGGCATTCTTAAGGTTGTATTTCAATTCATTCACCACCCAAGAGACTTTATGTTCTAATTCCAATGGTAAATGCCACGCTTTTCAAATATTAATCTATAGGGAGGTATTTAAATAGATGTCTTAAATGCAGTTATGTGAGCCCAATGTGTATCATCTAACTTTAAAGCCCAATCTTTTCTATTAAGACTTATATTTTTTTTTTCAAAATTCTCTTAATCTCTCTATTACTAATTTCAACCTGACCACTAATTTAGGAATAATAAGCAGTTACAATTCTATGTTTTATACCATATTTTAAAATCAAAACATTGCATTATATTCATTCTCTCAAAATTAATATGCAATAGCCAAAAGATTACTATAATTATTATTCTATCATAAAGTCCTGACTACAAAAGAATAAAAGAAAATATGAGGATCTCTGTCAATCTCATTCTAATTGGTCATGTTCCTTTATCTAATCTGAAATCATTAAAATTCACATAATGAGCATAAAAGCCCAATAAGTAACCAAAATTATATCACGATTTTCAATGTAAGATAAAAGAATTAATATATATATTCAGTTCTAATCAATATCAAACATTACTTAATATGGGTAATAAAAATCTCAAAAATCAATAATAAAATTAATATGTTCAATAACATTAAAAGAGATCTATCAACTATCAAAATATAAAAAAAATTAATAAAGAAGACTATCACCCAATAACACTGGCGGAGGGGGAGGGGGGGGGGGGCACATGCCCCCCCTAAAAAAAATTTTAGGCCACCATCTTATGCTCTCTCTCTCTATCTCTATTGTTGTTTTATGCTATATTACTTTTATAAATATTATATAATTAGAATTTGATAAAAATTCTATTATATATATATATATATAGTACTTTTATACATAATGAGTGTTGCTATGATTTTTTTAATTTGATAAAAAAATATCATATAATTTTATGTTATATTACTTTTATAAATATTATATAATTGGAATTTTTTTCCTATAAGTTGTTTATTATTGTATATTTAATATTCTACCTTCTTAAATAATAATTTGAAAAAAAATTTTAAAACTTCCTATGTCGATCCCAAGCCTAGATGTAAAAAGTTGAGGGAAAATTTAAAAAAATTAATTTAGGCCCCTCCTAAATATATTTTCTGGCTCCGCCACTACCCAATAAGTCATACTAGTATGTTGTACTATGTTGTATCAATATTGATGTTAGCATGATTTTATTTATTTCTATCAATCAGTTTAATATACTATCAGGTAAATATAATCATGAATATAATTATAAAAAATAAGACACGACATCCAGCATTAATATGGTGTTTTCATATTTACATCTGTAATATTTTATAGATACTTATATGTCAATCTCATCTTATCTTTTATTTATTTCTATTAATCATTTATTTTGATATGTGGCTTTCAATAATCATTTAAGAGTTCTCACCCTCTACCCGTCATTGTAATTTGGTCAATCGGTTACATGCTATAATTAGGATTACACCATCAACCTTTTATTTAAAGAAAAGTCCATCAACCTAATCTCCCGCGTAAGATATTATGTTTTAAAAGTTAACCTATATTAATTATACTGTAATAACTAGCCTTCCTTGCTCATATGTAAATGTTATATTTTTTATATAATATTAGTCAATATCATATATGAAATACAAGAATTCATAAAATACATAAAAATCTATCAAAATTATCTACTATGTGTTTAATTCATAAAATAATATCTTCAAATTTACTTAATAAAAATTTAATATGTTCCAGCCAAAATGCTCAAATTGACGAGATATATCACATATGAAAAGTTATGCGGTGAAAGTTTACTAAAAATTAAGATATGACGACTTTTGCAAGTTTTGACCAAATTAAAATGCAAAGTGTCTAGCTCTATCTTACACCCACTACTTAGTTATTTATTAAAAGTATAATTTCTCTACAATATAAGTTGTGTTTTAATACAAGTGCATATGTTATATCAAATAATAAAAGTGATGAACAAAGTGTCAATCCCATGAGGAACAAACAAAAATATACTAAATTCACATTATTACTGCCCATTGAACTGTTAAATTTATCTAGTTGATTTAAAAAGATGAAGGTAAAAAGTAAAAATTTCAAATTGCAGAAGGAAAGTTTAATAATTTTAGAAATTTTGAACTTATGATTTTTCAAAAGTGCATGATTACTTTAGAGAGGGTTTCTGCTTATTATTGCTTTGGATCAAAGCAGTAATTACTTCTCATCTTTGTCAAGCTCGTTGGAGTATTATCTAGGATCATCCCTAACTATTATTAATCTATCTCCTTAAAATCCCATGCATAATCCTAACCGCCGCATGTTTATATTATGGTCGTACTACATTTTAAATTTCCTAATTATTATTCTATTCCTCCATCGAGGCTCTAAATCACTCTGAATTTTTAATTTATGTAAATCATTTGAAGTACGAAGAAATTAAAATAGCATGGAAATATTAAAAATAAAACACACACTAAGCAATTCATGCCTTTTAAATCATTATATATTCATATAAATTATTTAGCTACACATAGAGGTGTTGTAACATAATACAAACATAACAAACGTCACAAATATTTTATTATATTGAATGATTAATAAGTACAAACTGCAACATATGATAATAATATAAATAAGATAAAATAAAGTTTAGAAGTGAGTCAAAAGTAGAATTACAATGCCTTATTAACTTCCTTGATTTGCTCCACTATAATACGTAACTCAAGATACAAGAACACAATCTACACTCTCCCCAAGACAATCCTCTCACTCACACACACTCACAAAAAATGACTCTACAAGCTGCTAACCTCTTTACACTAAGACTAAGGTTACTATTTATAGTTTTTCAATTTAGCTAAACTAGCACTATGGCATTGGCTTGGTGACATTACAGTGCCATTAAATTGGCATGTCAGTTCACCCATAATCCTTCAGTTCATTGGTCCAACTAACTCCTGCTATGGCACTAAGTGATTTGGCACTATGGCGTTAACTGTATAGCACTTGGTGCTAAGCTCTCCAACCGATTCTTAGTAAGCTCTCTGCTGTGGCGCTGTAGCGCTGAAATGAGTTCTGGCAATGTAACGTTGGTCCAATGTTTTGGATTTTTTTCATAATTCCCTACATAAAATACAAGGATTACAAACATACAATAACATAATAATAGATAATTTAAATAAACAATTTTTTATCTCGGCTTGCATCAGAGTTGATGTGAATAGCATTCATTGAGCTTGGTGGTAATTACATGCTTCAATGTTGGTAACAATGATGTGTTATGAATTTATTAATGCTGACATATGTCAACATTATTAGCTATGATAGTAGATAGCCTTATAATAATAATAGACGATAACCTAACTAGTGTTAATGAGCATCAATGGTAGGCAATGACCTTATGGGCATCAACTGGCTGAAGGTTGATGTCAATAACGATCGTCATGCCCAATGGCAAAGACAAAGGTTGATGTTGTTGGTGATAAAGAGAGATGATTTTAATGGTGACAACATGCATCATTATTAATTTTCATAGTGGGTGATGACCTTATTGGCACCGGTGGGTGTCTGGGATAATTTTGATGGCATGCATTAGGCTTGATGATGATGATGTATGTCAATATAGTTGTCAACGATGGATGATGACTGTAGTAGTGTTGGTTGTTGCAAACATTACTGATGATGGTGGTCAATGACATTATTAGCATTAATGAGTGTTAGCATTATTGGTAATGGTAATTGACAATATTATTGGTGTTAGTAGTGAACAACATTGTTTGTGATGGTAGGTAATAACCTTGCTAGCATTAGCGAGCATTATGTTGGTGATGATGGCAGGTGAATATCTTGTTGGCATCAATGGGCGTTAACATTTATGCAGACATCAGGTTATGACATTATTAATGTCTGCATTTGATGTTGATGGCATGTGTATGCCTTATTGGTGATGACGATCATTAGAATAAAACAATTTGGTTGGGAGATGAAAATCGTATGATGGCTGTCATGTGACTGTAGTCGAGGGGCGACCATTGTTGGTAGTGATCGTACATTGATTATTTGGAATAGCATTAGGATTCTTCAAATGTATGAGCTCTCTCCAACTTTAGGCCCACTTATATATATAGAATGATGATCTATTTATAAATTTGAGTGTCATTTTTATTATTTTTCCCAAATTTTTTAGACATTCAATTCGACTGCTTAAAATGACCCTTCTTGTATTTTTAGACATTTGTGTGTAGACATAAAAACTTTGGCCAATCTTGGGCGCACTTGATTTTTCTTGATGAGAAGCTCATTTTGACTATAAGCACATATGATTTAAAGATTGTTTGGTACCTTAAATAATGTCAAGAGTTCGAATTATATTTTCTTATACTTGATTTCGAATTATTAGAACTTGGATCAGGGTACTTTTGACATCATTGAGTTTGTCTCATTAAAAAAATTCACTTCAACTATAAATTTATCAAAAATAAAATTTAGATGTTCTCAAAGCCAAACCTATAAATTATAAATTCATGCACTTGTGCCAAAATTCACACTTAATTGATATTTTTCTCATGATGTTTCAATACTAATGTTCTAATACTCATAATTTTTATATTTTAGTTATATTCTCATTTAGTTTTCAAATCATTAACATTATGCACATAAAATCCCATAAGAATTTTGAGATCAACTTCAATTTGCAACATCACCTATGAGAGGCTCTCTCAATGTGTATGTTTTTGATACTCTTATATAGGAGCATCAATTAAGATTCACTCCAACATGTCCTATTTATAATATGAAAAAAAAGGATCAAAATGGTATGTTGACTCTTTACGAAGGACCAAAATAGTCTCCAACTATGCTAAAAGATTATTTTGATCCCTCAATTCTTTAAAAAATAATCAAAATAGTTTCATAGTGAGACTATTTTGATTCCTCTTTAAAGAGTAAATGAATCAAAATGGTCATTTAATATAGCGAGAGATTATTTATGTCTTTTATAAAAATTCAAGAGACTATTTTGATCTTTTTCTCTTATCATATGTATCAAAATATTTGATAATAACCCATTTGATCTGTTTATCATATAGACCCTGCAATTTTTTTAGACGAGCACTACTTCTTTTTAACCCACATAAGAATCATGTAAATTTTATTTGGAATAATTTTCTTACTGCTTTCTAAAGCAGTTTTTTAGTACAATTCTTTTTGAAATAAATTAAAAAATAATTACAATAAATTGTCCCAAACAAGAGTTAATCTAAAAATGATCCATTTAATATAACTCAAATGATAATTGGATTAATTAGAAATTTTTGAATCAATCTGAATCCAACATAAAAAATTAATCAGATCAATCTAATCTTAAAAATTTCAAATAAAAATTTGAATGAAATAATCGATTTGATTCATCTATTTACACCCCCTGTTCTTAGATTTAAGATCGGCCCAATCTAGTCAGTGTCCTGGACCCGGCTAAGTTACACAGTTTTGATCCGCCGCCCCATCTTTATTCCTCGCCATTAGTAGAAGCTTGTAACGTCCTGCCTCGGAGATTCGTCTCGGCTTTCGCCCTAGGTTTTCATCTTACACGGCTCACCTTTACCATTCTCCGAGTTTGCTCCCTCTGCTTGGTCTGCCTCTTCCCCCGAATTCCCGAACTCTAGCATCTTAGTCTCATTAAGGAAACCCTAATATTGTACTTTCGTTAGTTGTCCCTCCCTTCGGCATCCTCGAGCAAATTCTAACTTGGAACGTATTTCACCTTCGGCTTCTTTAAGGATTACTGCTGAAAGGTACCATCATCGTCCTCCATCCCCTCCCCATCCTTGAATTCATATGGAAAACTTCTTCAGCTGTTGATTGAGTTAGGGTTTATGTCTTATTTCCGCTAATTTTGAAAATGTTTATCGTTTTTTTTTTGCCCTAGGCCGTTATGAGTGCGGGAATATTCATCCATTTTTCTTCATTTTCTCTGTTTTTGTTTAGATGGGCAAGGGTGTTCGAGGAAGGGATAGGCCATATACTGAGTACTCACCTAGATATGGAGAGAGAGAACGACGAAGTGGCTGGGGCGTAGCTCCTCCTTCACGGAAGCTCTGGGTGGGGAACTTAAGCTCTCATGTTACAGAAAGCGTTCTCTCGGAGCAGTTCCTTAGATTTGGCGACATTGAAAGCATAGCATATTTATCTGGCAGAAGCTATGCATATGTCAACTTTAAAAAGGAGGAGGATGCTGTGCTTGCATTGAGAGCACTTCATGGGTCAAATCTTGCAGGGATGCCTCTTAGAATCGAGTTTGCAAAGGGGGTTAGTCTTGTTGTTCTTTGTCTGTTCGCTGTTTATTATGTCATTTTTCAATGTACGTTTACCAAGCTGTTTATTGCGCCACCAGACAGCAGAAAGTCTCATTAATAAGTTGGAATGTTATCCAAATGCTAAGGGTAATTACAAATAGCGAAAATTTAATAATTGGAATATGAAAATAATGCAAGTATCCATCTTGCGTGCAGAAAATATCTCAACATATTTCAGCAAGCATTATAGTAAAAATCTGCCGGAATATTTTCCAGTAAGGGTTTCATCATTTTGTTAAAGCGACCCGTATTCTCACATAACAAAAATGATTCCCTCAAATAAATTTCTTTGCAGTGGCAAACATGCGACTGACGCCATCAACTTCTATGATATCTAATTGACAAGAAAGAGAAACAGTTAAAATGGCACAGCGACTTCCTGCAACTTGTTAATAAGAACTACCCTATTTGGGGAAATTGCTAAAATTAACACAGACATCAACTTTAATAAATGATTAACTTGACAAATGAAAAAAACATGAGATAAAAATACTAAATTTGTCAAGAGGAAATTAAGTAAAATCTAAGCTAATATTCCAGCTGTTAATTATAGCCTTCTGATTTTCCTTCATAAAATAGTGTGTTCTTAACATTATCTTTCCTTAATCCAACTGCCTCATATTATCCTTTGTAGTTTTATGCTCCTAGAAAGATTCTTCTAGATCGAGCAGCATACAAATTTAAGAGAAGGAAATACTAATAATATGTATGCATTTATGAACCCTTGAAATTGGAAATGTGCTTGTTTTATTTTAGGTTTGCTCCTAAGCATATTATATCCTTGGTGTTGCTGCCTAACCCCCATATATAACTGCAGATATGCACTCATTCTGTCAAGTTTCAGTGTGCTTTTTGTGCTCACTGTTGTCTTTGGGGCACAATGGCACACTCAAGGTGGATGACAACAATGATTTTCCATTTCACACCCTTAATGCTATTAATGTATGATGAACAAATGGATTAATCCAAACTAGTTGATGCATTGTTTGCATCCTTATCCTTATTTAAAGAAGCCCTTGTCGATCTGCTGAAATTTGATGTAGACCATTTAGTAATTTCATTCATAGCTCAAATTAAAAAAAAATAATTTTATTTCCCTTCTCTCTCATTAATAGGCAAGCATTTCTTTGATTAGTTAATGTCCCGGGTACTGAAAGTGGGCATATCTTTAACTTACCAACCTGAATAGAGTGATTCCTTCTGCACTGACTGAAAGTTCTGATGTATTTGATGCGGCTAAACAGGATAATTTGTTCTCCATCAATATGTAATTGGCCTCCTGAGCTTTGTATTAGGAAGTACTTGAAGATTTCAAGTAATCCCTAACAAGAGAGACAAAAACAGCAAAACGCTCCGCAAATTCGATGAGAAAATCAGCAAAACAATAATTTTTATTGAAGAAATCAAACTAACGGAAGAAATAAAGCAAGATACAATTGATCCTTAATTCGAGAGGAGGATCATTCTCTCCCAATCCCTAGACGAATCTAGGGCCCAAGACATCAAGAACAATAACTCCAAAATCTGCCACAAAACAAAGCATAACCCTAACCCTAATTTTCCCCCATTACTTAAAGCATGCAATTAATCATTTAAGCCAAATGACAAATCAGCCCTTGCCGCCCCCTCCTTTGTCCAATAGGGACCGGTCTAACACTTTGCCATTGGATTTAATCAAGGGACTAAAGGCTCATTGATGTTTAGGAACTGGAAAAACATAGAAAAATTATCGCTTGCCATTTGAGCAAATTAAAAAAAAAACAAAAAAACTCAATGAACAAACTTTTGCTGATTGGCTTTGTGCGCATATATTTCTTTTTTGATTTGTTTAAAATTAAACTTTATACAGTTCCAAATAAACTTGTGTTTACTAAGTTTAAATTCAGTCTTCAGAGAAAAAGTTATGTAGGAAAACAAGAATGATAGATGTGACCTGGGAGTTATGTGTTTCATTTTATTCTTCTGATCATTAGTTCAACTGGAACCCTTTTCCACAATGTAGTATTATGAAAATTAGCACCATATAAGTTATTAATTATTAATGAGTAGCCATTCTGCAGTTTGGTCATACGGTTTATGTCCATTATGGCAACTTAATCCATGACTTATCTTAAACCTCCATTTTGGAACATATGCTTTCAGAAACCGAGCAGGTTGGTTCGTTATTTTGGGTTGCCCCCCCCCCCGCCCTAAAAAAAAAACTTAAATTCCTTTAGCTGTATGGGAACTTAATCACCTAATCTCCCTTAACTGTCCGTCAAATGTGGGATGAGTAGTGAAGTGGTGAATTGGCCACTTGGTGCCTCCCCTCTCATCTCTTACTCTTTCAAATGGTTCTAGATTGCTGCTTCGGTTCAATTCACTTACATCATTTCCACTACTTGCCGCCAAATGCTTACTGTTGTAGAAATAGTGTAAAGGGGAGAGAAGGGTATAAAACCTGGAATTCAGGGCGGACTAAATGGCAGAAAGGCTTAAACTTGGTAGAGCTGAGATGTGATCCTTCAATAAAATTTATATTGGGTTTTTTCATTGAATTCTCTTTGGAGTTCTATGTTGGAATCATTTTACTGAACTTCATATTGGGTACTAAAAATAACTGCCAAAATGCATCCACATAATAAATGAAAAAAAAAAAATCAAGGAATAACTGAAGGGTTTTGAAAATCAAGTAACAAACTGCAATATTGGGCTAAGCAGTAGAAACAAAATCTAGAATGCCTTTTTGGATTGGTCCCCAAGTTGTTTACATGCATAATTTGCTTACATCTTTAATGATGAAAATCAGTAAATTCCCTAATGATGAGTGCTTTGCAGATGGTACTTCTATCAAGTTAATTCTAATCTGGCAGTTGTGGACCCTAAATGTCTCCTTCACTCCTTAATGTTAGGGCATATTTTATTCAATGTTATTTAAATATCATTGTTATCTAAACAACAATGCCACGTAGTTATCAGTGTTATCTGTTAACTGCAGTGCATTTTGTATCATCATTACCTAATGCAACGCAATTTAGAATATTCAACATCCTTTTTTCTGTTTTTCTTTGGCTATCAAGATTCAGGTAATCTTGATAGCAATCAATGTGGCAGCCATTTAGATTACTTTGTTCTTGTTTTCTGATGTTATTCAATGTACATTAATGTGTGAGAACATACATCACATAAAATGAAGCTGTAAACTAAACTTCCCCAAAAAGCTATTGATACTTAACATTGCAGAGGATGATACTTTACACGCTGAGACAGTTGAATGAAAATTGCTCAAGAAAACAGAGAGTAACAATTTCTTATTTGGATATCTTGCGTGGAATGTGTGGCCAGCTTATTTATTTTAACTTATATGTAGGTCTTTTATAAGTTCAGGGATGAGGATTCATCCATGTGGCAACCTGTATGCCAATTCAAACTATATCATACTACATGAGACATAATGCGACCAATTTTTGGACACAAAAAAAAAAAAAAAAAGAAAAACTAAATCATGATATAATGTTAATAAGACAATGATATCTGTGTTCCAAGTTCTCGTAGCTCAGGATGCTAGCGTTTTTATTCTTGATACTTTTGCCAGCATTTATTCACTTATTACCATAAAGAACCTAATGAAAACTAAAAGAAATTCATGTTTTTGTGGTTAGCTACCTTCATTTTGAATTGAAGGTCTTAGAATCAATCTCTCTGTGATTCTGTTTGTACACATCAATTCCTTACCCCATCCTGCAGTGGCAGGAGCCGCATTCATTGAATATACCATATAGAAATTCATGTATTTACTTAAGAGAGGAGAAGCTCTTTAAAGCTTTTATAATTTCATTGAAAATTGTTCTTGGAGCCATATCATCAATTCATTTAGTTAACTTGTAGAAATGTCAGAACCTTTTGTCATCACAACATATTTTTTCTTATTCTTTATTTAGTTTCTTTCTTTGGCTTAGAATTGTGGAATATTATTGTATGAATAATGACAGAAGGAGACTTCTTGTTCATGATTTAGATGTATTTTTGACAATTTGTTATAATAGAAAAACATAGACTCATGCTGTGTATAATCTTCCGACAGCTTGTTAGCGGTTGGTGGCATACTTTTTTCCGTTCAAGTTACGTACCCTGATTTTGAGAGCCAGCAAAGTCCTTTCGTTGGAAAAAAAATGTGTGGACATATTTTTGAAGTAAAGCTAATCTTTATAAACTTTCTACTATATAATATGCAGTTTTTTTTATACTTTTAATTTTTGTTAGTTCGAGGGTGCTAATTCTAAAACTGATGATAGAAAAGTTTAATCATCTTTATGATCCATAATCTTATGATCCTAATGTTATCAGTTTATGGAATATCTACCCATCAATTAACCAGGCCTCCTATATTCTGAAGCTGAAGCTGAAGCTGATTACCAATTTCCATCCACTTATTGGCAAATTTTAGAAGCTCTCTTGATGCTCTAAATAGTCGGGCTATATTTGTTTGCCAGGATAACTGCTAGTTATTAAATGTGAATAAGAAAGCTTTCCTGGACTTATTTAATTGCTCTTTTATGATCCTTGTACTGCTTGCTGCCTAGAAATGCAATCTGCATCCATAATATATGGCTATAATTGGGCCTTTTAGGCTGAATATCCGAGTAAGCAAACTTGTTACTAACCTGCCTGCCCATTGAGAGCCTTGAAAATTTGGATTAATATACCTAATTTTATAAGCCATGTAAAAGATGAAACTACTGTGCCTTTATATTTTGGATCTTTTTTAGTGCGATCAATGCCAGGAGCCCTACTTTTGCAGTTCAAATATGCTTCAAAATTCTTAGCCATAAGTTCATGAAATCAATTATGATCACCTTCACAATTGCTGCTGGAGCTTTCAGATCGCTATATTGGTGGGATAAGCCTCATCTGTGACGATTATAATTCATAAGACATGCATACATCAGCTTTATGAATTTTTCTACTAAGATATAAATGTTATAAAAAGATCTCTAATGAAAGTAAAAAAGAATGGTACATACAATTTCATAACGTGCTTGCATTTTCTCCAGGCCTTGAGAAAGCTTTGTTGTTGAGTTTAGGCCAGTTCCTCTTCAAGGTATCACTGAGCGTTTGAGCTTTTTTTTTAGTTTTGGCTTGGAATTTTAGGAATTTCCTGCTAAATAAAGTTCTAATAAACTGTGCAGTTCAGTTTTTCAGGAGGAGCTAATTCTTTGAGAGTAAACTATTTATTTAATACAATAATAGGAATCACAGGTTGGCTTAAAGAGTGCTTCAATCAATTTTGGGGAATACTTTGATCAATTTTGATTAATCCTGTCTGCAAAACGGAGAAAATATAGTTGTCAAAGGTGAAATGATTATTTCAAAGATGTTAAGTATTTGAAAATGCTGATAAACGTGAACTTCTATACACACTTTAACGAGAATGCTGGGCCATATATTCATTTACTTAAACAATTTTCCTATGCTAAGCCTCCTTAAACTTAGTTTTCCTGCAACAAAAACTTTGTTATGTTACTTTACAAACCTCAAATTCTAAGAATGATCTCTAAACTAACGAAATGGTTGTAATTTGATACATTAAATACATGATTGGTTCCTAATGTTTGAATTTGGTATCATGAAAGCTTTCACTTGCCTTCCAATCAACTCGCAACTTAAGTTATATGGGTATCCAGAAATGAGCTTCCTTCTGTCCATCGTTACATGAATATGTGATCTTTGTAAAAGCTTGCAATTCTTTTCCACTCCCTTGAGGAATAATAATATCATCTCAAAGATGCTTTTTTCCACGCCGGTACAACACTTCTCTATACCTTTTATGTGCCATAGCTGAAATTGCAATTTCTTTGATCAATGTAAAAGAATTTTAATTTCTATTTTCCTGCATCATTATTATGCGATGAATTATATAATGAAATGGTTGGTTTGCCTAACAAATTTAAATTTAATTGCATGTTAAATATCCTGAAAAAGATTTTGGCCTGAAGCAGTTGTAGAAATTAATGATTCGGGTGTAAATGGTATTGTGTATCCAATATGGTTTGGAAACTTTACCATTTAATCAATAATAGCAACTATTTATTGAATTAAACTTCTTCTCGTGGCGACGATCATTGAACTCTGATGCAAGAGCTATTGTGTATATCGAACATATCTAGAAAACTTTGCAATGCGGTTATTCAGGAATACTAATTACTTTTGAAATGGACTTCTCTCTTTCTAGGAGAATGATTCTCCTCCCATTTTTATTTTTTGTGTATACTGCCTTATGTGGTTTTCAAACGCAACATCACACATTTGATTTTAATCTAAGACATAAAATTCACTTATGGGTTGTGTTTCATCAATTTTTATAAGATTTTAATCATTCATTTAAGAATTCTGCACATTTAATAGTGGCCATCTTCTTATGCAATTATAACCGTCTATTTTGAAGATTTTTTTGCACTAGATTTATGATTTAATAATCCCACATGTTCATGTAATTGTCGATGCCATTAATTTTTGATGATGTTAAAAAAAAGAATGGTTTTTATTTTATATTTGAAGGCCATAACATCAAAATATTCATGGAACGAAAAAGTCCTTCCATTACGTTATGGTTTCTTCTATATTTTAAGTTAACAGGAATAGGAAAGAAGCCACTCAAGTAGATGAAAGATTGTTTCTAGGTAGCACACCAGCCTAAGATGTGATGTGCTTGATGACTATACATCTGTGAAATAGGTCCATCTGTTTGAATTATGTGTTTTGCGTTTTCCTTGCAAGATATCTTCGAGGAAGCATGCCGTTCCTTTATATATTTATGATTGAAAGAGAAGAATGTGTAAGGTGTCATTTAGTGTCACTGTCACATTCGATTTAGTGTGTTCAGCTGAAAGATTGGCTAGTTGTTGTTTCTTAATGCTTACTTATGAATGCATTTTAAAAGCAGAAGAATAGGAAAAGGAGAAGAAAATTCATGGTTTTTCATTTTTATCTTCCCCAGTCAAATTTTTCCATGAATTGTATAGAGTGCGTGTAAGGCATGTTGTTATCATGACCCTTTTCTGGTTCTTTCAAAAGATTAGGTTCTTTGCTATATGTTTTAAATAAAAAAACTTTAATTTTGATAGCAATATTGGGAATTATAGAAGCCTTCATTTTTTCTTACTTTGCAGTTAATGCCTGCCTAGCTAGCATTATTCTAGGTCGTCTTATTTTGTTAATTTCTATTTAGGTGAATATCTCTGGGATTACACCAATAAACTATGAAATTGTAATAAAAAATATAAATGCTTTAAGAAAATTATCAGCTTAATCACTCGTTGGATAAAATGTGTTTAAATAGCCTTCCATTTGGTTTGATACGCTTCATCTCCACAGAAATTAGCCTGCCTATAACTACTGCAATTTATTGCAACTTTCAAAGCTACTGAAACTCAAACTTGTTTAATAATGGATGATATCTATACAACCGCATGACATACTGTAAGAATTAATTAATTAACATGAATGATTTTTTTTATTTGCATGGCATGGAACATTTGTGGACCCTTTTTTTGATAATTTATTGATATTTTGAAAGCCTGCTCAAACTAAATGGTATTGTGCTGTTTTTGTTGTTGCTATGCATGATGATGCTTATTGCCATCCTCGCTTTGGATTCTAGTTATTTTCTATTATCTTTTAATTGATATCTGATAAGCACCTAATCTTGGTTTGAAAATTGTAAACATATTTTTATCGACCAATTAAATTTGAATCTTTGTAGAAACAATTCATTAATCTTTTATGTTGCTAACCTTGTGGAATCCATGCAAAGGGTTGTATTGTTTTTCTTTTTTGAGAGGTTTACAAATAGTTGAAGGAAATAATTATCTTCACCTTTTTTTTAATCATTAAGGAAATCACGTGATCTACTTACAATAGTGGTCTTTATCAGGCAAGGAAATCACGTGATCTACTTACAATAGTGGTCTTTATCAGGCACTACTTGAATGACATCAGTATTTTCTCTTTTGAAATTAAGTTTGACCACAAACCTAGAATTGTTAGCTTTCGGACCATTTTTCTGGTTGAAATCTGTATAAACGGTTTTCACCTCAAGGCTTCAACAAACTTAAATACAAATTATAGGTACGGCGCGCAATCTAGCAAGAGAAACTTGGTAAATAATGACTAAAGCAAAAGGAGTTTGCATATTCAAAGATGAACAGGCAAACTTTACTGGCATGAGCAAGCATGAAGCTCTATTAGTTGAAACTAACAATTATATGGCATGCTGTTAAACTATTAGGTTTTCAGTGTAGATCAGCTATCTAATCCATTTGTTTACATCGATGCTTTTAAGCAATCCTTTTGTTACATCCACAGCACAATAATGCTACTAACCTCATCATCTATCTCCTATTTGAGCCAGGGGCATTTTGCATCTCTTTTTTGTTTGAAGCATGAATATGCCATGTCAAGTTGATCTAGTGTGTGTTCCTATGCATATTATTGTAATAACACTTAACAATAAGAAAACTCTAGCAGCGAGCTCTGGGCTTCTGAAATTTGGCGAGGCTTGAGATAAAATATATACTAGATAACATCCTTAGTGAAAGAGTTCTAGGCCTCTCCTAGAAGTTATTTAAATGGAGGCTTAAATATCTTGATCAAACTTGGTTTTTTCAGCTGACTCAACTAAAGTTTGAGTTTTAATCTAGCTTGGCCAGCTTAAGGTGAGAAGAAATTGATCTTTGGTTAGAAGTTATAACTGAGAGATGATATTGAAATGTAATTTTTTTTGGACTTATTTCATGTATATGTGTTATATTAGTGATACATGTTATATATATACATATTATTTGATGTAGCACGATGTAGCACGGGGGGGGGGGTCAAGATTGAATGCATTGGTTGCCTTCTTTAATGGGAATCTTAAATTGGGAAAGGATTTAAGGGCCTTTCAAAATTTAAAATTCAAATTAAAGTGAATTGATTGATTGGAGGAATTAATGAGATAGGAGAGAGGATAAGGGGGGCTGGCCAAGAGAGAGGAGGGAAATAAATTAAGAAATCTGAATTTTATTCAGATATCCTAAAAGGAGGGAGGGAATAATTTGAAATTCAAATTATCCTTAATGGGGAATTGTGGGGGGGCTAATGGGGTTGATTGAGCGCTTTAATGGAGGGGCATTAATTAGAGAGAAGGGGAAAGAGGGGGGCCGGCCATATGGGGAGGGAGGAGAAGTATCCACATACAATGTATATGGACCCAAGCAATAAATGTGATTAGGAGTTAAATCTGATTTTAATTTCAGATTTGAGTGATTTGAGGGGCTTTCCTAAATGAGAGTTGGTTTAATTAGAAAGCTTTTGAAATTCAAATTCTTTCCAAAAATACAAGAGGCCAAATATAGAAGGTGTTGATGGGAGATTTAATTTGGGATCTAAGGGAAGGTGATGGGGAGGCCGGCGGCTGGGTCTTGGGTTGGAGGGGCTGATGGCTTAAGGTGGTGGTGGAGGGTGTAGCCAGCGGGTAGGTGAGGAGATGGGTGGACGGGTTGCCGGCTCAAGGAGGAGGAAAGTGATGGGATTTGGCCGGCAGGTTGGATAGAAGATGGAGGTGGCTATTAGGAAAATAAGGAGAAACAAAGCAAAGAAAAAAAAGGTAGAACCGCGAGCCTTAGACTCTTCCGAAGGTTGACGGGTGATACAATGCCCTTCAACAAGGGACTTCCAACCACGAGCCCGGACCCATCCTGCGGCTGGTGGAAATCACGATTCCCTCCATAGGGATTCTCACTAACGTTCTCTCTAAGAACAAAAGTGCAGAACAAAATTTTTTTATTAAAACTCCATCATACCATTATAATAGCAAGGGTCTCTATATATAGGCCTCAGAAATAAAAGAAACTAAAATATGACGATCATTCCCCTAGGGCTTATATAAGACTAGACCCTTAAGTAAAGGTAAAAAAGGAAAATGCATAATTAAAATAAAAATTACAAATAAAAATTTAAGATAACGTGCGACGATCACGGCCGTCGATCTTCAGCTCCTCCTCGGATAGGCATGGACGGTTGGATGTCCGCATCATTATCACTTATCATTGCTATTAGAAATTTTACACCATTTAAATAATTTTAAAATTTTTAATGATGTCATTATCATAATTGAACACCATTTGGTTCTTAGTTGAATCTTTGAACCTTTAACCCACCCATCCTTCCACCGGTTTAATGTCCAATCTAATGCTAGAAACCTATGAAAAATGAAGAAATGGACCTAAACAATATTTATGAATACTTTGCTTAGTAGGACCTTTCAATTTACTTTACCTTTAGTATTATGCTGTATAATGGTGATAAACCTTTTATAAAAAGGATAAGGTTACTTACTATCAATTAAGATTTTTTTTAGCTATTTCAAAACTGTATGTCAACATGTTATGTAGCTTTTATCGATGTGTTTGTAGAACAATAAGCAAGCATGCTTATAAACTAAATTGACCTTTTTGGGCTCGTTCATTTTTACAGCTTTGAATTTTTTTTTTTTTTTTTTTTGAGTTTTTACCAGCCAAACAAATAAAGGGATTTTAAGTTTCTGAGTTGTTCGTCAAGCATCTAGTGAATTGTTTGCTAGCAAAAATTTAGGATTTGTTTGAGATGCTACAACTTTTTATAAAGTTGGTTGTGAAGTTACTATGGGAAAAGTAATTTAGCTACTTAGGATGTAAAAAACAACTTTCCATCAAAGAAATTTTTTAGAAACAATGAAAAATTAGCAAGAAAGTAGTAGCCAAATAAAACAGACCCTTAATGTTTATCATGAGTATTTGTAGTTGCTTGTGGAGTTGAATGTTTTTAGAATCAAATGCCTATTGTGCTATCTGAATATACAAAAAAATCTTACTATTCGAATTGTGTATGTAATGTGGTTTTGTGCCACGTGTGAAGACTTATAATTATGTGAGATGTGCCTCCTTATCAAGTAACATGTGCATATATAAAAATTAGCGAAGAACAAATGATGCATAGCGAAAGATGCGTATAGTTGTAATTAGGGATGTAAGTGAGCTGAGCCGGCTCGAGCTCGACTCTTTTTTAGGCTCGTGAGCCGAGCTTATCGAGATTACGAGTCGAGGTCGAGCTTGAACTCGAGCTCATTTATTAACGAGCTCGAGTTCGAGCTTGATGAGGCTCGGCTCGTGAGCTGGCGAGCCGGCTCGAATTACTGTTTGAATTTTTTTATCACATTAAGCTAAACAGTCCAAATGGCAGTATTAATATTTAAATTAAGTTCAAATAAAGACGTTTAAATACTAAATCAGCAGCATTAATGTTGTAGTGAAATTTTCAAAGAAGTAAAATTTTCAAAAAACAGTGAAATTACTGCTGCAGCTTTAATCATTACTAAAACAATGAACTTTTCAAAAAATATATATATAAAATTAAAAATGTTCTATCCCAAAGCGGCAGCATTAAATATATTCAGAGGAGATTTGCATCTTTCCCAAAGCGGCAACTTTCAAAACTGGGCGGGAAAACAAAAACCGGCCGGTAAAATAAAAACCGGGCGGGAAATCAGGCAATCGAGCAGCTCGATGAGCTCGTTACATTGTCGTGAGTCGAGCTCGAGCTCAACTTGAGTTCGAGCTCGGCATTCGACTCGCGAGTCGGGCTCGAACACCCGCTGACTCAGGCTCGACTCGGCTCGTTTACACCCCTACTTGTAATATTGTGTTAATATTTGTGCATTGCATGACACCATGCCCATGTTGAAGTTTGTTGAGATTTAGGTGGGATTTATGTCTTATTAATTCTGTTTTCATGTTTTGATATTTTCATAACTCAAGGTATTCTCCATATTGAAACTCCACAAAGACATTTTGGCTTTATCACGAAGGAAGTTGAGCTGGTTAATGTCAATGTGATAGATGTGTTCTCTACAGTGGCACGAAGGTCATGATTTTGAATCATAGAAATTGCATATTTGATTGAAGCAGGGGTAGGGGTGCAGGATATTAATTTTTGTTTATTTTTTTTAAACTAAAAAAAGTTGCTATAGACTTATTTGTTTGTTCTTTTCTAAAAAAAAAAAAGTTGAATGGGTGACCAAATGCAATGAATCTATTGAATCTCTCTTTAGACTGCCTTCATTTTATCGTTTCAAACCATGCAGTACCGTTGGTCCTTCAATTCCTGATGATTTCAATTACTGCAAATTATTAGATAACTAAAATGCAAAGATTATTAATTGTTTAAGTAAAATCCAAAAGGGTATGGATGAAAATTATCTAGTGCATATGAAACTTGTGGTAGCTTTGGTTATGTTGGCACATCTTTGGCCCTACTTCTTTTTGCATGTTATTGAAGTGATGACTGGCAAACAAAATATAGTAGTATTTCACAGACCAAAAAATCTTGTTCATTATGAGTGTTTAAGCTAAGTTGTTGTAACATTAGATTTTTTTCATCATGTGATATGACGCATAATTCGTGGCTAAATCTTGGCTATTGACAAAAAATTTGGCAATCAAAGCATACAAACATGACGTCTCTGATACAAGCCAACAAAGTGTTGTTCTATAATGTCAAAAGTGTGAGTTACACTTCTGTGCCTTGATGATTACTTTTTTTGTTTCCAACAATCAAGCAGAGAATGAATCCTTGATTGGAAAGTTAATTTTG
The DNA here is from genome assembly GCA_019925795.1 of Dendrobium chrysotoxum. Taxonomy (NCBI): domain Eukaryota; kingdom Viridiplantae; phylum Streptophyta; class Magnoliopsida; order Asparagales; family Orchidaceae; genus Dendrobium; species Dendrobium chrysotoxum. The sequence goes on from CM034308.1 coordinate 38,528,505, forward strand.
ACGAGGTCCTTAGTGTTTTTGCCTCCTTATCTTTAGTGATGCACAGCTTGTCAATTAGGTTCAATAGGTAGCATTGAAGAATCTATTGCTGATCTATCTTATAAGGGATTTTGAGAGCATATGGATCAATCAACTCATTAATGAAGTAAGAACACCTTTTCACAATTTTGAGGCCCATGAGTCCATGACCCCAACTTGAAGTAAATCTCCTTTTGAATGTTAAAAATGTACTGTGGGCTCCGAAAATTTATGCTTTTGGGGCCTGGTCTCGTCATGTATATTCGGGGGGAGTTTTAACAGATTATATTTCGGAGGAAATTTTTGGAAGTCAGATTAGATAAAGATAAGACACTATTAAGAGATATTGCTCATCTGCTGTAGAAGCATGAATGAAGTCATTTGCTGTCGGTTTCCCTCAAATTCCTGTTGCTATTCTTGGCTGTCTACTTGAGTTCCTGTTGTTGTTGTTGCCTTCTTGGATGGCTGCTATTTCCTTCAATCTGTATGGGGCTTGGAGGATTTGTTTTTTGCCCAGAATTGTTACTGTCTAGAACTGTTGCTGTTGCCCCAAACAGATGCTGCTATTCAGAAGTGCTGAAGGTTGAACCACAATGAGGAAGAAGACGTTTTTGAGATTAATTGCTGATTCAAGAACCTGAATTCTTGGAAAGAAGGCTAATTGGAGTGTTAACTGTTTTTAGCAAGAGTTTCATTCAAGAATTGTTGTGAGGTATTCTTCAGAGTCCCTCTTATTCGTATAATATGTGATAGAGAGATTATTTTAAATGAATGAAGGGATGACAAAGCTCGACCAACGACATCTTTGAGTGGATTTTTGTAAAGGAAAATTGGAAGGTTATAGTAGGTATGTAGATGAAGAGATTTTTTGTTATCGAGAGGTGAAAACCTATGGAGATATATATTACGGTTTGAACAAAGAGACAAAATCTTGTGTGGAGATGAAGGGAGTTTCAATTATCAAGAGATGAAAATTTATGGAGATGTAAACTAGGGTTTGGACAAAGAGCTAAAAATGGTGAAGCTATTCTTTTTTAACTTTCTTTTATGTGGTGATGAAGATGGAAACAGATGAATGGAAGATGAGAGGGGTGAGGTTATTCATTAAAAAAAAAGAAAAATACATTCCTTGGCAAACCACTAAGCTGAGCTTGGAAGTGACCAAATTTCCATCGTGGCCATCCATCAGCAAACAAGTGAAAGGAGAATACTTTTTGGAATACAATGATATAGCCAAACCTATTTTTCATTATTTCCTTATAATATTTATAAGTGGGAGAGAACATTCAGAAATAGAGTTTAAAATGCTAAAGTTAAACTCACAATATTTGAATTTAAATCAAAATGTAGGGAATGCAATGTTTTATATTTTAGGCTAATTTTCTCAAAAGGAGTGGACAGTGGTTTGTTAATCTGTGAAAATAGTGGGGTCTTTGCTTTTTGCCTTGGAATGCTCCACCACGATAGTTTGACGTTAGGAGGCATCGACCAGATGAATTGGAGTACATATTGGTTTGCCAATGTTGAACATGCTATGAATGAAGCTTACTTGATCAGCTACCATTGAATACTTAATTGATAACTAATTTGCATGATCTTAATTTTTTAATCATTTAATTGCAATCCTTGATTTAGTGTTTGATAATGAGTCGATCTTTCAATTTAACTCTTGACGAAGGCCCTTCATATGAAAACGAGCCTTTGTTCTATAATAGGTATCAAAGCTTAAGGTTACCTCACAGGGTCTTCTATAAGTAGGGCTTAATGCCAAGCTCCATGAATGGATCAACCAAGGGATATAATTTTGATAGACCTAAAAATAATTAATTTAAATGCAATTAAAATAAAATTACTTCAGCTTTGCTTATAATTTTTTCAGCTCGACAGCTATGTAGTTAAGAATAAAATTTTGACACTTGATGGAATGCATAGTCTTAAGGTAGTTTCAAATTTGATAAATAGGTTAGAAGAGTTTTTTAGAAGTTACAAGTTTGATTTATAATAATTGAATTTGCTCTATTATTTTGTCGAGGTGTTACTCCTAAAATAAAACCTACTTGTAATGATTTGAAAATTGTTAACTTAAAGAATGTAACTTGCCAATTTCTATCTTAGAAATTAGATTCTTGATCAATTTTAAAATTTTAAATGATATGACCATGGTGTGTTTCAATATTTTGTTAGATTTGAAAATTTTGTTGCTAAACATACTTTTCTTGCATATTATTTTTTTATCAATACTCGTTTCTAAAGTCTTTAATCAAAAATTAAGCCTGATTATGTATGAATTCTCCAGATTTAAGTTTTAGAGTTTGCAAGACATTTTAGTTTCATTTTTGGTATATTTAATGAGACATTTTGTTCTAAATCATCAAACAATGCTTTGGATTCATCTCATTTACCACCTTTTTTTTTAATATTTCACGTCCAATACATCGTTTGCACAGTTTTATGCTTGCTAATACTAATATAATTGTTGAAGCTATTATTGATGATGGGATAATGTTCACTATTGTGGCAGTCATAGCATATATTAATGATCTAGTGGAAGAGGATCAATTGAACAATTTAATTTATTGGAACTATATTTTTGAGGCGATCTGGCCTGTGAGTTATCCTCTTGCATTTTTATGGGTGATTATTGTAGTTGAGCTTGTGGGATTGTAGCTAGCTTATGGGAAACTACTCCTGTGGACTGTCGCTGGATTTTCTAATTTGCTTTGACTAGATTCTTTTCTAATGTATTATAAATTTTATTGCAATTGAGGAGTCGATGACCTCTTTTATGGGAAACTACTACTGTGGTCCTTTGGGTTCTCCTCTAGTGGTTTCTTACTTGAGCAGTTTTTATGTTTAAACTTGTACTTTAGGCTAGCATAGTTGGAACCTTATATCATTCTAGGTGGCTTAAAATTTAATAGCTATTATAGCAGGAGTTTGATTTCATATTGCGAACTCTTTAAAACATATTTGTCATTCTTCAAGTGATGATCTCTAATGTTGCTTGACAACGTCCAATAGATTTTACATACATGTTGATTATGATTGTTGAGGGGGAAGGGAGATTTGAGGTGATTATAATGATCGGAAGTAATAACACAACTAGGTCCACTACCACCATGGGAGGGAGAGGATTTGAGGTGGGCAAGAGAGGATTTTATGTTGATAGATCATCTTCATCATCATCATTTACTTTATATCAATTATTTGTGATTGGTTTTGTCATTCCTCAGTTTTTATTCATTCTTGATAAGTGTTACAAGAGGTTTTGAACTTGTTCTTCACAAATCATTTTGAACAATTTCTATTCATGCTACCGTAATTGTACCTATTTTCTATTCTAATCATATGAGACTAATTTTATCACTTTGAGCTACTTTTATCCAAACTTTGTTCTATATTTTTAAGCCCTTCCCTTCTAAATTTTTCTTCATTATTCTAGCTTTCCACTTATTGCATCAAACACCTAATTGAGTAAAATTATGTAATTTCAAAAATCATAAAGCAAGGCAACCTTCTTTGAATATCCTTCACAAATTTTTTTTTAACCATTAAGAAAATATGGACTAAATGCTAATCATTGATGTTATCCTATTGTCATTAGAAACTTTTTGTTCACTATATAATTACTAATTCTAGTTGGTGCTCTACAATACAATTTTTTATCAATTTTAACATACATGTGAGTCACATTTGTTCCTTTATGCACATTAAATCAACCATCATGCTATTAGATCATATTCTTTCTGAAAATCAATATAAATCATATGAAGATTCTTTCTCCGCTTCCAATACTTTTCTATTGTGTTAACACAAAAATTATTTTTATAGCAGGTTTTGTTGGCATGAAATCAAATGAATTCTCCAAAATTAATATGAATTTTCTATGTCTATTTCATTCCTGTCCCCCATAACTTTATGATAGGACTTGTAATTTTTATTTTTTTCCTAGAAAAGTCGAGTGGCAATGTAAAAATATGATATTGGGGAGATTCGGTCTTAGAACCTTGGCAACAACATTCAACGCATAACTATATAATTATTATCATAATTTAAAACATCTGCTTTCTTCGTATTCTTAAATAATAGCACTAAATTATGCTTCTCGAATCATTTAGCATTCTCTTTGTTTTCAAAATTTTATTGAAAAATTTTATTTTCCAAACATCCTTCATAATTCTTTAAATCTTATAAGCTTCATATGGTCCTTAAATTTTTGGTATCTTTTTTCAGAGCTAACTACAATTTTTTTTGAATCAAGCATATACCTCATTATTTTTATACATTTTATTTTTTTAAAATCAATTAACATATCTCATTATTTTGGTCATTATGATTTTTTAAGATAAAATTTTTCTAGAAATGTTAAGTTAATATTTTCTAAAAGTTACATTTTTATCTTTTCTTAATGCTTTCATTTTTTAATCAATATCTTATTATCTTCACTTTAAATATATCTAAATTGGTTAAAATATCTAGATTTATTTTATCTTTTGTAATTAATTTATTTATTTCCTCTTCTTCTTCAATTTCATTAAGCTTATTGTCAGAACCTGTAGTTTTACTTATTATCCCCTTTTCTAGGCATCAGGCTTTCTTATAACTATCCTATACCTCAATTGTTAACTTGTCTTTTTTTAAAAGCAAAATTTTAAATAACTTTTTGGACCTCATAACTCCACCATTAGGTATCCGTACAAATGTACAATCTATTTCTAAACTCTCTTACAATTTTAACCGCAATTTTCTTGATGAAACAAGTTATTTTGTCCCACATCAAGTTTCTCTTAGCAACCTATCTTATATGGCTAATAATTTCTCTCCGTTGAAGTTCCGCCTCCTTACTTATTTTGCTCTGTTCCTTTCATACTTCTAGGATATTCACCCATAACTACCACTCCATGTTATTGTAAAAACAATGTTCTTTTCAAATAAAATGAATTGTATTTATTATTTGTTGGATTCATTTTTGCAAGTTATTTAAGTGTTTTATCGTTTCTTAAAGTACTTTTTTATTATAATAAGATAATAGTCGACTACAAAATCAAGTATAAAAACTCCCATTGCTTTACTATCTCCTATTTCATATCTACTGTGAATCTTCTTATAACCCATCTTACTAAACCTATATGTCAATTTGAGTTGCCCCCAATAATTATCATATTTTCTTGAGATATACATTATAATCACACATGCTTCTGTTTCCAAAATTGATTTGTTAAAATATCTTCTGATCCAACTTGAAGAGCATAAGTATTAACCATATTTAGAATATCCTTATTATACTTATCTTAATATCAATCACACTATCACTAATTGTATTCACCTCAATAGTTTTATGTTTCAACTCTCCATCCATCAGTGCTATGCGAATCCCATTTCTATTGTTAATCTTTTTATCATATTATAATTTATAACATTCCCTAATTTCTTGTGATTTTTCCCTTACCATTTAGTTTATTGTAAGCAAGAATTATTTATTTTCTTCAATCATTGTGTCATTTAATTCTCATCCATAAATTTTCCATGACAAATTTAATCTTAGCTTTGGGCCTTTTGGATGTTTGCTGAGTTTTTTTTTACTGCAATCAGGTTAAATTGTGAAATATTACTTGCTAATGGCATTCTTGCTAACCCTTGCATAATTTTCACCCCAATATTAGAAAGTTGTGACATTATTTAAGTTTGACGTCTAAGTAAATTTTTACCTAACTCTCACTAGGTCGAAAAATTATGTACCAAACTCGAAGGTCACTTGGAATCGAATGATATTTAATCGACTCAATCAAAATTGATATGGTCCAACTCGAAGATGGCTCGCTTGAAATAAGTTTTAATTCAATTCGAAATTAACACATGTATGATATATGAACATATTTATTTGCACTTAAATATATATGTACAATTACGTATACATGTATTGATAATTACATAATACAAAATGGTATATGCATATATATTTAGGCATTTACATTTAATATATTTTAGAAGAAATATATATAAACAAAGTCTGAGTAGTAAGTAAATTTTTTTTAATAAAAATAATAGACTTTAGTCAAATCAACTCAAAACTAAACTGTTGATTCAAGTTGAATTTGGCTCAATTCAAAATTGAAATATTTAATTTCAAGTTTTGGCTGGCTCACTAGAAATCAGCTTGATATCACCCCTTTTTCTCTTCAAAATTAGATTAGGTCATAGCATGTCATTTGTGGGGAATGCCCAAGCACTTGCAAAATTGAAAATTGAACTTAATTCAATTAACTTTGGCATTAGTTTTACATCTTGTTGTCGATCCAACATCATCCCTCAAAATTTCTCATTCAGAATTGAGATCGATAGTGACAGTTTCATATTGACCGTTGGAATTGAAAACTTTATTACTTTTCTATTTTCTCTCTCCAAAATAGGTTTACAAAAAAGATTTGGATGGTGAAACTTCCATTAGAGGAGAGGGAATACTTTAAGAGAACAGGAGGGATGAGGTGATGTAGGACTACGATGCTTTTAAATGAATGAGAAAAGAACTTGCACGATTTTGAAAAGAGCAAAGAACAATTAAGACTATTAGCTATTAAACGAAAATAGAAAACGTAAGAGGGATCACTACGCTTAGGCCAAATCACATGCTAAATGCTTGATTTATCAAAACAACATAGAATTTCAACAGCATGCGAATTAAGTAATTATTCAACAAAAATCCCTAATCTAACATTGATATAAGCAACATAGAAAGTACACTCAATCCTATGTTTACTAAGCATCCCTACGTTTACTAAGCATAAACAGTTGCTTGCACGATTCCTTGCGATTGGATCACCACCTACAAGATTAGTGGGTTTAGAAGATAAATGAAAAGGAGAAGAAGTTCATCCTTGTTGAGAACCGGAGATGATGTGCCACTGAACATTGCCAAGTTGTTCTTCTATGGCTTCGGCGAGGGTATCTAGGATGCGCTCCACGTATTCCTCAACAGTGTTATCGATCTCTGGATTGACTTCGAAGAAAGTGGAGTGAAGGATGTGGATGAAACCTCGCTCGTCGTAGACAATGCCAAAGTCAAGATCTGGATCGGTCATGCATCGATTTTGAAGGGTTGAGGTGTTGTAGTAGATGCTTCTTTGTTCTCCTTGAAGATTTTCCTTTAGAGAATGCAATTTTCCTCAAGAATCTAAGTAGTGGAAGATGGAGGAGGGTGGCCGGCCAAAGGGAGAAGCTTGGGAAAATTAGGTCCAGATTTTGGTGAAGTTAGGGTTGAATTTGAGAGAGAATTTTTGGAGGTAGAGGCTGAAATAATTTCCAAATCAAAGAGTCTTGAGTTGGAAAATATTTAGAGAGAATATGAGAGAGTAGAGGGGGCGGTGGGGTTAGAGTAGAGGTTGGGATTCAATTCCAAATGTGGAAGTGTGAGTTTGGAAGGAATTAAAGGGGGTGGGGCCCTTGGGAAAGTCGGCCAAGGGAGGGAGGGAGAGTTTGAATTATTTCCAAGAGAGAGCAATGTGATTTTGGAAATAATTCTCAAAGGGGAACATGGGGGCCAGCGGCATAGGGAGAGATTTGAGGGGATTTAGGGAGCATTTAATGCTTGCTTAACTTAGGAAATTAGATTTGGAAGAGAGAGATCTCATCCTATTTAATTTAAAATTTAAATAGGATAGGAATTGGAAACTTTCCTAAAATAAGATTTATATTTTAGGTAAGAATTTCAAATTCAAAAAGATTTGAATTTGCAACTTAAGTGAGTTACCTAAAATATGAAGAGCTAATTTAGGAAGGGTTTAATGACAAGAGGTGATGGAGGGAAATCTCAAGAGGGGAAGGGGGTGGGGGGCCGGCATCTTAGCTAAAGGTTTGGGGTGTGGGGTTGGGAGAAGGTGGGGGTGAGGTGCTAGCCGACGGGTGGGGTGGATGGCTAAGATGGCCGGCGGCTTAAGGGAGATGGGGAGCTTCTAGGTTGGCGGCTAGTTGAGGGTGGGAGGAGGGGAGAAGAAGATTGAGAAGAAAGAACCACGAACCCGGACACTTCCAAGGTTGGTGGGTGATCCGACTTCCTTTCCACAGGACTTCACTCCAATCTCTCTCAAGCTCTCACAAGAACTCAAACATGGGGAAAATTTTATCATTCATTCCTTAAGCCTTAGAAGAGAAACATAAGGGCTATAAATAGCGTCGTACAAAAGGACTCAAAATAAAAAAAGACGACAACGCCCTTAGGGCTTACATACGACCTCCCTTAAGTAAAAGGGTAAAAACGGGAAGACAAATACAACATGTATAATAAGATGCAAATAAAATAATAAAAGACAAATATATGAAATGACTCAAAAATACATCGACTCGATCGTGGCCGTAGATCGACGGCCACGCCTCTAATAGACTTTCCATGCTCTGATGTCCTCATCATGAGGGCTAACATTTGAGAATGCGTTGTTTTTTTGTCTCAAGTAGATTAACATTTTGCTTGTATGATGTACGCATGAGTCTACAGTCTTCCCTAATTTTTGGTTCTTTTAGTTTTGGTACAGCTATAAATAATTTTATAGCTGTGGATATTTTATTTTTGAAGGCCAAAGGTTTTGTTATTTTCTGTTGATTATCATACTCCTATGGTCACTATTTGAAGTAGATGTTAATAAATACTTTTGCTTTCATTGCGCAACGTCTATTTGACGAGCAAAGAGCATCCTTATAATATTTAACTCATCTTCCTTCTCATAGTGTTTTAATTTGGTTCATTTCATCTGGAGCTGGTTTTTTTTCTAATAATTTATCTACTTTAAAGTTTAAACTGAGGAATTTTTGGTTGTGAGATGCCTACTTGTGTTTCCTTTTTTTTTTTTTTACTTTGGGTGCTGCAAAACTAGGTCTTGTTTGTTAGTGCTTTCCGTAGGTGAAGCCTTAATGTGCTTGATTACTCAATTTTGCATTATTCTACTTGCAAACTATGTGCATAATTTATAATAATTCATGAAGAAGCGTTGAGTTACAAAGCGGAGCTTCCATTTAATACAGGATGAGGCGTATCTGCATCATAAAAATGACAGGCGATCAATGGATAGGGGTGAACCACCTTTGAGAAGAGATTTGAGAACTCATAATATTAGCCCTGAAAAATCTTCTGATAAGTCCAAGGGCCATAGGAATGCTGAACCTAGTGAGGTTCTATGGATAGGGTTTCCATCATCCTTGAATGTTGATGAAATAACTTTAAGAAGGGCATTTTCACCTTTCGGTGAAATTGAGAAAATTACTTCATTTCCAGGTCGTAGCTATGCATTTATTCGTTTTAAGAGTGTGGTGGCAGCTTGCAGGGCTAAAGAAGCTCTGCATGGGAAGCTTCTTAACAATCCTCGTGTTAACATATGTTTTGCCAGGAGTGATATGCCATCTGAACATGGAAAGGGTCTTGCAAATAATCCTTTCTCTTCACATTTGAAGTCTAACTTTTTACCTGGGTCAAGTGCAAAAGTCCTTGAGCCCTTACATGGTGATGACAGCTTTGAGAGTCCAGTCAGAGATTTTCACAGGGCTTCTCCACCATTTGGTTCTAGCCTTGATAGGCGGTCTCGTGATCAACATGCTCTAGATTTGGTTAGGAGTAAGTCATCCCGGTTTGGTGCTGAGCGAGAACCAATTTTTTCTAGTTCTTATGAGAACATGAGATTGCGAGAATTTACGTCAGACAGAAGGACAACAGAAGAATTTTTCGAAAGACACAGGACCAATCCAGCAGACAAGATTCCACCTTCGCATAATCTTACTTTTGAAAGACCTCAAAGAGTTCCACCCTTCGTTGATTCATGGGACATAGAGGACAGATCATTTCCTCTAGCAAAGAAACTTAAAATTGATTTAATATCTGATAAAGATCTTCCGGAGTATCCTTTTTCAGATTTAGAACAAGAAAAGCGTGATAGCCTACAAAAGCCATTCCTTGATTTGCCAGACCATCATGGTTATAACAAGCCTCTAGATTCTGTTCCTTTCAGTTTAAAAGGTGCTCATGATTTTTCAAGGAACCTAAATCGTCATCATGAAGAAAAAGATGATTCTTGGGGCAACATCAGCCGCTTAAATGCAGTTTCTAGACCATTATCTAATAATTCGCCAAAATTACACAGGTCTAATCCTGAATCTCATAAACCTCCCCCACTTGATGAAATATGGAAGTGGGAGGGAACAATAGCTAAAGGTGGAACACCTGTTTGTCGGGCTCGGTGCTTTCCCGTTGGTAAAGTTCTCGATTTTATGCTGTAAGTACACACCCAAACTGTATTATTATGTCTTTACTCTTTGCCATCTAGGAACCAGATAAATAATTTTCTTCTGCTGCTGCATTTTTCATATGGATAACTAATTGAAGTTAATCTATCCCATCTTACCTCATCAATTATTATGTTATAGGCCTGAGTTTCTGAACTGCACTTCTAGGACTGGCCTTGATATGCTTGCAAAACATTATTATCAAGCAGTGGGTACTTGGGTGGTATTTTTTGTTCCTGAAAGTGATGCAGATATTGTTTTCTATAGTGAATTCATGCATTATCTTGGTGAGAAGCAGCGGGCGGCTGTTGCTAAGCTTGGAGAAAAAGTTACCTTATTCCTTGTTCCACCATCAGACTTTTCTGAACAAGTACTGAAAGTACCAGGAAAAGTGAGCATATCTGGTGTCATTCTAAAGTTCCAACAAAATGCTTCAAACTTCAGTTCTCTCCAACATCCAATGGATTTCACAGACCCAATAGCCCCATCCCTTACTCAGAGATCAAATGAAGGGCTTAAAATTCATGAAGGCACTTCATTCCTGAAACCAAGTTCCCCTGATTTCAGGTCATTTTCTCATAAACAAAACCACACAGCCTCCTCATCAGGATATTTAGCTCCAGCCATTTTTCCACCAGCATCTAAACGGGATGACAGTTTCCCTTACTCGGTTCCTGCTCGTGGAGAAAAACTACATGATACACGTTTGGATGGAGCCCATGACCAATTTCAACTTTATAATCCACCTTTGACAACTAACTGGTCTGGTAACCTACCAGTTTCTAGCTCCAGCATGGGAAGTTTCATTGCTACTCCAAATGCTTCTTCACAACAATTTGGTCAATCTTTCTCAAAAGAAGCATTCAATTCAAGAGTTGCTCAAGGGACTGATTCGAGTGGTTATATGCCTGAGACTTTACCTTCAACTTCGGCAAACAAGTTTCCTCCACAGCAGGAGATCAAATCTCAGGCTTCTTCGGCAACATCAATATCTCTCCAACCTGAACAACTTGCTCATCTTGCAGCTCTTCTTGGGAACCAAAAACAATCTGGAGAAGAGCTTCCTTTACTAAAAGATGAAAGGGGAAAATACTCAATCTTGTCACAGAATCCTAGTTCCCAGACTCATACATCTATGTTGCATAATAACTCTCTCTTGCCGCATGCCCAGACTTCTATTTCCCCTGCCAATTCATCTTTTCCTTCTGCATCTGTAGAACATCAGATTGGCCGCGGGCAGCAACCGCAGTTGCAAGGGCCACAACCATCTGATGCCCCTCCAGTCCAAAACGTTGGGCAACAGGCTAATCAACAAGAACCAAACAGCTCCAGGGAAGACACGGAAGCAGATCCTGAGAAGCGTTTGCAGGCAACACTGCAGCTGGCTGCAGCTCTTCTTCAGCAAATCCAGCAGCGAGCAAAGGCTGTTGATTAGTGCTGGGTATAAGGTGAAGATTCCCTTTCTCAGGAATCCCATTTTGTTCAGAGTTGTTAAATCGATGCTTATGTTTAAGTGCTATCCTTAATGTTAGATTTGTGCTTTTTTGCTGAAAACCTCGTGATGAATATTCTGGTATAACAGATGCATTATATGCATTTCTAGCAAACTTAACAGTTTTTGCTGAGCCTCCTCACCTCTTCTTGATGTTCGAATTAAGCATACTAATGTAACTTCACTGATTATGCTAGTTCTAGAATGTTCTCTATTTTGATAGTTGTGAAGTAGATAAAGGTTGGTTAGGATGTCTCCCAAGGTTGACACTCGACAAATTAATTCAAAGGTAGTAAAAAATGATTAAACTATAAAACTAAGTTAAGATTTATTAAATACAATTGATGGTTTTCGAATTGGAAAAGTAAAGAATGGAAATAATATTCATAGAGGAATGAATATAACATGTTTGCTAGAGTGAAAGGGGAATGATTCAAAGACAACGGGGTGGATTATTGCTACTCCAATTTGATCCAATTTTAAAATCTTTAATCTTATATTCAATAGATTGTTACTCCCACTCTCTCTTTCTCTAATAGAATTAATTTTCAATTTATCCTTCCAAGTTTTACCTCGTGCATCATATTTATGTTCTCATATCTATGATACTCAATGCCCAACATTAGATCTATATTATAATCAATCAAATTACAACTTTAAAATTTTGCATTCAAGTAAAATACTGGATTTGAGCAATTTAATTTGCCTCTCTTAGCACAAGATCATGGGTTCAAATCATGCAAATAGCCTCCTCTTAGTAATGTAAGAGTGAGGTTGCATACAATTCAGCCCCATCGTTAGATATTATTAGTGATTTTTGGTTAAAAAAATTTTGACAATCACAAATCAAATTAGTATAGGATATACAACATAATTGTGGAAAAATCAGTGGAAAATAAGAAAAAATACAATATAACGATACCCAAGCAATGAATCTTGAACCTATTGATGTCAAACTCTCAAGATATCATTGTTGCCAAATCTTTGAAGTTGTTGATTCCTCAAATCACAAAGGGGTTTTGTTCTTAAAGCATCCACTAGGAGATGAAATCCTATAGAACAATAACTCAAAATATTTAATTCATCATATCATGCTTTTAATAATGAATAAGAGGTTATTTATAAAAATAGTTTGATAACTAAAAATCCAAACTTTTCCTAATGCAAATTAAAATATAATATTCATGAAAATAAAAGATAAGTATATTAAAATTAAAATATATAATTAAAATTCTGTCTATCTAGATCATCATGAATCGGCTGGCAAATTGTATCGCAAGTATGTATAAAAATGATATTATTAGTGATATAATGATTAATTATTTCAATTTCTATCACTTATAGTATCATTTTCTTATTCCTTTTTTTATAAATCATTGCCATGATGGATTAAAATTGATCCCAAATAGTTAGAATGAAGCTAATGGTGACAATGATTGCTATGATGGACTAGTAATGCAACTAGTTACCTAATTGATCATTAATTAGCATTTTTTATTACTGTTCTATTAGTTATTTAATATATCATTATTATTTAGTTTTAGACAAATAAATAAGGCCCAAATTATCAGAAATTTATTGTGGTTGAATTATTCTTCTATTTATAATTAATTTATTGATTAAAAAAGTATCGATATAGTTTTTAAGGAGTAAACTATTTTTTATTCTTAACATGTAAGTATTATCACAGTCACCAAAAAACTGACCTTAATTAGTAATGTTATTATTTTAACAATTTAAGAGAAAAATATTCCAATACAAAAATACATAATTAATGTCATTAAATAGAACATAATATTTCTTTAACATATTAAATATACGCATTGAGGGCTTGTATACTAGCATTATGTTCCTTCAAAAAAAAAAAAAATACTAGCATTATGTAAATTTATAATGCTATCATAGGAGTTCATAACATTTTATAATTTAAGTGAAGAAAAAAATGAAGAATTAGTTTCAAATACCTTTAGATGTACATGGGTAAGTATCCAATTCTTGTTCTGAGTAAAGTAATTGAAATCATGCAATCTTATATAAACATATTTGATCCATGACTTAACCTTTAGAAGTTATCTTTCATCCAACCTCTTATTTCATGCATCCAGGAGTTCAACTTTAACAGCCAAAGGTAGACAAATAATATAAAGGTAAATCATGAATTGAGTTTAAAATAAGAAGAGGCAGGTTTATTCAGTCAGAAGAAAGCTATGGAGGATTAATGAATCTTTAAATGACTTTGAAAAAGAAGCTATAAGATATTAGCAAGATGACTATAATGGTAAGTATTCTGTGGAAAGGAGCACTTACTTTTTTTTTTTTTAAATAGAGAGAGAAGGGAGAAAAATGTGCAATAAGTTCAACTTATAAGTAAAGAGATATTTTTAACTAGTACATCAACAATAAAATATAGCCTTGTTCCTCACCCAAAATTAACAAAGATAGTTATATGGCCATTTTGTAAACTTTGCATGGCAAATTATCATGCAACATTTGAGCAGCATAGGATAAAATCTATAATTACTGTTAATGGCAAAAAAATTCAACACTTAATGGTAATTACTGTTTTATTTAATGGTTAAAGCCTTAATATTTTGCTAATTCCATATTTTTTGCCATTTAATAAGTTTGTAAATGGTGACCTTAATTCTTGTTTATGAAGGACCTTAAACATGTAATTTTGGCCATTATCATTACCTTTATCTTAACTGTTTGGGTCAAATCATCATTTTATAACCGTTAATATCGTACACTATCCTCTCATTAGAAGATTTGTAAGTTTTAAATGATTAAATTTGAACTAATGCCTGACTGTAATTATTGACGTAATCAATGGTTTTCAAGGAGAGAGAGAGAGAGAGACTCAATTTGTTAACTCTTACAGTATACAACAACAACAACATCAAGCTTTTATCCCACTATGTGGGGTTGACTACATGAATCCTTTTTTTTTTCCATTGTATCCTGTTGAGAATCAAATTCTCATTTAAATCTATTAAAGAAATGTCATTTATAATATTTTCTAACCAAGCTTTTTTAGGTCTACCTCTATCTTTCTGAAAATAAGCCAAATCTAATACATCTACTTTCCTAATTGGGTCATTGAAAGGCCATCGTTTTATGTGGCCAAACCATCTAAGATGACTCTCTCTAATCTTATCTTTCACCGGAGCTACTCCACCCTTTTCACATATATGCTCATTTCGTATCTTGTCTGTGTGAGTAAAGCCACTCATTCACCTAAGCATCCTCATCTCTGCAACAATTAACTTAATATTATGCTTTTCTTTTAATGGCCAACATTCTGCACCATAGAGCATTGCAGGTCTTACCACCATCTTATAGAATTTTCTCTTAAGTTTGAGGGGGACTTTTCTATCACACAACAAGCCCGATGCATTCCTCCACTTCAACCATCAAACTTGGATTCTACTAATAATATCCCCATCTATTTCACAATCACTCTGAACAATAGACCCAAGATATCTAAAATATGTACTCTTATTAATGACTTGATCATCCAAAGTCATAATCCCCCCACTAGATCTATAACTACTAAAATTATACTACATATATTCAGTTTTAGATCTACTCAAACGAAAATCTTTAGACTCTAAAATTGACCTCCATAATTCAAGGTTATATTTAACTCCCTCTTTATTCTTATCAACAAGAAGAATATCATCAGCAAAAAGCATACACCAGGGTACAACCTCTTGCAAATGTCTAGTGAGAACATCCATGACTAAAGCAAAAAGATATGAGCTTAAGGCTGTATAATATTTTAATATAATAAAAATACATCACTTATATAAATGTGCCCTTTCTAATGTAATAAAATCCCTTGTTCATAGAGACTTCTTTTACATTGAATTAATGTGAATTCAATATTGCAATGAACCAATTCTTATTCAATATCAATTTAAGGGGGGTATTTCTCCATCTAATACAGGTGCTATAACATAATATTCAAACAAAAAAAATTTGATGCTCATTTCTAGCTGTATAAATTAAAAGAGAAGTGTAAACAAGTCAAATCAAGCTCGAGTCACCTCTGATTTGGGCTTGAGCTTAATTAATTAATGTAGTTTGAACTTAAGCTCAAACTTAGTTCTATGAGTTTACTCATTTATTATGAAATAGTGAAAATGTTTATAATTCAAGTAATTATTAAAATTAATTGACAAAAAATGAGAAATTAGATAGAAAATAATAAAGAATGTTTTAATATGGAAAAGTGAGTTATAATATTTAAATATTTTTAATAACTTTATAGTTAATATATTTTAAGTGTATTTTACATTTATATTTTTTAAATGAACTGGCTTGCAATTTAATGAATCGAGCCGAGACGAGTTTAAATTTGACTCGTTAGCTCATAGAGGCTAGAGCTCAGCTTACGTCTGAAACCCGAGTCAAAGAAATTTGTTCAATGCATCTTTTGGACAACAGAAGCAGAATCATGTATTCTTTTTTATAAAGTTTGAAGATTAAGTTATCATCTAATATTAGGGGTAACTTTTGGCGCAGTGGATTTGATGGCACACATGGCTGGAGCCAAACAACCGTTGCCTTGAAGCAACGAGGTTTGATGTTGGATTCATTGAGCTCTCACTCATACATGCAACTTTGCTTATAGGCAACCATCAATTTTTTGTTTGTTTCTGTCGTGCAACACTAAATCTGTGAGACTTATGGATGAATTAAATAGTAGAATGACCTGAGTATTCGTTTTTGGTTAGATTAGATTAGACTTTGCAGTAGCAGAGTAAAGTCTAGAAAGACTCATCAACAATAGGCTTGTCTTTGTGTTTTATTGGTTATTGTTTTCAAACTGAGGTATCTGTGTTGAGATCTTTGTGATATTTATAGCAGTAATCTCTTAGTTGCAGAACACCCAAACAGCAGTTTATGGCTTTTTAAAGCAGCATATGCAAATTTTACTTGGAATTTTTTTTTTTGTTGGCAGAAAGAGAACACAAGTATATATGGTTGAAATAACTTGGTGTTTTTCATTTTCTTTCGAGATGGTCTAGTTTTAATTTTGAAGTCTTAAGAACTCGAGAGAAACAGCATTGGTGGAATTGACGCTCAAACATTATAAAATGTTTACTGGTAACAGAATATATTGTTAATGTCGCTTCTGTTTCAAGTTCTATGCATATCTCCATTATGAAGGTTTAATCAAAATGTTTACTGGTAGCAGAAAATATTGTTCATGCTGCTTCTATTTCCAGTTCCATGCATATCTCCATAATAAAGTTTGAATCAAAGCCATCAACTTTTGTCAAAACTATTCTGATTTTTATGAGTTTTTTGCTCTTAATCACTGAAAATCAAATGGACAAATGTTATTGTGAGTAACTCCATAATGTTATTGGATGTCACCCTTATCAATCTCAGAATTATCTATAAAGGCCATTCATAGAAATCTTAGCTAAACTGGGTGTTCTGACAACTCTTATGGAAACTATAGCTCTTATAATAGAAGGAAAAAAATGGCCCTTTTTGTTATGGCATATGGAATTATGGATGGATGCATGGTCAATGCCCTTGGATTTGATCTCCAACTACTAAAATTCTGGTGAATTAAATTTGAAATTTTTACACTGATTCACATCTAGTTGAATAGAAATTGTGATGATCAAGCCTCTTCAGATCTA
This sequence comes from Dendrobium chrysotoxum, assembly GCA_019925795.1. Taxonomy (NCBI): domain Eukaryota; kingdom Viridiplantae; phylum Streptophyta; class Magnoliopsida; order Asparagales; family Orchidaceae; genus Dendrobium; species Dendrobium chrysotoxum. The sequence continues at coordinate 38,545,938 of CM034308.1, forward strand.
GGTAGAGAAGGCTTCATTCCATTAGTACTTGTCACTCAAGGTTCTGCATCATTCTTACATTATCAAGCAAATAATCACATTAAAAAGAAATGAAATCAAAAGATCTATCAGCAACAGATCTTTGATAACAATCACAATCATCAACATATGAACTTGCAACTTCACTCTCCTCTGACCTCATCTATTCTCCATGGCTTTGCAATTCATTCTGCAAAATTTAAAAAAAAAAATTTTAAAATAAAATTGAAAAAGTATTTATCAATAACTGGATGGAATCATAAATCAGTTAAATATATGGTGAATCTGTAACAGCAGAGTAAATAGAAGTAGTACTGGCAAATGCTATATGGTGAATCTGTAATCATATAATTATATTATGTATGCTCTTTACCACAACCTAGCTTAGGCTTGATTTCTGTAATGAGTGTCATTAGTGGATTAATTTCAAATCCTAATCACTTGTTTTGTACACTAGGGTTTCGTTTGGGACAGCTTTTGTACTGCTTTATAAAACAATTTATTTCTCCAGGGCTCCAGTCAGCCTACAAGTAGTCCATCCATTTAATTGGAATTCATTTCTGAGGAGCATAAAACTTTTCACTCACATATGGCCTAATGCTCACTTGGGACAGCTTTCTTACTGCTTCTTTAAAGAAAAAATTTACTTTAAGCAGCAGTAAAAAAGTCGTCCTAAACTAAGCCTAAGACTTCGTTTGGGTCGACTTTTTTACTATTTTTTGAAACAACTTTCTTGTACAAAAATTTTTAGTTGAAGAAATTTGTGTACTAAAAAACTGCTTTAGAAAGCAGTAAAAAAACTATCCCAAACTAAACCTAAATGTCACCAAAAACTTGAAACCTCTTGAGGAAAGGCTATCTAATATATAGAATAAATAAGCCAAAAAAAATATCATAATCACTTTGATCTAATGATTTTGAAGGCCCATCTTTATCAAAACTATATGAGAGGGTAATAGCAATGAATCATTATTGAATAGGTAATACAGAACCAAACTACAAAAACAATTTAGAATTAGCTTTTTAAGGACAAAAAAAACCTTTATCCGATTGCAAATCTCCACCACTTCAGCAATAGGTGCCCAATCACCAAAATTCCTTTCAATGAACTGATATGCAATACCTCCCCTTCCTTTCCTAACTATAAACATCCCACCTTTGATTTGACCTCCTCCTCTATAATTTCCCTCAAATCCTGTAGCTTTAGCAGCCTTATAGTTGGCCTTTGCTTGAGAATTCAAAACAAAACCAGTTAAAAAACTGTCTTTGAGCAGCTGTCCTCCTCCAAGAGCTCTAAAGAAACCCATTGTTTGATCTATAAGAACAACACCACCCCAATAACGAGGCCAAAATTCTTTCACCTGAAACATCAGAAGAGTATAAAATCTCATGTTCTTCAAGAAAATTTGCTCCAAAGTTAAGAAAAAAAAGGCAATTAGAGATCACCTCGGATTCAATTTGTTCATGAAGAACAGCAACAAGCTGAATTCCTAATGCATCAAATATAGGCTTCCTGGAGTAAAGCCGGTGTGCTTCAGCTCGGCACATAATGCATCTGGACAAGAGAATTTTAGCATCAAGAGAATTTACTCTCCTGTACAAAACATATATAGTTAGTTCCTACTTACCCCGGCCGGCGAATACACAACAAAATAGCTGCCTTCTCCCTCCATAAATCTGAAGCTTTCATTGTTGGAAGGCTTGAAGCTACCATACTCTCCACACCAACTTTATACTCAGAAGTTTGCTTCTGCACCGTTGCGTTTGCTATTGATGAATATGAAGCTACATCTTCGACAATTGGAGGTGTTCGAATACAACCACATAGCCTCGAATCCGCCGGCTTAGCCGAAACGATTCCCTTAAAGATATGCCCCTCATTGAGCTTCAAATCTAAAGTTGATTTTGCATTAGAAGCATCATTGTTAGAGCTAAAGTTCTTTGGGGACTTGAGAGTTTGTAGGTTGCCTTTTTTTGAACCATTTATACTTCCATTGCAGCTTTCATGAGCACAATATATGTTCTTTTCTTTGCTGATGAAACGGGAAATATGAGCTTTTTTCATGTTGAATTGAGAGGAGAGGGCCGCATTGCTCATGCTAAGAAGATTTTGTAGAGATAATTTGGAGGCTTCCATCTTATCAGCATATTGCATCAGGGATTGATCATGCAAGTGTTTTCTAAGCTCCATTGCATCCTGATAAATCAAAATATGAGTACTTCTAATTTAGGATTCGTTTGGGATGACTTTTTTATTGCTTTTTAAAGCAGTTTTTTAATACAAAACTTAAAAATTTTGTATTAAAAAGCTGTTTTAAGAAGCAGTCAGAAAGTGTCCAAACGAGCCTTAATCAGTCATATTGAAATGATGAGAGTTTTGGAGATTTTTTATAAATAAGGTTCGAAATTTGGTGAGTATTTGTGATTGCAGCTTTGTTTTAGAGCAGCTTTTGACCACTGCTTTTTAGCAGCTTTCAAAAAAAATTTATACTAAAAAAAATTGCTATATCATTTATGAATTTATCACTAAAAATATCGACAAATCAAATAACTGACATATGCTAATAACATAACAAGCATAAGCAAAACAGTAACCTCTGCACTTTCTTTTGAAAATTATTAGACTTATTTTAAGATTACTATAATACAAATTATTAATATATAATACTAATCTTGAAGCAAATCCAATAATTTTTAAACTCCTTCTAATACAAATTATATAATGATATTCTAATGTTATATTTTTCATTTTTAATCAAGCATATTTTGAAAATAAATAAATATTATATAATTAATTTAATTACATTAAATTTGTATGAGTACATCTATAGATTTAACATTAATAACATAATTTTTATTTAGAAATTATAATTTTAAAATAACTATCCATCAGAAGCGGTCCTCTTTTAATTTTTAATTTAATTAGCTGTTTTCTAAATTATAAAAAAAAAGTTTTTTAATCGCATGGCGACATTAATCACGACAGAACTTCAATATTTAATAATAACATAATTATCTGTCCATATTTTCTTATAACTTTAATTTATACGAAATTCTAATAATCTAATCTTTAAAAATATAATTTTTCTATATTATATCATTCACCCGTTAGAGTGTTTGCAATACAACTAATATTTATTTATAATAAAAATCATAAAAAAATCAAACATATTTCATTTTATTCTTTTAATTAAAATAAATTTAAAATTTTTTTATTTATTTTCAGATGAATTTAATATACATAATCCATCAGTTATTGTATTACACTTATTTTAAAATAAATTTTAAAAAAAAAAAAACCTTCATGAACATATGGAGATTTTACTATACTATATTTATACTTTTCCAAGTTATAAATATACAAAAGGAAAAGAAAGGAAATTGAATTAAAACCTTCTGCTGCTGTGTTAATTTGAATCTCTCCATATCCTCAGAACGCATCATCTTCAATGTTGGAACATCACTCCATCCTTCTTCAACAAGCTTTGGAATGAACTCTTTAAGAACTCCATCACCAACAAATTCTTCTACAGAAAAAGATCCTGCCATATCTGCTTCTCCTCTGAACCAATAAACTCCTGAAATCATCAAAAAAACAGAAAAGAAGATCAAAAGAAGCTTATCATATTTTGATATTTGTTATTACAGTAAACACTCAATCTCATCTTTCTTTCAGGATTTTGTTTGTTAGAAGTTATAATCTAAAGAAGATTTTTCATAAACTATAATCAAATTCAAGTGCTTGATTTGAGCAGATCGAAAGTAGGAGGAGAGAGATCGATACTTGATCATCTGATAAAGAAACAAATTTGAATACTGATAATTAAAGGTTTTACCAGATCAGACTGCTGAAACTTTTCAACTTTTCAGAAAGTTTCTTCTGAAACTTTGTTGGAGGTTCCTGAAACCAAAGCAGATGATTCTGTCTGCTAGAGTCCAGAAACTAATTAGTGCTAAATAGCTTAATTATTAGAGGCCAGAGAGGGTGATTAGGCAAAAGTGTTGTAGAAATTATATATTAAGTGCTCTTCTGCAAATGGCTTAGAGTTTTTGTTAGGAAATACATTTTATATATTTGCTTTGAAAGGGATAGGTTATATTTTAAAAGAACTATACATCAGATGCTGTCCTTTTTTTTTTTTGGATCATTGAATTAGCTGTTTTCTAAATTATCAAAAAAACATTAATAACGACTGAATATATATTATTTTCTGTTCATATTATTCTTTTATAATTTGAAGTTATATGAATTTTTTATTATAGAATATTTTTACGTGCATGTTTTTTTAATATGATTAGAATATTGTTAATCAAAACTAAAATTTTCAGAAAATTATCATTTATAGATTATATCATTCTCCCGATATAGTTGTTTGCTATACAAGTAATATTTATTTATGTTAAACATCATAAAAAAATAAAACATAGTTCTATTTTCAAGTAATAAAGAAATGTGTTTCTATTTTCTTTCAAAATGAAAATAGCGCCTTGTCAAAATGAAAGAAATTGTAGGCCTTGAAGGTATAATACGAACGTATAAAATAAATATCTCGGTCGACTTTTATCTACTAGCATAGAAGGACCTGGCTTGAACTTAAATTTATCATTCGACCCGCGCAGCATCCTCAGACGTCACGTGTTTCCCATAACACACTCGCTATGGTCCATGCGGGTATTTAAGGGATATTTTTTGTAATTATCTGTTGAACATTGCCGACTCTGTCTAATTGCTGACAGAGGATCAGGCTCGTTATCAGCTTTGTGCCTTTACTAGTGGATTTTCTTGTTATAGACCTTGAAGGCCTAATATGAATACATAAAATAAATCTCGTGTTCGGCGTTGCGACTGTATTTGTTTGATAGTTCGAGTCATATCGACTCCTATCCACCCACATAGAAGGATCGAGCTCGAACTTAAGTTCATTTTTTACCCGCACAGCATACTCAGATGCCATATATAAATACAACATGTTCGCTAGGGCCCATGCATTTGTATGATGCAGTTATATGATTGTCATACATATACAACAAATATATATGTCGTATATACATATGTGTATACGCATTTGCACGAGTGCTTGCATATTCACATAATAAGCTCTGCGTGTTGCAATACACGCGGGATGTCGTCATTTTAAAATATTTGGTGCTGATCAACTTTGCGAATGATCAGCATTTGGGTGTGCACAATGCTCTATGTAGAAGCTCGTAAATGTCTTCTATCCGCTTGTATGAATGTTGCGGATTCAATGGTGTGGCGTAACGTCGTGAGTTGTTTGCATGCTTTATACATGTAGATACTTGCATTCGTCACAAGCTTCTGCATTGGCTTGTAAATAGCTGGTATTTGCTATCGCTTCTCTCTATTTACATCGTAGGTAGAACGTTATGCACAAGACAGATCTTCTACAGCGTCTCATAGGAGCTTGCATTTGTTGTAGTCCTTTGGCATTTTGCTCGTGGTCTTCGGTATTTATTCATATATAGCACTTTGTGTACGTGATAGGTCTCCTACGGTGGCTCATAGGAGCTCGCAATTGTAATAGTTTTCTGATATTTGCTATGATTTTCAGCCTTTTCTTGCAAGTGACATGTTGTATGTCCATATTCACAGAGGACCCCTTGCCCTTGCAACATACCCTCCGTCATTGCTTGTTATGCAAATCAGTATGCTCATTTATAACTTGATGTTGGCTGCCAGCTAAGCTACATTCACCAATGATCTCTTCATGCATTTTGATTGGCAAGCCATTAGATGTCGATCATTGCCTCTTGTAGTCGGGTGAACATATTTATTTGTATATTGATACTTGACAACAGTGTTTAGTTGCATTCATCGTTAATTCCTCCATTCATGCTGGCTGACAAGCTTGTTGTATTTTTGTATTTTTGTATCTACATTCTTGTGGCAACTGTCGCTTATGTCTTCAAGACACCTGATGCCAATTGTAAGGAGATCGTTGCTTTAACATCTTATCTACCGTCATTATCTACAAGTAGGCTGATGTGCTCACTACAAACTTCTGTCAGTGCTTGCAAGTGGTTGTAGTAGGGGCTACTGTCTCTTCCTGCATGATTGTCGTAAAGACTATCATTGACTCTATTCGGATATTGATTGGAGAGCACTGATACGTTCATCACACACTAATCTTCAATATTTGTAGGGTACTGTAGCTTTCATTTGCTAACTTAAATTTATCATTTATGAACTATTCGTCATATACATTGAGAGTTTGTTCGTCATTCATCTTATGCTTGTTCATTGACATCTAAGTGAACAATCTGAATTTATTACTTAGAGTTTATAGTTTAAGTAATGCATTTATTAGCTTAAGGTCTGGTTCTCTAAAGTTTTGTTCAGTTCAAGTCTTTTGCTTTTTGTTCGAATTCAAGTCCACTCCCCTGTCAATTATTCAAGTTCAGGACCTCTGTAAGTGAAAAATTCGGTAGCCTCCTGGTGTCTCCCTTGTTTAAGGGATTTTTTAGGAGTTGGGCCTTTCCTTCCACGCTACGAGAGCGCTTCAGGTAGGGGTTGGGCGACACCGTGGCCATGATCTTCAATCCCTGCTAAGCTACGAAAGCGCTTAGGGATTTTCGAGGTACCTGTTTAGAAATGCGCAATTTTTTTTTCCCCACCGGTACTGAGGCATGCAGGGGTACTTAATTTCATCCTTGTCATGCTACGAGAGCACTTCGAGGCCTACCCATCTCTTCGCAAGCGTCGCACCGGGTTCCCTTTTCCATTACGCTATGAAAGAGTGTAGGGTGGTCCCCTGGCTCGCTACGAGCGTCGAATGAGGATTTTGGAGATTTTTGTGTTTAGAAGTCATTATTCCTTGTGCAAAGAATGTGACGATTGTGATGACAATGTCGGTGTCAAGGGCACGAGGATCAAGACACAAAAACACAAATCTCTCTCACTTTTTGCTAATCTCTTTTCTGATTTTTTTTGAAAATTTTGCTCTTCTCTCTTTTTTAAACTACTTACATAATAATAATAATAATAATAATATAGAGAGAGATATATGAGAGAGAGAAAGCTTAGAGAGAGATTTTCTCTCTGTTAAGGGGATTTGAGCGGCTTGTTGTGGTAAATGGGATTGGCACGATAGGGATTGGGAAGTTGGCACCGGATTGGAGCCAGTGGAGTTCGGTTTGGGATGTGAGGTCGTGGCCTAATCGAGCTCTGTGATCGGCACAGAGGAGCGGTTGGATGCATGGATTGGAAGCCTAAAGTCGGAAGGACGTATGCGGCTTCGGCAAGCTGGGTCTTGGGTCGGTCGCATTCAGCAGGTAGAGGCAGGGATCCTGTGGGCTTGCTGAGAGGACCGGTGGGTTCTGGTTTCGTCAGATGGAGGAAGGTCGAATTGAGAAGGAGGGAAGAGGTACGGGCGTAGGGATCAACCTTAGCTAGGGTCGGTTATGGACTGATGATCTTGCGACTGGGTCGGATTGGAAGTTTGGATGTGGCGTGAGGTCAACTGGCTCAGCAGATGGTGTTCGGTTGTAGACAGAGAGAGGGATCGGGTGGAGGTATTCGACGAGAGGGAAGTCGAGCAAGGTGTCGGACAACACTAGAGTCGGTACAAGGTCAGAAGTTTGGCGGGTAGCTAAAGGCTATTCGTGAAGAGTCAACCGGGTCGGGATCGAGAGGAGGTAATGGACGGGAGATGCGGCTTGAGTAGTCGGATGCAGACCAGGGTGTCGAAAGTTGACACGACTCGAAACTTGACTTGGATCTAACTCGAAAAAATTCGGATTTAGGTCAACCCGTTTATAAAATTGGTCCGGTCCAGGTTCGGATTTCTGACCCGTTTGAAAAATGAGTTTGGTTCGGGTTGACCCGACAACCCGCAGGTCGACCCGAATTGATCTGTTTCCTCATCCCGCGCGTTAGGTCGCGTCCGCACTGCCCACCAGGTCGGGACAGCGTCAGGTCACGACGTCGCATCCGCCGTTCGCATCACAGGCCACCGTCGGTCCAGGCATCCAGCCCGCACAGTCGTGCTTCCGTTGCCGCTGTCGCACTCACTGCTGTCGTTCGTCCCGCACGCCGAGCTACCGCTGTTGTCGTCCGTCCCGCACGCCACACTCGTTGTTGCTGTCAATGCCTCCACAGCTCCGCTCCGCCAGCCTCGAGGTTCAAAGTTGATCACTTGGCGGACCGGCTCCGCTCCGTAGCCTCCGGCCCTCCGGCCTTCCACTTCACTCGACTCCGCAGATGTTCGTCAGTCGGGTGGTGTCAACCCGGTAACCCGCATGGGTCGAGTCCGGATTGACAAACCTGACCCGTTTGCAAAACCGAGTTGAGTTAGCGTCAACCCGTTTACGGCCGGCAGTCAGGTTCAACCCGAACTCGACCCGTTGACCCGAATTGACACCCCTAATACAAAGAAGGGGAAGAAGAAAGGCATGAGGGCTTCATTCGCTCATTTTAACAGCGAGGGCAGGAGCGGGATCGAGACGAAGCACGCGTGAACGGACAACTTTGACGCCAAATTGCACAGGAAATGATTACTGTAGCAGGCGGCGGATGCGATTCTAGCAGGATTTGGGTATGGGCAGCGGGAGAGAAAATTTTTTTTATTTGATTTATTATTATTATTATTATTTTTTGAATTTCTGCAGGGGTCAACACTCTTGCAACTAAATCGATGCATAAATCAATTGTGGATTCTATCAAATGGTTTTTTATATTATGTCTGAGACTATAACATGTCAATGCTAACGAGTTTCTTGGGACGTGGCTTTGGGCAGCTTTGAATAAGAGGAATATTTCATTATTAATTAAGATTTTCAAATGTAAAGGGCTTCTAAGAGAAGGGTCGTGCAAACCCAATTTTAAATTGAAAATGGTCCGTTTAAATTTTTTTTTATTGATATAATCTTTTTATTTTTTTATCGATTAATCTCAAAATTTATAATTAACAAGTTAACAAATTTTTTTTTAATTAAAACAGGTAATCTCATCAAGTTCAAGTTGCTAACGGGTTGGATTCGGGTCATTTTTTCTACCCCTTGTTAAATTGGTCGAGTTCAAGCTGATCATATTTGTGTCGGGTTAATTTAGTTGGACCCAAATTTGACCTGTTAATTTATTTTGACACTCCTAATCATATCTTTGATTGCATGAAGATTATTATGAGATACAATATTAATTTTTTCAATATTTTGAAAATTAAGATTGTTACTTGTAATATTTTTTTTACAGATATCAAGTTTTTTGTTACGAAGACTTACGTCACAACTTTGATTTTGATAAGGGAAGACTTTGACTAAAATGGAATAAATGGAATATTCATAACTTTTTAATTCTCAATTCATTTGAGGTGTTCTCTTTCATATCTCAAGCATAGATTTTTTTTTTTAAAACTTATGATCCCTTCAAAAAAGCTTCTTGAATATTGTTAATAATGTTTGTAATATTTTGTGAAAGGTTATTTGATTAGTTCCTTATTAAAGAAGCTAAAAAATGTTAAGATTTGTACTCAAGTATGTTAATTGGAATAATGCTTCCAACCTTGCTTGGGAAAAGAAAGTTAAAATTGTCTTTTTTTGGTAGTGAGTCTCTTAATTCAACACTTCTTCTCAATGGTATCCCAAAAAACTTTAACAAAATTAGAGCCAAATCCATTAGGCCTAAGGGGTTTGTTAACACAAGTACTAAAGAGAAAATCTCTAGTTTTCATGCTAATGAAAGGGTTAATGAGAGAATCCTATAAATGGAATTGTTGCGGGCTAGAATATACGCGGCGATAGAGATCAAATTTTACGTCTTAGCGTTGCACGAATATCCAGCTCACACATAGAGAACACAAGATTTTTACGTTGAAAACCCTGGAAAAGGGAAAAACCATGGGGCCTGGCCCAGTTGAAATAATTCTACTAGAACTTGAGTAGATTACAGGGGGCTGACTCGCCTCCAAGGGCGATCAGATTACAAGTATCAACCGTAGGGTTATTTAATTTTGCTCACTGAAAATTAATTAGAAGCTTTATGATTTGTATAATTTAAAAAGAAATCTGAAAAGCTCCAAAACTTAGATATTTGGCTGATCTATGTCAGTTCAACACAATATGATATGTTCTGTTTATGAGTTATACAAGGTTGGATTGTGACACTATATATAGCACTAAACTATTCTGGAGATTATATAACCCTAATTCTCTCCTTTATGATTGGTGTTTTAATGCTTTTGTAGTGTAGACCTAATTACAAAGCTTCTTGCTTATGAGAAAAACAAAAAACTGCATAATTTAGCATGGAAATTACGCCCACATTTATCCTTCAATATTTTGCAAAATAGAAAACTACATTTCACCTTTGACTCGTGGCTTAACGGCTACTTATTTAAACCTTTGGGCCTTACGTGCTTGAGTAGTTTAATTGCAATACTTTGTGGTAAAGTTGGGGAGTTCACACACAATTCTTCTTGGTCTCTCCCCATTGATACTAACCATTGCTGCTTTAATGCTCTAATTCAGATTCATTATGGTATTAAGAGCAAAAGATGGTCCTTCAAACATGATATACCTATTGAGATTCAAAATCTAAATATTTTTGGAACTGATTAAGTGCTTTAACTATCGTTGGGAGCTATTCTTGTTTAAACTTGGGTTTCGTTTGGGACGGCTTTCTTAATACTTTTTAAAGCAACTTTTTAGTACAAAAATTTCTAGTTCAAAAAATTTTTGTACTAAGAAGCTGTCATCCCAAACGAAGCCTTGATGCTGCTTGGCTGATTTTTTGTAGTTACTATTCACTTTAATCATGTTGCTTGTTGTGGTTTAGAATATACGTGGCGATAGACTTTAATAATTCTTTATCTTAGCTTTGTACGGATATTCAGCACACAAACAGAAGAATGAAAGAACACCAGGATTTTTATGTGGAAAGCCCTGAAAAAGGGAAAAACCACGGGTCCCCGCCCAGTTGAAAGAGTTCCACTAGTGTTGTTTGAAATACAGGAGGATGATTCGTCCTTCAAATTCAGGACGATCAGATTACAATGAGTATTGAAAGTTAGTTACAAGGCCAAGCAGAGTTCTGACGTCACTCGGGTGTCCGGCAGAATTTCGGCGTCACTTGGAAGTTGGGCATTACTCGGGCGTCGGGCAGAGCTCCGGCTTCCCTCGGGCGCCCAGCGGTGTTTTGGCGATGTTCCGGCGGAGTTCCGACGGTGTTCCGGTGGAGTTCCAGCGGTGTTCCGGCGGTGGTCGAGGAGGAGTTATTCCCTCCTATTGAATGGGCTTGAAAGTAAGGGCGTAGTTTTCTGGCAGAATAAACTAACGCAAATACTGTCTTATCCGCTAAAAGATAACGTCTCTCCGTTTTAGATAAAATTTTATTGACATAATAGATATGACGTTGTACAACATTTTCTTCTTGAACCAATACCGAACTAATGGCTTGGATAGAAACAACTATATACAAATATAATCTCTCTCCCGGTGTTGGTTTAGAAAGTAGTGGCGGGGATGCCAAATACTTTCGTAATTGTTCAAAGGCTTCTTGGCATTTATCTGTCCATTGGAACCCAGAGCTGTGAGCGCCTCTAAGTACCTTGAAGAAGGGCAGATATTTGTCTCCTGATCGTGCCAGGAAATGAGATAGTGCTGTAATTCTCCCATTTAGCCTTTGGACCTCCTTGATATTCTTCGGTGGCACCATATCTCTTAGTGCCTTAATCTTTTCTGGATTAGCTTCAATTCCTCTATGGGTTACCATAAACCCCAAAAATTTTCCAGAAGCAACTCCAAAAGCGCATTTAGCTGGGTTGAGTCGCATATTGTAATGTCTCAATAAGTGGAAACACTATTCCAAGTCAGAAAGATATTGAGACTTTTCAAGATTTTTTACTAACATATCGTCCACGTATACCTCCATAGTACGTCTGATAAGGTTTTTGAAAACCTTATTCATTAGGCGCTGATAAGTTGCGCCAGCATTTTTGAGCCCGAACGGCATCACCCGATAGCAGTACAATCCTTTGTCTGTTTGAAAAGCTGTTGCTTCTTCATCAGCAGGATTCATTTTTATTTGATTACAGTCATAGTAGGCGTCCATAAAGCTCAACATCTGATGACCTTAGGTGGTATCAACTAACTGGTCAATACGGGGAAGCAGAAAGCTATCTTTTGGGCAGGCTTTGTTAAGATCTGTATAATATATACACATTCTCCAAGCTCCACTCCTCTTCTGAACCATGACAACATTAGCTAACCAAGTAGGATAGTGCACCTCTCGTATAAATCCGGCTTCCAAAAGTTTATCCACTTCTTGCTCACTCGCTTGCTGACGATCTGGTGCAAAGTTTCGTTTCTTCTAGATAATCGGTTTGCACATCGGATTGACTTTGAGGGAATGTACGATCACCTCGGGGTCAATTTCGGGCATATCTGTCAGACTCCATGCAAAAATATCCTGATTTTCTCGTAGAAAATTTGTGAAGTTTTTTTTCTCATTGTCTGAGAGAAGTGATCCAATCCATACTGTCCTTGAAGGATGTTCTTCAGATATAGATACAGTAGTAAGATCTTCTACAGGGGAAGCTCTCTGAGGGATATCTTCACTCCATAGATCAAAGTCTTCGATGCTTAGGGTAATAGTTGGACGTGGCGTAACCTGCCTAAGATAGTATGTTTGTGCTATTTGTTGATCTCCGCATACTATACTGACTCCCACCGGGGTATGGAACTTCAGCTTGAGATGAGGGATAGAGGCGACAATACCAAAAATTGACTGGAACGGCCTTCCAAATATAGCGTTGTAAGCTGATTCTGACTTTACCATAATAAATTGAATGGAGTGTGTAGTCTGTCGAGAAAATTCTCCAAGTACAACTGGGAGATTGATTATCTCTTCTGCTCGTATAGGTCGATTATCAAATCCATATAAAGGACCTGCAGCAGGCTGAAGCTTCTCTCTTGAGAAACCCATATTGAGAAAAGTAGAGTAGAACAGGACATCTACGGAGCTTCCGTTGTCCACAAGAATTCTTTTGACATTGTAACACGGGTCACCTATACCTGCGTTAATAACAAGTGGATCTTGATGAGGAGTTTTTACTCCCTCTAGATCAGAATCATCAAATGTGATGGAATGATCGATACGAGCCTTTTTTGGAGTTGGGTTTGTATCTACAGCCAAAAAGACTTGATCGGATAGTAAGGGGCCTCCAGTGATTGTTTTAATTTTACCAACCATTATCCGGTTATTTAGCGGTTGTCTCTGTTGTTGATTTTGCCCCCAGTGGAGCAAGCTTCTTCTCGGGTATGTGGATTCCCAATAAATTATCAAAGATAACCTTGGCGGATAAGTCTTTCAATTTCATCCTTAAGTTGCCTACAGGCTTCAGTAGTGTGGCCATGACTCCGATGAAAGTGGCAATACTGATCTTGATTTCCTGTATTTGGCTTCAAAGGATGCGGCCATTTTACTTTATCTTGATCTTGAATCGCCATTAACACATTTGCTCGAGATGTGTTGAGCGGTGTGTACTCCTTCTCCTGTCGAGGTTCTCGTCATGGCAATGGGGGCCTAGGAGGTAGATTGCTCTTCCCTTGCTTTTTTTGTTGTGATGATGGATTATCCACCTCAGGTGCTCCCTTGCGCTTCCTAGTGGTTTGCTCGAACTATTTTCTATGAGCGTTTATTGCCTCATCTGCAGATATTTGTGCCTCCACATGATGGATCAGATCAGCATATAAATGAACAGTGTCGCGCATAAGTGCCGAATAGATGGAGTCAGGACAAAGACCTCTAAGAAAGATCCCTCTAAGCAATTCTGGGTCTACTCCTGTAATCTATCGTGCCTGGTGGAAAATCGCTGAAAATACTCCTTTAACGATTCTCCCTCGTTTTGACGAATCCCATGTTTGATTTAAAAATATTAGTGTTTAAAAAAAGGTTTAATTTTCTTTGGAAAATGTTAGATTTCTGGAATTTTAAATTTTATAATCGAACACTTATTATGAATGATATATCACCTCGAAAGGTGAACATATCGTTCCCTAATAGGTTCAGATTATAAATCTTAATTTATCCTGATTATCACAATCAAACTCAAGGAGAAACAACATATGATCTCAAAAGATCAAAATGATGTTAAATCCAATATTTAACTATAATAATCTAGTAAAGAGATCATTAATTTCATAATCAAGATCACGATAATAGTACGATATATCTTTCCAAGGAAAGAGGATATTGTCTGTTATCGATCATTTGAAAATGACGATAATGATCGCCAACTCTTGAATTTCCCAAAGATAATCAATTGAAGGTTTTGAAAACTTGATTTTGAAATCTGGTATGGGTTTCTAAATCTCCTACGAGCGCAAGCCCTCGTAGTTAATTACATCATAGGAAAATAGAAAATTTTTTACGAATACTCTCGATTAAAATAGCGATACGAACTTTATTTAAGATTTTTAAAGCTTGATATCAAGGAAGGTTAAGGGACTGAAAATTCAACAGGGATTGGTTCAAGGTTGAACACTTATTTCTGGAATCAAAGGAAGAAGAGTAGAAGGTGCCTTGAGATTCTGAATTACTCCAGAAACACCTCAAACGATCCTAAGTGTTGGGCTTGAGTTTGATGGAAATAGATTTAATGTTTGAATGGTCAATTTTATTAGAAAGTTGGAATTGGATTCCTGGAAGATTGAGGTCTTAGGATTGAACATCTGCCTCAGAACTTAAGTCTAAAATGGGTACTGAAAACCAGTGACCCGAATCCTAGCTAATGCAATGCAATCTGGACTTATCCCGGCCTGGATTGGGGAGCCAGCTAAATCACCTAAGCACTTTAAAACCATGAGTCAAGTCTTTATGAAAGAGTGGTTAAGGATGTTATTTAAGATTGAGTTTGAGGAGTTGGGGTCGACATCTAAAGCAGATTCCTAATTGACCCCTTAACTTATGATGGGTGAAATGCTTAAGCTAAAAATATAATTAAAGATTTAGACTCAATTTTTAATTTGTATCTAATGCAATGCATGCTAGTTGACTCGATGAAATGCTTGAAATCAGAATAAATCAGTTTAAAAATCAGGCTTAAAAAATATATTTTATCCTAGAGATTACACAACATCCCCTTAGACAGAACTGCACCCTAATAGGTCAGGTGGTCTGCCAAAACCCGCAGGCAGGGAGGTGCCTAACATGGATGAGAAAAGTCAATATGAATGCATGAAAAACCCCTGGTGAGTCCGGGCTTACTTCTTAAAAGCGTTAAAGTTACTATCTGAGTTTAATTTTTTTTTATTTTGTTTAAGTAGAAAAGGTTTATGACCGTACCCTCACGAGCCTCCGATCGGGTTCTAGGCTAAAACAAAATCGACATGCAATAAGCGCCAAAAAACTATGAAAAGCAGGCAAGTCCTTAATCGCAATCGACATCAGGTAATCAAATCAATTAAATTAAAACTCAAATTGAAAGTCCATAGGCAAGTGCCTTTTAATAATACAACCCAAGGTCTGCAGGAAAAGTAAAGTGGCCGGGTACCACTGACTACAACTCGGATTCTACTCCTAAGACTCAAGTGACTTTGAGATTTGAGATTCTTCTCATTCTTCACTTCTTCGTCTTCTTGGAACTCCTTGGATCGTCGGGTCTGGATATCCAAATGAAAAGAAACTCCCCCTGAATAAGGGTGTTATCTTTTCTCTCTGGATACTTAAAATTCATCCTAATTTGGATCTCCAAATGGATAGGAACTCTCCACTAAGGGATGTTCCTTCTTCTTTGGATTCCAAATTGGATGTTTAAGCATCTCAATCTCAAATCACTTTAAATTTACAACTCAAATTTATATTCAAATTACATCAATAAAAATTAAAAATCTAGACTCAACAACCTGCAAGGTTATCCTAATAATCAACATTTTATATTTGATATCCCAAGCAGTTAATATATTTGAAATTTAAATGCTCAAACACAGTCACACTTGGCCATGCTCTTTTTGATTTAAAGGGAGACTTAAGCAATTTTCTGGAGCACCTGTGCAATTTAATAATTATAATTTTGTCCCCTTTAATTTAATGCCCTATATGAGCATGGCCACCTGCATAAGATTGAATTAGTATAAATCATTCCTAACCTAAGGGTAGGTCTAACGTACAATCAAATTAACACAGAGTGCAGTAAATAAATAAACAATCACATTAACATCAATTACTTAAATCTAACAACCAGCATGCAATGAAAATCACAAAAAATCTGGCACATGCAAGTAGCAGAAAAGTAAACACCGGCCTAGCCTAAGATTAGAGTTGGTTGTCTTAACAAATCATCTAAAGTGTGTGAGGTAGGCTGTGTGGCTTTGATATGTCCTAAATAGGCACTTGATTGAAGTTGCTTAAAGTTCTAGTTGGTTGAAGGCTTAAGGGAGTTTTAATTTGAGTTTAAATCTTAATGACTTGAATTTGATTTTAAATTTGATTTTGATTGTTTGTTGGATATCATCTTTGTTGCACACCAAGGCCGTGAAGTTTATTTAACCTTCCTTGGGGCTAATTTAATAGCCTCGTAGGCCTGGGTTACCCAGTGGTACCCGATATAATTAAGTGATTTGAGTTTGATTAATGTTTGAAGGTTGATTAATTTTAATTAGAATTAGTTGATTGCTGGTTTTACGTTTGAATTAATATTTTCTGAAATTTTGAATGATTTATTGAATTTTGGTATTTTTTGATTATTTTAATGATGTAATTTAAGGGTCAAAAGTTGACTTTTTGATTTAAAGGGTTTTCTATAAATTTAATATTTTATTAAAATACTAGACCTTAATACGATTAGATAGATAGTAAGTACACTGAAATTAGATTTTTCTAGATTTTATTATGAAGGTTTGAAGTTTTGACTTGAATTTGAACTAGGTTTGACCAAAAGTTGACTTTTTCATATTTGATTGATTTCTGGAAACTTAACATTTTTAATAAATATTAGACCTTAAGATGAGTTGTATGCCTTTGAGTTTGTTCAATTTGGAATTCATTTGAATTAGTTATGAATTTTTGAAGTTTTGACAATTATTGAATTTTTAAAATTGATTTAATTAAAGCCCTTTTTATGATTTGAATCCAAATGACCTCCAAACTCCTTGAAATCAACTCCAAAGGTCGAGAATGACCTAAGGAGTGATTTCCAAGTGTTTGAAAATTTTCTGGAATTTTTAATTATTTTTAATTAATTAAATTAATTAAATATTGAATTTCAATTAAACTTAAATTAAACTTAATTTTAAAGTCCAGTCAAGAGGCTTTTATTTTTCATTGATTAATAGTTTAATCCTGGTCAGTTTGAGGGGTTATATGTAATTTTTGAATTTAAATTTGATTTATTACAATTTCTGGAAGTTTTAATGGCTTAATTAAGGTTTGATTTTGATTAAATTAATTAAGGTGCTTAATGACTTCAAAATCCAGTGGGAAATTTTTCTAAGGCTGAGAGTGTCACTAAATTCAAGTGTTCAAAGTTTCAAGTCAATAGGATGTTTATCCTATTTAATGAAATTAATCCAAGTTCTCTAAACAAAGTCTTTAATTATTGTCCTTAATGATGTCACTAGGTTAATTGGGTTCAAATCAATGTTTCTAACCCTTGATTCAACATATGCATTCATACACAAACACAATCAAACCCTAAATCTAGTTGAACCCTAAAGCTAGGTGGTGTGTGTGCACCTTAATCATACAAATCAAATTAATATTAATCAAGTAAAAGACCAATCAATAAATACTTAATAGAATAATTTTTCATTGATTAGTCATCAATCCCCACAAATTCCATTCATACACACAAGCTATGTTTAAGATTCCAAAGGGATCTCCCAAATATATTAAAGATTTAATATACATAATTTTAAAATAAACTTTGAAATATAAGTATTTATATATATATAACCTATATATATATAAATACAAATCTTAAATTTAAAATACTTAAAATATCATTAAAGTAAGTTGAATATTCAAGTGAGAGATCCTTTGATCTTTAAAGTCTAAAAAAAAAATATTTTTTTATTTATTTAAATAATTAGTTTAATATTTAATTAAATGTTAATTAAATATTAAAATAATAACATAATTAACATTAATCAAAATGAATTAGATTTTAGATTTCCAAAATAACTTTTAAATTAAAATATTTAATTTTCTGAAAATTTTAAGAATATTTGGATTTATTTTGATTAAATATTAATTAAAATATTAAGTTTTGATATTTTAAAAATTATTCAAAATATAATGAATATTTTAAAATAATTTTAATTTTGTTTAAAAGAGTTTAAAATTATGAACATTTTGATATATTATATGGATTATTTGGATTTATAATTAATTTTATATAATTTTTTAAAGAAAACCGAAATTTAAAATGATTTAAAACTAAATTTAAATCATTTTAAATGTTCTGGCGGCGCCGCCGCTACGTGGCAGCACATGATTGGACCATTTAAGACCGCGGCAATGATTAAAAGGCGGCGGGACCCGCACCCCTCACTTATCCACGTCGGCAAGGAATGGGGACCCTTGATCATCCACCTTTTTGATCTGACGGCCGTGATGGCGCCGGACAGAGGAAATTATCATTTGAGGCATACACGCGGTCAAAACGACGCACGGAACGTCTTGATCCTAGCTGTTGATCGAATGATCAACGGTTAAGATTACGCACAATATTACAGAACTACGAACTAAGCCTCAGAATGATATTTTGCCTCGTTCTCTCAAACCATGCGATAGAATTTAACAAAATTTTAAACAGAGATTGAATATATGAACAGAAGAAATGTGGATATGTTTTTATTGCTTCAAAAGCACTTTTTAAACCGTTATTTAGCTCTATGTGTCTAAACTAGGGTTTGAGTTTATAGAGAATCTAACCAATGGATTGGAACGATCTTAGGATCTCTGAATTTGTAGTTTGTCCAAGTTTAATTCCTCAGAAGACTTCAAGAGCTGGAAATCCCTAGATCGAACGGTAGGAGCCTTTGAACGGAACTAGCCTCGAGTTCGCCGGGAATACATCGCCGGCAGCCTCCAATCGCCGGATTTGGACTTGGGTAATGTTGATGAAGTCTTTCAGAGCTCAAACGAAAAGACTTCTTGGTCTGGGATTGATTGAGTAGTGAGATAAGGTTAGATGAAGAATAATAGCTCTAAGAGAAGTTTTGCCCTATTCAATCATCCTTGGGCTCAAGGGACGGCTAGGATTGTCTTAGGAGGCTGCTAGATGACTGCCATCTGTCCCCAGGCAGTTAGAATGCCAGGGAATAAAAAGTACCAAAGGACAATGACATGGAAAGGTGATTTTGTCCTTTGGAATACATGTGGCCATGTGCTTTAGGTTTAGCTCTAATCCAAAGCTTAAAACCAACTTAAGAACATTCCAGAAAATGTTTAAAGCTGCTGGAAGGGATTAGGTTTGGAGTTAATTAGCTTAAGCAAGGGTTTTGGCCATTCAAAGCCATTTGGAGGCTTCTTTGACCATTAATTGACTGGTTTGACCAGTCAAATGGTTAAGCTTGCTGATGTGGCAGTCAAGTGACCTCAAGAACTGGTTTGGAAAAGGTTGGAGGGGATTTGATAATTAAGGCTTAGGTTTTGAAGATTTAGAAGGAAATTTGAAATGGTTTGACCAAGCATAGTTGAGTTGACTTGGTCAAAACAACTAGAGTTCAACCCAATGTAGATTTGGGAATACTTGAGCCATTGTTTGAAATAAATTTAAGGCTTGATGATATAGAGAGGGCTTGAAATACATAGGTTGGACTAAAGAACTAGTTTGAACAGATTGAACATTTTGACCAAATCAAATCAGGAGTGATTTGACTTTAAATGCATTTGAAAATATTTGAATCAATATTTGATATAGATTTAAGGGTTTGGAGAGCTTGATGTATTGATTTGACTAGATTGGGTGATTTGATTCAATTGGGTCTCATTTGATTAGACTTGGGCTAAGTTGACCAAGTCAACTTTTGACTGGGTCAAGGGTCCAGTCAAATCCAAACTATTGGGGGAAGTGCCCAAATGAATTTGGATATGTTTGTAATTGATCTTGAAGCTTAATTAAATATGATAAAGCTTAAGGATTGGACTGGTCAACCTGAGTTGACTTGGTCAACCAGGTTGACCAAGGGCTAGGGTCTGGAGTGAATCAATTTCAAATAATATTTGAAGTCTGGTAGAAGTGGTTTGAGGGTTTGAATAGGTCATTTGGGTCAAATCACCTATTTGGGCCTTTAATGGGCTTAATGGGTCAATTGTGTTGACTTGGTCAACTAGGTTGACATAGGGTCAGGGACTGGGTCCAACCAGTTCAAAATGATATTTTGAGTCTACTGGTGGTGGTCTCAAAGTCTGGGGAGGTCATTTGGTCAAAATGACCTGTTTGGGCCCTTAATGGGCCTGTTTGGTCAACCTGGTTGACTTGGTCAACCAGATTGACCCAGGGGCTAATTTTGGGTTCAATAGAATGGATTTGATATTTAAAATTTGCTGGAGGTGATTGCATTTGATTTGGAGCTCATTTGGTTCAACTGATCATTTACCACCCATAGGGGTATTTTGGTCATTTTGACCCCTGGTCAACTAGGGGTCAAATTGAGTCCAACAAAATGCAGTTTATTGCTCAATGAGTCATAATTAAGGGTATGGAAGTGATTTGGAGCTTTGGAGAAAGCTCCAAGATCAAAATCCACTAGGTGGCAGGTCCAGTGGCATAGACTGTAAATATTTGAAGGTTTTACAGCCTTTGGATTTTAATCCAATTTTTGGGGTTAGAGACCTTAGAATGAGCTCAAATTTGGAGGGTTGCCTCTAGATACATGTCACATCAGTGTGGAACTGATAAACCTTAAATCAGAGGTCATTTGATAGGATTTTGAAATGTTCAAAGATTTGCTGGAAAAGGCTTTTAGGACTTAGACCTTTAGCCTTTAAATTTGATCAGGATTTCTGGTTTTGAGCTGGATTTTGATTTTGAATTATAGGGTTTGAACTATCTAAATCATTTACAATCATTTAGGTGATTGTAGATGATTAGAAAGGATTAAAGTCAGGTCAAAGGCCAGAGCAACTAAATCTGGGTTGTTTAAAGATCAGGATTGATCAGGGATTTGAAGTGACTTGAACTCTGGATTGATTTGAGTCTTGAATGGGTTAATTTAAAGTCTGGAGTTTGAATAGATTTGAGGTCTGGATAGATCTAAGATCTAGGAGAATCCTAAGATCTAAATTGATCTAGGGAAATCCTAGGGTCCAGAGTAGATCCTAGGGACTGAAGTCTAGGAAGTTCCTAGAGTCTAGAAAACCTTAAGGTCTGGGATTTAGAAGGTTCTTAGGATCTAGAATAGATCCTAAAGTCTGGATTCTAGGAAGATCCTAGGGTCCAGATAGATATGAGGTCTAGGAGAATCCTAATACCTAGACTGATCTAGAGTCTGGGTAGATCCTAGGGTCTAGAATATATCCTAGGGTCTGAACTCTAGGAGGATCCTAGAGTCTAGGTTAGTCTAGAGTTTGATTGAGTTGAGTTTAAAATTAATGTGGGATTAATGTTGATTTGAATCTGGATTGACATTAAAGTATGGATTGATCTAAGATCAGATTGATCCTAGGGTCAAAATTGATCCTAAGGATTGGAAAGATCCTAAGGTCTGGATTGGTCTTACTAACCTCATACAAAAATGAGGTCAACATCCTAGAGAGGTGGGAAGAATCCTTAGCAATTCTTCGATTGGCTACAAACTGTTCAACAAAGGCTTTGGCCAATTTGACGAATGAAGGGATCATTCCGGATGGAAGAGAATACAACAATGTTCGTGCATGTCCTTTGAGTGTAGCAGGAAAAACCTGACATATGAGGTCATCCGAAGCTCGATGGATATGCATAATCGTTTGATAATGATCGATATGTTCATATGGGTCGGATGTCCCGTCGTAGGACTCGATGCTTGGTAGTTTGAATCCAACCGGAACGGGGTGCTGAAGAATGGTTTCAATTAAAGGTGATGACTCTTGAAAGCTCCGCTGTCGAAGGGTTTGCCTCGTATCTCCTACGGGGAACTCTTCCCTCACTAATCTCCGCAGTTCATGACGTAGAACATTGCGAGGGAGCTCAACAACGTGCGGTTAGTCTATCACATCGGGGAGGTCCAAAGGAATGCGAGGTTGCCGACCTGTATGTGAAGGATGAGTAGAACTTGCTGTGTCAGCCAGTTCATTATCTTGATGCGATGGTGTGTGTCTTCTTGGTGGTGGAGGAGGAATCTCTGCTTGAAGATGTTTGATTTGAACATCTTCAGCCATTGGTGGATCTCGAGGGAGAAGAATATCCTCCCGTTGTGCTAATGTTGGTTGACGATTCGCTCGTAGGAGCTGAAGGATCTCGTTCTGAGATTCTTCCATCTTTCAAATTCGCTCCTCCAAAGAAGGTCCTGAGGTTCCTTCTCCAGCAATGTGTTGCCCCTCAGGATAAAAGGAGGCAGAAATTTGAATTTCATGATTTATTGACTGGTTTCTGGATTGATGAGAGTGAGAGCGGGAGGCTCCTATGAGGCGATTGCTATGCCTATTGGCCATCGAAATAATATTTAGGAGTGTGGGATAGTGTTTCCCACAGACGGCGCCAAACTGTTGCGGGTTAGAATATACGCAGCGATATAGATTAATAATTCTTCATTTTAGCTTTGTATGAATATTCAGCACACAAATAGAAGATTGAAAGAACACCAGGATTTTTACGTTGAAAGCCCTAAAAAAGAGAAAAACCATGGGGCCCCGCCCAGTTGAAAGAGTTCCACTAGTGTTGTTTGAAATAAAGGAGGCTGATTCGTCCTTCAAATTCAGGACGATCAGATTACAATGAGTATTGAAAGTCAGTTATAAGGCCAAGCAGAGTTCCGATGTCACTCGGGTGTCCGGTAGAATTCCGGCGTCACTTGGAAGTTGGGCAGAATTTCGACGTTACTCGGGCGTCGGGCAGAGCTCTGGTGTCCCTCGGGAGCCCAGCGGTGTTACGGCGGAGTTCTGGCGTTGTTCCGGCGATGGTCGAGGAGTTATTCCCTCCTATACTTCTCTTCTCTTCTTCTTCTCTTCTTGGCTTCCATCCCTTCTTAAGAGAAATGAGGGGCTATTTATAGTTTTTTTAGAGTGGCATGGCCAGTAAATAGTAAGAAGATCAAGGGCAAATTGTGAGTGGTTTGAATGGACAACCGATGTTGAATCCCTTGATCATGAATCGTTTATTGAGCATTTGAAGGTCTTAATGGTATCAGAATTCGACGATCTTGGGCTCTTTGGATTCGTCTCGTTGAGCCGCTCGATTCAACTATAAGCATGTCACTTTTGGAAACTGTTTGGTAATTCGAATTATGGATTAAACCTTCCATACGTGCTTTAGGTCTTTGATTTGGACTCATTTGGGCTTGGATTGAGTTGAATTTGGTGTCGTTAGGTTCGTATTTCCAAGACGTTCAGTTCGACTATAAGTTTACTAAAATAGGAGTTCCGATGGTCTCCGAATTAATTTTTAAAGTTTCCAACTTGGTTTTTGCCTCGAGATTCGTGCTTAATCAAGATAATTCTTTGATGATACATCAATGCTGCTTGCTAAATATCCGCGTATCTTCCCACAGACAACGCCAAACTGTTGCGGGTTATAATATACGCGGCGATAGAATTTAATAATTCTTCGTCTTAGCTTTGTACGGATATTCAACAGAAAAACAGAAGAATGAAAGAACATCAAGATTTTTACGTGGAAAGCCCTAAAAAGGGAAAAACCACAGGGCCCCGCCTAGTTGAAAGAGTTCCACTAGTGTTGTTTGAAATACAGGAGGCTGATTCGTCCTTCAAATTCAGGACGATCAGATTACAATGAGTATTGAAAGTCATTTACATGGCCAAGCAGAGTTCCGACGTCACTCGGGTGTCCGACAGAATTCCGGCGTCACTTGGATGTTGGGCAAAATTTTGACGTTACTTGGGCGTCGGGTAGAGCTCCGGCGTCGCTCGGGCGTCCAGCGGTGTTCCGGCGATGTTCCGGCAGAGTTCCTGCGATTTTCCGGTGGAGTTCTGGCGATGGTCGAGGAGGAGTTATTCCCTCCGATACTTCTCTTCTCTTCTTGGCTTCGATCCCTTCTTAAGAGAAATGAGGGACTATTTATAGCTTTTTGAGAGTGGCATGACCAATAAATAATAAGAAGATCAAGGGCAAATTGTGAGTGGTTTGAATGGACGGCCGATATTGAATCCCTTGATCATGAACCGTTTATTGAACATTTGAATGTCTTAATGGTATCAGAATTCGATGATCTTGGGCTCATTGGATTTGTCTCGTCGAGCCGCTCGATTCGACTATAAGCATGTCACTTTTGGAAATTGTTTGGTAATTCAAATTATGGATTGAACCTTCCAAACGTGCTTTAGGTCTTTGATTTGGACTCATTTGGGCTCAGATTGAGTTGAATTTGGTGTCGTTAGGTTTGTATTTCCGAGACGTTCAGTTCGACTATAGGTTTACTGAAATCAAAGTTCAGATGGTCTCCGAATTAATTTTTGAAGTTTTCAACTTGGTTTTTGCCTCGAGATTCGTGCTTGATCAAGATAATTCTTTGATGATACATCAGTTGCCCCCCTATTTTCAGTCGTCGAAGCTCCATGAGTCTAAAAATACTTGTTCCGACATTTTACATTGGCCGAATCGTAAAAAATTACGTTCTAAAAGATATAAGTTTGCTGAAACTCAATCGTAGAGGTCTCGTTGAGCTCCGAAAGTGTCAAAATTGAGTTTGGAACATCGAAAAATGTGTCCGGCGACTCTAAAAACATCCAATTTGGTCTTTGATTTGGACTGATTGGGCGGTTGCCCATTTAATTATTTTTTTTAGTGGGGCCCACCGCTTTTTTTTTTTAAGAGGCATCTAGCAGCCGCCCTTCACTTAAAATTTTTTTTATGTGGGACCCGCAAAATTTTTTTTTTAATTTCGAAAATGTCATGTGTGGACTCTAAATTTTTTTAGAATAAATCTAGAAAATATTTCTAGAAAAATTTTTAAATTATTTGGAGGGGAAATTCCCTCCAACTTTTAAAATTTTCCCCCCCTTTTCATCCTTTTCTCATTCTATAAATACCCCCCTTGGGGCAGGGGAAAAAATACACTACTTCTCATTCTCCCTTCTCCTTCTAGCTTTTTTGGCATTTTGAGGCCTTCCACCATTTTTAAGTAGGTGACTTTCCCTACTTAACTTGGCGTCCTTCCCTTTGCGCAGAAGTTAGAGGCTTCCCCTATACCTCCCTCCGTTCCCCCCCTTTTTCTTCCTACACTAGAGGCTTTCCGCAGTCTTTCGTATGTGATTTTTCCTACTTAGATTTACGCCCCTCTTTAGTAAGGGAAGCGAAATGGGTGATCCTACATCCTCTAAAAATCCTTCGGAAGATCGTCCTGTGCAACGATCTGAAGTTTCAAAGAGAATTTAAAAGGCGCCGAAGGCTGACGATGTGACTTCCACCATCACTGAGGACTCTTTCATCTCGTTTAGGAAAAAGTTTCATTTTCCTAATGATTTGGTGATGAAGGTGCTGGCCAGATCTGATCATGCCTGCTTCCCTCCCCCGAGATATGTGACGATGTACGAATTTAGTTTACAAGTGAGGCTGCGGTTTTCTCCTGCTTCTGAACTGATCGATATTCTGACGATTTGGGGGGTGTGTTTATCTTAATTTTTCTACAGAGTCACGTCGATCATGATGGGCTTGATCGTACTCTTTAGAGACCGTGGAGTGGTACTTTCCTCAGAGTGCCTCTCTCGGATGGGTCGTCTCTTTAGTGACGCGTAGGGACACATTTCTTTTAGGTCCAAGTGGTTGGATATCCGTACTCGAGACCCATCGAAAGGTTGGATAAACAATTTTTTTATGTGCAGAATGATTAGAATCTTCAGGAGAAATGAGAGAAGTTGAAAGAGTTACCCGTCCCCCTTCACATTAAAGCAGAAGATTTGTTGAGGATACTCAAGCTCCCTGATTTAGAAGCTCTACACTACGAGGTGCATTACTTGAGTAGATACATAGATGAAGAGTATTTATTCAAGGTTGGATTATCTACTCAAGCAGGGAGGTCACATGCAAAAATGTTGAAGAAGTCTGTTAGAGTTCCAGAAGTGGTTCCCCAGAAGAGCCACTCCAAGCGACCAGGGAGTGAGGAAGGTTTGCAGGCACCGAGGAAGAAGAAGGCATATGAGATTTTGGCAGTTCTTAGTAAATGTCCTCGAGTTTCTCCATCCAAGTCATACATTCTAGAAGATATATTGAACCATCAGTGCATTGGCCGTCGGCGGGCTGAGGAGTTGGTGAGTTCTCCTTTACTTCTTCCTCTTTTTATATTTTTTATAGAATATATTTCTGATATACTCTCATTTTAAATGCTTCAGTTATAGTAGCATTCTGATTTCAAGCTTGAGATTACCAAGACTTTGAATGACTGGAACAACGAGTTTGTGAAGGTTAAATACCTTCAGGGAGAGTATAAGAAAAAATATAACAGCAAAATGAAGGTGGTGGAGGATCAGCTTGCGGGGTGTATAGCAGAGTTGGCCAATATGATCACTTCAGCCTCTTCTCAGAGTGAACGGATGGATTGTTTGCATATAGAGTTGGTGGAGGCATAGATGATGATCAAGCAGCAGGAAAAGAATCAGTAAATCCTTGAGACTGAGAATAAGAGGCTCCAGAGTGTGCTGTCTGAGAAGGAGGCCCAGCAGTTACCATCTACAGTCATTGAAGAGTTCAAGAAGTCTTATGCCTTCAAGATAATCATTGAGGACCACATTTAGGAAGCTCGCAATCATATTTATGATGTGGAGGTAAAGGCCTTGGAGGCAGAGTGCATAGAGGATAGCTTCATCATGGGTTTTATGAAGGGCGTACGTGCAGTACATCGCAAGACTGGAGCGAAGATCGAGGGGTTAACTCCTAGCCAAGCTTCTGGTGATGCTTCTTCAGACTCTGGTGGTGAAGAGCTAGAGAGTGAGTTGCAGCAAGCTTTTGCCTTGGAGGAGGACTAGGATGATATTGAGATTCTGTAGAATGACTTTGATGTTGTTTTGTATCACTTTGCTTTCTTTCTCGGGATTGTATGTGTGCTAGATGTTGATGTTTCCATTTGATGTACTCGATGTTCAGTGATATATACATATATAAAGAAATTATTGGCTTTTCTCTTTTTCACACGCATATGAATTTTATTTCCGTAAGAAATATTTTGGTGGCCTTTTTTGACTTGAGAGATATCCTCCTTGGATATTTTGACCTATCTGAGGTTGTTAATCAAAGCTTTTGCTTGATGATTTTAACATGTATGAAAGATGTCGGATCAGATCCCCCTGGGATTGATCGTCTAGTGATTGAGATACAATGTAGATTGTGTATTGCATCATAGAAAAAGAGTTTGAGGAGAAGATACAATATTATGATAAAGTGAATATCACATTACTATGCTATATAAGACAATAATTCTCAGGTATAACTTAGGGATACAGAAAACAAATTCTCCCATGAAAAACTCGAAAGATACAAAGCATAACTACTTGAGGAGACATAACGCAAGACAAACACTACCAATAATATAACACCAAATAAATAGTAGTATCAATTTCTACTGATAGTACTTACGAAGGTTACCAACATTTTAAGTTCGGGGGAGCATTTTTTTCATTAGCATCCTTCAGCTTGAAGCTTCCAGGCTTTACCATAGCTGCCACCAAATAAGGACTCTCCCAGAGGGGGGAGAGCTTATTACGCTGAGGGCCTTTTCCAGCGGCTTCGATGTTTCGTAGAACTAAGTCCCCGATAGAGATAGGGCGCGGTTTCACTCTTCGATTGTAGTGACGAGCGATCCTTTGGTGGTATGCAGCAGTTCTGAGTGAGGCTTCATCTCTTATTTCTGGTAGGAGATCCAAGTTTGCTCTAAGCCTCTCCTCATTATTATTGAAGTCAAAAGTCTGAACTCTATTGCTAAGAACTTCGATATCAACTGGTATGACTGCTTCTGTACCAGAGCAGAGGTTATAAGGGATTTCCCCTGTAGGAGTTCTTGTAGTGGTCCGATAAGCCCAGAGGACATTTGGGAGCTCTTCAGCCCATTGCCCCCCAGCCTTCCCTAGACGAGTTTTCAGTCCTTTCAAAATTATTCTATTTGTAACATCTGTTTGCCCATTTTCCTGAGGGTGGGCGACAGCTGTGTGGACTAGATAAATATAAAAATCTTTACAAAAAGAAGTGAAGATTTTCCCGATAAACTGTGTCCCGTTGTCTGTAATAACTCTTGCAGGAATACCAAAACAACAGATTATATTCTTCCATAGAAATTATTTGGCATTTGCTTTAGTAATCTTAGCCAGAGGTTCTGCTTCCACCCATTTTGTGAAGTAATCTACAGCCAGGATAATAAATTTTCGTTGTCCAGTGGCTATCGGGAAAGGTCCCTTTATATCAATTCCCTATTGGGCAAAAGGCCAAAGGCTCTGAAGTGATGCAAGTTCTAGAGCGGGTGTATGAGTAAGATTAGAATGCAATTGATAATTTTTGCACTTTTGTGTAAACTCGAGTGCGTCTTATTTCATTGTATGCCAATAGAATTCTTGTCTCATAATTTTGTAAGCCAACGCTCTTCCTCTCAAATGTTCCCCACATACCCCTGAATAAACTTCTCGGAGTGTGTAATCAGCTTCTGAAGGTGGGAGACACTTGAGATACGATCCAGTGAATGAGCGCTTATACAACTCGTTACCAATAATGGTAAAATTTGCTGCTTGTCTCCGAAGTCGTGGTGCTGCCATGGGTTCTTCAGGTAGTACCCTGTCCTGTAAAAAAGGCAAGATGGGATCGATCCAAGACATCTCTCTTGGTTCATTGATTGATTGTATGACCCACGGACCCTGAATGCTTGGAAAGTGGATCTCCTCGATACACCTTCTCCTATAGATGTCTCCTATTGTTGATGTAACAAGTTTTGAAAGAGCGTCTGCTCTCGCATTTTGTTCTCGGAGGATATGTATGATTTGATGCTCTCCTATACGGGCCAAGAGTAGCTTCATAATGCTACAATATTGGGCCAGTTACGGGTTGTGGATATCAAACTCCCCCTCCACTTGAGAGGCGACTAGTTGGGAATCAGAGTGGACTATTAAGCTCTGAACCTCACAGTCAATTGCTAGTCTTAATCTGGCAATAAGGGCCTCATATTCTGCTATGTTGTTGATTGCCGGGAACTTGAGTCGGAGCCCGTACTCAAGGGTAACTTTCTGTGGAGAGATTAATAAAATTCCAACTCTAGCCCCGGAACTTCCAGAAGCTCCATCGACATACAACGTCCAGCATGGAGGAGAAGGTGAAGCACTTGGTTAAACATCGGATACCGGAACGGTACATTCAACTACAAAATCTGCTAGTGCTTGAGATTTAATATCGGGCCTAGGCAAGTAGTTGATATCAAATTCTCCTAGTTCTACAGACTATTTAACGAGCCTACCCGATGCTTCTGGCTTTTACAGAATACTTTTCAGTGGTAGATTTGTGTAAACCCCAATTGAATGGGCTTGAAAGTAAGGGCGTAATTTTCTGGCAGAATAAACTAACGCCAATGCTGTCTTATCCGCTAAAGGATAACGTCCCTCCATTTCAGATAAAATTTTACTGACATAATAGATAGGACATTATACAGCATTTTCTTCTCGAACCAAGACCGAACTAATGGCATGGACAGAAACAGCTATGTACAAATACAATCTCTCTCCCGGTGTTGGTTTAGAAAGTAATGGCGAGGATGCCAAATACTTTCGTAATTATTCAAAGGCTTCTTGGCATTCATCTGTCCATTGGAACCCAGAGCTACGAGCGCCTCTAAGTACCTTGAAGAAGGGCAAATATTTATCTCCTGATCGTGCCAAGAAATGAGATAGTGCTGCAATTCTCCCATTTAGCCTTTGAACCTCCTTGATATTCTTCGGTGGCACCATATCTCTTAGTGCCTTAATCTTTTCTGGATTAGCTTCAATTCCTCTATGGGTTACCATAAATCCCAAAAATTTTCCAGAAGCAACTCCAAAAGCGCATTTAGCTGGGTTGAGTCGCATATTGTAATGTCTCAATAAGTGGAAACACTGTTCCAAATCAGAATTTCAAGACTTTTTACTAACATATCGTCCACGTACACCTCTATAGTACATCTGATAAGGTTTTTGAAAACTTTATTCTTTAGGTGCTGATAAGTTGCGTCAGCATTTTTGAGCCCGAAGGGCATCACCTGATAGCAGTACAATCCTTTGTCTGTTTGAAAAGCTGTCGCTTCTTCATCAGCATGTTTTATTTTTATTTGATTATAGCCATAGTAGGCATCCATAAAGCTCAACATCTGATGACAAGAGGTGGTATCAACTAACTGGTCAATGCAGGGAAGCGGAAAGCTATCTTTTGGGCAGACTTTGTTAAGATCTGTATAATCTATACACATTCTCCAAGTTTCACTCCCCTTCCGAACCATGACAACATTAGCTAACCAAGTAAGATAGTGCACCTCTCGTATAAATCTGGCTTCCAAAAGTTTATCCACTTCTTACTCGATCGCTTGCTGACGATCTGGTGCAAAGTTTCGTTTCTTCTGGATAATCGGTTTGCATGTCGGATTGACTTTGAGGAAATGTACGATCACCTCGGGGTCAATTCCGGGCATATCTGCCGAACTCCATGGAAAAATATCCTGATTTTTTCGTATAAAATCTGTGAAATTTTTCTTCTCATTGTCTGAGAGAAGTGATCCAATCCGTACTGTCCTTGAAGGATGTTCTTCAGATATAGATACAGTAGTAAGATCTTCTACAGGGGAAGCTCTCTGACGGATATCTTCACTCCGTAGATCAAAATCCTCGATGCTTAGGGTAATAGTTGGACGTGGCGCAACCTGCCTAAGATAGCAGGTTTGTGCTATTTGTTGATCTCTGCATACTACACTGACTCCTGCCGGGGTATGGAACTTCAGCTTAAGATGAGGGATAGATGCGACAATCCTAAAAATTGACTGGAGCGGCCTTCCAAATATAACGTTGTAAGCTGATTCTGACTTTACCACAATAAATTGAATGGAGTGTGTAGTCTGTCGAGGATATGCCGATCGAAGAATTGCTAAGAATTCTTCCCACCTCTCTGAGATTCGTCAAAATGAGGGAGAATCATTAAAGGAGTATTTTCAGCGGTTTTCCATTTTCCAGATTTATTCTAGAAAAATTTGAAGTCCACACATGACATTTTCCGACACATGATAGTTTCCCACAGACGGCGACAAACTGTTGCGGGTTAGAATATACGCGGCGATAGAGTTTAACAATTCTTCGTCTTAGCTTTGTACGGATATTCAGCACACAAACAGAAGAATGAAAAAACACCAGGATTTTTACGTGGAAAGCCCTGAAAAAGGGAAAAACAACGGGGTCCCGCCCAATTGAAAGAGTTCCACTAGTGTTGTTTGAAATACAGGAGGCTGATTCGTCCTTCAAATGCAGGACAATCAGATTCCAATGAGTATTGAAAGTCAGTTACAAGGCCAAGCAGAGTTCCAACGTCACTCGGGTGTCCGGCAGAATTCCGGCATCACTTGGAAGTTGGGCAAAATTTCGATGTTACTCGGGCGTCGGGCAGAGCTCCGGCGTCCCTCGGGCGCCCAGTGGTGTTCCGGCAATGTTCCGGCAGTGTTCCGATGGAGTTCCAGCGGTGTTCCGGTGGAGTTCCGGCGGTGCTCCGGCGGTGGTCGAGGAGTTATTCCCTCCTATACTTCTCTTCTCTTCTTCTCTTCTTGGCTTCCATCCTTTTTAAGAGAAATGAGGGGCTATTTATAGTTTTTTGAGAGTGGCATGACCAGTAAATAATAAGAAGATCAAGGGCAAATTGTGAGTGGTTTGAATGGACGGTCGATGTTGAATCCCTTGATCATGAACCGTTTATTGAGAATTTGAAGGTCTTAATGGTATCAGAATTCGACGATCTTGGGCTCGTTGGATTCGTCTCGTCGAGCCGCTCGATTCGATTATAAGCATGTCACTTTTGGAAACTGTTTCGTAATTCGAATTATGGATTGAACCTTCCAAACGTGCTTTTGGTCTTTGATTTGGACTCATTTGGGCTCGGATTGAGTTGAATTTGGTGTCGTTAGGTTCGTATTTCCGAGACATTCAGTTTGACTATAAGTTTGCTGAAATCAGAGTTCATATGGTCTCCGAATTAATTTTTGAAGTTTCCAACTTGATTTTTGCCTCGAGATTCGTTCTTGATCAAGATAATTCTTTGATGATACATCATTGCTTAAGAGAATTTTCTATACATTGTGGTTGTTATTTCTTTTAGCTCCTTTTTGGTGATTGTCATTTCCTCTCTGATGTTTTCATGATTGATGTGGTTGTTTCACACTTGCTTTGATTCATGATATTCTACTACATCTGCTGCAACTCCCTTCCATTTTCCATGATTGTTAAACTTTCCTTCTTTTCCATATATGAGACAACTGGTATTATTACCAAAGGAGTTGAGATATTTTACTTTTCTATCTTTATGGAGGTTGCTGAAATAAGCTATCTTAGAACATCCGTTAGAAGCAAGAATACTTTCAATTGTGTTACTTCGATGGTGCTATGATCGAATGCTTGAGGCCCTCTTTTGTATACTCATAAAGATGTGCGCTATGCTTGAGGCCACACCATTGGAATCTCATGCAACATGATCTTCTGGCTTTCACATAGACTCTGATTATGTATGGGCGGCTTTCTTACTATTTTTTAAAATATTTTTTAATACAATTTTTTTAATTAAAAATTTTTATACTAAAAAATAATGCAAAATTGTCCCAGACAAAACCTCACTCTATCATATATTGCTTATTAGTGTTTTGGATAACCTCAAACAGAATCCGCACGAAGTTTTTTTTTTTTTTTTTTTTTTTTTTTTGGAGATTTGCTTCACACAATCATAATCAAATGTAACCCTTTTCGCGATTAAATTATATTTGTTGGGTGTGACCCTCGCTTTTTTCCAAAAAAAAAAAAAACTTAACAAGATCACCAAAGTGGATGCTTATGATCCTAATATGATTCATGATGAAGATGATGATTTTATGAGCAAATATGATACACTCAAACTCAATGTTAAACTGGTCTGTACCGGTCCGACGGGACCATTTTATGCAAACAAAGTCGGACATTTCCGCCTCCTATACGCACTGAACGCAAACCCGTGCGTGTGTGAGCTGTTTAGGAATGATTTTTGAGGGAATTAAGAGGGAAATTTGAATGTAGGGACTGTTTAGGGATTTCCTTTTAATTTGTATGCATTAAATAGTTTGTTTTTCTTGGGTTAGGGCATCTTGAATTTGGGCTGAAATATGAGATCTCATAGGTTTTCTTTGGGCTCTAGCGGCGTCTAGAGATTTGGGAGAGATCGATCCTCCTCTCAAATAGAGGATCAATTGTATCTTGTTATTTTCTTCCGCAGTTTGTTTTCTTGCAATAAAAGTACTGTTTTTCACTAGTTTTCCATTGGAATTGTGGAGATTTCTCGCTGTTTGGATTTACCTAAAATCTTCAAGTATTTTGTGTTGTTCCCTATCAAATTGGTATCAGAGCAATTTCCTTACCAGAAATCGAAGTCTCCTCGCTAATTTTTGTTGTGTTTCACTTATCGAGCTATTGTTTTTTGTTGTTTGAAGGCTAGAAACTGCTGTTTTTTTGCGGTTTTTGCTGTTTGGAGCCTAGATCCGAGTACCAATGGCAGGGAAAAAGGTAGAATCTTTGGAAGGGGAGATCGAACAATTGAAAACTGAAATTTCATATCTCCACACCCAACTTTTAGATGTCAAAAGTTAAATTTCAGCCATCCACGAGAAGATGGATGGGAATTTTTCCAGCTTTGAGGAGATGATGAAGAAGTTGCTCAAGGGCCAATCTAAAACGGCATCATCATAGGCAAGGGAAGCCTCCAGCAACCCAGGAAGCGAGGAAAACTTTAATCCAATAAGGCAAAGGGAAGATCAGGAGGTGGAGACTCAAAAGCGAAAAGAGAGAATGCCTCCCCTGGAGCCTATTCCTATGGGGGAGCCGGGTATGGGGTATGGGGAGAAGCGTGAGGAGGTAGAGCAGGAACGAAGATGTGATGATTTGGAGAGGAGAGGGGCGGAATTTGAAAGGGAAAGGGGAAATTATGTCCAAAAGGGTGGACTGCATCTGAAAGGGGAGGGGTTTGTTATGATACAAGGGGTGCTGAATTTGAAAGGAGAATGTGGGAATTTGATGAAATGCTTAGGTATGAAAGTAGAAGGGATGATTGGGACACTTAGGGGAAACCACCCCCTTGGGGAAGAATAAATTATGAAGGGAATAGAGTGAACGAAGGCGATCTAAGGCTGAGGAAGCTGAAGATGCCTATTTTTAAGGGAGAGGATGCCCATTGGTGGATCTACAATGTGGAAAGGTATCTTACCATCAACAGGTTGACAGAGGGGGAGAGACTGATAGCAGCCGGGATGTGCTTGGAAAGGAAAGCTTTAGCATGGTACCAGTGGAGGGATACGAGGCGACCAATAAGGACCTGGAGGGAGTTTAAGGACTGCCTGTTGGAACGTTTCCAAACCAGGAGGGGAGGGGACTTCTATGAGCATATCTTTGCATTGATGTAGGAGGGGACAGTAATAAAGTATCGTGAACAATTTAAGTATCTTGCCAATCGATTGGATCGGCTTCCAGAGACTACACTTGAGGGAAACTTTATGAAGGGACTGAAGCCAAAGATCCATATAGCAGTCAGAGTGATGAGATTTCAAGACTTGGGAGAGTCTATGAAGCTAGCTCAGTTGATGGAGGATCAGAGGCACCTAAAAAAAGGATCAGGAGGCAGCAGTTCAGGAGGCTCGTATAGGATGACCACCACCTTTTGGCACCCAAGGAGCTAACACCGGGTATGCTTAGGGAGACTTTGAAGGAGAAGAATGCCAGAGGAAGACCTGGGGACAACTTCAAGAAGCTCACAGAAACATAATTACATAAGAAGAGAGTGAATGGGATCTGTTTCAGATGTGACAAAAGATATACGCCATGGCACAGATGCAAGACCGAACTCTTCAAGTTCTTACCATTTGTGATGAAGAAGGAATGGAGGAGGATGTCGTCTTTCCAACTTGCGGACAAGATGAATCTTTGGGAGGGGAGTATTGTTAGACCAGTCCAGCCGATTTGATGGGACTGGCTTACGCGAACATTTCCGCCTCCTGTACATGCCAAACGCAAGCCCGGGCATGCGTGAGCTGTTTAGAAAGGATTTTTGAGGGAGTCATGAGGAAAATTTGAATGTAGGGACTATTTAGGGATTTACCTTTGATTTGTATGCATTAAATAATTTGTTTTTCTAGGGTAAAGGAATCTTAAATTTGGCTGAAATTTGAGATCTCATAAGTTTTCTTTGGGCTCCAGCGGCATCTAGAGATTTGGGAGAGATCGATCCTCCTCTCGAATAGAGGATCAATTGTATCTTGTTATTTTCTTCCGTAATTTATTTTCTTGCAATAAAATTACTATTTCTCACTGATTTTCCATTAGAATCGTGGAGATTTCTTGCTATTTTTGCTCACTTGATAGGATTTACTTGAAATCTTCAAGTATTTCCTATCACCCAACAAACCTAGATGTTCAGATGTAGCACAAAGTAGGAGAAAGAAATGATTCGAATATCTAAGCAAACATAGTATGCTCAAACAGCTAAGAGATCCAATCATTTAAATTTAACCAAAATGCATAAATATGATCTAGACCCCCATGATGCATGAGAAATGCTTGAGTAGATTACCAAAGAGCATCAATGCATTGATAGGTGTATTTACATACATATCCTTCAATTCTTTATGTATTCAAACAAAAGTAATATCAATTACCTACAACATAATATCTGCATGTTCAAAATTTACAAAAGACTCTTATCTCATAAAACATAACCATTAGAACAGATCTGGACACAGGCAAAAAGAATTTCATGGCAAAAGCTCCAGTTCTACCTACGAAGTCAAGTACTCTCAAAACCAAATATGCGGAAGACACCTGCAATATTCATTCCAGAAAACTAATAAATATGATCATTAAGAAATATTGATCAAGATCATTGGTAATGAATTCTACTAAATAATTCAAGTTTATCTGGCCTCAATACATTCAAGTAGAATCTAATTGCAAGCAAACTGCTGTCACAAACTTTTCAAGTTAATGAAGGCTTTGTTTGGGACGGCTTTCTTGTTACTTTTTAAAACAGCTTTTAGTACAACAATTAAAAATTTTGTACTAAAAAGCTGCTTCAAGAAGCAGTAAGAAAGTCATCCCAAATGAAACCAAAGTAAACAAAAATCT
Organism: Dendrobium chrysotoxum; assembly: GCA_019925795.1. Lineage (NCBI taxonomy): Eukaryota > Viridiplantae > Streptophyta > Magnoliopsida > Asparagales > Orchidaceae > Dendrobium > Dendrobium chrysotoxum. The sequence continues at coordinate 38,582,395 of CM034308.1, forward strand.
GAATAATTGGATGAAATCTTCATTTTTATTGATATAAATTCATGACAAATTTTTAGATCAAATTCAAATACATTTATAAGCTAGCCATCGCATCATGTAATTGTCTTTAAATTTGGATATGAAGAGATTTGAATATAATTAACTTAATTAATATTTAATTACCACATCATATATATCATTAATTTAATATTCATATGATGTCATTACCTTAATACATAATGCAACTATCACATCATATTTAATGAATGTCAACTATTAATATTAAATTTTACTTAAGAGTTATTTATATTTTAATTTAAATTTATTCACTCAAACGTACTCAAACCAAGGCCATACAATATAAATAACAATATATTATTATTCAACACAATGATATTGATGGGTGATATATATACTAAACACAAGTACATGGAACTAGGACGTAACACTTGCACATTAATTTTAAATTTAAACTCAAGCCCATGTAAAAGCCAACTAGTGCTTCTGAATATGAAAATGACATGCAATTTTAATTTTGAAGTTTTGAATTTGAATTCAAACACATTTAAAGGCAAACTATCACATTATGAGATCATTATTATTATGTTTAAATATGGCATGATGTAATTTTAGTTTTCAAAAAACTAATTTAATTAATTTTTAACTATAAGATTATGCGTGCCATGTTGAAAATTTTGAATTCAAACGGAAACTTTAACCATTTTTGTTGGATTCAAATTTATTCGTGGGTGACACCAAAACTTTATAAATAAGAATAGATCAAACTAAGGAGGGAAAGATGAGAAGAAAGAGAACTTGGAGTTAAAAGCTTTGGGATTTTACTATATTGTCGAAAAGTAAAAGACTAATGCAAATTTATAGGTTTGAGTCATGGCATAGCGTTATAGGAAATGCTATATTTGAGTAGTACAGATAAATTGCATAGCCAGGCTTAATAAATGCTTGTTGTGAAATGAATAAACATATAGCTTAACTAGAAGCTTTCTAATAACATAAAGAACTCATAATAAATTCCAAAGACAAGTTCAAGCTAAGTCATTACCGACTCCACTTTGCACTACCGAGATCTAATAAAGTTTCCAAAGTATTTGCTTTGGGTTAGCAATTAACTCTGAATCTTGGGCAACTTCTTCTATGCGGTGAATTAATCCTCTCTAGCTGGCCAAGTTGATCTAAACTCAATTAAATTTGATACATGAGACCGGTCTAACTCAACCTAGGTGACATTGAGTGTCTATTCAGTACCACAATTCTCTTGTATCTTGAAAAAATCATGCAAGAACAAGAAAATAAAAGTATCAATCTTGATGAGCAGTAATATTAATCATGATTGATTATATGAATTTGATAGGTGGTCAACACATTAATTTATTTAATATATAAGTACTTAATGATTTTCTTCTGAAAAGCTGGCCTTAACTCTAAAAAATTAAAGATACATACCACAAGAAAATCATCACAATGTTGCTAGAGAGTTATAAGGATTGTGAAGAATACAAAGTTACGGATGAATCCTCAATAAACCTCCTTAAACAAGATTAAGGAAGAGAAAAATGATAGGAAACGCTTGTAGGCACAAGAATTCCCTTTGCTGAGTTTGAATTCCAGTACTTGCAAAAATAGATTGGAGAAGAATTTGGAAGAAATAACCAGAAATAAACCTTCTTATTAATAAAAGATGAAAGAAACGAACAAGATACAATGGATCCTCAATTGGAGAGGAGGATCCGTCTCTCCCAATCTCTAGCCGGCGGGTAGAGCCCAAGCAAACCCTAGGAACTCTCAAAATTCAGCAAATAACCCTAACTCTATAAAATCTCATTTATTTAAAGCATACAAATACAACCCTAATTTACAAAACAACTCCTCCCTAAATAAGAACATGCCTAAACCGCCCCCTCATATTCAAGTACTAGGCCGCACAAGGGGGCCATCGACTGCAGTGCCGTAAGGAAATAGACCAGCCCCCCTGGGCTAGTTTGTCTAGCCCAACTAGGCCGGTCCCGGTCTATCAAAAAACAAGAAGGATGATGAAAGCAAGAAGCACAAAGCTATTGTTATGGTGTCCATCCCAATGTGAGTGATCTTCAAGCAATTCTACAAGAAAAATAAAAAAATTTTATATATATATATATATAAGCTACAAGCCTACAACTCCTTTTTGACTGAATCATTTTGAATGAATATTACAAAGAAACTCCTTAGTAATATGGCGACTGTGCCAAGCAAGTTATCATCTTCTTGGAACTAGGCAGCTGCCAACCTTTTGAAGCTGCTAGTTGTAGGAGGTGGCAAGTATATTGATGTCATTAAGAGTTCAAATGGAGAAGAAAAGGAAGTTGATCGAGAGGTTCAAATCAAAATATCACGGGATCTGCCAAAATGTCTCATTCGAAGTTCTTAAGTATCAAGCCAGTGACTTTAGTTCCAGCCAGCAAGATTGAGAATTTACTCAAGAATTTTGAATCAATGAAGGCAATAGTACTCACCCATCAAGTCGACCTTGAGCTTGTAAAAAAAAAAAACATCGAGTCACTGAGCTTCAAACTACTGTTTTATCTTGTGGCCTTGATAATGATTCAAGTGAAGTTGCCAGTAACGTTAGGAGAAAAGTGAATGAATTGATGGATGAAGTAATCCTTTTAAGAAAGCATTTTGTGTATAGTGAAGAATCTTGTCGCCTTGAAAAGAAAGCATGTTGTGTATAGTCATCCTTCTAAAAATTTGACATATTAGTTTTTTCTTTAAGAAAAAAAATTCTTTATTATCGATGTTGTTGTTGTATCATGTACTTTTTTTTTCTTTTAATCTAAGCTTTGTGTTGAAGTGAAGAACCTTTTTATAAATCTTGTACAAGTTTTCTTCAATTATTTTTTTATTAAATGATCGTGAGAACGTTTTGCACTGTGGTGGCATTTGGATTTAAAATTGTTTTCTTTAATATCATGTACTTATTTTATTTTCCTATATATAAGCTCTTCGTGATAATGGAGAATATTTTTGTAAATCTTGTAAATATTTTCTTTTATTGTTTTAAATGATTGATGTGATCTTTTTGCATGTTCGTGAATTGTGAGTTACAAAACAATTCTAATTTCTCGAGTACATGTCGTCAAATGTCAACATAATTGATTAAAAATCTTTGATTAGATTTACATTTGAGGTCTGATTGATCGAAATAAGGACTTTGAATTTGATTTCATAGCACTCCAACTTCCACAACTTCTTTATAAATAGCCTCTTCGATCTTTATTTGTTTCTTTACACTCTCTTTCCTCTTTGCTATCAAGCATCTTCTATTTCAAAGTTTTTCTTCATATTCCCTCATGACAAAGGCTTTGATCTCTTGCTCGATGAATTCCACAAAAGCTCATTGAGACTTTGCCTCGTTAGTTATCAAGTATAACTTAAAGTCGTTATGAGAGTTAAGTTTGATGACGACTTCACAACTCTGAGTTTCTGAAATAGACAAGATCCCAAATTCTTTAAAGGAGGATGAGTTTTGCTTCTAGAATGATCAATTTTAAATTAGTCCACAACTTCCTTTCTTCCTTTTTTTTTACCTATTGGCTATTTGTTTTTTAACTTCCTTTCTTCCTTGAAGTAGAAGAGATCCTAAACTTCTATTTCTTTGTATCATCTCAGGTGATGTCGAATTCATTTATTGATGCTTTTTCGTTTGTTATTTTCCTACGATAACATAAGGAGAAATGGAGCTTATATTTATTTATATTTATGTTTATCATTAAATCCTTCAAGAAGGGCATTGCATTTTTTTCTCCAAATATATAAAATGGTAGCCTTAGAAAATAAGGTTAAAGACTGGAAGAAAAATATTTCGTTATGAAGTCATCCAAATAGTAGCCACTTACAACTAGACTTAGTGTTATTGTGAATAAAAAGTAGAAGGCACTACAGCTCTATGAACAAGACCAAAGCATATTAAATATTATCAATTGAATTGTGTATATTATACTTCCAAAGGTTCTATCAATATGGCCATTCTTCTAGATCAGTTTTCAAAGACCAATTCACAGGGTAAGTTATTATTTAAATATTTTTTCCTTATGAATTTTATTTACATTTTATTTTACTTGATCATCTATCTTTCATAATGTGTAGCTTATGAGATTCCTGGGGATATCCCCTTTATGATAGATTTAGATCAAGTGATTAAGGACGACTTGAATGACTTTCTCAATGATATATTTGTCAAGACTGTTGACTCCCCGCCTACGATGAAAAAGAGAGTTATCTTAAGCAGTGAAGAAGATGAATTCGAGAAAAGGAAGAAAGGGCCAAGTTCGTCGGAATAGATAAAAGAAGAATGCCTAGTCTTGTTGCTAAAGTTGCCACTCCACCACCGACTTCAAAGGAAGTTGGCGAGAAGAAGTCAGCCTCAAAGCTAAGTAGAGCCGAGAAAGGAAAGCAAAAATTAATTGCAACATCAATCCACTCCCGAATAGGAATAAGTTGAACTTCACAGCTTTTGATCTCACACTAGCTATATTCTTTGACAGCTTTTACAAGCATCTTATGGAGTTGTCGCCAAATGATTTACACTTCTATGATGAGGTCAGTTTCTACTTTGCAAACTTTATTTCTCTTAGAAAATTATAATAAGAAGTTTGTCGCAAGGAATATTGATCTAAGAGGCGAGTTGGAGTGAGTTTGCAAAGATAAAGAAAGTATATTAACAATCTCGAAGAAAAATGTTCTTCAAAAGAAAGCACTAGATGCCTGGCAGAAAATGAAGAAATTTGCTAAAGAATTCATCAAGAAAGCTAATGCTAACTAGGAAAATTACAAGCAAAATTTCAAGAAGAGTCGACAAGTTGAAAGGTTTCAATTGATAATCAGAATGCCAAACTTCACAAACAAATCAATAACTTGGATTCCTCTTTGGCCGAGTCTGAGATTTCTGGAAAAGAACTAGCTCGCTCATTACTTTTTGCCTAAGCTAAAATAACTAAGTTAAAGGAGTCTTTAATGAAGCAAAACAAAAATAAGACTGAGTTAACATTGCAATCTTCAAGAGTCTCCATCATTAATGAGTTAATATATTCTGGCAAATTCAGAGACAAGATGAAGAACTAGCATCAAGAGAGTTATCTTTTAGATGCATTGAAGAATCACGACTTAATTAATCGTGCATGGCAAATTTTGAGTTTCTTTTATTTTAATATCATGAGTCAGTGTGGTGATAAGGCATAAGAAAAAGTGTTTCAAGGAGATTAGTTGAGATATAACCACTTTCATAAGATAAAAGTGCAAAATAAGGAGAAGAATAGAGGTAGGATGTGGTTTTGTTGTAGAATTTTATTGTAGGATGTATTTTGTAAGTTCCTAATATAATAATATGCAATTGTGATGTAGGATTCAAGTGGTGTATGAGGAGAAAAAATTTTGAGGTAAAATGTTATTTTAGAATAAATTGAGTCGTATTTATATTGTTGGGATAGAATTTGTAGAAATGGTAGGAATTGAGAACTTTGGGTTGTGCAGGTGGTATACAAACGTAAAAAACTAAAGCATCAGAATTGAAGAGACAACTCGTCACAGTGGTAACATATGCAATCTTTTAATTCATGACGCAATAGGCTCTTGCATGTACAATTGCACTTGAATTACAGTCTGGGTGTATCATGCATTAGAAATTCTACATATTGCTGAATGTATGTCCACAGTTGCACATTCATGTACAAATGACCATATAGAACTTATAATGATTCAAGCTCAAACTTCAATATCTTGTCATGATATATGTTTTGCTAAAGGATAAATTTTTTTAAAAAAAGTATGTGTTATTTAAAATTTTCTTTTTACACATAAATTGTATGACTTGTTTATTTTATAATAATGCATGACAAGTATAATTAAAAGTTAAATTGTTTAACCAAATCTCCCAAGCCTGAAGAATATCATGTTAGATGATTGTTGTCAATGATATGTTTGTGAGCAAGTTCGACAAAAGGGACCCCAATGCAGACATCAACATCTCAACGTAGTTTAATAGTGATAATCATGAATTTTACATAGGATCTATTGAACATTATGATGAAGCCTTAAGGGCTAAGTTTATATTATGATAACGACCAATAAACCTAGATATATAGCCATGACATATTCAAAGGCTCAAGGTGATACGAAATGTGAAAAAGATGATAATTAAATAAATGAAACATCTATATGAATAAATATAGGATTAGTCATTTAAATCATCAACTGACATGATATTGCCCTACCTGTAACATTGTAATAGGCATTATTTTATTTGAGTTTTGATGCATGCAAACTTCATTTCAATTTTATTTAGACTTTATTGTAATTTGAATTTTGAGTTTTTTTTATGTTTTTCTACGCTATGATGAAAGGCAATCAATGATCATGTGTAAGTTGTGCTCTTGGACATGCTATTCCTTTGTTGTGCTAGTTTCTTTGGTGCCATGACATTTGGGCTGAGCTGCTTGGCTGTTCAGTTCCTGCTCCCTGGCTTTCCCGGTTCCCCTTGCTTGGCTGTTTAGTTCCTGGCCGTTCCTCTCCTGGCTGTTCGGATCCTGTTGTTGTTCCCTTGCTTTTCCGATTTCTACTGGCTGTGGAGGTTCGGATTCTATGCCTTAAATACTGCCTTTTTTCTCCCCCTTTTTGGTTGGTTTGAGTGGGCGGTTGTTTAGCTGTTTGGCTCCCTTTCTTCACCTATATATTGGGGATGTTTTGTGGCATTTGAGAGTAGAATTTGGTGAGTGATAAACACTAAAACCTGAGGGTTTCTTCTTTGATAGCTTGCGAGCTATGTACCCCCTTTTCTTCTCATATCTATAACTTCGTCTCGGGCTTCTTATCTATTTCTTCTCTCCGCAAGTTTCCACCACATTCGTATCTTTCTTCTAAAGCATTTGAAGGCATTGGTTGGCCGATTTGTTAGCATTTGCCGGAGGAGTTTGTGGTGGACATTGGCCCAAAGTTGCTGTGGTGGACCACTAGTTTACATGTCTTTGATCACTAATCATTTTACCTACTATTTCAATGCATGTGAGGTCACCACTAACTGGTTGTTCTAAGAGTAGTTTTTTTTTAAGTTTTCTTATTGTATAACTTCCGTTTGTTTTCAAGTTTGTTGGTGTTGGCTTGCTAAGTATCGAATTGAGTCAGGTTCCACTTTCCTTAGTGTTCTCCTTTGGTTTTTAATCTATTTAGTTTGCATCAAGTTTTGTGAGCAAATTAATGTTAAAGTGTTTATAACCAACTTATAAATTTTAATATATATGTAATGTAAAGGATATTAAGTTTATATTTATATTCGGTCATAACTATATACATATTGTTCACTATTTTGAATACTTGAATATTATATTAGAATTGCATATCTTTTTTAACCTTATAACTCACCAAATTTTTATTCAGGCTTTTTTTTTACAGGAAAGGACAAGCATAAGGTTGAGGCCAAGTAGAATCAAGTCCATTAATAATTCATGTTTTGTTGTATAGCTATTGTAAGATAAGTACCAATCTCTCTCTCTCTCTCTCTCTCTCTCTCTCTCTCTCTCTCTCTCTCTCTCTCTCACACTATATATATATATATATATATATATATATATATATATATATATATATATCTTATAAAAAAAAATTGGAATGCTTCCACTTAATAGATTTTTTGATATTTTTCATGAATGTTATATGAATTGTGTAAGTTTCCGATACTACGTCCCATGTCGACTGGGGGGAGGGGGGGTTCAACATCGGGCATGACATGAGATTCCTCAAGATGATTCATGATACCCATAGCTTTTTGCTTTTTGTACAAGTCCCCTAGTTAAAATTGTAATCTATGCTTCATAAATGAATCACTTTCATGAATTTGTCTTCTCTTTGCGCATTTATTGTATGAACCGACAAGAAATAAATAATAATGAGCCAAGTAATGTTTTAGTAAATAAATAAGTCGAAAAAAAAAATTGCATTATGAATATATCAAATTAAAACTAAGTAAATTTGCTGAGTTAGAGGAAATTTTCTAAGTAGATAACTTAAGAATAGATAAAGTTTGAGAGAGAACCAAATCCAAACAGCAATTGATAAATTGCCAAGAAGGCAACTAAGTAATCTGTTGAATTGATGAATTTAATGGTTGTCAAATTGATGAGTACGTGAGATTATAGTTTTACTAGGTTCATCAGAGTTTTTTGAATCCTTAAATGAAACTCATACTTAAGTGTTAGGGCAGCTTCATTAAGTGCAGATTGCTTGTCTACATGAGGGTTTAGCCCTTTTGTTGGGAGCAATCTCACAACTTTTAAATTTAATCATAGTCAAGATCACTCCAATCCCAAACTTAAATTAGTCAACCATTATTTTTTTTTAAATTAGTCAACCATTTGCTTAACTAGTTGTGTTGCAACTAGGATTCATCTTTTTTTTAATCCAAGTCATCAACATTTTGCAAAATTGAATTGGTCAACTTTAAATTGAATAAATGTATATTGACTTCAAGATTTGAGTCTTCCAGCGATTTACAATATGTTGAGCCCTTTGGATAATTTCACCGAGTACTTGCCAAGTTCCAAAGATGACTTGCCCAAGCATAGTTAAAGAAATATTTTTATTAAGTATATATTTTTCAACAAAACTAAATTTTCTTCTATAAACAAATAGAACAAATGTCTTATAAACATCTATATTGACTTCAAGAGCATGCTCGAGCTTGAGCTTGTTTGCCAAAAACATGCTCTAGCATGAGCTCGATTTGAGCATTTGTCATATTCAAGCTTGGTTCATTTAAAGTTATGATTGTTTGAGCTTGGTTTAAGCTTCATTCGTTAGCTAATCAAAAGATCATTATCGAGCTTACAAACAATACTATCAAGTTACTTGTTAGTTAACTGAACAAGTCTTATCAAGCACATTTATGAGCAATATATTCTCTATCTTATTTTATGTCACTAAGAAGTTATAATCATCCTGCAAAACACTCCTCATGAACCTAAGCACTATTACAATCCCTAAGACATTATACGAGACGTTATGTAGTTGGGAATGAAGGATTGTAAGAGCAGAGAAGGAAGCCTTTCAAAAGAATAAAACATGGGAGATCATAAAGTTACCTAGAGGAAAGAAATTAGTAGGGTGCAAATTGGTGTTTACAACGAAATTCTAAGTTATTGGTACCCTTGAATGATATAACGTAAGACTAATAGCTAGGGGATGCACTCAAATATATGAAGTGGATTATCAAGAGATATTTGCTCCAATTGCAAAGATAAAATTTCATTGGGACTTGCAACACTTTGACATTTGACATGCATTCCTTCATCCTGATCTAGAGGAGGAAAACATGGATATGGAAGAGATCTTAGAACCAACAAGATATGCAAACTAAGAAAGGCATTACATGGTATGAAACAATCCCTAGAGCTTTGTTTGGAAGATTTGCAAAAGAAAAATTATAGCCACAAGTTATAAGCAAAGTTCGGGGATCACATCTTGCTCATTAATACAAGGGGTCCCGGATTTATTGATGTATTTTAATGATATAGTTGTAACCAACGTTCTGAAAACCGGATCGGACAACGAACCGGAAGAAGGAGAGGTCCACAGTTCGACCGGTTCGACCGGTCGAACCAGGGTCAAACCGGATGACGTAATAAATAATATTATTAATTTATTATTATAAAAAATTAATAAAATAATAAAATTAACACAATAAAGAAATATAATAACCATATAATTTAATATAAATTATTGCTAATTTATATTACATATTTAAATTTAATTTATAAATATAAATTATTTAAAAACTCACAATATAAAATTATAAATATAATTAAATATTTTAATATAAAAGATTAAAAGTATTTCATTTGGTAACATAAAAGATTTTTAGAGGCGAAAAATTGAAACTTCGCAAATTTTTTAACATAAGAGTATTTCATTTGGTAAAATTAAATATTATTAACCACAACAACAACAACAACATCAAGCCTTTATCCCACTACATAGGGTCGGCTACATGAATCCTTTTTCTCCATTGTTTATATTATAATTTATATCATATAAAAATTAAATATTATTAACCAAAGAATAAAATAAAAATTTCCCAAAAAAACTACAAAAAATAAATATTATTCAAATTGTACAAATTAATTGTTTATATTATAATTTATATCATATAATTTTTACTCGAGCGGCTTGACGAGCAAAGACGAATCCACACAAACTTTATAATATATATAATAAAAAATATAAAAAAATAAATAGATAAAAATTAAATATTATCAACTAAAACATAAATATTATCAACTAAAAAAAATAAATATTATTCATATTATAAAAATTAATTTAAAAAATCATTAAAAAAATAAGTTGTATAATGTGTATATAAAACTAAAGGTGGCTTTTTGCTTTGTATGGTTTAATCCCACATCACTTGGAAATTTTGTTTTGTATAGTTTATATAGCTTTTTGCTTTTACTCATGACAAGAGCTCATAAAGAATAATGAAGACATATGACATTGTTGAAATTAATAATTAATAATCATGTGTTCAATACAAATTTAAGAGTTTTATATTAATTGTGATTAAGTTTAATATTTATTTAATATTAAATAATTTATTTAATTAATATTATTATAAAAATTTAAACCAGCCGATTTTAAAAAATCGGGACTGCTTCGCCGGTTGAACCAGCGGTTCATTCCAAAACCGGGTGGTTTGAAGAAAAGCCGGTTTTCAAGTTGAACCAGACCGGCTCTCAGACCGGTTCACGGTTGAACCGGTCGGACCGGCCGGTCTAGTCCGGTTTTTAAAGCACTGGTTGTAACAATAAATCATAAGCAACAAAAAGTGTTTTTGAAACCGTATTTAATCAAAGAATTTGAGATTAAAAAATTAGAAAAATTGACGTATTTCTTAGATATTGAGGCTGCTTACTCACATCAAGAGATCTTCATTTTACATTAAAACAATATGATAAATCTGCTAAAGGAAATAGAAAATATGGCTTTCAAACCTATATATACAACAATTGACTTAGAAAAACAAAAAGAAGACACTATAACAAGGAAACATATAAATATTAGTGAGAACACTTATTTATCTTACACATAAGATGCTAAATATAGCTTATGCTGTAATAGACCGTATTTTTTACTTTGCCAATTTTTTTCTGGAGTTATTATAACTTCAAATTGTAATCCGTCTTCGTCATAAATATTTTGATCATAATATTTTACTTACATAAATTTTTTCGTAATTTTTGGGCACTGGTGAAAATCCTTAAGAAATTGGTACATATCTATACAAGTGAGAATTTTGGGACCGTTAGGTGTGCGTTTTGCAAATCTATTTTAACGATATTTTTTAAATAAAATGATTTATTTTATATATATTTTTTATAATTTTTGATGACCTAAAAGCATTTTTATCAATTTTATACTAAGAAAATTTATTAAATTAATTATATAATATTAATTATTATTTTAATGAACTATCCTAAGGCACTAAATCATTTTAGAGCTTTCTCTTTCTTGATTTCGGCAACAGAGACTTGTTAGAGTGAAATTAGAGAGAAAAGATAAGAGACAGAAAAAAAAAAGTTTGGACTTGGAGGCCGCGGAGTGATTTTCGTCCGTCGACGCAGTTAGGAGATTTGTTCATCTCGCTGTAAGAAACCTTTACCCTATTTTTTTATTTCAAATATTCTGTATTTTTAGTAATTTTCTGATCAAATTTGTGTTTCCATTACCAAAAAACGTGAATAACTTAGCATTGGCAAAACTTTCACAGAGTAACTTTTTGTATATTATAGAGATCATGATTATGAGCATTTTGAGTATTTATTTGAGATTTTTTACCAGGTGATTTTGAAAATATAGTGATTTTTATCAACTCAAAAATTTATTTTGACCTCTAAAAATAGTGTAGTACAATTAAAGTCTTAAAATATCATTTTACATAATCCCTGGTAATTTGATAATTTTCTGAAAATGTATATTTTTGCCTAATATGATTCTTTGTTGTCTACCGTTATGACATTTTGGCATCTTCTTAATTAAGCTCCATTATGCTTTATTTTCTGCAATATATTATAAATGGATGTGGATATATGCTTGAGTAATAGATGATTGCTATTACTGTTATAGTATTGTAATAATAATGTACGTGTGTGAAACAAACAAGTAAAGACTGGTTGACCTGTTGGTTGGAGATTGATTGACCTGTACAGGATGGTGGGCAGACGGACTTTCTTTTAAATATTATGATTTGGTGTTATCCTTTACTAATTCACGTGATACACTGGTTGGGAGTTATAAGGAGATATTACTGGGCGAACGGGCAAAGAATGACGACTCTATTTACAGAGCCAACGGTTTACTAATTGATACTAACACTGAAAAATACCGTGATAGCCAAGACTTCTTATTTGTTTAGTATGACTACTGAAATACATGTTCTTGAGGTATTATTCTTATTATTGTATGGATTTATTAGTATTGCACATATTTACTGTTATTGTATTATTATACTGCTCCTGCACTGGATTATTATTGTTAGTAATATAGTTACTGATACTATTTGATACTACTGATTCACTGTACTGATATTATGCATGTGATATGCTGAGCATGTGATATAGAATACCTGGATAGTATGGATACACTCTTATATGATTTTATTACATTGACATGATTTCTATAGTCTTTACCGATGTTTTGATTTGATACTTTATATGATTTCTATATTGATTGGTATTACGGATACGACGATTACTTTATAGATTTGATACTCGTACTAGTTTCTTTTTTTTACTGGCTTCTGTATTGTAATGTTTTACTATTTACAAATTCTACTGCTACTGTATTAAGTTTTACTATTCTTGTACTTATTCAACGATCATATGACTGCTACTCCTATGATTTGATCTTTAACATGCATATTGCTCTTTTACCGTGCTTTGAATTCAATTATAGGTTTTCATGACCTACTGGGCTTTTAGTTCATTATATGTGGTTTTAAATGATTTCAGATAAAGAGCCTGTCGCTTGAAACTTTATACTGATGATGGTACAGTTTTTATGTTAGCTTTTGGTTCATGTATTTTTTTTGTAGTCAATGTGGCTATTGTATATATTCTTTTGGATGCTAGTTGTGGGTTGTAATCATTAATTGTAGTAATGTGAATTATGTTTTTCGTATTTTATTCGCTTTCTTTAATACAATTAATCAACTCTGGATGTCTATATTGATCTGGTTGATAAATGATAGAAAAAAATAGAGAATCGAAAATATTTTCTTTCACTTAGATCATGAAACGTTACATATGCTATGTGTGGTTGAGTTAATTCATGGATGATCCAAATGAGGTTCACCAATAGGCCATCTACCAAATTCTTTATTACTCAAAAGCTAATCCTTGAAGGGAGATTTTGTTTAGAAGAAACAAAAAGTTGGATCTTAAAGCCTACATAAACTTTGATAATGCAAGTTCACCTATAGACAAAAGATTCATCTTTGGATATTGCACTTTTCTTAGAGAAGTAAAAAATTAAATACAATAGCAAGGATTAAGGCAGAAGATGAATTTAGAACAATGGCACACAAGATGTATGTGAGTTATTATGACTTTACTGTAATAATAAGCCCACAATAAGTATCACACACAATCCTATATAGCATTATAGAAAGAAGCATGATGAAATAGACATCTTCTAAATAAAATTTAGATAGTGGTTTAATTCGTACACCATATCTTTCTCAAGGAATTAGCTGATCGGTGACCTCAAAAAATGACTCAATAAGTCAATTTCAAGAGCTTATTGGCAAGCTATAAATGGAAGATATACATTCACCAACTTGAGGAGTGTTGGCATATATTACAGATCTTATTGTTGGTATTGCGAACTAATGCCAATGATGAAAATAAGGAACCCACAAAATCATGAAAAGGTAGGCAAGATCTCGCACAAAGAAGGAAAATAGGATTCTGTTAGGCTTACGCCGGCCCAGGAGGGGCCGGCTGGACCGGTCCAGCAGGGACCGGTCCGGTTCTACACCCGCCGGCCCAAGAGCGGGTGGAACCAGCAGAAGCCCTGGAGGGGGGCGGAGGCTTTGTGGGCCCAATTGGAGGGAAATTTTGAATGGGAAGGGTTGTTTAGACATTTTGTAATACTCCTTTATGATTAGTTAGGAGGATTGGGGGAAAATTAGGGGGATCTTGAATTGGAATGTATTTTTGAGATCTAGGGTTTTCTTGCTTGGGCTCTTGGCGTTGCCGGAGATTAGGAGAGTTGTTCTTCCTCTCGAATTGAAGAACCTTGTATCTTCCTTTTGTTTTATGCTTCAACTAGTGAAATACAAGTGTTTGCTTTGAATTTTCATCAATTTTCTACTGTTTTCCTGCTGTAAACAGCAGATTTGGGCTGTTTTCCTGCTATGAACAACAGTTTTCCCGCTGTTTTCCCCTCTCGGTTCGATAGGTTGACTTGAACCCAAGTGTTTCCTATCAAATTGGTATCAGAGCATCGTCGTGGGACCTTTGGTGGCTGAAAAACAGAAATTTCAGCGGATTTTTTGGGGCTTTCGAAGGAAGTTTTCCGGTTTTTCGTGGAGGGAAAGATGGCCGGAAAGAAGGTGGAAGTTTTGGAAGGCGAGTTCGGACAACTGAAATCAAATTTGGAGGGAAAGTTTCTTGAAATCTCCACCAACAATGAAAGGTTGGAAGGGAGGTTTTCTGCTATGGAAGAGATGATGAAGAAACTACTGGAAATGAAGACCAATCCGGCGACATCGGAAGTAAGAGAGACCACCGACGGCCATGGCATAGGAGGAAATCCGAACCCGTCCCGAGGGAGGAGGATGCCGGAGGTGGAGATCCTTGAGGGGGAGAACGACATGCCTCATCTAGAACCACTTTCTAGAGAAGAGATGAGCATGGGATATGACATGACAGAAGGGGTGCTGATTTTGGTGGGAGAAGGGAGGAATTTCATCGCCGAGATGCTGATTTTGAAGGGAGAAGGGGGGAATTCCATCGCCGAGGCGCTGATTTTGAAGGTAGAAGAGAGGACTACGATGAAGGGTTCGGGTATAATCGCCGGAGGGATGATCGGGACACTTGGGGGGGCACCTCCTCCTCGAGGATTGGGAGGATACGGGGGATACCGAGGATATGGAGGAGATCCCAAGGTGAGAAAACTGAAGATGCCCATCTTTGAGGGAGAGGATGGCCATGGATGGATATACAAGGTGGAACGGTACTTTGCCGTCAACGGGTTGACGGAGGAGGAGAAGTTGACGGCGGCAGGTTTGTGTTTGGAGGGAAAGGCGCTGGCATGGTATCAATGGCGGGACTGGAGGGAGCCTATCCGGAACTGGAGAGAGTTCAAAGAATGCTTACTAGAGCGTTTCCGAGCCGATGGGGGAGGAGACTTCTATGAGCAATTCTTTACCCTGACTCAGGAGGGGACCGTGGCAGATTACCGCGACAGGTTCGAGTTTTTGGCCAGCAGGTTGGATCATATCTCGGAGTCAGCTTTGGAAGGGAACTTCATGAAAGGGCTGAAACCGGAGATACGATCAGCAGTCAGAGTGTTGGAGCCAAGGAATTTAGGGAAAGCTATGGAACTGGCACAGCTGGTGGAAGATCAGAAGAAATCAGAAAGGGGAGCCTGGGGAAATTACTCAGGGGGATCGTACAGAATGACGACCACTTTCTTACCATCCAAGGGGCCAACCTCAGGGAGTTTGAAGGAAGTGCAGAAGGAGAAAATAGGAGGAAATGGAGGACAGTTCAAAAAGCTGACTGAAAAAGAGTTACGGGAAAAGAGGGCAAAGGGGGTGTGCTTCCGATGTGATGAGAAGTACATGCCAAGACATAGGTGCAAAGACCGGACTCTTCAGGTTCTCCTCGTTTGCGAAGACGAGGAAGACGAAGAGGGAGGTGGGAGCAGGTCAGAAGAGGAGAAGTTGCACCTAGATGTGGCAGAAGTCTCTCTGAACTCCGTGGTGGGATTCACTTCGAGTCACACCATGAAAGTGAAAGGGGTGATATCTGGCCATGAAGTGGTGGTGTTGATAGATAGTGGGGCAACCCACAACTTCATCTCCACCCAGATTGTTGAGCTGCTTAGGATGGAATTAGTGGATACGGGAGGCTATGGGGTGATGATGGGCACAAAAAAGGTGGAGATGGGGAGAGGAGTTTGTAGAGGAGTAGTTCTGAAGATTCAGGGGATCCAAGTGAGGGAGGATTTCCTTCCCTTGGAATTAGAGAGTACTGACGTCATCCTAGGGATGAAGTGGTTGCAGACCCTGGGAGAGACCAAGATCAATTGGGGCATATTGAAGATGGAACTGGTGGTGGAGGGGAAGAAGAGGGTTATTCAGGGTGATGCCGGGCTGACCAAGGCGGGGTTTTCTCTCAAATCTTTAATCAAGACCATTCAGGAGGAGGGAGGAGGCTACTTAGTGGAGTTGCACCGTCTGCAAGGGGTCCAACTAGAGGAAGAAGGCAATGTTCCTTCTTCAGTGCAGCCGCTCATACACCAGTTCAGCGAGGTTTTTCAACCTCCCCAAGGGTTGCCACCGCAGAGGGAGCTAGAGCATGCCATTACTTTGAAGGAAGGGGAGACACCGATCAGCGTCCGCCCTTACCATTACCCTCAGATCCAAAAAGATGAGATTGAAAGGCTGATCCGGGAGATGCTGGAGGCTGGGATCATAAGACCAAGTGTAAGCCCTTTCTCTAGTCCAGTCCTCCTGGTCAAGAAGAAGGATGGGAGTTGAAGATTCTGTGTGGATTACAGGGCTCTGAATAAGGGCACTGTACCAGACAAATTCCCAATTCCAGTGGTTGATGAACTATTGGATGAGCTATTTAGGGCAGTGGTATTTTCCAAGCTGGACTTAAAGTCCGGATACCACCAGATCAGAATGAAGGAGACAGATGTTCCCATGACAGCATTCAGAACACATGAAGGGCACTATGAGTTTCTGGTAATGCCCTTTGGTTTGACTAACGCACCTGCTACTTTTCAGTCTTTGATAAACAGGGTCTTCAAGCAGTACCTCAGGAAGTTCGTACTGGTATTCTTTGATGATATTTTGGTGTATAGCAAAACTGAGGGGGAGCATTTTGAGCACTTGAAGGTAGTTTTGGGAGTATTACAGGAACATCAATTACAAGCCAACCTGAAGAAGTGCAGCTTTGCCCAGGCCAGTGTAGAGTACTTCGGACACGTGGTATCCCAAGAAGGAGTGGCGGCAGATCAGAATAAAATAGAAGCAATGCAGAAGTGGCCAATGCCTAGAAATCTAAAGGAGTTAAGGGGGTTCTTGGGGTTGACTGGGTACTACAGGAGGTTTGTGAAGGGATACAGTGCTATCGCTTGGCCTTTGACTGAGCAACTGAAGAAAGATGAGTTTTTATGGGGAGAGGCAGCAACTCGGGCCTTTGAGAAACTGAAGAAAGCCATGACTACAGTTCCTGTGTTAGCACTTCCAGATTTCAGCCAGGTCTTTGTAATGGAGACTGATGCGTCAAGATATGGGCTGGGGGCAGTATTGATGCAGAATCACAGGCCAATAGCATACTTCAATCAAGTACTGTCAGCCAAGGCTAGATTGAAGTCAGTATATGAAAGGGAGCTAATGGCCATTGTCTTGGCTATTCAGAAGTGGCGGCCTTATCTGTTGGGAAGGCATTTTATTGTAAGGACTGATCAGAGAAGTTTAAAATATCTGCTAGAGCAAAGGATGATGACTGAGGAGCATTAGAGGTGGTTATCCAAATTACTAAGCCATGATTTTGAGATCCAATACAAGCCTGGTTTGGAAAATAAAGCAGTCGACGTCTTATCCAGACGTGTTGGGGAGCTTCAAGAATTAGCTGTGTCAATTCCATTGATGGTATATTGGGGGGCCATCAAGGAAGAAAGTAAGCTGAGCGAAGAGTTGAGGAAGATCAGGGAGGATCTGGGGAAGGACAAGAGTAGTCATCCGGGCTACTGCCTTGAGGGGGAGAGACTATTGTATCAGGGGAGGTTTGTGATGCCACGGACTTCCATACACATTCCTCACTTGTTGCAGGAGTTTCATGGCAGCGCAGTGGGAGGTCATTCAGGAGTTCAGAAGACATACAGGAGGTTAGCATCTGAGCTCTACTGGAAGAGGATGCATAAAGATGTGGAGGAGATGGTGGTAAGATGTGAAGTGTGCCAGAGAAATAAGTATATGGCCATGGCCCCTGGAGGACTACTACAACCATTGACACTTCCCAACAAAGTTTGGGAGGAGGTGTCCATGGATTTCATTGATGGCCTACCAAGATCAGAGGGGTTCACAGTCATCATGGTGGTAGCTGACAGACTTAGCAAGTATGCACACTTCATCCTCTTAAGACATCCTTACACCGCAGTGTCAGTAGCAGCAGCTTTTATTAGGGAGGTTATAAGGCTGCATGGGGTTCATGAATCAATTGTGTCTGATCGAGACAAAGTGTTCCTCAGCCAGTTTTGGAGGGAGCTGTTCAGGATGCAGGGCATTGTTCTAAAGAGAAGCACCGCCTATCACCCACAGACTGACGGACAAACATAGGTGGTAAACCGAAGTTTGGAGACCTATTTGAGGTGTTTTGTTTCTGAAACTCCACGGGCGTGGGCAAGGTGGTTGCCTTGGGCTGAGTATTGGTACAATACCTCGTACCATTTCACGTCCCAGATGACCCCATTCAAAGTGCTTTATGGAAGGGACCCTCCACACCTAGTGCACTATGGGAAAGGTAGTACACCAGTATCGTCAGTTGAGCAGTACTTAGATGAAAGGGACAAGGTGCCGGAGGAACTGAAGAAACATCTGATGAGGGCACAACAGATCATGAAGAAGCAGGCAGACTCACACAGAAGAGACATGCAGTTTGAAGTAGGGGAGAAGGTGTTCCTGAAACTACGACTCTACAGACAAAGGACAGTGGTGAGAAGGAGGAATGAGAAACTGGCACCAAGGTACTTTGGCCCCTATGAAGTGTTGGACAGGATTGGAGCAATGGCATACAGATTGAAGTTACCCCCCTCAGCCACTATACACCCAGTATTCCATGTGTCTCAGCTAAAGAGAGCCATACCCAGTATTCCATGTGTCTCAGCTAAAGAGAGCCATAGGGGAGCATGCAGCGAGTGCAAAACTACCAACCACTATAACGGAAGATTTAGAAGTGGTTTTAGAACCACTAGAGCTTGCAGGAGTCCGATCAGATAAAAGGGGCAACACAGAAGTGCTGATCAAATGGAGAGGCCTCCCTGATTTCGACGCTACTTGGGAGCCGTTTGAAAGAGTGAAAGAGCAATTTCCCTCTTTTCACCTTGAAGACAAGGTGAGTTTTTGGGAGGGGAGTAATGTTAGGCTTACGCCGGCCCAGGAGGGGCCGGCTGGACCGGTCCAGCAGGGACCGGTCCGGTTCTACACCCGCCGGCCCAAAAGCGGATGGAACCAGCAGAAGCCCTGGAGGGGGGCGGAGGCTTTGTGGGCCCAATTGGAGGAAATTTTTGAATGGGAAGGGTTGTTTAGACATTTTGTAATAATCCTTTATGGTTAATTAGGAGGATTGGGGGGAAATTAGGGGGATCTTGAATTGGAATGTATTTTTGAGATCTAGGGTTTTCTTGCTTGGGCTCTTGGCGTTGCCGGAGATTAGGAGAGTTGTTCTTCCTCTCGAATTGAAGAACCTTGTATCTTCCTTTTGTTTTATGCTTCAACTAGTGAAATACAAGTGTTTGCTTTGAGTTTTCATCAATTTTCTACTGTTTTCCTGCTGTAAACAGCAGATTTGGGCTGTTTTTCTACTGTGAACAACAGTTTTCCCGCTGTTTTCCCCTTCCGGTTCGATAGGTTGACTTGAACCCAAGTGTTTCCTATCAGATTCCACATATTCATGTCAAAGAAGAAAAACTACAACCTATTTTTAAATTCTATATTTATTTATGCAGCTACAAATATTTTCCTATATCATTCCTAAAACGATCTACATATTGCCTTATATCAAATACTTTGTTGTATAATAAAAAAAAAAATCTTGCTCTAGTATTTTCCACAATGCTTATGCCACAAATCAAGTACATTTAAGTAGTCTTCAAGACATAATTTTGAGAACACTCATTGAATGAGGAATTCCACAATAGACCATGGTCTACTCAATATTCATAGAAAAAGTGAATATCCATATTAGTAATATCCGCTCATAAATCTTGATAGCATATAGAAACATCAAGTATCTTATCAACATGGATAAGATCATCAGTACATAGCACTGAGTCAAATTTTACGTGAATGTTTTCGTATTAAACATCTTCTATGAAGTTGAATTCTGGATATTTGCTACTCCAACAGTCGGCCACCACCCTCCGTTTTCTTTTAACCATCGGCTTCCCTACACCACCCAATCCCACGGCTCCAATCTCCGCCACCAGCCCTTCTCCCATAACCGCCGGCCTAACCAGCCCCTCCCTCTAGCCGCTGGCCTCCCCCACAATTTTTGAATTTTGAATTCAAAATAGCCTCTTTATTCTTTCCTAAATTAAGTTCTTCTAATTTTGGTAAGCTTTTGAATTCAAATTCAAACGAATTTGAAATTTCAAATTCTCTCCTAAATCATTTAGCTTAATTTCGGAAAGCCTTCCTTCAATCAAGGATTGGATAAATCTAAAACTAATTGGGAATCAATTCGAATTCCACATTCATTGAACCTGGACACCTACCTTCCTCTCTCTCTTTGGCCGGCCCCTTCCTTCCGTTTTCCAATTACTCAAGATATTTAAAATTCAAATGACCCGACCCGCCAACCCAACTCAAATCCAACCCAAAAAATCCATATTCGAGTTAACCCGTTTAATAAATGGGTCGGGTTCAGGTCCGAAATTCCAACCCGTTTATTAAATATGCCAGGTTCGGCTTGACCACTCAACCCAATTTTGACCCGTTTAAATTATTTCTTTATTTTTTTTTTTAATTTTTAGTATAATTGTCTCTTTTTTTATTAATTAATTTAAATTTATTTTTAAAAATAAATTAAAAAATAGATCAAAACGTGTCATCAGGTCAGGTTTAAGTCATTAGAGTTGCTAGCGGGTCGGATTCGGGTCCGCATTTTTTACTTGTTTATTAAATGGGTTAGGTTCGGATTGATTGAATTTGATTCGAGTTAATTTTGAGTCGGACCCAACCTATTGACCCATTTTAACACCCCTACCATGAATCCAGATATATCCTAAATCAGCCTCAAAAAGTGCATATTGTTCTAGGAATAAATGTGATGCGGACATCCGACCGTGAAAGCTTATCAGAGGAGGAGATGAAAATCGACGGCCATGATCGCACCATTTTATTCTAAATTATTATTTATATTTTTTGTATTTTTTTCATTTTCACCCTCACTTGAGGGAGTAGGTGCTTGTGACCCCAGGGGGCACTATTGTCTTTGTTTTTTTATTGTATCTTGGGCTATTTATAGCCCCTCTTCTTCTTGTAATGGGGAATGGATGATTAATAAAAAAAAAGTTCAGCACTTTGCTCTAGGAGCTATGGGAATTCTTGGGAGAATGAAAATCACTATGTGAGGGAAAAGCAATACCCACCAGCCGTAGGAAGCGTCTGGGCTCGTGGTTTGAAGTCCCTAGGTGAGGGCAACACATCACCCGTCAGCCGCAGGAAGTGTCCGGGCTCACGGTTTATCTTTCTTTCTCTAAACTTCCTTTCCCCTTCTCCCTTGACCGCCGGCCAAAACCCCTCCATAGCCGCCGGCCAAGCTTCCCTATTCCCCTCCTCCAACAGTCGGCCACCACCCTCTGTTTTCTTTTAACCACCGGCCTCCCTACACCACCCAATCCCACGGCTCCAATCTCCACCAGCCCTTCTCTCTTAACCGCCGGCCTAACCAACCCCTCCCTCTAATCGGCGGCCCCTCCCCCACAAATTTTGAATTTTGAATTCAAAATAGCCTCTTTATTCTTTCCTAAATTAAATTGTTCTAATTTTGGTAAGTTTTTGAATTCAAATTCAAACGAATTTGAAATTTCAAATTCTCTCCTAAATCATTTAGCTTAATTTCGGAAAGCCTTCCTTCAATCAAAGATTGGATAAATCTAAAACTAATTGGGAATCAATTCGAATTCCACATTCATTGAACCTGGACACCTACCTTCTCCTCTCTCTTTGGCCGGCCCCTACCCTCCCTTTTCCAATTACTTAAGAAATATAAAATTCAAATGACCCCCCCCCCCTTCATTCTACATCAATTTGATATCAGAGCATGATTACCTGGGATGCGTACTTGACAAAGTCGAGCTCTTTTCCACCCCAGGAGAATGATGCGGACATCCGACCGTGAAATCTTATCAGAGGAGGAGACGAAGATCGATAGCCATGATCGCACCATTTTATTCTAAATTATCGTTTGTATTTTTTATTTATTTATGTATTTTTTTATTTTTACCCTCACTTGAGGGAGTAGCTGCTTGTGACCCCAGAGGGTACTTTTGTCTTTTGTTTTGTGTTTGTATCTTGGGCTATTTATAGCCCCTCTTCTTCTTGTAATGGGGAATGAATAATTAATAAAAAAAATTTTCAGCACTTTGTTCTAGGAGCTATGGGAGTTCTTGTGAGAGTGAAAATCAATATGTGAGGGAAAAGCAATACCTACCAGCCGTAGGAAGCGTCCGGGCTCATGATTTGAAGTCCTTGGGTGAAGGCAACGCATCACCCGTCAGCCGCAGGAAGCATCCGGGCTCACAGTTTATCTTTCTTTCTCTAAACTTCCTTTCTCCTTCTCCCTTGACCGCCAGCCAAAATTCCTCCATAGCCGCCGGCCAAGCTTCCCTCTTCCCCTCCTCCAACAGTCGACCACCACCCTCTGTTTTCTTTTAACCGTCGGCTTCCCTACACCACCCAATCCCACGGCTCCAATCTCCACCACCAGCCCTTCTCCCTTAACCGCCAGCCTAACCAGCCCCTCCCTCTAGCCGTCGGCCCCTCCCCCACAAATTTTGAATTTTGAATTCAAAATAGCCTCTTTATTCTTTCCTAAATTAAGTTGTTCTAACTTTGATAAGTTTTTGAATTCAAATTCAAACGAATTTGAAATTTCAAAATCTCTCCTAAATCATTTAGCTTAATTTCGGAAAGCCTTCCTTCAATCAAGGATTTGATAAATCTAAAATTAATTGGGAATCAATTCGAATTCCACATTCATTGAACCTGGACACGTACCTTCCTCTCTCTCTTTGGCCGGACCCTTCCCTCCCTTTTTCAATTACTCAAGATATTTAAAATTCAAATGACCCCCCCCCCCCCCCCCCCCCCCCTCTTTTTCGTTCTACATCAAAATGACCAGGATTCAGACAACAAAACCGGCCCCCTATCCAGGTCTACAATGCAAAATCTTCTTCACACCAAGTACCAAAAAGTAATTGATATGTAGCTAATGATACTACTGATACTGACAGTTACATCCCTATTACTTTCAACCTGATATCCACTACTTTGAATCTTGCCAGCATCCGTATCTACTCATGACCGATAAAACATACTTGAACAGACAGACCTAAACACAAATTTCCTTCAGTTTTCATGCAAGCTGGTGCTTTAGTTACTATCTTCCTTTTTTCCTTAGTTTCTTCGTGTTTATATAATGGGGATTCATAAAGCAAGCATAACAAGCCTTAGAATTGCTAGATCTTCATGATCATTTTCCCAAAAAAAAAAAAAAAAGATGAAGAAAAGAATTTAATAAGCACCTTCATCAGCCTGATATTTATTCTTGTCATCCCCTGCATAAGCAAGCAAGTTGTGCTTCGGGTTCCACTCCACACTGTTCATTGCAGCCTTGCATGGAATCTGATGAACAGATCGCCCAGTCTGCACATTTGACTGGCAGCAGGAAGATGGTATAAGTCAAATAATGATCTTATCTATACATAGAAAACAAGGTTAGAAGCACTGAAACGTACAATATCAATGAATGGATCCTCACTGGCAGAAGCAATAAATTCTCCTGTGTAGTTGAAGCTGATGGTTCTCACAGGCCACCTTAAAAGTTTTTATAAAAAAAAAACTCATGAGAAGTCACTTCCATGAACTTAGAGATGTAAAAAAGACTTGGGTTTCCCTGCACAA
Source organism: Dendrobium chrysotoxum (assembly GCA_019925795.1). NCBI lineage: Eukaryota > Viridiplantae > Streptophyta > Magnoliopsida > Asparagales > Orchidaceae > Dendrobium > Dendrobium chrysotoxum. The sequence goes on from CM034308.1 coordinate 38,606,555, forward strand.
AATTTCAAACCCCAAAAAAAGGTGTGCATTACTCATATTACTCTGAGTCTAATGAGGGAGCATGCGTTATGTGGTTCTATCCAATAAATCCAATAATTTCTATAATTCACTTTACACATTTATTGAAAAACCGTCAAAATTTCAAATTACCATCCCCGTGAGTTCCAGAACTAAAGTAGACTCTCATGGGACCTTTACATGCAGTTCAATGAGAGATATAATCAAATTACAAGTTTGTGAATCATACTCAAGTTTTGTGAATGTTCGTACACACAGCATTTCTGAGATGTCCCACAGGCCAACCAAAGAATCAGCACTTCCAACGGCAAAGTATCTGCAATGTTTGGTGGTAGTATCATTTTCATTGCCATATGATGTTTCGGTTTTATCCAAATATTAATATATTGCCTATAACAAATAGAAACGCTTATGTAAAAATTCATTGTCAACATAAATAAATAATAAGCAAGAAGAGTAACAATATTGAAAGAATAGAAAAGCTTTAGCCAAAGCTATCCACTGTCTACCAACATATAATGTTTATATTGTTCAGAAACTACAACTGCACCACTTTCTAGTGTCAATAACCATGAATCTACAGAGGCTACAATCATAGCAATCAATGATTACTAAAAGAATGATGCATAATTTAAACTAGGGGACCATCAAGAAAGGGCAGATCAATCAAGAAGCACGGCATAGATGCCGCATTTTGTCACTTAGCTACATCAATGGCCGCAAACTCAAAAAGGGATTGAAAATACACAGCCATTGCAAGTGTCATTAGCGTTCCCTGACTAAAATCACATGGTCCCACCATCTGAATCCACTTGCTAACACATGTTATTTATCAATCTTCGTCTATGAATTATATAACTTCTGTGCTTTTTTCAATAACCTGATTAACCAGTAATTCAACATGACACCCAACAAAAAGCCCTACAGTTAATGCACGACTTCATGCTTCATGACAACAGAATGAACTTGTGTAACACTGTCCGTCCCTGTGAAATTAGCAAAGACCTTATCTCACAAAACACAGCATAAGCATACAATGACTTGCACCATCTAGTTAAGTATTGTTTTAAGCTAACTTCTTTTTAAGAACATGAAATGTAAGAATTGATTTGCACAAGAAACTAGAGATAAAAATCACTATGTTGCATGTGAACTTTCTTGATTGCTTGACAATCATGGACAACACATTGAAAATGGACTTATCTTAGTAAGAGTGATTGTGACTTTATTATATGCTAAACAGCATAGTTTTGCGATATCACGCCTGATTATCTGTTGAAAATTGGTAATTGCTCTATATGGAATCTAATCTACAGTGTGCTCTTACTCAATGCTGAAAATTACATGCCTCTTTCTCTTTGAATGCTTTATATTTCAAATCAGCTCATTCTTGCACTGTGCCAGCCCGTGCCCTTTGTTCCATGAAATTGCTAAGCTGTCCTCTCCATTCCAGGAAAATTGCCAGCTCAATCAATGCCAACCCCTGCTGTCCATATACAATTCATGCCACCTTATTCCTAAATGAATAGTTTCTTGTTTGGTTTATTTATTCCTTATAATCAATTGTGATTTGATGTGAAGTACTTACCTATTTTAGTTCTTGTAACATGTTTTATATAGGAGTCATGCAGCCATTTTGATTTGGAATAGAATTTAAAATTTTCTCAAACCTTGACATAGAATCAAAGCCGTAGGCTTTCTAGGATTTGTTCATCCTTCCTCAACTAGCCAAACCTTCCATAGGAATCGAGTGTTATGATCTTCATTGGAGCCATGTCAGAAGCGGTCAAAGCCTACAGTGCCTCTCAGACAAGTATGATAGAATGCATATCAAAGCAGTCCACGAGAGATTTTCTAAACATACAGGCCACATATAATTTGAATGAAAAAATTATTTAAAGTTGTCTCAGCTTGTTTTTATCTTTTCCAAAGGAAGAGGTAAGTTGAGTTATCTGCTTGGTATTGGGCCAAGTTGAAGAGATCCCAAATTTGAGATGTGGAATGAAGATGATTCAATGGTGATAACCTAGTTGTGAAACAACATAGCTCTAGAGATCAATGACACATTTATGTTATTTGACATTGCCAAGGAAGTATGGGGCTTTGTTCGTGAGACTTAATCGAAGGCAGATAATGCAGAAAAAAATTGTGACAAAACAAAGATTTCAAGGGAAAATTAAGGTAATCACTTTATGGTTTATTTCAACAACTATCATCATAACAAGGCACGAACGTTCGCTTCACCCCATTATTTCTAGTAGTTGTTGAGTTGTTGCTCATTGGTTCTATACTCTCTCCCACTGGAGCTACTTATTTCTTGGTCGCCTACTAGTTTTCTTATATTCTTTTCACTTATTCTTATTGTTCTTATTAGTAGCTTCTTGCTCATAAGCTTCTTCCCGAGAATGTTTCTCGATGCTTTATCTTCTCACTCTCTCTCATTTTGCGCCACATCTATTTCTCGGTCTCCAATTTTTACACAATCTCGAGTATTCTTGATTTTTAAGTATGCTTTTATCAATTCATTATTTATGTATTTCATTATAATTTTTTTTCTTTCAAATAGCCGATTATTAGTATTTGAATTTGGCAAAAATTATCACCAAATGTAATTCAAGTTTGGCAAATTAAATAGCTATTGCATTTACATAAAATATGCATATATAACATACAAGTCATAAGCACCCTAATACATAAAACATCGTTTCACTTTGTGCTTTACACACTGAAGCAAAAAGAAATACTTACACATGTATTGCACTAAGGTTTTTGAAAACATTGGCTAGATCATGATCATCAGTTGAGTTTAGATCTACAGCTCTTGGGATATGTGAATTAATGTGGATAAAAATCATCTTGAAAGATTTGACAATCAAACATGACGCACTATAATGCTATACTGTGATAGAAAGTCCGCAATCAATATAGCACATAATCATCTACAGCATGATCGCACATCTTAAAATTGATAAACATTCATAAAAGAAAAATTGGACACTTAAGTAAATTTCGTAAAAGAAAAGGATGAGTGCCCATTTGCCTAATCTACGCAAACATGGTGCAGATTAAGTAAATATGCACTAGGCTTAGATATCTAGTATCATTCAAGATGTCTATCAGCTTCAAGGCATTTCATCAAAAAAAAAGTAGGCATTCTAATAAGGACTACTATGGACATTTTTACCCAATTTATAAACATTTAGAAGTACCTTCCAACTGGGTCAATGGCAATGCAATAGCAGCCAGCCGTGTGAGCCACTAAGGTGTGAAGAATAATCAAGGATGGATAGGCAAGCACTTCAACAGTGCCTGAAAAATGCTACCATACCCAGTAAGAAAAATTAAAGAAGGTAGAGACTTGCAGACTGAATCTAATTAATATTTTCATTTTAAGGATAATGCTATTAATTTTAACTGCATATTCAAGAAAAATATGAAATGCACAAAATTGTCACCATTTCCGGTGGTAAGAAAGAATAGCTCTCCAGTTGTATTCCATGCGATCTCATTTACCTATAAGCATGTCAAACATTGAAAACATTCAGTTGCCAAAAAAAGCAAAGCTCTAAAGGTTGCAGATAGAGTTTCTCTAATAGACGTAATGGTGCTCAATTTTTTTTAGCCAACAAGCACCAGAGCATCATAAAAATCAACAATGACAAATCGAAGTAGTAGTTGACACTTCCAACCATGTAGGATGGTAGGTAATGTTATTCAAGTCCTAAGAAAGAAAGAAGATGTTTGCCATGGAGGATGTAAGAAGGAAACCATGAAGTTGCTGTACAAATGTAAAGTTCGCAGACATTTATATATGAAGATGATAGACTCTCAGAAGAGAAAGATTAGACATATCTAAAGATCTTGATCTGTTGTGGAGAACACCAAGTAGAAATGAAACATCAACATCTAAATAACTTCAAAAATACCAGGGAACCCAAGGTAGGACAAAAGCAGACCAACAGAAAGAAACTTGTTTAGTAGTATAACAGCATAAACAAATGCCAAAAAATCCCAAAGAAAGTGACAATCACCTCATAATTGAACTTGCGCCTGTGTATTGGCTTAAACTTCCTAACATCCAATATTGTTAGTTCATCCTCCTGCAAGATAACAACTTCAAACAGACATAACAAAAGAACTTCTATCTTGGCTGCAGTATATTCCATATTAAAAGAAGACCAATAATGCAAACCAAATATCAAAAGGTATTCCCAAGAGAAAGTTCCAATTAGAATACCTTTTATTCAAGCTAAGAACAAATAAATTTACTTATGAGGCTGGAAAACAAATTCTTTCATCTTATGCTTTATTGGCAGAACTAGACTCAGTATGCAATTTAGTGCATTTTAGATCAGAGAGAGAACGAGCTTAATCACATTGATATTAGTACATTTTAGATCTCAGAATGCAATTTCATTTGCATGGAACATATAATACAAGTGGAAGAACTGGTGAGGAAGGCAACACAAATGAGGAGCATGTGTGCTATGCGAAATCCAAGTCCCACACAACCTAAAGTGTACAGGACTCACAATCACAGGTGAATCTACATTGCAGTTATTGGCTAAATCAATGCACTTTGCTTAACACAGAATGGCAATTCTTGAAGAAAAAAAGAGATCCACTCTTCTCTTTCAAGCTCATCTCCTTACCTCGTACAAATGATCGTAATATATCTCATGATGATTTTCCTGAAAGTAGACTTTCTGATGAGGACATCCAACCGTGGAGAGATTATCAGAGAAAGACCCGGAGACCGATGGCCACGATTAGGCCACTTAAGTTTTGAGTTATTATTTGTATTTTGATTTATTTATGCAATTTTTCGTTTTTACCCTCACTTGAGGGATTAATCATATATAAGCCCTAAGGCCATGTTAGTCTTTTATTTTCTTTCATTGTATGAGGCTATTTAAAAGCTACCTCCTCCTCTTTTGAGACTAATGAAGATTATTATGAAAATTTCAGCTTTTGTTTCTTGTCTCTTACATGTTGAGAGAGAGAGAGAGCTTTGGAGAGATTAAAATCCCTATGTGAGGGAACCGAATCACCCGTCAGCCGCAAGACGCGTCCGGGCTCGTGGTTACTTTCTACCCCCCCCCCCCCCCCCCCCCCCCCTCTTTCTTCCTTAAACCGCCGGCCTCTTCCCATCAAATCCCCCCTAGCCGCCGGCCAAGACCCACCCCACCTCCTCCTAACTGTCGGCTATCCCCCATCCTCCCCCTCACGGCCGAACCCCTACCACCACCCCAGCCCCAATCGGCCACCACTTCCTCCACCTCCAAACCACCGGCCACCATGTCTTGCCCCCCCCCCCCCCAAATCCTAACTTCATTACTTTTCAAAAAATAACATTATTTATTTGGGAAGATTTTAAATTCAAATTCAAATAATTTTAAATTTCAAATTCCTTCCTAAATAACATAACCCATCTTAGGAAACAACCCCCAATCTATTCAAATCTGAAATTAATTCAATTCCCACATTCATTACTTTCCTAAATTAGATTTCTCTTAATTTGGAAAGTATTCAAGTTTGAATTCAAAGGAATTTGAAATTCAAATCCCTTTCCTAAATTAACAAAGCCTATTTTAGGAACCTTTCCAATCAATTCAAAATCTGAAATAAATTGGAATTAATCCCAGTTTCCACATTCAATGAACCTAGACACATTCATTGAATGTGGACAATTTCTTCCCCTCCACTCTCTTGGCCGGCCCCCCTATCCTCTCTCCTATCTCATTAATTCCTCTCTCTCTCTCTCTCTCTCTCTCTCTCTCTCTCTCTCCAATTTGGACTCTCCATTACGCCACCCATCAAGGCAAGAGAATTGATTCAGAATTCTTCTAACTACTGCCCCACATTCCCATAGCAAGAGGCCTAATTTCTCATCCCAATAACTGCTACTCCAGAATTTTATCACCTAGGATTGCTGTCCAAATTTCAAGGACAACCTAGTTTTCTATCCAGAGCAAAATAGCTTGTTGCCCTGATGTCCAAAGCAAGCTAGCTTGTTGTCCAGCTGTCCATAAGAATTTCAGCTAGCGAAACTGCTGTCCTGCTCTCCGGAAATCCACTCCTTGCTGCCCGAGAGCTCCCGATCCCTCCTAGTAGCTGTCCAGACTTGTGAGAAGGCTTCCGATTGCTGTCCTACTTCAGAAACAACCACACATCGTCATTGTTGTCTCGTATCTCCTGATTTTGGGTAAACCCTCTCCTTTCCTTGCACATTTTAAATACTCCCTCAATCGTGGCATCGTTTAGTTATGAAGATCTATCCGCATAACCCAAGTTAAGAGTGCAAGTGAGCGGATTTTCATAGTGGCTAATCTAATTGTTAAATTAGGGATTCCTTTTTGAAATGATTGTTTTATGATTCGAATATTTTCTTGTGTAATTGATTACTTAAGCTTAATCACCAATTTAATGGCTTAAAACTTTGCTAAGGAAAGCAAGAAGTTAATTAACTGCAAAGCTCTATTCTTATTCATGTAAGTTTCCAATCTCTTGCATTCGTTTTACATGTAGCTCTACATCACTTTCAGCCCTTGTAGAAGATTGTGGAATTCTACATATTGAACACCCTGCTAAGAGTTATTTGTCAACTCTTAGATGATTTCAGATTTAGGGGGAGTGCTTTGCTTTTTATCTGATGAAGATTGGTTCTTGGAGTGTAAGTTTAGGCTCTGTCGTTAAAATAAGAATGGTTTGCAACGGCATTCAACTGAGAATCTAGATATCTTGTCTTCAAGAGTCCAAGCTCTCCAATCCTTCCAATGTTGTTCTTTCACCTATTGGTGGCAATATTATTACTGATTGGCATACACGTATTTTGAATGGCCAATAAGGTAGCATTATCTGTCGTTGTACTTCAAGAGGCTTAAATCTCTTTACCACTCCAACAGTAACAGCAGATGTAGAGTAAAAGATGAAATTGGACCCAAAACTTTTTAGGTATGTTCTTCTTAGCAGGACTTTTCGATATATATAACATAGCCCCATAACTTACATAAAAAAAAAATTTTGTTCATTATGTTCGCTTTACCTTTGCTTGGGAGAAAAACATGAGGCGAAAAAGACCATACAAGACTTATAATCTCAATACCTTGTTTCCAACAGCCAAGTGTGTCCCATCAGGTTTGTATGTAATATTGATGTTTTCTCCACTTAGTTCAACCTGTTGAGAGCATTTTCCACCTAGAGAATCAGAAGTTAGTCTAGATTGAGGTCTTAAAAGATAAAACTTTAGGAAGTAGTGACTATTCCTTTCTATGACAAAATTCCTTATACACTTAAAGGAAAAAAATAATGAGCTTTAGATGGATAAGGGTGAGAAAATAGAACATGACATTTATTCATTATCAACCTAATTAAATAAGGCATCATCTAGGCCAGGTGGGTATGCAGGAGGAAAAAAACACATGCATCAATTATATGCCAAAGTAAATAAGCCATCAGAAGTCCTTTGGCAGAGATTTGACGCTTTTTTTTTTAACATATGCTTATATTTTCCCACAGATGCACATAAAAACAAAATTATCTCCAACAAATAATTATACGGGGACATAAAATGTAATGAAGTGGCATTTTCAAGTTCTCATTGTAGAACCTGAATGATTTTGGGAAGGTTATCAAACAGTCTGTTACTGAAGTGACAATTCTTACTTCAAATTTGTTGTGCGGAGGTTAATAGATTTGAATAGTTCTAGAGAATAGTGCATTCATCATTCCGAGTGACTTCAGAACAAAAGTTTTCAGACTCATAACTTACAAACTCAATCTCCTTCCAATTCCATAAACAATCACAAAGACAAAAGCTTCATCACTCCGTCACTTTCCATTCTAGCCCCAACCAACCATGGTTGATTGGTTGTGTGTAAGAGCTTTTAGTGTGCAAGGGAGAGATAGAGATGCAGAGACAATAAGAAAAATAAGGAGGGATTATAGGCGGACATCAACAGCTCCAACCTATCATAGTTGGGTCATTTTAGGGAGCTTTTTCAGATGCAGAAAGCGAAGGAGAAGGGGAAAAAAAGATATGGAAGATCACAAAAGAGTAAAAGGGGGAGAGGATAGGGGGCCGCCAACCAAAACAGCAAAACCAAAACATATTTAGGTGTATGAAGGGATTAAGAAAAAGCAGAAGGGAGCAAGAAAGGATTAAATGAAGGTAGAATATTCAATGATAAAATGCACCCGGGACCATGGTTGTATCGGCAGGGTGAGTTCTTTATAAAGATAAGGGGGAAGCAAGAAGAATTAGAAACAAATATGAGTGATGAGGGGAGGGGCGGGGGGTGGGGTTGTTTGCAATCATCCCCCACCTGTGATGGTACTTATAGAGAGAAACAATAAGGAAAAAGAGAGATGGATTGGGAATAGTTCCATTGGGTATGAGTTCTTCAAATAGAGGAAAAGAAATAAGGAGAATGAAAGAGAGAAGGAGAGGTGAATCCAAGATGGCAAGAAAACACAACCAGTCATTACGAGGACATAGGAGTTCTTTTAAGATAGGTAGATAGGGAGGGGGAAGGAAAGGACGAGGTAGAATAGGGTGCATTCTAATTGTTGACATATCTTGATGTTAAGAAAGATGAAAGAGACCTATTAGTAAGATTTATAATTTTAGTGACAAATTAGGTTTTTCAAATTAATAGAATTATACTTATAAAGCAAATGTATAAATGATACTAACATCATGAATTTATATGAAACTTAGAACCAACTATAACCATGCATACATAACCAACAAAAACAAGTTAAATTGTTGCTACAATAGGCTCACGCATGAAATTTTAAATACGGCATACATGGTGTAGCTTCATAATGCATACAATAGGAGAATAAATGCTTTAAGCATTATCATAGTATGTACTATTAAGGCAACCAAACACAACCTATCAACAAAAATATGTATAGCACTGCCTTCACTTACTACGAGCATCCCAAAGACGAACTGTTTTATCCCCTGCCGCAGTCGCAAGTAAGTCGGCATGCTTAGGGTCCCAACAAAGTTGATCGACACTATCTGTGTGCCCTTTCAGTTCAATATCTTTGACTTTCCCCTACAATAAAACAAATTAAATATAAACATGTGAAAATTAACACAACAATTTCATTATGTTTGATTTCTACATAATAATTAATATTCCACATAAAATACAATTGTAAAGCTTCAAAGGTATGTCATGTAAAAGTTTCTTGACAACAACAACAAATAAATTTATAATTTTAAAATCAAAAGCCTGTAATCTTAATTTTAAAAATTTTAAAAAAAAACTTCAAATAAGTAGAAAAATTACACCAAAATGCTTTGATTCAAATAACTTTCATTACATTATTGTCAATAATGTAACTAGTATATCCTTGTCCAAGGAATGAAAACTCCTTTTTCAACTTACTAAAACGTAGCGATATTAAATGACAACATCCTATGTTGGCAATTCCTCAAGTTTCACCATTTGATGTTCCACCTATGGCTCACATATGTTCACTTGACATGCCTCATGAGCAACTCCATCTTAAAACTTTGTTTTTTCATTACATTAAAAATAATGATAATAACACTAATAAGCAAATCCGTATAGAGCATCAAAAAATACTCTTGCAAACCTAAATATAAATAATATATATAATTTTATGAGAGATTTACAGACATATCCCTCAAAACTATTATATTATACACACATATCTAATACCTAAAAGTTATTATTTACCCACAAAACACTCAAAACTTTAAATCACTTCAAAAATATCACCCTCCTCACCCCCTCCATTAAAATACTTCACCAAACTCCTTATCTTTCACATGTTATTGGTCACATCACCCTTCACCAAAGAGATTCCATCGCCACTTCTTTCACCCCTCCTTCACATACCACCATTCCCATGGATCCCATTAACTATCGTGAACCCGTCGTGACCTTATCACCTCTTATTACTCCTTCACACGCCGCCAATCTCATGGATCCCTTTGCCATCAATATTCGGTCCCAACTTCCTCATCTCTTCACCATCTTCGATAAGATGCTGTCGCGACTTCTTCATCTCTTCTCCATCTCCGATGAGATCCTTTCGCAGCTTCCTCTTCGTCGTTGAGGGTTTTCATTAAGAAGATAATGGAGTATCACCTTGACTCGTCCTTCCAAACTCATGACCTGCTCGTCATCGTCAGGGAGGTCATCGTTTAGAGGTGAGTCCGCGGGAAGAGCGTGTGCCGCTAAGAAGTCGGCCAGAGCTTGACCTTCCATGATTATATGAAGAGATTAAAGTGCTAGATATGAAATAGGATAATTTGGAGTGTTATGTGTATAAATCCCTTTTATTTTATAAAATCCTAATGCAACAACGTGGTTAACATGAAAACAGTCATAGCAGGGTTTGAAGCAAGAAATTACATGGCCATGAGCATCAATATTCCAAACACGTGCAGTGTGATCCACGGAGCCCGAGGCTAGCTTCGTGCCGGAGCAGTTCCAAGCCACAGAATGCACCTTCCACATTACACAAGTAAAACATAGGTCAAACTCCCACTGGGAAAAAGTGAGAAGGAGACGGAAAACTGTGTAAAACACAAAAGGTTTGCTTCAGAATAAAACGAGGGACAGAATGATTATTAAAATGGAGACCAAAAAAAGAGCAAACCCTAGATTTCCAGGTCCTCTCATTACAGGTAAAGAGGGAGGCGGGAGGGGTTTACGGCTAGTCCTTAGTCCTTACCTTCTTCTTGTGGCCCTGGAACTCTCTAATACCAAGGTTTTTGAAATTAACGGCTGTTTCCTCCATGGCCAAGAGCTTGGACCGAAGGAACTTAATAATCACTTCTTAGGCTCCAAAATGATTTTTTATCCTGCGCCGCAGCTTTTTCCGCTTCTCGCAATAAAGCGCTCTCTAATTCATGTTCGCATTCAAAAGGATTAGAGAAATTTGAATTTACATACTCATAATGTTCCAAATTAGAAATATATCACACTGTTTATTTTTTTAGAAAATATGTTTGAATTTTTTTTTTGACTAACTTATCTTTATTTTTTATCTTGTCTATTTAATGAAGTCCTTTATGGGAAAAAAAATCATTCAAATGAATTTGAAGTCGAGCTAAAATTGAATATTGTTCAAGCTTGATACTAAATTAGTTCAAATCTAGACATTTTATGTGATCATGTTATACAATATGAAAGGGATTAGGACGTGCGAGAAAAAGAGGTTTCGCAACTACACTGTATTAGGCTGGTCAATGGGATCAACGGCATGTGAGGTAAAGGATTGTGCTATGAGAGCTAGCCTCGAGCTCACTGATGGGATGGGTGATGTGTGAGGTGAAGGCTTTTTCATTAGGAGTTTGTTGGGGCTTACTAATAGACTTGCAGCATGTGAGGATAAAGCTATTGCAGTAAGAGCTAACCATGCACTTGTTATTGAGACCAATGGTGTGTAGGAGAAGGCTTTGTAATAGGAGCTAGTTGGGAGGTCGTTGATGGAATTGGTGGCATGTGAGAAGAAGAGGCTTTCACAATAGGAGCTCATTAAGGCTCATAAATGAGACTAGATATGTGTGAGAGAAAGATAGGCTTATGATTCCAATCATGTTTGTAGGGTAAAATTTTAAATTAATGACATTTAAAACTATAACTAGTCATCAAAGCATTGGAAATAAAATAAAGTAGCCAAAGTTCCCGTTCAATGGGCGACTGACTGCTGACTCTGACAAGCTTAGTTGGCGAACATGTTGCCCGTTTAATGGGCAATTTGATGGACATGTGCAAGACACCTATGATAAAAAAATTTTAAATTAATTCATAAATGTATGTTAGCAAGTTTAAGAATAGGTTACTAGGTTCAATTCGTAAAGCATGGTTTGGGAGCCAAATTTGTAGGATAATGAATAAAGATTTGTTAAATGTATTATATTTTAGTTGATTTTTGAATGCTAACATCCAGAGAAATAGTAATGACAAAAAGATGGTCGAAAGATTGAATAAGTTTAAGACCTATTACATCATAAAAAATTATCTTGATCGGACACGAATCTCGAGGCAAAATCAAGTTGGAAATTTTCAAAATTAATATCGGGATCATCTGAACTCCTATTTTAGCAAATTTATAGTCAAACTGAGCGTCTCGGAAATACGAACACAACGACACAAAATTTGACTCAATCTGAGCCCAAATGGGTCAAAATCAAGGACTCGAAGCACTATTTAAAGGTTCAAACCACAATTTGGAATACCAAATAGTTTCCAAATATGACATGCTTATAATCAAATCGAGCGGCTCGACGAGACGAATCCAACGAGCCCAAGATCACAAAATTTTGAAATCATTAAGGCATTCAAATGTCAAGCAAACTGTCCACGATCAAGGGATTCAACATCGGTCGTCCATCCAAACCACTCCCCAATTACCCTTGATCTTCCTCTTATTTACGGGTCATGCCACTCCAGGAAATCTATAAATAGACCCCTCCTTTCTTATGAAGAGGGACCCCCAAAGCCTAAGGAAAAAAGAGAGAGATCGGAGATCGCTCTTGCCTCCTTGCCTCATCGACCACTGTCGGGAGTTCCGTCGAACCACCGCAGGAGGCTCTGAGTTCCGTCGGACCACCACCTGAGGCCCGGAGTTCCACCGGACCACCACCTGAGACCCTGAGTTCCACCGGACCACCGCCTAATGCTCTGAGTTTCACCGGAACACCACCTGAGGCACAGAGTTCCACCAGACCACCAACTGAGGCCCTAAGTTCCGCTGGACCACCGCCTGACGCCCTGAGTTCCGCTGGACCACCACCTGAGGCCCGGAGTTCCACCGGACCACCACCTGAGGCCCCGAGTTCCAACGGACCACCACCTAACACCCTGAGTTCTACTGGACCACCACTTAAGGCCCGGAGTTCCGCCATACCACCATCGGAAGCCCTGAGTTCCGCCGGACCACCGTTTGATGCATTGAGTTTCGCCAGACCACCACCTAAGGCCCTGAGTTCCGTCGGACCACTGCTTGACAGCCTGAGTTCCATCGGACCACTGCTTGAGGCCCGGAGTTCCACCGGATCACCACCTGAGGCCTCGGAGTTCCACCAGACCACCGTCTGAGGCTTGGAGTTTCGCAGACCACCACCTGAGGCTCGAAGTTCCACCAGACCACCACCTATGGCCTTGAGTTCCACCGGAAGACCACCTGATGCCCCTGAGTTCCGCCGGACCACCACCTGAGGCCCAAAGTTCTGCCAAACCACCACCGGACGCTCTGAGTTCTGCCGAACCACCGACCGATGCCGAAGTTCAGCCGGACCACCACCTAACGCCCGGACTTCTACTAGACCACCGCCTGACGTAGGACTCCTGCTGACTATGGTCCTCCCGACCTCTATTGTCAACTACGGTCCTCCCGACCTCCATTGTCAACTATGGTCCTTTCGACCTCCATCATCAGGCAACCATCTTTATGACCCTTGTCTCCTGTTGACCACAGTTCTTCCAACCTTCATCGCCTACTATGGTCATTCTGACCCCATCGCCAGTCAACTATCTTTCTGACCCATATCTCTTGTCGACTACAGTCCTTCCGACCTCCATCGTCGATTACGATCCTTCCGACCTCCATCGCAAGATAATGGTCTTTCTGACCACTATCTCTCGCCGACTACGGTCCTTCTGACCTCTGTCACCCGACCAACTAAGGTCCTCTCGACCTCTATCATCAGATAACGGTCTTTCTGACCTCCAACGCCCGTTAACTATGGTCCTTCCGACCTCTGTCGCCTGACCAATTAAGGTCCTCCCAACCTCAGTTATCATACTACGGTCCTTTTGACCTCCAATGCCTGTCGACTACGGTCTTCCTGACCTCCGTCGTCTATCGATTATGGTCCTGCCAACCAAACAAGCATGTATATATTGATTATTGTAATTCTCACCATATAATATGCTCTATGTGATGAATATTTGTGATATCAAGCCAAGGCCTCCTCCCAAGGAAGGGCCTCATTTGTAATCGACTGCAAAGACTAGTGGATTCATTCAAACTGGGCCAGACCCCATGGTTTTTCTCCCTTTTTAGGGATTTCCACATAAAAACTCTGGTGTCTCTTATGAGTACTACACCCTCTCTCTTTCATCTGATTGTGCGCTGGATCTTCATACAATGCTAAGACGTTAAATTATATATTTCTCTACCATCGCGAATACTCCATGATGCAACAGTTTGGCGCCATCTGCGACAATGTGGTTCCCAATTGGGGGACAATTTTTGCTCCAACCTCAAAAGATCATTTATGTCAACTTCTTAACATTAGCTATTACTACATCAATTTCATGGGAATCAGATGAGAACTTCGGGGGGGCAACCTTGACTCCAACTGTAGTCAAGAAGATTCCTCCAATGCTTTCAATATCAAGATGATATTTTAGAAAACTCCCAGCAAATGCAAGAATATTTCCAATAAATTTCAAACTTCATACAGTCCTTAGCTGGACTTCTACTCCTTATGCAGGGTCTTAATCTTGACCTAAAAAAAATAGAAACGGTCTAAAGATAGACCATTCTTCACCCTTGATTCGGGATACACGCGGCATTTGCCCCCTCCAAATCAAGACAAAATCAATTCCAGGGGGATTCGATTCGACCTCTTCCACACAAGTTAATGTCATCGAGTAGTGCTCTGATATACAATCTCAGATAGGTCACACATCCTTGGTGGATTCTCTCAACCTCTTCCACAGAGGTTAATGTTATCGAGCAGTGCTCTGATAGACAACCTCGAATAGGTCACACATCCTTGATCGATTCTCTTGACCTCTTTCACACAAGTTAACGTTATTGAGCAGTGCTCTGACATACAATCTCGGATGGGTTATACATCCTTGGTGGATTCTCTCCACCTCTTCCACACAGGTTAACGTCATCGAACATTATTTTGACATATAACCTCAGATAGGTCACACATCCTTAGTGGATTCTCTCGACCTTTTTCACGCATATTAATGTCATCGAGCAGTGCTATGACATACAACCTTGGATAGGTCGCACATCCCTGGTGGATTCTCTTGACCTCTTATATACGGGTTGACATCATCGAACAGTGTTCTGACATACAACCTCGGATAGGTCACATGTCCTTAGTGGATCCTACCAATCTCTTTTATATAGGTTAACGTCATCAGACTTTCATCGGACTTTTACTCTACGTCGAATATCCACCCATTGCTGGACTTCTGCCCGTCATTGTACTTTAATTCGACTTCAAACTGACACTGAATTTCCACCTGTCGTTGGACTTCTGCCCGTCGTCGAACTTCTACCTGACGTCGAATTTTAACCCATCGTTAGACTTCTACCCGTCATTAGACTTTCGTCGGACTTCTACCTGATGCCAAATTTTCACCAGTCGTTGGACTTTTGCCAGCGTTGGACTTTCGTCGGACTTCGACCCGATGCTAAATTTTCACTCATTACTAGACTTCTGCCCGTCGTCGGACTTTCATCGGACTTCTACCCGACGCCGAATTTTCACCCATCATCGGACTTCTGCCTGTCGTCGGACTTCTACCAACATCAAATTTTCACCCGTCTTTGGACATCTGCCCGTCATCAGACTTCTGCACGACACTGAATTTCCAACCATCATCAGACTGCTGCCATCGCCAGACTTCTATCATCACCGAATTTTCGTCGGACTTCTACCCGACGCTATATTTTCATCTATCATCGGACTTCTGCCCGTCGTCGGACTTTCATCGGACTTCTACCCTACGCCGAATTTCCACCCATCGCCGGACTTCTACCCATCACCGGACTTTCATCGAACTTCTACCCGACACCGAATTTCCACCCATTGCTAGACAATGATCTTTATGACTTATATTGCCTACCACGGTCCTCCCCGACCTCCATCGCGAACCAACTCAGTGAAGAGCCCTAGATCTGGACAGGGGATACCACCTGAACAAGACAAGGGAAAGGCCTCAGCCTGAGGAGAAGAAGGGAAGAAAAAAGAAAAGGAGGAGGAGACTCATACTCAGTGAAGGGCCCTAAACATGAATAGGGGATGCCACTTAAACAGGATTAGAGGAAAGCCTCAGCTTGAGGAGAAGAAAGGAGGGAATAATTTTCCTTCTTGTAGAGAGGGGACCTGGGCCTGGACAAGGGATACCACTTATACAGGGCTAGGGGAAGGCCTCAATTGAAAAAAGGAAAAAGAGAAGGGGGAGGTGCAAATTTTGTATACCCATGGGGGGTATTTATAATTAGGAGAAGAGGCAATTTTGTGAAAAAAAAAAAATTTTTTGCAGTTAGCCGAACTGCCAGCTAACCGTAGCCAATTGCCTGTGGTTGGCAAAGATGCTGTGTGGGCCACGACCATCCTCGGGAACTGCGGGCAACCATGTGGCCAAGCCGAGCAATAGGACAGCAGCTCGCTGCACGGGGGTGTACGAGCACGTTGGGCAGATGTGCGGCAGTGACTGCGGCTGGCGGCGGCCACTGGCGGCTGATACGCCCTGACTTATTTTTGGGCCCATTATTTGGTCCGGAAAGGCCAAATCAAACGTTTTTGGGGTCCCCTCGACCGTTTTTCATCTTTTCGAACTCAATTTTGACACTTTCAAGGCTATTCGGAACATCTACACCCAAGATCGGATTATTTTGGAGTTCTGAGTTGTATGAATTTTTTTTTAAAATTAACTTAAATTTTCAGACTCTGCAGGCTTTGATGTCCAAAATAGGGGGTAACTATTACATCATCAAAAAATTATCTTGATCGGACACGAATCTTGAGGCAAAATGAAGTTGGAAACTTTTGAAATTAAAATGGGGATCATCTGAACTCCTATTTCAACAAATTTATAGTCAAACTAAGCATCTCGAAAAGACGAACACAACAACACCAAATTCGACTCAATCCGAGCCCAAATGGGTCCAAATCAA
Organism: Dendrobium chrysotoxum; assembly: GCA_019925795.1. Taxonomy (NCBI): domain Eukaryota; kingdom Viridiplantae; phylum Streptophyta; class Magnoliopsida; order Asparagales; family Orchidaceae; genus Dendrobium; species Dendrobium chrysotoxum. The sequence goes on from CM034308.1 coordinate 38,623,496, forward strand.
GGACTCAAAGCATTGTTGGAAGGTTCAAACCACAATTTGGATTACCAAACAGTTTCCAACATGACATGCTTATAGTTGAATCGAGCGGCTCGATGAGACGAATCTAATAAGCCTAAGATCGTAAATTCTGAAATCATTAAGGCATTCAAATGTCCAACAAACTATCCACGATCAAGGAATTCAACATCGGCCGTCAATCCAAACACTCTTCAATTACCCTTGATCTTCCTCTTTTTTACGGGTCATGCCACTCCAGGAAATTTATTAATAGACCCCTCCTTTCTCATAAAGAGGAACACCCAAAGCCTAAGAAAAAAAAGAGAGAGATCGGAGATCGTTCTTGCCTCCTTGCCTCCTTGACCACTGCACGGAGTTCCGCCGGACCACCATTGGAGGCCCTGAGTTCCGTCGGACCACCACCCGAGGCCCGGAGTTCCACCGGACCACCACCTGAGGCCCTAAGTTTCACCGGACCACCGCCTGACGCCTTGAGTTTTATCAGAACACCACCTGAGGCCTGGAGTTCCACCAGACAATCACCTGAGACCCTGAGTTCTGCCGGATCACCGCCTGATGCCCTGAGTTCCGTCAGACCACCACCTGAGGCCCGAAGTTCCACCAGACCAGCACCTGAGGTGGTGAGTTCCGCCGGACCACCACATGAGCCACTGAGTTTCGCCAGACCACCACCGAATGCCTTGAGTTTTGCTAGACCACCGACTGACGCTGAAGTTCTACCAGACCACCACCTAAAGCCTAAAGTTCTACTGGACCACCACCTGAGGCTTTGAGTTCTGTTAGATCAACGTCTGATGCCATGAGTTTCACCGGGCCACCACCTGAGGCCCTGAGTTCTGTCGCACCACCGCCTGGCGCCCTAAGTTCCGTCGGACCACTACTTGAGGCCCAGAGTTTCACCAGACCATCATCTGAGGCCCTCAGTTCTGCTGGACCACTGCCTGACTCCCTGAGTTTTGTCGGACCACCAACTCAGGCCTGGAGTTCCACCGGACCACCACCTAAGGCCCTGAGTTATGTCGGACCACAGCCTGACACCCTTAGTTCTGTCGGACCACCACTTGAGGCCCGAAGTTCTGCTAGACCATCACCGGACACCCTGAGTTCCGTCAGACCCTCGATCGACGCTGAAGTTCTGTCAGACCACCACCTAATACCAGGACTTATGCCAGATCACCGCCTGAAGTCGGACTCCTACCGATTATGGTCCTCCTGACCTCTATTATCGACTTATGTCCTCCTGACCTCTATTATCAATTACGGTCCTTCCGACCTCCATCACCTGGAAACCGTCTTTATGACCCCTGTCTCATGCTGTCCATGGTTCTTTTGACCTCCGTTGCCTATTACGGTCATTCTGACCCCATCGCCATGCAACGATCTTTATATCTCCTGTTGACTACGGTCCTTCCGACCTCCATCATCGACTATGGTCCTTCCGACCTCCCTCGCAAGACAACGATCTTTCTAACCACTGTCTCCCACCGACTAAGGTCCTTTTGACCTCCATCGCTCGACCAACTAAGGTCCTCTCGACCTCTATCATCAAACTACGGTCTTTTTGACCTCTAATGCCCATCAAATATGATCCTTCTGACCTCCATCGCCCGACCAATTAAGGTCCTCTCAATCTCAGTCATCATACTACAATCCTTCTAACCTCCAACGTTTGTCGACTACGGTCTTCCCGACCTCCATCGTCTATCGACTATGGTCTTCCCGACGTCCGTCATCTATCGACTATGGTCCTGCCAACCAAGCAAATATGTATATGTTGATTATTATAATTCCCACCATATAATACACTCTATGTGATGTATATTTATGACATCAAGCCAAGGCCTTCTCCGAAGGAAGGGCCTCATTTGTATTCGACTGCAAAGACTAGTGGATTCATTCAAACTGGGCCAGCCCCCGTGATTTTTCCCCTTTTTTAGAGGTTTCCATGTAAAAACTCTAGTATTTCTTATGAGTACTACACCCTCTCTCTTTCATCTTATTGCATCCTGGATCTTCGTGCAACGCTAAGACGTTAAACTATATATTTCTCTACCGTCGCGTATACATGCAACAAGACCAAAATTTTAAAAGAAGGATATATTTACGAATTAAAATAAATTATATATATTATGAAATAGAAATTTCTTGTACTAAATAAAATCTTTATATTATTTGTGCATTTACATTTATAATTAAATATTTGAATTATACAATTTATTAATATAATATTACATTAGTTAGTTTATTTTATTTGCACCTATAATTAATTTTATTAAAATAATTTTAATGAGCTTCAGTCAGAGTGACAACTTTGATTAGTTAGATAAAGAGAATCATTTCTTTAAAAATGAGTTATAATACAATGATAAAGATAATTAAATATAAATAATTAGTTAAATATGAGTTGATAACTAAATTCTTATTAGTATTAATGTCATTGGATTCATGGCCCAATAATTATTCATGTCTAATATCATGTATTTGTTTGATTTTATTATTGTTGCTGGCACAACTTGTCACATGTACTTTGAAATAATAATGTTTTTTCAACAGTTTGTATATCATCATAGTATCATATACATCTTATTTGATTCTTCATTAAGGCCCTATTTTTTATATTATTCATGGCAGCTATCTGTCACATGAGCTGAAATGTATAATAGTAATGTGTATTTTAATGTTCTCCAAGTACAATATGATCCTTTATTTGTTATATGATCATTGATTAAAGTAATTTATTTGATACTATTATTGGCAGCATCTTATCAGAATAGATGAGTTGTAAAGCAGTACTGTATAGTCTACTTTTCTTTAATTTACCTTTAAATTTTGTATGAATATTAAAATTTCAAGGTTAATGTGAATGTGAGTTATATTTCAGCTCTGCTATATAAGGACTGTATGTATATGTTAAGTTGAGCAATAGTAAAAGCTGCTTCTAGCCGAGTTTTATTAAAAACTCTTAATCTGTGAAGTTTGAGTTGTTACTTTGAACATGCATTGGCCGGTTATGAGAAGGTTCGAGGCATCTCCACAAAAGAAATGTTTGATTGTGCAACTAGATGAATGAACGATTGTAGGGCACGATAAGTTGGCAGTCCACTGGAGTGAAAGGCGAATGCAAATGAAATGCGTGGGTGTTGCATGCATGAATGGACGAAAGATAGAGATTGTTTATTCTAGCCTTTGCATGCTAAATAATGAGTATAAAGATCTATAAGACGAGAGATTTTCTAAATGCTTCTAGCTAAAAATATGTGTTAAGTGTAATTTTTTAGTATTTTACTATATTAAAGATCAATAAAACATAATTTTTAGTTGATATTGTGAAGAAATATCCTGAGAAAAATAGAAAAATTCACAAGTGTTGAATCAGCGCTGTAACTTTCAAACAACCAGCGTCGTAGTGGCTATAATGCCTTAGCACTAGATTAGAAAATCACAGCACTAGAGCCTCAAGAAATGGCAATTAAATCAAATCCAAAGTCAGCATTACAGTGCTTCACAACACCATAAATACCAAAAATCAGTATCACATCACTTGAGTCTCAAGAATTTGAACGTTGAAGCGCCGAGTTTCACAACGCCACAGCATCAAATTGCACATTTAAGCATAACAATGCTCAACTTCTAGAGCATTACGACATAACGATTGATGAAAGATGGAGCGGCGCCAAATTAGCCAAGCGACACACAAGTTTAGCCATTAGACACGCTGAATCTACCCAACACTATAGTGGTGCAAATCCAACAGCACCGAGGCGCTAGTTCATTCTATAATATCGCTGTGCCACCATGTCAAGTGCCACGACTTCTGAGTCCATTTCTATACATGTATAAATAAAATTTTAGGTTATTTTAATGTAGAGTTTTGTCACCTTATCTAATTTAGTCCAAACTGCAGTGCCCCTTAGAGTAAAATTTAAGGGAGACTAGATGAGAGAAGGATTTTTTCTTTGGGAATTATTAGCCTATCTATTTGTAATAAATCAGATATTTGGAGGAGAAAGGAGAGTAGAGAGGATATTCATACTCTCGAGGTGACATCTAAAATAATTTTTACTTAGTATTTTTCTCTTTTATGCAAGTAATGAAATTTGATTTACATTCTTTACATATCATGTCTCACTAATTTTATAGTTTTTGGCTAATAATGTGAATCTAATATTAGTATTAATGTATATTATAGTGCTTTGAATGAGAAATGGATATTTTCAACAGCTCTCAAATTTAATTTAATGCATACAATGATTATGTGTGTAGTTAAAAACTAGTATGGTTTATTGCCTTGGCCGAGGAATATTGAAACAAATAAGAGTATTAGAATAAAATATTTGCATACCTAGACATAGGATGTTTAACCCTTCTAGGTTCTATGGATATACAATAACTGTAAGATAGCCATAAATCTCTCTTTATATCCCTATAAGCTCGATAGAGATCTAGGGATGTATATGCCCTAATCCACATCAACAAAAGAGGGTCTCATTAGGAAAACTTTGGTAATTTGCATTCATTAGTCCATCTTTGATTATTTGATATATTATCTTTTCTTTTATAATTCTCTCTAGTAACACAATCTCAAATCTCATCTCATTCAGTAGAATAAACATTATAGCTATAGTAGGCAATACTAATTTACGTACATGTTTGCAGAACACTTCCTCATGGGTTCGATACTCTCTTAATAACTTTATTACTTGATCAACATGTACACTTGCATATTTAGTTGGCATTGCATATCAATAAAAACTTAAGCATATTTCAACCTATAGCATAAACTTAATTCAAGCATTGAAGAAAGCTTGTGCAAACCCTCACATAAATATGTTGAGATGAAGTTTAGGCAACTTGATCATCGTCTTGTTAGTTCTCACTTTTTGCAGATGCGATATCACGAGATATTACATGAAAGAGAAGGTGCTAACTCCAGTAATGCTAAATTGTAAGGAGTTGATTTGGATCATGTTATTCTTTACCATTCATGGACTTTAGGTGAGGATGAGTTCATTATGGGCCTCTATAAGAAACTAATGGATCAGTTATTGCCTAATGGTAGGAGATAAAACTTCTTTTCTCCAGATGAATGGAAAGAGTCTCTAATATGAGTTTGAGTTTTTTTTAAAATGTTGTCCAACTCAAAGCCAACTCCAAACTCACATGCATAGAACTAAATATTTAAAGTCCTAATTACATATTATATACTTACTTTATTGAGCAATTAACTTTATAGCTTTTCCCTAATAATTCATTTTAAAAAATCTAAGTTTATCTTAAGAAAATAATAAAGAATGTGGTTTAATTAATTGAGCTCTCATCTACATCATAGCAGTAGAAAAATAAATACTACATAGTACATGTTGAAGTAGTATAATAAAAACATCAGAAAATATAACCAAAACTAATGCATCTTCGGGCGAGGTATGGCATCACTGCCAGGTGTAAAGTGATGTGGTTACCGCAATGATCAAGTACATAAGTTGTGCTACTCCTCAACACTTGCATCAGTCTGTGTAATGTAAAGTACATCCAAGGATGATCGAACAAACTCTAGAATAAAATAAGAAGGAAAGTCTGATTGTATTGGATAAGTGAGGTAGCCTGATCAGCATAAGAGTATGGCCAGCACTTCCTCCTTATGGATTTGTAGCACTAGATGGTGAGTTGAATGTTATGTGGGGAGCTTTTGTGTCGTCAAAATATCTATCATCCCCGGTGTGCATTTATCGGTGTAACCCATGTCATAGCTACCCTACTTTATTTATATCCCGATGCATATATATATATATATATATATATATATATATATATATATATATATATATATATATATATATATATATATATATATATATATATATATATATATATATATCCTCATACCCTTCAAAATAAGGTTATAAGGTCCTCTCCACCACAAGAAAGAAATCACTCTGTAAGTAGTAGCCAAATACATTAGTTTACATAAAAGATGTTGTGCTTGGGAGGTAATGTGCATGATGACCTATATGTACCAAATGGCACTTTGACGGGGCCCTTGTGTAGTAGCTAGTGGGAGGGTCGACAAGTGCCTTCAATATATACAGTGTAGCCCATGATATAAACCACTTCAAGTAGTAGTGTATTATGATGTAGTAGTCAAGACCACAAATAACTCCTACAACCATAGATAATCTCATACTCTCTCACAAGGCAATGTAGGTATGGTGGTATAAAATCCAATCCATGCCCGCCTTTTTATGACCATTAACTTGTATAAAGCTAAGGTCTATGGGCATGATATCAGTCGATGGGGAGTAGACGAACTATCATAAAACTTTATCAGGTAGGTACCACTCAACTTTCTTCTAGTCGATCAAAGGGACACTATCTAGCCATATATCATTATCTACAAGACATAATTATGTGACCTAAGCACGAATCTCTGATGTATAAGGATCTCATATCACTTGTGTTGAAGTCAAAAAATTAAAATAAAAAAGGTTGTGACTTATGTACAATGAAGAACAAAGAATTTTATGAATTTGCATAATTTATCTGTAACACCCCATGATACCCCTTACCAGTAATGCAGAGTGTCACAGAAATAACATTATATTTATTCTTTCCTTTTAATTATTTCTCATCAATTATATACTTATATAAAATATTCATTGACAATCACATTTATATAATAAATGGAAGCTTCTAATTAATCTAAATTTTATCACATAATATTTATAGAGTCACTACTAAAATTTAAAATAGTACAACACGGAACAGTCTATATACCTCAACTGTAGACTCACATACAAGACTAAATAATAAAATATAAAATAAAATAACTTAAACCGATTTAGCTTCAACTTTTTTCTTTCATTTCTCTGTAACAACAGTTAGTATGAAAAGAACTGGTGAGCTATGAGGCTTAGTAAGTTATACAATTTACATAAAAATAAATGCTAGATTATAAAGAATAACATAATTGAATTAACTTATAAATTTTTTCAAAATAATATAAATCATCTTTGAAAATCATCATTTCATTCATATGAAGTATTTTCAGAATATTAATATTAGTTTTAAAGATTGGGCCAAACTTTCATAAAATGTTCAATGAAGCCCAAGTAAGCTTTGCATTATCGCCATTGAACTACATAGAGGTCCCTTTTGCCTCATCAAGGGTCTCTTTTGCCCCATATGCTATTTAGGTATTATTATAGGATCTCTTTTGCCACACCTGCTATGTAGGTATCATATATGGGGTCCCTTTTGCTCCACCTGTAATTAAATGTATCAACCTGAGGACCCTTTTGCCCCACCTGCAATTATAAGTTTCATATCATTTTATAGCCAATATTTACTAATTTGATATTCAATAAACTTCACATGTTCATAGTTCATACTTGTATTGTATGGTTGCATATTTCTATCACAACATAGCTGTTATACTATTGGCATGAAAAGAAAGGGTATGCCACATGTAAGGATTTATGCTTATTTTCAAAATGCTAATAACTAGCAAAATCTTCAAATGATCATATTACATTTTATTTTAAATATAAATCATTCAAATTTGCATGTGGTTGTTCAAACATAAATACTTTGTTGTGAACATGCTTTCATATCATCTTTCCCTTTTTATAATTATTTCCTTGAGTTTCTATTAAATGGTAGTGTACAAGTCTATTAAAAATAACAGTATGTATTTTTAAATTAACTTGCATTACTTACATCATTGACTAGCTATCTCTTCCAATTCTACACCTCGTAATCTTTTCCTTTGGTAAATTATCTCAAAATATCCTTTTTACGTATATAAATGTATCCTCAGTTCAATCTTTTCCTTCAATTCTCTAATATTCTCCCTTAACTGGAATTATTTACTGAAAATCTCGCTCTCAAAGCCTGTTGTAGAAATTAGCCAATCTCAACAATATAACAAAATAATTCCTTGATACTCATGCTAAAATTTATCACAGCTTCACTTACCTGAACCTATACTCTTTTATGATCTTCCGTTTGCATTCAGCACATCTGCCTTCTTTTTTTTTCTACACTGTGCCTAACAAGACAACAGTATCTCACCCACCTTATCCCTATTACATTGTGCAGTGCATCTCCTCCATTGCACGATGTCACACCTTGTTATAATCCCGTAATTATTTGCTTCTACTATAATATAATACTCTACTACACCTTCACATCACATGTCCGCCTCCCTTCCCTTCACCCGATCACTTCACTGCTTCATCTACAACAACTGCAATTGTAAGCCTCTGATTTTACCCTCTCACCCGACTCACCTCTTTATTTCTTATATTGTGAAACTACCTCAAGCCAACAGATGCCTATATTGATTAAATGGGTGGCTAAGTGGATTTAGATTTTTAATTAATATAATATTTATGCTAGCGGAGTATAGGAATACCATTAGAAGCCTAATTAACATACTTTAATTAGCATCAATTTATAAATTAATAATAAAATATTAACAATAATGGTCAATTACATAATCTTCGAACAGTAACTGTTAATTGGAATTAACAAAATAATATTAATAAAAATTGATGCTAATAGTATTTAAAAGTAATTATATGTTAAACTTTTAGGAATAATAAATTTGTTGGAAATTTTAGTAAAAGTTACTAATTTGGGCATAATTTAATTAGGCAAATTTTTATAATATTACCTGAAATTTTGGGTATTACATTATCTAACTATCAAGTAGCCTGTTAAGCTCACCTCACTAGTTGATGATATTCCCCATAGGCCACCGTTGTAATCGCTCACTCAGCTCCTCATTCCACCTACAAAGACAAAAATAATTAATCCAAATATAACACTTATAGATTTCAAATTTTTTTACTAATAAAAAATAACGAATCAAACTCGTAGCCAATACTTAAATTGTTAAGCTGAAGTGGGTAAGGAATGTGAAGTAATGGTCGGCTGACATGAATGTGCTCCCATGCCCAAATCTACAGTAAACATATGCATCCCATTATATTGGCCCTCCAAGGATTTGTAGCCTCAGCCAGTTCTCTATACAAGGGGGCTAGTACTGCACCCCTAAGCAAGTATGTGCTAAATATCCCAATGTCCTCCAAGAAGGATAAGTACTACAAATCGATATCCAAACCTGAGGTGTCTGGTAAAAGGTGGCATCCTAAGATGAATAAAATACATGCTCTCACATGCCTCCAGAAATTGATCTCCGTCAGATCAAGGTACGAGTCCCACCAGAAAGTCCATTACAACCACCTAAGTGGCATGCAAGTCTGTACATAAGCCTGACCTATCCTAAACTTCAAATTGATACGGTGGTCAAATGGATCATGGTAGACAACATCAAGCTCTGGATGCCTACCTAAAATAATTAGACCAACTAAGCCACCGTCACCTTGGACCGACAACTGTGTATCTTATAAATGTTGTCGCATTAATCTGTACACCTAAGATTATGGTCACATCCTGTAATGTAATGATCATCTCACCAACTAGGAGGTGGAATGTATTCATCTGCAGCGACCATCTCTCTACTAAAGCAGTTAACAAATGGTGATCCATCCTTATAAACCTCATATGGCTGACACATTCTAATCCCACCATCCTCAACACATTCATAAATCTTAGGCAATTTATAGACCAATCATGCACCATAAATAGATTTGAAGTTGGCTCTATGATTATGCCCCGTAATAAAAGTAATAATGTTTAGTGATTACATAATTAAAAAAGGTGATGCAAATAGAACTGATAAATGTATAGAAATATATAAAATTTAAAATCTAACCTCATCCGGATGAGCTGCTCGGTGGCTACTGCATAGTGATGCGATACTAGGATGAATGTTAACTACTGATGCTTGGGTAGGTTCCTCCATTAGAGGGTGGCGTCTAGAACGACTCCTGTTTGGCCTAGCTTGGTGCCATGAAACCTGGAAAGTGTTTATATTATAAAATCACATTATATTAACACAGCTACATAGTATTAATAAAAGACAAGCAATTTATCGGCGTAGAAAAACTAGTATTATTTTTAAGACAAGTTTAACTAGCATTGTAAAGTCCACAAGATTTTAAGTATGATTGAACAAAAATTTTAAAAATTTGTAAAGAAAAAATTAAACATTACTTGCATGATCGAATGCATAAGCTAAATATAAATGTTTTTATAACAATCATGAACTAAAGATTTTAGAATATCATGATTTATTGAATGAAATTTGACGTTTAAAAAAGTCTACAAGAGCAAAGTAACTTACATAGTAGGACATGCCCTTCAGTTGTGTCCTGCCAAGTGGCACACACTACAGAGCCTATGACTTCTTATTCTCATTTTATCCATCGAGTTTCTATACCGATTCATACGTGGTTTGCCGGATCTTTTTTATGATTGGGTAGGTGGAGAGGGTAAAGCCTGTTTGTTGGGTTGTGGCAAGTTCAGGCCTCCCGATCAGGGATATTATAAAACTCACCAACATATGTCAGTCTGTAGTCATTTAAGCTATAATACTCTGATACATAATCAAAGTGGCCTAGTCTTAGCACTGAAACACGACTCACAATGTGTGCACAAGGTAAATGATATATAATAGTTCTTCAATAGCTATAAATACATATTCTATCATCTATTAAATTAACTCTATACAATTGTGACAACATGTCCACAACTTGGAACTCATGCTTGTTGATTCAAATAAGTTGTGGCAACCTCCTATCTTCCTATTCAATTTTCTTGATTGTTGATTAAACTTGAGGTGTAAAAAGACTATTATTCTAAAGCTCATCATCGTCAATAATCTCTAACCTCCTCAAGTGCATAACCACAACATCGTAATATATGGCAGGAAAAAATGCCTGAATTAGAAAACCTGTGAAACCCTTAATTTTTTTGTTAACCTAGAGTAGTCAATTAATATTTTTGGAGTCATTATAACTCCAAATCACAAAGAGTCTTCGCCAGAACGTTTATAGTGTTGTGTTTTAGCTTCTCTATTTCTTTCAAAATTTTTAGGCACTGTTAAAATTTTCTAAGAAATCGCCACCTATTGGTATAAGTGGGGTTTTTGGGACCGTTAGGTGTCTGTTTTGTAAATTGATTTCACCAGAATGTTTTAAATACAATTAGCTAATTTATAAATATTTTTCTGTAATTTTTAAATTTTTAGATTTTAAGTTATAAAAGAATTTTATTATTTTAATATTAAATAATTAGAGTAATTAATATTTTATTATATATGCTTTACCTTTTTCATTTTTCCCAAACAGAGAATCGGATTAGAGCAATTAGGGAGAAAGAGAGGAGAGAGAAAGATAAAAACTAGATTTTGGGTGACTTCGGTCCGTTTTCGTTCATCAGTCCAGTTGGAAAACTTGTTCATCTCGAGCTGAGTCACATTATGCCTATCTCAATTTTAAAAAAAAAGTGTATTTTAAGTAAAATTTTTTATTAAAATTTTATATCTGTTAGCAAAAAATAGGAATAACTTTGCACAGGTAAAACTTTCACTGCATAACTTTTTATATGTTATAGAGATTACGATCATGTAGATTTTGAATATTTTCTCAAAATTTTATACATGAGATTTTAAAATTTGTGGGTTTTTATTGAATAGAAAATTTTTTAGATGCTAAAAAATAGTTGTGTAGTACAATAAAAGTCTTAAAATATTATTTTATATAAGTCCTGATAATTTGATAGTTTTTTTAAATATTAATTTTTTATAGTAGGTATTTCTATTGTCTACTGTTATACAATACTGTGCAATTTTGATACATGCTCAATTACTCTTTAATTGATGTACTATAATAATATATGTGCACATGTTATTAAAATGTATCTGTTGAGAGCCATAAGATGTCAGAATTCTCTGAGATTCTGTCTGTGTCAGGGAATTGCTAAGACTTATAAAGGGTCAGAATATTTTAAGATTCTATCTGAGACAGAGATATATGATATGTTATGGTACTATAAGCACAACAAAATGGCAGTCATAAGGGGCTAGAATCCTTTGAGATTCTGTCTGGGTTCGAGAAATATGATATGAGCTGCTCTGTAATATAAATTTCAATTTATTTATTTAGTATTGTTATTTAATAACTATTATGCATTTATTACTTCTCTTAATATGGTAATTTATTTAAACTATTTTTAACTACTTTTAAATATTCAAAAAAAATATTTGACAAAAGAATATTTAAAAATTTAGATTGATTTATGTGGCTTGCTGAGCTATTATAACTCACTGTATATTTGCATCTGGTTTTTAGGATTTGGGAAAGGGAAGGAGATTGTGGACAAGCAGTTCAGGATTAGATTTGAGGTCATAAGTATTTTATTATTTTGATTTTTATACAGTCATGACTAATTAAATTTTCAGTTCTATAGCTCATGCATGTAGCTATGTACTGTAGTATATATATTTATTTTGATGAAATGAAAAAACTTTATGGATGTGTTTTTCAGTATTTGAATATTTTAGTAGCTCTGTAGTTTGTCATTTATTTCAATGAATATTGGTAGAAAATCTGAAATAATTCTAAAACTAGATCTTGGGATTTACCTGTCACAGCTCAACACGATAGGACATGTCCTGGTCGAGTTAGGTTGTGACAAAACCTCTAGCTCCTTTTAAAACCTCATTGAAGGACTCCAATGTATTTGTTTTCATAACTCCATATCAAAGTCCACCATCGTGGGTTAAAGCCTAATTCATCACATCTCGGTTTACAAGCCACTGGTGAATCTCAGTCTTAACCTTTATGAGATCCAGTATGCTCCTGTTGAATACCATATGGTCATTAGTGTTCCATGTTGTATGCATCTTTATTATAGAAAATCAAAATTAACAACACCCATCTGTCTCACTGTTTTTTTTATTTCACGCAAATGTCATAAATAGTGATGATGTGGAGCATTAAAAAATATTTCTTAACAACCACAAACTAAACCAGCATATATGTTAGATATAATATATAAATTGGACCTTATACTAACAACATAAAGAAGTTCATGCATCTGTCTCAAAAATCAGATCCAAGATTTAGTACATTGACTCCACAATTGCAAATGCTAGAGAATAAAGCCCATTATTTGCATTCAAGCCTACAGTAATCAGTAAAGTGTCTTGACATTTACCTAAAAGGAATGTCCCATCGAGGCTAAGAATAGGTTGATAAAACCTCCACCCACCTATAGAAGGATCGAAAGACTAAAACATTCTTTGAAATCTATGTGTCTTAGTAGGTTGTATCCTGTACATTATCTCAGGCATTGCTGATACAACAACATACATAAATATATTCATAGTTTAATAGGATTCCTCCTATCTACCAAACACAACCTTAACATCCTTATGTATGACATCCCAAGCTTTCATGTAAGAAATTTTGATATTTAACTTAACTTCAATTCAACCAATAATCTCCCTTGGCTTTAGGTCCATATGTTATCTAATAGTTGGCAATATAAAGTACCTTATGAACTGAGAATTATGTTGATGGTGGCCATCTGCGAGAATGAGACTTGTGCATGTTTGGTAATACATCGCAGATGAGATTTTCTATGTACCTCTGAAACGTTTGCTCAAACCAGCATGCAAATGCCCTAAGTAAGGAGTGTCCAACCTTTCATGTTGAGCACATGCCACTGTAAAATTTTTCCTATTTGATGCAATCATAACAAACTAAATATTATTTCTAATTGACCATCCTTGTAATGCAAACTGTAGGTGTAATTTTCTTGTGAAACACATCCCCTCCATCAACTCTGTTGGAAATAAAAATTCTTCTTCTACTTGGTGGCCAATATTATCATCGCCAAAGGTTATTTCCTCATCATATTGATGTGTACTTAGACATGTGTCAACAAAGTTATTATTTGTAACCATGCCTTCTTCAGTGCCAATTGCCCTATAATAATAATAATTTTGGATGACACTAAGTATCTCATCATGGCATCAACGTTTCCTTCATTTATATCACATGGTAATTCATCATCTGCATCACATCCTTGGTCACTAGATCCACTGCTCATGGTTTCATATCCTTCGTCAATAATAAAGGATGGTCTACTTGAAGGTCCTGGAGCATCCTGCTAACATTGATTATGCAAACACTACACCAAAAAAAGACGTATGTTTACTAAAGTACCTGCAACACAACTAAAAAACTAAATATTTGTAAATTCAAATTCAATGGGGCACTTACTTCGAATGTGGCTGTTCAACTAGTGGGAGCCTTGAAACAACTTCTACTTTTTCCTCGAGACAAAATGATTCATATACTTGGGATGTCAGATTCTCAGCATTATCAGTAGGTGCGGTTGGCTTTTCAACCTCCACATACAATATTAGAATTTCTCCAGTGGCATGAGATAACATCACTTCGCAGATCTCATTATCTTAGACATGTGAAGCAATGAACTCATTATACCGGTAGATGACAAAACAACATCACTGTATACTTGGATGCATCATACTTCAGTACTTTCATGACCTTAACTTAAGCTGATTTAAGTTCATATTGCTTGACACTTGCAAGAGATGATTCCACCCCCAGTATACATCGGTGCAAATTTAGCATCCATGGATAATTCACCATCATACATAAGCATACACGAAGCTTCTCGCCCTGGGAAGTCCTCGTGTTGCACCCCTTTTTATAAAAAATAAAAAATAAAAAATAAACAAAGCTTCTCATCCAATTATAATTAACTTACTATGTTTCATTGACAAATCTTAACAACAGCCAACAATAAACTAAGTCAACTCTCAAATATTCATTAGTGAAGTAGCAAAATGATATAAAACATTAATCACTTAAAAGACTTTGTAAAATTTCTAACTAACACAAAATGGGTACTTCTAATTTTGATTCAAAACTATTATGTGTAACAAATTACATCAAATTATTAAAAAATTTTATAAAACCAAAACATCAAACAAATCACCCACAATGAAATCTTAATAATCAAATCATTTGATGATCAAATCATTTAAACATTGGCACTGTAACATGGATGTCTACTACATTGACTTTCACAAGAAGATGCAAATTATAATAAATCTTTTTTTCTTTCTTTCAATTCTATGTTTATTATTATTATGGTTAATTACAAAAAAAAAATCATATTTTCCATCAAAACCTTATCACTAATACAAAAAAAATCTCACATAAAGAATCTAAAAGGATTACAAAAGCTATTTAAAAAACTTACTCATTTTTTGTACCTGAAAAACTCTAATTAAATTACTAACAAAAATTACCAACAAACAAAATCCACTGTCTATCAAACCAATTTACTTCTATTATCCTTAATGTTACAAATCTACACATAAAAACAAAAAATAAATTGGGCTACTTACAATTACCAAAAAGAAAGAAATTCACCTTGAACACACCATTACTTTGGACTATCACTTATCAGCCAAATTTTTAGGTCTAAAATATCTCTCAAATGTTCAGATCTGAATTACCTCCCAAAATAATTCATATAATGATGTGATCTCTCAGAATTTAACTTGTACATAGCTATTAGATATACATTTGCGAAGGTCCCAAAATCCTCACTACTAAACCTATATTTTCAACAAACCCAAAAGTCCTTAAAAAAATAGAAAAAAAATTCATTCGCAAAAATCCAACAAAAAATTGCTGCATATCTAAGCTAAACTACTCATTCAAAACAATATTAACTAAAAAATAAGAGAGAAAGAGTTTGCCTTACTTCTAGTGTTCGCGTCGGATCTTGGGGCTCACGGATGAAGAAAAGCGAAGGAGGACAACAAGCTTGCAAAAAGTGAGAAAAATGAATGAAAAACTTGAAACTGGATGCAGTCACCCATTTAATGGGGGACTTACTCACTACCAAATCACGAGCTATGTCAGCTTTTACTCTTTTTTTTTAACTGGTAAGTAGCCGGTCGGCCGTTAAATGGGCGACTGTGCCTACTCCTAATTTTTTTTAAAGGGCGAAATATTTAAGAAAAATTATAACTAGTTTTAGTTTAAAAATTTGCCTATTTAATGGGCGACTGTGTTAGGAGAAGGCTTTGTAATAGATAGTTGGGATGTCGTTGATGGAACTGATGGCATATGAGAAGAAGAGGCACTATAGAAAATTCTGCTCTTTGCGGCAAAAAAACAAAGGAAATTCATCAGAAATCCTTGTTTACGGTGGATTTGCGGCGAAATTGATTCAGCCGTTAAAACCCATGCCACAAAAGTATTTGCAACAGAATATATCCATCACAAATATTTTGCGGCGGTTATACGACAAAAAGTCCACCGCAAATTGTGGTGGAATATCTATCGTATATTGTGACGAAACAACCATCATAAATCCACCACTATTTGTGATAGATATTTCCGTCGCAAATAATGATACTTGTTCGTCGTATCAACGTTTGCATAAAAAATTCCACTGTAAATTCGTTAGAAGCCTGTAGTATAACGAAAAAATAGCTACTGCTATATGTTATTCAGCTTTCCAATAGTACAAATCCAAACAGTTTAAAATTTTACAAATCCAATAATGATCAAATGCAGTAATATAAAGCAAAAAAATCCAATATAAATATTCCAATATGTCAAATAAACATTGTACATTCCATAAAAATCTACAATACACTGTTGAAGTTTTAATAGTTCTTTTGCATCAAAAGAAGTAAACTGAATCAAAAATATTTTTACAGATACTCTAGGCAGAATATGTGTCCTCGCTATCATGCTCGGTCGATATAAGAGCAGGTTGATTTTCGTCAATCTGCTCTCTCAATCTTCTGATCTCATATTGTATATGAATATTGATACCCAATTATATTTCTCAGACATTCTCTAACTCCGCTGTCAGGTTAGGCACCTTTTGGCTGTATAAACTCTTCTAACTGCCTACAGAGTAGCTGGTAGCAAAAGATGATTGTCCCTCGTACGTATAGGCTTGCGAGCCTAATCCATAATCCTGTCCCTTCTGCTTTCCACCTACCGCTTGCGACCATGTGCAGTAGTTAGAAATATCTGTAGATCCCTTAGAGGAACCCTCACATGTTGTGGTCTAACTCTCTTGAAATCTTGTATACTCATCCTACAAAATATAACATAATATTAATCATCGTATAATCATCACTTATAATATTTCTGTAAGTATAATATCCTTATATACTTACATATGCCTTCCTAGCTCGCTCATCGACCCACTGCTAGTCCTCCTGACGCTTATGAGTGTGACTGTGTAGCTCAACTACAGCGGGTTCTCTGCCAAATATCTCCTTTTACAATATACTTAGATTAGATGCATAAATAAAAAAATTATTAAAATCTATTAAAATTCATATAAATCGTCGTCTATGCTTAGTGTGTGGCACTGAGCCCCCAATATGGAGGGAGCTACCCAGGCACCCGACATTAGAAGCTCGGTTCAGTCTGTTCTGCTCACTCCAAACTATAAAATCTAGGCTGCCCTAAGCACTATTAAGCTTTGCCCATACACCCTCTCTAATCTAGAGTGGTCGCTCGCCTGTCCTCTTGATACGAGTGAACATGTTTCGCAAGCAAGTTGCTCCACATTTCTCAAAATTTGTTCTTGTATAATGGGTCGCACTGAGAGTTGTGCTAAGGCTCGTACTCGGTATGTGAAGTCCAATATCAATATTTTGGCATGAATCCTCTACGATATATATAGATTAACAGTGATCTTATATGATGTGAGATAAGCTTGATTTTTGTGTTTGTAATATGGACAAAGAAACCCCCCTCTGATATAAATGAAGGTAATTGACAGCCTACTTGAATGAAATAATTCACTCCATTCAAAAATTCATCTGTTAATATCTTGCATCTAAGCAACAATCGGTTATACATCCAATTTCTATACTTTCGAATATCCATAATAAAGTTGGATTATAAATTCCTACAACCAAATAATTAGATTTGTATCAATTTAGAAAATAATTACATAATATGTGCAATAGTGATAATTTTAGGAGTTTACATGGATAATTATGGGACTCCACCAGTCACTCATTGTATATTGGGGAATAGAACAATGTATGTGAATTAGTGCAACACTAATACATCTAGTTTTCCAAATGTAAAGACACTCATCTACTTAAGCATCCTCATCTTTGCAACACTTAACATTCTGCACCATAAAGCATTGAGAGGGACTTTTCCCTTACGTTTGAGAGGGAGTTTTCTATCACACATTAAACCCGATGCATTTTTCCACTTCAATCATCAAACTTGAATTCTACTAATAATATCTCTATCCATTACATAATCACCATGAACAATTGACTTGAAGAGTAAAGCCACTCATCCACCTGAACATCCTCATCTCTACAACACTTAACTTAATATTATGCTTCTCTTTTAATAGCCAACATTTTACACCATAAAGCACTGTAGGTCTCACTATCATCTTATAGAATTTTCCCTTAAAGTTTGAGAGGGACTTTTCTATCACACACCAAGCCTGATGCATTCCTCCACTTAAATCATCCAACTTGAATTATACCAATAATATCTCCATCCATTACACAATCATCATGAACAACAGACTCTAAGAGTAAAGCCACTCATCCACCTAAGCATCATACATCTCTCCAACACATAATTTAATATTATGCTTCTCTTTTAGTGGCCAACATTTTGTACCATAAAGCATAGCAACTCTCACTCCCGTCTTATAGAATTTTCCCTTAAGACTGAAAGGGAATTTTTCTATCACACAACAAGCCTGATGCATTCCTCCACTTCAATCATCCAACTTGAATTCTACTAATAATATCTCTATCCATCACACCAAAGTATGTAACCCTAAAGTATGAATAATAGACTTAAAATGAAATGGAAGTAAGATTACCTTCGAAGCCGATCCGATGCGATAGGAAGGGATTGTTTGGATGTAGGATTTAGGGCGGATTTACGGGATTTGGCCGAAGAAGCATGTGAAAGGGAGAAAGCTACCTTCACAATGAGCAAGCTCCCATCGTTGCTTTTGATTAGAATGCGTAACTTCTGATCAAACAGTAAGGGAACGTTGTCGAGTCTCGAAGGAGCGAAGTCGAACAGTAACGAAGGAGTCGAAGAAAATTTGGAGACGAGTTGGGGAATTGAAGGAACATCGTCGAAGGAGATGATGGCACAGGGTCATCGAAGAAGTAACGTCGCAGGCACGACAACAGAACGAAACGAGAGCGAATGAAATAAAAAGTGAGTAAGCCAGCTTAGATAGAAGTATTTATGACGGATTTACGATGGATTTCTGACGGAGTTTTCGTTGCAAATTTGCGGCTAATTAGCCATTGCAAATCCGTCGCAAATCCGTCACGAAATAAACGACGAAAATTTTCGCCACAAACCTGCCTCTATTTTAGAGAAAAAAAATTCGTCGCAAAGTCCGCCATAAAGAACTGGATTTCATGTAGTGAGGTTTCTACAATAGGAGCTTGTTAAGGCTCATACATGAGACTAGATGTGTGTGAGACGAAGATAGAGCTTATGGTTCAAATTATGTTCGAATTAGTTGTTTGGATCAAATGCGAATTTGGCTCGAACTAGATTTTAAGAAGGTTATAATCATATCCAAACAAAAAATTGAATATGAATTGGTCTAATTCAAATTTGTTTACAGCAAACTTTAATAATACAGTTTGTATATACAACTGTAAAAATTAATTTAATGCGAAATAAATTTTTTGATATATTCCCCTAAAAAATAAATAACATGCATATTTATTCAACTTGGAGCATTATGCAATATATAAACTCTTATTTCTCAAATAATTAAAATACGGTATGAGAGAAATTAGTCTGAAAAAAAAGAAAAAAAAAGGTTAGGAGGTTTTAAAATTTTCATTTTACCTCAAAATTTTTACCGACATTTGCTTAGGAAAATTATTACGTTCAGCACAGCTGAAAAGTCTTTGGCTTTGTGATCAACAGCGGTGCACGAAGCTAATAGCAACACATATAACTATAGATTATTGAGAATTATAAACAAATTTAATATTTAAAAAAATGAAAAAGGTGAGCTTAATTGAAATTAAAATTTTTATAAAATAACGCCTCATTCCATAAATAAATACACACTTTATTAATTCCTAATGAAGTTGATATTTATTACTAAAGGCATGCTTGGTTGGCTAAAAAAAGAAATGTGATGTAAAAGGAATACATTATATTTGAAATATTTTAAAATTATTTTGGTAAGTCTAAAATAAATGTATGTGATTATTATTATTATTATTATTATTATTATTTGGCTTGAAGTAGATTGAATCAATTTAAAGTCAAAAAATAGTGGTAGTCGATGGCTGGCGGAGGTGATGGTAGTCGACGACAATAGATGGTGGTGGGTGGCAGCTGGCGGTGTACAGTACTGTTAGCTGTGGTGGCGACGACGATAGCAAAGCAGACTGTGGCGACCGGAGGCAATGATTGACAGTGTCGACAATGACTGCTGTGGTCGTGCCAACCACAATCTCAACGAGCAGCTGAAATAATGATGAATTTGTGATATAATTGAAAACCATCTAAATCGAACGAATTCTAAATACACAAAAATTGGACTAGATTATGCACTACAGATACACAAAAAAATTTGTACTATATTTATTTTTTATCAAAGCAAACACCAATATTCTCAAAATCCAAGCATTTAAAATACTTCACAAAATTTTTACTTCACATTGAACAACACTCTAAATGTTCTATATAAGCTTCAATGATTATAAGAAATTGCTTAAACTTAATTTCTCCCCTTCTTTGCCAATCATTATTTAATTTGTATCTATTTTTTAATAATATTTCACCATTGGGAAAAATAAATAAAAAAATATAATAATATTTATTTTTTTATATCTAAATTTTATATATGAGTTTTATTTTTCAATATATTAATATTAATATTATTTTATTTAATTTAAAATTTTGAATGTTATATGAATAAATATAAAAATTTAAATAAATTTACATAATATTAAGATTTTGTGGTACTTATGTAAATAAAAAAAATCTAATGCTTCGATTTTAAAATATGAGGTTTTAAGTTTTAAACCTGGAGAGTAAAAGCATTTACCCTCTCATATATATTTCTTCATCTCCGCTGCTCCAATCACTGATGCCCAATTGCCCCCGCCACCCTACCACTATCTGTGCTGAGTACTCGAATCCATTAGGGCTTCGGGATCTCGCCGGAGTACGCTGTGGATCGCGCCGGAAACCATGTCTTCCGGCAGGTACATGGCCTACTCCCCTTCGCCCTCCGCTCCCCACTCGCCGCACATCCCGGGCATTCGGTCTGCAACCAACGCCCTTGTCGAGCAGGAGAAGTAAGCTTCAATTCTATCGCTCTTTTTTACGGGAAAAACCTACTCTTGTTAGGGTACTTTTCGTCTAGCTTTATTGTTCTTTGGTTCCATTTGGAATGGATCTACGGAGGGGAGATATCATATTTAGGAGCTCCCGACTGATGATGACGCATTGGTCTGTTTCTGTGTTAAGATTCAAAGGAAGATTCAGTATTGTTGCTTTTTTTGGTGTTCAAGATTCAGCTTGATGTGCTGGTTGTCTGTATGATGCTTGTGGTTTAGGGTTTGGTAGGACATATTTTCCGACTCTGGTAATGCTATAATGTGGAAACACTGTCGTAGTTCTGTAGTTTGAATGTCTTCTCCGGGAACTGTTCGTTATGGAAGTTCGATCATTGGTGGATCTGGGAATTCATTACATTTTATTTTACTCTTTCTCGAGTGGTTGCCGTTGTTCTTCTATATGAGATCTGCATATTTTCTGCTCATTATGTGTATTATGGAGTGCTGGGATGTCTTTGTTGAGATTAGAGCAAATTTCTTTGACTATGAGTCTGAGTTCTTGGTTGACTAATTTTTCGGTGTGCTCCTGATAAGCTTCTCTGTGCAGCAGGTATCTTGCAGAGTTGCTGGCAGAGCGGCAGAAGCTTGGTCCTTTTATGCCAGTACTCCCACATAGCTATAGGTTGTTGAATCACGGTGAGCTTCAAACTGTGGGTTTCTTTAGCTGGTTTCATGATTGTTTTGGTCGTCTAGTATTCTTTGTGATCAATTCTCTTTTGGGTGAGCGCTCTCACTTGAGCATTACCAAAGCTTAGAAGCCATGAATATCCATGACTTCATAACAGAATTTCAATAAAGCAATGTTCAAGCACCTTGACTAACACCGTGGAAGCTCATAATAAATAATGTGTTTGGGTTATGTTCAGTTGCTTTTTTCTTCATTTTGATATTTTTAGAAATATATCATACAATAGGTTTGTGTGGTACATGCGAATTGGAATTGTTTCCTTACCTTTCTTCAAAGCTTTGATTTGATCGAAGCTATAATTTACCCGCCGCCAAAATGCTAGAGATCATGGTTACAATAGGCTAGAGGATTGAAAAACATATTATCACGAAAAGTTTATTTCATACTATAAGCTACCTAATGCTTTTTGAGATGGATTATGATGTGGTGCAACTAGTTCTCTGCATATGATGGACTTTCTAGATTGCATTCAAATGAGAGACATAGGAAGAGTTCATAAATTAAAGAGGTCCTGTTATCATCATCATCATCATCATTATAAGATTCGTTCCAACAATTTTAGCTTGCCTTTATGATACTGTAGCATTTATTCTGGCCAAATACTTATAAAGTGTTAATTCTTATTCAAACAATGTACAATGACTTGCAATTTTACCAATGTGTACCTATAATAATTCATAGTAATTTTATTTTAATTCTACTATCAGTATTGCTTGATCTTCCTCCCATTTTAGTTCAGACTACTGTGGTATGCTTTTCCGCCACCTTAATCAATAGGTCAACTCATACCACCTCTCTTATGCAATCATTGCAGCTTGATCTATATAGTTTAGTTGGCCTAATTGAAGTTTCATGTTACTCACCTTTAACTCTTCATGATATTTTATTATTTCATTGCAACCTTCTAGTTTTAACTTTATATGCTATTTAAGCATCTATATGCATTCTTTTTTGTATAACAGTCCTAAGGTACTTAGAATTATCGCACTAAAGTATTACTTGAACTTCCAGTCTTTCACTGATATTGACTCATAATTATCAATTTAACTTCATTCAAATTTTCATATTGTGCATTTTGCCTTTGCTTCTAATTCAAAGCCTTTTTATTTTCTGAAATTCGTCAATTGTTCTAACTTTATGCTTAGAAGAGGTCAAACTAATGTAAATTATATGTTCTACAAATATATTCATCAATTTACCTCATTTTGAATATCTTTTTGTTAGCATCACCATAACCAAATTATAACAAAAAAGGAACTAAATCCTTGATAAATCTAATGTGATCGGAAACTCTCGTCAATCAATAATTGCTACCATTGGTCTTTGTTTTATTTTATATTCCATCATGTTTTTTTTTTTCATTTTAAATTCCTCAAAAAGAAATTACCAATCTAGTTTGCTGTATGCATTTTTTAATTTAATAAAAATCAATTCAAGATATTTTTGCTGCTCTTTATATTTTTTCATTAATTAGCTCAACACAAAAATACCTCCATTGTAGTCATCCTAGCATTAAATCAAATTGATTTTTGATAATAATTGATTTTCTAATCCATGCTCCTTTACTCACTCTTATAACTTTATTGTTTGTCTCATAGGTTTGATTCCCTTATAATCATCATAATTTGAAAGTCCTTTTTTTTTCCTTAGAGATGGGCTAAAAAATAAATTAAGTCATTCGAGGCCCTCCTCTTTAAATTTTCCTTAAAAATATTTGTTAACTGAACTATTTAAATATCATCAATAGTTCTGCAATTCATGATAGGCATCTTAAGGTATACTTCATGATCAATTCGTTTTTCTTTTCTAAAAGAATGTCTTAAAAAGTTATCACTTATCAATTTCTCAAAACAATATTTTCATCTTTTATTTATGTCTCTTAAGAAAGTCATGGCGCCTTCACTCTATGGATCCATTCATTTAGTGACAAACACTCACAAGAAAATGTGTCATTTTGGACCACAATTATTTTTCAAGTATATTTGACAAGAAAGAACTTCATGATAAGGTTAGTGAGCATAATTTTCTTTGTGTAAACAATTCATATCAATTTTTTGCTAAATTAAATTTTTTTTAACATATCTTTCTTGATGAAAGTCATTGGATTACCTTTATTCTTGTATTAGCTATTTTATGTCCTTTCACTAATGAGTACCTAGCTCAATTTAAATTATCAATATTTGAAGATTTTTCTATGCTTATTATCACTCTTTGTAGATCTTCTAGTTTCTTAATAATTATTGCACATATTGATATCATTTAACTTTAACGATTTCTTAAATGAAATTTATTCTTTTAGATGTTTTTACCTCCTCACTCCACTATAAAATTTCCTTATAAATTTACCATATATTTTAGTCCATATTTTCTTATTGCATGTGAAGATTTTTTAATGCTGCTCTTGACAATTAATCATGGAATAATAATAGCTTCTCATGTTTTAACTTACTCTGTCTACCGTCTTATTCTAAGACAATTATATATTTTGATTAATTTATTTTCCCTTTAAGGTATAAGTTCATAACTTGTACTTTATTTTAGTAACTTTCTTATGTTTTAACTTATTCTGTTTACCCTCTTATTCTAAAGTAATTAGATAATTTGTTTGCTTTATTTACCCTTATAAGATAGAAGTTCATAACTTGTACTTTATTTAGAGTGATAAAATTTCCTTCTACATCACTTTGCAACTCTTTATCCTTTATTATCGTCTCCCACCTATCCTTACAGCGATTCACATCCTTCCTAGTATCTTTGAATTTTCCTCATTCTGTTTAGTTTTCTCCAAACATATGGTATTTATTTTCTTCTCATTATTATGTCCACAAATTATTCGACCTATCCATGCTGCACTTGTCTACTTTTATTTCAACAAATCAAATATTAGTTCTAGACATGGTTAACCTTTGTTTTTTTCCACCATAATTGGGTTGAGTTGTGGCGTGTTTAGTTCATGTTTGCTTTTTTTAACCATTGGGTTTAGTTGAGTAGTGTCACTAAGTGATATCCTCACCAAATGTTTCATCCTAGCATGGCATTGACAACACAGAGTTTTAATAGCGCCAACCAATCTAATTTGGACAAAGATTTTGAATATACATATGTTTGCATGGTTGCCTACATCTATTTCTTTTGTAAGTCACTGCCTTTGAAGGCACTTCTAAATGGAGTACTATGGTTAATTATACTTTTAAGTCATCTGATGCCACTATATGCTGATCAAGCACAACTCCGTGGTTGCCTACCTCTGTTTCTTTTTATAAATCACTGTTTTTGAAGGCACTTCTGACTTGAATGCTCTAGTTAATTATACTTTAAGTGCTCTGATACCCTTAGATGCTGATCATGTGCAACTTCAAGAAGATTGGGAAGTTGTTGGACAGCATTTCCTGAATACTGAAAAAGAGAGAGAAAATATGTCTCGGGAATACTTAAAAAGAGAGAGAAAATGTCTGTGAGAGAGGGAGAGAATATTGGGGGAAAATAAAACAACAATAAGCATTTTGATGCATTTAATATTTCAATAGTAAGTTTTATTGATTGATGGTTCTTTTCTCTAGACCATTCTGACCACTTACAAGGAAAACCAAAATGGAAAAAAAAGAGATAAAAAAGATAATTCTAATTTTAGTATTATTAGTGAATAAATGAGAACTTCAAATTATAACGGGTCTTAGTGAACATGGCACTAATACGGCTTGAACAAATGAAAATGTGTACTCAACTTTTATTGAACAAATAAATCCAAGATTTCAAATATTGTTTTTTGGGGCTGCAAACCAATGATAGATTTTAGAACTTTTGGGTTCAAAAAGATGGGATGTTGCCTGATTAATTCGGTCAATCAAGTCAAGAGAGTTAGGATTGGGTCTTAAGCATGATTAAAGCTATTTGTTAATTTTGGCTCAAATATATAGGCTAATGAAACTGAGGATTGGTCCGAAGGATTATTAATACCCTCTTAAATACTTTAGAAGGTTATTTGAAAATCACTAAGTAAGCCCAAGAATGCACCAAACAAGCAGATTTTAAATATGAGAAGATTAAATTGAGTTTGGTTCAACTTGAATTAAAGTGATTCTAAGGCTTCTGTGAGCTAACTCCAAGAAGATGTTAAGATGCATGGGATGAACTGTTTGAAGCTTGGGGAAGCTTTAAAACGCTACCCATAAAGAGGAAGACAATTCCAAAAAATGTTCTTATTTTAATGATATTTTGGATTGATTGAAATAGGTATGGTACACTTATGGCTTAGGAAATCAAATAAGATCAATTTTAGATTAATCTATTATTTGTTTTCCTAAGCATATTGAAGGTGATCTTACATTTTTGGGAAATTTTCAGATTTTCCTTACGAGTTCCCATGATTAAGGGTGATTGTTTGCGAAATTCAAATATTTGCTTTACAAAATTTATACAAATAGGCTTAGATATCTTTAAAATAGCATGGAATTTAATCCATGAACCTTTGATGGTTCATAGAATATGCCGACTTAATTTCAAAAATTTTATGGTTAAATAAGCCAATCTAATAATTTTCTGAAGCCTTAAGAAATTGAAACTCTAGCATATAAAAGGTCCCTGCAATTTTTAGGTTAATTTTGTCATAATCTAACTTTTAATAGAAATCTAATATTTGAGTTGAAATAAATGCATAGCCATTTGATTTAAAGGATCGAACAGCCATTGAAACCTAGGGCATTTGGTTTGGATTGAATAAGTTTGAATTTCATGCATGGAGGACATAGGATCTGAATTTGAGAATCCAAGGTGTCGATCCTCGTCTTCTTCCTTCTACGGCCAACCTAAGTTGTTCATGAAAGTTCGTGAAGGTTGTTAAACCTCTAAGAACTCTCCCTCTCTTCTCTTCGAAAGCTCTCCTCAACTCTCTCTCTAAGCTCTCTCTCAAGCAACTCCAACAGCAAAACATTTCTTACAAGACAATGTAGGAGTTTAAATAGAAAGCCTCTCAAGAAGCCCTAAATTACAAGCAAAAGATTTCTTACAAGGATCATCCTGTACGATCGTTAGATCGTCCTGTACGATTAGTACAAAACAACATTGCCGGACAGTATGAACTCCATTGGTCTGTACGATCAATTCAAGAGATTGTACTGATCGTCCCGTACGATCCTGTGATCGTCCTATACGATTAGTTCGAGAGACTGTATTGATCGTCCAGTACGACAAGCTACGATTAAATATCGTTCCATGCATCTCTCGGGTCGTACAGTACGATCGTCATGTACGATGTGATTTATCAATTAAACCATAATTAGTCTCATAATCACAAGATCAATTTAGGTATGATTATCACAAATCGTCCAGTACGTTGTATATCGTATTGTACGATTAGAGCAAAATTTAAATATTAAAATATTGCATAAATTATGATTGACGCTGAATATTATGATTATACCTGATCGTCTTGTACGATTAGGATCGTTCTGTACGATTAGTTTAATTAATTTCAATTAACAAAGGGTGCCCTAATTAGAATTTTTTGTTTTAACTGATCATCCAGTACGATATAAATCGTACTGTACGATTAGTTCAAAAATAGAAAATTTTTCTAACTCACCAACTCACTCCCTTAAGTGTGTGTGCAAGGTTACTTAACTTAATATCCACCATATACGTGACTCGACCCAAGAAAGGTAAAAGTACATTGAAATTGAAGTTGAAATTACAAACAGACTCAACCCCGAGTCTACCTAATCTTGAGCTGATTGAAGTTGCAAGTGGACGGTGGACCTGAAATGTCAGTGAGCAGGACAAAATAGATATACAATAAACCAATTGACAGGAGATAGCAGTAAGGACATAATAATGTTTGTTATCACCAAAATCACAGTACTTGAGTCCAGATTTGCCACAGTTCATCGGACGCTCACTTGATCTCCAACAACTCATTGAAGAAAATAAGAGTATTTCAATGTTTGATAACATTGGAAGCTTAGTTTCTATTTTCTTTGTGTGCAATCGTCTGCTCAAAGTGTGGTGACTATCAGTCTCCAATCTTAAAATCTAATTTCTGCAAAAATGCATTGGATGATAAGTTATAACGTGCTAACAATTTGCACAATCCAGTCAAAGACTTGCATTATTGATGGTCAATGCTTAATGTACACTTGAATACTTGGTCTTCATGTATTAATTTTGATGGTTTGCGATGTCACATTTGATCTTCCATGATCAGTTGTTGAGATATGCATGATAATCTACTGAATGGAAGCACCCAAAATAATTTTCACTAATGCACATATATTGAGTTTTGAAAATTCTCTTACATTTTTATCAAATGTGCTGTAAATTTTCCTATAAGATGATGGTGAAACCAAAAAGATCTTAATACATGTTTAAATCCTTGCATGTCTTTTACATACAGTCTTGTTTTAAGGATATTTTCTTTTGAAGTGCAATTTTGGGTTTTGAAAAGCAGTGATATCAGTTTGAGGTTCTTCATTTTGAGATGCCTTGACCTTTTTATTAGCTATATTTCAGCTGTATGCCAGTGCTAGATTTGGCAAATAGTTTAGCATAAAGAAGTCACCCAAGTTGACTGTGCTAGTAAAGAGGATGTTAAAAATAAAAAGATATCGTGAAAAATGATTTTATTAGACAGTGGTTGTAACATCTATTGAAGATTAGATAGCCAAAAATAGACTTACGTGATGCGGGTGTGTAAAAGAAAGGGACATGCATCAATAAATTTGGTAGATAAAAATTAATGTGGAAAAATTAAAAATGTTGAACTAAACCTAATTGGGTAGACGTAGTGCAGGACTAGCATGTCAAGTCAAAACCTCATTCACTCATCATCTCATTTAGCACTTATCAGGAATGGATGTAGGAGGATTATAGTTTGGATGAGGTTAGAGATGGTGGGCCATTTTTTTGGCGTTGCAGTTCTCAGTAAGGAAAGCATGCATGCATATAAAAAGTATTATACTTCCATCCAGTTTCTGTTCTCTAATGTTTTTCAAGAGTTTGTTGTTGGATTAGCGAACAGCTTCTTAAATATGTTTAGGATTAGCCATACCTTTGTACTATTACGATGTTAATTTCTTGTTGTCATGCGGTGGATTTTTTGTCCCATTTTGCTCTTTTTTTATTCAACTAGCTGCAATTAGAATGAATCTAACCTCTTTTATAGCATCCATTCAATAAACCTATTTTTCACTCTCTTAATGGATATTGTCACGCTAACTGGTACATTTTATGCATGAATTTTAATTATGGTGCAGAAATTTTGCGTTTAACTGCATTGTTGGGAAATGCATCACTTTTAGAACATGCTGGGGTTGAACATGGTAGCCCAATGACAAATGGAGGATTATTTTCAAATGGAGCAGCAGATATGAATGGATGGGCATCAGCAATTCAATCAGAAGTATGATGCTAACCATTAACAGAATCTTTCTATAGATCTGATATATACTCTTATGTTTTTGATTCCGACTGTTTTCTAAGCTTTGTGCTAACTTAATTCTATCAATTACATGAACATGTTAATGATTTTGATTTCTTTCTTTGTTGATGTTGTTGCGCATTTTTTATTATGAAGATGCATACTTAGTAAATTGAGTAGTTAGTTTTATATAGTTTATTTTGTAACTTCAACTGCGAATGCCAAATTTAGTTTATCACAATTTGGCCCGGAGGCTCGAATTAATGAGATAGGAATAGATGGTTAGACGGTTAATTGAATTTTCCATTTGCTAACATTTCTAACAACAAACTAATTTAAATACACTGAAAGAGCCACTAAAATCCTAAATATATTTTAAAGAAAAATGCTATAACTATTTTCAAATAAATACCTCAATCTTGGATCATTGCATCTACAGTACATATTCTCTCATCTTCCACTCATTTAAATTCCTTCAGATAATAAATGTGTACGCTTGATTAATGATAGGGGTGAGTCATAACACAACTCATGGATCACGTCATACATCTAAATTATAGTAACACGACTATATTTTCAATAATATACATGCTTGCTACAAAATATAAAATAAAGTAACTTTATTTAATAATAACTCTATTTAAAATCTATTTTGAAAAATTACCATAAATAATGTCATATGTAACAAACATCATGTCTTATTATTTTCTGTAACTAATACAACTGTCACAGAAGACACAATCTAAATAATACCAATTAAGGTATTTTCATTTCATTTTCCAAAAATCTTTTCCAGTTCAAGCGCTAGTTGACACGACTTGAACCCGACCCGTTTTTGCAAACGGGTCAGATATTTCAACCCGGATCTGACCTGCGCGGGTTACCGGGTTGACCTGACTTGACCCTTTTTGCGTTGTCATTGAGGCGTTAAGTAGCGGCACCGCAGCGGCGCGGTAGCGGCCACATCGCCAACGTCGTCAACTGGACTAGATGCGACACGTGACTCGACGCAGGCAGACGACACGGGCAGACTCGATGCAACATGTGACTCGACGGCGCGGGCAGACTTGATAGGCGCGACAAACGTGGGACTCGATAGCTTGGCAGCGCGGGCAGACGCAGGCAGACGTCGTGGTCAGGTTTCGAGTCGGGTCATTCCAGGGTTTCTGTGTTAACTCGAACCCCGATTTTTGAAACAGGTCGATTTGTCTAATCCGAACCCGACCAGTTTCACAAACAGGTTGACCCTAACCCGGATTTTTCAGGTTGGGTTCGAGTCAAGTTTTTGGATCGTGTCAAATATTGACACCCCTGGCTGAAGCTGCACGGTTTCCACCAAACTTCTCAATATTAATGGTCCTCAGGATCTTTTGAGCATACTCACTTTTTGTATCCACCAAAGATGCATGGTAGGGCTGCAAACGAAATGAGCTGAGCCAAGCATGTGCTTGTTCATGTTTATGTTTGTTTATTATCAGTTTGTTCATGTTCATTCGAGCTTGATTCAAGCTTTCCTGTTTGTGTTCAAGCTTGGTCGTTTAAGTTGATGGATGTTCATTTTTGATTTGTGTTTGGTTCATGTTCGGTTCATTTCATGCTTATTGAGCTTTAAACAAACATGTTCACAAACATGTTTTATCGAGACTATCAACAAACATCTTTGTGAATATTTTTAGCAATTGTTTCGAACTACCAAACGAGCATGTTCACGAACGTATAGAGTGCTTTTAAGCTACCAAACGAGACTATTCGCGAACATATCTAGTAAATGTTTTCAAACTATCAAACAAGTATGTACACGAATACATCTATCGAGTATTTTTGAATTACGAAAAGAGCTTATTCACAAATGAGCTTGTTCACAAACAAACGAGCTATAATTCTTCTTATAAGAAAGCTTGTCCTAGAATAACTTATTATTATATATTTAAATTGTAATAAACATAAAATATTTATATTAGATTTATGAAATTTTTGTATCATACAAGAATCGAGCTCCTAATGAGCTTCTTATCGAAATTCATATCGAGCATGTTCATGAGCTTCTGACAATGTTGTTCATGAACATAAACGAGCCGAACACATAGTTGTTCAAGTTTGTTTATTAAAACAATGAGTATTTAAGGAAATATTGAAGCTTGCTTGATTACTTAATTAAATGATCACGAACGAGCTTATATCGAGCCGTGCCTCGAGTAGCTTGTAGAACGCTCAGTTCGTTTACAGCCCTAATGCATGGTTTTTGCTTTATTTTTGATGTTTTCATTCCGAGGTCTGCATCTAGTGCTGTCTTCTCTCAATAAAAAATATAATTTGAGTCAACCAGATTGAATGCCAGAATAATGCCAAAACCTCTTCGTACTTGTTGTGCAATGAGCTTTTGTACTCTTTGTGGAAATAATTTTGGGTGCAAGGAAACCATCTTATCTCCTTGATATCACATATGTACATTGATAGTACAATTGTAATTGTTTAAACTAAACTTTTGATGAGTTTTTTATGTAAATCAGGTATAAAATTTTGCAGAACTTGTGCAAATTTGCTGGGTCTTGATGCAATAGGTTGTTAAATCTAAAAAGCTTTTGAGATCAGTAACCAGTAACAATTTTAAAGGACTCATGCAAGTAAGCCCATTAATAAAACTAATGTATGTATCAGATCCCGACTTAGTGCATGATCTCCATTCAAATATCGTATCAGATGTTGTAAACTTCTTTACTACTTTAGTTAAAGCATCGGCCTTACGATAATAAGTAGAAAACTTAAGTTTAATGTCCATCTTTTTTCAATTAATTTTCTAAAAATAACTCCTAAATCTAACATACTGGTTAATTGCGAATCATCTTTTAAGACCGTGAAGACTTAAACCTCTATCAAAGAATGGTTTGAATGCATGTGAAGCATCCTTAATTTTCTAAGAAAATCGGAAAAATCTTTGCACGACAATGAAAATAGAATTTGCTTCTCTTAGTAGTTTGTGCTAAACCAAGAACTTCATTTAAGCTAAGGCTTTCCCATGGTGTGTGGTATATGTAAGGATATGTGTAAGCCAATTTTGTGTCATTTTACCTTTAGCCAAATGACATGCATGGCATACATTACTATCTGCGAGCCGCCATTATTTTTTAAAGTTGGCTAAATATTAAGATCTATAATAGCTACTTCATTTTCTTAAAATTGATTATAGTGCCTTCAAAATTTATTCCCCAATGAGAAAATATTACAAAGAATTAAGAATGCATGGGATTTTCTCTGAAGCGAACCATCTTGAAAAAAAGAAATTTGCTTTATGAATGTGTGAAGCACTTGGAAGAAAAGTACAAACCTTTGCAATATCTTGGTTAATGGGATTATCAAATATAACTTTGCCAAAGCTGATCAACCTAGCATCCACGACTTATAGCAAGGTGTTTATCCTATTAAATGCATTGTCAGTTGCATTCTCAACATTTGCATAATGTTTTATGGAGCGAAGGCTATTTTTGTAGAATTAACTATTTATTATATAGATTCCTTTTTCGTTTGAGAATCACAGTGGTTATATGGTCAATAGTCGAGAATTAGAATAATTTTTGGGTTGCAAAGAATACCACCAATATTGAGGAGCCTAGACATGGATGTAGAACTCTTTATTATAGTTGAAATATTTTTGTTTTGCTTCATTCAATTTCTTACTTAAGTAAGCTCCTAGATAACCATATCCTTGCTCAATACTCTTCTTATGCCAAGACTAGATGAATTATGATCTACCTCAAGGACTTTAGGAAGATCACGAAGTTTAATGACACGAGAGTTTGTCAAAGTGCATTTTGGTGTTTTGAAAACATGAGGAAGCACCTTTAGACCAATCGTATTTTCCTTTTTATAAGACAATTAGTTTTTTTTTTTTTGGTATGACCTATTTTTTTTATAAGGCAATTAATAATGAGTGCAATAGTTGTACAAAATTAGGAATCCCATAGAAGAGAGCTAAACCATGAAAATTCTTGATCTCATGTCTGTATATTGTTTTTGGACCAATAATTCATTATTTAATCTTTATTAGCTTTAACCTTCATAGGATTAATACAAGCAACCTCACAAGTGCACACCTCTTTAAATTAATTGAGTTTTTGTAGTGTGAAACCTTAAAAATCTTTTTATGATCCAAGAGGATCTCCACTCTCAAATTTAAGCCAATTAGGTTGATTTAAAGTTCCTATCCATAAGTAATTTATTATGCCCTAAATCCCGTCACTAGAAACTCATGTGATCACCTTTTGATATTTTTGGCATATCTACCTCATTTCTTCTTAAAATTGATTGATATAAAGCTTTATTTTTTCCTAACTCAATTCGTACAATTTTATTCTTGATCACTTTGGCTTATTTGGACTCAATCGACCCCAAATCACCGCACATGCCACAATTTCTTATTTTTTTAAACCTGAGCCTAACATGTAATTCATTTCTTTTTCATCCCAAGATTGCATAACTCATCATAAATTCCTAAACACTAATCTTACATGTTTCATAAGCGTTTCACACTTTAAATTTTGGATCATTATGCGATGAATAAGATGATCCTTTGGATTTAGAACTCCCATTTGTTGTAATGGAAAATAAATTTTTGTTTACAAAAGAAGTGGCAGCTCTCAATCCGAGCAGGATAATGGGATTTTGTGTGGATCATAGCTAATTACGAAAAAAATAACGGCTAGGTGTTATGATGTTTGAATTGATGATTGGATATTAGTAGCATTGAATTTGGATCTAAAGTTTTGAGTGAGGATAGTTAATAATTAGCTATGAAATTTTTAGGATTTTTTAAGGATAGAAATTTATCCCAATTTTTTATTAGGTGGGCCCAAAGTTAGTACTTATATAAGGTGGGCATAAGGCTAGTTGCAGATATAAGATGAGGCATAAGGCCAAATAATGATATTATTAAATCTACGTAGGAACAGGAGAAATTCATCATAGTTGTGGCTGCTATGATTGGTGCCTAATACCTCGATGTTGGTAACCAAGGAGTATATTGTTTGAGCCAAGGCCCTTTGGTGGAGTTTTTATGTTAGAGTTTGAGTGGAGATTGGTTTAGGCTTCAAATTTTAGAGGAAATTGTTAACAATTTGTTGGAAGAATTTTTAGAAGGGAGGGAGAGTGATTATTTGCTATTACTTTTCTATTGGCCTTAAATTATTTTGAAAGGTCATTAGTAGTGGCTAATATGAATTTATGCCCCTTTGATGAAGTATGGTTAATAAGATTGATAATGTCTATAGCCCGGAGGAAGGGAGGGAGAGATATTATTTACTATTACCTTTATATTGGCCTTAAATTATTTAGAAAAATTATTAGTAGTGGCTAATATGAATTTATGCCCCTCTGATGAAGTATGGTTAATAGGTTCGATAATGTCTATACCCCAACATTTAAACAATTATGAGCAATAGTTGAATGTAAGAAATACAAGGATATTTAAGAAATAGGGCCATATATTTGAAATTGATGGTATTTCTTTGCAAAATCAATGCAATCTTGTGTAATGCGTGGCCAAGAATATCCTCATCTTTTAATTTTTAATTTCATCTTAAAATCTGAAGAAAGAGAGACCAAGAGTGGGAGATGGAGGTTTGGGGGGAGAGAAAAAGGGTTTGGAAGAAGGAGTTCGAGTGAGATAGGAATGGATGTACTTTTCACAAAAATCAGTGGATGAAACATGAAAAATTGGAAAGAAGAACACCCAAAAATAATTTTTATTGAAAGAACTATAAAGAGAAATGCAAAATACAATTTGATTTGATCTTGAATTGGAGAGGAAGATCCGACTCTCTCAAATCCCTAGCCGCTGGCTAAAGCCCAAATAACCTAGGAATAAATTACATTCAGCAAACTCCAAAATATCATCCTTAAATCACCCTATTGTTAACCTTTAAATAAGCTCCCATTATTCCCTCCCAAATCAACCCCCTTTCCCTAAATAATTCCCTATCATATTTGAATTCAAATTAGTTTTATTTCCCTAATTAATTCCCTCCCAATTGTAATTAAAATTTTCATAAACAATCCCCCTTAATTCTTCATACTTTTTCCTAAATAATTCCCTCTTAGATTTTAAATTCAAATTAGATCTCTTGCCCTATATAATTTCCTCTCAATTGTAATTAAAACACTCCTAAACAATTCTCTTTTGATTAAGAACCTTCCTAAACAGCTCCTTGATTAAGAAACTTTCTAATTTACATCCAATCAAATTGGCTGGTCCATCAATACTCCCCTCTCAAAGTGCCACTTTGTCCTCAAGGTGGAATGAATGAACTGCTGCTGAAGCACTTAACTAATAGCATTGGACTGAAAAATGGACTGACACTGATTCGAATGATCCCTACCTCCAGCATCTCCCTGATCAATCTCTCAATCTCATCCTTCTAGATTTGGGGATAACGGTACGGACGAACACTGATAGGTGAGACTACTTCCTTCAAGATGATAGCATGCTCGTGTTCCCGTGGAGGAGGCAACCCCTGAACTAGATGGAACACCTCTCCTACTTAGATCTTTTTGTACACTCAAAAGTGTATGTACACAAAAAAGTTAAATCATTCTTTTGGTCTAGTGCCCTACTGACTCCTTCCCATTTCCTGGGATTAGGGCTCAATGAAATACACAAGTAATGTATAAGAAATAATAAACATGTTTGCAATTAATTGAATTCACATGAAAATTTCTATAATAGACATAAGATGTACATAACATCATTTTCTGTTTTGTTTACTATTCAACCTTTTTAGGTAAGTTATATAATAACTATAGGTTTGCACCCTTCTAGCTTTCTAATTCAAGGTTGAGTCTGAACTCTTAACTTTTAGAATTAGAATTTACTTCTTCATTGAAGGTTGTGTCTAAATTCCCATCTTTTAAAATTTCGAGAGTGTAGGCATGCCACGTTAGGTTTTTTGTCTTTTACTTGTGCGGGCATATCCCCATTTATGACTTATTTCACATTTCTAATCATTCATTTTTAACCATCATAAAATGCACTGTTGTACTCCCTACTTAATGAATCAATAAATTTATACATGAAGGAACTAATGAAATACTATCACAGTCATACCAAAAGTGAGTTTGCAAATATATAAAATTTTACTATTTCCTATGACATCATTTGGGTATCTCATCTCGTTAGGATTGGTTCTGCTAGATCCTGCTTTCATTTCCTCTTGTATGCCACATAAAACATAAGTTTTTTTCATTTATGTATGCATGCATATAGCATAAAAAAATTAACACAACTTATATGAAAATTTATCTGAAATGAACTCATTCAACCCAAAATCTTGCCTCTTATCCCCGTCCTCTCTACCTCCCGTTTTATTTTTTTATTAGTTTCTGAATTTTCTTATTTTCACTTTATTGATTTCAGCACAAAGATATGAATTTCAGTAACCATTATTACTTAATATAAATAAACAACAATGCCCTTAGCTTTTCCTCACTAATTTTTGTAATTACTGCTGATTTCGGCAATGTACAACAGCCCTATGCTGTAATTTCAACAGATTTTAACAAAATAATAGATTTTGTACACAATAATTTCAACATCAAATACTAATTTCAACAACTACAACTCTTACCTCAGCTAAATTCAAAAGTAGCCAACTGATTTCAGCAGCCATAAATTCAATAAATATAGATTCAGTAAACCCTATATCCACTAATCTAATTCATATACCTGAATCTAAAAATTCTAGCAATTCATTATTCACAACATTATTACAGCAGCTCTAATCTATGCCAAATATCCAAATTCAACAAATAAATTTTTCTTACATAAGCTTAGAAGCAACTGCCGCAGCCTCTAAGCTAATTTTCACTCTCCTCCCTATTTCTAGATCACAACCTCCACTCGGCAGCAGGTTGCCGCTTCAATACCAGGGAATGCCATGAATGGGGAGGGAAAAAATGAAAGAATTGCTATATATTTAATGCTTAAGGCAACATAATATAATATTATCATAAGTATTCCACTAAAGCTTCATTAGTCGCCTTCTATTCTCTCCCAGCCGCATGATATCATCTAACCAATGCTTGTGAGCTTAAGTGGATTGGCTACAAAAGATGCATTTAAGTATTTTTAAATAAAATATTACATAATAGATAATTAACTATTACTAAATTTCAAATTAATTGTTATTGAAATAGTAACCAGTTATTTATTTAATAGTTATACAAATATATAATTAGATTAATAATTTTCATATACTTCTATATGAAAAATGCTCGAAATTAAAAGTAACATTTAATGAAAATAAATTAACATTTTAGAGAAAGTTTATGCTTACTTTAATTTTGAACATTTTGAATATTATAATTCACCTCTCCTTATTTAAATTTTATCCTCGAAATTTACTGTCTTAACGACTATCAAACAAATGAGGAAACTTTAGTCTAATGTTTTCTTCCCTCTCCCAGGTTGCCTTTTTTTGGCCTGTATTTTCATTTCACTTTAACATGAGGGATATGACGATTACTGAGTTGTTTAGTATCAAAATCTAGTATTCTTTATGGTTCTTCAGTGTAAGATTCTTTTGTAGATTAATGTTATCATGTGCAGTTCTATGATGGATATCTGTAACCCATTTTCTTAATAGTGATACATGAAAAACATAGTGAATATCTGACATGTTAGTTGGAAGCACAAGCCTGTAAACAACTTTCCCAATTCTTTTAATAATTTTCAATGGTCCTATATACCTAGGACTCAATTTGCCTACTTTCTCAAATCTTGATGTACCTTTCACAGGCTTAATCTTCAGAAATATGAAGTCCCCAATTTTAAACTCCACTGCTCTGTGCTTTAGGTCATAATACTTTTGCTGGAGATCCTGAGCAGCTCTCAATTTGTCTCTGATTAATCTGATTTTCTCTGTTGCTTCATCCACTAGCTCTGGGCCCATTAGTTATTTTTCTCCTACCTCAACCCAAGTTAAGAGATTTCTGCACTTTTTACCATTAAGGGCTTCAAATGACGCATTTGTATAATTGATTAATAGCTATTGTTGTAAGTAAATTCTATCAATGATATGTGATCCTCCCAGCTACCTCTAAGTTCTAAAACACATAATCTTAATAGGTCTTTCAGTACCTGAATGGTTCTTTTAGATTGACCATC
Organism: Dendrobium chrysotoxum; assembly: GCA_019925795.1. Lineage (NCBI taxonomy): Eukaryota > Viridiplantae > Streptophyta > Magnoliopsida > Asparagales > Orchidaceae > Dendrobium > Dendrobium chrysotoxum. The sequence goes on from CM034308.1 coordinate 38,662,125, forward strand.
AGTCTGAGGATGAAAAGTTGTGATGAAATGCAGATTTATGTCCAAGCTTTCATGGATGATTTTCCACAGTAGAAGTGAATATACCATCTCTATCTAAGACAATAACTTTTGGGATATGCAATCTACAATCTCTTTCATATACAGGCGTGCCAATTTATCTATTGAATCAGTTTGCTTGATAGGCAAAAAGTGAGCTGATTTTGTCAGTTTATCAATAATCACCCAAATGTCATCGTGCCCCTGTATGGATTTGGAAAATCTCATAACAAAATCCATTGCAATCTCTTCCCACTTTCACTCAGGAATAGATAGGGATTGCAGTAGTCTACTAGATCACTGATGTCCAGCTTTCATAATTTGACATGCTTCACAGTTAGCTATATACTCAGCAACGTCTTTCTTCATACCTGGCCACCATAAAATTAATTTCATGTCTTTATACATTTTGGTACTGCTTAGATGAATGTTCAAAATAAATGTAAGCATAAACTTCTTCTAAAATGTTAATTTATTTTCATTAAATTCTACTTTTAATTTCGAGCATTTTGACATATATAAGTATATAAAAATTATTAATTTAGTTGTATATTTGTATAGCTATTAAATAAATAACTGATTACTATTTCAGTAACAGTTGATTTGAAATTTAGTAATAGTTAATTATCCGTTATGTAATATTTTATTTAAAAATATTTAAATGCACCTTTTGTAGCCAATCCACTTAAGCTCATATGCATTGGTTTGATGATATCATTCGGCTGGGAGAGAATATAGGACGGTTAGTGGAGCTTTAGTGGAATATTAATGATAATATTATATTAGGTTGCCTTAAGCATTAAATGTACAACAATTCTTTCATTTCTTTTCCCTCTCCATTCACGATATTCCCTGGCATTCGAAGTGGCAGCTTGCTGCCGAGTGGAGGTCATGATCCAGAAGGAGGAAGGAGAGTGGAAACTAGCTTGGAGGCTACTGCAGCTGCTTCTAAACTTAGTTAAGAAAAATATATTTGCTGAATTTAGGTATTTGACATAGATTAGAGCTATTATAATGATGTTGTGAATGCTGAATTATTGGAATTTTTAGATTCATGTATATGAATCAGATTAGAGGATGTAGGGTTTACTGAATCTATATTTGTTGAATTTATGGTTGCTGAAATCAGTTGGCTATTGTTGAATTCAGTTGAGGTAAGGGTTTTAGTTGTTGAAATCAGCATTTGGTGCTGAAATCATTGTGTACAAAATCTGTTATTTTGCTGAAATCTGCTGAAATTGCAGCATAGGGCTGCTGTAGGCTACTATATATTGCTGAAATCAGTGGTAATTATAGAAATTAGTGAGGAAAAGGAAGATGAAAAGCTAAGGGCATTGTTGTTTGTTTATATTAGGTAATAATAGTTGCTGAAATTCATATCTTTGTGTTGAAATCAGTAAGGTGAAAATAAGAAAATTCAGAAACTAATTAAGAAATGAAAAAGAAGGGAGGCAGAGAGGACGAGGAGATAAGAGGTGAGATTTTGGGTTGAATGAGTTCATTTCATGTAAATTTTTATGTAAGCTGTGTTAATTTTTTTATGCTATATGCATGCATGCATAAATGAAGAAAACATATATTTTTGGTGGAATTCAAGAAGAAAAGAAAGCAGGATCTAGCAGAATCAATTCCTAGCGAGGTGAGATACCCAAACAATGCCATAAGAAGTATTATAATTTTATATATTTTCAAACTCACCTTTGTTATGACTGTGATAGTATTTTATTCCAGTTCCTTCATGTATAAATTTATTGATTCATTAAGTTGGGAGTACAATAGTATATTTTATGATGGTTAAAAATGAATGATTAGAAATGTGAAATAAGTCATATATGGGGAAAGACCCGCACAAGTAAAGGCGAACGACTTGACAAGATAAGCCTGCACTCTCGAAATTCTAAAAGTTGAGAATTTGGACCCAACCTCTAATGAGAGCATCTTCTAATTCTAAAGTTGGGAATTTAGACCAAACTTTGAATTGGAAAGCTGGAAGGGTGTAAAAGTCTATAGTCATCATATGACTTGCGTAAAAGGGTTGAATAGTAAACATAGTAGAAAATGATGTTATGTACATCTTATGTTTATTATAGAAAATTTTTATGTGTATTCAATTGATTGCCAACATGTTTATTATTTCTTATATATTGCTTGCGTATTTTATTGAGCCCTAGCTTGTTAGACGTGGTTGTATTACATGAAAGAAGTAGCCAGTAGGGCATTAGACAAAAGGGTGACTGAACTTTTTGGGTGTACAAAGAGATCTGAGTAGGTGCTATACAGACACTTTTGGGATATAAATGAATTTTAAAAAGTTTTGTAAAGCTCTGTATTTCATTTGAGGTTTGCAATTTATTTGAGGTATTTTACATATGCTTCCGTTATTATATACAAAACTTGAGATGCTGGGATAGTCTGAATTTGTTACTTTTTACTCACGTGATTCTGCTAGAAGTAATTCAGATTGGGTATTAGTAAGAAATAAGTCTATTCTGATTCTCTGTCTCTGTCACACTCTAGATTGACTATAGGGGGTCAAAATGGGGTTGTGAGATGTTGGACCCCACGTAGAGGCGGGCTCTGTTCTTGCGGAATGGGCATTCCGCCTCTGATAGAAGCAGAGCCGGTCCCTCCTGGACCGGTCTAAGACAATGATTACTCGTTAAGGCCTACAATTGGAATAAAAAATTTCATTGTATTTAATATCCAATGATAATTTTAGAACATTGACTTCAAATTTATAATTGGGTTAACCAAAAATCTGATAAATCTTGGATCAAGCTGTTTTTTGGAAACCGGAACTGATAGGAATGTTTGTTCATTTATTTGAGTGTGCTATCCAAATGTACTTTACATTCTAAAATATAGAATAAGATTTTGTTACATAACATACAAGAATTGATGTTGAGCCTTTTGATGACCCTATCATGTAGTACGATGGTCAGATCATACCTTACATTCAGTCCCAGAAGTCATGGCAAACTCTCATTTTCCACATATTATATTGAATTTTTTTGTTTTGATATGATTGAATATATCTTTATTCCTCAAAGATCTTATGGGACATTCAACTAGAATAGGTGCATGTTCAGTACCATGACAATAACAAAAGTACACAAATAAAATTGGAATATTACCGAAAAAACCTTCTTCAAGACTCAAAACATGAAAGGAGGGTGTAGCGATCTTATTTTTCTGAATGCTGTATATTTTGATGTCTGCATGTAATGTAGGTTATTCTTTCGGGTTGGTTTAGCCATTTGCTCCAAATTGATTTTTTTTTGTGAACTCCAATCACTATTTTATTGTTCCCTATAGTTCTTTTTTATCATCTTAATTATTTTTTTGCATCTCCTTTTGTTAGCTATTAATGAAATGTCATCTTGTAATATTGATGTGTCAAAGAAATATTTAAGGTAGAGCAAGCCACATTTTACTTTTTCTTTAAAAACATCCTAGCCTTGTTTCTTCAATACTTGCTGTCTATTAGAGATGTATTATTCTTGCATCTATAGGACGTCTATCGCAGATTCCTATTTCCACACGCATATTAGATCGATGTCTAAATTTAAAACTTTGCCTTCTCAGGTTTCTTATCTTGTTATTTGATTAATGGTTCTTCCTGCTGCATTTGAGGATTTTACTATTAGGAACTACCGTTGTACCTCATAAGGGTCGCAGGGCTTCTTTAATTTGCCATTCATTCCTCATTTCAGAAAGAAAATAGCAAAATTATCTGAAGTTTGCCGACTTCTGCTTGCGCTGTTTGTTAGCTTATGAAGAGATTTTACTTCTTGCTTAAGTTTTATTTCTTTCTTCCTTGTGTACATTGAATGCAGTTTTTTAATATTCACCGATTTCCACTTGCAGTTTGCTAATCTAAAGCTGATTTATTGTTTAAAAGTGTTGCTTCTTGAAAGTCAAAAGTGGTGTCACTATGATTATTTTTGTTTAATTTATTCCTTTTTTTTAATATCTTTCTAGTGATCAGCATTTATAGTTCTAACATTTGGTGGTTGGCAAATTTGCAGCCCTCACCGGCGCATGGTTGGCTTGGTTCTCAAGGCACTTCTGGGATTGACATAAAGAAAACCATTAGGGTGGATATTCCAGTGGACAAGTATCCAACAGTATGTGCTTACTTGAGCTTTTTGTGAATTGAATTTGTTTCTACCGAGATTAATATGACTTTGCTCTTTATTTATTGGTTTCTTTTCTCAGTACAACTTTGTTGGGCGGCTTCTTGGGCCTAGAGGAAATTCTCTTAAAAGATTAGAAGCTACAACTGAGTGCCGAGTCCTGATTAGAGGACGAGGTAGCATCAAAGATCCCGCTCGGGTAATAATGCTTCAACCAATTTGTATAACTTTCTCAAAAGTCCCTTATGCCTGTGCTCGTTTGCGTTATTGCCTTGAAGTACCATGTCCATAAAGGTGAAATAATCTACATGGGAGAACAATTCTGGTATTGATAATGCTGAATCCTTATTGCTCATCATACATCTGCTGCATAAACATCATGAGCATCCTGGACTCACCTGTGTTTTTGCACCTGAGTCATAGTTTAAAAACAATGGATAAACTTTCTTATAAAATAATATCAATTTATATCTAACCTAAGTTATGTGACTATGTTAACTGGCGTCTTGTAAATAGTTCTATATATTTGATTTCATGCTGCAATGTTTAAATTGCATTCACAATTGTATTCTGGATGAATATTTCTGGTCTTTGGAGATGCGCTGTTGCTCCACGCAGCTACCAAATACCCTGATGAATATTATGGTGGGCTGGTTGTCAAGTTCTAGCCACCGGAGTCCTGAGTCAAAATTGATTATCATTTTGAGTTATACTATACACATACTGCACGTGGATTTTCATACATTTTGCAGTAGTCTGAGTTGCTTCTCCCACTTCACTTGTCAGCTATTTTTATCATACAGTTCTGGATGTCCTATTAAACGGTGACATGTTGATTTGGGCATGAAATTTGACTACGTAGATATCTATTTAATGGCCTTTTCTTTGTTACTGTCAATTATGAGGATGGTTCTATTTACGGGAGAGGGTAATGAACTTAGCTTAGGAAAATTATGTCAGTGCCATAGAATGATATTATGTCAACTAGATTCACAATGGAGATTTTTTGTTGGAGAAATTGATAAAAAAAGTATTGATAGCAAAAAAAACCATGATCATTTTATTTTTTTTATAAATTTTGAGAAGATATAATTAACTTGATTTGTTGCACATAACAAAAAAAGTGTAAGTTAATGCTATGCTGTAGTTATTGTAGGTATGCAAGATGGAGCATTAATTAATATAAAGAATTATTATGGAGTGACCTAAAACTTCTCAATCGTAATTAGATTATATCGAGGTTCAATATTAAATCTATATTTGTTTGGATTGGTTATCGAGGTACTCTTATGCTGTTTGTAGATGACATGGTTCTAGTAGGGGTGGAAGTTGTTTCAAAAAAGTGAAATGTTTTAACTATGGAAGAAGATTTTAGAAGATAAGAGGTTGAGGATTCATAGTATAAAGATGAATATATGATATGCAATTTTAGTCGGCGTAAAATTGATAATTTGTGATAAATATTCTTGGAATATCAAGTGATATGCAGGTGTGATTGGTTTAGTTATTTTAAATTTATTATACGGAAGAATAGGGATATCGATTGACATATAACCTCCAGAGATAGGGTTGGGTGGTTGAAATGGAGAAATGCCCTTAGACTTTTAAGCATTGAGGGAAGATCATTCAGATTTTAAGGTATAATGTGTATAATATATGTATTTGAGTGTTGAATGATGAAGATTCCATTAATATTTATGTTGAGTGAGTGGAAATAAAAATTTTTAGATAGATCTATGATAAAATAGAATGTTATCTTGAGGTGTGATTATGTGCGACAGATGATAGTATTATAATCTATTGAATATAATGTAATAGAAGATATATTTAGATGGCTAGGACATTGATGTAGGCAAAGGGGGGGTCAATTCATCATGATAATTTTGAGTCTTTTAGGTTGTTGGCTGCTCTCAGGTTTGGGCTTGGCTGCTATATTTTTGAGCTAATAAGTTGGGTATTTTAAGTTGTTGCTTAGCTCATTATGAGCTGAAGTTTAGCTCATTTATTTATGAATGGTGGTAGCTCATTAATGTGGAATTTTGGCTCTTCCCGTTCCCCTTGTTGCCTTCTTGGTTTCCCCTCTTACCCCTTCGGTTTTGGTGGGTTTTTGCTGTTTCCCATGTGTTCTGCTGGGCTTCCTGTGCCTACTGCCTTGGTTGCTGGTTTGCTCCTTCGGTTCCTTCCCGTCTAGCTGGTTCCGTGGTTTTCTGGGCTGGTTCCGTGGCTTTTCTGGCTGGTTTCCTGTGCCTGCTGTGTTGTTCTCTGTGCTGCCTCTTGGGATCCTTGGCTGGTTGGTTTTCCCGTGGCTTTGCTGGTTGGCTTCCGTGGCTTTGCTGGCTGGCTTCCTGTGGTGTTTCCTGAACCGAATTTTGGGGCTGCTGTTTGGAACTTTTGGGCTGCTATTTGGGGAATTGGAAGCTGCTGTTTGGTGACATTTAATAAGGAATTTGAAGAGTTTTTGGGGCTGTTGGGTTTCCTCTCTTTTAGCTATATATATGTGGTGTTTTGTATTAGAAAAAGAGAGTGTGATAATGTGATTTTTGGAAATTATAAACCTGCGGGTTTCTTGGAAAAGCTTGCGAGCTTGTTCCATTCTCCTTCTCCTCTTCTAGGAAAGCTTGCGAGCTTCTCCTCCTTTCTTCTCGGCTTCTAACCCCTTCTTCTCTACGCAAGTGTCCACCCCACCTGTATCCTTCTTCTCTATGGATGGAATGCAACTTTAGGTGTTTAATTTCTAGTATTGTGTCAAAGTTTGTAAGTGTCGTGTCTTTAATTATAAAGGTGAAGTTTTGTTTAATTTTTAGTATTTTCTTATCTTTTTATGTGTTCAAAAATATGTAAGATTTGAAATATTTGTAAGCAAAAATTTGGGCCCTTATCTAAATTTTTGCTTGCATCAGGGCCCTTCTCTAAATTTTTGCTTGCATCAGACATGGCATGAAGGAGGGTAGAATGTGCTCTACTAAGATAAGATAAATGAAATTAGTGTGGAAATATTACTAAGGAAAAGTGTCTTGCTTAATTTCATTAGCCCATTTTTAGTTTAGAAGATTGAACTTTGCTAATGTTGACTAAATATTAATTTTGCCTATATTGTTTAAATTATAGTGAAGTTTGTATGAACTTTTGAATTAAAAAATAATGATTTATCATGAGTTCTAAATGATGCCTCTTTCCTTCCAATTCCCCAGTTATTTATTGTCCTTGCAATCCCCCCTTACACTACTTGCTTGCCATTATTTTTGACTTCACTATATTGTTTAAAATATAATGAAGTTTTTATGAACTTTTGGATTAAAAAATGATGATTTATCACGAGTTCTATATTATGTTCCTTTCCTTTCCATTCCCCCAGTTATTTACTGTCCTTGAACCCCCCCCTAACAGTGCTTGCTTGCCATTATTGTTGACTTGATCACCACTGATGCAGATCTCTCAATCTATCTATCACGAGACATCATTTATTGTATTTTAATTCAACATAGTGCCTGGAGAATTGTCCTGTACGTGATTTCCTCTGTCTCAACTCAACAATTGCCTTGCGACCTTAATTATAATGGGTTTCCTTTTGTTTTTTTGGTTATTTTTCTTACTCATTGTTTTATTACAAATTTGGTTTGGTTCGACTCCATATTTCTTTGGTTCAATGATGCCTGCTCTTAGTATTGCGGTACTTATCTCATCTATAGCTTTTCAGGCCTTCAATGACTCTCTATGAGTGGATCTATCATGATTCTTATTCATGTGTTTATTGTTCGCGAGCCTTTTGTGACCCTAGGAGTTCTTCAAATGGGCCTTTTGAAATTTTATCCTTTAATTTTTGTTGTAAATTGAGGGGAGACTGATGAAAATAATAGGCGTTTCTGAGGCATGTAAAAGCAAGTTTACTTTGATTTTATACTGATTTTCTCCTTGATTGAGTATTGCTTAAGTGTGATTCTTTCTCCTTAGGTGCAATTAGAGCTCGTAGATTCCCAGGGAAAGTTATCTTGCTTGTACGGAAATGAAATCTAGATGTTATTTGATGACTTATTTCCTATATTCAATTTTATTTTCTAATTTTGGTTATTAGTCTACTTGCATGATTGAATTCTTTCAAATCCTTTTCAATTGAATTTTTTTATTGCAGTGTGAGCTTTCAGTTGAATATGTGATTCTTCCATCATCTTTAATTTTCTTGTGAGCTCACTGTTAAGTGACTACTAAATTATCATGTAAATGAATTTTTGTGTATTTTTGGCTTTCTTCCAAACAAACAATTAACGATTTAAATCAATGATTTATAAACTACAAAGGATGATTCTAGAAATTTTCAACATATCTATTATGTTATTATGATATTCAAAATCTTATTACTAGTTTTTATGGGAGGCATAATTATAATGAATTTTCAATTCTCTAGATAAGCTAGAATATTTTTTCAAAAGATACAACACATACGATTCCCAAAAGTTGAATTTGCTAAAAGAAAATTATTGGGTCATACTTTTTTATTTTGATGAAGTATTTCAGCTGAAATAAAATTTGCATGGGTTATCATAAACATAACTTAAAACAACATTATTTGTTATTCAATGTTTATATGGACTAGCATATGATCAACTAAGAGATTCAAACAAGATGATTATAGTGCGTTTGAATAACTATATAGGGTTTAAAACTCTTGTAGCTAAAAGTTGTTTGTCTGTTGATTTATTTATTATTGCTATATATTTCATTAAGAGCCTTGAGCAAGAAATTAAGCTATAATTCTCTAAAGATATTAAATGAGGCCTTACACAGAACTTTCATGGTTGAGAAAGATTACAATTGTTCTGTTAAGATTGTTGCATCTGTGCTTAATATCTCTAAAGAAAATTGATTTATCTCTTATAATACATATGAAACACACTAGCATATGAATCATGCATAGTCAAATATGATCATATTGAAGTTGTAGTTCATGAATATTATTTCAAAGATGCATTGGATGTAAAAGATGATTTATTATTACAATATGATTCTACATTTGATTTTATAGCATTTGAATTTGCTTCTACATTTGAACATATTCAATAACATGAATGAAATTTAGAATTTAATTCTGAAAATGAAATTGTGCATGAGATCATAATTGAACTTGATCTTTTAAAATTATTTGAATCTATTCCTGAATGTAAAACTGAACAAATCTTATAGATTGTGGCTTGTGAATCAATTGAATAATCTGATAGCACAAGTATTTATAAATTATATATAAAAATTAACTCGATGATGAATAATCATGTTTACATAAAATTTATTCGTGATTATTACTTATAACATCAATTAACCAAGCCCATCCTGTCTCATTCTTTGCATATGGCTATTGCATTCCTTTAGCAAATGACTATTACATTGCTTCCTTAATGGCGGACTGTTTAAATTGGAGTAAAACTTTTTATTAAGATCATGATTAGCTAGTGCAATTCCCATCAATATTTTCATTTAATTCCTATTCATAAGGTTTAAAATAAAAAGAAAATGAAGAGAAAAGGGGACTTGAATCAACTTTAGAGAAACAATCATTTACCTGAAATATGATTACCGTATTTAATCAAATTACTTGGTAAAATAAAAGACTAATGAAATTAGTAGTCTAAAAAAGATGATCAAATATGTAAGACGTTCAAATGGCTCCAAATGAAATAGTAATAGGCATTGCATGAGTGATGAAAGATTTAAAAATAAGTCAGAATTAATAATATTCTTTCAATAAATAAAAAATGAAAACGGAAGGTTTAGTGATGCAGGACTCAGATGCATTTGAATGAAAACTATAAGGATTAACACGATTTATTAAAGAGAGCAATTGTGATTAGATTACTAGCAATTGAAACGACAAAGTAAAATAAGAGAGGGGTGCTTACGCTTAGGCCAAGTCACTTGCTAAATGCTCGAACAAACAAATAGTTTAGAAACTCAAAAACATGCAAAGTAATAGACGTTCAACTAACATCCCTAAGTTAACAATGAAATAAGAAGCATAGAAAGATACACTCAAAACCCTACGTTTACCAAGCTTTAGCAATTTAGGCGGAGTTTGATCCTTGGCGAATCCGTCATCACCTACAAGGTTAGTAGATGAAGAAGTAATTAATTAGGGAAGAAAACTCACCCTTATTTGGAAAATAGTCCCCGTCGGATGATGTTCCTTTGATTGCTAATAGCACCGGTGAGGAGATGTAGAAGATGAGCGATGTAACCTTTGATTGAATGCGATGTAGTAGCCGGAGTGGTGGAGGTCGTGGCTCGGCCGAAGATGGTCCAACGTCCTTTTGATCTTTGATCGTCAATCACATCAACCAAGGTGATGTGGATCCGGTCGATGTACTCTTCGATGGTGTTGTCGAAGTCAAAGCCCACGTCAAAGAAGGGAGAGCGGAGTATGTCGATATTGTCTTGATCGTCAAGCACCAAGCTGTAGTCCCATTCGGGGACCTCCATTCATGTTGAATGTGAAGGAGAGAGCTTGAAGACGTTGTTCCTTTGTTGTCCTTGATGTTTCTTCCCAAGAGATGGGTGGTTTTGCTTGGAAAATCAAAGGGAGAGAGGGTGGAGGAGGTGGAGTTGGCTTTGATTTGGGGGAACTAGGGTTAGGGTTTTGGGAGGGGGAAGAGTTCTAAAATCTGAATTTGATTTTAGAATAGGATTTGGAGGGATTTAGGAATTAGAAACTTTGAATTAATTCCTAAGGAGGTGAGGGTTTAATGTGGAGAGAGAGAGGGGGATTGGAGAGAGAGAGGGGGCGGGATAGGGGATAGGGCTGGCGGCATTAAGAGGGTGGGGAGGTGATTGGGGAATTGATTTGGGCTTCCTAATTTAGTTTTAGGGAATGTGGAAAGATTTAATGAGATCCTATTTAATTTAAATTTCAAATAGGAACCAATTTGGAAACTTTCCAAAAATAAAACTCATGAATTTAGGAAAGGATTCCAAATTCAAATTAAATAGATTTGAATTTAAAACCTATCCTAAATTATCCAATCTAAAATAGGAAGTAGGAGTTAATGGGGGAAGGGAGGGCTAGGGGCCGGCGGTTGGAGGGGTTCAGATGGGGGTTTGGGCGGCCAGGGTTTGCGGTTTGGGTGCTTTGGTGGTGGAAGGGAGGATGGGGCAGTGGGGCTCTCGGCTTGGGTGGTGTTTGGAGCCGTGGGGAAGGGGAGAAAGGGAGGGGAGATCGGTGGGGTGGTGGTAAGGGGAGATGAGGCCGGCGGTGGAGGGGAAGGGGAGAAGAGAATAATAGAAAAACAAACCACGAATCCGACACGTCTAGATTGGTGGGTAATGCGCCATTCTCCCTCTCCTTGGGATCCTTCTCAAGGGCTCTCAACTCTCAAGCTTTCAAACACAAGTGCAGGAAATTTTCATCATAATCATTCATTTTCCATGACAATACAACATAGGGCTTATAAATAGCCTCAAACAAAGGACCAAAAGAAAAGACGACAATGCCCTCGTGGGCTTATAAATAATCCTCCCTTAAGTAAGGGTAAAAATAGTAAAAAAATAAACTCATAAAATAAAAGAAACAACGATAATAAAACTCAAAAATACAAAGACTCGATCGTGGCCGTAGATCGACGACCACGACTACGATAAACCTTTCATGTAGTGATGTCCTCATCATTTAGTTTTATTTTCCTAAAAGAGGGCTACTTAAACTCCTAAGCTGATTTTCCCCACAACCTTCTATTTCTTAATAGCTTGTGGGCAAAGCCAATAAATGAATGCATATATATACACAGCTTGGCTCTCAGCCACACCTAACTACCACTTAAAGCATGTGACCCATGGATCCCTGCCTCCTCTTCTCACCCTACAACAATCAGATAGATCGTGACTTTAGGAATCCCTAACAGCTTCAAGCTTCGTAATTGCCATTGGGATAAGGGCTCGGATTGCTATTTAAAAAAGAGAGCAGAGACATCGTTGAAGCATGAAGGAAATAATTGGCTGAATAACATATAAATGCATTGTAGTTGTGTGGTTTGTCATTAGAAGATGACTTTGTTTAAGTTAATAAATATTATTTTGAATTTTCTTCGTCAGCTCATCTTCTAGGAATTAAAAATAGTGTATTTATTAGTCTTCATTAGAAAGCATTTTAGTATTTTTCTTTCATCAAATCTTATTGAGTCATTCGTTAGTCATTTGCATCATTTGTATAAAACTATTCACAAAAATTTACTTGTGTCAATTATAAAGTCTATTGAAGATATATGAAATTTAAATTGAGTGATAATATAATGATTTTTCAAATCTATGAAAGCTTTCTAACTTGTAGGAATCCTTAAGAAATTAATTGTTAGAAATATGAGACCATATAAATTTATACAATATATTGCAACAAATGCTTATAAGATAGAAATCCTCTAAAATTCCGGTATTAGTTCTTTTTTTAATTTACTTTGACTTTTAAGTTATTAAGCATCAACCAATGCCTTGTAATCTTTTATCTTTTTTCCTCCATTGAGATTCACTTGTAACAAATTATTTACACAACTCTCATGCTTTCATGCTAATATTTTTTTTAAGCTTTTCTTGTGGATAAAATCTTATCTATTATTGATGGTAGATATCAAATATACCTTATATGGTAGTACGATAAGTCTATATGTGATAAGTCATGAATGGCTCTTAAAGAAGTACAGTTATTATTTTCATTTTTCATGTTGAAATCAACTAAACAATTCGTTAAATGCATTTTTCTTATCTCAAGTTGAATAAAGTGATACAGATTGTCGCTCTATTATGAGACATTTTTCTTTTTCTTTTTGGTATCAATTCAACACAACACTTGTAAAATCACTCATAAGGAATTTTCTTCTTTTGGTTTAGTGCTACTTTTTGACATTCTATGTTACAAGTTTTTTCTAGTCTGATTCGATTTATTTAGGGGTGCAAACGAGTCAAAGTTGACTCGTGAGCTGACTCGAGCTCGACTCGTTAACGAGCTCGCGAGTCAAGCTTTTCGAGTATCGAGCTCGAGCTCGAGCAGAATTTCGAGCTCGGTGTATTATCGAGCTCGAGTTCAAGTCAGGACCTGTTCGGCTCGAGCGCTAAGTCAAATATGATTAAAAGCCGTCAATTTGAAATTTGCGAATTCAGTGGGCGGTTTGCGAATTAGGTCTGAGCGGGATTTTCAGACCGGGCGAAAAATTAAACCGGACGTCCGTAGCTTAAGTAAATACGTAATGAAAACCGGTCTGCTACTGCTTGGTTCATTCGTGATTCGTGAGGTAGAGCGGCTGCGGCGTGAGGTGTCCTTCCCGTTCGTGAGCTAGGACATCGCTTCTTGGCTTCGTTCCTCCGGTGCTCGAGCTTCAAGCTTCTCCGATTAGGTCCGTAAGTACTTTAGGAGTCCTACCAATTGCTCATTTGTTCTTCAATCTTTGTTTTTTTTTTCTGAAGTTCTGCTTGTGCTCTTCGTTTTTTTTTTGCTGAAGTTCTTCTTGTGGTCGAGCAAGAGAACTTTTGGTGAGTTGTCGACGGCGTTTCTTCTTAGCAAGGTTTCTAATTAGATATTATCAATTGCAGCTTTGCAGGTAGACGAAGATGAAGACGACATGAGAAACTTGTAATTTGATCGCACTATATTGTTTTAAGAGCTGTTTGAGGCATATTATTTATGATTATGCTTTGGGAAATTTGTAATATGAACCTACAATATTGACTATTTCAGATCTTTGTGGATTCATAACTTTCATGTGATTATTTTTAGTAATATGATATCCTTGTGGTTTGCTATTGTCAAGAGAATGTAAAAAGTTTTTATTGCTTTATATTAGATAACGTCTAAATGGGTGGTTGTTGTTGTTGTATATTAGATATTGTCTAAATGAAATCATATTTTTTAAAGTAACTTATCATGCTCTTTTTTTATGGCGAAAACTTGAAAATTATAGTAAAAAAAATCTTTTTTTAATGTGAAAAATGCATAAAAATTATTCAATTTGAGCTTGTAATCGAGCTTTTACTCAACCCGAGCTCGAGCTCACAATTCGAGCTCGAGCTCACAATTCGAGCTCGAGCTAATGAGCCCAAAACGAGCCTGGATTCGGACGAACGAGTCGAGCTCGAGTTCTGGACTCGAGTCAAGCTCGAGCCGCCATCACAGTTAACGAGCCAAGCTCGAACAGCCTTCGGCTCGAGCTCGACTCGACTCATTTGCACCCCTAAATTCATTTCTTTGCTATGATTTTGGTTTTTATTTAGTCCTCCATATTTTTTTTTAATTTAATGACATCTTTTCTATGCCAGATGAGTGGAGAATGAGCGTTGATTCCTATTTTTAAGAATAAAGGTGTTGCACAAGATTGTGCGAATTATAGAGGAAGTTGATGTGTCATACTTCAAAACTTTGGGAGAGAGTTATGGAGCATAGGTTATGACATGATACTAATGTTTTTCAAAATCAATTTGGATTCTTGCCGGGTAGGCCTACTATAGAAGCTATTCATTTATTGAGAGGGTTGATGGAGAAGTTTAGAGAGAATAAGGAGGATCTAAATATGATATTTATTGATTTAGAGAAAGAATATGATAAAGTTCCAAGAGAAGTGCTATGAAGAATTCTAGAAAAGAAAAGGGTTAATAGTGCTTATATTCAAGTCATTAGGGATATGTATGCAGGAGCTGTTACGTGTTCAAACACAAGGTGGTTTGACCAAGTATTTTTCTATTTCAGTTGGACTACATCAAGGATCAACCTTAAGCCCTTATCTTTTTTGCTTTAGTCATGGATGTTCTTGCTAGACATTTGCAAGAGGCTGTACCCTGGTGTATGCTTTTTGCTGATGATATTCTTCTTGTTGATAAGACTAGAGAGGGAGTTGAAGGTAAACTTGAATTATGGAGGCCAATCTTAGAGTTTAAAGGTTTTCGTTTGAGTAGATCTAAAACCGAATACATGGAGTGTAATTTTAGTAGTAATAGATCTAGGGGGGGTTGTGACTTTGAGCGATCAAGTCATTAATAAGTGTACTCGTTTTAGATATCTTGGGTCTATTGTTCAGAGTGATGGTAAAATAGATGGGGATATTATTAGTAGAATCTAAGTTTGATGGTTGAAGTGGAGGAATGCATCGGGCTTGTTGTGTGATAGAAAAGTCTCTCTCAAACTTAAGGGAAAATTCTATAAGATGGTAGTGAGACCTGCAATGCTTTAGGGTGCAGAATGTTGGCCATTAAAAGAGAAGCATAATATTAAGTTAAGTTGCAGAGACGAGGATGCTTGGGTGGATGAGTTGCTTTGCTCTTAGAGACAGGATACGAAATGAGCATATGGGTGAAAGGTTGGAGTAGCTCAAGTGGTAGATAAAATTTGAGAGAGTCGCCATAGATGGTTTGGTCACATAAAATGGCGGTGTTGACCCCTATGCGATGAACCACGTGCAAGTGAACGAAACCGGCAAATCTAGCGGCCCGCGCTTTGACGAAACACATCACTTGAAAGGTCAAACGACTTCCAATTGCCAAACAGACTGCACCGTTGCGATCAGGACATCAGTTCTTCCAAGTTGAGGTCCCTCGCAGTTAAATCAGATGAGATCAGTACAAAGGGAGAACCGATATTCAAAATTGACGAAGACCGATGCCCAAATGACGTCCGATCGCAGAACAGATCGCCATTGTGTTCGGAATGTCGTTAACACTCAAAAATTACATTTCCTACGTTCAATTGGGATCAGCCGAGGTGGTGGCACGAATCCCGAGGCGACGATACACAAATCTAGGAATTGAAGGAATGCTTCGGGATCGAGTGGTTGGCGATTATAAATAGGGGCCAAATGCATTTAAAAATAATCCTATTTGGCATTCCACTCAGCTTGAATATTAGTTCTGTGTTTCCAATTTAATGCATTTTTTTTATAATCTGCAACTTCTATGTGAGATTTCTCGTAGATGGTTGCTAAATTATGAATTGTATAATTTTTTTTGTACTTAAAGTTTATCATCAAAAGGGATGAGTAGTTGTTTAATTTATTGGTTTGAGAACTAAAAATTAGATTTATACATAGGGGGAGGGGGGTTAGAGTGGTTGGCAATTATAAATAGCCGTAAAATACATTTTAAAATAATCCTACTTGGCATTCCACTTTGCTTTAATATTAATTATGTGTTTCCAATCGAATGTATATTTATTTAATAATATTCAATTTCTATGTGAGATTTCTCTTAGGTGGTTGCTAAATTATCAATTGTGTAATTTTTTTATGGACTTCAAGTTTTTCATCAAAATGGATGAGTAGCTATTTAATTTATTGGTTTGAGAACAAGAAATTATATTTATGCACTTGAAATTGTGCATCCCATCCTAAATTTGCATTTGAAATGATAAACTCGAATACATCCGTTATTGGATTTGGTATTTTGTATCTACATGAGGCCTAGATTATTATTGGATAACTTATTTCCTTCGTTCTATTTTTTTTCTTTAGTTTTAGTTATGGGCTACTTGCATGATTGAATATTCTCAATTAATGCACAATTTGTTTTTTTTTTTTAAATTATGGTGTGATTTCCAATCGAATGTGTGATTATTTTATGCATTTGAATTTTATGCTAGATTTCTATCAAATAACTATTAAATTAGTATTTGGATAGATTTTTAATTATTTATTATTTTTATCTAAATGGAGTGTAATTTTAGTAATAATAGATCTAGTGGAGGGATGATGCATAACTAGATGTGTAAGTAATGTTGAGTTGGAAATTACACATGCGTGAACAGAGATTGACAATTAATTAACTCCCAATGAACTTAAATAAGGACTTTAGCTTGCAAGGGGGTGATCAAGTTTAAACAAGTAATCGCATGATAATAGGAGGACCATTATGTAATTAAATAAATTAATATCATGCTCACGTGATGTTTCAGAGATAATCCCTAAATTAACAAATAGACTTGTCACTACAAAGACACAATCACACAAGCTCTTGGTATGGACACGCAGATAAGTTTTTATAATAAAACGATGCCATGATTGAGGAGGGATCAAAATGTACAAGGGGAGGGAAAGAGTTTACCCGCATAGACGAAAATACTAAGCCGCAGCGAAGTCGTTTGGCTGTCTCGGTGGGAAGGACAGCAATACGAATCCCTTTCACATGTTTTCACAGTGTTCTATCGTCCCCTAGAAATTTGGACAACAGCTTAGGATGATTTGAGAAGGAGATAACTAGTGCTTGATAGTAGGAAAATAGCCACAATCATTATTGGATGGCCTCTGAAACAAGAGGATAGCAATTAGCAGAAATCTGGACCTAAGATTTATGTCCAAATAATTTGTATAATTATGGTAAGGATCAATGAGGGGGGGGGGGGGGGGGGGGGAGGGGATGGCCCAATCAAAGATTGGGACTGATTTGGGTTGCCAAGTAAAGCATATTGTTAAAGGAAAGAGGAATTAATTCAAATGTTCAATCAATACTCAGATTTGATGATGGGGATATCCTTCCAAATATAGCCCAACATTTTAGGAAAGGAATTCAATGCTTTAGGAGAATTCAAATTTAAATTCAGATATCCAAAAATTAGGCTCGGCTAATTTAGGAAGGAGAATCAATAAGGATTCTTGACTTTAATTTCAGATTTATTGATGGGGATACCTTTTCAAAAATAATCCAATAATTTAGGAAAAGAATTCAAGGTTTTAGGAGAATTCAAATTTGAATTCAGATTTCCATAAATTAGGCTAAGCTAATTTAGGAAGGAGAATCTATGAGGATTTCTCACTTGAATTTTAAATTTATTGATGGGGATGCCTTTCCAAAAATAATCCACCAATTTAGGAACGGAAAATCAAGGCTTTAGGAGAATTCTGATTTCCTAAAATTAGCGCTAGGTTAATTTAGGAAATGTTGGAGGATCAATTTGGAGAAAAAAAAGTGGGGAGGGGGCATGAAAGTTTTGGCCATGGGAAGGGGGTGGGGGGGGGGGGGGGGGGTGGGGCGGTGGTTAGTAGGAGGAGGGGTCAGTTGGAGCTTTCAGAGGAGATGGTGGCAGGGCGAGCTTGATGGTGGATGGAGGCGGAGATAAACCGTCTATTTATAGGCCTCACATCCACCTTGGGAGGGATGATGATTATTATGAATGAAATTTCTACACTTTGTGTCTTGGTGGTTAGTAGGAGGAGGGGTCAGTTGGAGCTTTCAGAGGAGATGGTGGCAGGGCGAGCTTGATGGTGGATGGAGGCGGAGATAAACCGTGAGCCCTTACACTTCCTGCGGCTGACGGGTCTTGCGTTGCCCTCACCTAAGGACTTCATATAAACTCTCGCAAGTACTCTCAAAGCTCTCAAAACACACCAAGACACAAAGTGTAGAAATTTCATTCATAATAATCATCATCCCTCCCAAGGTGGATGTGAGGCCTATAAATAGACAATACAATAAAACATCAAATGACAGAAATGCCCCCTGGGGTCACATAAACCTACTTCCTCAAGTGAGGGTAAAAACAGAAAATTACACATAATAAATCATATACAAATAAATGCTCAGGAATAGAGTAATCCGATTGTAGCCGTAGATCTTCGACCCTTCCTCTGATAAACTTTCCACGGTCGGATGTCCTCATTAGGGGATTATGACTTTGGATGATCAAGTCATTAATAAGAGTACATGTTTTAGATATCTTGGGTCTATTATTCTGAGTGACAGTGAAATAGATGGGGATTTTATTAGTAGAATTCAAGTTGGATGGTTGAAGTGGAGGAATGCATCAGGCTTGTTGTGTGATAGAAAAGTCCCTCTCAAACTTAAGGGAAAATTTTATAAGATGGTAGTGAGACCTGCAATGCTTTAGGGTGCAAAATGCTGGCCATTAAAAGAGAAGCATAATATTAAGTTAAGTGTTGCAGAGATGAGGATGCTTAGGTGGATGAGTGGCTTTGCTCTTAGAGACAAGATACAAAATGAGTATATGTGTGAAAAGGTTGGAGTAGCTCCAGTGGAATATAAGATTAGAGAGAGTCGCCTTACATGATTTGGTCACATAAAATGCCGACTTTCCGATGACCCAGTTAGGAAAGTAGATGTATTAGATTTGACTTATGTTAAGAAAGGTAGAGGTAGACCTAAAAAGACTTGGTTAGAAAATATTAGAAATGACATTTCTTTATTAGATTTAGATGAGAATTTGACTCTTTACATGACACAATAGAGAAAAAGGATTCATGTAGCCGACCCCACATTGTGGGATAAAGGCTTGTCGTTGTTGTATTGTTTTTATCTAAATGGACAATTAATTATTTTTTTCTAAATTTGTAGTTCACAAATCATTAATTTCAACAGTTAATTGTCCAGTTTAGATAGAAACAAGAAATACATGAACCCAATTACTACTATCTGCGATTCTCTCCATCTATCATTCCATTTACAACCTCTATCAAGCTCATGTTGACTTGTATTGACACACCAAATCATGCTCATTTAGCCTCCTACTAATGATTTTTATGTAATTCTCTTAAGAGCAAGATGGCGAGAATGGATATTTTCTTGTTCATGCTTCAAACTAATGTTGGCTTCATTTATACTTCTTACTCTCCTATTGATAGGAACCCCATACTTATCCCATTGATTTTGAGCCACTCATATTCTAAAAGCTGCACTTATGTTTTACGGAGGACAAACAGAAAACTCTAATGGGGAAATAATTCTTTTTGCTCCTTGTTCAACATCTCTTATTATTTATAGTTTTCAAAGAATTACAATGTAGCAACATTCTTTAAAGTAATTATCTTCTAAATAAATAATTACAATTTATATGTTTGATACAAACATTACAACTAATCATAGCACATTCCATTCCTTTAGCTATTTTCTGCCAATTTATTTGTAGTAGTAATATGACATGGGTTCACAACATTACTCCTCCTTTTTAACAACAAAATTGCACTTAAGTTTGCTGAGGTATGAGACAAAAAAATTCAAAGTTGGATAGCCATGGAGTAGCTGCGGGCTAGGAAAAGTAGGCAGGACTATTGTCAACTATGCATGTACCGGTTCTCCATCTAGTTATACCTCCTCGAGTCTATCCCTTGATAACCATGAATGTTTCTAGCCTAAACTCTAGTTGATCTCTCTTTTGCACAAGTTGTAGTGCCATAATCGTTTGCACCACCAACTCTTGTATAGCTTCTTCTATAAAAAGACTTGCAATAGGTATTTTTTTGATTGAAATCAGTAAGCATCATGATGATATTTGGGTCCACATTATACGAAGGTTAATCTCCAAAAACAAGTTAGATGATCTCAAGGGAATGACAAAAACATTTTAAAATATTTTTTTTGAAAAAGTATCATGAATTTAGCTATTTGTTCAGATACGGTCAGTGGTACAAACACTATGCTAGGCCATTCTTATGCATCAATGCATTTATAAAATGTTGCTTGTTGAATATATTGCAGTGGGAAAATAATTAATCAACCCTGAAAAATCATTCTTGCATATCATTCCCATTAGAATGTGATATACCCATTTTTGTGGTTCTTGAAGTTGTGGAAGAAAACATCTAAGAAGTTGTCTTTAATAACATATCTGAATTACACATCCCACGGCTTTCCATTATTAGTTTAGCTTGCAACTAGGGCTGCAAATCAACCGAGCGTTCGACGAGCTACTCATGGCTCAGCTCAATAATAGCTCGTTTATGTTCGTTTGATATGGTAAATGAACAAGCTTGAACAACTTTGACAATACTCGATAGCTAAATAAATAATCTTGAACAACCTGGCGTTCGACTCGTTTATGTTCACGAACAACATTTTTTAAGAGCTCGTGAATATGCTCATTAAGAAGCTCGATTATGCCTTATATTATTAAAAATAAATATTATATCTGAACTAATTTTAACTAATTATATATATATATATATATATATATATATATATATATAAACTAATCTTAACTAGAAATATTTAACTAATTATATATATATATATATATATTTATATAAATTACTATTTAAATGAGCCTTGAAAACAAAAAAAACCAAAGTTTTTATTCTCCCGCCGTAAATGTGCTCTCATTCTCTCTCCTCGTTTTCGCATTTTCATTCTCCCGCCCGCCTGCTTCTCTTTCTCCTCCGTGGCCACAAGAAAAAAAAAAAAAAAAAAACTGTGGTGTTTTGTCCCACACCACCTGGAGTGGAGGGATTTTGCTATATAAAAACAAATACATCTGCAGTCCATTTGCTGAACAGCGGGCAGGACAACAGCGGGCCGCTCAACTTGATTTAAATAATTAAATTTATTATTTGAATTGCGGTCCGCTCGGCTCGTTTAACGAGCCGCTTGATAAGAGGCTCGACAAGTTCGAAATTAAACGAGCTCAAACCTGAACACGAGCCGAGCTCGAACATGGGAGTTTTAAACGAGCTCGAGCTCGAACAATTGTCCAAGATGCTCGACGAGCTTCGAGCCGAGCTTGAGCATGGTTTTGACAAACAAGCTTGAACTCGAACAGACCGAGGCTCGGCTCGGCTCGGTTCGCTTGCAGCCCAACTTGCAACTATTGCTCCAACGTCTTGTGATGCCATTTATGATCAAAGTGATTCATGACAATTGTTCCTCGACTTTTCTCACCCTAGTCACAAAATGCGGCCATGACTTTTGATGCCTTTCGCATTCCTTATGCCATGGTTGGTGTTGCACTCAAGCATTCATGCTTATTGGAGGAGGCACCAACAAACAAATCCAGTAAAAATAATACCTATTGCTTTTGTTGATTGATTGTATCACTAACTCGGAAAGATTTTTTTGTTGCAGTAATGAGACCCGTCCCATTCAGCTTTGCATTTTGTCAGGGTTGGCTAGGACGTAGGTGATCAATGAGCTTTCTAATAATTGATATGGGAATTAGATTTGGAGTTGACGTGGGTTTGAGAATCATGCGAGGTCCATGTTGATTTAGTTGATGGGGCTAAGATTGACGATGGGGATTGGGTAGTGCAGATCGGGCAATCTGTAAGGGGCACTAATAGAGGCATCAACAAAGGAATAGTTTTGCGCTGATTTGACATTGCGTTCAATTTGTTGCTGGAAAAAATGGATTGTGAAATAGAAGAAGTGGAAATGAGGATATCATGTCTTGAGTTAACATCAGATGCGTCTGAGGTGTTTATGCATCGAGGATGACCACAAGATTCATGAGGGAACGGGTTGCTAGGGGCGACAACAAATGGCAAATATTGGAGATATCACGACAATTTGAGGCTGAACACAAGAAGACATATCTAGCAATCGGTGGAGATCTGCTTGTGCAAGATAGATTTGGCTGCCAATTTAACAAGAGTACCATTGATAAGATCTTAGTACTTATATCTTAGGAATTTCAGGCTGCTCAAATCTAGAAGGGACATTGAGGTTGAAGGAGGAAGAAGAGAAAACTAACTCTAGAAATGATTCTTTTTGTCCCCTTTTAAACCACAGCTCTTATTTTTTATGGTATTAAAAAAATTACAATGTAACAACATTTTTGAAATCAATTATCTTCTAACTTACTATGTACAATTCATATGTTTGATACAAACATTACAACTAGGTCCAGCTCATTCCATTCCTTGAGCTGTTGTCGGTTGATTCCCCAAGTTTATTTGTAGTAACCTAATATATTGCTCTTGTGGATTCACAACACCTTTGGTGTGACTATATCTGCCCCCTAAATTTACTATTTCTCTCACTGATTTTTTTTAAAAAAAGACAACTTTGAATTCCACTTTAACTGTTATCTTTGATTCAAATTCGATTGAGCACAAGTTGAAAGTTGATTCATCTGGAGTAGGATATGGATTTTAACATAATTTAAACAACATCAATCTGAGCCTGCCAATTGTTAGGTCTTTCTCGATCCAGGCTATAATGCACCGACACTTTTCCTCAAAGAGGCGTGCAGTGTCCGACATGTATCCGACACGACACGCATCCGACACTCCTCCGACACGTGTCGGACACGCCGAAAACATGTCCAATTAAAAAAATATTAAATACAAGTTGGACACGTGTGTCTGACACGAGTATCTTAAATATTTTATAATTTTTTTTAAATATAACTTTTTGTATTTAAATTTTTTACTTATTTAAAATATAAAAACTAAATTTCTTATTTCTTATCTACAACATCAAATCAATCACGCGCACTTAATACGCCACAACAACAACAATATCAAGCCTTTGTCCCACTACGTGAGGTCGACAAAATTTAATACTGCACTTAATACCCCATTCATCGAATATTCTCATTTTCATTTCTCTTTGGTGGGTTACAATTTTGATTTCATAACGATGCCCGATGTCATCTCAACATTGACGTCTGACGTCGTTATAACATCAACATTTCAAAACGATCTCAATATCAAAGTTTGACGCTGTCTTTACATTGATGCTCGATGCTAGCAATTTCTACGCCCACAACTTGACATCTTATCTTTGTCGAACGCCTTCTTAATATCGACGACCAACATCCTCTCAATATCGACGATAAATGCCCTCTCAATATTGACGCCCAATGTTTATTGCATAACATCAATGTCCGACTCTCGACAGCACTTTCATCTCCTCCTTCGATGACTGATAAACAACATCGACGTCTGACTCTTGACATCTTAATATTAATCATTTTAAGCACAAAATCTAGTTAAATGACTTATTATTTCTAAATTATTTTTAAAATTATACTTATTTAATTTTTATACTTATTTTTAAAATATAAAAACTATAATACCGTGTCCAACTCGTGTCCGTGTCCTATATTTTTAATAATTGAAGTGTCCCGTGTCCGTGTCGTGTCGTATCCGTGTCGCCGTGTCCGTGTCTGTGCATCATAGCTTTTAGGAAATCAGCAGGCCAGTTGCATATTTTGCAATGGTGGCTTTGAGATTAGTTGCTACTAATGGCTACTTGAGCTGTAGTGTAGTACTTGAGCTTGTGATGATTATGAAAGCTGTTGCTGATAATGCTGTTTGGCCCATCCTGCCTCTTCTTTATTCTTTATCTGACACAGTGCTTTGTTTTTTTACGTGTAGAATTTTTTCTTTTGGATGTGGTATTTAATTTGACGCTTCTATTTTAGTTTATAATGAGTTTGTGGAGTTATTTATTAAAAAAGTTATTAATTCTTTTTAGCTGCATTTTCTTTTTTCAAAACACAGCATGCCACTTTTTGATTTGTGTAAGAAATGTACGATGGATGGTGCTCTACGCATGGCTTCATGATCATGAGTATTCCACATACAAAGCATCTTGTCAATCTCTATAAGATTAGCAAGTGCTTTATTTTGTGCTAAACAAGACGCAACAAGCATTACGCAACCTAATACAAATTTGTTGTCCTATCATAGGCTACGATGCAAGTATGAATTGACTAGATGACTTCATGAACTACTATATGGTAGTGTCTTTGCCACAATTTCTCAGTATTGCTTCCGGCTTCCGAATCCTTAATGATCATTATTTCCCAATAATAGTCAACAGCAATTGTTTTTTTTTTGGTTGCTTCCCTTCAAAGATGCATGGACGCAAACTGGAACTTCACACTTTTTGCAAGATACAAGACATGGTTGTGGGATGGGCAAAATAAAATTATATGTTTTAATTTTTATAAATTAAAAATTCTTATCAATTCTGGTAGATTTTTTATAAAATATTTACAGATTATAGAGCAAAACTATAGTTATCATTATTTCTCAAGACCTCTAAATCAAATATGTAAATTCACAGTTCTTATTAATTAGAGCGGAGTAAAATTCATGTTAAGATATATCTGAAATGTGTTCATGTTGTGCCAAGAGGGATCAACAAGCGTCCTTGAGTTGCCTATAAGGTGTTTGAATTTTCTTATAAAATTAAATACTGAGATATGGAAAACGTGGACATGATATCATGGTTTCTAACAGGACCCTTACCTCTAGTTCGCTCCATGATTCATAGTCCCTTGCACGTGGCTGGGTTATGTTAGGTGCAGGACTCATCTTGTTTAGAGAGACAAAATGAAGAACTGGCTTTATTTCAGTCTGTTATATTAATTAGGCTCAATGGCCTGCTACCCACCATACACCAGCCAAATATGAAGGTTAGAAATCACACTCCGTAGCTTGCATTTATTCTGACTCTGGAATTCCCTGATTCATTTTCAAGTTTCCCCCTAGCCCTATGCAACAAGATCTTCAACATTTTCCCTCATTTGTTGTGATCGTATAAAATAATTTCCTACAGATCTGATGCAACCCAGATACGAACTATGATGAATGAATCAACCTAGCAAACCAACTGCTTGAAATTGAGATTTTAAAATCTTTTGAATGAAGGATGTATGAACTCTGACCATTTTTTTTTGAATATGTTGGAATGTGTTCTTTTCGGTGCAAATATTTCCTTTCATTTTCCTGTATATGGTCATTTGGACATGTTATTCTATTTTTTCTAAATATGCTACTAATAAGATTGCACGACAGGAGGAGATGATGAGAGGAAAACCAGGGTATGAACACTTGAATGAGCCCCTTCACATACTAATAGAAGCAGAGTTGCCAGTAGAAATCATCGACTCTCGCCTGATTCAAGCTCGAGATATCCTTGCAGAGCTGATTAAGCCTGTTGTAAGCATTTAATTTCTGAAAAAAAAAATCATTTCTTCAAATATTAACATTTCAATTTGAGAAAAGGATTAAAATATTCCCCAATTATATTAAAGGATCATTTTGATCTCTCAACTCTTTTAAGAGCAATCAAAATAGTCTCATAATGAGATTAGTTTGATTTCTCTTTAAATATTTGAGGGAACAAAATGATCATTTAATATAGTTGGAGATTATTTTGATCATTCATAAAGAGTCGAGAGATCATTTTGATTCTTTTCTCCTCTCAATTTCACCTCAAATCCGAATTCTCTACTTCTCATAAACAGGATGAATCACAAGATTTCATAAAAAAGCAACAGCTCCGAGAACTAGCAATGCTGAATGGCACACTCCGTGAAGAAGGCTCACACATGTCTGGCTCTGTATCCCCTTTCAATAACAGCCTTGGCATGAAGAGAGCAAAGACAAGGGGCTAAAGTTGGGCATTAATATGGTGGTAGTCCATGTTGTTGTCCTTCTACATTTAATGGTTACCGGCAATTCTCATACGTCGGGCTTTGCTGTCCTGGCTTATGCTCAGGTCTCGATGCCATCGGAGGGCATGGGTACTGGCGCGTCGGTCTAAAAGTGTCTCGAAGGATTCTAGTTTCGCTGTGATAATTTGGGTAGTCATCCCTGTTTTATCATGGCAGCTTGGCTATATTTATATATATATGCCTTGCAGTATAATCCTCATTTGACAATGTTTGTGTTAGTTTGGGGTTGTATAGTCAGAAATCGAAAACGTTGTTGCAGCTTGTGTATAAACTATTGGGCGGAGATCATGCGCCATGGCCGGCCTTGGTACAAGCAAACTTTCTAATTAATCAAGTCTTAATTTAAGATATTCTTGTATGTAATTTTCATCAATATTCCCTTCTCCATTTCCTTGGGTAGATCTGCTTTTTAACACAAATTTCAGGCTCAGAGAGAGATTTTGCCGTTTACAGTCGAAGAGTTCTGCAGCAACAGAGCTACATTTGGTATGTATTTCCCAATCTGCCTGCACTTTCTTTTTTTAGATGTTCTTTGCTCGCTTCATTGTTGAATTATCTGTAGAAATTGACAATCAATGTGATTATTGCTTCACATGTCGACAGATGATAGACTTCCATATTATCGTATCAATCATAATTAAACTAAGAGGAACATTTTTTTTTAAAATTTATCATATTTGAGGATAATTGGAGTACACGTTTTAGATATCTGGAGTCTATTATTTAGAGTGATGGTGAAATAGATATGAATATTATTAGTAGAATTTAAGTTGGGTGGTTGAAATAGAGGAATGTATCGGGCTTGTTGTGTGATAGAAAAATATCCCTCAAACTGAAGGGAAAATTTTATAAGATGGTGGTGAGATCTGCAATGCTTTATGGCATATAATGTTGGCCATTAAAAGAGAGACTTAATATTAGGTTAAGTGTTGCAAAAATGAGGATGCTTAAGTGGATGATTGGCTTTACTCTTAGAGACATGATACAAAACGAGCATATACGAGAAAAGGTTGGAGTAACTCAAGTGGTAGATAAATTAGAGAGTCGCCTTAGATGATTTGGTCACATAAAACGGTGACCTTTCGATGACCGGATTAGGAGAGTAGATGTATTAGATTTGGCTTATGTTAAGAAAGGTAGAGGTATACTTAAGAAGACTTGGTTATAAAATATTAGAAATAACCTTTCTCTATTCGATTTAAATTAGAATTTGTTTCTTAATAGGACACAATGGAGAAAAATGATTCATGTAACCGACCCAACATAGTAGGATTAAGGCTTTTTTTTTCTAGAAAATTTTAAAAATAAAATAGGATGAAGGCTTAATATTGTTGTTGTTATTGTGTCATATTTGAGGATAAATTTAGGCCTCGTTTGGGATAGCTTTTTTGCTGCTTTCTAACACAGTTTTTTAGCACAAAAATTTTTGGTTCAAAAAATTCTTGTATTAAATAGTTGGAATGCCCAAAGATCAAATTTCGAATAAATATATATTTATCATTTTAAAAATATACTAGAGCTTCTATAAATTATCAATATAAAAAATAATCAGCGAAAGTAAATAAAATTATATACATCAAGATATTTTATCATTAATTCAACAAAATATTATTTACACTAGTTAGGATATTATTACAATAATTAATTTATTAAAAGTTCCTGATTATAAAGAATATATATATATATATATATATATATATATATATATATATATATATATATATATATATATAAAAAACAAAATCTAAAGATGAACCTGATGATTAGCAGTATACTGCTCACGATCTTGACCTTTTTTGACCTGAAACTATTAAAATTCACATACTGAGCTAAAAAGCTCAGTAGGAAATCAAAATTTTATCATTGCTTTCAATATAAGACAAAAGAATCAATATGTAGTTAAGTTCTAGTCAATATCAATCATCACTTAATATGAGCAATAAAAATTTTAAAAATTAATAATAAAATTTATATGATCAGTAAAGTCAAAAGAAATCTATAAAATTATAAGACATGATAAAAAATATTTATCACCCAATAAATCATGTCAGTATGCTATGCTATATTGTTATTATTGTTTCAATATGATTTCAGCTATATCTATCAATTAATTTAATAATCTATCATGTAAATATAATCATGAATGCAACATCTTTTTCCACCCCAATTATTATCCAATTGGATATCAATCTTAATCAGACCCAACTATTAATTAATTGGTATCATTCAACCCCAATTATCGCCCAGTTGAGTATTAGTCTTAATTAGGCCTAACTGTCAACCAATAGGTATCTATCTATCCCAATTATTACCTAGTTGGGTATCAATCTTAATTTGACCTTACTGTCAACCCATAGGTATCGATTTATCCCAATTATTACCCAGTTGGATATCAGTCTTAATTAGGCCAAACTATCGACCAATTGATATCGATCATCATCTTTCATGTTAACAACCAGCCTTCCATCTAGCTTACATACGAATGCTACATTTTTGTCAATGTTATGTATGAAATTCATGAAATTTAGTAATTCATAAAATGTAGAAAAAATTATCAAATTTATCTACTTTACATTTACTTTAAAAAATTATATCTTTCAATTTAACCAGTGAAAATGCAATATATTCCTATTAAAATGCTTATATTGACGAGATCTATTACATACAAAAAATTGTGTGATGAAAGTTTTACCATTACAAAATTATCCCTATTTTTCAGTAACGAAAATATAAATTTGATTGAAAAAATATAAAAAACACAAAATTATTGAAAAACTGAAATAGGGTAACGGTTTCTTATAGTGAGACGAGCAAATTTTTTAAAAGGATCGAGTGGCAAAAATTGCTCTGCGACCTCCAAATCCTAGACTTGTTTGTCATTTCATTTTCCTGATCTCTGGCTTAAGGAGAAAATGATTAAAATGACATATATAAAGTTATGTTAATGGATAAAGATATTTATATTAAAATAGTAATATAATATTAATATAATTATATAATTTAATTCATTTTTCAATATAAAATTTATATAAATTTTTTTGGGGCTTTAAAAATTAAAGAATATTGATGAAATCAATTTGAAAAATGAACACCTGATGGTCCTAAAATCTCCACTTATACTAACATGTGTCAATTTCATAATGATTTGCACTAGTGCCTAGTGCCCAAAAATTACAAAAAAATTACTATAATTAAAACACTATAATATCTATCTTTTTATGAAGATGATTTTTAAATTTAACTTAAAATGGCTCCTAAAAAATATTTGTTTGGGCTAAGTTACGGTTCCACGGATAAAATAAATTAAGTAAAATAAATTCTATTCATAAATCCATCAAAACAAATTGATATGGTTTAAACCAAGAAATTCATTTAAATTCAATACTGATAACTAACTTATCATTCGTTGCATTTAATCAATCATCAATTTACTTAAGCACGCTGCACATATGTCATTTGATCACTCAATATATCATTTAATAATTATCAATCAATCAATTCAAAATGCAATTATAATTATATGAATTAAAATTTTACCAGTGGATCCTCCAGGTATATCTATCACTCTGCCGAATCAGACTGTAAACTCTAGGTCATACGGGTGGCAGTGCTGGTGTACTTGACTGTGCAGGTCCTCTTTGGCTTTCAATCCCTCTTCTTTTATCTGTCTTGCTCATAGAACCTTGACTAGACATTTGAGATCCTACAAGCCTTTGTTCATATGCTTATCTAGACTGATCTATTCTGGACCTAAATCTCTCCCTCAATCCTCTCTGCGGGCAATCTATCATCCTGTATCCATGCTGACCACATTTAAAGCATTGTCCTGCAATCAGATAACACTATTATGTATGTCTCCTCCCACATCTGGGACACTTCTGTACATAACCTACACTGGACTCAAATTTAGATCCTCTCATATTGTTTGAAAATCTATCACTCTTTTCACTGCTCTCTCTCATTGTTATTTCCTCTTCCGATCTCTTCTTGCTCATATCCTATCTGGACAGTGGAATGGCCAAGTCATTCTTCACCAGTCTTGCTCTCTCAACTAGCTCCAAGAACTCCTAAATCCTCAGCGGTACAAGTGGATGCCTCAATTCATTCGTCAATCCTCTCAGAAACCTGTAATATTTTTCATAAATAGTATTAACCAGTTGAGGTGCATACCTAGCCGGTACAATATGCTCCGCCTCATCGTACATCATTGTTCTATTCCCCTTCTCCAATTTCATGAAAGCCTCCTGTATCTGTTGTCGGGCTAACGGAGGTACAAACCAATCTCTGAAGATAGCAACAAACTCTATCCAAGTGATCTCTGTATTTATCTTCCCTTAAAATTTCTTTCGCTGTTGTCTTATCCACTATCTCTCTGTTTCTCCTTCAAATAGAAAAACTGCAAGTGTTTCTTTTCGATTCTCTGGGCACTATATACTGTCAAATATCTTTTTTATCCTTAACAACCAATCATCTGCTTCATGTGGCTCTATAGATTCCTTGAATAATGAGGGCTTCAACTTATGGAACATCTGATGATTGAGTAAGCATGCTGGCAAGTTGCATCAAACTATCAGAACTCACTGGAGCTGTTGTTGCACTCTGTCCATTCTATGTATTCTGATCGGTAGAGTTCATATATCCACTAATAAAATCTTTTTTCCTAATCAATCAATTCACAAACTCAATATCCATACATATGCAATTCAATCAAATAAAGAAATGAAATCTATATTACCCAACTTTTACCCCACTCAAAAATTATTCCTATAACTCTGATTACTATCTAATTCTTCCAACAATCGCTCTGATACCAATTTTTAATGCTCAAAAATCAAATTTTGAAGAATTATCTATTTATCATTTTAAGAATATAACAGAGCTTTTATAAATCATTAATATAAATAATAATCAACGAAAGCAACTAAAATCATATACATGAAGATCACTACAATCACTAATCTATCACAAGCTCATAAGTATAAAAGAATAAAAGAAAATATAGAACAAAATCTAAAGAAGAACCTGACAATCTTTATCAGTATTACTGCTCATGATCCTGACCCCTTCCCTGACATGAAATTATTAAAATCCATATAATGGGCTAAAAAGTCCAATACGAAACTAAAACTCTATCACTGCTTTCAATGCAAAGCAAAATAATCAATATGTATGTTCAAATCTAGTCAATATCAATCGTCACTTAATATGAGTAATGTAAATCATAAAAATTAATAATAAGACGAGCAAACTTACAACAAGACGAGCAAACTTCCCAACTAGATTGAGTGGTGAAAATTGCTTCGCGACCTCCAAATCCTAGGCTGGTTTTTCTCTCTCCTCACTTTTCTCTCTTATTTCATTTTCCTTATCTCTGGTTTGAGGAGAAAAAGATTAAAATGGAATATATGAAGTTATGTTAATGGATAAAGATATTTATATTAAAATAGTAATATTATATTAATATAATTATATAATTTAATCCAGCTTTCAATATAAAATTCATATAAGTTTTTTAGGAACTTTAAAAATTATAGAAAAATTTTCATAAAATAAATCATTTTATTTAGAAAATACTTATGAAATCAGTTTGCAAAGCGAACAACTAACGGTCATGAAATCACCACTTGTACCGACAGATGTCAATTTCTTAAGGATTTGAACCAGTGCCTAAAAATTATGAAAAAAATACTATAATTAATAAACTATACTAGCTATCTTATGGCAAAGATGGTTTTCAAATTTAACTTAAAATGACTCGTAAACAAATTTATTTGCTTGAGCTAAATTACATGTTATTACAATAGCTACTTTAAAAAACAGTAAGAAAGTCGTCAAACGAAGCCTTATTCTTATATAACTTAAAAGAAAACTCATATTGAAAAGAGTTTTTTTAATAGTATATTCAATATTATGTTTGACTACACATGGGTGCTTCTTGCAATGAGCTATACATCAATGGCATCTTATCACTCTAGCGCAAACTCATCACCATGCAAATATTTTTTAAAGATTTGATTTCTTAAGGTTATTATATCTCTAATACTCCATTTTGTTGCCTGTTTGTGACATAATATTCCTCTCAAGAATAAAAGTTTATATATATATATATAAACCATTGTCAACATGCCAAGTAGGACCATTTTCAACTGAGCTGGTTTGGTCAGCTCATAGGTCATATCTGGGAAGACCTAAGTTAAAACCTTCGCTTGTGCCACAACCATCATCCAAAAGTCCCGCGCCATAACATTAGCTCACATCGCAATTATCACTCAAAAGATCTGCTTCATAACCTTCTAGTATAAAAATTTTTATATTTAAAATTTATTTTAAAAAACAGTAAGAAAGCTATCGCAAACAAAGCCTAAGTGTCCATAAAATTTCCAAACTTTACAGTATCATACATAAGATATGGTGTGACATTCCATTAGAAACTATTTTTTACCCTTAATTAGCACCACCACAAGAAGCTTTTAACCATAAATCAATTGTTGGATTGTACTTATAGCATGATAAGCATGATCATTAAAAATTTCTTCTTATTTAAAGAAAATGAGTACAATTACAATAAAGGATCAAGAAGCCTTAACCTCAATACATTTAATATTAAGAAACTACCAATAGCCAAATTAATCAGGAAAGAATATACAAATTCACAAGATATCCAATTTCCATCATTGATTCTTAAATGAAAACCAATGAGTTCATAAAGTGAGATAAAGAGTTCAGGCAAAAATTAACATAACAAAGTCTTATGATCTAATTTGATCATTTTTAACAACATTTTACTATAAATGCATGGCCTTTTTTAACTAATAAACCTTAGGTACCACTTCCAAGAATCAATCCAACATTCTCAATAAGATCTTGTAGTACTTTGAAGAACCCTAAATTTTACAAGATGAAGTTGATGTGACTATGCAAGTTAAATGCAGCACACGGAAATCAGTAAAGGTATTATAGTTAATTTAGGTTACGTTTGGGACGGCTTTCTTATTACTTTTTAAAATAATTTTTTTAGTATAAAAATTTTTTTAAACAAAAAATTTTTATACTAAAAAATTGCTTTAGAAAACAAATGAGAATTTTTCTTTGTCACTAAATGATTATAAACAAGTATAGCCTAGAAATTGTATGTTGTCCTCTCCTTTACATTTTAGGGCAAGAAATAAAAAACAAAACAAATGAGAATTTTCTTCAATATGCAGATACCATGTAGATATTTAATCAATGAATGAGAACCTTGACCAGTTAGGCATGAACTATGTTTAGGTTTTTAAATAAGTGGCCACTAACCTAAAGACATTATTCAAAATTACACAATTAGAGTCCCCTCAAGGCTTGCCTAAATACAATACAAATATCAAACCGTTATCCCGCTACGTGGAGTCTGCTACATGAATTATATATATATATATATATATATATATATATATATAGTGATGCATCAAGGATATATTTTAATTTGGAATAAGAAGGTGATTATATATGCTTCAAAAAAATTAAAATCACATGAGATGAATTATTTGGAACATGATTTATTAGAGTTAAATGCAATAATATTTGCTCTCAAATTTTGGAGATATTATTTTCATGCGATAAGATATAAAGTATTCATAGATTATATAAACTATATTGTCTCTCAGAAAGAATTAAATTTGAGACATATAAGAGGATTGTAGATGATAAATGTTAATGATCTGACATATAATATTGTTCTAAATGGCTAATATAGTAACAGATACATTGGGTAACATGTATAATGGTCATGCTAGCTTAATATTAACTTAGAAAGCATAACTGGTTGGAAATATAGAGGCCTTATAATTAAATATCATAATATAGAATGATCAACCCATAGATAGTTTAAGGAAAGAATAAGATATAAACTGTCACAACCCAACCCAACCCAATAAAATCTACAGACAAAACGGGTCATATTGTCTTGAATGATGACATACCAAGCCCAACATCTAATTTTGGAGAGCTTTATATAATTATTTCACTTATGAACAGACAGTTACTAATTAACTTCCAATGACCAGCAAATAAACTCAATCATAAATTCTTTTCATTTTATTCATCTTCAAAATATTATATATAACAAAATTTTTATAATATAGTATATGGCCACATACCAGAATAAAAACATACATAAAATAGTCATGATTGTATAAAATCTATAAATCAGAAAATAAATATACAACTCAAAAAATCATAAATTACAACCTCAGCTACTCAACCGACTATATACCCTTTTCTTGTCTTGAAATAGAATGCAGAATAGGTGTGAGCCAACACAGCTCGGCAGGTCACATCCATGTTGTAATTTGGGAGCC
Organism: Dendrobium chrysotoxum; assembly: GCA_019925795.1. Classification (NCBI taxonomy): domain Eukaryota; kingdom Viridiplantae; phylum Streptophyta; class Magnoliopsida; order Asparagales; family Orchidaceae; genus Dendrobium; species Dendrobium chrysotoxum. Next base: position 38,696,771 of record CM034308.1, read on the forward strand.
CGACTTTGTATTTTGATGCTTATAAATATTATTTCAAGTTTATCTACTTATTCCTGCATTATATATTGGATACTTTTCTTGTGCATCACAAACCTTTTCAAGTATAACATACCCCGAATAAAGGCAAAGGATAAACACTAAAGATAGTGTGTGTTCATGTATAAGTCAGTCAATATTTGAAAGAGTCTATATTTTTCATTCTTCTTGAGTCTATTTTTGTATTAGGTGTATATTGGCTTATCAACTATGTACAAACACATAAGGGGGAGTGAAATTAAATATTTTACTACTTTTGTTAATCATATTGTACAATCTATATTGTACTGTACAGTTTGTTTAAACAAAAAATAATTAAAATATTTAATTAAATGAGATTAATTAATTATTAAATATAACTAATCATACTGTACAACCATCTCATCATACAGGATGATCAACTATTTTGAGAAAACCCACCGTCGAATCCTGGTTAATTAAATTAAGTAATTCAAATTTTGACAATTAAATTAATCGTACTGTACGAACCATTTCATACTATATAAAATTTAATTAAGTTGCCTAATTTAATTTTGAGGATTAAGAAATCAAATTAGATCAAATTTGCATTAATGATCATATTGTATGATATTTTTTGTATTGTATGAACCACGCGAGAACTCACTTGACAAACCTTGGCTCATCTTATATGATTTGATATTCAATTTGAATTAATTGTACTAGACGATTTACAATCGTATTGTGCGACCTTCGACGAAATTGAACTAATCGTACTGTACAATCAGAAGCGACTAAATTTAAATTTAGGATTTTTAGAGCCCTTTTTATAAATTCTTTCTTTTCTTAAGAGGGGAGTCTTTGGGCAATCAAATGAGGTTTTCTTTGTTGCAAGAGAGCTTGGAGAGTCCTCTTCATGAGGGAGAAATGAGGTGAGGTTGAGAGAGGGAGAAGAGCCTTGAGGGAATCAAGGGAGTGTGAGGGGATTCACACGGTTGCTCCGGCTAGCATGCAGCATGGGTCCACCAGTTGTATGTGGAGCTCTTAGGCAAGAGCTCTAGTGAAGGAGTCTTTGGGGTCAGAGACCTGCTAGCTAAGGAGGCTAGGGAATTGACATCTCTGTTGGGCTTAAAAGTGAAAGGATGGATCGGCATCTCTGTTAGGCTTGGAGGCAAAATGAGGGATCAGCATCTCCGCCAACTTGGAGGAGAAAGGAGGGATGACAGCTCCGCTGGGCTGTGGAGGTGAGATGAGGAGATTCTTCGAGTTTGAAGAGTCTGTAAGGATGATTCTCCACCTATAGTAAGGGAGAATGTCTTCTGCGCCTAGCTATGCTGAAGGAGAGTCACTGTTTAGTGCAATTCTCAAAGATGAGAACCTTTGGAGAGTGGATGTAGGTAAGTTGACTGAACTACTATAAATTTTAGTTTACAATATTCAACTTACCGCACTTTACTTTTCCTTGCGATTTACTTTACTACACGTAGAATTGATTGTGATCATATTTTTGAAAGAGGATTGTGGTGATTATTTTTTGTTTGATCTTGGTTTTGAAAAAGAGCAAAAATTTTAAAAAGAAAAATTATATATATATATATATACTACAAAATTTTAAAACAAAAAAATCGTACTTGCTTTTAGTTGTGTTTTACGTTGTTCAATTTCGTTTGTTTAATCGCTTTCTTATTTTTCAAGATTTGTTTTTAAATAAAGGATTTTTAAGTAAACAGTCAATCCATTTATCTAAATTTTTAATAATTAACTCATTATATATATTTATTGTATTAGAAGCAGTTAATAGCAGACTATTGTACAAAACAGAGTAGTACTAACATAAATCAAATTAAGCAGACTTTGTACTAAAAGTACATAAACAAGTACTTTATATATCAAAGCAGAAGTAACATTATTCACTCAGGCCCTTATGCCTCACATCAGAAATATATATTAGAATTCAGACCCTTGAGTCCCTATATTAGTATATCAGAAAATATGCTCTTATGACTCCTAAATACTTAGCATATCAAATATTTAAAAATTCATAACCTTAAAGCTCCAAGAGTATTTAGCATAATGGATCTTCCTCGAACATCAGAACTTCTCAAAAATCATAAATTTCAAGCAAATAAGCGCATATGTAGTTGCAATGCAATAAAAGAAATGAAAATAATTAAATTTCACAAAATCACAGAATGTTATACCAATAGCCAACGGGTTCAAAAATCGAGCAAAATTTCAAAACATTAGAATTTCATCAGATTGCCATGGGTTGTTCATAACACTGTTTTTTCTCATTAATTTTTCTACAGTGTTATTTCTTTAGGTCAAAATTATTTTCTAGTTTGCTAGAAATAGCGCACTCTTCAATTTACCCAACAAAATTTTCTGGAAAAATATTAAGCTAATACTCTTATCTATAACATATAAAAAATTACACAGTGAAAGTTTAGCTGAAATAAAGTTATCCCTATTTTAATAACTCGAATTTATAAATTTAATCAGAAAAATTTGAAAATGTCACATAATTAAAAATTGAGAAGAAATAATATAACCTACCTTGATCTGAATAACTTCCCAAACTAAACTGATAGTAGAAAATGGATCGAAATCACCTGAAATGGATTTTCTCTCTCTAAAATCTCTCTCTAATGTGCTGATAGGGTGGTTTAATTTTTAACCAAACGAGTTTGATAGGGTGGTTTAAATTTTAACCAAACGAGTTTTAAGTGAAATTTTACATTTTTTATAAAAATTTTATCTAGCACTATGGCGCTCCATATAGCTCCGTCAAAGCGCCAACCAACCAGAGAGCTCCGTTAAAGCGCCGACCAACCAGAGAGCTTAACGCCACAGCACACACAATCCAACACTATAATGCTCCTAAGGAAATAAAATTCTATGTTTGATTTTCATGCATACAGACCTCTATGACCCACTTTAAATTGATAGTGGGTTATAAGTAATAGATTGACAATGTTAAAAAACTCTGCCTATTCGACAAATTGATTCAGTGTAAAAATTAGTAAAGATATTTATGAAAAAAAAATCATTCTCATAAAATTCCTTCGCGAATTATATTAGTTAGAGATCAAAATTTTACATTCAAATAATAAAAAGGTATTCATAAAAGTTTGGACACTAATTATATTTTAGCATAACATTTATCCACAAATAGATGATCAATTAGTAGAGCTATTTATGCGTTATAAGATATATTAAAATTCTATGTTTTCTATCTAAGAGGGTAACTAGGAGGACATGCCAAATGTATTATTATTTCATATAGGGCCATCTAAAATAATTAAAAGAATTGATAAAATTGCAGACATATTACTGTTGAATATTTTTTATTTATCAAAGCTCAAAAAAGGGGGGTCACTAATGAAAGTCTAAGAGTATCACAAAATGAAATTAATGTGGAATACTTTGACTTATATCAAGAAACTAGATAATACTAAATTTTAATGTTAACGAGCTGAAAAAAAGCCCCAAATTTTGGCAAAACTAAAGAGAAAGAAAAGCTTTCAACTTAAGGTTTCATTTGAGACAGTTTTCTTACTGTTTTATAAAGCAATTTTTTCAAAAGATTTTTATACTGAAAACTGCTTTATAAAACAATACGAAAGCTATCCCAAACAAAACTTAAATCAAGAGTTTGTCAAAATCCAACAGGAGCATGAAGAAACAGCAGCAGTCCATAGTTAAATTTCATGTATTTTTACAAGATAGGAGAGTTTAATAAAGAAAGAAGAACAAAGGCAATGTAATGCATAATATGAAATATAAACAAAACATTTATTTTATATATATATATATATAATCATCCCTTGCGAAAATTTGCTATACAAGCAATATAATATAATTCATAATAAGGCAATAACTTCATGAGAATTACAATGAAAATCGACTCCTCTGGAATCAGGCAAACGAGTCTAAAATTATGCAATGGGAGGGTGTGCCCTATTATATGGGAACCCTAAAAAAAGAAGGAAAGAAAATGATCAAAGCATAAGTTCAAATTCTTTCAGCCTATTTTACATGAAACACTACACTCCCTGACTTAAATATGCCGCTCTTCTGACCCTTCTAAAGCATATGCCTAAGACATCATTTACAGGTCATTAACACAGAATTTATGACATGAATGATTAGCCGAATGCTTGAAGCTTCAGCAACTGTAGTTGTCTGGAGTGTTCTCTGGTGCAGAAGCCTGTTATAAACTTGCTCAAATATGGGGCGAACATGCGATGTGATCATGGGATCTGTGGGATTGATGGCGACAGCAACATCAGTCATCCAGCTGATCTTACGCTGAGTTTCCGCGCTGATGTCACAGGATAGCTGCTGAAGAAGGGCAAGCAGGACACCTTGACTGAGCGGGAGTGGAGCCATAGAACAAAGCCCATGCAGATCTACCTGCACAAGTTTCCCGCCAATATAAACAATCAATACAACAATAACAGCCTTTGTCCCACTACGCGGGGTCGGCGACATGAATTCTTTTTCTCCATTGTGTCCTGTTAAAAGTCAAATTCTCGTTTAAATCTAATAAAGAAAGATCATTTCTAATATTTTCTAACCAAGTCTTTTTAGGTCTACCTCTACCTTTCTTAACATAAGTCAAATCTAATACCTCTAATTTCCTAACCGGGTCATCAGAAGGCCACCGTTTTATGTGACCAAACTATCTAAGATGACTTTCTCTAATCTTATCTTCCACTGGAGCTACTCCAACCTTTTCATGTATATGCTCATTTCGTATTCTATCTCTAAGGGTAAAGCCACTCATCCACCCGAGCATCCTCATCTTTGCAACACTTAACTTAGTATTATGCTTCTCTTTTAATATATCATAATCAATGCACCTACAAAATTGTTATGGGCAATAAATATAACGGGTAGATTAGGATCAGAGGAATGAGTCTTTGTGAATCATTGTAGTTAATAGGTGTGTAATATATATTACATGCTCATAGGTGGTTTATGAATATTTACGAGTAATGTATTTCTATAAATTTCCTCCATTTAGAGGCAATAAGACATCAACGAAAGAATGACGTAAGCCTCCCCAAATCTGGAATTCTGATTTCTTTATCTCCGCCATCCAATTTCTAGAGTTGCAGGTGAAGTAGAATCGATGTTTATCCCTAGCCCAGCAATGGGTCTCATCAAAAACATACCCCTAGGTTAACTCGTTGTTCGGTTCATTGATGGATTAGCATATGTCAGCTATTGAATTATGGGAATTTTTAGATAGCAAATTTTAAATTATATTTTAGTTATATTTTGATGATGTCAAGATGTCTGCCAAATATGGTAACATCTAGATGTGATACTATTTGAAAGCTAAAATGAATAACAAAATAAATTTTGACAACCATTGATCATTCAAAGTAACATTACGTTATTTAAGACAGTTGATCCAAAAGCATGACATTTCAAATAACATTTTTATCTATATAAAATTAAACCAAACATCTCCTAAAATAAAAACTGACAAGTGGCCAAAATTCAGCAGCAGTCTTCTAGAGGACATGACCTAAAACAAGCAATCAGAATTATACCTGTGAGCATAACCAAGACACAATAGAAACATCACTTCTCTGTAGAGCTAATGTAAATGCTTCATCAAATTTGCGTTCAGATATCAGTCTTGTAAGCTCCTTCGTGGGATCAACGGGGGCCTCAATCTGCTGGACAGACAATGCCTGAAAAAATAATAGGGTTTTTTTTTTTTTTGGTTTGCTACATTGTATTAAAAGGTGGGTCAAAAACACAATTATTACCATATCAGGATGGCCCAATGGGCCATTGCTCTGCTGCTTTGCAATGGGATTAGCTTTTGTGTTTCCTGCAACAAAGAGGGCTAAGAGCTTTTGCTGGCCATCAGCTAACTCACTGACAAGATTATGGGTGATGGATGATGCAGAGTTAATTGAATCCTGTAGACAAGAAATGCGTGGTTGGATGATTTTGGTAAACTTTTACACGAATTCCTTAGTCTAATTTAAGAAGTTTTAGCGAAAATTTCTTCTGGTAGGAAGTTTACGTGAAACAATAAAATACAGTTGCTATATTATAAAATACCCTCAAAGTTATTGCAAGCTGAGTATGTGCGGACTCATACTGCTGCTGAGCCGCGGCTGTATGATCAGTTAAACCTTTTTGGAAGGCTTCATCTATCTGCTCAAACAGCGCTCTGCTAGATTTCTCAAATGCAGGAACCACTGATGATTCCAGGGTAGACTTGAGTGTATCCTGAATTTTCCACAAGAAAGAGAAAAATGAAAACAAAAATTAGGATTCCAAATTTACAAAATAAAAAGATACCAGAACATTTATTCTCAGACAAGTTCTAAATAATAATAATAATAATAATAATTTGCATTAATAAATGAAGAAACAAGTGAAACTGCCGAATTTCAGTTAAGGTTATTATACCTGCAGAGTTTGTTTGCCAGAAGTTTGAAATTGTAACTGGATTTGCCTGGCCAATGAAGCTTCCAGCTTAGAACCAATAGTTTTCTCAAGTTGGCTGACTATTTTATCTGTAACCCCTCTCTGGAAAAGAACATCCAGTGGTTTAGGATAGAAGAAAACTTGATGATAAATACAGTAATAATAGAAGTGAAATTCAACCTGAAAAGAGTCGCCTATAGCTGACGAAATGCATTTTTCAATGCTAGGGGTGATTGCTCGAGCCAAAACCTGACCCACTGCAGGTATCTCTTTCTTAATTGTCCTCTCTACTGCAGCAGGTATATCCTTATTAATGCAGTTGGTAATTAGGCTAGTTAATTGCTGAATGTTCTCCCTTTCAGCCTTTTCTTGTTTGGCATTCTCCTCTTGAATATGGGCCCACAAAGAATCCATGTTCGCTTTAATAGATTTCTCCATGCTCCGACCAAGAGCAGCTTCCACCCTTCTCCCTTCCTTCATTACGGGAGCACAAACAACCTCAGCCATCTGCTTCTCTATCTCCTTTTGGTTTGTCGCTAACTGCATGGCACTCAGTAAAAATTGTCAAATTCATAAAAACAACAAAACAACAAAGGACATTTAGGCATTAAAATAGAAAAAAAAAAATCAAGACTTGGAAAACTGTAACCAAAAACTAGGCTCGTAACTAGATATATATGTTATCACAGCAAGAGCAGCAGCGTATCTAAATCACCATGGTTTGTCAGGAAACCCATTACTAAATGTATGAGTAGAAAAATAAAGACAACATTTCTTCTCCTTGCAAACATGAAATGGCCGGTCACATATATAGGGGCAGAGAAATTTTTCCAAGGAGAGATCTCATAACCACCAGAACAAATAATAAAAACTAAATGAGGCAAGGTCAATGCGGATCCATATCACCATGTGATAGCTAGCTGGAATCAAGGTTTAAACTTGCGTGATCGGGTATTGAGGTGTTCAGTTTGTTTCTTTTAAGGCGAGTCATATGCCTTAAAGCATTTTGGAAGTAAGCCAAAAATTAAACCATCAAATTAATTTAAAATGTGAAAAATAAAGTAGTGAAGAGCGTTGTTTAAAATTGCACAATATGAGGCACGTCTGAGTGCAATTATACTAAAAAATGCCTTGAGGCGTACGACTTGAATCATCATTATGAGGTGTGCACCTCAATTTCACTACGCGCCTCACCTCTTCAATGTGAGGCATATGCCTCAAGAGTTTTTTTTTTTTTTTAATTAAAAGTGAAATATTAAAACCTAATCTAACTAAATCGAGCACATGCACCCGATAGTCGAAAGTAGAAACCGTGACCTCACAAAGAATGGAGTTTGAGCTCCTGTCCAATGCAACTAGAACCATCTAGCAACACCAACCCCCTTCCACCATTTGACGATGAGCCCCAACAAGCTAGACGCTGATGTCACCCCCTTCACCTCTTCTTATTACCTAACTTTCTTTCTTCACCAAGTATTCTTCCATCTATTTCAAAATTTTTCTAAAATTTTTTAAACCATAGTTTTTTTTTTTAATTATTTAATTTTAATTGTTCCATTCTAGGGTTTTGTAGAGAATGGCTAGAAGCAAGGAAAAATCCACACATAGTCCTAGGAAGGATCCAAAGTAGAAACATAACATACAAGTTGATGTGTTAGGCAATGAAAAAACTTATGTCTACTTAAAATGCAATTATCATGAAAATGTGGTGAAGTGTGATGTAATAAGGATAAAGGAACACCAATTCAACTGTCACAATAATGTGGCACATATGTCAAAGTGCCAGAAACAATTAAGAAATCGAATTATATACGACCAAGTCAATAATGTCGAAGCATTAGGCACAACGACAGCTTGATAACATAGTTGATGTTGGCTCGTACTACGAGAACAAGTGTAGTGGTTGAGACTAGTCATCCTCATAGCAACCCATGTCCAACAAATGTACAAGGGTCCCATGGATTATTACATGGTGAACTCGAATGATGATAAACAGAGAGATAGACCTTCTGCATCACAAAAGTTATCCCTGAAGACTGCTAGGAAGGCACGCACATGTGTATGTATAGATATAGACAGATTCTTTTATGAGAATGCTACCCCATTTAATGTTGCAACCTCCCCTTCCTATTACAATATGATCCATTCAACTTATGAACAAGATTTGAAGTCCCTGTCTATATATGATTTGAGAGCAAGGGTTTTGGAGGAGCAAGCCAATACCTAAAAAAAACATTGAAGAAATTAAGATGGCTGAGAGCCAAACAAGTGCTACTATCATGTGTGATTGATGGTTAAACATAAGGAAAAGAAGTTTGCTTAATATACTGATGAATAATCCATAAAACAGAGTTCTCTTTAAGTCAATTGAACATCTAATCAACTGAAGAATGTTGAGTATCTGTTAGGATCACTTGAAAGCGTCGTTCTACATAGGGGAGCAATTGGCAATTTAAGTAGTGACAGATAACGCCATTGCTTACAAAGTAGTAGGTGAAAAATTGATGAAGAAGAGAAGGCACTTAGATTGAATACCATAAGCTGCAAATTGCATAGATGTGATGCTTGAGAAACTTGTAGAGTTGTCAAAGCATAAGAATGCACTAACTAAAGCCAAGAAGATCAGTAAATTTATACATAATCATTCTTGGATGTTGACATTGATGAGAAAATTCTCAAAGAAAGAGCTCACAAAGCCTGTTGCAACAAAATTTGTCGTAGCTTAATTGACATCACAGAGTATGTTGGAAGCAAGGCAACTTTTAGAGGCTATGTTTACTCTGATCCAGTGGTTGAGTTGTGTTTGGCAAGAAAAGTTAAGGGAAAAGAGATTAGCAAAATTATTATGAACGATAAATTCTGGCAAATTTTACTATATGCTATAACAACAACTAGGTCAATAGTGCAAGTATCGAAGATAGTCGATGCTGAGAAGAGTCTTGCAATATGCTTTATATATAATGCAATGGATGAAGAAAAAGACTAGATTTCTCGCAATTTAAGAGGATAAAATGGTAGCTACAGGGAATTATGGGATATTATTAATGAAAAAATGAACTATAACTTCATTGTCATTAAAATGTTGCAGGATTGATGTGAAACAAACAACAGGAATTACAGGATTTTAATAAGAAAGTTATTTAAGGCGATGCAATTATAGATTTAATGTTTCACTAAGATAATATTTCAGTTTTCATAGTTGTTGAATTGATTAGGCATGCGGTTATAATTTAGGTTAACAGGACAACTCAAAATAACAACAAAATATAATAAAACTAAATGTGCGGAAAACAGAAATCCCTCATCTAACAAATAGAAATATCACCTCCGAGTTTCCCTCTCAGTCGTTCTTGATAGTGGGGTTAGCGGATGGAAAACTTCAGCAATCCTTGAGATGCCACTGAAAGGAGGATGCCTACGGTCTTGATCAATGGGAAGTTGGCCGGATACGAAGAAGCTGGTGGATGTCCAAGGAGCTGCCATTGTCTGGAGGGTTGTTGTTAGTCGATAGCTTCAGCCAAGTTGAAAAGGATGCGGTCAACGTAGTCGTCGACGGTGTCTTCTATCTCCCAGTTGGGGTCGAAGAAAGGAGAATAAAGAATATTTAGTCGTCCTTGAGAATCATATATGAAGCCATGATCTCCTTCCGGATCTGCCATTCATGGAGGATAGGCCGGTGGGTGGAGCTTGATCCTTGATGGTGCATGAAGTAGTGGAAGAGAGAAGAGATGGAGGGAAGAGGGCTTGGGGATTTCGGCTAGGCCTAGGGAGGGGGTTTCTAGAAAATTGAAATGTGATTTTAATTTCATATTTAAAAAAAAAGGAAGTGGACGGGAAAATTTGAATTTCAAATCTCCCTAATAGGAGGGGGATTAATTGGGATTTGATGAGGGGTGGGGGCCGGCGGTTACTAGGGTTGATTGGAGTTGATTGAGGGCCTTAATGGAGAGGTATTAACTAGAGAGAATGTGAGAGAGGGGGTCGGCCATATGGGGAGGGAGGAGAAAAACAATAAATGTAATTAAGGGAGTAAATCTAAAATTAATTTCAAATTTATTCTGATTTAGGGGAGTTTCCAAATTTAAGAATTGTGAGTTTGGAAAGAGTTTAAAATTCAAATCTTTTGAATTTGAATTAATGGATCTCTCCAAATTAGAATTACTTAAATTAGGAAAGCATTCATGATCAATTGAAGGAGGGATCTTGGGTTGGGTGGCAGGCTATGCTGGGTGGGGGCTGACGGTTGGAGGTGGGGAGGAGGGAAGCTTGGCCGGCGGCTAGGGAGGGATTTTGGCCGGCGGTCAAGGGAGGAGGAGAGAGGTAGTTTTAGGGAAAGAAGATAAAACCGTGAGTCCGGACTCTTCCTACGGCTGACGGGTGATGCGTTGCCCTTCACCAAGGGACTTCAAGCCACAAGCTCAGACACATCCTGCGGCTGGTGGAAACTACGCTTCCCTCCCATAGGGATCTCACCAAAGTTCTCCCCAAAGAACAAGAGTGCAGAAATTTCTTTATTAATAATCCATCATACCAATACAATAGCAAGGGCTTCTATATATAGGCCTCAAAATAAAAGAAACTCAAAAAGACAAACATGTCCCTAGGGCTTTATATAGAACTATTCCCTCAAGTGAGGGTAAAAACGAAAAATGCATAAATAAATTAAAAATACAATTAATAAATTAAGATAAAGTGGAATGATCTCGGCCGTCGATCTTTGGTTCCTCCTCTAATAAGCATTCACGGTTGGATATCCGCATCAAGGATACTATCTGAATCCACAATTGCAATATGTATATAATAAGTCAACAAATCCTGATATGAAATTGGATCTATATCATTGTATGAAAAAGCTTATTGTTGATGGATCTGAAAGAGCAAATGCTGAAATGCAGTTAGTACCTTTCAAAAATAAAATCTTCTTTAGGCTACAACAAGCAAAAAAACTGGTAAAGCGATCACTAGATAAATTGTTTTATTTCTATTTTGCTAGAGAAAAAGTAATATATTAAAATCATTTCTTCCACTTATACTTATTTTCTGATGCCTCAGTTGAGTGGTGAATTCAATTTGGTGATGGCGCTGCAAAACTTCAGTATTTCGCAATAAAAGTTTTGAGGTTAACATGCTCTTCATCTGGATGTGAATGCAACTAAAGCACTTATAATCAAATTCATATAAAAAGGAGAAATTATCTGATAATCTTAAGGATGAATTTCTTGGTATAGATCTTGTACAACAAAATACTCAAGTAGAAAAACTTAAAAAAGTAATTGTTAAATTCAAAGAATTGAAGAGAGAAAATGTTTAATTTTATTGCTCAAATCTATCCCTATTTATAGATCTATACAAGATATCTTAATAAAAAAATAAATAATTACATAATCATAAATAATTGCTCTAATATAACCCTTCCTAATTCAGCCACCTAAATATGGGAGGAGATCGACACAATCCAGGTAAGCCTCCCATGGATCCCCATCCTAGCCATGGGATCAAATGCCAAGGGACGGTAGAGATCGGTGCAATCTAGGTGATCCTCCCATGGATCCCTATCCTAGTCGTGGGATCAAAATGCCTAGGAACGGTTGGGATTTAATACTTCCTTCAAGCTGATGAATACAAATCTGTCATTCCCAGCTTGGTAATCAATTCCAAAAATGTAGAGTTATCAAGTCCCTTGGTAAGAATATCTGTAAGCTAATCTTTTGATAAGACATGGTAGATACATAAAAGACCGCAGTTTAGTTTCTCCTTTATGAAATGTCTATCCACTTATATGTGCTTGGTCTTATCATGCTGAACCAAATTTTAAGCTATACTGATTTCTAATTTGTTATCATAGTGTAGCTTCATGGGTCCTTCTCACTTGATCCTTAGGTCTTCTATGAATGATCTTGATCCATAGTAACTCACATATTCCCAAGATCATAGTTATATATTATGACCTCGCCACCACATTTTGTTTCTTGCTTCTCTATATAATAAAGTTTCCTCCAAGGAATGTGCAGTATCCTGAGGTAGATTGTCTATCTACTGGTGATCCTGCGTAATCTGCATCAATATATGCTTCTAGGGTTATTCCATAGTCTCTTCTGAAGAGAATCCCTTTACCTGGGTTCCCCTTAAGGTATTGTGATTCTGTATACAGCTTGCATGTGAGTCACTGTCTTTATTGAGCTCTCTGAAACTAAACTGCATTTCTAGGTTAAGCTGACTTGTAGTATTGGCTCGTGATGTGCAAGCCCTTTTGTCCACTTCTTTAATTTCACTTCTTACTTGGGGGCTTTCCATGTATCTTCCAACATGTATCCTTTGTGTGTCTTGATTTCTTGCAATAGCTGCACCAAAGGGAGTCTGTCTTTAGATTTTGAAGAATCCTTATATTTTTTCTTCCATGGCGCCTCTTTGATTGACACCATTGCTAAACCTTCAACTACCTTTGGCTCTAGCATTATCCCTCGTCGGCTTTCCTCAGCACAAATGAGAGATATGGTCTCGTTTAATGAAGGTGTCTCCTCTTTGTCAAGGCTCTGAACTCTAACCTAAATAAACTCTACAGTTAATCCTACAAGAATGTCATACACTCTATCATTCTCAATAAAATTTTTAGGATAGTAGCATCTTTTAGACACTTGGTCTCTATGCATCTATAGTGATGAAGTTCTTGCAACAAGTTTTGAAGGAGAGTGGCATATTCCGTTATAATTTTTCTTCCTTATTTTGTGCTTCCCACCTTAACCTTTGGGCAGCTTCCCGAGCCTTTGATAAGGTTTGTCTGGCGGAATCCCATATGTCCTTTGTAGTAGATAGGTACTTTAAAGTATCAATAATTCTGGAGTCAAGGAATTCCACAACCATGACATAATCATGGAGTTTGTTTCATCCCATGCCGGATCTCCTTTTAGTCCTACCCCAAAGAGGTGATTCAACTTTCCTTTCTCTTTTAAGTAGGTCTTTAAAATTTGAGACCACTTCAAGTATTTCTTCCCATTTAAGTGATAGGAAAGTTGCATATTTTGGAGATCTCTTCCTTGGTGCACCCTAGAATCCTCCATTTGGTCAAAGCTTTGGAAGGAATTTGCTTCAGACATTATGGCGACAAAGGGTAGCAATGAAGGTTGTGTTGGTTATAGATAGGATAACAACAATAAGTGAAGGCCGGCAACGAAGGCACGACAGTAGAAAAAAAACTCAAAATTCCACAATGACAATGAAGGCTCTGATACCATGTTAAATTCAGAAAATTGGAGAGGGAAAATATTTAATTTTATTACTCAAATCTATCCTTATTTATAGATTCATACAAGATATCTTAATAAAAAAATAAATTAATTACAGAATAATACATAATTGCTCAAATATAATCCTTCCTAAATCAGCCACCTAAATATAGAAGAAGATCGGCACAATCCAGGTGAGCCTCCCACGGATCCCATCCTAGCCGGGGGATCAAAATGCCAAGGGACGGCGGAGATCAGCACAATCCAGGTGAGCCTCCCATTGATCCCTATCTTAGTCGTGGGATCAAAATGCCAATGGATGGCTAGGATTTAACATAAATGATTAAAGAATGACAAGAATTGTTTGCTTTTTGAAGGCATGTCATCGAATGATGAATGGTAAGTCAAAGTTAACAAAAAGTTGAGGTTACACCATCAGATTTTTAAGAGGAAGATTTGAAAATTGATTTTTTTATGATAATAGAAATAAAACATCTGCATCCACCACAAGCCAACAATAAGAACTAAAAAGAAAAGTTATATAAAAAAGAATTCAATTTTGTAGAAGCTCCCTTATTTTTGAATTATTACTCATATCTTTCCTCACTACTAATGTTCAACGAAGACAAAAATGGGTAAGATTTGTGTAGCAGCAATAGATTGGAGAAATTGGACTCCACAAGGATGAGGCAGAGGAGAAAGCTATTCGTTATGATAATGACACAAATGAAGACCCCCTAAGTGATGATAATATAGATGATTTTTGAATTATTGTCATTAGTTATTTTTATCTTTAAAAATTAAATGTAGATAAGTATGAAACTGGGAATGAAGGAACTCATATCTTATGTTGATCTGTCATATTAACATTTGCATTTCAATTCTATTCCACCTAATTTATCTGATGCAGAACTGAATGATGCAACAATGGTTATTAAAGAGTTTGCATGCTTCTTTGTTGAAAATAATAACAAGAATTAACTTTTAAGCGACTTAAACGACAAAATAAAACAAAAATGAGGTGATTTCAGTTTAGGCCAAGCTACACACATAAAGTTAGGAACTCAAACAATCAATAGTTCAAAGCATAGCATACTGAAAGGTTTTAAACAAGATATCCTTAAATTAACAATGAGTTTAATCACTATGAGAATCCACTCACTCAACTAACTAAAATTGCTAGGCTTTAGCGAAGGAGAATTAGCACACTCTTTGTGAATCAAAATATACCCACAATTAAGGAAGAGACTAAGAAGATACGGGAGTTGGAGGGTTGGTTTACTGTTGTCAGTGATGAGTAACAATCTTCCACTGGATAGGTGAGATTTCTTCTTCGATGGCGGTAGCAAGGGCAAAAGTGATTCTCTCCACATATTCTTCCACGGTTTGTTCAATCTTCGGATTGACATCGAAGAAAGGTGATTGGAGAATGTCGACGAAGCCTTGTTCGTTGTAGAAGAAGCCGGAGTCACTTTCAGGATCCGTCATGTGAAAGAGGAGGAGAAGTGAACATAGGATCTCGTTGTGGAAGGCTTGTGGTAGAAAGGATGTAGCTTTGGAGAAACTTGAAATTAATTTCAGAATTGTAAAATCTGAAATTATTTTGGAGGAGAGAGTGGAGGGTAAATTAGCTTCCAATAGGGGAAACCAATGGAGAAGAAAACGAAGGGGAGGGGGGTGGCTAAGGGAGAGGGTAGAAAGGAATTAGGTTAAAATATGAATTGTAAATTTCAGATTTACCTTGGAGGGAAATACGGGTTTAAATTCGAATTTCAATTAAGGACTAGGAGAGGACCAATCTTCCTTATTGAGAGGCTTAATTGAGGAGTCCATAAGGAGAGAATTTAATATGGAAAGAGAGACAGAGAGAGGAGAGAGGGGGGTCGGCAGCATGGTGATGGCGGTGGGGTTAGGGAGAGGTTTTAATGCTTGGTTAATTTGGAAACCCAAATTAAGGAGGAGGAATCAATCCCAATTCAATTTAAAATTGATTTGGATTTTTTTATTTAGAAACTTTTCTAAAATAGAGTTCTATTTTAGGAAATAATTCAAATTTCAAATGGATTGGTGATTTGAATTTGAAGACCTCCCAAATGGATTGGGAGGGAAAAAGGAAAGTAGTAATGAAGGGGGAGAGGGTGGTGTTTGAATGTGGGCGGCAAAGAGGTGAAACCCTATGGCCGCTGGCTAGGCTAAGCTAGGGTTTGGAGATGATGTGGTGTGGTGGTGAGGATAGCCAAGTAGGAGAGGTGGTGGGATGTAGTAGTTGGCCGAGAGTTAGGGTTGTGGGCTTAGGGATGGCCGGCGGTGGTGGGGCTTGAAGGTGGCCGGCGGTTTTGAGGGCCAGGGGTGGGCCGTGAGGTGGAGGGAGGGGAGGGAAGAGGGGGAAGGAACAAGGTAGAAGAGCCACGAACCCGGACGACTCCTAGGTTGGTGGGTGATTCGTTTTTCCCCTCCTAAGGCTTCCTCTCCAATACTCTCAAGCTCTCAAAGAACACAAAGTTGCAGAAATTTTCATTATAATGCTTCATTAACCTCAAAAGAGACATAAGGACCCTATATAAAGCCTCATACAATGAAAGGAAAATAAAAGACGACATTGCCCCTAGGGCTTACATATGACAAAACCCTTAAGGGTAAAACAAGATATGCTACTAAAACAAATATATAAAGCAAATAAATAAAACAAATACATATGAAGACTCAAAAATAGATCGGCGTGATCGTGGTCGTAGATCGACGATCACGTCTCTGATATACTTTCCATGATCTGATGTCCTCATCACTCTCCCGGGATGGAAAAGAGCTCGACTCCGTCGAGTACACACCCCAGGGGCTCTCGTAGATCTCCAATGCATCCGGGTCAATCTGTTAAAGCTCCTCGCGCTCCAACCAGGTGTCCTCTGACTCGGGCTTACATCTCCACCTAATCAAATAACGTCTTCGTCCACCCTCTTTTGTAGAAATAATATCATCACTTAGAATCATGTCAACCTTCTCCGCTATAGGTATTTTGGAAACATTTGGGAGTGGAGGTAAGCTTGGGTTATCACAAGGTCGGATCACACAAGACTCGATTTGGAGTGGATTTGGTGGGTTAAACTCTGGACCCTCATAGGCAACTAAATCTTCTATGTTAAAAGAGGGATTAATGTTGAAATATGTAGGTAAATCCACCACGTGTGCATTGTCATTGATTTTCTTGATTATTTTAAAGGGACCCGCGCTTTTAGCATGCAACTTCTTAATCATTCATTGTGGGAACCATTCCGGACGAATCCGCACCATCACTGAATCACTAACCTCAAAAGCTTTAAATCTTCGCTTCATATCACCGTGAAGTTTATAATTAATATTGTTTTGTTCAATTCGGCGTGTAATTTCTTTATGCAGTTAATGCACATGCGATGCAAATGAGGATGCAGACTCATAAACCCTATACTTAGAACACATGGGTATAAGATCTAATGGTTGTCTAGGTTTGTACCCATAAACAATTTCAGCAGGGCTTAGACCAGTGGTGCGGTTTACAGAGTTGTTGTAGGCAAATTCGACTGTAGGTAGTTTGGAGTCTCAATCCTTAATATGTTCATGTACTAGGGTTCTTAACAAATTACCAAAACTCCTATTGACTACTTCAGTCTGACCATCGGTTTGAGGATGAAAAGCAGTGGAGAATTGCAACTTAATGCTCATTTTCATTCAAAGGGTTTTCCAAAAGTAACTGGTGAACTTAACATCTCTATCAAAAATAATAGTCTTGGGTAGACCATGCAGTCTAATGATCTCATTGAAATACAGTTTGGCAATGTGGGAGGCGTCGGATGTCTTAGAACAGGGTAGAAAATGTGCCATTTTGGAAAAGCAGTCAACTACAACATAGATGACGTCATTCCTACGAAAGGTATTGGGCAAGCCTAGGATGAAGTCCATACTAATATCTTGCCAAGGGCAGCTGGGGACGGGAAGGGGAGTGTAGAGACCCGTATTTTATTTACGTTGTTTGGCCAGTTGGCAAGTGTGACAGCTACTGACCATTTTACCAACGTCTTTCTTCAGGCTGGGCTAGAAGAAGCGGTATTCTACGACTTCTATAGTCATGTCGTGATCGAAGAGCCCAGCGAGACCTCCGGTGTGGAGTTCCCAAACGAGAAAATCCCCAAGGGATGTGCTAGGGATACAAAACTTTCTATAGTCATCTGCAAGGCGCGTGTTGTCTATGGACAAGAGAGAGTAAGTCTCTTTGAAGTCAGGGCATTCTAGATAGTCTCTTTTGACTTGCTCAAATCCAATTACTTCAGCTCTCATTTCGGTAGTTGTCATCATACGACGACTGAGAGCATCAGCAGCTTTGTTCTTAACTCTTGCCTTATGCCTAAGGGTATAGGTGTACTCTTGTAAAAATTCTACCCAACGACCATGACGTGCATTTAATTTCTTTTGGGAGTTGATATACCGAAGGGCCTCGTGATCCGAAAAAATTACGAACTCTTGCAAAAGCAAGTAATGTTGCCAATACCGAAGGGGTTGGATCACAGCATAGAACTCTTTATCATATGTGAAGTAACGTTGCCGGATGTCATTTAGCTTTTCGCTAAAGTAGGCAACAGGGTAACCTTCCTCGGAAAGGACCCCTCCAATTCCGACTCCCGAAGCATCGCAGGTTACTTCGAAGACTTTGGATAAGTCAGGAAGTTTCATCACTGGTGCTTCACCATTTTTTTTCTTAATCTCCTCGAAAGCTTTGGTGGCTGCCGGGGTACAGTGAAAATCACCCCTCTTGAGGCCATCGGTGATAGGAGACACGATAGTACTAAAATTTCGAATAAATCTCCTATAGAAGGTGGCTAGTCCGTGGAAGCTGTGGACTTCCCGAATGTTCTGAGGAACAGACCATTCAACAATAGCTCTCACTTTCTCGGGGTCTACAGAGACCCCTTGGGCTGAAATAATAAAGCCTAGAGAGATAACACGGTCAACAAGAAAAGTACATTTCTTAGGATTGGCATACAGTTGCTATTTCCTTAAGACCTCGCAAACTTGCCTTAAATGTTCTAAGTGCTGACTCACAGACAGGCTATAAATGAGAATGTCGTCAAAGTAGACAACGACAAACTTTCCCATAAAAGGGCGCAGCACTTAGGTCATGATCCTCATAAAAGTACTCTGAGCATTACTCAACCCAAAAAGCATAACCATCCACTCATATAGACCATCATTGGTCTTAAAGGCAGTTTTTCACTCATCACCGGGTCGAATCCAGATCTAGTGGTATCCACTCTTGAGATCAATCTTGAAAAATAGAGTGGCTCCCATCATCATATCCAGCATATCGTCTAACCTTGGGATAGGAAAACGATATTTGATGGTGATCTTGTTGATAGCACGGCTATCAACACACATTCGCCACGTACCATCCTTCTTTGGAGTCAGAAGGGATAGTATCGCGCAAGGACTAAGGCTTTCTTTGATAAAGCCCCGTTGCAGAAGCTCATCCACCTGCTTCTTAAGTTCAGCATGTTCCGTGGGGTTCATGCGGTAGTGTGGCAGGTTGGGAAGGGAGGCTCCAGGGATGAGGTCTATCTTGTGCTGGATGTCTCTAAGGGGTGGTAATTGATTAGGAAGACCATCGGGGAAGACATCAGCAGAATCCCTCAGTATGGGTTGGACCTCCTGGGGAATAGGCTCGCCAGACTCATTGGGAGTCTCACGGCCAACCAAGGCATACAGGGGTGCACCTTGGGCGATCTCAGAATCTAGAACCTTGGCAGTTACAAGGTTCAATCCCTTCTTAGGCTTCACAGGGTTGGGTTTGGGGTCCTCCTTGACCAAGGGTTGCGATGGCAGAAGCTTGATCTTCTTACCCGCATATTCAAACACAGAGGTGTTTGAACGCCCATAAATGTGGACGTCATTGTCAAAGAGTCAAGGACGCCCTAAGATGATCTGGCCAGCATCCATTACCAGAACATCACATCACACATTCTCCTTATAGTCAGCGAAGGAGATGGGTATGAGGCTTCGTTCCTTCACCTCTAAGGCAGTGGAGTTGACCCAGGCTACCTTATAGAGATTAGGGTAGGGAACGGCCAACAGACTTAACTTAGACACCACGCTGGAGGAGACAGCATTGATACAACTGTCACTATCCACTATGACCTTGCAGTTTTTTTCTTTAAGTTTGGTGTAGGTGTGAAAAATTGTCATCCTACGTCAGTCATTAGTGGAAATGGGTTGTTAAAACGCACATCTCATCATGCAGATGGGAGAGGTGTCAAGTTTTTAATACAGTAGATGACGGCAGTTTCGTTGTCCTCCTCGAAGAATTCACCATCACTTCAACTTGGTGAATTTGGTCAACCTCGGGCTCGAGCTCCTCGTCAGTAATCTCCTCAATAATAGTGACCTTATAGGAACTAGAACACTGAGAGGCGATATGCCCATACCCTTGGCATCTATAGCACTTGGTCCTTGGGTTGGACTTAGGGGTATTCGGGGCGGGAGGCTTTCTTCTAAAATCAGGACGAGATGTTGGTGGACCAGGAGGTGGTCGGGTTGGGTTTCTAGGGGTCGACCGGGGAGTGGAATGGGTCGGACCACTGGAAGATCGATAGGCAGGTCTGGAGTTCTGATGCTTACTAGAGTGTGGGGACGAGTCACTTCAAGGTCAAGGACTAAACTATATGCATTTTCTAGGTGGTGACGTTCCAGGCAAACAGCTCGTTGCGTAAGTCTTCCCGCAATCCGATTTGAAACATAGAAAGGATTTGAGCGGGGGTATTGGAGGTCTCCCCCTTGCAACGAATTAGATAGTCATCGAATGCTGCAATATAATCCTTTACCGATTTGCTACCTTGGGTTAGTCTATTCACCTATTGAGGAGCCTAGGGAAGTACGAGGGAGGCAAGTATTTCTGTTTAAGCTCACGCTTCATAGAAGCCCAGTCAGTAATGGGGTACTCGTTACGGCTTCTTTAAGACTCTCTAAATTGGACCAAACTGGCTCGCCCTAACAGTGAGTTTCATTTTGGCAAAACTAACCTTCCTGGCTTCAGAAATATTGTACCATTTGAAGAAGCTATCCATGCCTTTGATCCAGTCCAGGAAAAGCTGGGGGTCGAGCGTTCCATCAAAAGTTGGAGCATCGACCTTAATGTTTTTCATCAGAGGCATGTCAGGATCATGGTTAAGGTTATTTCCATAGTGGGGAGTTCGATTAGGGCACAAAGAGGTCCCTCATCTTGGTAGGTATCATTCCTGTACAAGGAAGGAGGTCTAGAAGGTGTATAAAGGGGGAGGGTGGTTCCTACCTCGTTCTACGTTATCAATCGTTCAGCCGTTTGGCGCCAAAGTTCTGCTAGGTTGGATTGGTTCTCTTTGAGTTGTTGACTAATCGTACCCATTTGACCTGACCTACCAACAGGTCTAAGGTCCTGCTAAGTTGTTCTGGTTCCATTGGGATACTCTATGAGACACCTACGATTACTAGGGTGTAAAGGACAACAACTAACTTATGTGATAGCACACTTAAGGCTTGCAGAAATTCAAGGGCAGCAAACAAACAGTGTGAAATAATTTATGAATGCAATGTTATTCAACTAATCAAGCTTAGGGATGGTTATATAAAACTCTAAGATGAATCCTAGCACATGCAACTTGAGCAACATGCTCTGATATCAGATGATGCAATAACTGAATGATGCAACAATGGTTATAAAAGAGTTTGCACGTTTCTTTGTTGAAAACAAAAATAAGAATTAACTTTTAAGCGACTTAAACCACAAAATAAAACAAAAATTGGGGTGATTTCAGTTTAGGCTAAGCTACACATATAAAATTAGCAACTCAAACAATCAATAGTTCAAAACATAGCATATGGAGAGGTTTTCAACAAGATATCCCTAGATTAACATGAGTTTAATCACTATAAGAATCCATTCACTCAACTTACTAAAATTACTAGGCATTAGCGAAGAAGAATTAGCATGCACTTTGTGAATCAAAATATCCCGCACTTAAGGAAGAGACTAAGAAGATACGTGAGTTGGAGGGTTGGTTTACCATTGTCAGTGATGAGTAACAATCTTCCACTGGAAAGGTGAGATTTGTTCTTCGATGGCAGTAGCAAGGGCAAAAGTGATTCTCTCCACGTATTCTTCCATGGTTTGTTCAATCTCCGGATTGACGTCGAAGAAAGACGATTGGAGAATGTCGATGAAGCCTTGTTCGTTATAGACGAAGCCGGAGTCACGTTCAAGATCCGCCATGTGAAAGAGAGGAGAAGTGAACATAGGATCTCCTTGTGGAAGGCTTGTGGTAGAGGGGATGTATAGCTTTGGAGAAATTTGAAATTAATTTCAGAATTGTAAAATCTGAAATTATTTTGGAGGAGAGAGTGGAGGGGAAATTAGCTTCCAATAGGGAAAACCAATGGAGAAGAGAATGAAGGGGAGGGGTGGCTAAGGGAGAGGTAGAAAGGAATTAGGTTAAAATCTGAATTGTAAATTTCAGATTTACCTTGGAGGGAAATAGGGGTTTAAATTCGAATTTCAATTAAGGACTAGGTGAGGACCAATCTTCCTTATTGAGAGGCTTAATTGAGGAGTCCATAAGGAGAGAATTTAATGTGGAAAGAGAGAGAGAGAGAGAGAGAGGAGAGAGGGGGCGCCGGCGGCAATGGTGATGGGGGTGGAGTTAGGGAGAGGTTTTAATGCTTGGTTAATTTGGAAACCCAAATTAAGGAGGAGCTATGATGCACCGACACTTCTCCTCAAAGAGGCGTGCAGTGTCCGACACGTATCCGACACGACACGAGTCTGACACAGCTCCGACACGTGTCGGACACGCCGAAAACGTGTCCGATTAAAAGAATATTAAATATAAATTGGACACGCATGTCCGACACCCATATCTTAAATATTTTATGATTTTTTTAAAATATAATTTCTTGTATTTAAAATTTTTCTTATTTAAAATATAAAAACTAAATTTCTTATTTCCTATCCACAACGCCAAATCAATCGCTCACACTTAATACCCAATTCATCGAATATTCTCATTTTCATTTCTCTTTGACGGGTTACAACTTTGATTTCACAATAATATTCGAAGTCATCTCAATACCAACGTCTGATGTCGTTACAACATCAACATTTCAAAACGATCTCCATATCAAAGTCTGACGCTGACTTTACATTGATACTCGATGCTAGCAATTTCTACACCCACAGCTTGACATCTCATCTTTGTCCAACGCCCTCTCAACATCGACGACCAACGCCCTCTCAACATCGACAAGAAATGCCCTCTTAACATTGACACTCAATATTTACTGCATAACATCAATGCACAACTCTCAACAGCATTGTCATCTCCTCTCTCGATGATTGATAAACGGCATTGACGCCCGACTCTCAACATCCTAATATTGATCATTTTAAGCATAAATTCTAGTTAAAAGACTTATTATTTCTAAATTACTTTTAAAATTATACCATTTAATTTTTATACAATATTGTTAAAACATAAAAACTACAATACTGTGTCCAACCCGTGTCCGTGTCCTATATTTTCAATAATTGACGTGTCCCGTATCCGTGTCGTGTCATATCCGTGTCGTCGTGTCCATGTCTGTGCATCATAGAGGAGGAGGAATCAATCCCAATTCAATTTAAAATTGATTTGGATTTTTTAATTTAGAAACTTTCCTAAAATAGTTCTATTTTAGAAAATAATTCAAATTTCAAATGGATGGGGGATTTGAATTAGAAGACCTCCCAAATGGATTGGGAGGGAAAAAGGAAAGTAGTAATGAAGGGGGAGAGGGGGGTGTTTGAATGTGGGTGGCAAAGAGGGGAAACCCTATGGTTTGCGGCTAGGCTAGGCTAGGGTTTGGAGATGATGTGGTGTGGTGGTGAGGATAGCCAAGTAGGAGAGGTGGTGGGATGTAGTAGTTGGCAGAGAGTTAGGGTTGTGGGCTTAGGGATGGCCAGTGGTGGTGGGGCTTGAAGGTGGCCGGCGGTTTTGGGGCCAGGGGTGGGCCGTGAGGTGGAGGGGGGGAGGGGAGGAGGAGGGGGGGAACAAGGTAGAAGATCCACGAACCCGGACGACTCCTAAGTTGGTGGGTGATTCGTTTTCCCCCTCCTAAGGCTTCCTCTCCAATACTCTCAAGCTCTCAAAGAACGCAAAGTTGCAGAAATTTTCATTATAATTCTTCATTAACCTCAAAAGAGACATAAGGGCCCTATATAAAGCCTCAAACAATGAAAGAGAAATAAAAGACGACATTGCCCTAGGGCTTACATCTGACAAAACCCTTAAGGGTAAAATGGGAAATGCTACTAAAATAAATACATAAAACAAATAAATAAAACAAATACATATGAAGACTCAAAAATAGATCGGCACGATCATGGCTGTAGATCTACAGTCACGTCTCTAATATACTTTCCATGATCTAATGTCCTCATCATTATCACTAATCACTTTACGTCTTATACAATTTTTAATTTCATGTGTATATCGATTTATGACTTCATAGGACAATAGAATGTTTATGTCACCCTTTAATATATTATTTGATTATGATGCTAAAAAAAGTACTAACATTCATTTTAATTTTACGTAATTTTTGGATTGTGAGGCTTACACCTCAAAATGCCTTGAGGCTTATATCTCATCTCACAGACAAAAAATGCCTCAATATCCAATTGAGTAATTTTAAACCTTGTTTAAGAGTAATCCAAAAGTATCAAGGTAACATCATAAAAACTCATAAAAGCACTTATGTAAATATAAACAGGAAGTTTAAAAACTCAAGTAATCATGTTCTAAGTAAACTACTAATAGCTCAAGACCCAAATTCAATTGTCTCTTCCACTCCCATCACTTAGAAGGTCTTCATTAAAATCATCATTGCAACTGATTACTTTCTCACCACCCTCATCATCACTTGTATCAATACCTCCCAATTTTCCTCATCTTCCTCATCTTCCTCTTTCCTAATTAATAAAAGCTAACAAGAATATTATTTTAAATAATATTTACATTCACTGTTTATTATTTTTCTTACATAAAGCTTTATTCTAATATTTTTTGTTATTTTCTAGTCAAATTTTTTTATTCTTGTTCATTTATCAAAGAAATCAATATGGAGGTCTTCCGTTTATAATTGTGACGATGAAATCTCATTTTGACCTTCCACAAACCATATGTCATCAAGGCGGACATATTAATAGCTAAGGGATCTTCATCATCCTCCAAAATATTGATACAAGCCCTGAAATAGATGGGCATGCATCATTACATGATTCTCATTACATGCTTCAAACAATTGAGGCATGTACCTCTTTCTCCCACTGCGAAGCATAACCCTCAAGGTGCTTTGCATGTGTCTTACGTTGAGGTAGGCCTCAACGCACAACACAAATTGTGCAATTTTAAATCAAGATTGGAATGCCATGTATTGCACTCTCCAACTACCCTTAATTTGTAATTCCTTTAATAATTAATTAACAATTCCCATACATGCTTAATACCACCGTGATTGACTCTCTGATTTTATACAGTCATCCATGGTTTATTTCCACCAAGATGCACTCCCTTAATTGTCGTGATTACTAGATATCAAAATAATTAAAATTTTTACACTCCCCCTCAACCTAGATATTAAATGTTTAATATTTTCAGCTTCAAAACCAAATCTTCAAAATTAAATCTAGGAAGAACTTGTGTGAGGACATCAATAATTTGATGATGAGAGCAAGTTTATATGAAGGCCACAATTTTGTCATCAATCTTTTCTTTGATAAAGTGACAATCTACCTCAACATGTTTAGTTTAGTCATGACAGACAGAATTCTTCCACAAAAGTAACCACAATGAAGTCGATTTAACCACATTCCTTTACAAATATTATGGGTCATTCTTCTAAGTTCTGCTTCAACAGTGCTCCCAGAAACAACATATTGCTTTTTACGCACCAATGTATCAAGTTTCCATACACAAAAATGCACTATCAAGCAGTAGATGTGTGGTTTGTAATTAAACATGCTCAATCTACATCTGAGAAAACTTCAACCTTCCTTTGTGAATTCTCTAAAAAAATAAACCTTTGTCTATAGCCATTTTTAAATATCATAAGATCCGAAAAACAATATTCATATGATCTTTTGTACAATTTTTCATGATCATACTAACAACAAACTCAATATCAAGTCTGATGTGAGTA
Organism: Dendrobium chrysotoxum; assembly: GCA_019925795.1. Lineage (NCBI taxonomy): Eukaryota > Viridiplantae > Streptophyta > Magnoliopsida > Asparagales > Orchidaceae > Dendrobium > Dendrobium chrysotoxum. The sequence continues at coordinate 38,722,675 of CM034308.1, forward strand.
ATATAAATAAGTATCCCAAGACGTCTTTAATATTGTCTTTCGTTAATAGGGGAACAATCATCTTTCCTCCCAAGTTTGATATTTGTATCCATAGGACTGTCAATTGATTTGCATCCCAACAATCTTGTTTCTTTCAAGAGATCAAGAATATATTTGTGTTTAGTACGAGTAATTGATGCAGGACTAATATGCTTGAATGAAAATTGGGTTTTGCACGAGTTACTTAGAGAGCAATTAGTTGATTAAAATTCGCTAGCAATTGAACGATAAAGTAAAACAAAGGAGTGATGCTTGCGTTTAGGCTAAACCACATATAACAATGCTTGAACAAACAAATAGATTAGAGAATCACAGTAAAGCTAATGTAGTAGGTGCTCACACATAATCCCTCCATTAACATTAAGACAAGAGAACATAAAGGGTACACTCAAATGATCCTACGTTTACTAGGCTTTTAGCAGAGGAAATGGTTCAGTTCTTGCACGATTCCGTCATCACCTACAAGGTTAGGAGAATAACGAGATAATTGACAAGCCAAGAAAGTTTACCCTAACCGGAGAGGAATCGTTGTCGGATAGTCTCCACTTGTCGATCAATGGTACTGGTGAGAAATCGTAGGAGGCGAGTAAGATCGTCTAGGAGTGTGGGAGTATCCGGAGGGGAAGCCGCTATGAATCGGCCGCGGATAGCCCACCTTCCTTTCTTCTTTTGATCGTCGATCGTATCCACCAAAGTGATGTGGATCCGGTCAAGGTATTCTTCAACTGTACTCTCGTAGTCAAACCCGACGTCGAAGAACGGAGAACGGAGGATGTCGACGTTGTCGTCTTCGTCAAGTCTTAGTCCGTAATCCCTTGTGGGCACTTCCATTCATGTTGGAGAAGGATAGATGAGTAGTAGAAGATGAACCCTTGTTACCCTTGACGTTAATTCCTTGGAAAAGTAGGATCCCTACTTAGGAATCTAAGTAAAAGAGGGAAGGAGGGGGGGGCGGCCAAGTGGAGAGGGGTGGGGAGAAGTTAGGGTTCGGCTATGGAAGGGTGGGGGATTCCAAAATCTGGAATAATTTTCAGATTTTGGAAATTGGAGGGAACTAAAGAAGGAAATTAAGATTTAATGGGAAGAGGGGTTGGGAAAAGAGAGAGGGGGATTGGAGAGAGAGAGGGGCCGGCGGTCATAAGGGGAGAGAAGGGCATTGGGGATGCATTTAATGCTTAATTGATTTGGAATTAAGGAATAGGAAAGTTTTAATTGGGTCCCATTAAATTTAAAATTTCAAAGGAGTTAAATTAAGAAACTTTCCTAAAATAGATTAGAGTTAATTAGGAAAGTATTTAACTCAAATCCAAGTGGAATTTGAATTTGGAATTCTTTCCAAATAATTCTAATTTAAATTAGGCAACTAACTTAAGGGAAGGGAGGGGGAAAAGTGGCCGGCGGGTGGGGAATTTGAGAGGGGCGGCCGTGAGGTGGTGGGAAGGATTTGGGTGGCGGTTTGGAGGGGGGAAGGGCCGTGGGGTAGGGGACGGTGGGGAGGGGCTCGGTTTGGTGGAGGGAGGGGGAGAGGGGGAAGGGGCCGTGGGTTGGGGAAGAGGGGAAGGAGAAGGGGAAGGGGAGAGAAGAACTAAAATTTAAAACCACGAACCCGACACATCAAAGTTGGTGGGTGATGCACTTCCTTCTCCAAAGGATCTCTCCAAGCTCTCAAACTCACATATGCAGAAATGTTTTTTATAATAATCATTCATCATCAACAAAAGAGACTAAAGGGGCTATATATAAGCCTCATACAAAAACTCAAGAAAGAAAAGACCACGTTGCCCTTAGCGCTTACAAACAACATAATAAAACACTCCCTTAAGTAAGGGTAAAACAGTCAACAGAAATAAAAGAAATAAAACCACATAACGAACTTAAAAATATAAAGACTCGATCGTGGCCGTAGATCGACGGCCACGTCTACGGTAAACTTTCCAAGTATGGATGTCCTCATCAGTAATCCTTCTATGAGATCTAGTAACTTCCATTCCTACAAAATATCTGAGATTTCCTAAGTTTTTATTTAAAAAGATATTGCTAGAAGACCATTGATATTTATTCATTTCATTGATGAAGTCTCTTGTAATAATATTATCATTAACATATACAATTAAAATGAAAGATGAACCTTTAGATGATCTCTTTGTAAATAGAGTACATTCAACTTGACATTACATATACCCAAACAGCTTCATAACTTTTGGTAAATCTATCAAATCAGGCTCATGAAGTTTGCTTCAAGCCAAAAAGAATTTTTTTTTAGTTTGCAGCCTTTGTTGATTGTTGGAAGAGTGAAAACCAGAAGGAATGCCTATGTAGACTTCTTTTTTCGAATCATTATTAAGAAATGCATATTTTACATTGAACTAGTGAATGGACAAGTTCAACTTTGCTGTTTGGGTTTGGAGTAACCCAAATAGTGTTGACTTTATGATGGGGACATCAGAGCATGGAAGGTCTATCAGAGACATGGCCGTCGACCTACGGCCACGATTGATTCGATATATTTCTGAGTTGTATTATGTATTTTCTTTATTGATGTCATGTTTTATTTACTTTCAGTATTTCCCATTTTACCCTTACTTAAGGGAGATCGTTTGTAAGCCCTAAGGGGCGTTGTCGTCTTTTATTTCTTGAGTCTTTGTACGTGGCTTTATATATAACCTCATTGTTGTCTTTTGATGTTAATGAATGAATTCTACAAAAATTTCCTGCACTTTGTTTGAGAGTTGAGAGCTAAAGAGCTTGAAGAAAGAGATCCCTTGGAGAGAGAATTGGATCACCCACCAATCTTGGGACGAGTCCGGATTCGTGGTTATTTCGTGGTATTATCTTCCTTTCTCCTCCTTTCTCTCTTACTCGACCACCTCCCCTCTCCCCACCAAACCGAGCCCCACAATCCCCTCCTCCACCTCACGGCCCCTCCTCCCACTCCCCCACCCGCCGGCCATCCAAACCGACCCCCACCCCAAGCAAGCCGCCGGCCACATCCCTCCTCCCTCCCCCTTGAATTAGTTTCCTAAATTAGTTTGGGGTTGTTTAGGAAAGAATTTAAAATTCAAATTCAAATTGAATTAGAATTAAAAACTTTCCTAATTGACTCAATCTATTTTAGGAAAGTTTCCTAATTGAGTCCTATTTTAAATTTTCAAATAAAGGGGATTTAATTAAAACTTTCCTAATTCCTAAATCCAATTTTAGAAACCCAAATCAATCTCCAAATCCCCTCCCTATTCCTCTCATAGCCGCCGGCCCCCCTTCCCTATTCCGCCCCCTCTCTCTCTCCCAATCCCCTCTCTCACATTAAATCCTTCCCTTTAGAAATTAAACCTAGTTTCCTTATCCATCTCCCTCCAATTTCAAAATCTGAAAACAATTTCAGATTTTGGACTCCAAACCCTAACCCTACCCCTCCAAAATCTGAACCCACTTCCCCCCATTACCTTCCCCTTGGCCGCCCCCTTCCCTAGACCTTTTCCCACTTGATTCTCCAAGGAAACCTTCAAACCCTTGAGGGAAAACTTCAAGGGCAGCAAGATATCACCAACTCCAACCTCTCTTTTCTTCACCAACATGAATGGAAGTCCCCGAATGGGACTACGGGTTAATTCTTGACGAACACGACAACATCGACATCCTCCGTTCGCCGTTCTTCGACGTTGGGTTCGACTTCGACAACACCGTCGAAGAATACTTCGAGAGGATCCATATCACGTTGGTGGATACGATCGACGATCAGAGGAAGAAAGGACGGTGGACCATCCTCGACCGGTTCACGACTATTTCCCCTCCGGATACTTCCCCACTCAGAGGATATTTAACTCAAATCCTACGGTTCCTCACCCATACCATAGGCCGTCAAGTGACTACTTTCCGATGACGAATCCTTTCCGACTAAGGTGAACTTTCTTTCCTCGTCAAGTCACTTCGTCATTCTACTAACCTTGTAGGTGGTGATGAAGTTGCAAAAGATCTACGCCGCTTGATTTGCTAAAACAAAGCTTAGTAAACGTAGGGTTACTTTGAGAGCTCCTAATGTGCTTACTTGTTTTAATGTTAATTAAGGGATTATGAATGAACATCTATTCTGTTAGCTTTAATTTGATTTTTTCAATCTATTTGTTTGTTCAAGCACTTTTACTGTGATTTGGCCTAAATGCAAGCACCCCTCTATTTTATTTTATCGTTCTAATCGCTAGTAGTTTAATTAAGTACTTGCTCTTAAAATAATGCGTGCAAATCCTATATTTTAATCAAAGCATACTAGTCCTGCATCACTTTAACTATTGAGCAAATGTCTTCTACAACCCAATGCTATATGATTACGTGAGCCATTTTTCTATCTGTCGGGCTTTTAGTTTTTCTATGCTCCTATTCGTGCTTTGTTTTAAATAGTAAAAATCCACTTGCATCATACTGCTCTTCACTTGGGTCAATTCGGGAATATCCAACGTCTTATTCTTTTCAAGGGCTTAAATTTCCTCCAAGAGAGCTACTTTTCATATAAGAACTTTTATAGCCTCATATATAGATTTTGGAAACTCCACTTGATTAAGATTGTTGATGAAAGTATGAAAGCTAGGAGAAAGATTAACATAGGAAACAAACTTCTATCAAAAATGATTGACGCATGATCTCACTGATTTTCCTAAGGCAAAAGGTATTTCTAATTCTTCAATCAGTAATTCAATGTTGATAGGAGGTTCATATAGGCTGTTACCATGAGAATTTTTTGAACAAAATGAACTTGAGTTAGACTCCTGGCATTGCTTGTGGTGAGTAGATGCTCAACTCCTCATCTTTGATTGTGTCCAAAATACAACAATAACTCTCCATTTTTAGTGGAACGAACAGACTAGGAAGTTATCAATGTAGGAATAATGTCATGAGTTGTTTTTGTAGTAGGAATAATGCCCCAAATTTGATATTTATTTGGAACAATCTCCCTGATTATTAAGTATAGTGAAAAAAACTTGTCGAGAAAAGTAACATCCATGGAGTAATAGAAGAGTTCTGAAGTATGAGAATAAACTAGTACCATTTATGATGGGATGAATATCCTATAAAGATGCATTGTGTAACTTTAAGATAAAGCTTACTCCTATTATGAGAATAAATATGAACCTATGAAGAGCATCCAAAAATTTTCATGGGAATGGTTAAATCAATTATGAAGAGGATAAGAGCTTAAGAGAATGTGTATTTAAGTGTGGCAGCTACTAATGCGAGAGGGCATTCTATTTAAGAGGTGGGTAGCAATTAATGGTGCCTCCCCCAAAAATGTTTATGAACATGGGCAATGCATATGAGAGATCTAACAACTTAAAAGGATGTACCAATTGTTTCTATTAACCACTCCATTTAGTTGAAGTGCTTCAACACGAGCTTCAATGGATTACGCCTTAAATAAATACTCTTAGGATGGTGGAGAAATATTCTTCAATATCATATGTTGCCAACTTATATTAGGTTTGGAATTGGATTAAACAACAATATTAAAATTTTGGAATATTCGACTAACCTCAGATTTTTCATTCATAAGGAATATCTAGGTAACTTTAATATAGTCATCCATGAAGGAGATAAACCACCAAGTCCTAGTTAAATATTCACTTAGAATGGTCCCCACATGCAAGAGTGAATTAAAGAGAAAGGATAAACTTTTACAAGGTAAGGCTAATATTATGTCATCTAATATGTTTAGAAAATTGGTAGATTTCACATGAAAGATCATTTGAAGGTTTATTTTTGAATAATGAAGGAAAAATTTCTCAAGATATTAAATTTGAAAGACCAAGATGATAGCAGTACAACTTAAGGTTTGAAATTGCACAATTAGGGTATTTATGAGACAAGACATAAGCCTAAAAATTGAAAATCTAAATTAATAAAAAATATGAATAAATAATAGCATACTAACATCAAAAGTAAAGTGCCAAACTAAGAACATAAAAATCAAAATATAATCATAAAGTCATACAGTTACAAGCACTTATTCTAGATAAAGTAGTAAACAGAAACAAGAAGTCTCAAATAAATAAGTCTCTCCCACTCCTCTTCTAATTAAAAAATAAACAAGAAGTTTAATCATAATTTATGAATTCAACGTCTCCCACACTCCCGTCACATGTTCATTAGAATCATTCTTGTAATTAATTGACTTATCCCTCCATCATCCTCTATTGTATCAGCATGTTCTCAATCTTCTTCATCCTATTCAATCTCAATAATCTCTCTCCCCTAATCAATAAATTTTAATAAGAATACTAATTAAAGTTTAAAATAATGAATATCTTCATAGTTGATTTTAATTTGTATTACATAAAATTTTATATAAACCTTTTATGTTATATTCCTATCTACTTGTGGTGATTCCATCCGCCATAAAAATAAAAAAAACCAATATTAAGATCTTCCTCTTGTAATTGCGATGGTATCACTTGATTTTCATCATCCACAAATCATTTGTCATCCAATGACACATCATTACTAATTAAGAGATCTTCATCATCTACCAAAATTTTCTTCCTCAAATGCCTTTCTCTTAATGTTTATCATAGATTAAGTAAACAATGAGTTCATCCTTAAAGAAGTTAAATAATTTCTTCTAATGGTATCAACTCAATTATGAGTACTCCAAGTTTGCTCTCAAACGTTGATAAGCATGCAAGACCCAACATTTTGATTCTAAAACTTTATAATTCAGGAGTAACATCCCAAAATTAAATCTACAACTAAACTAATTATATATATATATATTTATTAAGTTAGGGTCCATAGAATCCTTACCAAATGAACACTTCACTATATGTCTTTGGCTCATTATATCCAAAAAATTCTTCCTTATAAAAGCTGCACATTGGAAATCAAGCTTTTCACTCTATTGAATCAACAATCATTCTAATGATGCAATGTTATAAATCGAATTCGACATCTAGATTAAAGGACTTATTCTCATTATATTGATATTGAGGGTCTAGATAAATCCATTTGCATGTAAATATCGACTGGAGCTCCTATTTCTCATTTATAATCTCACAATTTTTCATATAGTTGCACTCAACTCCACCTAAGCTATTTGCTATCAACTATTTTGCCTCATCCACAATAAAACTCATATTTGGCTTTTTTTCTCAGCAACCATTCTTAAGATATGAACAAGGGGCTTTGAAGTAATTATAACAAAAATTTACACTTAGTTAAATCCATTGCTCAAAAAAATATTTCTCACTTCTTTACCTTCAAGTTTCTCAGCCATGCAAAATTTAATCATTGTGCAGATATGATAAGCATGGCCTCCAAATTTTGCCTAGCTTCTAAGATACTTTGTAAAAGTTAAGTATGTTCATAGAAAATCCAATGTATGAGGGTCTAAAGAGTTCTCAGAGAACTTCCATATCAAGGCCGAAATCTAACTATAATTGTAGATAAATTTGCTCATCTTCCTGCCTTAGTCAAAGCATTCTTAGATTGTAGCAACACCTAAGTTTCTCAAGGATTAAATAAATGTAATGTGAAGCATATATAATACAAAAATGTGCTTTCTCTTTTCCATCAATTTATTTTCTTCCGCCTTATATACACTTGTATTATAAATGGCAACTTGAACTACAAGATGCTCTCCAAAATCCTCTATAAAACCGTCACTAATTTAAAGATGTACCATGCATCATTCACTTGATATGATGCTTCAACAGACTTAAAAACAATAGTGATAAAAGGGAATCATTTATAAAAATTCAAATCAAGCTCTTATTTTTTGATATTCAACCAATCAGTTGACAAGATAGTGATTTCTATTTGTGATTATATCTTCTTGATCTCCTTGATAGTTTTTTCAGTAGTGTTAAAATGCTCCTTCAATATCCAAGTCTTATTAAGTTCATATATGGAAGGAGGCTTAAGCCCTCAATCATGTGGACATATAAAACAAGTCAAGTTAAAATATGATAGAGAAATTGCCACATTAAAAGGAATTGCAATCTTTTCATCATCTAAATTCATCATATACTGAGTTATAGGTATTCTATAATCTCCATCAGAGGTTGGTGGGATAAAAGAAGATGAATCTTTCTCACCAAGTCCACTACCATAATAGGAGCCACTATCAACTCAATCATTACATTACATTACCATTTTGCTAAATATTGGCATGATCGCTTTATTCGTGTAATTATGAATCTCTTCTTTTCATTTCTTCGAGCATTTTGGTACGTATAACAGCCAAAAAAAATTATTTCATTCTTTATAAACACCTCTTTTAACTACTTTATCAAAGCAATTATTTTTCAAATAAACATATGCCTACTCAAGGCTTATCATATTTCTCAAAAATTTTCTCTCAAGACTGATCGTATTTCCCATTGACCTCTTTTCAATACTTATAGCCTTCCCAAAAAAACAAAAACCTAAATAGAAAAAATCATTCAAGAAGGATGATATAAAACGAAGAAGATTTAAGAAACAAAATCAATAAATAAAGAAAGAAATAAAGAGAAAAAACGAAGGAGATGAGCGACTTGCTAGGGTAGCAAAGCAATGGCAGTGACAAAGAAGCAGTGTCAAAGGTAGCGATGATGAAAAGAATGTGGTGGCAACGAAGCTCCACTTGCGGGCTGGCATGTAGATTGCAATGTGCCGCTCCCAACAGTGTTGAGATTCTCGATTCACTATTTTAGAAATTTTTATGAATCAACTTTAGGTTTAATTCATAATAGCAATTGGGCTTTAGGCTTATAAATTAAGAAAGCCTAACACCATTGAATTGAGGCATGTGCCTCATCAAGAAAACGTTGAGGTGTGTCTTGAGGTGCACCTCACTCAACTGAGGCATATGCCTCAAAGCTTTTTTTTGAGCTTCAATTTGTGGAACGATTGAGGGACGTCTCAGACTACACAATTTTGAACCATGGTACAAAATGAGCTCATTATCTTTATTATTGTGGATGTGGTTGCAAGAGCATGTTGCCCAAGAGAAATGTTACATTGACTGAAGTAGAGTCCTAAATGCACTCCTATATTGTCAGTCGTCTTCCCTGAATCCAAATCCTGAAACATGCAAATTCTTAGGAAGAAATTTAGCAAAATAGCGATAATCACAAGTGAATTTTATTGACAAATAAAATATTGCAATCAAGATGTGGAATTAATAAGATTGAGTGGAGGGATAATAAGTTTGAGATGCATGCAGATCTTATTCCACACAAATAAAATGCAATTAGCAAGCTTCAGTGTGAGCCCCTCTTTGCATGGTTTAAAATTTGTTAAGATAACTGCATCTCCAATTATATAATTTAACACACCTAAATCAACAATCCATAAGCCTTAATTGTTATATTAAGGGGAGTTATGAGACTAACTTGAGCTAATGAATATGTACCAATAACACCATCGTTAGGTACAGTTCAAAGAAAATAATCTTTGAAGAAGTTCAAGTTGCTCTTTGATTTATAAAAAAAATGATCTGAAAACATATGATTGTTGGGAGATGCAGTAACAAGTTGCCCATGACTTTTTTTTTGGCAAAAGGTGTGGATTTTCAATTAATCGGGTTTTTGTGGATTTTCTAGCAAGTTCTTTGACCTGATTTCAAGAACAAAGAAAGTAAATCCTTCACCGATTAATATGGGATTTGATAATCACATCACCACCTTCCGAAGAATTTCCTCCAAGGTCCTTGTTATGATCCTGTTGTATGCCCCATCCTCAAGTATTTCTATGATCTATAAGATTCACAATCCAAAGCCTCTCTTTTTCGCTCTTCTCCCTCAATTTGTTTGGCAGTATAAGTCTTCTTTGTCCACCTAAGATTATGTCAACTAACACCTCGAGGTCTATGAAATCCATTGGATGACGCGACCTATAGTTGTTGAGAAGGATACTCAAGGTTAGGGAAGTATGATCATCTTCCTTGACTCAATAGACCAAAAGCTAAGACGACCCAAAATAATAGACAACCATGAGATCTTGACCGAAGCCATTCTCCTATATGGTAGATTAGTCTCTCCTACTCTGTTAGGCACTTCATCTTCCTTAGGTAAGACCATCCTCTTTCTCCTCTATTAGCCATCATGTCAAATCGATTGGGATTTCTTCCCCCACCTGATTGCACTTTTACCTAGGATAATTCATTTCTCCTCCATAGGATAGCCTTCTCTCCTCTAAGATTATCATTTCCCTTGGGAATATTCTTTTAAATAATAACCCTTCCCTTTCATTAATATTAATCCACCCCTTTCCCACACGATAATTTAGTTTCATTTTATAGGATAATCCTCCCTCTCCTGGGAGGATCATTTCTCTTAGAAATAGCCTTCAGGGGATATAATTTTTTTTTTTGTTGGATGAGTTCACCTTTCTCCAAGTACAACAATATGTCTATTTAGGTTGGTTATCTTCTTCCTTAAGATAGATATTCTCTACCTAGATTGTATTCTTATTCCATAGGCTAGATTCTCATTTTTTTTTTATTTGTTGTCAACTCCTTTTGGTTAGCTAGCTTCTCTTCGTAGGGTTGCTTGCTATTGTCCCCCAATGGTCAACCATCATTATCCTACTCCCTCTTATAGTCTCATAGACTACGGAGCATCATCCATCTTATAATTTTCTTGAACTATAGTTCAAAGCTATTTTGATGATCCAAACATTAACTAATGTCTAAGGAATGTAAGTTCCACCATCACTAAGTTGTCTTCTTTAGCTTCACTATTTTCTTGGATGTCTTTATGGACTTAGGGACAATATTTCTCAAACACTAAATTA